>CM061278.1:23472500-25872500 GCA_030848825.1 Tadarida brasiliensis | reverse complement strand
TATTGTCTTTTTTTTTTTAATAGTTATCCTAATTGGTGTGAGGTGGTGTCTCACTATGGTTTTGATCTGCATTTCCCTAGTAACTAATGATGCTGAGCATCTTTGCGTGGGTTTCTTGGCTATTTGTATATCTTCTGTGGAGAAATGACTATTCAAATCCTTTGCCCTTTTAAAAATTGGGTTATTTTTATTTTTTATTAATATGTTTTTATTTAATTTTTTAGAGAGAGAGGAAGGGAGAGAGAGACAGAAAGATCGATGTGAGAGATAGAAACATTGATTGGCTGCCTCCTGCATGCCCCTAACCGGGGATCGAGCCCACAACCCGGGAATGTGCCCTGATCGGGAACTGAACCGGGACCTCTCAGTCCATGGGATGACGCTCCATCCACTGAGCCACACCTGTTGGGTGGGTTATTTTTCTTTCTATTGTTGAGTTGTATACCAGTTGGTTAGAGCATCCTCCTGATACACCGAGGTTGCTGGTTCAATCCCCAGCCAGGGCACATGCAAGAATCAACCAATGAATGCGTAAATAAATGGAACAACAAATGGATGTTTCTCTCTCTTTCTCTCTCTCTCAAATCAATAAATAAAAAATTTAAAAAACCAACGGCACTCAAATGCCACCACCTTATGCTTTGTCTTCATCAGGATGTAAATTTATACAGGTTTTCCAAGCCTCACATATTACACGAGGAAGGAGTAGCTGTAAACTAATAGGTGTGAGCCCAGTTTCCCGGGCTTAAAGAATGACTGACAAGCATTATTATTTCTATTCATGCCTCAACAGCCCTTGAGAACGAGACAGGTCCGCTCACATTATTACAGCATTTCCTGTTCTAAGACACAGCTGAAGGCAAACTCTTAGAATGGCCATGTAGGATGTATGAATTCCACAGTGCTTGTCTCACTGAGTCACCCCGCACATTTTCCTGTCCCTCCCTGCAGTAAAGCTGCATGCGGACTAGGAATGTATTAGTAATGCGGTCTGTGGTTTCTGCGTGGACTGCTGCAGGTGAGGCTCCCTGACGCCCTGCCATTCAAAGACCACCATCAAACCATGTTGGTGAAGAAGCAGAGCAGCTGAGGTTAATTAGACTCTGCTCCAATGAGACCTAATTGGGAACTTGAACCTGAGCTCTTGATGAAAGCACACGCAGTGGGCCAGAGGCACCGGTGAGGCTGGCGTGGTTCTGAGGCTTGACTCATTGACCCCGAAAGATGAAGAGCTTGCTGTCAAACATTCGGCTTCGTCCAGTACACCTAATGCACACGCAGAAGTCAGTTGTAACTCACTAGACTGCACATTAAGAGGGAGCATCCTGCGTGTAAGGATTGGCTGGTTTTCCGAAAGCCACAGTGTGAACGCGTGTGGCCAAGGTCCAAAGCTTCTGTGAGAAAACTGATGGACGTTGGAACACATGTTAGTGTGAATTATTGCTGAGGTTTCCAAAGGATTGGGAAGTGCTGGGAATGCAAAACATGGTGGTTAAAACCAGGACCCTTGATTGAACTATATTAAACTTAAAAACTGTTTTTAAAAAATAGTTTTTCTTTATTGATTTCAGAGAGAGAGGAAGGGAGAGGGAAAGAGACAGAAACATTGATGAGAGAGAACATTGATTGGCCGCCTCCTGCATGTCCCTCACTGGGGATCAGGCCCACAACCTGGGCATGTGCCCTGACTGGGAACTGAACTGGCGACCTCTTGGTGCATGGGTCGATGCTCAACCACTGAGCCACACGGGCCGGGCAACTTAAAAACTTTTTTATTCACTTAACGTTAGTGCAAATATAAAGAAAGTGAAGAGATCTTGGACTGGATCCTGGATTCAGAGGAAAAAAAATTGCTCTAAATGACATTATTGGAAAAACTGATGAAATTTCTTTGAGCGTGGTTTATTAAACTTTTTTATTAATATTTATAGAAAACATGTCTTTGCACCCAGACCCACCGTAGCTCTGTTACAGGCTTGTTACCCACCAACTCAGGGAGTCTGATACATTTTTTGTATGAAAATGTAAGGTGCATTTATATCATATAATCGTGAATACATTCCTGATGGGAGAGAACTTCCATCTGACTGGGCGTTGGTCAGAACTGGGTCCCCTGCTTACAACTTTACACATCTAATGAATTCTTACAGAGCACCTTCTAGCTCCCTAACTTTCTTTTTTTTTTTTTTTATCCTCACCCGAGGACATTTTTTTTTCTTTTATCTTCAGATAGAGCAGGAGGGAGAGAGGGAGGAAGAGAGAGAGAAACATCGATGTGAGAGAGACACATTGACTGGCTGCCACCCACACGACCCCAACCGGGGCCGGGGACAAACTGCAACCGAGGTACGTGCCCTTAGCGGGAACCGAGCCCAGGACTCTCCGGTCTGCGGGCTGATGCTCTACCCGCTGAGCCAAAATGGCCAGGGCTAGCTCCCTACCTTTCAAACGGTTTCTCCCCAACACGTACCTACTGCCAGTGCTGGGTGCTGTGGCTATATTCACATCCTGCCAGGACATCTATCCCTGCACCTTCCTACTCTGGGATGAAGAGCCATAGCCTTACGTGAACAGACTGTGAGCCTCACTAATACATTCCATTCCACTGGAGTCAGCGTAGTAAATTCACCCCCAACTCAGCCCACCGTGGCTTGGTCCCCCAGTGCCCGCAGCACCCATCACCACCCAGCTGGAGACATGCTGAAGGAGCGTGGACAGAAAGCGGCACTCATCCATCCTGGCTTAAATACCTTCCTTTTGCAAAGTTTACAGAAATATACGACCACATGACCACAGAGGGACCTGTGGGAGGGAGGAGCCCTGAAGCTCAAATTTCATTAGCTGCATGGTAAATTCACCTCTAATAATAACAAAATACTGGCCCGGCCAGTGTGGCTCAATGGTTGAGCGACGACCCATGCACTAAGAGGTCGTGGGTTGGATTGCCGGTCAGGGCACATGCCCAGGTTGTGGGCGCAATGGCCAGTAGGGAGGCATGCAGGAGGCGGCCAATTCATGTTCTCGCTCATGGATGTTTCTATCTCTCCCTTTCTCTCTCTCTAAAATAAATAAAAATTTTTAAAAAAAATTCTGAGCAAGTATTTAAAAAAATAAAATAAAATACTGGCGACAACTCGTGTCCACAGGGAAGTGGATAAACAAGGACACACGAACTTCAGGCCCACAGTATTACACCGCAGTGAAAACAAACGGCGGATGCCCTTGCACTTAGCAGCTTACATGAGTCAAAGAAACACGTTGGAGGGCCAGGCTCTACCCATGTTATTTTTATAAAGCTCAAATAGAAGATCAATGAAACAATATATCGTTTAGGAATGTATGCGACTATGCTAAAACTACTAAAAAAGGCAGGAGAGACAAACCAAGCTCAGGACAGTGGCTGAGGGAAGAAGCACAGTCCGAGAGACGCGCGGATGTGCAGTGGATGTCCTGGCGCTGCCCCAGGCTGTCCTTGTATTAGTTTGCTCTAAAATGTATATATTCAATACATTATTTTGTATGCATCACATGTCAGACTGAAAACTAAAGACACCCAAAAATACTTCCTGAGTCAGCAGCCTCTTCCTCCTCCCCAACCCCATCGCCTCTCCAGCAGCTGGGGGCACGTGGCTCCAGGGACTGCACCGCAGAGACATGTCACCCAGGAGGGAGCAAGAACTGTGAATGTGTTATTTTCTTTCTGGTGTCGGGGTGGGCGTGGCAGTGGCGGAAATATCATCGGGTCCATCAAATGCGCCACATGAAACAGCCTCGGTTTAATTTTAGAGCCATCCTGCCAGCCAACAGCAGCAGCACGGGTCCAGGCCTCTGGGGCCCGTGCCCCTCCCTTTGCACGCAGACTCCCCACTTTGTCAGGCTGCCAGGCTCCGCGCCGCCCTTCCGTCTTCTGGGACCGTCCGACTCCTTCTCACCACTCCGTCCCCTCCCCCCATCACGTCGATTCTTCCGAGAGGATCCGCACGCCCGCCTCTCCCTGCACACCCGGCTCCGAGCTTTACCTCCAGCCGGGAGCCGGGGAGGGGGCGTGGCAGCGTGGAGCCCCGCCCACCGCGCCTCCGCCCCTGGCCCCGCCTCCCCCCTCCCCAGACCCGGAGAAGTGGGCTCTGCTCCGCATGCCCCGCCCAGCCGCGGAGCAGCCGAGCCTGTCGGCGGAAAGCCGGCCCGGCGCTCGGAGGGGAGCAGGCTCCGCGCTGCAGGGGACGCGGCGGCCCCGTGGCTCGGGCCTCCGGCCCTCTGGGACCCGTGCGCTAGGCCCCGGCAGTAAGATGGGCCCTCCCTCCCATCCTCGGAAGCTCCCCGCCCGCCCGGTCTCCTAGCAGCGCCGTGACGCGCAGGCGCTGTGGGTGCGGGCCGCCGTGAGGCGCAGGCGCCGTGGGTGTGGGCCGCCGTGACGCGCAGGCGCTCTGGGTGCGAGGCCGCGGCCCGGGTGAGCGCTGGCGCGAGGGAGGGTCTGGGAGCGCGGGGGTGGAGGCGCCGGGGGCGACGGCGACGAGGGCGACGCCCTGGGCGTTGGTGATCCCAGCTCCTCCGCTGCGGGAGAGCCGCCCTCCCGGGAGCCTTAAGATAGTAACTGCAGGCCCCCCGCTGCATTTTTGTTGGAATCGGGCAGTTTGTCCAAAGAGTCGTTTTTTGAGAAACAAGTGTTAAGAGTGTCGTTGATGGTCCTTTGCACAGAGGCTCCTGGTGGCAGCGGGCACCGCGCAGTCCGGCTGGGCCCCGACCCAGGGCCGAGCGCGGGGCCTCCCGTGGGCCGCAGTCTGAGATAAGACTCGGCATGGGACCTGTGCGTATTTATGGGGCGACACACCTGCCTTAGGAGCCCCCAGGTCAGGGTACTTGTGAAGCACTAAGCTCTGTTTGGGACATCTCAGCACCTTAGCGGTTACTTACTGGGTCAAAACAGCATTGTTCTCTGTGCCTGGTGGTTTTGATTGTAAAGATTCCCATTGTGAAGTATCCCTCCTGTTTTGTGAAAATGCAATAGGGTTTACTCCCAAATTTCTCCGGTATCTGCTATTTCAGAGGTCAAGTAGCCAGTGAGCAGGAACAGGCTGTGTGTGTGTGTGTGTGTCTGTGTGTGTGTCTGTGTGTGCATGTGTGTATGGAAAAGGATTCTGTCTTTTCAGCAGAGAAAATGGGTGAATGGAAGAAAAGCCTGATTTGGTCGTGCCAGGATGCTTTCTCTGGTCCTTTGAGGCAAAGCCCAGGGACACTAGGCTGACTCCAGGATAACCATCTGGCACTTTATACTTGAACTTTATTGTGTAATCTCCTCAACAGAATACTGAAGGATGTTTGTTCCGAGAGCTCTCAAAGTCAAGAGGAATGCTCACGATGATGGCAAAGGCTGTGTGGCCAAGAAAGCAAAACCAGAAGCAGAAGCCCTCGGGGGGGATGCGGGCAGCGGTCACCCAGCGGAGGAGGCTGTCGTCACAGAGGAAGCCAGAGCCACCGACAGGCACGATGAGGAACTGTGCCCCTGCCCTGGGGCACTCCTGGAACCTGAGCAGGGTGCCAAGGACAACCACGTCTCTGAAGAGCCTGTGAAGTCATTTTCCAAAACGCAGCGCTGGGCAGAGCCCGGGGAACCTGTGTGTGTTGTCTGTGGCCGTTACGGAGAGTATATCTGCGATGAGACGGATGAAGACGTGTGTAGCTTGGAGTGCAAAGCGAAACATCTTCTGCAAGTTAAGGAAAGGGAAGCGAAGTTAGCACGCAGCAGCCCACAGGGAGCTGGCTCTCGGCCCCAGTCCCCACTTCATGCCTCCTATGTCTATAAAGAGCACCCCTTCATCTCGAGCCTCCAGGAGGACCAGGTTGAGAATCTTAAACGTCAGCTGGGAATTTCAGTTCAAGGGCAAGACGTTGCCAGGCCCATTATTGACTTTGAGCATTGTGGTTTCCCTGAGGCCTTGAACCTCAACCTGAGGGCAGCAGGCTATGAGGTGCCGACCCCCATCCAAATGCAGATGACTCCCGTGGGGCTCCTGGGACGAGACATGCTGGCCAGCGCTGACACGGGCTCTGGGAAGACAGCCGCCTTTCTCCTTCCTGTTATCGTCCGAGTGCTGTTCGAGGTAAGTTCAAGTTCACCTGGATCGTCTTCGGGAACAAATGAGGTGTTCGCCAACTTCCGTACTCAACTGTGTTCGAGTTGTAAACTGAATTTGGCAGTGTGTCTGAAAAGCATAATTTTAGGGTATTTTTCTTTTATTATATTGAACAAAAGATCTTCATTGAAGGTCTCAAAAATTGCTTTCCTTATGACATGTTTTCTTTCTAACAAATTTGGAAAACTAAAGAGTAGTGGACGATAACATGAGAAAAAAAATAAAAGACAGCACTCAATGGTCAGGATACCAGTGGTAGGTGAAATTCACTGGAGGACCAGAACAGAGCCACCGGGCAGGAAATAGGATGGTGTTCACACAAGTTCTTTGAACAAAGAAAGAAGTGAATCCACAAGGAATCCAAGAGGGAACATCAAAGGCAGAAAGCCAAGCTTGACCCAGCTCTTCACGGTGACTCAGGGAGGATGGTTAGAGACTACGGAGTTTGAGTGACTAGGAGCAAACCTCCTGTGTTCCCACCTTGGTCATTGTAGACACCTCTCCCTGGCCCCGATTTTTTTTTTTTTAATTTTTTCTTTTATTGATTTTAGAGAGAGAGGAAGTGAGAGGGAGAGAGAGATAGAAACATCGATGAGAGAGAACATGGATTGGCCGCCTCCTGCATGCCCTCCACTGGGGATCGGGCCCACAACCTGGGCATGTGCCCTGACCAGGAATAGAACTGGCGACCTCTTGGTGCATGGGTCAATGCCCAACCACTGAGCCACATCAGCCGGACTGACCCCGATTTTTTATCTTTCATAATATGTTTTATGTAAGACATGGGTTCCCTTTATGATGGTTTTTGGAGACAAACTCTGTAGTGAGCGGAAGGCAGGAGGGCTCATTTCCTGGGGGCTGATGGGAACACGGAAAAAGGGAAGTGCTCCTGGAATCCCTGAAGATTTAGTCCATGTCCCCGGGAATGGATTGCTGGTGTCTTCAGACTTGTTTTCCATCTTTGCAGAGCTCATCTCCGTCCGCACTCATTCTTACCCCAACGAGAGAGTTAGCTATTCAGATAGAGAGACAAGCCAAAGAGCTGATGAAAGGCTTGCCACGCATGAAGACCGTGCTCCTGGTGGGGGGCTTGCCCCTGCCCCCGCAGCTGCACCGTCTGCGGCAGCATGTCAAGGTGAGCGCCGAGTCCGTACACGGTCTTTGAGAAGCAATGTGGACCTGGTGTTTTCTCCCCTGAGCAAGTGTTGCGTGTGATTCTCGGTGGCCTTTGAATTCTTGCCTAGTAGGTGTGATGTTTTTGAAGTTTGTTTCATGTAGGGAAGGGAAGGATCACATTTGTGGAGTGCGTGTTGTATGCCACAAGCTGTTGGATGTTCACACAGGCATCTCGTTTAATCATCACACCTGCTCTTGGAGCTGGTTGGCTTATCCCATCTTTTATGATTGAGAAGTTGACTCTCAGAAAGAGGGGATTTGTCTAAGGATCCAAAGCTAATATACTTTAGGGCGTGATTCCTATGAACAAGGACATTCTCCTGCGTAACCACAATACAGTTACAGATTTGAAAGAATATGTGCACCCTTATGTTCGTTGCAGTGTTGTTTACAACAGCCAACACATGTAAGCCCCCAGTGCCCATCAAAAGATGAGTGGATAAAAAAAGCTGTGGTACGTTTACACAATGGAATATTACTCAGCCATAAAAAAGAAGGTACTCCTACCATTTGCAACAGCATGGATGGACCTAGATGGTATTATACTCAGTAAAATAAGTCAGACAGAGAAAGACAAATACCATATGTTGCCCTGGCCGGTTTGGCTCAGCGGTTGGAGTGTCGGCCTGTGGACCAGAGAGTCCCGGGTTCAATTCCTGCTAGGGGCACGTACCAAACAACAACAACAACAACAAAAAACTAAATACCATATGTTTTCACTTACATGTGGAATCTAAATAACAAAAAAAAACAAACAAAATTGAGGAAAAAGAAAATCATACATTTAGTTGTCCTGTCCTGTTCATCTCCTTCCGTTTGGGACAGTTCTTCAGTCCTTCTTTTTGTGATCTTGACACTTTCAAGGATTGTAAATGACTTGCTTTGAAGACTGTTTCTCAGTCGATTCCATTTGCGTTCTGTACCTTTGACTGGAGCATCACAGGAGCGATACTCTGTGCTTTCCATGTTATCCTTGTAAATGACACACAGTTTAGTGGGTGTTTTCCTGGTGAGATTACCCGTCGAGTACTCTCAAGTTTGTTTTTCCCTTTGTATTTAGTAAGTATTTGGGGAGAAGTACCTTCACGCTAAATTTCTTGTACTTCACCAAACTTCCAATGTCCTCATTTATTTCTGTATTTGCTTTTCCCCATATGTTCAGGTTGTCATAGCAACTCCCGGCCGACTCCTGGACATTGTGAAGCAGAGCTCTGTGCGGCTCTGTGGCGTGAAGATCATGGTCGTGGATGAAGTGAGTGTGGTGATGAGAAACATCCGTCACACAGCGTTCTATAGTTTATGAAAAGTATATTTCAGTCACGTAACATGTGTATTCAGGCATTTTTCTTCCCAAAGCGGAAGGATTTGGGGGTCTTTTCTTAATTGCAGGGCTGCTGAATCTAGTCCCCTGCAGGCCACAGCCAAGCTCAGGTGTAGGCATGAAATCGAACTGTAGACGTCTGTTTCTGATGGACAGAAAACACAGACTCAACCTACTCTGGTCTTACCTCTGACTCTGCCTATCTCTTTATCTCTTACTGTGTCTGAGTTGTGTAACATAGAGTTACACAGTATATATTAATAATTTTACGTATGTGTCTTTTTCCCCAATTGATCCTTTGTCTTTTGACATTGTGGTAGATGTTTCTGTGTCAGAGTTTTTTATTTGTTATAGCAGTCTTCCCTTGGGTGGTGCTGGGTTTTAATGTCAAATTGGACTAACTTTACAATGGCTTTATTTCAGGCTGACACCATGTTAAAGATGGGCTTTCAACAGCAAGTGTTGGACATTCTGGAACATGTCCCTCATGACTGCCAGACCATTCTGGTCTCAGCTACCATTCCAGCCAGCATAGAACAACTAGCCAGCCAGCTTCTGCACGATCCTGTGAGAATCGTCGCCGGGGAAAAGAACCTGCCTTGTTCCAACGTGCGGCAGATCATCCTGTGGGTCGAAGAGCCCGCCAAAAAGAAGAAATTATTTGAAATCTTAAATGTGAGTAGAGATGCTGCCGAGCCTGGTCTGTAGGCCGTGTCTGTGCATCTCACAGTTCTTAAGAGAGTGAGTGTTAGATGCAGCTCGGGGGGAGTTTGGTTTAGGTATTTAATAATAAATCGATTTACCTGCCTTGGAATTCTGTAAGAATCAATTTAATTTTTATTTTTTATTTAAAAAAATTTCTTTTCTTTATTGATTTTAGAGAGAGAGGAAGGGAGAGGGAGAGAGAGAGAAACATTGATTGGCTGCCTCCTGCACACCTCCCACTGGGGATCGGGCCCACAACCTGGGCATGTGCCCTGACCAGGAATCGAACCGGTGACCTCACGGTTCAGGTTCAGGGGTCGATGCTCAACCGCGGAGCCACACCAGCAGGGCTAACGGCACGTTTCTAACTTCCCAGGATAAGAAGCTCTTTAAGCCGCCCGTGCTGGTGTTTGTGGACTGCAGGCTTGGGGCGGATCTGCTGAGCGAAGCGGTGCGGAAGGTCACGGGCCTGAGGAGTGTGTCCATGCACTCGGAGAAGCCACAGATCGAAAGGAAAGCCATCCTGGAGGTTTGACACGCAGCTCTCTGTTTTCATCTCTTTCCTATGAGTCTGTTTTGCCTCATTTTCAAGAGACACCCATATTACCAGCTGGTGTTTAAAGCAGACCCTTTTTTAAAAAAAATCCTCACCTGAGGACTTTTTTTTCTTTTTTTTTTTTTTGACCTTAGAGGCAGAGGAAGGAAGAAGGGGAGAGAGAAACATTGATGCAAGAGTGAAACACTGATAGGTTGCCTCCCACACACACCCTGACCAGGAAGCAAACCCGCAGCCCTTTGGTGTGTGGGACGATGCTCCCACCAGCTGAGCCATACTGGCCAGCGCTAAAGCAGACTTTTTTGTAATGACTAAGAACTTGAGGCAGGAGTGACCGAAGCTGACTGTTCCTCTTGCTGGCTCCGTGTTTGGGGAGCAGTCAGCCTGGCCCCCAGGGATTGTCTGCTAAGGAAATGACTAATTCAGAAGCCACTATTTCTGACATCAGGTCCTTGTGGGCTGGGGTAGAGCATAGTTCACCTCTGGAAAATGTTGGCCTGAGTAAACGAATAGAGAATACTAAACATCCCTGGGGAGGGATGGGGGGGGGGCTGGCCACACTCATTTTCCAGGTTCGCTAAGACTTTCCTTCCTGAAGACACTGCAACAATGTTGAAGAAAGTATCGAAAGAAGGAAAGATGTATCAATGATGTAAACCTGCCAGACATATTCTAAAAGAGAAATTTTGTTGCTTTTCTGGTAGGGCTTACTTGAGGGAGACCACGAGGTGGTGGTGAGCACCGGAGTCCTGGGCCGAGGGCTGGACTTGATTAGGGTCAAGCTGGTTGTCAATTTCGACATGCCGTCAAGTATGGATGAGTACGTGCACCAGGTAAGGAGGTTTTCTGTTATCACCACAACTTTAATTGGGCAAGCCTTGGTCAATGTAATGGTGAGTGAAAAAATAAAAAGCTTTTTGGTGGACATAAAAACCTTTATTATTTTTATTTTTTAGGTTTTAAGATATATATGTATGTAAACCAAATTTTGTTCTTTGAAAACGCTATCCCTTAAATGCATTTTAAAGTAATTTAGACTATATGATAACCTAATATGTCAGTTAAATTTTTTTAAGTAATTGGTTTTTGATTTATTTCCTTTATATTTCTTATTTTCTTCAGTGAGCGTGCTAAATGGCTTTTATAACCAGGGGGAAAAGGGGGGGTGGTGGCTTTGTTTTAAGTTGATACATCTGGCCAAAATAAAATGAACCCCACGAAAGTATTTGTTTTTTTAGGAATCTTGTCTTCATCTCCTCTTCATATCCGTGTCTGTTCTAGTCTTTCCCTTTTAAAGTGTGTTTGTCTCCGTTGCTGCCAAAGACACCCAACCAGGAGCTCTGTCCTCGGGCAGACAGAGCCCTCTGTCAGCGCACTGTTATCTCACTGACGTGCCGTCTTCCTTCCCTGGCATCGCTTTCTGACTCTTCAAGGAAAGCCTTTCTCTGATGTTCTTAGAGGCCCCTCTGGTGCCACCTGCGCCTGGATCTCCCACAGATGGCTTTCAGCGCCCCGAACACTGTGGCTTTGACGCGGGCTCGCACTTACTGGCCGAGCAGCGCCCCTCCCCCCGCCCCGCCTCGTTTACCTGTGCATCAGATGCTTGACTAGGACACGGGATCTGATTTTCAAATAACTGCAGCTCATTTTCTTCTAAACTTGCAGTGATTTTGGATGGAAAGCTTTCTGAAATATTAGGACACTTCAGAAGCTGCTATGCTGCCTACGCAGTGTGCTGATAGGGTCTCGGGCCTTGGCTTGCTGTCCCAAGGTCGACCCTGTGGTTTTCAGTCATTCACAGGGTAGCATGCTGGCACAGTGCCATGGCCTCGGGCTGTGGACGGACGTGGAGCTCCTCACCTGTCACAACGGCTCAGACCTCCTGCTCTGCTCCTTCTGTGGTTGGCCTTTTGTTTGTTTGTCTGTTTCAATCATTGGAGGACACATACACATAATAACAAATAATACAAATAATGAGAGATGTTAAATGCAAAGCAAGCCTCTTCCCTTTGAGCGGTCATCTGAGTTCCCGGTGTAGAAAATACGAATGCATGTGTGTGTACACAGGTACCGTTACACTTTTTATATCAGGGGACCACCTTATACCCGCTATTGTATGCCTGGCTTTCTTTATTAAGTATATCTTAGACATCTTTCCTCCTCAGCACCATAACAGGTACTACCTAATAAATGTCGACATGTCCTGAGTGCTTGCTGTGTGGACAGGCTCTGCTTCTCAGATGGCTTGCTCTGTTTCGGTGGCTGCGTGGAAGCGTGTGAATGGGTGTGCTGGAACGTAGGTGACAAACCCTTCACTGATGGACAGCCAGGTGTTTCCAGTGTTCTGTTATTAAATACACTGCAGTGAACGTCTGCCTCGTAGCTCTTTGCGGGATGAACTCCTGCTAGGAGAGTGGCTAGGTCAAAGGCTACGTGTACTTTAAATTATAGTAGCCGTTCCCATGTGTCTGCTCTTTAATTTGGGGGTTGGGGAGCTTCTGGGAAAGTCATTTTATATTTGTTAACATCAGCTGTCTTTTAGAGTTTGGAGACTATGCCGGCTATTTTCTTAAACAGCGTGTATCTCTGTATGAAATATCTCGGTGTAAATGTCGTGACCGTGTAACTCACATGCTGTGCAGTTCACAGCGCACAGTGTGCAGCCCAGCGGTTTTCTCTGTGGCCATCCAGTTGTGCAGCTGTTGCTAGTCGATTTTAGAACATTTTCATCACCCCAGAGAGAAAGCCCCTCCCAGCCCCTCAGCAGTCACTGCGTGTCCCTGGTCACACACGCGCGCCGTAACTGAAACGTTTTCACAAACAGTGCTTACGTTCATTAGATGTCATCACTTTCTTATTTTGTATTTGAGCTGTTTCTTAAAAATACACCAGTGGCAGCCCACTAAACCGGTTTCACAAATATACAGATATCAGTTCAAAAAAGTGCTATCTGAATGTTCATCTCAGCAAAGCGTCTTCAAATACTAGTCCTCATTTTCTTTCAAGGGGTATTAAGCTTTTATATAAACATTCTGAAAATTCCCACTGCATTTCATTTCAGGTCGGGAGAGTGGGGAGATTAGGTCAAAACGGGACAGCGATTACCTTCATCAACAACAACTCAAAGCGACTCTTCTGGGATCTCGCCAAGAGAGTGAAGCCCACAGGCTCCATCCTGCCCCCGCAGCTCCTCCACTCGCCCTACCTGCACGACCAGCAGAGGAAGGAGCAGCAGCGGGACAAGCAGGCCCAGAACCACCTGGTCACCAGCGCCAACCTCATGGACATTATTAGGAAACACGATAAAAGTAACGCTCAAAAGTGACTTGTTACACGACTCTGAAGACGCTTCGTTGTGTGCTGTCAGGGAAGTGTCTGTATGTTATTAGGTATGCTTTGAGTCAACAGGACGAGTACATGAAATAAAAAAAATTTTTAATTTTAATAGGATATTGAATTTATAAAGCTATATCATATTTATTTCCCTTTAAAATTCTCATGCATTAAAAACGACATCAGAAAATGAATTGCTGAATTAAACAGGAGTTCTTTTACCCCTTGGAGCCACTGTCAGACCAGAAGCTGTCTCAGCAGGGAGTGTGGTCGGGATGGCAGTTCCTTCGCCTGGTGTCCCCGCCGTCCCGCCAGGACCCTGGCATTTGGATGATTGTTGACTAAATGAATGTTAGGAAAAGTCAGTGACAAACTGGAAGAAATCGTCAAGGCAACTGTTACAAGGTATGCGTAAAATATCTTTTTATTCTCAGTTGTTTTCCCTCAGCTTGGGAAACATGTATCTATTTTCTATTTAACGTGGGCTGCTTATCAAAGAAATGCCTCGATGCTCCTGTTACTTTGCAATTATGTTACTGTCACTTTGCTAATTCAGTTGGTAGTCTAGATACTGGAAGGAAGAGGAAGGTGATTTGAGACATCCGACTTCCATTGCTGTAAGAACCATTAGTATCAATTTCCTTGGGGATTTAGTTAGTATGTTACATAAATGTGGACACTTAAAAAGCTTTGTATCCTCAGCTCGTCCCCGGGACTGTGGGAGAGCATTAGAAAACTAACTGGAGACCCTGTGTAGGGTCTGTTGTCACCACCCAAAGGAAAGCCTGGGGTCCAAGGTTCCCCGAAGAGGGGATGAGCCCTCAAGACACTTGGCTCTTGCCCTGTTTCTCTCTGTGCTAACTGTTGAGTGCGCTCAGCGACCAGGAGCGGGATGAGGCACTGTTGAGACCCAGGTGCGCTGAGAGGCTGCACCCGGAGCGTTAGTACGTTGAATTTGTAGTAAGTGCCTTGGGACTGTTGGTCCTGTCGCTAGAGCAAGGGCTGCTTTTCACTAGACTCCAACTCGTGTATAAACTAAGGCAGTACAACCAGAGAAATCGGAGGCTTTGCGAATCACTAGGAGACCGTTCACAGGAAAATGCATAACGTAATTTATAGGAGGCTGTTCGTAGGAAAATGCGTAACACTGGCTACGCTGCAGCCTCACAGTGAGCCTACTAGGTCAGCGCTGTGCTCCGTGTCTGCCATCACCTCCCACAGCCACGCACTTGCGTTGGGCCCAGCTGACACCCCTTCGAGACTCACTCCCTGCGGCGGCAGCCAGATGAGCCAGTGGGCGAAGAGTCCCAACTCCTGTTCATGGTGCGGGCCCAGCGTCAGGCACAGGCCAGTCCCCAGTGAGCTGGAGGGCAGCTCAACGCCCTCCTCCTCCTCCTCACCACCACACACACTCTTGCTCCCCCTCGTTCTTCCCGCTTCTCCCTGTCCAGCGACCGGGTTCTCGGTCCTTACGACCTTTCCCCTGGGGACGTCTGTCCCTCGCGTCCCTCTCACTGGGTCTGCAGCACAGTGGTTTCCTCACTCCATGTATTCGACAGACCACAGCTTGAAGTGTGGCTTTAATTGGTGCCAGTGTTGCTAGTGCTTTTCTCCAATTAAAGATGTCATTTTAAAAAGCTACCACCTACCGTGTCATGAAAGAAAACGTGAACTACTGAACAAGGAGCAGGGACTCTGAGAAAGGGCCAGTTCCTCCCAGGAATGACGAGTGGGAGGGAGGAAGGGAGAGAGAGAGAAACATCGATGTGAGAGAGACACATCGATTGGCTGCCTCCCACACGACCTCAACTGGGGCCGGGGACAAACCACAACCAAGGTACGTGCCCTTGACCAGAATCGAACCCGAGCCTCTGGTCCTCGGGCCGATGCTCTAACCGCTGAGCAAAATGGGTCAGGGCAGTAACTGAATTATTTGACAGAAGAACCGAATTAACTCTTTTTTGTTGTTGTTTTTGTTTTGTTTTTGTATGTGCCCCTAGCGGGAACCGAACCCGGAACTCTCTGGTCCACAGGCCGACACTCCAACCGCTGAGCCAAACTGGCCAGGGCCGAATTAACTCTTCACTGGCTGCATTGCCAGATTGAAGCAAACATCGTTTATGTACCAAACACCTTAGCGTCTGAAACAAGTGGGCCCCAGACTCTGCCGTGCACAGTGCGACTTTATAAGATACATTTAGTGCTGTTCTGTGACATTTCTAATACCAAGCTCAGGAAAAAGCCTTCTTTTTTTTAGTGTGGTTTCATAGCATCTTTTCAAAGAACATTGCCACATAATTAAACTGTGACTCACAGGGATTAATTCACTTCAATGACTCTGAGTTGGGTCCACGAACTGTCCCATTTTCTGATAAAACGATACTGTTTTCTTTGGCAGGCTGGGTAGTACTCAGGTCGTGCCCTTCGGTGGCCTTCACGTCGACATGCCTCTGCTGTCTTACATTTCCTACTGACCACAGTCAACACAACGTCTGCTCCACGAGGGAGGCAGGTTAGGGTACAAGCGGTGACGTCATTCAAAGTGACTTTCCTGGCAGCCGCAAGCAAGCCAACTCCGCACAGATGGGACTCTTCTGTTGTCGGCGAGGCACACGTGCTGTGACCCCACGGTCCAGGCCGCCTGCGAAAGCCGACCGGTGATTTACAGAATGTTTACAGTCAGTCATTTGACAGTTTGAATTTTAGCTTTCTGAAAACTCTGCATAGCACCTTTCCCCCTCGTTTTATCTCGGGAAGGTGAAGCCTGGCGGAGCTGTTGCGGGCGCTGGGTTCCAGGTGCGGCTCAGCGGCCTCGCCTCTCGTGAGGGGAGTTCATCCCACCTCCAAGCTCAGCTTTGCTCGTCGTCAGGTGAGAAAGTTTGCCTGAAATGTCTCTCACGTCTGCCCAAATCCACACTTTCTCTGCGTCAGACTTTGAACCTCCCTGTGCGTGTCTGGAATCTGCCACCGACTAACACGGCCTGGGAGCCCTGGGTGTCACAAGGCTGATCGCTGGAGCCAGGCGACGGGTACGTGGACGTTCGTTACTGTTGGGTCTGTGTTTGCTGCATTTGAAATATTCCAGAATAAAACACCCATGTACATCATATGTATAAAATCTCCAGTCCTACCCTTTGACCTGGGCCCCAGTCCCCTATCTTCAATTTCCCACTGGACCCTGTGGCTCGAATTGGGCCTGTTGAGAGCCAACCCATCAGCTTCCTTACAAACCAGCCAGTTTCCCTCTTCGACTTCCCTTTGCTGTGGTGCCGCCACTCCCCAGGTCCCGCTCAGGGTGGCGAGTCATCCCTGACTCACTTCTCCCCAAGCTCCACATCGCCGACTCAGCAAGCCCTGGCTCCTGTCTTTCAAAATGTCCGCGTTCCGGCGGCCACAGAGGCGCAGGGCCCCACTCGAACCCGATTTACTGGGACCTCTGGACCAGACGTTCCGATTCCGGGGCCTTCGTTCAGCATCCCTCTGGCCCAGGGCGGGGCTGTTTTTAGGATATAGTTTCACTGCTTCTCTGATGTTCCCTGATCAGAAAAGTCCGGCAGTTCCCTGCTGACAGCGACCTCACATCTAAGGTCCGCTGGCCAGCGTCCGAATCCCTTTCATCTGAGGGCCTGACAGTGTTCCGCCCACTGTCCGAGCCCGAGCAGCGGCCACGGCTTTCCCTGCCTTCTGGAAGGAGCGCCACCTCTCAGACTGAGCAGCCGTCAGAGCTCCCGAGGCCATGTGTACACCCCTGAGACACTGCCGTGTCTCCAAGGGTCCCACACCACTCAGGGAGAGCGGACTCCGCCAAGGGAAGGACAATTTTTATCAGGGAGGGAGGTGTTAGCATTTTTTCTAGTTTCGCATCCTGCTATTTACATTGGAATTAGAGGGACTCTTAGGTGCTGGGGTCAGGGAACAGCAGTCCAGCGAATCTGAAACGAGGGCGCACCCTAGCCGGGGCAGGGCGGCCGTGATCCCTGAGTTAGGCAGCCGAGTGCATCTCAGGAAATGTGTCCCTTTAGAGAAAGGGAACAGGACATTTGTAAACAAGTGTTTTGATTTCGAAGACACTGCACGCAGAGCAGTTTATGACTTTTGTGAAGGCAAAAAATATAAACAGTGTAGAAAACTCCTAATTGAAAATAACATTTTACATACAGTTTTTGGTAAAAAACAAATATATGTACTTCATAAATATTTAAGTACCTTTGCAAGAAGACTAAGGCAAGTGGAAGCCAAAGTGAAACTGCAGCCATGGCCAAGGGTTGTGGCAGGGCCGAGGGTTACGGTGGGCCGAGGGCTATGGCAGGGCTAGGGTTACGGCAGGGCGAGGGTTACGCCGGGGCAGGAAGGCTGGGGTTGGGAGAGAACTCTTAACGGGAAGCCAGCCACCCCTCCAATGTCCTGGTGCTGAGTGGGGAGTCAGGAAGAGGAGGCAGAGGGCCAGGACCAGGCACCCACCCGGCTGCACACCCAGCACCTGGGCCAGCAGAACCCCTGCGTCGCTGCCCCACCTCACTACCCCAGAGCCTCCCACACAACGGGAGCATTGAGTCCGCCGTGTCCTCAGGCAGGAAGGCAGGGTTTCAGATGAGCCTGTGAGGATGGAGTATCGATTGCTACATTCCAGGAATGGGCCAGATTACTAAAGATTTGAACAGTTCAGGGCAGTGGGCAGAAACGGGGCTAATGACATTCAGCCCCACAAACTGGACGGTCCTGCACTGGAGCCGAATCTGTGATACGTGTAAACGGAGCTCTAACAGAACCGCTGAATGTAACGAGAGAGCCCGGAGCTGGATCCCAGCGTCGCCTGCAGACAGGATTCCGTCTGGAGCAGAGCAGTGAGCGGTCCGTCCGTGAATGAGGTTCTCCTGGCTCCTTCAGAACCCTGGGGGCAGTCCTGGGCTGTCGCCACCCAGAAAGGGAGCATTGTGTAGAAGAGGGAGCGAGGGAAAGAGCAGGGTAGGTTGGTCCAGGGCTCAGGAACATGCTAGACTATTTTTTAAAGGCACTTTTCACCCTGTTCCTGAGCTGAGGACAAAAAGCATCTTTCGACTTTGGCTCAGGTGTTGGGAGTTCGCACAGGCCCCCACAATTCTTTTCATCTTCTGTCCTCACACCTTTGCTGACCTGGAACTTTTCTGTGTTGTGTAGTTTTGCGATGTGGCTTCTAAATTAATTACAGGGGGTGAGCAGGGGGTTTGAGCTGAGAAAAGAGGAATGCAGTAATTTTGAAGTTTGCATGAATTTGAGCACAGTCAGGGACATATGAACTCTGGCTGGCCTACTCCACAAAAGCAGAAG
Source organism: Tadarida brasiliensis (assembly GCA_030848825.1). Classification (NCBI taxonomy): domain Eukaryota; kingdom Metazoa; phylum Chordata; class Mammalia; order Chiroptera; family Molossidae; genus Tadarida; species Tadarida brasiliensis. Next base: position 25,853,971 of record CM061278.1, on the reverse strand, counting down.
CAGCCTCAAACACAGACCCACCACCAAACAAAGGGGCCAAGAAAGCCCAGATGGCTGAAGACAGGGGCCAGGGAGTGTGTGGCCGGAGACTGGGAGCTGGAGAATTTGGTTTCTTTTCGGCCAGCGAGAATGCAATCCTCTCATGATTGAATAGATACATTTTAACCCACACCCCAAGACCCTGCTGTCTCATTCCTATAATCAATGATGGAGGGGAGGGGAGGGGAGGGGAAAGGAGGGGCACTTAGAATCTGGCTGGTCCTCCACACCCTGGGTGCCTGAGAAAAGAATGTAAAATATTGACAGTTTTTATGTTGTCACATATTTAAATATTTTTAATATGTTGTGTTGAATAGATTATAAAATAGGAATTACTTTTTTTAACCTTTTTAATATGCCACTAGAAGATTTAAGTCACATGCAGCTTGCATGATATTGGACAGGCTTGCTTCCGACTTTCAAACAGTAGGACAGATTTCTAGGGTAGCAGTTTGCACATCCCCCTCCCCTCATTAAATTCCAGGAGAAGAGGAGCAAACTGATCAACTAGAAGTTTTCATTTTCTTTTCTCAGGGATAGAATCTCCAGCTGCTCAAGCCCAGGGGTTGTCAGCTGGAGTCTCTGTGGTATAGAGACTCAATACTATTTAAGAACTGCAGCTGGGAGAAATAAAGGGCAGAGTGAACAAGACTCATTCTTTGGGCATAAGTTCACATGAATTAAACCCATCAAGTCCATATAAACCTACACCATGGTTGTGAAAACACTGCTTATCACAGAAGACAGGAAAATGCCATCATTGATTCGTGTCCGTGTGGCAGAGGGAACTGAGGAAATGTTAACCCAGATAGAACACTGAGCTCTCTGTTGTGCCCCAAACCATTGTATCTGGGTGGGAGGGGGCAGAAGTCTTTCTGATGGTGGATTTTCTCTGCAGTGAGTCAGAGAACTGACTGTGATTAAGCCCTATGCACACGGAACAGGCGTGTGGATGCACGGAGCAGTGAGGCTGTAGAAGCACTCCCTGGCGCCCCTCTGGACATGCTCTGCTGACGAGTAAGTCCTGCAATCCAGGTGGCTTCTTCAACCAGCTGCCCTTTCAAAACCACAAATGCGAGAAGCAATCACTGTGCAAAATGTTTTTTCCCCGCTGTTCTCCAAATGCGAAAACTGATTCATACGAACGTGTAAACTAAAGTGATTCTAAAGACAACTAAATGTGTATCATTCCAGACACTGCCAGTATTGACATTTATCAATAAATGAGATTGTAAACTATTTGGGGGCAAATATGGACAGATGAGTGACATACACATTTAACATCCCTCCTGAGACCATCTAATATCCCTTTTTCATACTTATTAGGTGACCGGAAACGGTTTCATTCTCCAGTTTAGGAAAACAGCTACAATTCTACTTGGAAGAGTCAGCAATATTTTCAACAGAATGTCAGCAATGACCTTGGGCCATGTTGGCAAAGCACAGCGGGAAGACACCTGATTGAAGGTCAGACTTGGCCTTTTTAAAAAACTGTCCATGCTAAGTGGACCCTACAGCTTCCTTTATGTAAAAATAGGTTACCCAGTAGGCTTTGGGGCTGACAATGGTTTTTAACTTGTACTAATCTTCTTTGGAATGAAACCAGTGTGATTCAAAGAGCAAAGAGCGTCCGGAACATTTACTAATCCCCAAGCTTTCTTCTTTCAATATTAAAAAAGGATTACTAGCTTAATGTAATTGTTTCTCTTCAAATTCCAGACGGAATTGCGACATGTATTTAGATTGTATCACTGAGTGATCACCACTGAATTCATAAAGAGTTCATCAACAAATCAGACCAAAAAGTACAAGCTCATACTCCCAAGGCTCCTGGTATGACAGGGATTCGAATTTAGAAAGAAAATACAAAATCTGACACATTTAAAATTGCCTTTGTGTTTGCTTAACTCGTGTAGAAATTTGAGACCCAGAAGAGTGTCTGTAAAGGCTGCTGTCCAAGACAGTGGTGCAGAATGCAGGCGATGAGGCCCTGTTTCCCGAGTTCTGAACTTGACTGTGCAACGTAACAGATGTGTGGTATCAGGCAAAGGATTCAACTTCCTGGAGACTCCGTCCTGCTCATTGAGAAGAGCAATACTCATGACTGCAGGAGCTCCCTGACGGCTCTGCATGAAGAAGGGACTCAGTAACGGCCAGCCACAACCATTTCATCCAGCGACTGTGCTCCACGGGCGGAGAAACTGCAGGAGAGAGACCGTGGGGCCCACCGGTAAGTGGTGACGGAGCCACAGCTAGAATTCAGGTGTTCTGCTCTCATTACTTCTCAACGTGGTCCTTTGGATTTTAAATTATTAACTTCCATTGTCCTAGTGCACTTTTCTGTTATGGACCCAAATGTAACGTAACACGAACATACAAAGCAGGACAATAGAGCCTACATTTTAATAACTTAAAAATTGTGAAATTGAGCCCTGGCTGGTTTGGCTCAGCGGTTAGAGCATCGGCCCAAGGACCAAAGAGTTGCAGGTTTGATTCTAGTCAAGAGCATGTACCTCGGTTGCGGTTTGTCCCCGGCCCTGGTCGGGTCATGCGGGAGGCAACCAGTCGATGTGGCTCTATCACATCGATGTTTCTCTCTCTCTCCCTCCCACTCTATCTGATGATAAATAGAAAAATAGCCTTGGGTGAGGAATTAAAAAAAAATTTGTGAAATTGAGTAGACTGTCATCAATGTGCATCCCACGAGACCGTCAACCGGCCCGAGTGAATCATTGTTCCGTAAACCTTACCCTAGTCTAGAAGGCTTCCCAACCTTGCTTGCTTCGCTCCTGATCCCTTCCTCTGTGTTTCCTTTCAGTTTGTCTCCCTCTGGTGGATTAAAAAAACAACAACTTGCTTTTATTTTCAGAATGACTGGATTATTTGGGATAGGTTTTGCCCAAGTGAAGAGTTCACCTGTTGTCAGCCTGGTTCATGCTATGGAACTCCTAGAAAACCATCTTGCCCGGATGGGAGTCTCTGCAGAGGCTCCGACTAGGGGACAGTAGAGGCAGGCTGAGAACACCTGCTGCCTGACACCTACATGAGCACTAAGAAGCCCCTGCGGACACAGGTGCATTCAGAGCAGTACAGGTGGTTTGAAACGGCTGAGAAAACACAGGTTAAGGACCAGAGGCCATGGCAAGCAACGAAGTGGAAAGGTACGCAGGGACCAAATTACAGGAGCTACCTGTCATGAGGGATCCAGGCTCCTTCCAACTCCTACTTCTCCATCCCTAGGGTGTGGCCTTTGTCCTCATGGCCCAAAACAGCTGCCAGAGCTCCAGCCATCATATGCGTTTATCCTATTGGAACCGCAACCTCAGTTTTCCCAGAAAATAAGCTGATTCCTACCGCCAAACAAGTTCTTCCCTTTTGTTCTCTAGTTTCCCATTTTGCTGGAGGGAAGCAAGGAAGCGAGACGGAAAAGGAGGTGTGGGGGACTCGAGCTCAGGGCCTTTCCTATCTCCGCGCTCTGCACCGGAAATACTAGAAAAGTGCAGTTATGATCGACTTGGGGACGAACAGCCATTTTTACGATGCGGACGCGGACAGACGCGACACTTCTCTTGCACTGAGCATGGACAAGAGTCATTCTCCCCGTCTCATTTAATCGCACCTCGGCCGACGGCCAGCTGAGGCCCAGAACCCCGCCGAGGGCCAGGCGGCTCCGGCGTCCTGACTCACGGAGACCCAGCCCCCGGCACTTCCAGGGGGCGGGAGGAAGCGAAGGCGTGGCGGCCGGCGCGACGTCCAGCAGCCAATCAGAAGGCGGCACAGACCCATGTAATCATAACTCGACCTCCATCAGCCAATCAGAAAGCGACCTCCAGCAGCCAATCAGAAGGCGACGTCCAGCATCCAATCAGAAGGCCGTGCCCGATGCGACGTCCAGCAGCCAATCAGAAGGCGGCGCGCCTATTCAAATTGTGGGCAGCTGGGCAGCGGGCAGTGAGAGCCGTGGGCGGGCTGTCCGAGCGTCTCCACGGCGGGGAACCTGCGAGGTAGGGGGCGTGGGGATGCGGGCGCGGGGGCTGCGGGCGCGGGTCTCGGCTCAGGGCCCTCGCGAGCCCCGGAGTCAGGGTCGCGGCCTCGGCGGGTCCCCGGGAAGGGACGGAGGGTGGGGCACCCGGCGGCCGGACCCCCGCCCGGCCCCGTCTCACCGGGGCAGGCGCGCCCGGCGGCGGAGGCCCCTTCGCTTCCCGCCCGCGCCGTGACCAGCTGCGGACCCGAGCGCGGGGCGCTGGGGAAGGGCGGCGACCTGCCTCCCGGTGTTCGTCCCGGCGGAGAAACTTCCCGGGCGCGCCCGTCCGTGTGACGAGCAGAGTTCTCAGCCGCGGCTCAGTTTCTTGCCTTTGCGTTTATTTGTCCAATAGGAAGGCCGTGTGGACTTCGAGTTGAAAGGGGGACTGCAGATGCCCTGGGTGCTGTTGATGTGGAGCTGAAAGGACTTCCTTCCAAGTGAACTCCTGTCTGTCGCTCCTGACAGCGGCGCCCCGGGGGACAGCCTGAACAGCGTCGTTTTACAAATGGACCGGCTCGGGGACTGAATACTTGCTCGCACGAGGTGGCTACCAGCCAGGCCCCCAGCTGTCACGGCTGTTCTCTTTTAAGCTTTAATGCGGGATAGATGCTGTCGACGTCTGTTTGCATACACACCTGTTGTTTCCTGCTGGTGGCAGCCAGGTAATAGCCAGTGTTGTGGTGGGACCAGCCCTTGTGGCTCGAGGACAAGATGCCCTTCAGCAGTAACCACAAGGAAACTTTGGAAAAAGTAAAGGTTTATTACTCACAGGATTGGGGCCTGCTTCCACTACTGGGGTAGTCCTGGGGAGCGTGGTACCAGAGTCACAACTACACACAACTACGTGCTATATTAAAAAACTTTCACCCTGGCTGGTTTGGCTCAGCAGTTAGAGTGTTGGCCCTTGGGCCCAAGGGTTGTGGGTTTGATTCCCAGTCAAGGGCACATACCTGAGTTTCAGGTTTGATCCCCGACCCCAGTGCTGAGAGGCAACCAATCAATGTGTCTGTCTCTCACTCAAATTGATGTTTCTTCCTCTCTCTCCCTCCCTCCCTTCCACTCTCTAAAAATCAATGGAAAAATATGCTCAGGTGAGGATTTAAAAAAAAAAAAACTTTAAAAAATGTGAGTATATAGTTGGGTTAAAGTTAAAATGATAGAAAAAATATATACCATGCAGATGTTAATTTTTTTAAAAAAAAATCCTCACCTGAAGATATGTTTTTAGAGAGAGGAAAGGAGAGCTCAGAGAGAGAGAAACATCAATTGGTTGCCTCACGCATGTGCCGACCTGGGATCGAACCCGAAACCCGGGTATGTGCCCTGCCCAGGACTCAAACCTGCCACCCTTCTGTGAGCAGACTGATGCTCTAACCGCTGACCCACACCAACCAGCGCAAGTTCTCATTTTTAAAGCCTTTGTAGTCTGTGCAATCTAATTTTTTTTGTTTGTTTGTAATTTAACAGATACTTGTGAAAACTGATAGGCTCAAAGTCAAATGAGCATCCAAAGAAGAGCTTAGGTTCTTCAACAACATTCTTTTGAAAATAATTTGCTGCCACAATGTCAGTCTGCACGGCACATGGTAGAAGCAGCAGGGATGTCCCCAGTGCTTTGTCTTCTCCAAAGAGTCCATCACTGAGCGACCTCAGCCATGGCAGCAGCCTTAAGCTGCATTTGAAGTCGGATATGTCAGAACGTGAAAACGACGACCCCTTACTGAGATCTGGGAGGAAAATCAGAGACGTAAATTGCACTTACGTTATTTCTGCCTGTAAAGCACCTGAAGATACGCCCCTGACCCCTAACCCTACAGGTAGATTGACCCTTCAGAGAAGAGTTACAAGGAACAAAGAGTCATCGTTGCTTGGTAGTGAGGTTGGAGAGTCACCTGAAAAAGTGACAGAAACACGTCTTACTTTACAACGTCGTGCTCGAACAGGGTCTGTGGACAAGCGGCCAACAGTTCGAACAGGCTCTGTGGACAAGCAGACAATAGCTGGAACAGGCTCTGTGGACAAGCAGACAACAGCTGGCACAGGCTCTGTGGACAGGTGGACAACAGCTGGAACAGGCTCTGTGGACAGGTGGACAACAGCTGGAACAGGCTCTGTGGACAGGTGGACAACAGCTGGAACAGGCTCTGTGGACAAGCGGCCAACAGTTCGAACAGGCTCTGTGGACAAGCGGACAGTGACACAGAACGTGGGAGGGGCAGCAGAAAGTGACTGTGCTTCACGGACAGCGAGTACGAATGTGAAGACTGTCAGTAACGGTGAAAACTCTCTTGTTGCATCTGTGCCATCAGCTGAAGACACAAAAGACGCTGATGAAAAATACAAAGAAACATTTCCTGCCCTCAGGGGGACAGATGACAGCGTGGCACTTCAGTTCCTAAGTCATAGCACGCCTGTCTGCCCCCAGCGTCAGACTGGAGCTGTTCGATCGGGACAGTCGGCCACAAGACCCCTTCAGAGCACGCTGGACATCAGGGTGTCCGGTGTAGGAAACCTACATCATCGAAGTCTTGGGAAGGATATTGTGAAAAGTACAAATAAGTTGGAAAGCTTAGAGAAAGGGACACCTACAAAATGTACTGCAGAACACAAGTGGACCCCACGGCGTGGCCCGCCTCAGCTTAAGAGCCCGGCTGCGTCCATCCTGAAAAACAGGACGCCCAGCTTTCAAGTTCAACAAAAGCCCCAAAGTTCTCTTCTCGCAAACAAAAGGGAAAGGTCACAGGAACGCACACTCCCTCCCCAGGAGGAAGCTGTGGACCAGAGCACAGGTGCAGAAAGGGACCCCGTCAGAGCAGAGAGCAGCCAGGTGACGGTGGCAGTGCGCGTGAGGCCTTTCAGCAAGAGGTACGTCACCCCTTCCACATCTGAGGCCATGCTGGTGGCACGGAGCATGCTCCATCCCTCCGCCTTCGGGAAGTCCCTGTGCTCGTGTGTCTTCACACTTGTCAGTGACAGTTTCTGCAGAGAGAACTGTGAGGTTGAGTTGTAGTGTGTTGATTATTTTGGATGGTTGGCTATAGAGTTAACACATTAAACCACTGTAGTTTGCAAATGTGAATTTCTCTAGATATGCTGCTTCTAAAAAATCTGAATGACTTGAGTCTCTAATGCAGTCTGCTCTCAAATCTGCAATGTGTGGGGGGGCCGCCTGCCTCCCCCTTAGAAGGAGGCCTAGTGGGTCACTCATTCCCCATGGAGGTCCTTCCCAAGCCCCACGAGCAGGTCATCCTCTTCCTCACCTCGGACACCTGTGCTTGTAAGTGCAGCAACTCATCAGATTTGATTGAGGCAAAACAATCTCTGGTGGGTGAGACGGTCACAGGTGACGGGCAGGGTTGCCAAGGTAGACATGACAGTATTTTCAAATATTTTATGGGACGACTGTGAAAGCCTTCACAGAGTCGAGAGTTTTTACCTTTGTCATGTCTGAGCAAGAGGATCTGGTGACCACGAGGTGGGGAAGGAGCCTCTAATTGAACCTGAAGGTCAGTAGTTAAAGGCGAGTTATAGAGTGGATTAAAGCCTTTAAGGGACTTGTAGGGTTAGTGATAAGGGGAGGGACTGAGGGTGTGCTGATCGGGGAACCTCACAGAAAAGCCTTGAGAGCCGTGACAGGGAGCAGGCAGCAGAAGGACCAGGCCAGGAGGAGCCGCCAGGGGGATGGCAGTTCCCAGGCTCAGCTGACACGCCCCGTCAGCACCCAGGCCGAGGGCACCTGTCACAGTGCTGGGCCAGGTGGTTTCCAGGATAAATTCTGATCTAAAGCAGAGTTGGGACATCTGGGGCCAGACCAGGACATAGCGCTGTCTGCAGATCTAGAGCGAGTGAAAGATTTCCACCAAGCCTGAGATGGAAGCAGGGTGGACTTGACGGACGATCCATGCCTCTGCAGGAGGTAGCTGAAGGAGGGAGGGGCCTGTGGGGAGCCAGAGGAGCTCTGCAGTGAGGAGCCAGAGACCTGAGTCAAACTGGCATTTAGCTCGGTTTGTTGACATTATATCTGTATATCTTGCCGGTTTTCTATAGATTTGTACCTCTGACATTTCTTTAAATACATGAAAAATTAGTTTCTAGATTTGAACTGAAGCATGTAGGGAGATTGCAGTAGGTGGGAAAAGGGAGAACTCGAGAGAAAAGGGGGAAGATGGAAAACTAGGGTCGATTTTCCCGACGAGAAACCTGGAACCCCATCTTCCCTTTGAGTGGTGGGGGAGCTCCAGGAACTGTATTTTGGAAACGCACTATAATTATGCTGCTACTCTGTGCTTTCCACGTCAAACTGAAGCCTCTTGCCCCGGGGGACTGTTACACTGAACCAGTTTTAAGGTCCTTGTAGCCTGTGGGGGTAATCCTCAAAACAATGGCAGTAACTCGATGTGTTTCTTGGTGTTTCTTTTTGAAGAGAGAAGGATGAGAACGCAACCCAGGCGGTCTTCCTGAATGGGGAGGAAATAGCAGTGAGACATCCTGACCTCAGACGCGTGTACAGTTTTGTTTACGACGTTTCGTTCTGGTCCTTTGATGAGTGTCACCCTCACTACGCCAGCCAGGCCACGGTGTATGAGACCCTGGCGGCCCCACTCCTCGCACGCGCCCTGGAAGGCTACAATACCTGCCTCTTTGCTTACGGGCAGACGGGCTCTGGGAAATCATACACGTAAGTTTTATTGCCAGTGCAGCTCTCCAGACAGGTTTGCATCTTTTGTGAGAAGCACCCTGGTTCGATAGAAAGCATGCAGTTTGAAACCACACAGATGTGGGCTCAAAGCTCATCGGTTCCACACACTGGTCCTGCAGACTTGGTCCAGCTGCTTAACCTCCGGGCTTCAGTCTGCACTCGGCTACTGCTGACCTGGTACGTTTCGTCGGCCCCATGTCCCTGCAAAGGGTATTTGTGTAAACTGAAGCCCAGAGAGATCCTTTGTAAATGTCATTGTGCGAACCAGAACATTTAACGAATGGTCTGGTGGTGATGCCTGTTCCGGAGGGAAATAGTCGGGATTCCAATCGCCGACCTTGGTTGAGTGTTTACTATGTTCCAGGGGCTGTACTGAAGCGGGCTCACAGCAGCCCCTGAATTAGGCAGTTCTACTGATTCCCATTTTACAGAAGAGGAAAGTGAGGTTTGCTGAGGTTAAGGATCCTGTCCAAGGTCCCAGAGATAAGAGGTGGTGAAATCAAAATTGAACTCGGGCCTGGCCGGTGGGGCTCAGTGGACTGAGCGTTGTCCCGGGGACTGAGAGGTCCCGGTTCGACTCCTGGTCAGGGCACATGCCCGGGTTGTGGGCTCGATCCCTAGTAGGGAGTGTGCAGGAGGCAGTCGATCGATGTTTCTATCTTTCCAAAACCAGAGATTGAACTTGGGCTGACTGGGCTCCAGAGCCCAGGTTCAGACATCAGCGATGAGGTTTAATTAGCTGTTTCCCCGCTGCCGCCTCAGCCCGTTTCCCCAAAAAGAATTTTAAAAACCTAATTAATTTTACTTCCCCCTTTTCATAATGTATTTTCCAGGATGATGGGATTTGGTGAAGAACCAGGAATAATTCCAAGATTCTGCGAAGATCTTTTTGCTCAAGTAGCCAAAAAACAAACCCAGGAGGTATGTCCTCACAGGGTCTACCGGCCTCCACATTAGGCTAGGAGAGTTGGGTCAGGTCGAAGTCAGCATGGCCACTAAGGAAACACTCAGGGGACGTGGTCCTGATGTCTAGGCCATGCTCCTTTGGCAGTGTCGGGGGAGGGCGAGGTTCTCAGTCCAGAAGCAGTTCCTCTTGGTGGGCGGATGGAGGGGCATCTCTCTTCTCTGCCTCACTGTGTGTGCACGTGTGTGTGTGTGCACGCGTGTGCGTGTGTCTCACTGTGGGAGCTGTGCCCCAGTGTACGTATCTCTGCGGTCAGGCCGGTGCAGATGCCTGACCTCTGGGAGGTCACAGGCCTAAACTTAGACCATGAAGCAGAGAGGAGAGACGCTGGAAATGCTGGCGGGATGGGACTATGGAGTTCAACTCGCACTCCCTGTCGTTAAGAGAGTGTCATGGATAAACAGGCCAGTCCGCAGCCAAGGACAATCCATCGAATGCTAAATAAGTTAAACACTGTCCTGGAATAAGGACAGACTGCCACGAGGATACGTAGCAGTGGAGGGAGACGGGCTTTCTTAGAGGAGGGACCACTGAGCTTATTTTGGAGGAAACGATAGTTACTGGCTGGGGAAGGGGGAAGGGCATTCCAGCAGAGGGAGCAGCACCTGTAGCGATTTGAAAGCAGGACGGCGGAGCCTGTGGGCTCTGTAAACTGGTTACTTCGCTTCAACGCCAGAACGTGAGGGTGGGGGGCGATGAGAGATAGAATGGAAGGGGCCGGCAGAACTCCGCTTTACCACCACGCTGCCTGGAACATAGAGGCCTCTGGGAGGGTTTGAAGTGGGCAGTAACATGATCGTGTTTGCTCTTTAAATACAAAGGGAGCTCTGGCTGCAATGTGGGTGCGTGGAAAGGGTCAGAACTGGAGGTGCAGCCGGGCGTGGGCCTATGAGCCGAACAGGGGGTGCCACGGAGTGGCACAGGTGCAGCCGGGCGTGAGCCCATGAGCCAAACGGGGCGCCACGGAGAGGCACAGGTGCAGCTGGGCGTGAGGCTGTGAGCCTCATAAGGGCGCCATGGAGCGGCACAGGTGGAGCTGGGTGTGAGCCTGTGAGCCTCATAAGGGCGCCACGGAGCGGCATGGGTGGGGCTGGGCGTGGGACTGTGAGCCTCATAAGGGCGCCACGGAGCGGCACAGGTGGGGCTGGGCGTGAGCCTGTGAGCCTCATAAGGGCGCCACGGAGCGGCACAGGTGCAGCTGGGCGTGGGCCTATGAGCCTCATAAGGGCGCCACGGAGCGGCACAGGTGGGGCTGGGCGTGAGCCTGTGAGCCTCATAAGGGCGCTAAGGAGCGGCACAGGTGGGGCTGGGCGTGAGCCTGTACGCCTCATAAGGGCGCCACGGAGCGGCACAGGTGGGGCTGGGCGTGAGCCTGTGAGCCTCATAAGGGCGCTAAGGAGCGGCACAGGTGCAGCTGGGCATGGGCCTATGAGCCTCATAAGGGCGCCATGGAGTGGCACGGGTGGGGCTGGGCGTGACCCTGTGAGCCTCATAAGGGCGCCACGGAGCGGCATGGGTGGGGCTGGGCGTGGGACTGTGAGCCTCATAAGGGCGCCACGGAGCAGCACGGGTGGAGCTGGGCGTGGGCCTGTGAGCCTCATAAGGGCGCCACGGAGCGGCACTAGGTGCTGGCAGTCGGGTTGAGCTAGGGAGTTGCGTTTGTGAGATCTCAGCGAGCAGAACTGATAAGACTCAGTGATGAGTGGAAGTGGACAGGGAGGGAGCGAGGAACCATGCTCCTGGTTGGAGAGCCAGAGCGGACCCACGGCGTTCACGGAGAACCTGAGGGGGAAAAGCAGGGTTCGAGGGACGACCGGCTCCCTCTCCCCCTACAGACACATTGCTTGTCAAACGATTTATATTTGAATAATTTTTATTAACTTATTTTAAATTCTTCTGGGTAGAAAGGAGTGAAATTGCTGGGTCACACGGTAATTTCATGTTTCTCCTTTTGAGGACCTGCCAACCTTTTCCCGCAGTGGCTGCACCACTGCATCCCCAGCAGCAGTGCGGGTGGCTCCCGCTCCACGTCCTCAGCCAGCCCTGCTCCCTGCCTTGTGGACAGCCGTCCTGGCGGGCGGACGCCGGCTCACTGTGTTTTGATTTGCAGCTCCCCACTGCCAGACGATGCTGAGCGTCTTGAGCGTTGCATATCTTTGGAGAAATGTCTGTTCAAGTTCTCTGCCCATTTTTAGATTGGGTTGTTTCTTTCTTTTTTGTTGTTGAACTGTTAGAGGTCTTTTTATGTTCTGAATACTAGACACTTATCAGATACATAGTTTGCAAAAAATGCAAGGAATTTAGAAATAAATTGCATGCTGTGTTTCTCTTCCTACTAGGTTAGATATCACCTTGAGATGAGCTTCTTTGAAGTATATAATGAAAAAATCCATGACCTTCTGGTTGGTAAAGGTGAACGTGGGCAGGGAAAGCAACCGGTAAGATCAAACCGTTCATTATTTGTCCTTAATTTCTGTTTTTGTAAAGGCACATGATTACGTTAGTTCTCAAGATGATGTGTAGGGCTTAACTTTTTACGAAGATGCTGTTGTAGGACAGCAGGTGCTCAGGGATACAGCTGAACTACACTGTGATTTAGTAAATGAGCTGAACGTCATTGACTCGAAGTTAGTTACTGACGTTGCCTTTTTACTTTAAGCAAGTATTGTGTAAAAGTTGAAGGTATTTGTTTCAAGATGTCGTTGGACCTCTTATGTCAAATACTTAACCCTGAAAAGTCTGAAGCTGAAAAGCTGTAGAAGCTTACAGAAATGGTGTCGTTGTCACAGTCGTGTGTTTCACTAGATCGCTCAGCAAATGATCCTGTAGACAGCGGTTCTCAACCTGTGGGTTGCGACCCCTTTGGGGGTCGAACGACCCTTTCACAGGGGTCGCCTAAGACCATCGGAAAACACATTTCCGATGGTCTTAGGAACCGAGACACCACCGCTCCTCTGTCCGTCTCCTGGCGGGTCCGCCCACATGCATATACGCCCGCAGACATGAGGAACTGTTTTAAAGGGTCACGGCATTAGGAAGGTTGAGAACCACTGCTAGAGAGTATTTCCCGCGAAAGAGAAAATTTCGCCAATACATAAGCTTTTTTAATTTTTAAAAAATTTTTTTTATTTTATTTTACTTTTTTTTCCTATCCTCACCCGAGGACATTTTTTCATTTTTTGTTCAGATAGAGTGGGAGGGAGAGAGAGAGAGAGAGAAACATCGACATGAAAGGGACACATCGAGTGGCTGCCACCCACACGACCAACCAGGGCCGGGGACAAACTGCAACCGAGGTACATGCCCTTAGCGGGAACCGAACCCGGGTCTCTCTGGACCGCAGGCCGGCGCTCCAACCGCTGAGCCAAACCGGCCAGGGCCGTAAGCTTTTTTTAAAAGCCGCTGTTGGAACTTATACTTTTTGATTTTGGAAAGGACCCTGGAGAGCCGGAAGCCTCCACGCAGCGAGGCCCCAACTGACTCAAGGCCACATGCGTGGCTCTGGCGACACCCAGAGTCCAGCACAACTTGGCCTTTCCTTCTGCGGCGTCCACCGCTTTAAATCCTGCTCACGGTGTGTAACACGTGTGATGTCAAAGTGACGAGGTTTTCGTGCAAATGTGTGGAACAGTTTGAGAGGGGGGCCGAAAGCTTGTAAACAGCTAGAAACCGCAGGTGCCGGCGCGGGGCGCAGCCTCGTGTGCGGGTCAAAAGCGGCGCCACGGCGGGGCTGATGCCTCACAGGTGTGAGAACCTTGATGCTTATTGCTGCGTGAAGTGAGGACGCCTCTCTTCACCTTCCCCTCGAAGCAGAGGGAAGGCCACTGAAAATGGCCCCGTGTGAGACGCCCGCCCTCCTCTTACTACTCATGTTTGCTTCCACAGCTGAGGGTCCGCGAGCACCCCGTTTCGGGGCCCTACGTCGAGGCTCTGGCCGTGTAAGTAGAGTGCTAGCTGCGTGTGCTCCTGTTCGTCCACCCTTCCCAGCACCCATGAGGGCAGGTGCAGGGTTCAATTACCCCGCGTAGGAGTATCTGACTTTCTCCCTTCACCTCCTGCTTCCCCGCTCGAGCCGCTGTTTGTGTCCATTCCTTTAGCTGACGGGAGAGAAAGTGTAAGAGTTCAGTGCAAAGAGTCCGACACGCTCCAGATCCTTCTCAGGGAGGGAGGGAGGGAGGGTGGTTGGGTCTGGATTCGGCTCATTGAATAAATCTGGGTTTGTGTCAGACCACACATGCCGCCGTCCTCGCCCCCGCGTGCACACACGTGCCGCTGTGCGCGTGCTCGGGGTTGAAGGGCACCTGTGGCCTCAGGGCGCGTCGTCAGGTGAAGACGCTCAGGGCCTTGACCGAGTGGGAGGAGTCCTGTTGACTGAGTGAGCAGGAGGGCCCCGAAGTAACTTCGCGTCTGTCTCTCCTTCCACAGGAACGCTGTCGGCTCTTACTCTGACGTCCAGGTAAGGGGGAGTGTCTGTCGTCTGTCTTCTGCGTAGAGGGGTCGTAACCATAACTACGTGGGAGAATATTTCTCCTTAACTGCTGTTTTCATGAATAAGAGGCTAATCTTGTTAATTTAACATGACCTGATTTTGCTTATTAACCCTTATTCGAAAGAATTGCTCTACTGAACTAAAAATAAAAATTGACCATCCCGTCAGCTTAGGGTTATAGAGATTGCCTTTTAAAGGTATTATTTCCTGATTCAGGTGTCAGTCGGCACAGATGGAGGGTGGGAATATGGACTAAGGAATGACAAACAGTTATGAATAGTGTCGTTTTGTGAACTTGTGAATGTGGGTGTCACGGAGGTGCTTGGTGAGCATCCTCCTGGTTCGTCCCAGGGAGCCGCCGTCCACAGCGCTGACCTCTCCCCTCCAGGGCTGGCTGCAGCTGGGGGGCAAGCAGAGGGCCACGGCCGCCACCTGCATGAACGACCAGAGCTCCCGGTCCCACTCGGTGCTCACCCTGGTGATGACCCGCACCCAGGTAGGCCGCCCCCTGCAGTCACGGCTCACGGGTTTGTTTTTTCTTTAAATCAAAGGAAAAGTACAGTCATGCAAATGCCTAACATAATTGGACTTTAGAAAATACACACAATCGCTGAATCAGTTTTGGTGTATATGGCTGTTTTTCTGTTTTAAAAATCAGTAATGTATTTTACTAACTTAACATGATATCATTGCTATTATATCAACATGATAATATGCTATCAATAACACATAGTGACTATTGTTCAGTATTTGGAAAATCATGTCAGAAAGTTAAAGGTTTCTTAAAATTCAGCCACAGGTTCCATGACTCAAATCAAACCCCTCTAAACATTTCGGTAAAGTGTTTCAGTTGTGTTGGAGTTACTCTTAAACACGTTAAGATCTGCAACAACTGTATGCTATTAAAATTCTTTGCAAAATAAGTTTTTACAGCTGCCTAATCTCTACTGTTGGACATTTATGTTGCTTTTTAATTTTTTTATACTCACCCGAGAGCATGCTTTTATTGATTTTTAGAGAGAAAGGAAGGGAGAGGGAGAGGGAAACATGGATGTGAGAGAGAAGCATCGATCAGTTGCCTCCTGACCTGGAACCGAACCCTCGACCTCTCTGTGTAGGGCACAACGCTCCAGCCCACTGAGCCACACCAGCCAGGGCTTATGTTGCTTTTAAACCCTTTGCTCCTTTAACGCAGGGATAAACAGTAAGCTGCTTGTCTGTCTCTGGTGTTTGCTATGTAGCTGTGGGGTTTCATCCCTTTAAAGCCATCTCTTACTGGCGTACTCCAGGCACTGCTCAGTGTGCCCGTGACTAGTTATGTATTACACGTTACCGCAGGTTCTGGGAGGGATTGTTTAAAAATAGGCAAGTGGCTTGTAATCGTGAACAGCTTTCCCTTTTGAAGACTCACATTGATGGCGAGTCATAAGAGAACTGACGATGTGTCTCTTTAACCCCCTTTGCGGCAGACAGAGTCCGTGGCCGGGGAAGAGCACGGTCACAGGGTGACCAGCCGCATCAACCTGGTGGACCTGGCGGGCAGTGAGCGCTGCGGCCCGGCCGGGAGCAGCGGGCAGCAGCTGCGGGTGAGTGCGGCCCCCAGCGCACGGGGACTCCCCCCCCCAGGACATTTGTTTTAGGAGATTACAAACGAAATACACTTTAAAAAAAACTCTCTACCTGCAGCTTAGAGACTGGGTTGCTGGGGTTTAAAGAGAGATCTCTGCTTCTCAGTTGATTACATTCCGATAAAGTTAGTAACTTCAGTGTCCTCAGGAAGCTGGTAGCCCATGGAAGAAAGTGCCAGTCAGAAGCTAGGTGAGGGAAGACATCTGCTTGTGAAGTGAATTTATTCTGAGCAGCGGTTTGACCTCGACGTGTTTTTCTCTCGCACTCAGGAAGGCGTGAGCATCAACAAGTCCTTGCTCACGCTGGGCAAGGTCATATCTGCGCTCGCGGAACTCGGGAGCCGAAGGAGAGTGTTCATCCCGTACCGCGAGTCGGTGCTCACATGGCAAGTGCCTCGGCTTGAGAGAGCTGTGTGACCTGGGAGCGGGGATGGGGTTGGAGAGTCTGAATTCTAGGGCCACCTGCCTGGCCCAGGCCTCTGCTCTGTGGCTTTGGGAGAATCATGGGGCCGTGGCCCGCTTCCTCGTCTGTGAAACGGGGACAGCCTGGCAGTGCCTGTCTCTAGGGCTGCAGTGAGATGGAGCATGAAGGAAGCACATGTTGCTGCTGGCTGTTCCCTGCGCCTGGGGTTTGAGCACACGGCTCACCCACATCGGCTGAGAGTGGAGTGACCCGGACGGCTGTCTGTGCTCAGCAGGTGCCGGCGGCCGCAGAGCGTGTGTGTTGACGAGTGTGCATTTCAGCTCCAATGTGTCCACTGAGCATGTGCCAGCGGCTGCAGAGCGTGTGTGTTGACGAGTGTGCATTTCAGCTCAGATGTGTCCCACTGAGCACCTGCCTGCGCCTGAGGTCGTGGTGGCCCTGGACACGGTGGCCACGCCGTGGGGTTTCTTTCCTAACGGGGTCAGGGTCTGGGACGGGGAGGGGGCATCTCACTGAACATTCAGGAGTCAGCCGTACTTTAGCTCTGTGTGCAGGTTATCGCTTCATGAAGCCGTCGAAAGTGGGAGAGAAAACGAAGTGTTGTGAGCTCAGAACAGCTGCCAGCCCAGGGCTGTCCCCGGGTGAAGAACAGGACACCACGTCCCGTGCCCCGCGTGGGCTCTGTGCTGCCTGGAAAACCACTGTGTCCGGCTGCAGAAGCGAAGTCTAATGATCGTTTTTCCCTCAAAGGCTGTTAAAAGAAAGCCTGGGCGGCAATTCAAAGACGGCCATGATCGCCACGGTGAGCCCGGCCACCAGCAGCGCGGAGGAGACCCTGAGCACTCTCCGCTACGCCCACCAGGCCCGCAGCATCGTCAACGTGGCCCGGGTGAACGAGGACGTGAGCGCCCAGCTCATCAGAGGTGAGTGCGTCGCGACGCCTTCCGGTTCCCTGGTGGCAGCGTCGTCACTGATGCTCTTCTGTCTGGACGATGGCCGTCCGCGATTGCGGAGGCCAGAGGCTTTCCCCACCTGTTTGTAATGACCTTCGTTGTCATGCTGCCGCAGTGGAGGAAGATAGTGGGGGCGTGGGAAGGAGCGTGAGTGGTGAGGGGAGACAGCAGGGAGGAGCGCGGGAGCCGGTGCTGGAGGGAGACCAGCCGTCTGACGGTGCCGCACACGCCCTGGGGCGGGGCCTTCTCCTTGGGGGCCTTCCCCCTGTCACGGCCACCACCTCTCCTCTTGCCTGCGTCTGTCTTTTTAATCCTCCCCAGAGGATATTTTTCTATTTATCTTCAGATAGAGTGGAAGGGAGGGAGGGAGAGACATTGATGATGTGAGAGGGACACATCGATTGGTTGCCTCCCGCATGACCCCGACCAGGGCTGGGGACGAACCAGAACCGAGGTATGTGCCCTTAGCGGGAATCGAACCTGCGACTCATTAGTCCGCGAGCCGATGCTCTAACCCTGAGCCAAACCAGCCCGGGTGCTGCCTGCTTTTTTTTAATTCTCACCCAAGTATATTTTTCCATTGATTTTTAGATAGAGTGGAAGGGAGGGAGGGAGAAAGAGAGAAAGAAAGAGGGGAACATTGATGTGAGAGAGAGACATCAATTGGTTGCCTCCCACACGGCCCCAACTGGGGCTGGGGATTGAACCTGCAACCCAGGTACGTGCCCTTGACCGGAATCGAACTCGAGACCTCGGTCTGCAGGCCAACGCTCCAACCACTGAGCAAACCGACCAGGCTTGCGTGGTCCTTCGAGCCGAAGGCTGTTGGCTCCTGAGGGTCTGGCTCAGGTCTAACTCACGTATGCTCAGCGCTGCTTCCTGTCGCCCCAGGAGCCCCCGCTTAGGGGGACTTGAATGCCTTCAGGGAGTGCGGCCGAGTGGCTGCCTCTCTGCTCACGAACGGCCACCTCCCTGTGCCCTGCACGTCTCCGCAGCGGAAGGTGAAGAGCCGCGGGGCTGTGGGCCAGAGACGAGCGGGCTGGCTGTCACAGCCCGTGCTTCCTTCTGGGTGCCCGCTCTTCCACAGACGGGCTCGTCCTTGTTAGAAATAAGTAGTGTGCATTCCGCTTGAAAACTGACCTCCACCGACAGGTGCTGTGGTAAGGTTTGCCGAGGACCACCCCGGAGTGTGTGTGTGTGTCTGTCCCGGTGTGATTCCTCGAGTCCCTCTCTTCAAGGGTCCCTCTTTGACCATACACGATATGGCCGTCCTACTTGGGAGGGGTCAGTTCATTAACCTTCAGGTCAAAGCCAGGTAGGGGTCGTCGGCATTGCAGGGAGATTGTCGGTGATGCAGGCAGGGGTCGTCGGCATTGCAGGGAGATGGTCGGTGATGCAGGCAGGGGTCGTCGGCATTGCAGGGAGATGGTCGGTGGTGCAGGCAGGGGTCGTCGGCATTGCAGGGAGATTGTCGGTGATGCGGTTAAGTAAAGTCGGTTCCAGCAAAGGTCCTGTTTCATTTTGTAATAGTTACAACTTCAAATTAAATGGAAATTGGAGGATCATGCTGACTGTGGAAATGATTCTGTATCAAATGTTACCAACTGTGCATCTTCTTATGAATATTTAGACTTGAAAGCAGAAATCGAGAAGCTCAGAGCTGCTCAAAGGAGCCGTCAGAACGTCGACCCTGAGCGGTACCGGCTGTGTCGGCAGGAGATCACATCCTTACGGATGAAGCTGCACCAGCAGGAGCGAGACATGGCGGAAATGCAGAGGTCGGGACCGTGGGCCGTGTTCCGCGGGACCCGGGGACGCTGCTCTGTCCTTCCTGCCCCCCAGGGTTGTAGCTGCCCCCCGGGCCATCTCAGTTGTTCCCAAGTGGTCTCATAATCTTGACTGATCGTTGATTCTTAATCCTAAATATATGTGTATTTTTAACTGTTTTGTTTGTCTTTGGAAAGAGTGTGGAAAGAAAAATTTGAACAAGCTGAAAAAAGAAAACATCACGAAATAAAGGAGTTGCAGGTACGCTGTCCATGTTCTAGCTGGCGTGGTTGTTCACGGAGGGTGGCGGCAGGACATGGATCATTCCGGGTGCGGCCGACCGGCGGGAGCGGGCTGCGACGGGGATGGGTGCGAGGCAAGGTGAAGGTCGAGGTGACTGCTCGGGGCCGTGGGCTGGCTGGGGCGTTAACACACAAGCCATCCCGTCCACAGATGTTTGTGTTTGTGGTGGGCCAGGGGCGGGAGCCCAGGTGAGGGAAAGGCCGCTCGGCCCTCAGCTCGTGGTCCAGGGGGTTTACGGAATGGAAATGATGCCTGAAATGCAGTGTGACTGGGAGAGGCTGAACCACAGGAAACCGCCACGTCTTAGGTGAACAGTGGTTGAATATTGGCAGCTTCACGTAGTCCCACTGAGTGCAGTCGGGGCGCAAAACAGGCTGGAACAGGAGCGGGGAGATGACTCCGACCAGGGTGGTAGCTAGGAGGACACTGGTGAGGAAGGACAGCTCTGAGCCAGGCTGTGGACTGAGTGGGCAGGAAGGACAGCTGAGCCAGGCCGTGGACTGAGTGGGCAGGCCGTGGACATGAGTGGACAGGCCGTGAGTGGACAGGAAGGACAGCTGAGCCAGGCCGTGGACTGAGTGGACAGGAAGGACAGCTGAGCCAGGCCGTGGACTGAGTGGACAGGCCATGGACTGAGTGGACAGGCCGTGAGTGGGCAGGAAGGACAGCTGCACCAGGCTGTGCATGTGAGCAGAGCTGGCGAGGCCGACAGAGTCAGGAGTTCTGAGCCGAGTACCCGCAGCCCAGCTCGGACGTCAGGATTAGAAGGTTGTAATTTAGTGCTGGTGCCAGAGACTGGGCTGCAGAGAGATGCAAACTTCAGACTGGGCTGCAGAGAGATTCGACCTTCAGACTGGGACGTAGAGAGGAACTTGAGTTTGGGTGGGGAGTGGGCTTGAGTGGAGGAGTTAGAGTCAAGAGACAGAAGGGAGGTCAGATCGATTGGATCGAGAGGTGTTTCTTCGATGTGGATGTCAAGAGAATTAGCAAACTCTGGACGGACGCTCAGTTCTGGAGGTGATAGCGCTGGGAGGTGACGGGGTCGTGGTGGCCGAGGCAGAAGCAGCAGGTGACAGTGGGCGGGGTGATAAGAGACAAGGACCCAGAGCCTCACGCAGGCTCTGCAAGCCTCAGGGACACCTGCAGGAGACAGAGGGGCTGTGAGGCCGTCTCCTGCAGGGTAAAGGAGATGGGAACACTTGTGTAGGGACCGAGCCCCGAATGCAGTGAGGTTCCAGCGGAGACTGGGGATGGTGGTCCAGGCCCGGCTTTGGCAGTAAGGGAGGGTTTCCGACAGTCGGTAGGCGGGTCCTGTAAGAACTCAGAGGAGGAGAGCTCTCCTGGGAACGGTCAGTCTAGCTTCATGAAGTGGCCCAGTGTGAGGGGCTTTGAAGCGGGGGTGAGACTTCGCTGGGAGGGGCAGGAGGCGTGCCCCAGGGAGGAGGCAGGACAGGAGGAGCGGGTGTGTGAGCTCAGAGGGGTGCGAGGCGCTGCTTTCCTGGAGCGCTCTGTGGAGGTCAGAGGGGGTGAAGTCGGAGCCATGGGTCAGGGCTCTCCGTTTAAGGGCGTAATGCCCAGGCCGTCGGGTTTGAGTGTCATCCTATGGGAAGTCACTGAAAGTGTCTGACCGGAGGCTGACATTCTGAGAATCCCGTTCCGGAGAGTTTCCCTGCTGTAGGGTGCAAATGGCCTGAAACAGGAGGAGTTGTTAGCCAGGCAGCAGGAGGTGGGACCGCAGTTCGGGTGGGACTCGACAAGGCCCCAGAGCGAGGTGACGGCTGAGAAGGGGCTGGTTCAGGTGGGACTCGAGGCCCTGGAGCGAGGCGGTGGCCGAGAAGGGGGACTCATTGCCAAGACAGCCTATTGGCCAGTAAAAACAGACACCGTGTGGAGATGGTGCACTGAAGGAGAGTGGCCTGGGGAGGGGGACGGACAGAGAAGGGGCATCTAATAGAAAAGAGAGGTGCGTTGGTGTGTCCCAGGACGTCACAAAGGACAGACGAACACTTCGACTTCACGTAGAGCAACTGGAATGTTCAGCACGGACCTCTCCTTGTGAGAGCGTTTACAATTTCATGCCGTGGTTACGGTTCATTTTTCTCTGACTTCCAGAAAGCTGGAATTACCTTTCAAATGGACAACTGTCTGCCAAACCTGGTCAACCTAAGCGAAGACCCCCAGCTGTCGGAGATGCTGCTGTATGTGATCAAGGAAGGCACCACCACGGTGGGCAGAGGCAGCCCCTCCTCCAGCCCTGACATCCGCCTGTCGGGGGTGCTGGTGGCCGACAACCACTGGTGAGTTCATCTTGGGAACAGGGCACCTGGTCCTTTCTCCGCGGGCGTCCACATCCTGGTCCCATGAGGCGCATGCACCGAGTCTTTGCTGTGACTCTTCCAAGGCGTCTTTTACCAGGAAGAACGACACTCGGAGTTCAGTAAGGACGGTGTGGGAAGAATAACCATCCTGTTTTTGTTTACGTGGCCTGTGGGTTGAGGGATCCGCTTTCTTGGAATTAGTCACAGGCATGAGACTGAACTCCTGGTCATCTGTGCAGGGCGTGGGTGGGACCAGTTTGAAACTGTCGCATGAACTCTGTCCCGCTGCATGGAGTGATCACAGGTGGTGTTGGGGCGACAGGACCCGTCACCTGTCTTGGCTCCTCTTGGCGCCAAAGGACGAACCTGACGGCTGGTGCTGTGTTACCTCTTCTTCCTTCTCTCTGCCCTGTGACGGTAACAGTGTTTCCACCTCACAGCACGATCAGAAACGTCGATGGGACCGTGAGCATCGTGCCCATGGGGGAAGCGAAGACGTACGTGAATGGGAAACAGGTGCTGGAGCCCACGGTGTTACACCACGTGAGTTGGCGGCTCAGGTGGGAGGCGTTTGACTCGGGCCAGCCGTTCACTCGTTTGCGTTTGAGTTGGAAGAGTCCCTTCCTCTTCATTCATTAACCGCCTCCTGTGCAAAGACAGAAGCTGTGTGACTGGGAACCAGGACGGGATGAGCTGCTCACTGTTAGCATCGTGTGTTTGGGGGAAACTGGGCTTTACAGCCAGGCCGAC
Source organism: Tadarida brasiliensis (assembly GCA_030848825.1). NCBI lineage: Eukaryota > Metazoa > Chordata > Mammalia > Chiroptera > Molossidae > Tadarida > Tadarida brasiliensis. The sequence continues at coordinate 25,831,613 of CM061278.1, read as the reverse complement.
AGGGGGAGCCCTGGCCCTGCCCTTGGCTCTGGGACCTTGAAAAGCTATCGAACGGGCTGATGGCCTCGCCCAGGCCCAGACACTTGTGAGAGCCTTGTAATAGTTACTCGGGGAGGACAGGCACCCCGGGACACATGCTCCCTTCCTGCGCCCGTCTGTCGGGCGGCTGAAGGAAGGGGCCGTGTCCAGGCGTAGCGGTGTCTGCAGGCAGGGCGCCCTCTGAACGCCCGTGACCGTGTTGCAAGTCTGGGTCCGTTCCTCCTGAAGTCGGGTGATGCCGTGTCTCACGGTTGTGGTGAGACGTACAGCAGATGACACGTGTAGAATGTTTCACGCGGTTCTCGGCGCAGAGGAAGTACGGGGTGAACGTCCGTTGCTGTGATGTGTGTGTCACTAAGGACACTGACTGGACTGGAGCGCTGAGCGTAAAGGTGGTTTGTCCCCGTCGTACTGGTTCAGACGCACCTGCAGCGGTAAATCTTCTGTGTGCTGCAGGGTGACCGTGTGGTTCTGGGTGGAGACCATTATTTTAGATTTAACCATCCAGCAGAAGTCCAGCAAGGGAGAAGACCGTCCGGGGGAGACGCCCTCACGAGCGAGGGGCCCAGGGACTTTGAATTTGCGAAGAGCGAGTTGCTGGTGGCTCAGAGATCGCAGTGAGTACCGTTGGTCCGAGGCAGCGTGTGGGGTGGGCGGTCTGCAGGGAGAGGGCTGCAGAGAGCTCAGCACCGGGTTGGGCGCCGGGGGTCAGTGCTGGGTGTTGACGTGTGGGGACGTGGTCTCTCCTCTTAGCACGTTTGTTCACGCCGCAGACACTCAGTGAGCAGAGGACCTGCGTCCGCACTCGCCAGGTGTAGGGGGGAGCTTAGCTCCGCACTGGAGGAGGCCGTGGTCTCACAGAACTGATAGACAGTCGTGACAGCGCCCTGCCCTGTGTGGGCTCGTGGGGTGACTCCTGGTCCCGATCAGGGACCAGCTTGTGCACTGTTGTGGGAATTCTGGTGTAAGCAGTGTCCTTGGAAACTCAGCGGTGACGTGTGCCTAAGGAACATACCGAGTTTGGGTTTATCATGAAGGGTATGGGTCATTCAAGACTTTTGAGCTGACGTGAGATAGACATGATCTGAGCCACACTTTCGGAGAAGTCACCACGACCCAGGGCCTGGATGGCGGGTGCCCGATTAAAGGAAGGTGGCGTCGGGTGCGGGTACAGAGGAGGGTTAGGGAGAAAGAACCCACGAGGCTTGGTGACGGAGGACAGACGCAGGGAGGGGTCGGGGGCCAGCGTGGGCCGCATGCTCCTGCCGTGTCCCTTTCCAGAGGCTGGAGCCCGCCCTGTACTTCTCACCACAGACAGAGCCTAACACTCCCCTCCCAGCCACTTCCACGCCTGCAGCTCAGGGCTGCGCAGTGCACTCACGTGGTACAGCCATCACCCCATCGTCCGTTTAGCCTTCTCTTCCCACGACCCCCTGTCCCCGTGAATCTCCAATGCCCCTCCCCCGTAGCTCCCAGCCTCGTTCTTCCCACATTCCTGTTCTGTCTCCAGTATAATGGGGCGTGTTGATGTCTGAGTGCAGTCGCTGAATGATCACAGACGGTTCAGAGCGGGCGCCAGTGTCCGCCTCAGCAGCTGCCCGACGGGCTTCGCCGCTCTGTCGGTTTCCCGAGCTGAGCCGGTGGGAAGGGTGCTGGCGCGGAAGTGGGATCCTGCTCCATCCCCCATCAGTTCAACATGGAGACCCTTGTCCTGTGTTTCCTGTGGTGTAAACTGTAACAGTTACTGCAGAGTGTTAGCTGTAACAGTTACTGCAGCACTCACCGTCATGTTCTCATCTAACTTGTTTTCCTTAAGCATTAGAAAAATATCTACTTAAATATCAGGCATCTGCAACAGTAACTAAGTTATAAATAAGCAAATTTTCATCCGTTTATATAAAGGATGAAAACAATTCTAAAGCTAATAAAAATTTTAAAACACTGTTGACAGGATGTCAGAAATTAAGTTTTGAGATTTAAATTTTTGTTAAATGGAAAACATTTCAACATGATTAAGAGCTGATGTGGTTCTGATTGTTTAACCACGACGCTGTGCCCCCAAAACGAACGCAAAGTAATGTTGAATGTCAACTGTGATTGAAAGAATTTTTAACAACGAAAAACAAACTGTTAGAGAATCGGGATTCTCGACGATGCCCGCGACCTGTGTACTCCGCAGGCTGGAAGCAGAGATCCGAGAGGCACAGCTGCAGGCAAAGCAGGAGATGCTGCGGAGCGTCCAGATCGCGCAGGAGATGGCCGAGCGGGAGCTGTCCTCTCAGAGAGCCGCCTACGAGGGCAGGATCGAGGCCCTGGAGGCGGAGCTGGTAAAGCGCAGCTGGCCCTCCTCTGCTAGGGCGCCCGGGACGGGACGCTCCTGCCCCTGGAAGGAGCTGGGGCATCGGAGACCGCCCCGCCCCGCAGCAGGGGGTGGGCCCTCTGCCCACTGGAAGGCACGTTGGTGGCAGACGGGGCAGCCGCAGGGCAGACACCGAGGAGCCTCTGTGTTTCCGGTTCACCTGCTGGTGTTCAAAGTGACGACCGAAAAAGGGGCTGTTGCCATGGATCGTGGTGTCGCGCTGGTCCTCGGCCGCCCGCACTCCCAGGGACCCGAGTGGAGGAGGGCTTGGCGATGCTTCACGTCAGCCAGGTGGTCGCTGCGTGTGAGGCGGGCGGCTGCGGCCAGCCCTTCTAGCGAGTCCCCGTCCCTGCTTCAGCGGAAGGAAGGGACCTTTTGCACATTTGGGGAATCTTTTTAAAAAAATGCTTTGTATTTCTGCCCTGGTTATTTTTATGACTGTTCTTTACAGAAAGAAGAGTCTCAGAGGAAGAAAGTGCAGGAAATAAGTACCCAGAAAGCTCATCGCAGAATCGAGGAGTTGGAAGAGGCCAAGTGGCACCTGGAGCAGGAAGTCCACGGCGCCCGGAGGCGGCTGCAGGTGGAGAGCCTGGCGGCCAAGCAGGTGCTTCTCTCGGGTGCTGCTGGGGTGGGGCAGCGGGCTCCCTGTGGGCGGGCGTGTGGGCTGACAGGTGGTGATCCCGCTCAGCTCTCAGGGCTCCGCCTGGCTGCCCTGTCCTGGCGTGCCCACGGCCAGCGCCCACATCACCACACAGCGTTTGAAGGGGACACCGCTGTTTTTTTTTTTTTTTTTTTTTTTAAAGCGTTAACATGGCTGTATATTTTATTTTAAAATAGATTTTTATTGATTTTTAGAGAGAGGAAAGGAGACGGAGAGAGAGAAACATCGATGAGAGAGAAACATCCATCAGCTGCCTCCTGCACGCCCCCCACTGGGGATCAAGCCCACAACCCGGGCATGTGCCCTGACTGGGAATCGAACCGGGACCTCTCAGTCCATAGATGACGCTCCGTCCACTGAGCCACACCAGCCGGGCCTTAGCCTGTTTCTTAAACGCCGGAGCCCCTCTGCTCGCAGCTTCGCTCTCCATGCGGTCTGCTGCTCCCTCCGCGTTTGTGGTGGGGCGGGGCTCGGGGAAAATGCCCAGTAACCCTGAGTGTGGGTCCTGGGGTTCCATGGTGGCCGGATGTTAGCAGTCAGCCCTAGGACCCAAAAGGCCAGAACTCCGAGAGTTTAGGAGAAAAGAACAGCTGCTGTCATCCTGGAGACGTAGTGAGTGGGCTCTCACAGGCGCATTCGTGTCCAGTGAGCGTTCTGGTGTCTGAATGTGGGCTGCTTCTGAAGGTTTTGTTTTTGCTTTTTCGCTTCCTATCAATGGAAAGAAAAAGATTAATCTGCCCGGCTGCTGTGGCTCAGTGGCTGAGCGTCGTCCCATGCACCAAGAGGTCACGGGTTTGATTCCCAGTCAGGACACATGTCCAGGTTGTGGGCCCGATCCCCAATGGGGGGCATGCAGGAGGCGGCCCATCGATGTTCTCTCTCGTCAGTGTTTCTGTCTGTCTCTTTCTCCCTTCCTCTCTAAGATCAATAAAGAAAAAAATTTAAAAACAAAGATTATGTCATCAAAAATTCCTAATGATTTTTTTATGGGGGAAAATCATTTTATAAAGACATTTTATACACTTTAACAGCCTTTTATGCTTAATGAAGCACATCCTGTAAAATGAGAGTTAACCGCCTTGTGTTCCCACGATTGGTCCGGATTTATAATTTCTCTCCTCGCACGTTCTTACGTGTGGGTCTGCGTGAACAGGCTCTGGAAGACCACAGCATCCGCCACACGAGGATTCTGGAAGCTTTAGAAGCTGAGAAGCAAAAAATCGCCCAAGAAGTACAAGCACTCCAGCAAAGCCAGAGCCGTCGGGATAAAGCTTTTCCCGGTGAGTGCGCGATGCTCTGAGCGTCCTGAGGGTTCGAGCCGTCACCGCAAGGTCAGCGAGTGGCAGTGAATTCTTGATCTTTACGTTCCTATAGTGAATTTTATCCTTCACCAGAAGTGTTTATGCTGGAATGCTGGTTACAAGTTTGAGTCAACAATACAGAAAACATTTAGGGTAAAATCTTAACTTTAAATTAGGAAAATGGAGTTGTGGACGAAATGTCCTCTTGTTGTTTTTATGTCCTGGTTACATCTATATCCACTCTTTAAAAATTTCAGGGACAATAGAACGGATTGTGGTTCTACGTAAGTTTGGCTGTAGTATATTTTTAGAAATTAGGGAAAAAAGAAAATCTTTGAAGATGTTCGAAGGAAAAGTATAGTCTTTGGCATCTCCTGTCTCAGGATATTCTTACACTCCCTAATGAACTCCAGTTACCTCCCGCCCTACACAGTGAAGGCCTAATGTTAGTGAGGAGTGTGTCACCTCACCAGCGAGGGCTGGAGACAGTGGCTGGAGGATCGCGCGTCCTCGCCTTCCGTGATAGTGTGAGAGCCCTCCGTGTAGCCTGGACGGGCTTCCAGGAGCCCTTCTGCCCGGGCGTTGTGCGTGCATGTCCGTATCTAAGTCCTCGCTGTGTGCTCTCTGCCAGGCCCCACGAGCTGGGGCTCCATGAAGCTGTCCCTGATGATCCAGGAAGCCAACGCCGTGAGCAGCCGGTGTCGCAGACAGTATGTTTTTGGCAGGTGAGTAACCGATCATCCGAATTGTAAAGGAACGCTTTGTTTCAAATGGTTTACCTCCCTGTTATTCTTTTAGTGTCTCTAGAGACGTGGTGTCCTGCAGTGCCTGTCGGGGAGGAGGGAGTGTCGGGGGCCCTGGGCCAGACCCCTCCGAGCTCGCTGTGCAGAGAAGGGCTCTGAGTGGTCGGCGGACTGCTGGGCAGGCTGATGCTGTCGGACCGACTGTGTTCTGGTTGAAAATGTATCAGTAGTTCACATTGTAAAGGAAATACCCTTAGACTCTGTACAAACCTTTACGTGAGAAGTTGTTTTAACATAGCATGCACTACACGTGATCACCACTGTCGTAAATGCTTAACTCGGGAGAGAGTTCATCAGCGGGCCGTGTCTGTGGAGGTCCAGCCAATGCAGAAAGCTCCCAGCGTAGACGATGGGTCCCTGTGTTGTAAGAACGTTTTCCTGCTTCCTTCAGACACGAGACGTCGGACGAGGGAGGCGGCCCTGGCCCTCGGGTCCGGGTGCGCAACCTCCGGCTCGGCGTGTGCACCCTCTGGAGCCTGGAGAAGTTCGCGTCCAAGCTCGCAGCCCTGAAGGAGCTTTCCGAGGTGCGGCTCTCACTCGGTCTCTCTCCCCCTCTTGACAGAAAACAGAGAAGTGACATGTACTCAACAAAGAAAATCCGCCTTGACCAGCGGTACTGCCGTGTGTGCTTCTGCCTGCGGGGGTCGTGTTGCTCTGTGTGGGTGTAACTGATAGAAGTTACTGCTGAGTCTGTTCACTGGTGATTATGTGGTTTTGAAATTTCACTTTGAGCCCAGCTGGCGTGGCTTGGTGGTTGAGCGTCGACCCTGCACCAAGAGGTCACCAGTTCGATTCCTGGTCAGGGCACATGCCCAGGTTGTGGGCCTGATCGCCAGTGGGGGGCATGCAGGAGGCGGCCAGTCAATGTTCTCTCTCATCAGTGTTTCTCTCTCTCTCTCTCTGTCTCCCTTCCTCTTTCTCTAAAATTTTTAAAGAAAAAATTAAAATTTCACTTTCAAATTTAAGGAAAGAGGACATTTGAGATGCGAAGCAGTTCGCATCATTGGAAGTGATCTCAGTGCCCGAAAGGCTGGGGTTTTCACCAGGTCCCGCCCACGCGTTCTCACTGCTGTGCTTCCGGGGTTCCCGTCACTGGTGTTTTAACCATCACGGTGTCTCGGCGTGTGCTCATGTCAGCATCTTTCTGTCTGCTCTCTAAACCACGCCCAAAACACCGATGTTCTTGTGCTCGGATGCTCACAACTTGCTTGCCAGAAATATCGCCACTCTCCCATTTTACCAGTTTGTTTTCACGTGTACGTGATAACTGGCAACTCGGAGGGTTGGGGTCTGTTTCCTTGTGTATGTTCAATCCAGAAAATAAAGAAATAAACCCAAGGACAGCAAATGAAAGGACCATGGAAACACCCGGGATAACTGATAAATGAGGAATTAGGGGGGTGAAGCTCTGGGCCTTCGGAAGGGGCCGTGGCCGAGGCTTCAGCGGAGGCGGCAGGGCCCGTTGACATCGCGTTGCATGCAGAGCCGCACGCCGACACACGTCACCCTTCCAGAAAGAAGGGACTTGGCAGTGAGGAACTCTAGGGGAGTTGACTGACTAACCACGCAGTAAGCTGGAAAGGTTGTCAACAGACTGGCCTCAAAGAAAAAAAGGTGGGGGTGGGGAGGTGTGGGTCCCAGTGAGTTTCATGAGTAAGCAAGCTCTTCTGACCCTCGGAGCAGGTAAGTCCCGTGAACTATCCTAGAACAGCGCAACTCAGCCCTGTCGCAGTCGCCTTACGATGCTGAGATAATTGATTAAAATCAAGCAGAAACCACAAAACCTGAAAGGTTGATTCAGAAGGGAACCACAAACCAGTCTTGATATGATCACAGCTCTAAACACCCTGAACGCAGTGTCAGTCAGTCCAACCCAAACACATTCGAAGAACCCTGCCACCGTGACCGAGTAGGGTCAGCTCCAGGAAGACAGGTGTGTTCGTGAGCGAGCCCCACAGCTGGAGGAGTCAGACCAGAGCACCGACGGCGTGCTCTCCACATGACGGGCTGCGAGGGGCTGTTTTTCCTTGGTGTTGATGTGTATTAGTAATTTCCAAATTTTCTGCGACGACTGTGAGTTGCTTATGTAATTAGACCCCAAAGATCTGTAGCGAGGTCATTTGCTCATTCTTGCCTTGGCAGAGACATTGAAACCTGCCGGGTGAGTCGCCCTCATTATCACCTTACTTCCTCTTTCCAGCCGCTGACCGCAGAATAGTCTTTACTTGTCTGTCCACACACCTGCACTGTTTCTGAATCGCGCCCTATATGGTATTTATTGTGTTAGAACTTTGTTAATGGAATTAAAAAATATATTATTGTCATGATCAATATATACAATCAGTAAGTGAATGAGTCTTAACACCAGATTTTTTCATTTCTTTCCCAAGGATTTCATCTTTTTTTGTTTTTACTGTCTCCTAAATCCTGAGTTTATTATTTCTGAGTTATTTAATGGTTTCTGTTGCTTTTATTAGATCTCTTTTTATATAGTCCCTAGCCGCCTATGATTTATTTTTTTTTAATTTGATCAGGAATGTGATTTTTCTTTAGACTTTTGCCAGATGATCTGTAAGTTTGCTAGTTTTATATTTTAAATGTAAAAGTATTTGAAATGTTTTGTTAGTGCTCCACACTGTTAAGTTCGTATTAACAGAAACTATGTTTTCTTTATCTTAGAGTAACTGTAGTAACAGGTGTGAGGATCTCTTTTGCGATCCCGAGGACGAGTGGGAGCCCGACGTCACAGAGACGCCCATCTCTTCACTCTCCAGGAGGAGGTAAAGACACCTCTGCTATGGGCTTTCTTGTTCTGCGTCTACACCGATATCATTTCCTTATTTTAAAAGAAGCGCCTGTTGTCATCATGGGTACGTCTGTGAAGGGAGCCCAGTAACAAGAGAAATAGTATATTACTGATTAAATTATAACACTCGGGCATTAAATTGTCAGTTAAAATAGGAAAAAAATGTTCGGGTTTTCATCATGTAAGTCCTAAGAGCGATTTAGAATAGCACACATCTAATCTATAGAAATGAACAATGTTTATTACTTTCAAATTGCCCTTTCTCAGGAACTTGACCTATAGTGATACAGTGTACCATAGTTTCTTATAAGTTACAGAATTTTAAATGCAGTCCAGTTAGTAGGAGCAAGACAGGAGGATGAATTGTGAACCTCTGTGCATGATAAATGCTGCTTACTAAGAACACAAGACTCCACAGCAAGACAGATGCTTTTCAAGAACACATGGATGGTGGTGGTGGTGGTGATGGTGATGGTGGTGATGGTGGTGATGATGGTGATGGTGGTGGTGGTGGTGATGGTGGTGGTGGTGATGATGGTGATGGTGGTGATGGTGGTGATGGTGGTGGTGATGGTGATGGTGGTGGTGGTGATGATGGTGATGGTGATGGTGGTGATGATGGTGATGGTGGTGGTGGTGATGATGGTGATGGTGGTGGTGATGGTGATGGTGGTGGTGGTGATGATGGTGATGGTGGTGGTGGTGATGATGGTGATGACGATGGTGATGGGATGATGGTAATGATGGTGATGGTGGTGGTGGTGATGGTGTAGAGCTGTTATGAGAATTATGGGTAAAGTATATAAAGCTCCTACTACAATGGATAGATATTCAGTAAATGGAAGCTCATTTCTGTTGGGTGTTCAGTATGTTTAGAATACACACAGGATATGATTTCTGATTTCATACCAATAGATAGTTATCTCTTCAGCTGATTTTCTTGGGGACTTCAAAATAGAGCTGGGCTCTGGCACTGAAATGAGCTAGAGACATCCATGGGTGGATTTGGGTGGCTGGGACCTGGGACACGAAGCCAACCTAGAGTAACATCGGCCTCCCAAAAAATCAGACTAGAACCACAGCTTCATCGTAGGGTGATGTATAAATCCCTTTAGATTTTTACTGGTTTCCTCTTATTTATTGTAAACAGATAGAAACTGTGTGTACTTAAAAGTGTGGATCCCAATGTGAGCATTCGTCATTAGTGAACATCACAGTTGCAGCCTGTTGAGTGTTGGTGATTTATACCTTATTTGCTGCCGTCTGTTAGGTTAATAATTAGGGAATCAAGGGAAGTTGCAATTGTTGCTGAAAAATCAAAACTTTCTTAATATTCTTAAGATTTTTAAATTAGGTGTTTTCGTTCGGCGGAGACGTTTCTGAGCACGTCTATAATTTAAAAGCATCACTTAAGGGAAATGAATTGCTCCTGGTCAGAGACCTTGTACGTGAAGTTTCAACCTTGCGAGGATGTTTATGATAGAATCGCAGGCGCGGAGACGGCCCGTGAGGAACGGCCTGACAGCTTCTTAATCACGGAACGGCCTCCGGGCGACGGCAGCCGGGCGGCGGCCTGTAAATTCTGATGTGCAGTGTTGGCAGTTAGAAGTAAAATTTCCCTGGTGCTAAATAGAAATTCTTTGGAAGGAACGTGACAGGTGTTTTCTTGATTGGAGTTTAGACGTTATTAGCCCACGGTGGTGGCGAAGGACCAGGTGTTCTAGGTTAGACTTGCTGGGACGATGTGCCCTTTCTTTGCACCCCTGAGTACTGACCTGGGACCTGTGAGCGTTGGTGTGTCCTCTCTCTACACCTGTCCTGTTTCTATGGGGTTGGTAGGCATCCGTGCGGAAGGTGTATAAGTGAAGCAGCTGGCGATGCAGAGGAGGGCCGCTGTCTAACAAACAGCTGGCTGTGCAGAGGAGGGCCGCTGTCTAACAAACAGCTGGCTGTGCAGAGGAGGGCCGCTGTCTAACAAACAGCTGGCTGTGCAGAGGAGGGCCGCTGTCTAACAGTTAGCTGTGCAGATGAGGGCCGCTGTCTAACAAACAGCTGTGCAGAGGAGGGCCGCTGTCTAACAGTTAGCTGTGCAGATGAGGGCCGCTGTCTAACAAACAGCTGTGCAGAGGAGGGCCGCTGTCTAACAGTTAGCTGTGCAGAGGAGGGCCGCTGTCTAACAGTTAGCTGTGCAGATGAGGGCCGCTGTCCAACAAACAGCTGTGCAGAGGAGGGCCGCTGTCTAACAGTTAGCTGTGCAGAGGAGGGCCGCTGTCTAACAAACAGCTGGCTGTGCAGAGGAGGGCCGCTGTCTAACAAAGAGTTAGCTATGCAGAGGAGGGATGCTGTCTAACAAACAGCTGTGCAGAGGAGGGCCGCTGTCTAACAAACAGTTAGCTGTGCAGAGGAGGGCCGCTGTCTAACAAACAGCTGTGCAGAGGAGGGCCGCTGTCTAACAAACAGTTAGCTGTGCAGAGGAGGGCCGCTGTCTAACAAACAGTTAGCTGTGCAGAGGAGGGCCGCTGTCTAACAAACAGTTAGCTGTGCAGAGGAGGGCGCTGTCTAACAGCTGTGCAGATGACGGTGCGTGCTTTTCACAGTGTTGCAGAGATCGATTTCAGTTTTCATTTACCAGATCATTTCCCTGTGGAAAATCTTTCCCAGGATAACTGGCATGCGAGGTCAGCCTCGTCCCAGGCCTCTGCCTCTCCTCCCCTCATGCTGTCCCCTGCGTCTGAGCCCTAGTCCCCTGTGTCTTAGCACTGTCCCTTGCTCCCCTGCCTGCCTCCCCGTCCAGCTGCCTCTGCTCCCGCTTCATGTCACTGCCCCGGGCGGCCCTCCTGCCTCCCTGGTCAGTCTTTGCCGAGCTTCCCACAGTGCTCCGCTCTCCTAACACTCGATACTTTGTTGTGGTTGTTTGCCTGGTTTCTCTCTCTTCCTGTGGACTTCTGGCTCAGTGAGCCCAGAAACCATGTTTGCTGTGTTTCTCTGTGGTATTCAGAGCCTGTTCTAGTTAATTAACTGTATGCCTCGAACAATACCTGGAAAAAGTAAAATTTTTGCTCAGTGATGTGAACCCTTGATGAAGTGTTTCCTGTAGCGAATTTAAATTGAGTATTCTAGTGATGCCGTCCCACGGAGTAGCCGGTGCTGACCTCCTGGGCTCTCTCTGCTCAGGAGCAGGAGTTTGGTGAAGAACCGAAGAATTTCTGGCTATTTGCATGACATCCAAGCCCACGCAGCTCGGAACCCACCTTCTTCACGCTCGTCAGGTGTGTGTGCATCAGCTGTCCTTGTGGACTGAGAAAGCGAGTCCCGGCTGGCTGTCGACCCCGCGTTCCACGTCCTGTGCAATCCATCCCATCTGGAAGCTTCCATGTCCTCGTGTGGGTCTGCGCGGTGCGACTGCCCTCAAAGCCTTGAGCCGAGAGGCTGGTTCCAGGGTGGGGGGCACACAGTGCAGGGCGAGTAGGGCTGGTGCCCGGGAACAGGCTCCGTGGAGAAACCAGGTACCGTTTACTCCAACCCCGCAGAGTCGGCTGTCCCTGGGATTTGCAGAGAGGTGATCGGCTCGTCGTTAGCTGTCCTGGGACAGAGTTGCGAAGAGAAGACGATGGCAGACAGCCTGATGGGCAACTTCCTGCAAGTTCACAACGGGCTGCTGGCCATCTCCCGGGCCCACGAAGAGCAAGACGAGGAGAGTCAGGACGACCGTAAGCAGCTCCCGGGCGGTGGTTCTGTCTTGGCGTTGATGAGGGTTGGCGCCGCTGCGCCCGTTCCCAACTGTGTCAGACGTGTGAATGGCGCTGTGTGCGCGTCTCTGTGAGGCGCCTTCCGATAATTCTCCTCCTTCTTTCCAAGTGTTCTCTTCTGATCGCGCAGCCCAGGCGCGGGCTGTGCAGATCGCGTGTGCCTTCGGGCAGCTCGCGGCGCTCGTCACGCACTGGCTGGGTGACGCCCCCCCCAGCACCCGCACGGCCCTGCTGGGAGACGAGCTGAGACAGGAGGTGAAGAAGCTGGGCAGCTACTTACAGGTGTTTCTGCAGGTCAGTCGATCGGCTGGTTCTCCTTTGGAGGGTGCGTTTGTTAGTATTTGTTGGGCTTGTCCTGTCTGCATCTCCCAGAATCAGAGCTGTAGGGAGGGCTGGCCGGGCGCAGAGCTGGAGACCAGACCCGCGGGTCCGATGTGGGCGGCTGCGGGTGTCTGTGGCAGAAACGAGAGAGATGCTGAGCCGGCGCTCAGGTGTTAGAGGCAGCACGGGGACAGGAAGGGACCCAACCCGGCCCACTGTTGTTCAGGGGAGCCGGTCAGGTGTCCTGGGCCAGCCGCTCGGGTTTTCAGTCTCTGCCTTCCTCCCCTGGAAAAAACCAGCAGCCCCTGTGCCACCTGCTCTGTCCCATCAGTGCTCACTCCCGGTCCCCGCTCCGCCCTCCGTCAGTGCTCACTCCCAGTCCCCGCTCCGCCCTCCATCAGTGCTCACTCCCAGTCCCTGCTCCGCCCTCCGTCAGTGCTCACTCCCAGTCCCTGCTCGTGTGTGTCTTAGTCATTCTGTCCCGAGGTGGCTGCGGGCAGGTGTGTTTTCTGAGACTTCGAGGCAGTCCCTGCATCGGGGAGCAGGATCAGTTTCCTTCAGGTCTGCCTGGTCTTCGCTCCCAGAAGCTCCTGCACCCGGTAAACTGGTCCGTTGTATCTCACAGGGGTGCTCCTCCGAGATTCCGTCGATGGTAAAAGACGCTCAAAAGAAAGTCATCCAGATTGTGCGACAAGCTGTGACGTGTGTGGGACAGTTGGTGGTTCTGAATGGGACTAAACTTCATCTTCTGGAAAATGGCGATGTGGGTGCCGGCGTCCAGGTGGGTGTGTGGCGTCCAGGTGGGTGCCGGCGTCCAGGTGGGTGTGTGGCGTCCAGGTGGGTGTGTGGCGTCCAGGTGGGTGCCGGCGTCCAGGTGGGTGTGTGGCGTCCAGGTGGGTGCCGGCGTCCAGGTGGGTGTGTGACATTCAGGTGGATGCCGGCGTCCAGGTGGGTGTGTGACATTCAGGTGGATGCCGGCGTCCAGGTGGGTGTGTGGCGTCCAGGTGGGTGTGTGATGTCCAGGTGGGTGTGTGATGTCCAGGTGGGTGTCCCGCGTCCAGGTGGGTACATGTGTCCAGGTGGGTGTCCGGCATCCAGGTAGGTGTGCGACGTCGCTTCTGGAAGACTCCCCTGAGCGAGCCAGAGACGTCTGGTAACGGTGCACAGAGCGTGGCCAGCTCTCATGTTAGAGTAGCTCCTACTCGAAACTGTTCCGCAGTAACAGTTAAGACTGTTTCCATCCCAGCTGGTCCGGTGTGCGAGCGTGCGGGGTGGTTTGGAGTCCTCGCCTCACCTCTTGGACCTCTGGTTTGAGGACAGCGGTCTGTCATGGAGGGCTGCTCAGCCGCCAGCACGGGAGGGACTGTCACCCAGGGAGCATGTCTCTCCGGCTTAGACCGCTCGGGCTGCTGAGACCCTGTCATGTGTCCTGGCCACACCTGCCTGACGGGGACACACGTTCTTCCCACATGTAGTCCGTGGGGTCTCAGGGACAGGCCTGCCCATTCGCTTCCCTGTGGACTGCCAGCTCCTGGTCTGGCTTCAGCTGAAGTTAATAAACTTGGAATGCATTCCTAAACTAAGCAGAAGACAGAGCAATCACTTAATTATTTTTTAAAAAATCTAAAACCTGAATTTGCCAGTTGATGCTTCAATCCTTTCCCAGGAGAGTTTCATGGCCGCCATCTGGGACGGAGTGGGCTCGGGGCTGCAGGTTCTGTTCGAGTCCGGGCTGGAGACGGCGGAGGAGCTTCGGCACGAGCTCTCGAGGCAGCGGCCCCAAGACGAGGTGAGCGGGACAAGGGCAGGTGCTGCACGGTACCAGACAGGGGATCAAGTTGACTTTTTAAAAACAGTGTAACTCCGTGAATTAGATTGTTACAAACTTGTGTCTCTGAATTGGTGTTACACTGTTTCGGTTGGATAGGCTGTGGAGGTCACTACCGCACAGTGGTGTTTGCCCAGGTTGCCGCAGCCTCCAAGGCTAATGTTTTGCTGGGTCCTCGGGAAGCCGGGCCAGCGTCACCCGCGTGGCAGCCGGAGCGGCAGCGACACCTGCTGTCCGCTCTCTCTTTCCCTTGGTTTCGGTCTCTGCGTCTCCACTTACGGATGCAATCTACTGTCTGTTGACCTGCTACCTTGAACAAGTGTCTTGCCGAAGTTCCCATTGGTTGTTTTCACGCCGAGACACAGAAGCAACACGGACTTGAGTGATTCCTGAAATGAGCTCCTTGCCCCCTCCAGCTCTCTGCATCAGAGCAGGAGCTGAGCTGTCTCGGGGGGGTGGGGGGGCCTCAGTGGGAGGGCTGGGTGCTTAAACCTGGCGTCACTTCTCAGCATCTCTTCAGCATGGCTCCGTGCTCTGACCCCGCCTCTTCACCTGTCGGATGCAGTGACACCTGTGTCGCAGGTGCGAACTGGTCCTTTGTGAGCCTCCACTTTGCAAGGCTGGGGCTCCTCGTGTCCCCAGGAGCTTACTGAGCGGGGTCCTGTCCACGCACCCGAGCCCAGCACGTCACACACTGCTCTTCCTTACTGAGAGGTCGAACCAGTGAGTCGAGGGTCAGGGAGATAAAAGCTCGAGTCTGTGACCGTGAATCTGAGGGACTTGTCTGTTCTAGAATCCTGTTGTGACAACTTGCTGACGGTCTCCGTCGCTGCCCTCCCTCCCGCTGAAATCGGTCAGCTGGGCGGAGCCCCCTGCTGCTCTCACGGTTTAATTCAGTCCCAGTCACAGGACGCAGTCTTCTGCCTTCTCGACTGCAGCTCTTCCCCTGCCTGGTCCCCTGGAGTCCTGGGGTTTGTACATCTAAAGAATCACTTGTATAATAAAATGCTCTAACGTTCTCTCCAGGTTACCCAGCAGCTGAGCGCTAAGGCCATGGCCTTGATTGGGTGTCTGGAAAACGTCTTTGCCGAATGGAAAACAGTAAGAGAAGCTCTGCGTTGTCTTCAGTGTGATGTTGTTCAGTGTGTTTCCCTCGCGCTGGGGTCAAGCCGGTCGCGCTGGTTTCGGCTCTGCCCGGAGCCGGGTGACCGCCCGCTCGGCTGAGGCAGGTGAGCAGCTCACGTCTAACTGCTCAGCTCAGTCACGAGGAGCCCTGTGTGGACGACGACCAGCCTCAGCGTCGCCGCTCTCCTGCTGCTCCTGGCTCTCAACGCTCAGCTTCTGCAAAACGTGTGTCTCGTAGTCAGAGCGCTCAGAGAGTCTAAGACACAGCGAGTTAGACACATTGTTCCATTCTCCTGTCACAAGTGAACGAAAAGTGTAAACTAAGTATCTGATCGATGTATCAAAAGGAGGAGAATTGTTTAGGGCTTGAGAATGTTTATTTAAAGAAATGGCAGATGAAAAGGTAAGCTCTTAAAAATGAAGTGCGTTTGTCTCCTACGGCATCGGATGACATCGATGCTGTGGTTTGTCCTTCTGCTGCGGCAGGGCGATTAGACCCCGCTTTAAAACTAGAGGAACAGTCTGACTGCCTTTGGAAACAGTGACCGTTCACGTTGTATTTTGGTCTTGTTTGGAGAGAGTTCAACGCTGGCGAGGAGATGGAACTCGTCTTTGTTGGAGACATGTTTCCGGCATCGAAACCTGTGGACCGAGCCTGCTGCCCTGTGTGCTCACAAACACTCCCTCTATCCACACAGAAAAGTCCCAGGACTCGGGCACAGGGAGAGCCTTCCGGACGCGGAGATCTGAAGAGCGTGGCCGACCGCGCCCCAGACGTCCTGGAGTTAACACGTTGCTTAGAGCAAACTGTTCAGATGGTCATTTCCGCCCTGAGAGGTGGGTGCTCCCGATGGAGGTGGTTTGAATCAGAGTGTTACAGGTTCAGGGGTCTCAGACACCTTTTACTTTTAACTTATTAACGAAACCTGACTGATGCCACTCCGCTGACCTTAGTTACCAACGTCAGGGCGATGTGGCCTTAGTTGCCGACGTCGGGGCGGTGTGACCGAATCCACTTCATGTAATAGGTGCTTCCGCCTTTAGAAAACCCCACACGCTTCTCGAGCAGTTGAGCTGACGAGGTTAACTGGTGAGAACTGTCCCGGTCGGCCCCTCGGCTGGACGGCCCTGGAGTCACGTGACCCTGGTCCGTGCCCCATGAGAAGGGACAGTGAGCGAGCTCTTTCTCCCGCACAGGACGCCGCGGCGACGGCAGTCTCCTCAGGAGCTGCGTGGAACGTGTCTGCAGCTTGGCCAGGGGCGTCCAGCTTGGCAGCGGCGTGCACGCGGCCTCTGCTGGCGGCGGGGACCAGAGCCACGGGGACCTGGAATCCATCGCCAAGTCCCTCCTCCTCTGTTTCGAGTCTGAAGATGGACTCGACTTGCTGAAACCCTGGGAGACATATAATCAAAATAGCAGAGAAGGGCCCCGGCCGTCCAGAGCGAGCGGGACGGGCCCCAGCGGGAGCAGAGGCGTCCCCAAGCGCGTCTACCAGCTGCCTTCTGGCCCCCTGCGCAGCTCGCAGGAGCGCACACCCAGCAGGACCCGGTGGGTGTGAGCATCGTGCGCAGGCCTGGGCCGCGGTCATGAGGGGACAGGGCGGGCCATTTTCCGTGCACAGGGAGAGATACAGAGATATCCGTGTAAATACTTCCAGGAAATCCACGTCCGTTGCTGGCCGTCCACTGGGTCTGGACTAGCGAGCATGCTGGACTCTGCTCTCAGGTCTGAAGGCGCCTCGCAAGTTTCCCGGCGGCCAGTTCTCGACAGGTGTTTGCAGAGTGGAACAGGCGGCGGATACACTGACCTGAGGGGTGAAAGCCAAGCTAAGGGCCTTTCTCTAGCTTCTCATTGCCCTGAAGTTTAACTGTGTATCTTTGACATCGATACACTCCGCTCAGTTCATTAGCCTGTTTGTAAACGGTTCTTTTTCTGATGAGTGGAAACCCAAGCAACCTGTTACCTTCTCTCCCACAAGGAGCTTTGGATAAGGTTGGTGGAGAAACTGCCAATGTGCCCTGGCCGGTGTGGCTCAGTGGGTTGGGCAGCATCCTGTGCACCCAGAGGTCGCTGGTCTGATTCCCAGTCAGGGCACATGCCCGGGTTCCATGCTGGATCCCCAGGAGGGGGCGTGCAGGAGGTGGCCGGTCGATGTTACACCCCCACATCGATGTTACACCCCCACATCGATGTTACACCCCCACATCGATGTTACACCCCCACATCGATGTTACACCCCCACATCGATGTTACACCCCCACATCGATGTTACACCCCCACATCGATGTTCCTCTCTTCTTCCTCTGTCTCTAAAAATCATTAAACTATTTAAAAAGAAATGCCAGCTCCAGTTTACCGACGGGCTCTGCTAGCATTCTTCAGTCTCAGGCTCTCCTGGGAGGCCCCGTGCCCAAGGGCATCGTGTCCCGTCTCTGTCCAAATCGCAGACAGGTGACTGGCAGGGCTTACCAGCATCGCGCTGACTGCCAGCACTGCTCCGCCAGGGCTGAGGGAGTATAACCAGCGCCGTCTCCAGCCGAGGCTCGGAGGGGCCGGAGATCAGAGGCGGGGCCTCGTCACCTGCTCGCGCGCTCTCAGGCCTGACAGGTGTCCGCCTGGAATCTGATAAAGGGGAAAGGTCCTCGTGCTATTTCATCGTTTAAAAAGCACAAACCTTTCTATCTACAAGCGATGAAGAGTCTACGTGGGATCTTACGTTAAGGAACTAGTCTGACACGCACCACAACAGGTGTGTCCGCGGGGAAGCCACGCAGTGATTCCGCCAGGGACGCTGCGCAGCCCCTGGAGCAGAGCCCCTGGAAGCGCCCATCCGTTCCTCCGCCCTCAGGCGCGGCGCCCCGTGCGTGGGCGGCATGGCTGGGGAACCGCACTCGCACTGGAATGAATTCGACGACTTCCCGGGTCGGACGGCTGGAGAGCACCCTGGCGTGGCGTCGGCACGGCACGGACGCACCGGGCGTTTCCGGGCGCTTTGAAATGTGCCGGCCGCACACTTGCCTGGTTTTAAGCGTCGCGTCCGGCGTGTGGGCTGGCCTTCTCCGTGAGGCGCGGCGTGTGTCCTGGGCGGCGCTCTGCGAGGGCCCTGGCTCCGCACTGGGAGGACTTCTCCTGAAGCTTGTGCTGTTTGAAGAACTTGCCGGGGCATCCGTGGGGTGGCGTTCAACTTGATGCTCAGTATTTAATCTTTACTTCCTGCCACCTCACGACTTCATGGGTCAGAAACCACTCGGTGTCTTTGTAAAATGCTGTGTATTTATATATTTATACTCAAAAAAATTGCTATAGTTTTTAAACGAGGGGTGAGAAGTGTGTGTGGCACTGGAATCGTGTGCACTGATGGATGTTGTGAGGAGAACGCTTTTAATAAATCTGGTCGGCCGCAGAGCTGTCTCTTGCCTAAGGTTGTTTTCTTTCTTTTTTTAATCCTCTCCCGAGGATGCTTTTCCATTTCTCTTCAGATAGAGTGGGAGGGAGGAGGAGAGAGAGAAAAGGAGAAACATCGATGTGAGAGAGACACATTGATTGGTTGCCTCACGCACAACCCGACCAGGGCTGGGGACTGGACCGCGACTGAGGCACATGTCCTTAACCGGAATCGAACACAAGACTCTCTCGTCCTTGGGCCAATTCTCTAACCACTGAGCCAAACCAGCCAGGGCAAGGTTTTCCTTGATTGGTTTTCTTTCTTTGCTTTACTCCTGACCCGGAATCGTGGTGGCACTGCCTGGATAATGGCTGTGGGGGTTGCGGTCCCAGCAGGTAACGAGGGCACGCTAAGCAGACAGTGTTATTACAACAGCTGCTGAGAGTTTTAAAAACCTGCCCCTCTTTTGTTGGTTGTGCTGTTTGGGAAGATCATGAACCTGCAGTTTGACACATTTTTCACACATTTAGAGGGAGTGTGACCCCCCACCTGGGCTGCTTGGTAACCAGGTGGCTTTAGACAAGGTACCTGCTGTCCTCACACCCATTCTGTCTGCAGAAAGCGGAGTAATGCCCACCTCGTAGACTGAGCTTTGAATGAGGGAAATGTAAGGAAAAAGCCCCGGCAAGCAGTAGACATTAGTGTGGACCCCGAGGGAGAACATGCCCACTGAGAAGGGCTCCCCTGGGGACTGGGCTCAAATGTAAAAACAGCCTGGGGCCATTTCTGTGGGCGCCTCTCACTCAAACTGCACCTTAAGGAGAAGCCTGCCCTGAGCCACCCGCCTCTGCCCTGAGCTACCTGCCTGCACTGGTTCCTGCCCCCTGAGCAGAGGAGCTCCTGGAATCCTAGTTCACCCAATAGGGCTGAGGCTTTCCCCATCCAATCAGCTGCACAGCTGTATGCCCAGCATCTTCACTGACCAATCAGAGTAGCTGCATTCTGGCCAATCCGGACAGTGCCTTCCGGACCAATCAAATTGAGAGGATTTGAATCCCTCATTTGCATGAGGGCGGACTCATCAGGGCCTGGGGCAGGGAGTGTGTCTATGTAAGTCTGCCCCCCTCTGGCTCTGGGAGTCACTTGCCCTTCCCACCGAAGACAGTAGACTAAAGACTGCATCTCTGCAGCTGCAGCCGAAACACGGAAGACAAGGCAGGAAGAGGTCCTGCAGGGCTGTGCTGGATGGGAGCCGAGAAGGTGGACCAAGGCGGAGCCGAGGCTCACGCGAGGGGACCCGGAGAAGTCCCGAGGTTTCCTTTTTCTTCTGGGAAGCTAACAGCAGATTTGTGCGGAGAAGGGGCAGGGCCCCAGCCAATGAGGCACGGCCAGGGAGACCAGCCTAGGGGCCACGTCCGCAGGTCCTTCCCTGTCGCAGGTCCTCGTGCCTCTGCTGGCGTCACCTCCCTGCACGTGAACTTGCTCGAGACTTCTCACCTGTCCTTGGCAGGTGTGGCCCGTTGCAGGGAGGTGCTGGCTTCTAGGACGGGCTGTTCCCGTAGGTGCGGTCAAGGGTGGGGTGGAAGGGTCTCCCTGCTCCCATGTCCCTCTGCTGGCACTTCCACCACCCATCAGGCCTTTGGGTCAAAGTTTAGGTCCAAAGCAGAGGCTCTGCTGGGCAGAGCACTGAAGTATTTTATCTTATGTCACGGAATCCACATGCTTTCTGAGGGGTCCAGTCCTGTACAGAATTGAAGGGCAAAGAACCAGAAGCCACAGCCTTGAAACCCCTGCCTTCTCCTCCACTGTCCAGTGTTTCCTCTGCAAAAGTAACCTAAAGGAAGCTCCAGGCTGCTGTGCTTTTGGCCTTTGCGACATTTAACCCTGTGACTTTTTAGCCCAGGAGGGGCCGCCTTGCGGAGTGGGGGGCTGTGTCCCAGTACGCGACCTATCTTTCCGCTCACGAAGCACTCTAAGGTCTTCTGGGACGGCAGGGCTGTGAAAAGATGCTATTTATTATTTATCAACTTGATCCCCTTAATGGTCCCCGCTGACGGGTCCCTGACCACCGAAGAGAGGCAGAAAGCGTTGACTGGAGGTATTGGTGTTCTCCAAGACTCCTTTCTTTTTTCCCATTTCCTCGTACTTTTAAAGAATCAAGAGCAGATATCAAACGTCCTAAGCACTGATTCCAGTGGAGGGCTATGGGTGTTTTTTTAGCCCCAAAAGAAACTGGGCCACTTGCTGTTAGAAGTCCTCCCCTTTCCTCCCTCCTGAGGCAGCCTCCTCTCCTCTCTCTCTCCCTCCTCTTCTTCCATCAACACCCAGCTAACAGCCTTCACTGGTTCTCTGATCACTTCCTTAGCATTTATTTAGTAATGGGATTACAACAAGTGGGCATTTGAGATGTAGCGACGCACGGCCACGCCCACCTCCGACAGTTGGTCCTAATGTAGCCTCACCCACAGTGCGTGTTACTATTTTTTGAAACTTGAAAGGCCATTTGATAGGTGAAAGAGGAACATTGTTGCCATGTGTTAACTAGCCATTCATGTTATTTACTTCATGAAGAAATTGTTTATCCTTTTGGCTCATTTTCCTCTTAAGGCATAGCTGGACTTCTTAAGAGTTTGTTTCATGGGTTTGTAAGGCTATTCCATTTTTATCGCGCATTGCAAATGTTTTTCAATTTCTAGTTTGCCTTTTGCCTTCGTTATATTTTTGAAATTCAGGAACTTAAAATTGTATGGGGTCAAAATTGATCAATGCTTTATCCCATGGGTTTGTGCCATAAAATCCCCGCCTAGAAAACCTTTCCCCATCCTCAGTGTCTAAATGTCGCTGTTATATTCTAGCTCTTGTTACTGCTTGCACTTTACATTTTGTATTGCATTTGTGACTCGTTTTTGCTGTATGAGATGAGGTAAGGAGGATTTTCTCCCAAATAACCAACCATCGTTTAAAACACTGTTTGTCACACACTGGCTCTCTTCCTCGTTGACTTGTGATTTATAAAATAAATGTATCTTGGGTATCCTAGGGCCCATTTTATAACCATTTTTTTTTTTTCCTATTGCATTGGTCTATTCCCCCATGATCATCACATTTTAATGTGTCTTTAAATTGGATTTAATATCTGGTCATTGGATTTAATATCTGGTAAGGCAAGTCAGCCTTCATTATTCTTGCCATCAGAATTTCCTAATTCTTCTCGGCTATTATTTCAGAAGAACATTGAATGACTTTTGTCCAATTTTAAAGAAGGGTATTATCTTTGGATTTCATAAGCCTCTACGGTCATTGAAATAAGTCCCCTCTGTACCTTTTTGTGGTTTCTTCTCAGAGGCCCAGCTAATTCTAACCCAGCACGAGGAGGCCCCTACAGGTCCCTGGCCGATTAAAAGTCCCTGGCCGACGACAGAAGAAAACTAGAAGCGGGTAATAGCTCTCTCTGGTGATTAGTATTGAACATTACGTATTTCCTTGTCAGAGCAATTAGAAAGGGGAAAATCGGTAGATGCCTTCACACCCCCAGGGAGTTCAGTGGGCAGATTCAGAAGGAGCCACACACACAGGTGTGTTAACAGAGTCGAAGTGGCTTAATTGATAATAGATTGCACACACCCCAGGGACAGGCCCATGGCGTTCCCACCTGCACTGCCCCTGTGATCCGGCGTGCTCGCCACAACAGGGACTGGAGGGGTGCATCCCATAGACATGGTGTTTTGTGACACCCCAGCGACCCCCATTCTGGGGGTTGGTGTATCACCAAGGAGTCAGGCCTGATGCACTCGGCTGAGTCAGGGTCAGACGCTGGGAGCTTAAAAATAGATGTGAGTCCGGTCGGTGTGGCTCAGTGGTTGAGCGTCGACCCATGCACCAAGAGGTCACCGGTTCGATTCTCGGTCAGGGCATATGCCCAGGTTGTGGGCCTGATCCCCAGTGGGGGGCATGCAGGAGGCAGCCAATCAATGTTCTCTCTCATCAATGTTTCTATCTCTCTCTCCCTCTCCCTTCCTCTCTCTCTCTAAAATCAATAAAGGAAAAAACCATTTTTTAAATAGATGTGAGAGAGCGGACCGAGCTTGAGTCCACGAGACGCGACACCTTCCAGGCCGCATGGCCCCTGGTGGGCACGCCCGCCTTGCAAGGCCTCCTGGGGAAGGTCCTCTCTCCTTCGGGCCAACTCCGCTTCAGCGGGAACCTGAGAAGGGGAGAGAAGACACTCCCTTCCAGTCCCCTCTGATGTTATTGACCCCACCGTGGGGGTGAGCCGATTCCAAAAGCCAAGGTAACGTTCTTGAACAGAGAACGGCGGCCATGGTGACAGAAAAAGCAGCGTTCATTATTTGAGAAGGACCGCCTCAGAGTCTTGTGATCAACGGCCCTTGCAGTGAACGGCTTAATGAAGGGACACTGTATTTCAAATTCATTAATCTAAATAGCCTCCAATCAGATGAGGACCACGGGGCGGGGGACCCCAGTCCACGCGGTCATTCGGGGCCCCAGCTCCCTCCACCCGTGGGTGCTCCATCCTCCTTTAGGTTCTCGGAGTCCTTTGCTTTGGGCCAGCAGGTGGGAAGAGGAAAGGAGGGCTGCTTGTCGTTTTAACAGGCCTGGGAACACAGTGCTCCCAATGGGCAGAACGCGGTCCCCTGGCCACAGCCGCCTGCCAAGGAGACTGGACGGCACAGCCCCGAGTGTGGCCAGCACGGGGGAGGACCACAGGTGTCACCGAGCTGCTGCAGGGCCCAGCCCTTCGTTCACGCGGTCACTCTGCACGGCGTTTAATGAGCAGCTACTCTGCGCCAGACACTGCGGCTGAGAAGACAACCGGGCACAGGGAGGCAGGACAACGGGGTCTCGGTTCTGACCCCCCACTTCGGAGCTGCGTGGACTTCACCGATCCAGCTGCTGGGAGGATGAAGGGAGCTGGCTGTGCGGACGTGAGGCAGAACCAGGTGAGGTGTATCAAGTCCCTTTCCATAGCCCTGGCCGGTTGCTCAGTGGTTAGAGCGCCGGCCCGCGGACCAATGAGTCCCGGGTTCGGTTCCGGCCAAGGGCATGTACCTTGGTTGTGGTTCATCCCTGGCCCTGGTCGAGGTCATGCGGGAGGCAACCAGTCAATGGGTCTCTCTCACATCGATGTTTCTCTCTCCCTCTCTCTCTCTCTCCCCCTCCCACTCTGTCTGAAGATAAATAGAAAAATATCCTTGGGTGGGGATTTTTTTTAAAAGTCCCTTTTCATACATGTAGTCAGTGTCCTGTTACACGTTGATCACATAATGTGGTGAGTCCTCGCCCGACACTGTCCACGACGTTCGAGGTATCACGAAACCCATGTGCTCCGAGGTGAATCGATAACGCACGTGAGTGCGGGGCCTCGGGCGTCTCGTCAGCCTGGCCGCAGACGACGCTGAACCAGACGATGTTGTCCGAGGACCTGCTGGGTGTCCTCGACGTGGGTCGCTAGCACAGAACTCACAGGGCGTGCTCCCTCTCGATTCTCAAAGTGCTCGGTTGTTTACAAATGAAATGTTTCTACCCAAACATCCTCTATCCAAGTATTTTTAAAATTACTTAATCTAAATAGCTTGTGGGTGTTAATACGGCCCATTTGTGTGCTTCCTACTGAGGAAAGGCAGGTGTTCACTGAGAGCCCAGAAGGGAGGACGGTCACAGGTTTGCCAAGTCCAGCCCAGACCTGGAGGGACAAAGGGGAGGCTGGTCACCCGCTGCAGTGCTCGCGCCGGCCACTGGATGGCAGTGTCTCACAGGGATCTGGCCGAGCGGGTCTCAGCTGGCTCCTGGGTCAAGTTCTAACTCCAAAATGAATGAAAGAAAGATGAAGGGACCCGTAGAAAATGTCTTTTGTTGTTGTTGTCCTTAATATCATGAAAAGAAGTATCTCAACACTCTCCAAAAGGTCTCTTGTGACATTTTCTATCCACTTTTTACTCCTAGAGGCCAACGGAAACAATGTAGCTATTATCTGTGTCATGAACACCCGGGCGCTCTGAGTCACAGGCTGCCCTCGGAGCTGGTTGCTATTCTCGGCTTCCATGCACGTGGGGTCCTGGTCAAGGCCGAAGATATACATTCTCATTTTTCCTGGTGGAAAAAAAAAAATAGAATGGGACATTCATAGGGAGGCGTCTAGAGACCGTGACGCCGACGGGGAATTTCTGGCGTTTTCCATGAGTGAGCGCAGCCCGGCGGGGAAGCCAGGTCTTGCTTTGTTTGTTGTCTGGTTTGGTCCATGCCTCAGTGGGTTTTCCGGGGAACGAAATGTCGCGTGGGAAATCCACAGACGTGGCGGCAATGCCTTGTGAGAAACGGTCACTGATGAGCGCAGCTGCGCTGTCCGCTGAGATTCGCTCTGGTCGAGCGCTGTTCTCGGGGCTGTAATGTGACATCTCGTGTAACCCTCCCTTGAGCCAAATGTGAAAGATGTCAGTCAGCTTGCAGGAAACTGAGGCCGGCAGCCTGAGGAACTTGCCCCTGGTCGCAGAGCCGGTCAGTGGTAGGCTCAGGATGTGAACGTAGGTTTAGCTGCCCACAAAGCCAATTAAAAACAACCAGGCCGTGTATTTCTTTTTTTCTTTCTTTATTGAGTTGAGAGAGAGAGAGAAACATTGATGAGAGGGAGAGAACATCGACTGGCCACCTCCTGCATGCCCCCCACTGGGGATCGGGCCCACAACCTGGGCATGTGCCCTGACCGGGAATCAAACTGGCGACCTCTTGGTGCATGGGTCAAGCTCAGCCACTGAGCCGCACCGGCCGGGCAAGCCGTGTATTTCTTTCACACTATTCCTCTTTGTATATTCGCTTTTCTGTCAGTGGGGTTCACTCCGAGAGGACAGTCCCCATGGACTCCCCTCTGCCCCTCCTCCCCAAAGTGAAAAAATTCCTGTATTCACCAGAGAATCTAGCCAATATTTAAATTATTTTCAGACTGCCCTGGCCTGTTTGGCTCAGGGATTAGAGTGTCGGCCCGTGGACCAGAGAGACCGGGGTTCAGTTCCCGCAAAGGGCACGTACCTCGGTTGCAGTTTGTCCCCGGCCCTGGTTGGAGTTGTGTGGGTGGCAGCCATTCGATGTGTCTCTCTCACATCAATGTTTCTCTCTCTCTCTTCCTCCCCCTCTCCCTCCTGCTGTGTCTGAAGATAAATGCAAAAATGTCCTCAGGTGAAGATAAAAAAAAAAACTATCTTCAGACTAAAAGTCAAGTCACAATCTAGAAAAGCCTACTTTCCCAGACTTGTTTATTCCTTTATCCGAAGTCACATCAGGGTAAAAATGCGAAGTCTCAGCCTCAGAGAGAGGCAGCCTCGGGCGTTTCTGTGAGGCCTTGGCCTCATTCTGTGTGACACTGGGAAACTCCCCGGGGACTGGAAAGATGCTACAGATGGGCTCTCGGTTCCACTGGGAGGACCGGGCGGGCTTTGGGAGGCGGAGCCCGTCAGAGAGGCAAGTGAGGCCGGCTGTTCGCTCTGGTTGGACACTGGCCTTTGTTCTGGACTGTCAGGGGCTGACCACCGCCAGCGACATAAAACACGCTCACGACCGCCCGGTGGCAGAGCTCGTTGGTGGCTTGTGATATGTGGGGACCGGAGCAGTTCTGTGCTGTGCCCGGGGCCACCCCGCAAGTCCCGCGGGGGTACTGATGTCGCTACAGGACCTCCCTCCCTCTCGCGGATGCTCCGTCTCTCTCCCCATCTCCTCCCACCTCCTCTCCTGACTCTGTCTTTGGTTTTTCTCCAAAGACCAGAAGAAACCACCTCCAAATGTGTTCTCTCTTTTGTCCACCGCCACAGCCAAATCTCTCGTCTCCACGATCCTCAGTGGATTTTGGAAAACTCACCAGAGGGGATTTACTTCTTATTCTAGTGGTTTCCTCACCGAGCGTCGTGCGTGATGGGCGAGAACCGCCGTTGCGCAGGTGAATTAAATCACCGAGAAATCGAGGACACGTCCAGTTCACGCCACAACCTTGCCCTTGGGCCGCGTCCTCTCAGCTGTGAGCACGTCCCTGTGGACCAGAGCCCCGCCCAGCGTCACCTGGACAGAAATGGCCTGCCGGCCGCTTGGTGTGGGGCTTACTTCACCTCCCACATCCAGCGCGCGTGTCTCCGAATCCCCCAGGTCTTTTGGGCTCAGATCCAATAGCCCTGTGCTTGTGTGTCTCGGGCCCATAAACTGGTCACGGGGCGGGAGCTGGTGTTTTATGGCGCGGAGGACAGTAAAAGCGGCTGCAGGCACACACGTGTTGTGATTGAGTTATTAAGCTCTTGTGGGGTCCAGCCCTGTCCCGATGCCCAGCAGCCTGTCCTTTTCCCGGGAAGGAAGCAGCTCAGAGACAAGCTAGCCCCACGCGAAGCCCCCGGGACCTCAGGCACTGGCTGTGGGGATTCCCCGCAAGGGCCGGGGGACGCAGCACGTCAGGTCCACCAGGGACGCCTTGTGCTGTATCGATGTGTTTGTGAACGGTCCCGTTCGTTCCTGTGTCTGTCTTAGTCTGCTCTTCCAGAGCGTGGGGTCATTTCCCAGCGATCGGAACACCAGCAAGAGAAGCCGTCCTGTGATGAGAACAGTGTGTGCGACTCACGCTCCGCGGTGCGGAAATGGGTTGTGATTGGACCACACTCGCACTCGCTGGTCTGCGGAACGTCTGGTGCTTCCGCGGCGGAGTGGAGGCGGGGCCTGCAAGGCCTGAACCGTGTGCTCTCGGGTCCTTTGCAGAGGTGTGCAGGTCCTACCAGAAAAGCGGGGCCTCTTCAGTTCTCAGGCTGCCCGACCCCGAGGCCTTGCGATTCTTCCCTGTCAGAAGGCCTTTCCTGGCGGCTGGGTTGCTCAGTGGGTTAGAGCGTCGTCCTGATGAACCAAGGTTGTGGGTTTGATCCCCAGTCAGGGCACATACACGAAGCAACCAATGAGTGCATGAATAAGTGGAAAAACAAATTGATCTCTTTTCAATAAATATTTTTTTTTTTTTTAAATAGGACTTTACACCCGGCCAGTGTGGCTCAGTGGTTGAGCGTCGACCCATGCACCAAGAGGTCGCCAGTTCGATTCCCAGTCAGGGCACATGCCCAGGTTGTGGGCCTGATCCCCAGTGGGGGGCATGCAGGAGGCGGCCAATCGATGTTCTCGCTCATCGATGTTTCTCTCTCTCTATCTCCCTTCCTCCCTAAAATCAATCAATAAAAAATATTTTAAAATAAAGTAAAATAAAAACAGGACTTTACTAAAAGGCACCTCAGTCCTCCAGGCTCCTCACACGGAACCAGCGGGTCATTTTTCTGAGAGACGGTGAAGAGCCCATAAGCCCCCTCCTTCATTCAAACAGCATGGCAGAAATGTCTCCTCCGTGGGAGCAAGCTCATTTTTAAATACACGCTCTCCAGCTCCTCCGTGTCCACGGAAATGCTTCCCTCCATTTCTGAACGCAGAGGCCAGGGAGCCGCCGGGCTGAGCGGCTAGTCCGAGTCCCTGCTGTTTATTTACTTTGCCATTACCCAGCACGTCAGCGGGGCCTGGTAATGCCGCGTGTCACACAAAAGCAAACACAGCCCCGTTCCATTAGTGACTGGGCCGAGATCGTATATCCCACTGGCTACAATTCCATGCCCCCTCGCTACAAAAAACATGACCCGAAACCCTAACCCGCTCTGGAATAAAAGGCCCCACAATTACGATATGGCAACAAAGTTCACGGCAGATACAGTTTGATTGTTTCAATGTTCTCGGTCCGTCCGCTTTCATTTTACCTGAAATTTATACGTGGCAGCAAAAAAAAAAAAAAAGTCAGGTGGAAAACCCCCTCTTTGGGGTTTGAGGCGCAGTGTTCGTTTACCCACATGGTTGGCGGGATAAATCTAATTAGACGGGAACTCGCCCTTATACTTCTGTGTTTGAAGTCAGAACGAGGCCCACTTCCTTGCAGGGTAATTGTAATCAAAGACCCTTTCCATATGTCACCCTTCCCAAATGATGGGGAGCGGTGTCCATCTAAATACGGCCCATCATGCCCAGACCACCTGAGTGTTGGGGAGGCTAGTCTTGACCAGACAGTAGGTACCCAACAAGGGCTCACTACGGAGAGGAAGGAAACAGTCCCCTCTGGGCTGTGACGTGCTCACAGGGTGCAGTGGAGATTTTTAGTAAGAGGGACAGATGCCCAGGTGACGCTGGCATCCCGCAGACGTCACCCCTTGGAGAGGCCCGCGTGCACTGGTGCGCGTCCCTCGAACCCGGCGGGGCGATGTTTTGGAGGCTACCCCGAGAAAACGTCCACCTCGGATCATTTCCTTCAGCCCCGGCAGCTCTTATTCTTTTCAACAAGTGTTTAGAAGAAAGTGTTAACGCTTATTAATCTGTTTCTCGTCTCCCCGACGTGTGCACGCATGGTTGGTGGCGAAACGGCCCTCCTGACAGCTCAGGGGGATCTCCGCGGGCGGCTGTTACACTGACCAGAACTGTGTGCAGTTGTTATTCTTTGTAATTACCTTCATTAAGTGAAAGCGTGTGTCAATCAACTTTGAACTTTAAACATGCCAGCAATTTGCAAGAAAAATGCATTTCTATTTCCCGGAGGCACATGTGTGCTCTGAGATGAGCGTGTGCGCTGGCGGGGCCGGGCGCTGTATTGGAAACAGGTTTCTGCAATTTTCCGAACATGTCATTTTCCCCGGTTTGTGCTCGGGAACTTTAAATATGAATAAGAGGAATGGTGTCAACAGAGTAAGTTTAATAAATAGCTCATGTGTGCACGAGTGCAAACATTTTTAAAGGAAGAATGCTCCTCCCTGAGTTTCTGCAATAAAAAGTATCTCGTCCCATCCATTTTTAACAACCCTGCTGCGTCCAGGCCGTCCGTCCATGGGCTGCGGCGTTCTCCCTCTCTTGATTGGATCGGACCTCACGGGGTCAGGAATCTGGAACCAGAAAGAGAAGACCTCCCACGACCGCATTCTGAACATGACAGGCAAGGAGCACGACCCATCTTCGGAGCTGGCCACTGTGACCGGTGCCCGACTCCCCTGTCTGAGAGGGGCCCGCCCAGCTGTCCATTCCCCCATCCCACCCACATGGATGGAGTCACCGTGGGTGCACAGCCCGGTGGGGGTTAAAAAGGACAACTGCTCAGAAGACGGTCCAGGAGAGGAGGGAGGAGAAAAGCCGCAGAATCAGCCTCGTGTCCGTGTTCCGTGGGGCTTTCCAGCCTGCGCCTGGACAACTTCCTTTCCTGAGCGGCAGAGTGCCTCCGCCAGGGGGTGATCAGGGACAGGAAGAGATGGAGGGGATGGGGACAGCTTTGCGGCCCCTTGGAAGGGGGGGCTGGGATTCCTGGTCAGGGCACATGCCCAGGTTGTGGGCCCGATCCCCACTGGGGGGCATGCAGGAGGCAGCCAATCGATGTTCTCTCTCATCGATGTTTCTACCTCTCTCTCTCTCTCCCTCTCCCTTCCTCTCTCTCTAAAATCAATAAAGAAAAACATTAAAAAAAAAAAAAAAAAAAGAGGGAAGGGGCTACCAGACGCTTGTAAGATGCCTGAACCGTGTGAAGGTCCCTGAGCCGGCCACAGTCAGGGATCATTTTGGAGGTGATGGATTGTGTCTGTCACATGATGCTGTTCTGTCGTATTCCAGTCGACATGAGTTCTCAGAACCCACAGAGTTTTTTTTTGTTTTTGTTTTTTTAAATTATGGCCATTTCAGCATTCGGGGTTTTCCGTCCTTGAAGCGAAGCACACGCATTAGTTTTCGTTTTAACGACCTCACCGAGATATCGCTCCGATACCCTACAACGCGCCCGTTTAAACTGGACAGTTCAGTGGCTCGTAGTGTTTTTGCAGAGTTGTGCAACCAGCCCCACAATCCGTTTCAGAACATCTTTTCACCTCAGAAGGACTGTCCCCATCAGCCGCCGCTCCGAGTTGCTCCCTCCCCCGGCCCCCGGCAATCCCTAATCTCTTTTCTGTCTACAGATTTGCCTATTCTGGACGTTGCCTCTAAGTGGAATTAGACAGCCCTGGCCGGTTTGGCTCAGCGGTTAGAGCGTCGGCCTGCGGTACAGAGAGACCCGGGTTCGGTTCCCGCTAAGGGCATGTACCTCGGTTGCGGTTTGTCCCTGGCCCTGGTTGGTCGTGCGGTGGCAGCCACTCGATGTGTCCCTTTCACGTCGATGTTTCTCTCTCTCTTCCTCTCTCTCCCTCCCACTCTATCTGAACAAAAAAATGAAAAAGTGTCCTCAGGTGAGGATAAAAAAATAAATAAATAAAAATAAGTGGCATTAGACAATCTGAGGGCTTCTGTCAGTGAGTTCTTTCACTTAGCATTTGTCTTCAGGGTGCATTCGAGGGCGGAATTGTAGCACGTATCCAACCTTGTTCTTTTTCAGGGCTGAGTAATATTCCATTGCGTGGACGGACCATCATCAGCTGATGGACGCGGGACTGCTTCCCCTTGCTGGCTCTTCTGAGTCATGTGCCGGGCACACGGCGTGCACGTTTCTGTGTGTGGACGTACTTTTCTTTCCCTCGGGCATCTCCCTCTCCCCCTCGGAGTGGAATTGCTGGCCGCGTGGTAACTCCGCGTGTGACTTGGTGAAGCCCTGCCTGACCGTTTTCAGAGCTGTGAAGCTGGACAAGGGCCACCGGCTCAGCCGCCCGGCTCTTCCTCCAGGCTCCTCCTGGGAGCTGATGCCTGCAGCCGAGGGCACGTCGGAGGCCAGGTGGAGGAGGGGCGGGGGACAACTGTGGCAGGAGAGAAGAAAGCCCAGGAGGAGAAAGAGAGAAGATGGGTGAGGAGGGAGGGCCTTTCAGAGGCTGCCCAATCCTAAGTCTAAAATGTATTAGCACGTATGTGTGACAGTTTTCCCACGTGATTCTTGGGGGGGCAGGGTCTGAACTCCGGGTGGAAGTCTGAATGCTGTGTCGTCCGCAGGAGCCTGTTCACGGGACCCCTCAAACATCCCGGGCTGAAGGGCGGGAGGGCAGGGAAGCAGCTCACCTCCCCTGGCCGTGCTGCCCCTGACGCACCCGAGACTCACCTGGGTTGCCTCTGAAGCCTGGTGCCAGAGACTCCGATGGAATACGTCTGGTGCCGGTCCATTTAAAGCCTCCTCAGGTCACCCGGCTGGTGTGGCTCAGTGGTTGAGCGTCGACCCTGCACCAAGAGGTCGCCAGTTCGATTCCCGGCCAGGACACATGCCCAGGTTGTGGGCCCGATCCCCAGTAGGGGGCATGCAGGATGCGGCTGATCGATGTCCTCTCTCATCGATGTTTCTATCTCTCTCTCCCTCTCCCCTCCTCTCTCTCTAAAAATCAATAAAGAAAAAAAAAATCAGTGTGCATGTGGAGATTAGGGTGATCCATTGTGCATAGAAATTCTGTGTTATTACTCTACCAACTTAAAAAAAAAAAAAGATGTTCCAAATCAAGAGAGAATTGTGTTGTAGAGTGAGGCTTCCATCTGAGTACAGAAGAAAAGCAGTCCCTTCCCTTGGAACAATGTCTAAAGTTGATGTCGAAATAAGCCGTGTCCTTTGTTTGGAGGGACAATAGCACAGCCCCGCGAGGATGATTGATCTGTCGCTAAACAGCCCTAACGGTTCATGACAGTAAAAAGACAGGTATCATTAACCTTAGGTGTTGACAATTTAGAATTCATGGGAAGGAGTTAGGGAAACGATTGCAGCCCCACCCCTGCGTTTGTGGAGAGCAGAGGAGTTCCATGAGCCATTGCCACGGATTCCCGACGTGACCAGAAAAAAGGGCCCTCAAATTGTCGCCGAGGGGGCGTGGCTCTGCATCCCTTCTGGGAAGTGGAATGAAGATTGTCTTTAGGAAAAGTGGGTCTGTGTTCCAATCGGACGACTTCCCAAGGTCCTGGAATCAGGTTTATTTGCAAATCCATAATTTACGGAACCTTTTTCCCTCCCCTCTGTTTCCTGTGTGAATTAGAGACGGATTCCTGATTAACTCCGTTCTGCCACTGTTCTTGGATTTTAAAAGCGTGCATCCTTCAAGATCACCCTCTTTCTAAATGCCGTCCATAAATTTCAGCCCAGCACCACTGTTGAGGCTTTCTCCTTTCCCCGAGGACGTCTTCGGGCATCCCAAGGCAAATAGGAGTGCGGTGACCCCAAAAATGTACCCGATGAAAACCCACCAGTGAAAAATGAAGGGTCACCCGAGAAAACTCTCCGCAGCCGTTGTCTGCCTCAGACCCACGGCGACGTGAACGCGAGGCGAGATCTGGGCTCGGGTACATCCGCTCATTCATTTTTAAACCTTCGACGTCTGTCTCTCTCCCCGCCCCCCCCCGGAGCCTGTTGCCGTCCTGCATTAGATGTCCTTAAAATCTATCGAGAGTATTGATTTCTCTTTTCATTCAGACAAGTCGACGCAGAGAGCAGGTCTCTCTCCTCTCGTCCAGCCCATTAGAGGAAATCAGCGCGGGGTGGACATGGGGCAGGACCTCCCTCAAGTCGGGACGCACCGCCCTGGCTCAGGGGACCCGAGGCTCCTTCAGACCCAATTAACCGATTCTTGTCCCGCTGGGGCGGTGGTTCTGTTTGCACCGTGATCACACCTCTTTCAACACAAGTCCCCCGTTTAGGCAGCGGACGTGGCTAAGAGAGGACTAAAGAAAATACAACTCTGAATGATATTTTTCCAAGGTGGTAACATCACAGCCAATAATCACATACACCGTTTGAACTTCGTTCGGGCAGAGGGGTTTTTTTATGCGTGTTTTTTTTTTAAAGCTGGCTTTCAACGGCTACGAGACTGGCGTTCACCAAGCCTGTGATGTAGCGGAAATGATTTAGTAAAACTCGGGAGGTCCATCGAATCCCCTGACCTCCCTGCGTAGCGACGCTTTTGACATCTTATCTTCAAGAAATGGCTCGAAACTTGACAAAATGAATGTGGAAAGCTCTGGCTGAACTTGACAGGCTCTCCACGGGAGCAGAGGGCCGGCGCGGGCTCCCTCGCCCGACTCCTCGGTCAGGCTGAGTGCTCATCCCGGAAGCCGGGACATCTGTTTCTGCTTGTTGTTCCCCTTGGATGCTTTTCAATTGGATTTCCTCCAGCAGGCCCCGGGCTTGTCACTGCGGCCAGGCTCTGTTAAGCATCACCACGGGTCCTACATTAAGGAGGAGGTTCAGGGCTGAGCTAATAACTCGCCTGCCTCTCTGAGTGATCACGGCGTTGCTCTCCGCAGCCACTTATCACCGGGCCCCTCGCAGGGGGAGCCTTCTTTGTCTGTGTGGACCTCTCGGGGAACCAGTCTGTCCCCTTGTTCCTGCGGTCACACGTGAATAGACAGGGCTCGTTGCGGCCTCCACGGAGCGGCTGCGGGTGCTTTGTGTCCACCGTCAGAGGCAAAGGGACTGAGTCTCCACCACGGAACTCGGGGCCTCTCTGCAGGACGCCCACGTAGTCTACGCGCCGATCCTGTCCTCCGACCTCCACGTGGGGTCACTGGCTGTGCTTTAAAGGGAGCCAGGCGCTGTCAGAATGACACGGAACACGTTCCGTTCTCCATCATGGTGATGATTTGGCAAAAAAATTTAAAAATCACAAGAGGAAAATGTCTGATGTTTATAGGGAAGGGAACCGACATCCCAGGGGTGGGCTGGGTGGGCTTGGAGGGAGACAGGCAACTGGAAAGATGCTCATAGGATGTCTTTTTACAACCTGGTGGCTTCCACTTTATACATGTCCCGAGCCGACTCTGTCAAAGGGGAGATTCAAGGTCAAGGGTAGGTGAGAGCATCCGGGAAGTTTGCTCACAGGTAAGGGGCATGTTGCATTTCCTCCACATCTACTTTCTACGGAGGCGTCTCGGACAGCAGACACTTGCGTCCATCGCGCCCTGTAGGCTGGGCTTGACACTCGCTGTCGTGACTTCACAGCGGAGCTGTTCCGGAAGTGGGCTCCCTCTGCTGCACCCCGCCCCGGGACAGGCGCTTTCCTGGGAATTCTCTCCGTTGGGCGGAAAAGAGATACTGAATGTGTAACCCCAGGAAGAAGTCACCCCAGAGGGATCAGGTCTGGTTATAGGACATGAGATCGGGGTGCAGGGTTGTTCCGACACAGCCCAGAATGTTCCAGATACGGTGGCAAGGGGGACGAGGAAGGCATTTCATAAGTTAGCAGTGTTAATTCAAACTCATGTCATTTAAAAGAAAATACTTTGTTATTTTTTTTTAAACCCTTATCTTTTTACTTTTATTTTTTACTTGCTTGTTTTTATTTTTTTGTTAATCCTCACCCGAGGGTATTTGTCCATTGATTTTTAGATAGAGTGGAAGGAAGGGAGGGAGGGAAAGAGAGAGAGAGAAACATCCATGCGAGAGAGACACACGGATTGGTTGCTTCCCACAGGACCCTGATGGGGGGGCCGGGGATCGAACCTGCAACCCAGGTACAACCTGCAACCCAGGTACATGCTCTTGACTGGGAATCAAACCCACGGCCCTTTGGTCCTCAGGCTGATGCTCTAACCGCTGACCCCAACCAGCCAGGGTGCAAATACTTTGTTTTAAGTGATTTCATCTACTACGTATGTATCTCCCGGCGATACGTAAGAGTAGCAGCTCATGTTTCCCGTCCTTGTTGTCCTTTTCTCCTGATTGTAGGACCGGACCAGACTTGGTTTTATTTGTGAGTTCTCCTCAGGTACCACATGCAATGTCATGTCCCACTTTTTCATTTCATCTCAAGCGGAACAGTTGCTCTGGTCTTAACTGTCCTTCAAAGGCGAGATTGCTGGTGATTATACAATATTCCATCCAGTAGGGGGCCCAGAATCGCCCCAGATTATATTTTGAGGCTGTTTCCAGTGTTTTGCTGCGAACATATGTTTGTATGTACAAACATGTTGAACACCAGGACTTTCTCTATGGGATGGTCCCAGAAACACGGAGGTAAATAGCAGGCAGCGTCGGAGGAATCGGTGGTTCTCTACTTTTTCACTAATGGAAAGAAAGCTTCTTTTCAAGGTTGCAGCCCAGCAGGGGACAGAAACGTCCCCAGTGAGTTGGCATATCCAACCCACATCTTATTTTATTTTATTTTTAATTTTTTTCTTTATTGATTTCAGAGAGAGGAAGTGAGATGGAGAGAGAGACAGAAACATCGATGAGAGAGAACATCGATTGGCCGCCTCCTGCATGCCCCCCACTGGGGATCGGGCCCACAACCTGGGCATGTGCCTCGACCGGGAATCGAACCGGCGACCTCTTAGTGCATGGGTCGACGCTCAACCACTGAGCCACACCGGCCGGGCCGACCCGCATCTTATTAACGCATGGCGTGGTTCCTGGCTTACTCAGAAACACTCATGTTCTAACCAGCAGGAGAATTTAGGGGGGAAAAGCACCATTTCATACCTTGTGTTCAAAACAAACAATATTTTCCAGAATTAAAAAAAATCAGGCTTCATCTTCACATACCTGCAAACTGGGCTCGCAAATAAATAATCTTTGGGAAGGCAGATGGCGTGAGGAGGGCACCAGCACAGAGCGGGCGTATTAATGGGTGTGTAATGATATACAATTTATTCTGGGGGTGAGTAAAACTTAATGGCTCATAAATAGCAAATTCATTATATTTTTAATACTCCGGTTATATGAACACCATATAACATCTTTATGAGACCGCGAGCAGCATCTAAATCCTTGACTCAACTTGAAAAACAAATATTTCCTCATCTTGACCATGAAATGATTAGCCAAGTGAAATGTCTTAATAAATATTATTGGATTAGAACATGGCAGTCGGGCCATAAACTGTCTTATGTTTTATGTCATCTGTTGCACTGCATTTTGAGGTGTTAACCAATTAATTTATTTTAAAGGCCAACGTCAAGGTGAAAGACCTTGTTTTCACGGGGACATCCGGCAGGCCTCTCGGTGGCCAGAGAGGTGCTGAGGCATAAAGTGTGGTATGGTTTGTTAAATATTCATTCATAATTTGCATTCATTATTAAATTATGCGTCGGGCTAATCTCTCGTCGTAAAAAATACACACAGCGCCATAAAGCTCTCGGAAGACATAATAAATGTTTTATAACGTAGTGTTACTTTAAGGGTTGACGTGGGCACACACAAATGTTTGCCGGTAATGATACTTAATTATTCCGAGGAGAGTTCATCGGCATTGGCGCTGAGTTCAATAATTCATTCAAGCCTGCAGGTCACTAAGAGAAATGTCAGTTGGGGGACACCATCTCCTGATTAATGGTGATTCAGCGACTCAGTCCTTATGGAGACACTGTCCTTCTTTGCCTGAAACCATGTCAGCGCAGTGCACGGACGTTGAGGGGCTCATTTTCCAGGGGTCTCCACGACGGTCACGATAACCTTCGCTTTGGGTTTGGAAACTGGAGGCTGGGGTTGTCTGACATCCAGCCCTTTGAATAGACTGTCCCAGGAAACATTGCATTCCAGGCTGAGAATTTCCCATGCTCCAATAGTCAGGTATTTGATTAAGCTCCCTCGCCGTGATATTCAATTTGCATTTGAAAACTGAAAAAGTACAGCCATCAGGAGCGAGCTGGCTGGGGGGAAGTGGTGATTTGTATTATAGGAGCCTGGTAGCTGCCCAATGAACCATGTAAAAACAGTTCATTAAAATGTTTATGTGCTTGGCTGGTTAATGCAAAGAAAGCTTCATGCAGCCCTTATAAAACCTCGGTAAGTTCAGGTTGGCGACAGATCAATGCAATAACTCAGGCATACGCTTCCCCACTCCTGGAGGGGGGAGAGGACCCAGAAATTCCCTCTTCCTTGCTTCTCCCACCGCATATTTGCAGGTGTTCAAAGATCATCTGGGCTTCATTCCTTTTCACTCTTTTTAAACCAGATAAAATATTTCAAGTTGATTTCTAGGCAATTTGTAGAGTGTGTGTGTGTGTGTGTGTGTGTGTGTGTGTGTATAAAGCCATGGAGCACTGTTCGTAGTAAAATCTAATCAATGTTTGTGTGACCACAGCGTTCTGGCGGGGGGTTAAGCTTTTATGGCATGTCAACTCTATTGCACATCGAAAACAATCAGCATTCACTTGGGGAACACGTAGAACGATTT
Organism: Tadarida brasiliensis; assembly: GCA_030848825.1. Taxonomy (NCBI): domain Eukaryota; kingdom Metazoa; phylum Chordata; class Mammalia; order Chiroptera; family Molossidae; genus Tadarida; species Tadarida brasiliensis. Next base: position 25,794,132 of record CM061278.1, on the reverse strand, counting down.
ATTCGTCATCTAGTCTCACTCATTCCCACATTTTTAGGGGTGCATAGACAGACTTGAAACCCATGAGGATATGACTGGGGGGGGGCATAACGGTTAGATTTCTCTACGTTGACCTTTACTTTACTTTAAATTTACTTTTTCTTTATTGACTTTTAGAGAGAGAGGAAGGGAGAGGGGAGAGATAGAGACATCGATGAGACAGAACATAGATTGTCTGCCTCCTGCACACTGCCCACTGGGGATCGGACCCACAACCTGGGCATGTGCCCTGACCGGGAATCGAACCAGTGCATGGGTCGATGCTCAACCACTGAGCCACACTAGCTGGGCACTCTATGTTGACATTAAAAAAAAAAAAATTTTAAAACAATTGGGTCTATAACCAGAAATGATTAAAAAAAAAACAAAAAAAATCTTTCTTAAACAAAACGCCCATTTTTATTAGAAAATTGATCTTCAAGGGGTGTTGCCTTCACAGGATATACACAATCAGACCAATGGATGGAAAGTCCTGTTTCCGATGCATCTGCACCAACTCCTCCAATGAGAATGGTTCACGCGCAAGCGTGGGATGTTGAAACTGCCTTAAAAACACTCCCGGGCAGGAAGTCTGCCTTGAAACCCAGGGGCTGGGTCCTCTTGTCCGAGCAGGAGCTGACGGAAGGAGTGAGTGGGGGAACCGTGAAGTTAAATAGCGGCAGCCCAGTCGTCACCTGTGTGGGGCCCTAGCCCAGCCTCAGCCGGTCACAGAACACCATTGAAATGCGCCCTCGAACGGCTGGACAGATGGCTGTGCCCTTTGCCGCGTGGTTTTCCGAGCAGATCTGGGCCGCAGGGCTGGGTCTGAGGGCGCCAGCTCACGACCACGTCATCGAGACTCTCTCCTTCCCGTGCTCAGTTGCGCGTCCCGCCAGCGTCCACGTGAGATCGAGGGAATGTGAGCAGGGACGTGGCCTCATCGAGTTGCCCTCTGGCACGTGGTGAGGGTGGGGCCCGGAGGTGTGCTGAGCCCCGTCTCCGCCAGTCCCGGAGATGCCAGTGGCCACCCTTAGCCTGGGAACTGCTTTGGTTCCAGGGAGACCGAAAGCACATCAAGGATCAGCTTTGCACAGTTACGTGCCTGTCACGTGTGTGTGTGTGTGTGTGTGTGTGAGACTATGCCGTGTGATCAGTGGGAACAGTGCAAGGGGGAGGGAGGTGGTCCTCGATCTGAACCTCGCTCATGTATGCACATGGCTCCCCAGTTTCGAGGCTGACCACGGAGATCCCGGATAAGTTTAATTAAGCTTCCTCATCTCTTGCCGCTTTGGAGAGAGAGAGAGGCGTGGAGAGAGGAAGTCCTGCTCACCCAGCGGGTCCCCCAAACCCCCTCACATCTAATTGTGTGCGAAAATGACCCCCAGGCCTGCAGCGTATCAACTTGATGTACGTAATTGATAGCCAGACGTGGTTTACAGGCTGCGAAATGGCTCGGCCACAGTGAAGTGTGTATAGTGCTGATTAAAGTGATTTTTGCACAAAAGGGTCAGAGACATTAACAAGTTAAAAGAAAGCGTGGGCTCTGTTCTCACTCCTCGAACCTTTGTGCCGGTTCCCCATAATTGACTCCATATGTTTACCGGGTCTGTTTTCTTCCCATGTGAGGCGCTGAGCGCTGAGAAGCTCAGAAGCGCTCTCCTGGGCGCGGAGCGGAGGCTTCAGATGCTATCGCAGCGCAGGGGGCAGGAGTGAGATTGAAACAAACCCCTCCAGCGCGCCGTGTGTTAAATTGTCGGGCTCAGGAGGGCAGAGTCAAGTAACAGTAACTCTGAAAAGGATTCGAACGGACATCTAAATGATAATTACCGGGTAATTTTGTTTGGGTTATAATTTGTGGTGTTATTTTTATAGCTGACATGAGACGTAATGTATTTTTCAGGGTTCTGCAACAGCCGGGGAGCAAGAGGAAAGTGTCAGAAGGCATTGTAGGAACAGTTATTGAAAAAGGCTGTGAGGTTGTTGAAATGCTACAGAGACTCTGTTTTTTGTGTTTTTTTTTTTCAGCCCATGTCTCAGGAGCGTGCTTTCCTAGCAACGTAAAGACATGGACCCGGGTCAGATAGAAAGCCCTCAGCCTGGGCTTTGGAAATCCTGTTATTTTCATTCATGCAAAAGCCGCACAGTATCTTTCAAAGATCTTACCTGTGCATTTAACATCACGGGACACTTGGTGCTGGGGCTGCTTGCTGTCCGTCTCCCCGTGGATCCCGCCTCCTCCTTCCTCCTTCTCTTCTCTCTGCACTTTGCACCGAGGACACTGCGGGGGCCTCGGCCCTCGGTCCCTGAGTGGCAGCACTCAGATCCACTGCAGTGACCGACCTCTGTCCGAGCCGCGCTCTGACGCCAGGCTCAGACCACCCAACTCCCTGCCACTGCCAGATGGCGGTAACACGAGGCCCCTCCGGCCTGCCGGCATTTCGTGGAACAGCCTCTCTGCTCACGTGGCTCTGATTATTGGCTGACTTGTCATTTCAGTTGCAAGCCTTATCTTCCTGGCTGTAAGCAGGAGTGAGATGCCCATGGCTGTTTGTGGGTCTTCCCTCCGTCCTGGGCTCAGCGTGGAAGCTGGGTAGATGCACCCAATACATTTTTTTTTCTTTATTGATTTTAGAGAGAGAGGAAGAGAGAGGGAGAGAGAGATAGAAACATCGATGAGAGAGAACATTGATGGACCGCCTCCTGCATGCCCCCCACTGGGGATCAGGCCCACAACCTGGGCATGTGCCCTGACCGGGAATCGAACCGGCGACCTCCTGGTGCATGGGTTGAGGCTCAACCACTGAGCCACACGGGCCATGCGCACCCAAGAAATTTTTATTGATTGTTTTGAGATGAGAGAGAGAGACAGAGAGAGAGAGAAACATAGATTTGTTGTTCCACTTATTTATGCATTCATTGGTTACTTTTTGTATGTGCCCTGACCAGGGATCAAACCCGCAACCTTCGCATATCAGGATGGTCAGGGCTTAAGTGACACACACTTTTAAATTTCCACAGTAACTGTGTCCGGAGATTTGAAATCAAGATGTTCTATGTCCCCTGGTGAGGAGGAAATCGCTCTGGGGCCGCTGTAGCAGCCCAAGGCTGAAGGGTTACAAGGATCCTTGAACTCGCATCTCTGGACAATATGCTGTATTTATTCACTGGCTGCAGACCAGGGCTGCGGGTGAAACCGCGTGTCTCGAGCCTCCGGGACTTCCAGGCACAGAATCAGCAATCTGCAGCAGCAGGTTTTTATTTGAGGAATGGCTTTTCCAGGGGAATGTCTACCAATCCTTTACTGTCTTTTTTACCTTAAATGGTAGGAAAGGGTAGCGCGTAGCCTCAGGCGGTCAGATCCATTTACTGTTTTAATAGCAGACACACCGGTCGCATTTTGTTTGCTTAATGGTAATTTTGGGGAACTACACGAGGACTTATGTTTATGTATGAGTGTTTCTGACTTGTCCAGTTTTTCTTAATTCTCTCTCTCTCTCTCTTTTAACCACATAGAGATGTAAAATAATAAAAGCAATTATCCACGTATTAAAACAGGAAAAATCAGTACTTTTCCGCATACGTTGTTTTCCAGAAAAAAGAATTCCTTCATTCCAAACTATATCTTTCCCCAATTTCTGTGCATTTTAATGAAGCTAAAATATTTTTCAAATCCTAAGCTCCTCCAAGCAGACGAGATATTTCTCATCTAAGTGATAACAGTGAAAAATCCAAGAAGTTAGAAACATGTGTCTCCCCCCATGACTAACCCATGTCTATTCTCTATGAAATTGATGTCAAAAAAGCATTATATATTTTCAGTGGGAAATGGAAGGCTGCCCCTCCACTATCCTTGTGAGGACATCGTATCCCTTTAATCATACTTTTCATTTCGGTGCATTGAAATTTCCGTTACCAAGGACAACATCATAAATAAAAGTGTTTGTGAGATTTTACCTGCAGCTCCCTAACTTTGTGCATTAAGCATGAGACTACCAGAGAGGTGGTCAAATGTGAAAATTTATAATCATTTATTACGTACGGCTGCCGCAGGAAGGGGGATAAAAGCGTGAAGGCTTACATCTATAAACGGAAGCCGAAAAGCTTAAATGAAAAGTAAAGTGAATTTCTGTGTCTTGTCATAAAGTAATGAGAAGCTAGGGCTTTTATTCATAGCAGCCCCGGGGTGCATTTACTCTCAATCTAGCGGCGGCAGTAAACGCCGCTCTGATGTATTGCTGGCGACTTACAAAGAAATATTTGTGCTCTACATAATAGTATAGTTAGGAGACTTACTGCATGGTTGAGGAGATTCTGTAAAGGTTTATAGCTGCCGGTGTTACTGTAATTTAATCACAATAGCTAATGTAGTACTTTAATATCACAGGTTACTTTTTTATTTACCATTTATTAGTAACTGACAGAGTCAATCATCTCTACATCATAAACAAATCATGTTGGGATTCTGTAGGAGCCCTAAAATTCCGGAATAGATGTACTGTGGCAGTTCCTGCGACCACAGCCCCTGTAATGAGCTAACCATCAAATTATTATTGTGATCTATGAAATGAAAGTCAGGCCGCCAGTCCACCGGCCACAGGAAACATGAGAGCATTTTACGTCGTGAATACAATTAGCGCCGCACACAAGTAAGTCCTGGATCCCCTTCTAGCAAAGACTGGGGTGCTTTCTGAAAAAACCCGAGATCCTTAGCTGGAGATTTGTTCCCTAACTGTTCCGTGATGTCGTCAAGAACATGACCATCACATGACGCTTACAGCAGTGCTTTCTCGTTAGAACTTTCTATTAAAAAGAGTTTTTAACACTTGAAAACTAAACACAACTGCTTTCACACCTCTGTTGGCACGTATTCCTCTCTTGGTAGATAGGTAGATTAGACAGATGGCAAGAATCAGCTGGTACATACATGGAACCACATTAACACAGAGGATGCAAAGCTATTACTCAAGTCTAGAAGAAGAACGGCGTCGATCTCTGGAAGCTGTGTGCAGTTGCATGGATAGACTGAGGGAAATCTAAATCTAAGCCAAGGTCTAGTTCTCCGACCTTGGACGCATCTCCTGACCTTGATGAATGAGTCTCAGTGGTTCCGCCTGCAAAATGGGAGCGATGGCCCTGGTCGGTTTTGCTTAGTGGTTAGAGCATCAGCCTGCAGACCAAAGAGTCACGGGTTCGATTCCGGCCAAGGGCGTGTACCTCAGTTGTGGTTCGTCCCCAGCCCTGGCTGGGTCGTGCGGGAGGCAACCAGTCGATGGGTCTCTCTCACATCAATGTCTCTCTCTCTCTCTTTTTCTCTCTCTCTCTCCCTTCCTCCCACTCTATCTGAATATAAAATAAAAAAATATCCTTGGGTGAGGATTAAAAAAATAAAAATAAAATGGGAGCAATGAATGGTATTTGCGCTGCCAATCCCTCTGGATTCAATAAGGATCAAATAAGATGTTCTATGAAAAAGCCCTCTGGGAACTGGAGAAGAACACACAAGGTTAATGCATTGGGCATAAAGATGTTACGTAAATGTAGACTTGAGAGTGCAGGTACTTTTTATATAACATCTGAACAGCTTTCCTTACAAGGTGGGCACGAAAGCCGCACGAAAGAAAGATCCGCTACGCTGCTAATGTTTATTGAGCACCTACGATAGTCAGGCACTGACAGACCTTATTGCGTTGAGAATAGTTGATGCAAATTCCCAAGAGGAGAATGCACGTGCACCAGGTTCAATGTTAACACATAGGCAAGTCCCAGTCATCCATTCCAGAACCTTTGCACCTGGGACGATACGCCACTTGGCCTTTCAGTATGAGAGATTCGGTTTTCTAGATTTTTTTAATTTGGGCAATTTACACACTTAAGTTCTCCACAGACCTTCACCTCGCCTATGGCTGGTCTGATGTGAAGTCAGTCGTTAGGTTATAAGTCAGTGAACATGACTGAGGTCCAGTTGGGGAGGTGATACCTCTGGAAATAAAAAATAGCCTGGCCGGTGTGGCTCAGTGGTTAAGCGTCGACCCATGCACCAAGAGGTCGCTGGTTCGATTCCCGGTCAGGGCACATGCCCAGGCTGTGGGCCTGATACGCAGTGGGGAGCAGGCAGGAGGCGGCTAATCGATGTTCTCTCTCATCGATGTTTCTGTCTCTCTCTCCCTCTCACTTCCTCTCTCTCTAAAATCAATAAAGGAAAAAACAAAACAAAACAGCCCTACTCCAAAGTACAAACTCAGATTAACAACTCAAAGAGAAACATTCAGGTAACTGAAGCGACCGTTCGGTGGAGAACAGAAATGTCAACAGAGGCATGGGCTTTATTGATTTTTCCATGGTTGTTATTTAGTGTCTGGTGCCTGGAATACCCTCCCCTCTGTCTGTCCAAGTCCTGCTAATTCTTCAAGGTCCAGCTGAAAGATTACCTCTTCATGAAATCTTCCCATTTATCCCTTGTATTCCACCCACGATTTCTTACTTATACTCCTAAAATGCTGCTTATATTACATTGTTTGCATGCCATTATTTATTATACTTTAAGTTTTTAAAAGCAAATGGTCTTCATCTTTGAGATTCTTTAGGCTTCGGGCCAAAAGAGGGTAAACTAAGGAGCGGAGTGACGCCCTCCCCAGCCTCACTGTGGTGGGGCACAGTGCCCCCACGGTAGGAGAGCGAGCATTTTATCCCAGGGAGGGAGAGTGCAGAACCGGAGCGGAACGGGATAGATAAAACATGTCCAAAGCCTTCCTATCTGAGGTAATTTTTTACCATTTTCTAAACGCATTTATCTTCCTTCTACTGTAAGATGTAGAAATGAACTTTAATATGTGTGTTAGTAATAACAGAATCATGATTTAGTGGGGGGAAAAACAACCATTTGGGAAATTCTGTGCATTACATCAGCTCTAACACCAAGACATACTTCCATCTGAGTCTGTGTTAAAGACTTTAAATAACGAGAGCTGTCCTCGGAGTTTTGTGAAGATCACTGCTGTTGCTTGAGAGAAACACACCGGAGAAAGGTCTGAATGCACTCAGGAAGACCAGCTAGGATGCTGTTGCAGTAGCCCGGTCAAGTGGTCAGGGAAGTGTGAGCTAGAGTGGTGGTGGTGGTGATGTTGAGAATGTTGATGATGATGGTGATGGTAATGATGATGATGGTGATGGTGATGATGGTGGTGATGGTGATGGTGATGATGGTGGTGATGGTGATGGTGATGATGATGGTGGTGATGGTGGTGGTGATGATGATGGTGGTGATGGTGGTGGTGGTGATGGTGGTGATGGTGATGGTGATGATGATGGTGGTGATAGTGATGATGGTGATGATGGTGATGGTGATGGTGGTGATGGTGATTGTGATGATGGTGATGGTGATGGTGGTGATGGTGATGGTGATGATGGTGATGGTGGTGATGATGGTGGTGGTGATGGTGATGGTGATGGTGGTGATGGTGATGGTGGTGATGGTGATGGTGATGATGGTGGTGGTGGTGACAGTAGTGATGATGGTAATGGTAGTGATGTTGAAGTTGATGGTGTTGGTGATGACGATGATGGTGGTGATGATGGTGGTGATGGTGATGATGATGGTGATGATGATGATGATGATGATGATGATGATGATTGAGGGAAGCAGACAGACCAGACATACATTGAGGAGGTACAGTTGTCAGGACTGGGAGACAGTTTCTGGCCCGTGGAACTGGGTGCATGGTGCTATGATGGGAATCTGTACAAGGGCCAGATGTGCCTTTGAGACAAGCAAGTGCAGATGTTGAGCAGGGTGCTGGATATTTGTGTCCAGAGCTCAAGCGAGCAATCAGGGCTGGAGACAAAAATGTGAGTGTCACTGGGCTGTGGTCACAACGAAGATGGCCTCAAGAGAGGTTTCGTGTGAGAAAAGTTTCATTTTTGGGACTAGTCTTGAGAATTTTTAGCCTTTAGAGTTAGGAGAAGGGAGAATGAGGCTGAGAAGAAACCAGAAAGATAAGTTGAGATTTCAACTCCCACTTTATGAGTTCTTAGTACCCTAGTATATTGCACTATTTCTTTTTATGGAAAAAAAAATTCTACAAACTCCGATCTGAGTCACTTATGTCTGGAGACAAATCTAGATGGTTCCACACTGTTCCAAAACCTTCACTTGAACAAGGATGTGTTAATGTACAAAGCACGCAGGCCCCACCCTTCTCCTGTTCAAATTCCTTTCAAGGGTTAAGATACTGCTATTTTCATTCCCATTTCCTGAGTTACAGCCAGGTTGATGCCTTTTCCTTTTCTTATGTACATAGGTAGATGAGGGCCCTTTTAACGTTTAGGAAGGAGGGGTAGAGAGAAGAAAAGGTGTGTGTGTGCACTGGGGGGGGGGGGTTGGGGGGGACAGTTTCCAGACCAGCCTCAAAACCTGTCTCTCCTCTGCTCCCATCTTCTGGGGCCTGTCCATGGTTCCCCTAGAAAATTTTTTGCAATAAAAACAACCACTCACCTGGGCAGAGACCCAGCTGCAAGGACAGCCTGGACTCTGGCTTTCAGGAGGGAGGGTGCCTGAGGGTGGAGAGCGGAGAGGAACAGTGACCAGCTCTCCCCTGTCGTGAGTGTGAGAATAAACACCCCAGGGCCCCCTGTGGCTGCCCACCTGTACCGCAGTCACCAGGTGGGCAGAAAATGAGACCTTGGTATCACCTAAGCCAAGGAAGATGTTTCAAGGAGAAGGCCAAGTAAGACACGGCCTGAAATACGTCCACGGAGTGGAGGCGATCCTTTTTAGGGGGAGCTGTTTTAAAGTGAGCCGAGATGGGAGTGGGAAGAGAAGAACCTGCAGGAAGTGAAGACGGTGCTTTAGAAATCTGAGTGTAAGGAGGAGGAGAGGAAGAAGGATGCCCTGTCCTGTCCCGCGGGGGCCCCGGGAATGGATTTCTCTGGATACACAACAGGGATTTCGGTAAAGAGTTTGGCTTAGAAATATGTTATCAGAAAGGATGAATGAAACAGTTATCTTAATGAAATCGAAACCAGGGCATCTTGCTGAGGCTGCTATCAGCAAGGGAGGTTTTCTGTTTTTTATTGAGATGGGGACTCCTGAGCAAGTTTGAATCTCTTCGGTGGGGATCCAGTGGAGAGAGGGAGGTGAACATTCCTACAGACAAAAGGGAGGCTGAGAGTCAGGAAAGTCACATTCCTGAGAACAAGGTGCGAATGGGGTGAGGTCTCCCGGGGTGCTCATCTCAGGTAGCAGGGCGGGAGGAAGGAACCAGGGAGTTAGGAAATGGGCAAAGATGCTCTTGAAAGGAGGACTGGGTCTGCTCATGGAAAGAGAAGGAACTGGAGTAGTTTAGAAACTGGGTAAAAGCTTCTCCCATAGGATGGTGAGTTCACGGAGGTTAAAGACGCTGTCCTAATTATTTTTGCTCCAAAAGAATCATCAATAAATGTGTGCTGAACTGAATTAATAAAAGCCCCACTATTTCTTCAATCTCTAGTAAATGAGTATTAACATCTCAATCCAAGTCCTACAGGCTATGGACCTGTTCTAACCAACTGCCCTGCCCGGCTGGGGCACATGGTATTCTGTATTCTGAGATGCCTGTCTCTCCCGCGGGGGCCCCGGGGACGGATTTCTCTGGATACACAACAGGGGTTTCGGTAAAGAGTTTGGCTTAGAAGTATGTTATCAGCAAGAACGAATGAAACAGTTATTTTAATAAAATCGAAACCAGGGGATCTTGCAGAGGCTGCTTTCAAAACCCGAATGACCCATCCTGACACAAGGAAAGAGTACAGATGACAAGGCTGGGTTTCTGTATGATTGCTTTGGGTTTTTTTCCGGTTAAAAGAAGTGTTGTTTCCTAGAGCTGTGAAAGCCTGCCAAACGTTCTTCTTCAAATGCAGACGAGATGATTAAGTCTTGGTCTCAAGTCGAAGGAGAAACAATGACTTGTCATCCCATCTTTAAAACGTTGGCCACCTGCCTGGCATTTCTCTGCAATTTCACGCTTTGGCGTGGCCGGTAGGCTGACACCACTCAGGATTGGAACCACGGACCCAAGCTGCCAAGGTAACCTTCCACCCCCTTTTCAAAGCAAACCGGCCATCTCAAATCTGTAGCTACAGGGATCACTAAAATAAACCTCTGCTCGTGAAAATGATTGTTTTTAAGTCACGTTGCACATAGTGTTAACGACCCTTGATTATAAGCCAACAGAATGCATGGAATTTATAATAGATATCCGCGATCTCGCCGGAATCTTCAAGGTTACAGAATTTTAACGAGGTTTTGTTCGTTTCCCCACAAAAGTAACCCGAGGCAAATTTTTGAAAAAAAAACGTAATATGTCATTGGAGGCTGTTGCATTGATGTGTTTGGGGATCTTACATGCCCCTCCCCTTTTTTATATGCAAATCACTCACACCAGCACCAATAACCACTTAAAATGTTACCCCTCCCCAATGTATCACCTCAAGGCCATATCTCTCAAACTTGAAGGTGCAAAAGAGTCAGGGCCCCATTTTTTGGGCGGTCTTTTTTACTTATTTCTAAAATGATTTGTGGTGGCTCCTGGGACACCTGTGATACAATAGAGTGAAAATAACACAGACGGGGAATCGGGACTGTGAGGTGGCAGAAGAAGATGAAATTGGTCGATACCGTACCCCAAATGTCCATCTCGCCCCTTCCTGGAGGTGGGCAGCCCGTTTGGGTCTGAGCCTTCTCGGCTGCCAAGGAAAGAAACGCCCCCCTCTGGCAAACTCACTGTATCCGCAAGATAGAAAGTTTCCTAGAACCAAGGCCTGAGAAAAATCTCCGGATGCTTTGGTGATGGTGTGGACACTGATACCACCCACATCCCTCCGAAGAAGACGAAGCTGCCCGGCCTAGAACTGTTTATTATGAAGCGAAAATGCTCTCGGGTGAAAGCAATCCAAGCTCCAGGCAAAAGGATGGAGTGGGACCCTCGCCTCATACCACATACAAAAATTAACGCAAAACGGATCAAAGACCTCAAAGTAAGACGTAACATTAGAAAGCTCTTAAATGTCAGCGTGACTCTTTCTCTGGTCCGCAGGCCGACGCTCTAACCGCTGAGCCAAACTGGCCAGGGCTGTCAGCGTGAATCTTAAAACCACAGACAACGCCGGACGAGACTTCACCGACATTGAATATTTGTGCTTCAAAGACACAACCAAGAATGGAGAGACAGCCCACAGGACGGAAGAAAATATTTGCAACTATAAGGAGCTTCTCCTTAGAATATATAAAGAGTGTTTACAACTCAATAACATACAAATAGGCCAGTTTCAATAATGGGCAAAGAATCTGAATAGACATTTCGCCAAAGAAAATATTCATGTCACTCGGTCAGTGTGGCTCAGTGGTTGAGCGTCGACCATGGACCAAGAGGTCACCGGTTCGATTCCCGGTCAGGGCACATGCCCAAGTGGTGGGCCCGATCCCCAGTGGGGGGCATGCAGGAGGCAGCCAATCGATGTTCTCCTTCATCGATGTTTCTATCTCTCTCTCCCTCTCCCTTCCTCTCTCTCTAAAATCAATAAAGGAAAAATTTAAAAAAAAGAAAAAGAAAATATTCACGTGGCCAATAAGCTCATGAAGACGCTCCACATCATCAGCCAGCAGGGAAACCACACTGAGACACACGTCACTCTCAGAGTGATCTGCCTCCCGTGGGATAGAAAGGCAGGGCTCTTGTAGAGTCACTGAGAGACGGCATTCTCTAGCTTTCGCATTTACAATGGTCTTAACTGACCCTGCTCCTCGGACGTAGAGAGAAATCACAGCTGTGCTGCTAATCTTTCGTTTTGTTCCCACTGAAGAGGAGGGCCTTTGTCCTGGAAAGCAGGGTTCGATGCCCAGTGCGGATGCCAGAGCCTCGGGAAAAGGTGCAGCTGGGACCCTGCCTCAAACCCCAGGCGCGCCGCTCCTAACAAGGGAAGGGACTGCCCCTGACGGCCAGGACCCTTCACGAGCTGCAGCATCCTCGTCTCCCGGAGTAACAGCCGTGCTGTGAGGCTACTGCAGGGTTTGCTGCGGGAACAAACCCCTGGCTACTGTCTTAGCTCCCAGGCCCCCACCTCCCGCGAGGCTCTCTCTCACGCAGCAAAGATTCACCTACCATGTAGCAGATCCTGAGACTGGGGCAGTGACTAGACTCGCGAGGTCTTCGTCCTGGAGCTAAGAAGAGATGGGTGAAGAGAATAGACAACTAAAGACGTATAATCCTACAGCGAGAGCTAAGAAGGAAGCGAGGAGGATGTGGCCATGAGATCGGAAATGTCCTCGGGGTAGGTCCGGAAAGGGTCCTCGTAGAGGTGACCCTGGACCTGACACCGGAAGGCAGGAGGAAGCTGGCCTTGCAGAGATGAGGCGGGGCACAGAGGCATGCCCAGGTGTCCGAGGCCCAGGTGTCTGAGGCCCAGGTGTCCGAGGCCCAGCCTGCAGGACAGACTCATTTCACAGCTACTCTAACGTGAAAGTCGTTCTACTCGCTACATCGTCCTTAAGGTCAGTGTATCCGTTCGGAGCTGCTGCTTCCGACTCTACTAAGAAATAGGACCGGCTGCCCCTGAAGTCAGCACCCAGGTGAGAGAGACCCTCCAGGCCATCTGCTGAGAGGCTGGGGCTCATTCAGGTCACAGAGCAGGGTTCATGCGCTTTAACGATGAAACAAGACAGCGAGGATCCTACGAGGAAGCCTCGTCCTACGCGCTGGGAGGGACGGTTCTTTCCCCGGATCTAAGCACACTGCTGGCTTTGGAAAGGAATGCCTGGTAGTTCAGGGTGTAGGGGCGATGTGGTTCCTGTGGACGGAGTCGAGAACTGCAAGTCCGGTTATGTCTCAAAAGGTCCCTCTGTCCTCAGCTCCTCGGGGCGCAATGAAGCAGGAGGCGTGCGCGCTGTCTTCCGTGAGAAAGTCGCCGGGTGGTCTGTGCTCCACCCCGTGAAGGGGGCAGGGTGTAAAGGAAAGAGACATGGACACGAACAGGCCGTGTGGGCCAGGGTGGACTGCACGCCAGCGGCCACACAGTCCAGGTCCCACCTCTGCTGGTCCTCTGTGTCTCCTGACATTGGACAAGTCACTCACCCTCTTCATTTTTATTATTTTTTTATTATAAATAAAGCAGTTTTATTTATTTATTTTTCTTTATTGATTTTTTTTTATCCTCACCCGAGGACATTTTCCCATTTTTTGTTCAGATAGAGTAGGAGGGAGAGAGAGGAAGAGAGAGAGAGAGAGAGAGAGAGAGAGAGAGAGAGAGAAACATCGAGTGGCTGCCTCCCGCACGACTCAACCAGGGCCGGGGACAAACTGCAACTGAGGTACGTGCCCTTAGTGGGAACCAAACCCGGGTCTCTCTGGTCCACAGGCCAATGCTCTAACCGCTGAGCCAAACCGGCCAGGGCTCTTTATTGATTTTTAGAGAGAGAGGAAAGGAGAGGGAGAGATAGAAACATCGATGAGAGAGAACATGGATTGGCCGCCTCCTGCATGCCCCCCACTGGGGATGGGCCCACAACCTGGGCATGTGCCTCGACCGGGAACAAATCGGTGACCTCTTAGTGCATGGGTCGACGCTCAACCACGGAGCCACACTGGCCGGGCACCCTCTTCATTTTTTAAAAAAATGGGCTGTACCGAGGCCAACATGAGATCATGCTCCACAAACATGACTGACAAACATCAAGTCTCAGTGCAAATGTTTGCAAACGAACAAGCTAAACGTCAGGAACTGGAAGCAGGAACCAACCCACGTCTCCCCTCAGGAGTCCTGGCTCCTGTCAACCCCGCGACTGGGATTGGGCTTCGGGGGGCCTTGTGCCATCTAACTGTTGATTTACAAAATCTTACGCTTAATTCTTTACAGCAAATTTTACCCCAATTGGCGTGTGTATCGTGGAGGCTGACGGCACAGTCTGCAGAGGAGAGTTCTGGAAGTGAGTATGCGGCCGTCCACGCACGCAGCTGTGTGTGCTCAGAGGAAGCACTGGCGACGTGAGGTCAGTAACACAGGTCCTGACGAAGTCCAACCTGAAAGGCGCCTCCGGTCCACGTAGCACCTTGACAGGGACAACCCTCGGAAGCCAAACGCTGCGTGTTCCAAGAGCTGGAGTTGGCTTTGGCAAGAGGTACAACTCAGGTCAACATGCCAAGATTTTTGTTTTCTTTGTTTTTCTAATTTTCCAGCAGACCGTGGCCATTCCTCGGGGAGCTTGTTTGTCTAGAACAATGTACCCCGATCCCACAAGAGAGGCTGCTGCAGCCTCTTTGGGGTTCGCATCGACAGCCTGTCTCCCCTGTGTGGTCACCAGGCAGCTGCTCCCCACGGGGACAGTTTTGGACACCACAGGTAGCGTGGAACTCATTCGCTCTGATCTTCTGGGACGTTCTAGGGAACTCAGCGGCGTGTTCGTCTCTGCTGACAGGTGGAGACGCTCCTTCAGAAGTCTCTCCTGGACAAGTGCTTGTTCCCCAGCGACCGCGTGTGCGGGCAGACAGAACCCAGCCCGCCCACGGTAACCGAGCCTCACTGGCCACAGCGCTTGTCCTTCGGCACCTGTGAGGCCTCCCAGGCGGGGAGAGAACCAGACTCCTGGACACCAGCTCAGCACACTGCGGAGCTTGCCACAGCCTCGGCTTGGAAAGCTCTCCCGGTGGGGTTCCTGTGAAGCTGGTGACTTCAGAGTCGGGAGATGTCTAAGGAGGTGTCTGTGGGGGAGCATTCAGTCTACTGGGAGTCAGATCGCTAACCCTGGGCACCTTGAGCAAGCCTCAACATCCCCATTTATTTATTTTTAAAATTGTTCTCCTTTATTGATTTTAGAGAGAGAGGAGGGGAGAGGGAGAGAGAGATAGAAACATCGATGAGAGAGAACATCAATTGGCCGCCTCCTGCATGCCCCCCATTGGGGATCGGGCCCACAACCTGGGCATGTGCCCTGACCGGGAATCCAACTGGTGACCTCTTGGTGCAGGGTCGACACTCAACCCCTGAGCCACACCGGCCAGACTCAAAATCCCCATTGATGACACGAAGCCAAGGAGCTTCGATCTTCGCGCCGTCTCCGTGGCAGCAAGGCACACCGGGGCTGTGCGTCAAGTCTGCGTGGGGTGCTGACGTTACCAGCAGGCCCGGCACCGGGTGCGCGGAGCCTCCCCTTGGTCTCGCGGGGAAAGGACATGTTACCACGTAAAAGAAGACTGATTTCGTGGCAGTGCGTCCTGCATTACGAAAGAACAGGACAATCCATACAAAAACAACAGACGAGATGTCAGCCTGTGAAACCACAGGCAGACATTGTCCGTGGGCGTCTGTCACCGCGAAAGCCTTCCAGGGCTGCCTCCGGTGTGCTGTTTCATAGATACACGGGGATGCAATAAAAGCAGGATCCCCCTCCCCTTCCCCTTAGGTTTCTGTTTGTAACTCCTGTGCAGCGTCTGATGTCACATTCTCCCGCTCCTTCCCTGGGGCTGGCTCCGGCGTGGAGTACACACGCCCCACAGCAATCCAGCCACGTTTGGGATGTTTCCTGCCTGGTGACTATTTTTTTTCCCCTGGCTAATCCAGGTTTTATTTATTTATTTATTTATTTATTTTAATCCCCACCCGAGGATATTTTCTATTTATCTTCAGATAGAGCGGGAGGGAGAGAGAGAGAAACATCGATGTGAGAGGGACACATCAACTGGCTGCCTCCTGCAGGACCCCGACCAAGGCCGGGGACAAACCACAATGGAGGTACGTGCCCTTGACCGGAATTGAACCCGCGACTCTTTGGTCCTTGGGCCCACGCTGTACCCCTGAGCCAAACTGGCCAGGGCCACAGTGACTTATTTTTACTGGGACGGAAGGCTTGAGAGTCGGTAAGCATTCATAGGTAAATACCCTACACGTCGTGGGTGAACGTGTCTGTGGACGGCCCAGCAGAAACTGCCAGGACACGAGAGGGGTCGTGCGTTTCAGAATTGGGGCACACTTTCAGCTTTCCCTCTTTGGCAGGACAGAATGTTGGCATGAGGAGTTCCAGAAACCTCAGTGCCAGTTGAAATTTGGCAGTTGGTTCCTTCCGGCTGTTCTCAGAGGTCGTTTCTGCAGGAATTGAAAAGTGGTTCCTAGTCGCTACGGCTTAAAATGTTTGTGTTTCGCTGTGTCTGTTTCGATCCTTCCCCTGGGAAAACAGTAACCACGGGATGCTTACCCAGTAGTGAGGGGTTTATGAAGTTCTGTAGCGTTAAATCCCACTGATCGAAATGCCCTGTGAAACCTGGGGAAAGGAGTCACCACGTGTGACGCAAAGGATGATTGTACTTATTATTCTTGGTTTACCTTTTGCCTGGTTGTGGAGGCAGACTAGGCAAACTACTCCTTGGGGTAGTTTCAAGTCTTGGACCTTTTCAGGATCCTTAGAAGTCATCATTCTGGAGCTTGTGTGTGTCGAAGAAAAAGGAGAGAGAGAGAAACATCTTTTCAGATGGAAGCTGCCTTTATGTGAAACCCCTTTGCAGTCTGAATCCTTTTTTCAGAAGGGAGATTGTTGTCGTTGATCGCCTTGCGTTACTTTAAGAGGTCACACGTTAAAATGTAAAATGGAGAACAAGCAACATGGAATGCAGTAAAAAAAAAATAAAAAAAATTAGAACCTGATCCACAGTTTCCCTCACTTTACCAAGATATGGGGAAAACGTGATTTTTAAAAACTCTCCTTTCTTTTCTAGAAAATTTAATTTACAAAGCAGATAAATTACAGGAATCAGCATACACATTACAGAATGGCTCTTTGATTTTCAAAGCATCGTACAGAGTTCATGTAAACAGCCGAGTTTCTTAACGTATAGAAACCACCTTATTCAATTCACAGGAAACTGCATTCAGTCAGGAACTCATCTACTGCCCAAAATACTACTATGTCATAAATAGAATTAAAATTTGAGTGACTTCTCTTAATTTTTTTCTCTTTATTGATTTTACAGAGAAATGGAGAGGGAGAGATAGAAACATCGATGAGAGAGAACATCGATTGGCTGCCTCTTGCATGCCCCCCACTGGGGATCGAGCCCACAACCTGGGCATGTGCCCTGACCGGGACTCGAACCAGTGACCTCTTAGTGCATGGGTTGACGCTCAACCACTGAGCCACACCAGCCAGGCACTCTCTCTAGTAACACACTACAAAATAAAGACTTAGCATTACTAGGGGAAGAAGGACTGTCCATTATCTTATAGTGTTTTCATAAATCAGAGAAGAAATATTTTTTTCTTGAATTATCTAGAACAGGGGCAAACAAGTAGCCTATAAAATGAGAACCACCTAGGGATCTTGAATTCACTGAGTGCCACGGAGATCTTGATGGCTGCCCGTAAGGTGGTGTGGAGTGTTGGTACTGAGCTTTGGGACATCATACGTACACAGGCACAAATTTTTCACTATACTTGAATTTTTTTTTAAATCCTCACCTGAGGATATTTTTCCATTTATCTGAATCCAGAGGGATTGGCAGGACAAATACCATTCATTGCTTCCATTTTACTTATTTTTTTAATCCTCACCCAAGGATATTTTTCTATTTTATCTTCAGATAGAGTGGGAGGGAGGAAGAGAGGGAGAGAGAGAGAGAGAAAGAAACATTGGTGTGAGAGACACATCGACTGGTTGCCTTCTCCACGACCCCGACCAGGGCCAGGGACCAAACCGCAACCCAGGTACGTGCCCTTGACCGGAATTGAACCCTCGACTCTGTGGTCCGTGGGCCGACGCTCCAACCATTGAGCCAAACTGGCCAGGGCTATACTTGAATTTTTTAAATGTTCTGACTCAAATGGAAATTTTTTATTGTTTGATCACTTTAAAAAAAATTTTTTTTTTTATCCTCACCTGAGGACATTTTTGCATTTATCTTCAGACAGAGCGGGAGGGAGGGGGGGGAAGAGAGAGAGAGAAACATCGACGTGAGAACGACACATAGAGTGGTTGCACCCGCAGAACCCCAACCGGGCCAGGGACAAACTGAAACCGAGGTACGCGCCCTAAGCCTAAGGCTTAGTGGGAACCGAACCCGGGACTCTCTGGTCCGTGGCCGATGCTCCAACCGCTGAACCAAACTGGCCAGGGCTGTTTGAACACTCTTTATTCATTTTTCTTATGAACACAAATATATGTAGATACTGCAATAGTTTCAGTTTCTGAAATTATCCATTTAATAAAAAAAAAGAAATTATATAGATAGTACTGAAAACTAATACTAATTAATTGTAACGTATATACCATATTAATGTAAAATGTTGATAAAGAAACTGGCTGTGGGATATAGGCAAACTCTCAGTACTATCTTCCCAATTGTTCTGTAAATCTAAGATTGTTCTTGAAAAAAAATAAGGTCAATTAAAAGAAACTAAAAAGAGCCCGGCCAGTGTGGCTCAGTGGTTGAGCGTCGACCCATGCACCAAGAGGTCGCCGGTTCCATTCCCGGTCAGGGCACATGCCCAGGTTGTGGGCCAGATCCCCAGTGAGGGGCATGCAGGAGGCGGCCAATCCATGTTCTCTCTCATCGATATTTCTGTCTCTCTCTCCCTCTCCCTTCCTCTCTCTCTCTCTAATATCAATTAAATAAATAAATAAATAAAATAAACTAACAAGAATTAACCTTGTTTCTGTTTTATTCAGTCTCCTTGTTCTAGGATGTTTCCATTGTCTCTGTGATGTAAGGTAAAACAAATATTGACATATTTCTGTAATCTGTTCCTTTTGAGACTATCCTATTACTTAACTATCTGCACCGTTTCCAGATTTTAGTCCAGACCCCTGTTTAATATGTGGTTTGCTGGTACCTAACAAGAATAGCACAATGAATATTTTCATTTCCTCTGTGAGGCAAAACCACGTGGAAAGTGTCTTGCCCCCTATTATTTCTAATAAGTTTAAACCACGTTCAGTTGTATTTCCTTTAAAAAATTAAGATTTTTAGAGTTAAGAGTGAGACTTCATTTACATTTTACAATTATTTTCTGAAGCTAAGAACTAGTAAATAGCAGATTTGGGGAACTTTTTATTATATAGGTTAGGATACAGCAAAAATGTAGGCAGTTTTACGACAGCTGACATTTTCTCTCAAGTTGAACTGGTATTTTATGTATTGTTTTAAAACTTCATCCTTATTACCCTAAGTTGATCCTTTCAGCTGTTTTATACTTTAATATTTAAAAAGTTAGCCCACTGAAGACAGTTACAAATATATTCTAATTGCTGTAGTCTAAAACAGTGCTTGGAAACACCGATGCTTACACCTATTTCTGGGATTACTTTGATGACATCTTCTGAGTTTCATTTTTTCATTACCCAGCTGTCTTCCAGAGACAGGCATACTGATTTTCCTAATTCACATTCTGGGTACCCAGGGTGGTATTTTATTTTCTATTTCTAAGGAACTGAATAGCACCCCCACCCCTAAGTGATGTGCTGACCTGCTGTCTTACAAATGCTCAAGGTGCAGCCGCTAATGTTGAAAAATAGAAAAATAAATTGACCTTGATGAAGTGTGTCTCCTTTTGTCTTTCCTAGGAAAGTTTATTTCAGGTGTTTCTACCGCTGAAATGATTAGCGTTAACAGCTCCCCCCACCACACTTTATTTCACAGGGTCTCTTCATCTTCCTGATGTATGGGGTGCACAACAGAGGCGAGTCTGCTCCCAGTCTCTCAAGGCTGACAGAGTGAATGAGAGAAATGACAGGTTTCTTATCTTGATAACTGAGGGACAAAGTTGGCTTTTCATATATGCGTGTTGTACTGCCCTTCATGGTTGGACTGGCTTATATGCACCTCAGCTTACCATTAAACACTGACACCCTGAAGAAAGGCACAGCCTCATTTCTCATGGGCATCGACTAATATTTTACTACTGCCCTAAGTTTTTGAATTTTCAGCCTTTCTTTGAACACTTATATACTTGACAGTATTCAAGCTCCATGGATCAAGTGGCAGAATGCTTACGTGCAGTCGCATGGAGTTAGAGAAATACTAACATTTCTTATCTCTAAATGCTCATTAAATACTGCCTTTTAAATCTTTGAGAAGGCCCACAAGGATTCGTTCACCATCTTCACGGCGTCAGTGGTAAGATTGCTCAGAGAAGTCTATTATTGCATTATGAGAATTTATGTAGCTAGACATATTGTGAAATAATGGGCTTGTAATTTTCATTAAGAAAATATGTTATGCAGATAAATCACTGTCATCGTTCCAGCTTTCCTGAAAACATTTCCGGGACTTTATGCAAATACTGTTTTTTAGGCACTGACGTTTTATTTTTGTTAGCTTGGACTTCAAGAGGTTACTTTGTCATCACCCCTATTTTGCTTGCATTTCTCAGGATTCTGCTGTGGGGAAGGGCAGGGCGGGTCCCCGCGGAGATCTCAAAGGGCCTGGAGGTCAGTGACCCGTGGGTCCCCCGAGGCCGGCGGCAAAGCGACCGGCAGACTCATCAGGCCGCCTGGGAGGCGTGGGGATTAAAGCTCCGCGATGAATCCGCACGTGGGCGTGTTTCCCTGGGCTGCTGCACCCGGGTCACGCGGTTCCTTTTCCCGTAGCCTTCAGGTAGGTTGGCAGCCAGACAACTTTTTTTTTTTTTGCAGCGGTACCTCTACTGCGGTTTCCAAGCACGCTCTTCCTGCAAATGCAAAGGACGCGCGCCCATTAGAAAGGTCCCCACGCTGGGACGCTGAGCATGTGACTCAGTGAACGCCGAGCCTCTGGGGCTGAAAGCGTCCAGGAGGAGCCCACGGTGCCCTGAGGGAGGCACTTGTGGGTCGGACTTGGCTTCGAGGACTGGACTGCAAGCTGCACAGCGGAGCGAGCCCGGCGCGCAGGCCTCAGTTTCCCCCCGGCCGCAGCCCGCTCCCGCAGCTCCGCCCGCCGGACATCCCGCCCCTGGGGGTCCACCTTCCGAGCGCCTTTCCGCACAGGCCCTCACCACGTCCTGTCCGTCACCGCCGCCCACCAATCAGGCCGGTGCGCCGCGGAGGCCTCTCTTTGGAGGGTCCCCGTAGGCCCCGCCCCCCCAGCCCCGGGCCGCCCCTGCGCCCAACCGCCCCGGTGATTGACAGGTGGGTCGGGCGGAAGCTGCGGCGCCTGCGCACAGTCCGCGCAGCGCTCCCCTCGGGCCGGGCCGGCCGCTCCCAGCAGACCCCGCGCCGCGCCTGCGCAGTGCGGGGGAGGCTTTTAATTCCATTGTGGAGAGGACGGCGTTATTTTTATTAACCGGAGGCGGCGGCGGCGGCGGCGGCGCGGCGGCGGCGGCGGCGGGACCGTAAGTGCGGGCGGGGGCGGCGCAGGCGGGCGGGCCGGGAGGGGCGCGGGCGGGGCGCGCGGCGCCGCGGGGCCGCGGGCGGGCGGCGGGGCTCGGGGTGCGCGGCCCGGCCCCACCGCCTCTCCGTCCTCCTCCCTCCGCAGCCAGGCCTCCCCCGGGGCATGAGAGTCGGCGGCGGGTTCCTGAGCGGCGGCGGCGGCGGCGGCTCCGGCAGGCGGGCGGAGATGGAGCCCAGCTTCCCGCAGGGCCTGGTCATGTTCAACCACCGGCTGCCCCCGGTCGCCAGCTTCGCCCGGCCGGCCGGCCCGGCCGCCCCTCCCCCGCAGTGCGTGCTCGCCCCCCCCGCGGCCCCGGCCGAGCCGCCCCCGCCGCCGGCCCCGGACATGACTTTCAAGAAGGAGCCGGCGGCCTCGGGCGCGGCCTTCCCGGCGCCGCGCACCTCCTGGGGCTTCCTGCAGCCGCTGGTGAGCATCAAGCAGGAGAAGCCGGCCGAGCCCGACGAGCCGCCGCAGCACCACCACTACGGCGGGCTGTTCGCGGGCGCCGAGGAGCGCGCGGCCGGCCTGGGCGGCGAGGGGGGCGGCCACGGCGTCATCCAGGACCTCAGCGTCCTGCACCCGCCGCCGCCGGCCGCGCACCACCGCGACGGCCTGCTGGGCGGCGGGGGCGAGGAGCCAAAGCAGGACACTGCCGTCAAGAAGGCGAAGAGGCCAAAGCCAGAATCTCAGGGAATCAAAGCCAAGAGGAAGCCCGGCGCATCCTCCAAACCGCCTTTGGTGGGAGACGCGGAGGGCGCGGTCCTCTCCCCCAGCCAGAAACCTCACATCTGCGACCACTGCAGCGCGGCCTTCCGGAGCTCCTACCACCTGCGCAGACACGTCCTCATCCACACCGGGGAGAGACCCTTCCAGTGCAGCCAGTGCAGCATGGGTTTCATCCAGAAGTACCTCCTGCAGCGGCACGAGAAGATCCACAGCCGGGAGAAGCCCTTCGGCTGCGACCAGTGCAGCATGAAGTTTATCCAGAAGTACCACATGGAGAGACACAAGAGGACGCACAGTGGAGAAAAGCCATATAAGTGTGACACTTGCCAGCAGTATTTTTCCAGGACCGATAGACTGCTGAAACACAGGCGCACCTGTGGTGAAGCCATGGCCAAGGGAGCCCCGAGCGCAGAACCGGGCTCGGCCAACCACAGCAACATGGGAAACCTGGCGGTGCTGTCTCAGGGAAACAGCAGTTCTTCAAGGAGAAAATCCAAGTCGAAAAGCGTAGCCGTTGAAAACAAGGAACACAAGGCTGGCAAAGCCAACGAGTCGCCACTTGCAAACAGTATAAGCATGCAGACGTACTCCGTGGAGATGCCCGCGATGTCTTCCAGCGGGGGCATAATTGGCAGCGGTATCGATGAGCTTCAGAAAAGGGTGCCAAAACTGATCTTCAAGAAAGGAAGCAGGAAGAACACAGACAAAAGCTACCTTAACTTTGTGTCGCCGTTACCAGACATAGTTGGACAGAAGTCTTTGTCTGGGAAGCCGAGCAGCTCCCTTGGCATAGCATCGAATGCCAGTGCGGAGGCCATTGGTCTTCTCCAGAGCGCCGGTGGCAAACAGGGCCAGATGAACAGCAATTACGATGATGCCATGCAGTTTTCAAAGAAAAGAAGATACTTACCTACCGCCACCAGCAACAGTGCCTTCTCGATCAACGTGGGACACATGGTCTCCCAGCCGTCGGTCATCCAGGCTGCAGGGGTCAGTGTGCTGGACAGCGAGGCCCCACTGTCGCTGATCGACTCCTCAGCGCTGAACACGGAAATTAAGTCTTGTCACGACAAGTCCGGCATTCCCGACGAGGTCTTGCAGAGTATCTTGGATCAGTACTCGAACAAGTCGGAAAGCCAGAAAGAGGATCCTTTCAACATAACCGAGCCACGAGTGGATTTACACACCTCAGGAGAGCACTCAGAGTTGGTTCCAGAGGAGAACTTGAGCCCAGGCACCCAGACCCCTTCCAGCGACAAGGCCAGCATGTTGCAGGAATACTCCAAATACCTCCAGCAGGCTTTTGAAAAATCCACTAATGCAGGTTTTACTCTTGGACACGGTTTCCAGTTTGTCAGTTTGTCTTCACCTCTCCACAACCACACTTTATTCCCAGAAAAACAGATTTACACTACGTCTCCTTTGGAGTGTGGTTTCGGCCAATCTGTTACCTCAGTGTTGCCATCTTCATTGCCAAAGCCTCCTTTTGGGATGTTGTTCGGATCTCAGCCAGGTCTGTATCTGTCTGCTTTGGATGCTACCCATCAGCAGTTGACACCTTCCCAGGAGCTGGATGATCTGATAGATTCTCAGAAGAATTTAGAGACTTCATCGGCCTTCCAGTCCTCATCTCAGAAACTGACTAGCCAGAAAGAACAACAGAAAAACCTAGAGTCCTCAGCCAGCTTTCAGATTCCATCTCAGGAGTTAGCCAGCCAGATAGATCCTCAGAAGGACATAGAGCCGAGAACAACGTACCAGATTGAGAACTTTGCACAAGCCTTTGGTTCTCAGTTTAAGTCGGGCAGCAGGGTGCCGATGACCTTTGTCAGTAACTCTAATGGGGAAGTGGACCATAGAGTCAGGACTTCCGTGTCAGATTTCTCAGGGTACACAGATATGATGTCTGATGTGAGTGAGCCATGTAGTACGAGAGTAAAGACACCCACCAGCCAGAGTTACAGGTAAGGTCCCACAGGTGACCAGGCTGGAGGTCTTCTAATGTAATTTTGTTTTGTTTTGAGAACACTGCCATTGGAATGTTTGTACACGATCCTATTAAGAATAATGTAATGCCCTTTCAATGCAACTTTTCATATTTAGTTTATTTTGTTAGCGTGATTTTAGCTCTGTTTCTATTATGATTTTTAATCAAAATCAATAGATTAAAAATAGTTTGACATTCAAAGTGACAATGTTTAGCAATCAAATTTACATGTATAGATCGTCAGGGAATAGCCCAAACGTTTTAAATGCAAAAAAAAACAACAAAAACCCACAAAAAATCCTACAAAAAAAAAAAAAAACCCCACAAAAACATAGAAAAACTTTGTTGCTAGGATTAAGGTTATTCTAATTGCTTTACTCTCAGGAAAGTGTAATAACGCATGGGAATTCTGTACGTTATCACTGTAATGGACTATCCAATTTACAGATAGTATGGTATAAGTTTCATCATTTAAGTAAGGGATCGAAAACATTTCAAATTGCTCTGTCTGGGCTGATACGATTTACGTTTCATCATTTGAGTAAGGGATCGAAAACATTTCAAATTGCTGTCTCCATCTGGACTGATCCAGAATTCTGAGATGTTGGCTACCTGTATTCTGTTGCAGCTTCTAAATGTACTCTGAATTTCCAGACCACGTTCATTCCAGCCTGGTAGAACAGATGTTCTTGGATCTTTGATCAAAGCCTGGAATGATAGCTTTAATACAAGAAGAAAAAAAAGCACCCTCTCCTTACCCCGACTGTAACAAGGCTGTTATTCCATTAAGAGTCAGCTGATGTCTGGCACAGTGTTGAAGCCCAAGTGAGGAGGGGGTTCCAGTGTTAGAGCCCAAGTTGGAATTACATGGTTCTTTGACATTTTGGGGGGGTGTTATTATACATAGTCTAGAGATACTGTTCTCTTGTTCATGTTGTTATGTCACCCACGCTTCTGGGTGTTTTTTTTGTTGTTGTTCTTAATCTACCCTCTTTCTAAGACTTCTGGGCCTTCCTTGTCTTGACAGTTTAAATTTTAGAATGAGTTACATTCCAGTAGGTAATTCATTATGCATTTTATATGCCTATGGCATCCAAATACTAAACAGTAAGATAAACATCTGCCACCCCCCACCTTTAAAATAAAAAACAAAGCTCTAGAGGTTTTCGTGTATAATGAAGTCCCACGTACTCAGAGCTGTAGATATTAACAAGGTTGTAATTCCAGCTGGTGACATAGCTAACGTGAGGGCGAGAGTGTGCCTGCCTCGAGTCATGACATCAGCGCCTCTTGGTGAAATCGCAGCCTTTCTTGTACATTTAAAAGGGCGCATTCGTCAGTATTGTACAGGGGTCTTGTGAAGTCATCAAACCTTGCTGTCAACCCTGGTTGCCATTCGAAGCTGCTGGTGACAGTGCTCCGCTCTAAACCACTTTTTAGCAATTGTATTTTTTTCCTGATTATATTTTTTAATGTACTTTGGTGTTTATGCTGATGAGTTTTATGTACTTTTGGTGATGCTCCAGTCTCACGTACTCTTCTGACGTCAGGAAAGTACCACTGTTTGTTTGCAGTCCTATTGTGTAACCCGCCTGCCGCAGGCTTCCGTGTATAATAATTAATATTGTGCGAGTGTGAAATGCTTCTGTCATGAAAGCAGTGTTTGGAGATAAGAAATTATTAAAATGGTTACAAATGCTAGTTAATGTCCTTCCCCCACTTTCCTCCCTGAAGTGTGCTTTACCAGCTGAGGGTCACCTACTCGTCACTGCAGGATTCTTAGAAAATGTGTTTAATCCTCTTAAATACACTTGATTCTAAAGTCTGTATTTCTGATTTTGGTAAGTGCGGTTAAGTTCTATTGGGTACAGAGTACAAGCTGTAATCAAAGGATGGAGAGGACCTTTACCACTGTATCTTAAGATGTATGATTTTTCTCCAGTGTTTTGTTTTATACAGGTTTTGAATTTCTTTAACTTCTATTGTGTGTACTGAAAACTGCATATGTATTATTCTGATTGTTTGCTCTAGTTTACTACCAATAAAAGACCTGTTACTCACAAAGTCGAGCAAGGGGCGTCACTTCCTACCAGTCACATCTTCCAGGTTTTCCTGTTAAGTACGTTTCATAAAACATTCCTATCCGTGGCGTGACCTGCGGGTTAGGGACTGGTGTTTGTGTTGTCTTTTTCTTTAAACTTAAGTATTTCATATTTCTAGGTGTGTTTGAAAATTGGTTGACTATATCCTTTTGTGTTTGAGGCGCCCGATAGAAATGTAACATGTAAATTGGAACATGTCTTACTGAAGTGGGGTTAGCCATCCTAAACATTATTCCAGTGGGACTGTTTATCGAGGCTGCATTTTAAGTCAGGTCCCAGTCTCTTGGTTCCAGGTACATCCTTTTTGCCTCAAAAAGGTTGTGATAAAATAAGTATGACACAAATAAAAATGGTCTTGAGCATTTTTATTAGGAAAAACAGTATTGTTAAGTCATAATTTAACAATGTTAAAAAAGGTTGAAAGTACAGGTACGAAAAGGGAAGAGCTGAGACGTTCACATACTGAAGGTGCAGGAGAGGAATTTACAACGCAGTAAATATCTTAACGTTTAAGGATGAGGGAGAAAAATTGTAGATGCTATATAAAATCATGATAAAATTGTGCTTTGAAATTTAGTGGCTGCACATGCTGAATTAGGGGTAAAACTACACGATACTGTTCTGGGGGATGATCAGTTATTTATATTGAGCAGAAATGTGGATTTCCCTGCAGAGTGTCTGCTCAGGAGCCCATGTGATTAGGAAAAGTGAATCCGTTTTTTCTCTGCCACAGCTATTCACTACATGTGGTCATTTTGTTGACCAAGGGTGCTCAGCACAGCCCCCCGGTTCTGCGCTGAACCCCGTTCTCGGTTCCTGCACAGGCGGTGTGTTCTAGACTGCCCTCGCGTCGGTGACTGTCACCCACACTCTCTTCCTCGTGTGCAGTGTCTGTCTGGGTGTGATCCCGTGAACGGCAGGGCTTTTACTTTTCAGATGGATGTTAGGGTGCGGGGGAGGAAGCTCTGCGTGTGTGCGTCTGTTGGGCAGTGAATTCGGGGTGAGGATAGCCGTAACCTCACGGTGCCCCGTCAGTAATTGGTGAAGGAATTCCGTAACCAGACAGGAGAAGGTCACCAAAAATCTTCACTTAAAATTAAAAAAACCCCTGCAAACAGCGATCCCGTGTTTCTGATTTAGTTTCTGTGTCACACTGATGAGAGGAGAGGAGCTGGACTCTGCTCGGTCCTGGGTCTGGCGTTTGGGGGTCACTTCCCACTTGTCGCCTTGACACCTGAGCTGGGTAAGTCTGAGTAGCGGGCTCTTGCGGACGGGACACAATCCTTGGCTCCCGAGTTCATAGGTTCTTGTTAAACGGAGGAGCTGCCCTCAAACAATTACCTTCTGGGCTGCAAAGTGATCCTTTTAGAGGACGCTGCATCTGAGACTCATTTTCCTGGTCTACAGTCCTGTGACACGTAAGGACAGGCTTCGTGTTTAAAGTCCTTTTTGGCGCTGTGACGTGGCCCACATGGCAGGACGCGCGAGGTGGTGGGTCAGCGCCCGCAGGGGTTTGTTTCGGGCCCTCCTGGCGATGAGAGCTGTGGTATTAGCCAACCTGCTCCTTCCCTCTATGGCATGAGAAAGGGTTCCTGATTTTGAGAGAAAAATATGGGTTCCACTTACTGTATTTCTTACCGTCCTTAATGGATCTTTAAAATGAACGCTAGTGTGAAGACGGCATCTGGGAATTCTGTGTCCTGTCCTTGATCAAAAGTCTAAAAAGACATCCCCTGTGTGATGCTGGTTTCAAAGGAGACCGTCGCCGTGAAGAGGGTGTGCACCTTCAAAGTCAGGTCTGCTGTCTGCCCGCCTTTGCTCTTTAAAAACGTGTGTGCTGCATGTGAGTGTGAACAGATGTGAGCAGACGTGAGTGTGAACAGATGTGAGTGTGGCCGCCTTGAGCATGTTCTGTTTAAGTTCTTGGTGACACTGGGCTCCCTCTGGGGAAGAGCTGCAGGACTCAGGCCCTTGACCAGACCCTCACATGAGCCGAAGTACGTTTGCCCTTGAGAACTTACAAGTCAAACTGGATGCCCACGACCCCTCCCCCTAAAAAATGCTGAATCGATGCCCCCGGTTAAGGGACCCTGCCTTAGAAAGCTGCCTAAATACTGAGATTGTGTTGTACAAATAAGTGAGGGAGTCACTCCCCAAACTAAAATAGCATCAAATATGAAGGGTCCTTAAAAATGTCCTTATCTGCAGCTTAGTCACTTAACCTTTATGGACTACACGCAGGTTCCAGAACGCCACAGGGCTTTTCACAAGCCGGTCCGATCACGAGGTGGAGAGAATTCACGATTCTTCGCGGTTTCTCATAGTAAGAACCACAGAGGTGGGTGACCCCCCCCGGAGAAGTGGGTTCACCCCGTGTGGTACACACAGTCAGGCCCTGTGGTTCCTCAGCTGTGCAGAGGTGGCTTCCCATGTGGCACCGGCAGCCCGCAGCCCCCACCTTTCACCTGGAAGGAGCCACGCGGCGCTCTCGAACGCGCCACTGTGCTTGGGCGAGAGCCCCTGCAGGTCAGCCTGGCGCGCAGGTCCCGTGGAGGTCGGGATGGGGGCTTCTGGGGAAATGCAGGTGAAAAGCCGGAGAAAAGCGGACGATTTGGACCTTACCCTCTAAAGGGGAAATGTGTCCCCGTGCGTGCAGGGAGCGGAAGGAC
The DNA here is from genome assembly GCA_030848825.1 of Tadarida brasiliensis. Taxonomy (NCBI): domain Eukaryota; kingdom Metazoa; phylum Chordata; class Mammalia; order Chiroptera; family Molossidae; genus Tadarida; species Tadarida brasiliensis. The sequence goes on along the minus strand of CM061278.1, from coordinate 25,765,274 downwards.
AGTGGGCAGAGCCTGCGTGTGCAGTGGGGTGAGGGTCTGGGAATGGAGAAGAGAAGGAAGGGGCTTTGAGGGAAGATGGGGCCTACAAATCCACTCCAGTAGCCACCCGGGGCCTGAGAATTCCTGGGGCTGGGAGGGCAGGGGAGACCCTCCCAGGGCTCCTCGTCTTGCCTTTCCTCCGGTCAGCCTTGTTTGGGACTTTGGTTTGGTATGAGCCTCAGTACCGTTGTGGACCAATTAATAAATAACTGCACAGACAACCGTGGTGAACTTCTGTTTACATTCCCAATCCAGGGAAAAGGGCCTAATCTTCATGTTTATATATTAAATCTCTTCCTTAGTAACTCATAAAACCGCACAGCTGCCCGCGGTCGGTGAGGATTTTAAGTAACTCTCCTTACCAGCACCGTCGCAGTCAGCACGACTGTTACGTGTGTTTGAGTGAACAGGTACAGGGTTGGGAATTGGACACACGCGCTGACCCTCCATCCCCAACCCGCCAGGAAAAAGGAGTGGACAAGCCCAGTGTGTAAAGTCATGTTGGGTGACGACCAAAGTAAAGTGAGCGGCTGTAAAACGTTGGAAACTCCCTAATTTTTGTTCAATAATTTTTTTTTTCAAGTTTTGCTTTGGAAAGTGTTGTTTAACTTGACCTTGTGACTCGCCCTCTGTCCGTCTCGCTTTCAGTAAGCTGGTTTTGTAAGCAGCATCTCCTGGAGGGTGAGCGCTTCGCTGTGTGCCAAGGTTCTGATCTTGAGTTTTGGGATAAGTGCAGCTTTTTAAGTCTGGGAGTGACATTTTTAGGTTTTTAAAGAGTGGACGACAAGATTAGCAATAGGACTGTTCTGTGTCGGGCTGCCCATGAATGGGTCTCTTCCCACAAGGAAGCCAAGTGCAGTGGTTTACAGGGAGTGCCTTCTGTTTGGAGGACAGTGAGAACTGTGAATGGGCAGCCTGGTGGGTCTCCGTGACCTTGGTCAGGTCAGTGGTGGAATAGAAGTCGTCCCTGAGGCTGCAGCTTCTCACCGAGTGGCCCACACAACAGACACACTTAGTAGAGATTAGAAAGCAGACTGAGGTGAGACCTGGGATTTTCCTCTTGCCAAGGGATAAGGTAAAGGAATGGCGGTGACCACAGAGTGTTTGCGTGCGATGCGCCCAGTGTGTAGGCACAGCGTCAGAAAACGGAGCCAGGCCCCCAGCGTAAAGGCGTGAGGACGGTGTGAGAGCCCCATCTCGTGCTGTTCCCACTTTTGTTACACGTGGCCTTCCCGTGAACATCCTAAAACTGATGACTGTTAAGGCTTGTGTTGTTTGTAAGTTACTGTGGAATTTTATCCTCTGCAATCAGGAGACGGTTCTGCAGAAGTCCCAGCGCTCACATTTTTCTTTTTTGTGAAGTTCCCTAAGATAGAGATGTTTTCATACTCGGTCACATGTGGCATAGCTAGGGGTGTGTGTGTGTGTGTGTGTGTGTGTGTGTGTGTGTAAATGTATTTTTATTTTTTAATGAGCATTTATGTCCATAATTTAGCTGATCTCTTAAAGGTTCAGTTGGGAAAATTTGCAAGAGTAAGCTGAAACCATTACACTCTCAACTTTTTAAATTGCCTCCTCTTTTAGTAAGGAAAAAACTAGGTTATGACTAGGCTTCATTCACACGGTGTGCTCAGGGTTTATTTGAGTATAAAAACCCTATGAAAGCTGAACACAGAGTGAGAACACAGTCTTACAGGGTTGTGACAGACAGGTCTGCCTTAAAGGGAAGGAAGGCCGAGTTGGGAAAGAGTGCGGAGGGGTGTCGGCAGGTCAGGGCCTCGGGTTTGCCCTGTGACAAGGTCCTGTTGGCCCCGGGCATGGGGCTCAAAGCCGAGAGCTTTGAATTGGGGACGTTTGGGAGATAGTAACATGGTAAGCCTTAGGGGCTCCCTGTGGGCTACTGCTGGTGAGTCACAGGGATGTGTTAGGAAGGCGAAGTGAGAACGCGATTTGGGGAGATTTCTAGAGAAGACTGGTAGAGTGAACAGAAAATGACAGTTTTTCTCGTTCGTTCACACTCGCTGACTTTATTAAACCTGAACGTGATAGTTGGCAAGGAGAGATGGAATATTAATGAACGGTACAAAGGTAGTTTCGCTGATGATGCTAGTACCTATGACCTATAAAAAGGACAAACGATGGTATTTAGGAAAAGATGGGAGAAAGAAGCACTTTCATAATAGTGTATTTCTAATAAGAACATTTACGTTTTCTCTCTCGAAACTGTTGATATTTTGAATTACTATAACTCATTGTGGGTGAACATCTTAGTTTGGGAAAAATAGGACCATCACAACTAATTGGTAATACAAGGTGAAAGAACATTTCATTCTTAGCTAAATGTCAAGTCCTAAAGAAATAATTATAATGGAAAACTTTTTTTTTTCTTTTAAATATGGTCAGTTCCTCTATATCCGTAATTGAAATCTTACAACATGCAAATAAAATTTTATAGGGCCGGATGTATAATTATGAAGTCATTGCAACGCTTCCCATGGCAATTAATGATGGAAATTATTTTTCTGATTTCCAAGCCCAGAATAAATACTGTATGTCTTCCAGCTTCACAAGAAGCGGTCCCCGTGTTCTTCCCTAACCAGCTGAAGCAGCTCTCCGTCTGGAGCTGAGCTCCAGAAGTTCTCTGAGCCATCAGAACGTACTGTTTGTTAAAAACGTTCAGTACTGAAATATCAGTGGGCATTTTGGCAGCTGAATGTGAGAGCAGAAATCCAAAATATTTGTAGAACCGCCTCTCCTAATCCTGCGAGTGATCTTGTGTAGAAGCCACGTATAAATGATTATTTAGATGATCAGATTTATTCTCGCCACCCCTCCCATCCCCCTGTACTTGCTTTGTACTGAAATATTCAGAACACAAATGACCGGGGCTGAATATATAAAAAAGAATTATATTTTCAGATGAAATACTAGCCAGAGCAGATGGTGGGGACATTGCCCAGCAATAAATAAGATTAATGTGTTTGGGGCCGTTAGGATTGTGGAGAGACAGGGAGAAGTTTGGCCAGCAAACCGCAGCCTGAACCTGCCTTGACTTGGGTTCTGAAAAGGCTCGTTTCTGACAAACAGGCCTAGGAAGGGAGCGTCACAGAACAGAGACCCTTTTGGGGATTCTCTGCTCCTGGGAGGTGTCCGGCACCAGCAGGTCCTCCCCTAGAAGTCGCTCAGTCTTCGGGAGGGCGGCTTGAATGTTGACAGCAGCCGCCGCTGGGGTGTCTCATAAACATGCAAGTCCAAGATCTAATTTTGAAGAAAACGGAACATTTTCACTTGGTAAAATTATAACACATCTCTAGAAATGTCTGTTGAAAGGTGAAATTTGAATGAATATTGAGTATTTGCACTGAGAGCCCGTGAGATGGAATGAAGAACACTTTCGAAGTGAGCGCCGCAGTGCGTTTGAGCAGAACAGAAGGAAGAAATCATAACCGGAGCTTACACGGCGGGAACGGTCGTCCTGACCATTGGGTGTTCCTGCCCCTCTGTTCTGTGAAACCGTGAGGTTAGCCAAAACCTTTCAGTGTATTCACTCAGAAATGACCTGCGATGAAGTCCTACTTTTCATGTTACAGCGTCGCTTGATTGTAGATTAGAATAGATAAAAGACGTTTTGATCATGTCGTTGTTGCACGCTGCTGATTTGATTGAAAGCTGCCCTTTGTCGTAAAAGTGGACGGAGGGAGCCCTTTGCTGTTAGCAGAGACCCGCAGGTAAGCGTGACTTCTCGGTTGGAAGTGGCGATGTCCAGGGCCCGTTCACTTTGGTTCCAGCTGGGTCGTTGTCCCAGCGGAAACTGGAGGGAGCTGGCTGGTCTGGACGTGGACGGTGTTCCTCGCTGCTTTCGTGACTTTCAATCTCACGATTCTCAGCGGCTCACGGTCTGCTGGCAGCTGAGTTCCGAAGTGTGTGTGTTGCACTCAGCATTAAGTAACCTGGAAGCAGGTGACTGGAAAGGAAGCTTGTCTAATCTGTTACGACACCAGATGCACCAGTCATGCAGCTATGGTAATCAGAAAATAAGGGAAAGATACTCTTTTTTTTTTTAATATATATTTTTTTAAACAATTTTTTTTCCCTTATTGATTTTAGAAAGAGAGGAAGGGAGAGGGAGAGAGAGATAGAAACATCGATGAGAGAGAACATCAATTGGCCGCCTCCTGCGTGCCCCCCACTGGGGATCGGGCCCACAACCTAGGCATGTGCCCTGACCGGGAATTGAACCGGCGACCTCTTGGTGCATGGGTCGACGCTCAACCACTGAGCCACACCAGCCGGACTAAAGATATTCTTTAATGTTAATCATGTCAGTATATTAAGTTCCCGAAGAAGACCGGACTGTATGTAGGTGATCGTTGCTTTATGAAAAAGGCACCACAAAATAGAAGAGATTCTTCAGCCCTGGGATGTGCAGAGGATTCACTCCATAAGGTGCTCCATGCCCCCGGCAGCCTTAGAGGTACAGAGAAGTGTGGCCTGTGCTTTCTCATCCAATCCGCCCGCAGCCCAGCGCCCTCTCAGGGCCGTTCTGTGTCCCACCCCAGTGCCTGCTCTGGCCGTGGAGGGCCTGGGAGCCCGCAGAGCCTCAGCCCCAGGCCTGCCGGTTCACATCTGCGTTGCAGCAGATCCTCCTGGTACTCGACCGTCGGAAGCACTGTCCTCACTCTCGATGCTCCAGCGCCCCTCTGGGCCTCCTGCCTCGTCGCCAGGCAGAACACATCCGGTTCCCACGGTCCCTTCACTCAAGCTTCGCCCGTTTGGTTTTTGTCTTTTTCTTTCCACTTTTTAAAGTTATTGAGATGTCATTGACGTGTGACATTGTATTAGCTTTCGGTATACACCATAAAGAGTTGACACGCAGGGTGGGCGGAAGGAGGTTAGCAGTTTGCAGGGAAAAGACCGTAGTTAATAAGTGGTGATACAGGATAAGCTCTGTGTTTTACGTGCTCAGAGCTGTCACCTGTTTTCAGCCCACCCTGTCGGTATGCACTGCACACGGTCACCGCAGTCAGTCTAGTTAACACCTGCCACCACACAGTTACCATCCGTGGTTGAGTTTTGAAAAAGCAATCCACCGAGCAGATTATCTGGGGTCCCGCTCTGTGCCAGCGGGTGGATTCTGGGGTTGGGGGAGCTGGTGGGCACACGCAGACACGGTGGGCAGGGAGGGAGCCAGGGGACCAGGAAGTGAGGGGAGGGGTGGGCGCTGTCTCAGGTGGGCAGGTCCTGGGAGGGACCCTGGGACAGAGACCCAGAGGGCTGGGAAGTGAGTCTGCAGCTGAAACTCGCCGGTGACGATCGTCCCCATGTCATCATCCCCGTGTACCCTGTGCGCTGTGGGCGGGAGTGTTTTCATGGCGCTGGTGAGGGGCGGACCCAGGAGGACGGGGCCCACCGTCTCCTCAGGCCGCACCGCTGGTGGACTCGGTGAGCCCCTTTGGGGCCTGAATCTGGGGCTGGCTTCGTGAAGTCCCCGCGCTGCTCTGCCTCTTTCCTCAGGTCTCGTGGCCGTGTGGGAGACCACACACGCAGCCTTATCGTGTAAAATCGCCCTGAACCTGCAGGTCCTCGTCTGAGCTGGGCTGGGCTCCCACCTGGCTTCAGAGGTGCTGGCAGGGTCTGTGGGTCCAGGCAGAGCACTTTCCCGGGGTGCTGTGGGGGGGACACCAGAAGGGTGAGGGCAGGCTGAAGGGTAGAGGAGGGATAGGTGGGATGGAAGGAGGCCTGACTGGGGGTGGTGAGTGCACACACACGCACACTCTCACATTCACACACACACACTGTCACCCACAGACACACACGCTCACACACACACGCACGCACACAATCACACACACACACACAGAAGACACACATGCACACTGAGTAAATAAGTGCAAAGCACTGTTCTGTCGTTGTTCTCATAGGATGCAGCTCATACTTTTCAATTTTTAAGGATTTAACTTGACTAGTGCACTCAGTGATTTTTAGCAAAAAAAGTTTTAAAAGATGCCTGACGAGATCGATGACGTCACAGTTCCACGTAACACACGTGCTTCGTGGTGGAGGCCTCAGGGTTGACATGCTGATCCGCACGCACCAGTCTCCTGTGGATTCGATGCATGGACTTCGGAGAGGTGATGTTCAGTGTCGGCTCAAATAGAAGGCACGAGGCTGTGCAACAGTCCTGTGCGGGCGCGGGGCGCGGGGCGCGGGGCAGACCTGGCCAGTGTACAGGGATCCGGTCACTTCCTAGGCAGCGCTGTTTCCTCAGGTACAAAGGACAGCAGACTGGGTGCGTTTGGTGGAGACCTAATGTCCTGATTGCAGTTCCAGCTCCGGACCGTGCTGTCACTCAGGGTGGCATCAACGGGCCAGGCACCCCCACTGCGGCCGAGCTGAGTCAGGCACGGTCCTGCCTGCGGAGCCTCCAGTTTGGTGGCCAAGAAGGGCCAGCGGCGGGTGGATGAGAGGAAGGGGGAGATGCGGTGGGTGTGTGTAGCTGGGAGTTGACCCAGTGACCCAGTTCAGGTGTCTCGGAGCCGTGGGAGATGAGTAGGACTGGGGCATCCGAGTGAGCGTCGGGGACACAAGGGAAGTGTGGGATGACCATCCCTGGGTGGCAGGCACCCCTGAAGGGCAGGACGGCAACGGGAAAGGAGGGCTGCAGGGGGGGTCCCTGCTGCAGGGACGGGGCGGGGGCGGGGATGGGGCGGGTAAGGGGACAGGGATGGGGACGGGGCAGGGGCGGGGATGGGGATGGAGTGGGTAAGGGGACAGGGACAGGGATGGGGTGGGTAAGGGGACGGGGACAGGGACAGGATGGGGACGGAGACAGGATGGGACAGGGCGGGGACAGGGATGGGAAAGGAACAGGGACAGGAGCAGCCCTTGGGGGAGGACACACTTTGGTGGAATCAGATGAGGAAGCCGGAGGGGAGCCTCGAGTGAGTGGAATGTGTCGGACGGGCAGGTCAGGGCCTGCTGGGCCGGTGCGGCCATGAGGGACGAGGTCGCAGTGTGGGCAGAAGACAGCTGCAGGGGACAGAGCTAAGCGTCTGCTGCACGCAGGTCTCGGGGATGCTCAGGTGGAGGCCGGGCTGCTTTGCCAAGGGCCTGGTGTTCGAGGTGTCAGCCGTGAGGAGGGGTGGAGAGGGACAGCCCGGTGTCACCGGGGAGAGAGAGGAGAAGCATGCGAGGTGACCGGCACCCTGGGATTTGTCAGGGCAAGGCCTGCAGTGCCGCTGGGCAGCCATCAGTCACCGGGCCGCACGCGCCCAGAGGCTGGTGCAGGGCTTGGGGCTCTGTCCTGCCTCGTGAGGTGCCGTGGGGTCGAGGGACGTGTCCAGCTTGCCTGACTTCTTAAGGACCCTTCTGTCAGAAACCGTCTGGAGAATCTCTGCGTCGTTTGGAGAGGCCTGATGCTGAACGCCGTCCGCGCGCGGGAGGGCGGACGCGTTCGACTGGCTGTGACTGTCGTGCTGTGGACGCCCTTTTCTTCTTCTCTACTGATTTCCATGAACGTCGCCACGGTATCCGCAGGAAAACAAGACCAGCTGAGTTAGTCCCTCCACGCTGTGTCTGGGTTTGGAACAACTGACGTGGGAGCAAGGAAAGCGGCTGAACACGAGCTCTGACACTTTGTGCACGTTTGGCTGGGCCTCGAACGACCGTGACGACACCGTGAACGTCATGCGGACCAGGTCCAGAGAGGGGGTGTCCGTCGGGGTGGTCGGGGACCGTGTGCAGTGAACTGTGGGTTAAGGTCAGTGCGACCTTTGATCCCCAAGGTCACGCAGAGTGGACTCAGCTGTAGGCAGATGCACCCAGGAGCCTGCCCGGGTGGTGAAACCCGTCCAGGGGGCCAGGGCATGCAAAGGAAACAGCCGAGTAGAAGCGACCAGACCAGGCCCAGTTGTGTACTTCCGGCTGAGGACAGCGTCCCTGTTAGGTTTCAGGGGAGACTCTTCCCCTGAGCACCCCTGAGCCACACCGGCCAGGGAAAAAAGAGTTTGAGTTTTTAAATTTCTTAGGTAGCAAATATACTCACTTTGGGTAGAGTCTTTCCTGGATTGTAAGGCAGGTGTGCGTGCCTCTAATTGCACATTCCAAAGTGTGCTGCTATGCCCAGGCGCTCTGTTCCTTTGCCCACTCACTCAGTCAATTCACTCCCTCATCCACTCACTCACTCACTCCCTCACCCACTCACTCATCCACTCACCCACCCACTCACTCCCTCACCCACTCACTCATCCACTCACCCACCCACTCACTCCCTCACTCCCTCACCCACTCACTCAGTCATTCACTCACTCACTCAGTCACTCACTATCATCCACTCACTCACCCACTCACCCACTCACTCATCCACTCACTCACTCAGTCATTCACTCACTCACTCAGTCACTCACTCATCCACTCACTCACTCACTCACCCACTCACTCAGTCACCCACAGTCACTCATTCACTCACTCACCCACTCATTCACTCACCTACTCATTCATTCATTCATTCACTCACTCACTCACTCATTCATTCACTCATTCACTCACTCACCCACTCATTCACTCACTCACCTACTCATTCATTCATTCACTCATTCACTCACTCACCTACTCATTCATTCACTCATTCATTCACTCACTCATTCACTCACTCACCTACTCATTCGTTCACTCATCCACTCACTCAGTCAGTCACTCACTCACTCACCCACTCATACACTCACTCACCTACTCATTTATTCACTCATTTACTCACTCACTCACTCACTCAGTCATTTACTGGGGACCTGCCTGGCCCGGGACCCACCACAGTGACCGGATAAGCAGTCATCTCTGCTCTCGGCAGCTCTGGTCTCTGGCGACGACTCTGCCCTCCTCCTCCTGCCTTCCTGCCCCCAGACTGCTCAGGGCGCTGCCTAACGGGACACCCTCTTTGGAGGGCGATTCTGACCTGTCGCGAATGGATCTGTTGTGTTCTGCTGTTCGCAACACTTGCACGCCGTCACTGCCAGCGATTTTTATTCCCTGGGATGTGGGCGATTGAACTTTTATTAAGGTAATTCCGGCGCGTCAGACACTCCACTCTTCGGCCATTCCCGGGCTTCTCTCTGTTTAGGAGGGTTTAGCCGCTGGTCCCTGACGGATCGCGCAGTCACGGCGCCGTGGGAGTGAGGCTCCCACTGCGAACACTGCGACATAAATCATTTCCACATTCTTGCTTAAGTGGCCATTTTAGCGGCGAGAAGCACATTTTCCGTCGGAGGCCAGCCAGTGTCTCCTTGACCCAAGGTCTCGGCGGTGTCTGCGCAGCCCAGGTGGGAAGGTTCAGTGAGAGCTCGGCAGAGAAAAACAAATCTTGCGGAATTAGATTTTTTTTTCCCTCTGAAGAATTATTCACTGAAGCACCCATCTGAAACAGTGTGATTCATACATATCAACGATGAAAATGGGGTCCGTTTTCATTTCTTGTTATTTACCGACGGACCAAAATGGCCGTGTGCGAGTGTATGGCGCGTTGCTCAGGGGTGGCTGTGCCTCTCTGGGCAGATTTCTGAGTTCTTGTGGCCCTCCTGTCCTAAGACAGTGAAGCAGATCTCTAGAATTTAGTAGGCTTTTTTTTTTTTTTTTCTCTTTAATGACAAACAAAAGCTGTGTCCTCTCGTGTGTAAACATTAATGACCGAGAACCTATGCAGTCCGAGCCGGGGCTCGCTTCCTGCAGCTTGGGGGGCGGTGACGTCTGTGGGGGCCGCCCCCTCCCCTCCGTCTGCCTGGGAGAGCTCTAGGTGTGTCCGGGGGTGAGCTGCTCCCCAGGTGCCTGGGTGCAGACCTGTGCCTGTGAGCCCCACATCCAAACAGAGGCCGCCCAGCTGTGGACTTTCCTGCCTTTGGGTCCAGGATCCAAAGTCCAGTCTAGAAAGGGCTCCGTGCCTCCCCGAGCTGGGTGGCCACGGGGCGGACCTGGAGGTTGTCACAAACCTGTCTTCCCTGGAAGTGGTTTCTCCAGGCGTTTTCCCAGGAGGAGCTGAGGGCCTGTGAGATCGGACCGTTGCCTGGGCTTGGGCGGACCTGGTTGACTTTGGCGAGGTCAGAGGGGTCGAGCAGAACTGCTGAGAACATTCTGCCGACTGTCTATCTAATATTGGGCAAGCACCCTGACCCCAGTGTTTAAAGGACAGATGTTTGAAATGAGCTGTTGATATTTTAAAAAGTATTTATCTGCTGATTTATTTACATGGAGCAAAGTGTGAAGCCCTGTACATAACCTCTTCTTCCTTTCGCCAGTTATCAGAACAGCAGCTCATCGTTACAGGAAGTTGAGGAAAAAGAAGGAAAAACTGACCTATGATCACGCCTTCCGTTTTTCTTACGTGAAAATATTTGTGGATGTGGTTGCAGTCCCAAGGCAGGTGTGATTGGCGTTCTGCCTTCACTGTAACAGTGTCCGCAGCCCTTTCTTCACACTGTGACGGTCGTGATTCACTCTTCATGGCTGTGTACTATTCCACCAGGAAGATGTGCCATAATTCACATTTTCCCAACTACTGGGCATTTAGGTTGGTTCAGATTTGGTGATGAGATCTTTGGGGCAGGGGGGCGGTCATTTCTTAAGATCAGTTTCCAGGAATGAGATTACTGTGTCAAAATGAACGGAGAGTTTTGTGACTCTTGTTTTTTTTCCTCCTCCCCCCCATGTCTCCCCACTCCCAGCACAGAGCCGGCAAAGGGCCGCGCTGGGGTGCCTCTGGAGCGGGTTCCCTCGTCCTCTTCCTGCGCATTGAGAGCACGGCCTGTTTTAAGCACCAGGAGGCCGATTTCTGTGGCTCTGGACACATGTTGTTAAGTTGCTTTACAAAAGAAGTTTTGGCCTTTTTGTTTGAAGGATGAGTCACGAGCAGTGAGCAGGGCTATTTTCGGGCGGTTCCGTGTTGCTCCGCGGAGGCAGAGCACGGTTCTGCGCACCTCCGAGTGCCTCTCGCCGCGTCATTGCGCAGAGCCGACTGGTTGGGAAACCGTCCCGGCCGCGAGGCATTGCAGACGCCAGGGCCAGCCAGCCCTGCAGTCAGCCAGAGCCCTTCCCAGTCCCTGGGCCCAGACGTGTCTCTGGTCCGATGCAGCTGGAGGGTCGAAGTCACGGGCGAGCTGGCCCAGGTGCCCATTTTAGCTTCAGGTCGCGCCTGTGGCCAGGTGCCAGGGTATTTTGAGAGAAGTAATTTTGAAAAGTAATTTGCAATTCATAACTGTGAATAACATCAGAAGTGTCACGGGCAGGTCTTCTGTGGAAATCTCCGCCCCCTTCTCCTGTGCCACTCGGGAGGGTCGTCATTAGGTGTGGTGAAGTCCGGAGGCCTTGGTCACAGGGCCGGCACTTTGCAAACCCTGGACCTGCTTTCCCCTCTGACGAGGAAGGATGTTGGGGACAGGCGTCCCAAAGTCCTGGAAATCTTCCAGGTCCTCTGTCCAGCCGGTGGCTCCAACTGCATCCTCATTTCTGTAGCTGACGACGGAATTTCCCCATTCACTGCTGCCTCTCCCGGGCGGCCCCGAGGACAGCAGCCCTGGGAACCCAGACCCGTGTGGAGTCGGTGGCACACACACTCAGAGCCAACGGTGGGACTAGTTTAACCACCTGGGCTTGCATTTCCTTAGGCCGGCCCGACCCCTCGTTCACACGTTACACGTAAAACCAGGACGAACACACAAAACCTAAAGCCAGCGTTCAGTCTTGTCCGGCAGGTTAAGAGGAAGTTGGCCAGTCTGAGGAACTGCCCTGGAGTCCGCCGGCCATCACTTTATTTGCTGACTGTAAAAACCTCAGCGCGAGAGACGGCACGTCCACAGCCCTCCGCGCACGCGAAGGCCAGTGACGTTCTAGTTACCGGTTTGGAAAGGAGTGCCCACCGTCTCCCACGAGGGCAGAGTCGGGAGAGCGTGAACCTCGCAGCCAGGCGGTCACTCGGGTGCTTGCCTGGGTAGCTGTCCTTAGAAGGCGAAGGCGGAGCGCTGGCTGGCGGGCACCCTGTACTTCCCCTCTGCTCGGACGGGTCAGTGGGCTGCGTGTAGCTCAGGAGAGCCGATGGGGTTAAGCACGTAGCTGCTCCCAAGCCCTCCCCGGGGAGTTGCAGGAAAGCGCTGGACCCCTGGCCCGCGGGGCGAGACACCAGGAAACCATCCACCACCTGGCATCAACTTCAGCCCCTTTTTATTTTTTTATGAGTCGGGAGCTGTTTCGGGTGTCAGGGGTGCTGCTGGGAACAAAACCGACCGGGGCCCTGCCCTGCTGGGGGAGCCAGACAGTAAGCAAACACACATCTCCGTCAGGTGGAGACAGTACGATCCAGAGAAAGCGGAGTGGGAGAGAGCGAGTGACGAGGGGGGTGCTGGTGTCCCGACGAGGGGGGTGCTGGTGTCTCGACGAGGGGGGCGCTGGTGTCCCGACGAGGGGGGTGCTGGTGTCCTGGCCAAGGCAGGCACATCAGCCTCGCCCATCGGGATGTGTTGGCCCAGTCCCTGAAGGAGGTGAGGGAGCGCTGAGCTTGTGACCCTGGGGGAAGGCGACCGGTCTGAGCAAAGGCCCTGAGGCAGCAGCCGGCGTGGTGGCGGAGCGGAGTGAGCCAGGAAGAGGATGGGATTCGGAGGAGGCGGGAGAGACCGGCAGGGCGGCGGATCCTGAACAAGGTGAGGACATTCTTTGGCTTTTATCTGGAGTGAGACGGGACGAGGGGGGAGTCCTGAGCAGAGGAGCGGCGCCCAACCTCAGGGAGCTGCTCCAGGTCTGCACCTGTGTTCACGCCGCCCGGTTGGGCCCCTTCGCTCTGGTTCTCAGGACCAGTGTGACGCTGGGGCCCGTACAGACCCCGTGACATGGGACCAGGTGTTGGTATTTATTCAGGAGAGATTCCAGGAGGCAGACTGACCCCTCCCTCTCCAGGGGCAGAGAGAATGAAGAACAATGTAAGGTAAATTTTTAACAAGACGCCCAGCCGGGGCTTTGTAGGCCTGACTGATGAAGGCTGGGGCAGCTTTCAGCTGAAACAACCATGTTGTTTGCATGGGTTTGCTCTGGTGAGTTCTCCCGCGTCGCCGGAGTGGTCCCCGCCTTACCTGCCTCGGAGCGGGAGGCGCCGAAAACAAAGGAAGGTGTTGGAGCGCAGACAGTCCTGGGTTCCAGTCCCCCCTCAAGGGAGGCCACGAGCTCCGTGGAAAGGCCCTAGAAAGATCTCACCAGAGGTACTTGTTTTCGTGGATGGAGTCCCGAGGTAGGTAAGAAAAACAAAAACAAAAGAAAACAAACAAAAGATTTTATACTTGGAATTTGCTCAGGGCCAGTTGAATGAGCTAATTGTTCCTTGTTTTCGTCCCCGCACCCCCCCCCCTCGGCTGCCTGAATAGATAATCCTCACAAACGTCCATTCATTCTACAAGTGAAGTGTTCAGGACCACTCCACGCCACCTGGGGGGACTCACCGCCCGGACCGGGCTGAGGGACGGCTCTGTGTGTGCGGACACGCGGGTTGCTCTGTGTGCGGCGTGAGACTCGGCGGCAACAGCAGAGGAAGCTTTATGGCGTTTTAACGGACGAACGCGCTGAAGGCTGAAACTTGGAGGTGAAATTATTGAGAGAGAACATTATTTTTATAGCTTTTTTTTTTTTTTTTTTTTAGCACAAACTCAGTTGTTTCTGTGGCTTCGAGAAAGGACCTGTGACAGGAGCAGTGGCTTTGTTTTCTGTCCGTGTGACACGTTTAATCACGATGGAGACAGTTGCTGCTTAAGGGAGATAAACGGAGGCAGCCCAGCCCAGTGAGGGCCTCAGTCTCGTCCTGGTCACATTTTTTTATTAACAAAATTTTTTTTCTTTATTGACTTTAGAGAAAGAGGAAGGGAGAGGAGGAGAGAGATAGAAACATCGATTGGCTGCCTCCTGCATGCCCCCCACTGGGGGTCAGGCCCACAACCTGGGCATGTGCCCTGATGGAAATCGAACCAGTGACCTCCTGGTGCATGGGTCGACGCTCAGTCCCTGAGCCACACTGGCCGGGCCTGATCACATTTAAATTTGGGCTGTTATTTGGTTTCCACCACGGACTGGCCATGTGACTCTGGGTAACTTATTTAGCTCTTTTTAAAAAAAGCATTATTATTATTATTGTAAAATGGGAACGAGTAATACGTGACGTGGAAAAAAACAATGGCCGTAAAAGCCGTTTAAAGTCCCGTGAGAGAGGCACAGTCAGAAGCCGCCGTGGAAAGGTGTGCTCCTGTGGGTGGCCTCCGTCCCGGCGGACCCGTGTGTCTGAGCTGTCCTTCAGTTTCAGGAGCTCGTGAACTCTTCAGCATGCGGACGGGAGGACACGCGTGCACTCCTGACGGCCACGCAGCAGCCTGATCCCGGTCGCTGATCCAGTCCCAGCAGGCCGGCCCGGCCGGGGCCTGAGCTCAGCGACTCCAGAGCGCAGTGACAAAGCCGCAGCCAGTCCACACAGCGCTGACCGACGCGGCCGAACAGAGGCCGAAGCCGCCCGCTGGCAGGTACACTGATGGTGGGGATGGGCTGCGGCCCTGGATCAGCCGTCCGCAAGTCCCAAGGCGAAGGTTGGAGAGCAGAGTCCCCGGCAGTCAGATACTCCGGAGCGTCTGCAGACCCGCAGGGCCCCCTGTTTCTGGCCGCGGGCTGCTCTGGGAGGAGAGCTTTGGGGCCTGACACCGTGCCGAGGCCTCGGAGAAGCAGAGCCCAGAGCTCGAGTCGGTTGCGCTGGGGTCCGCGGAGCACTCGGTTTAGGAGCTGGGCATCCGGGCTCCAGGGTCGTGCGACCCGTGTCCCTGCCCTCAAGGCACCCGACCAGCACCCGCTGCCCCGGGCCCCCTCCACGGGACAGCCAAGGCGGCTGACCTGCTCAGGCGTCTCAGCACGCGGGTTTGGGAAGGGAACATCAGCAGGTGCACTTCCTTTTCTTCTTCTTTTAATCCTCACCCGAGGATATTTTTACATTTTATCTTCAGGCAGAGTGGGAGGGGCGGGAGAGAGAGAGAGAAACATTGATGTGAGAGAGACACACTGACTGGTTGCCCCCCACACGACCCCAGCTGGGGCCGGGGACGAACCGCAACCGAGGTTCGTGCCGTTGGCTGGAATCGAACTCGGGTCTCTTTGGTTCGCGGCCGACGCTCTAACCGCTGGGCCAAACCGGCCAGGGCAGCAGATGTGTTTCCAGAAAGAGAAGGGCCTGTTTTCGATAAGTAGGAGCCGATCATCTTTATGTAAGAATGGGAGCTCGATTTCACAAGAGGGTTTTATGTCTGAAGATTTTTCTTTGTAACAGTGTGAATTTGGGTCATCATCTAGCCGTTAATCTATGTAATTTACCTAGAGGAAGCCATTAGCAAGTTGTCTTATTGGAGCAGCTAATTGATCAGGAGAGAGCAGGGCCTCCGGCTTTCTAGAATGTGTATTAGAATTAGTAACCCGGCCTGGCCCGTGTGCTCGGTTGGTGGGGCGTCATTCCGTGCACCCAAAGGTTGCAGGTTCAGTCCTCGGCCAGGGCACACGCGGGGTTGCAGCTTCGATCCCCGGTGGGGGCGTGTGCAGGCGTCAGCTGATGGATGTTTCTCTCTCACATCGATGTTTATCTTTCTCTTTTTTTCCTTCCTCTCTCTCTAAAAAAAGTCAATAAACATATCCTTGGGTGAGGATTTAAAAACAACAACCCAACATGTAGAATAAATTAAGTTCTTTAAAAAAAAAAAGTAGGCCCTGGCCGGTTTGGCTCAGCGGTTAGAGCGTCGGCCCGCAGACCAGAGGGTCCCGGGTTCGGTTTCCGCTAAGGGCACGTACCTCGGTTGCAGTTTGACTCGGCCCTGGTTGGGGTCGAATGGGTGGCAACCAGTTGATGTGTCTCTCTCCCATCGATGTTTTTCTCTCTCTCTTCCTCCCTTCCTCCCTCTGTCCCTCCCTCTCTATCTGAAGATGAATGCAAAATTGTCCTCGAGTGAGGATTAAAAATAAAAAGGTAGCAACCTGACTTTCAAAGAGAGAATGAACACTCCGGAGTCCTGGGTCTGTGCTCGGGTTTCTCGGTGTTGTGAACACACCAGTGAGCCAGCGGGCTCTGCAGGGACCTCAGAAAGTCGTCGTTTTTTAAGGAAGTTGACTGAGACACCATCTCATCCCTGACTCTCCCAGGACAGCGATGCAGCGCCTTGGGTGTGAAATCTGCCTGCTTTCTGGATGTCACTCGATGTCTCGTGAGACAGCAACCTTCCGAAACCGGAACTCGGTGTTTCCAGTTGTTCCAGCGGTCCCTCCGCAGTCCCGAGAGCCTCTGGGCTTCCGCCTGTCTGCCTCCTGCCTCCTCCTCCGCGTCCCCGAGACGACGTGTTCCATCCTCCAAAGTGAACTCTGCCTACAGCCACGTCGGTTTCATTTTCTTACTGAAATAAATCACGGGGCATGAGGTCAAGTACCTTCTGAACAGTAATTCCTCCTCCTGTCCTCACCCCACAGAGCTCATGTTTGATACGTGCTTTTCAAAACGTTTAAAAATTTTGCCCTGGCCGGTTTGGCTCAGCCGTTAGAGCGTCGGCCTGCGGACCAATGGTTCACGAGTTCGATTCCGGTCAAAGGCACGTCCCTGGCCCTGGTTGGGGTTGTGCGGGAGGCAGCCAGTCGATGTGTCCCTTTCATGTCAATGTTTCTCTCTCTCTCCTACTCTATCTGAACTAAAATGGAAAAATGTCCTCGGGTGAGGATAAAAAAATTAAAAAATTTAAAAATTTTTAAATTGATCTGAGAGAGAGAGAGAGAAACACCGATCGGTTGCCTCCCCTGTGCACCCGGACCGGGCATCATCCCCTTTGGTGCACGGGGCAACACTCCAGCCGACTGGGCCGCCGGCCAGGGCACCGTCCTTGCTCGTACGTGGGTCACAGCAGTGTCTGCCCCTGGTTGTTCTCAGGATCAAAGAGGACGAGACATGGTTGAGGCTGGGCAGGAGCCCCACGCCGAGTCAGCCTCAGGTAACCTTTGTGGCATCGAAGGCCCCAGCTCGGGTGACCCACTCACAGGCCTTGCCTGACCACAGGCTGACTGCCCGTCTGCCCCGGGGCTCTGTGGGGGCCGCTCAGCCTGTTCGGGGCTCAGGCAGGCAGGCAGAGGCTGGTGCGTGGTTGGCGGTCTGCGTGGCGTTGCGTGGCGTCCGTGTCTGATTGGCCTGGACCTGCCCGAGCTCCCGTTGGGAGCAGAGTAACTGCTGCCCTGGGTTCCTGCCAATGTTCCGTTTCCTGAACTCCGTCCCCAAGGCTTCAGCTCCGACCCCGATGACCTGCTGACCCCTCTTCAAACGGTGTTCCCAGCTAACCAGCAAGGACACAGATCCTGTGGTCAGTCCGGCGTGCCCAGCACTGAGCTCACGCTCGCTCCTTCTGCTCCTCTCTGCTCCCCTGCTGTGCTGACATCTGTACCCTCCTTCATCCCCTCCCCTCCCTCCCCTCCCTCAGACTGCAGCCCAGCAGCCATGGCTCCAGAGCTCACCCTGCGCCCCAGAAGTCTCTCCTTCAGCTGCGGGGCCTCAGCTTGCGTTGGGCGGAACCAGCCTGCAGCTTCCACCTGCCCCTGGGGACCCTGTGCCTTCCTCCCCCTTTGCCTGGGTCAGGCATAGCCATTCTCAAATCCAAGCCCAGGGCCAGGGCCCCGCTGCTCCCCTGGCACCTGTCAAAGTCTAAACTCCTCACGCAGCCCGAGACCCCTGTTCCAGGAGGCAGGCTCAGCTGAGCCACCGGCCTGGAAGCCTCTCTCCTCGCTGAGCGGAACAGTCCCTCCCTGTGCAGTCAGCTCACAGCCACATCCTCTGCGGAGCCTTTCACAGGGCCCCGGGCCGCCCCCTGCCAGCACACCACAGCCTTTCACAGGGCCCCGGGCCGCCCCCTGCCAGCACACCACAGCCTCTGTGCCCCACACTTGCACACGCTTCTGAATCACAGTGGAGATGTAATGTTCAGACAGCTGAGCCTGTGCTCCTGGGGACCGTGGGCCAGATAAGGACACAGAGCCCCTGCTGGGGGGCATTCCTTTCTGCCCCCGCACCCCCAGGAGAGGTGGGAGCTGGTGGTGCTCGGTGTATGGGCCCCGCTCCTGGATTCCCAAGCCTGAAGTTTGTTGAGATTTGAACGGATCCAAGTTTCACCTGTAACTTCCTCCCATTACCCAACCAGCCAAGAAAACCAACACAGCCTCCCTGGACAGGTGGGCTTCACAGCCACCATCGACTGCAGGAGCCCCTCCCCCACCTGTGCAGCGGGCCCCCAGTGGCCACTCCCAGGGGTTGCGGGAAGGTTATTCGGAGCAGGTTGGAGTGGATCACGGAGCCCTGGCCTGGGGAAGGGGACTTTGTTTCCGACAAGGGTGTGTGGAGGTCATCACCATATAGAGAGCTGCCGGGAGGAACTTCTCAGAGTCAGGATTTCACTGGGCATTTGAGAAGTTAAAAACAATTTGAGAATATTACTCATGTCCAATGACAGCCTTAACGTACCAGGATGCGTCTTATTACTGTTGGGCTGGGGAGGTGAGATTCGGCCCGTCCGGCTGCCCCTCGTGCCCCGGGCTGGTGAGCGTGCACAGGGTCCTGGGCTGTACCCCTCACCTTGTGTCAGTCAGAGTCGGGGCAGGAAGGGGATTGTCGATCTGAATTTGCAAAGACCCCACCCCACTGGTTTAGAGCACCTGTCAGGTTTGGGGAGCACCAGCACACACCACCAGAAAGGCAGAGCTCAAAACCCTCAATCTCTTACTTTGCAATGAAAAAAATGTAGTTTATTTGCCGTTCCTCAAACAGCATTAGGTCTCCCTGTGCCTCTTTTGCCTTCACTGTGGTCTGTTTATCTTGGGGGGGGGGGGGCCAAAAACTAGCTTCCCTCAAACAATAGGAGAAGGAAAAAAAGGTGCAAACTTCCTGTCCTCCGGCTTCCCAGCCTCTGCCAGGTACTTCCCCAGTCCCGCTGGGCCATTGAAATGCTAATAGACGTACAACCATCTTTCTTAGCAATCAGATAGAGTCGTGTCCATGACAATCTCATTGCTCCTGGGCCCATTGTCCGGCTGTGGTCTGGAGAGGCGTTGGCTGGGCTCTTCCGAGGCTGGGGCTCTTCGACTTTGCAAACCCATGGGAGCCGCCCGGGCCAGGGCCAGGCCTGGTCCTCCCGACCTGAGGTCTGCGGGGTGAAGGTGCCGAGTCACCCACTCTGCAGGTCAGACAGTCCTGCAGAAAGTCACAGAGCTGCCGTGCGGTCCTTTAAATACCAGTGAGAAGACACGATAACGGAGGAACTCGTCCACTTTTGAAAGGGCTTTTAGAGGTTTCTGATAGCCCCGTAGGTCCCGAAGTTCCTTAACCACTTCTTCCTGTTCTCAGAAACTGAAAATGAATATAAATGCCAAAGCAGTTGTCTTGCGAGGTTTGGGGGGAAAAGGAGAAAATTGGCCTTGGCCATTATTTTGAAGTTTTGCAGAATGAAGATTCTGGAATGCGTTGTCTCTTAAAGAATGAAGAGCAGAACACAGAGCGTTGGGGCCGACTTCGGGGAACGTCAGGAAGTCTGTTCTCCTATTTTGATCTGCAGTGAAGACACGGGGGTTGTCACACGGTGTTAACAGGGGAGTGGCAGGAAGTCGCAGGGTTTCCTTCCAATCGGAACTCTGGACGGGAATGTGGATTATAGATAAAGATAATTGGAGCTGCTGTTGAGTTTTGTGATGTAAAAGTGGTTTAACACAAGAGTGTTGGGATGAGGAGAATGCAAACAGCCCCCCCACAAGGAAGTCCGAGGTTTCTGTTGACCAGTGCTGAATGTCCCGAGGGCCTTTCACCAGTGGGAATGGTTGACGCTGGTGCCCTGGGCTTCCTCTGGAGTGTTTGCGACCGGCTCCGGGGATGGGACGGGACCGGCCCCCGAAGGAGCAGCGGCCCCCCAGCCCGCCGGCGTCTCTGTGCTGCTGGCGCTTCCTGCCTTCTCCCAGGCCTTCCTGACAGTCGCCCGGAAAGGACGGACTTTTGTTTTTCATGCCTTAAAGCGGATCTCACTGAAATTTTGAGGTGAAGTCATTCATTCCCACAGCACTGCCCAGTCGGGGCATCGTGACCCCAAAGCCGGGTGTTTCAGCCCCGCGGAGGGCGCCTCTCAGCTCGTAAAAGCGGCTGCTCGCAGGCAAGTCACGCTGACTACAGGAAGAGGGCCTGTGTGGGCCGGGGTTCGAGCTTTCTCTCGGAACGATTCGGAGGGGCACGGGTGGGAGGGGGTTGGGTGGTGGTGGAGAGAAAGGACAGAAAGGCTACAGTTACCACCCAGGGGCCCGGTGGGACTCCGAGAAAGATTCTGACTTCACGCACTTTCCTGCGCTGAGCTATTCCTAACCAACACCTACCGAGAAAAACATGAGATGCATGAAGGGTCGTCGTGGTTTTTCTGCAGAGCAGATGGAGAGACAGCACACAGTGACTCGGCGTTGAAAGAACAACCCTGCAGCACGAAGCCCCTGCCCAGAGCTGGGTTTGGGTCACCGGGCCCCAGGTAGGTGTGGGCCTGTGCTGGCCAGGTCAGGGACGGGGTGCTCCGGCCCCCAGGGCAGCCTGAAGAAAGGCGGCGTGTGGGCTGCAGGCAGACTTGGTTTTAAGGCTCAGTTGCTTAAAGCCTGGTAACGTGGGACCAGTGATTGGATCCCTATGAAATCAGGACGGTGCCTTTTCTTCACAGGCTAGCGGGGGCCAGAGGAGACACCCAGCAAAGCGAGTGTTTTATTCCCCTTCCTCGGTTGCCTGGGTGTGACTCGGCCTGAGCACCTTGGGAGCCGGGTGCCCGTGACTGAGCCCCGGCTTGGGTCAGGGCGGCTCTGACGGAGAAGGCACTTGGTGCAGCAGAGTCGGAGTTGCTGAGCGAGTCAGTCACGTGGGGGTCTTGATGGAAGACGTTTCCAGACAGAAGAAACAGAAGGTAAAACGGGACATCGCCCCGGGTACGCTGGAGGAGCAGCAAGGACGTCGGCGTGACCGGGACTGACAGCATGAAGGGCACGTGGACGGTGAGGTCACACAGGTGAGGGCGTTGGACTGGCCTCTTAAAGACGGAGCCACTGCTCGGCGTCGTGCGGCGAGGACGCCAGGCGATTGCTTTGCAGGGGCCGCGCCACGGCTGCGCCGAGGACAGGTGGGCGGCGGAGGCCAGGCGGGAGCCCCACGGCAGAGGGGTAAGAGGGCCCAGCTCCGGGTCTGTTCTGCATGGCATGGGGAGGGTGTGCACAGGTTTGGGGGGCAGACGAGGAGTTCACGTTTGTCCACGTCGGGGTGTCCGCCGGCTGTCCACGTGAGGCCACAGTGGAGAGAGAGGGCGTTCTGCTGGCACGCCTGGGAATTACCAGCATGTGAGCGTTTAAACCCTGGAGACAGGAGACCCCACGGGGAGGGTGGATGGAGGACAGAAGGGGTCAAAGACCGAGCTCTGGGGCCCCCAACATGGAGAGTTCTGGAAGGAGAGGAGGTCAGCAGAGGACACTGGAGACGGGCCACCTGTGAGGCCGTTTTGCAGGTGGCCTTCACCAGGAGGGTCCCAGGGAAGGAGTGACGACCTGAGAGACCCGATGGCAGGGTAAGAAGTTAGGTCTGAAGAGCATGGTGAGATGGAGCGAGACAGGAGGACTAAGAAGGAACATCGGGAGCAGCAGCATTTCGGGAGGACGGGTTCCAGGTGAGGGGCGCTGCCCGCCCGCTGTGACCCCTTAGAGGACTTGGGCCGCTCACCGTGTCTGGTTACAGTTGCGAGGTCACCGCATCGTCTGGCGAATTCATCGCCGTCCAGTGCACGGCAGGTGCCTGGAAGCAGCTCAGAGCAGCGGAGAGAGAACCGAGGGGGGCAGCCCGAGCACTGCGCTCAGGTCGGAGCACAGACAGCAGCCGCGTGCTGACCCTGGGAGGTGTGCTGAAGCCTGGTGGTCCCTGCTCTCGGATGCCCACCGTCCGCAGGTGCATGGAGGAGAGCCGGTGCACGAGGATGGGGACAGCGGAGCTCCCTTCCACAGTGCACCGCGCCCCTGCCAGGAGCCCTCTGGCCCCTTGGGAACGGTGGCCCTGGTCCTCCGGGGAGCGGGGAATGTCCTCCCCGTCCTCACTGTCTCCAGACGCCAGTTCCCCAGGGCTTATCTCGGCGTCGTCAGCATTTTTGGCCTCGCAGACCTTTAGGTCTGGAGCTGGGCTGCGGGTGGGCCGACGTGCTCCGTCCACATTCCTTCGGAGTCGGAGACGGGGAGGAGTGGAGAGGAGGTTTCATGGTAAACAGCTGCCTCTCCGTGCATCCGGGCTGTGCCGGACTATGCCGGAAGTTAAGGAGCCGGCCCACCCAGGTGCCCAGGGCAGTGGGTGAGGGTGCGAGGCCAGAGCCCGGCGGAGGGGACGGCCCGGGCCTGCACACACGGCTGGAGTGCGGGTCGTGGGCTGAGAGGTCGTGTGAAAAGGCACAGGGACTGGGCTCCGCCCAGGCGCACTTCAGCCCCCCGGAACTATTTCACGATTTTGACACTATTTTTTCTTTAACTATATTTTTATTGATTTTTAAATTTTTTTGGAGAGAGAGGAGGAGGGAGAGATACAAACTTTGATGTGAGAGAGATACATCCGTCGGCCACCTCCTGCACGCCTCCCACTGGGGATCGAGCCCACAACCCGGGCATATGCCCTGACCGGGAATCGAACCAGGACCTCTCAGTCCACGGGACGACGCTCAGTCCACTGAGCCACCCCGGCCGGGGAATTTTGACACTCTTGTGAAATGCCCTCGCAGATAACGGCCACAGAAAGGAGAAGAGGCGCTGTGCAGTAACACTGAGAGGCTGGGGTGCGGCCTCCTGTGTCCCTCAGGGCTGCAGAGAGGGCCCAGCGAGGGACCGGGACCTGCAGTCCCTGTGGACCCAGAGCCACGCCCTCTGTTTGAAGGTCACCTTGGACCTGGCGAGGGCAGGGCCAGGGAGTTGACCTTTTGCCCCGAATCCCCTGGTGTTTACACATCCTGTTTCGTGGTTTCACAGGGATGCCTGGAGGGCTGAGGTCATCCAGCCGATGTGTTGGGAGTTCCTGCTCGTCAGGGAGCAGGGTTCCCGGGTACAGTCCGGCACAAGCCTGTGAGCACGACGGGAACGGTTAGTAGTAGGAGAAATTACTTATTTGTGTTTCAGTTGGTACTTAATACTGTTAGTACCCAGCGGGATACAGAGTCCCCCGGGTGCCGAGAGCTTTGAGCACAGCGGTGTAGGGCCCCAGCCCTCGTCCGCCCTCCTGGGTCCTGCCCTTGGGTGGGATTCGGAGGCTGGGTGAACTTGGGTGGAGAAAAGGGGACAGTGTCACTCCCCTCCACCTGCACGTCGATTTCCTTCAGGGGGCATGGGGGTGGACACCCACGTAGAAGCCGCTGTGCGCCCGTCCCAAGCTCATCCCACCCTTTTCCTGTCCCAGCTGCCGCTCTCGAAATACCGAGCGCACGTACCGCTACCAGGGCGCAGCTGCGGCCGTTCGCCTCCCTCTGCGTTCCGTCTTTCACGCACCCATGGAAAGGCACAGGTGTGGGTACACCCATAGGTGTCTGAACGGCTTCATGGCTGTTTCAGAACCGCCTTTCTGCCACGCCTGTGGTTTTACCTGCACGGCTGCACAGGCCGCCCGAGGCAACCACGGCCCGGAGAAGGTCAAGAGCCCCTGCAGGTGTGCGGTCTCCTGGGGACCGGCGGACGAGGCGGTAGCAAGTAGCGAGTGGCAGCTAGAAATACATGCAGGAGCCACGGAGGGGACGGAGCTCGGACCCCTGAGCTGCAGCCGGAGGGAAGCTGGGCGAGGAAGAGGGCGTGGATTCTGGAGCCCCAGGCCGGGGGCTCCCCAGGACTCATGGGCTGTGCCCGTCACACCAGTCACAGCAGTGTTGATGGGGACAGGCGGGAGCAGGGCGCAATTTCCTTGAAAAGAATCCCGTGATGTAATAGAATTTTCTAAGACAGCTTCCTTGATGTGTAACCCCTTGCGGTGAAGGCGTGTGTGGTGAGCATCGCCGTGTCTGCTGGGAGAGCATCGTCCCCACGGACTGTGGTCTGGCGTCCCTCGCTGAACACCCCGCCCCTGAGAGTCACCACACAGGCCGCTGGCCGCCCACCGGTCCTGCCCTTTGAGGGGGAAAGGGACGCCTTGTTTTCCTAATGCACAGTTTTAAAAACGAACGAGGCGTGTGGTGCTTATCCGCTGGGGACACGCGTCCAAGACAGTTGTGAAATGCTCTCGGGCTGTGGTCGGAGTGCGTTCCAGCCCACGGCGTACCGGCGAGGCCCAGCCTGAGCACACGGGTCTCACTGTGGACCCGAAGGCAGGCAGCTTCTCCCTGCCTCAGCCCGAGCTCTCGCCACACAGGCTCTCGGGTGGGAGGCTCCTGGGGACGGCACTGGGGCTCCAGGAGCTGTCTGCCGGCCACCTGCACCCACAGCCCCTCCCTGAGCAGGTGAGCGGAAAGCATCACTTCCCGCGGTGCACAGACAGGAAGTGGGGGACCCTGCCTGCGAGACAATGATCACCCAAGACGGCGGGAGCAGGGCCGACCGAGGACCCAGGCGGGGCAGACCCAGGCGGGGCAGGACAGCCCGTCCCTGAGCGGGCCTTGCTGGTGGGCTCAGGGTTTCACTTTTGTTCTTGTTTGGCTGGTGAGGAATCTTTACATTCTTCTTAAAACTCCCCTTTGCACCATCCGTGTGGACTCCCATCAGGTGAATTCCACACCCAGGCTCCCAGGGCTCTTCCCCGGCTCCAGGGAGACATCGCCGTGGGTCCGTCCTGGAGGTGAGGGCAGGGCAGGCGGGCGGGAGAGAAGCACCCGGTGAGAATAAAGCAGTTTCTTACCCCCCCACCCCCGCCCTGTCTCCTCTCGGAGGGTTTGAGGATCTGGTGGAAGTTATGGGCCCTCCCCCCACCCCTCCCCTCCCCCACAAAACATTCACCTATGTGCGTTCACACACGGAGCTGGGGGTGATTCCTTGGATACCTCTGCCGCCCCTGCAGGAATGGCCTCAGGATGAGTTTTTTTTTGGCACGAAATGACATAATCATGCCTCCAAAGAAGCACAAAGCCATAGTCAGGGACCAGACAGATGAGAGAGAAGATACAGGTGGGCTGGCGGCCAGTGGGATGTGAGAGACAGGCCCGCGGAGTCGGGTTCGTCCCTGGAGCACAGTCCTCCCGGCAGAGGGGAGGGTCCGAGACATCGGAGAGTAGGCCACTCGGCTGTCGGAAGCCCGGCCGCTGGGGACGATCACCTGCCGAGCCCTGGCCACGAACAGCCACAGGAACACAGCTCGGGGCCCCTGGGCGCGGCGTGGAAACCCGTGGGTATTCCTCTTCCTCCCCCAGGAAGACTCTTTAATTCCTTCCATTCACTCATTGTTGTCAGGTGGGGATTTGGGGGTGTGTGTACGTGAGTCGTACGTATTTATGGGAATGAATGAGAAAGGGGCAGTGATCAGAACTGCTCATGAGAGAGGTCCGACGTCCGTGCACTGTGGACATGTTTCCTGTGCTTCGCCGTCGCCGAGGCCGACCCCGCGGGGGGAAGGTCCGTCCTGTGAGCGCACCACGTCCTGTGAGCGCACCACGGCGGGTCCGACCCTCCTGTTCACGTCCCCATGCTCAAGCCTTCACGAGCGTTTCGGACTCTCTTCTTCGTGTTCACAAAGTTCATCATTTCCTAGGAGGGACTGCTGGGCCATCGACTTCTGCAGAAGACGGGAGACTCACACGGGGCCGTCTGGAGGCTCGCCTGCCAATGGCGCCTTTCCTCTGCGTGTTGCTGGCTTATTCGTGTCTTCTTGCAGTGTCCTTTGCTCTGTTTTCTTAAAAAAAAAATTTTTTTTTCTTTATTGAGAGGAAGGGAGAGGGAGAGAGAGATGGAAACATCGATGAGCGAGAACATCGATGGGCCGCCTCCTGCATGCCCCCCACTGGGGATCAGGCCCACAACCTGGGCATGTGCCCTGACCGGGAATCGAACCGGCGACCTCTTGGTGCAGGGTTGATGCTCAACCACTTAGCCACACTGGCCGGGCCTTAGCCTGTTTCTTAAACCCCAAGCTCCCAGACCCCGGCCCTCGGGCCTGCCCCCCTCGGGCCTGTCCCCCTCGGGCCTGTCCCCATCAGGCCTGTCCCCCTCGGGCCTGCCCCCTCGGGCCTGCCCCCCACATCGGTCTCTCCCTGACTCAGTCACGAAGCGGGGTGAGTGCCCATCCCACACCCAGCACGGCCCCTCACAGCATCACGTGATCTCCCACAGCCTGTCACACACGATCAATAGCCTCGCCTCACAGGTGTGGGAGCTCAGGGAGGAAAGTTACCTGTCCATCAGCCCAGACCTGCACCTTCAGCCCCGGAGCAGCCGCCCCCTCGGCCTCCTGCGTGTCCCCGCTGGGTTTCAGCTGCACGCGCAGGGTGTGAGGAGGAGGAGCCTTTGGGGAAGCCAGCGTGATTCACCCGTGGAACACCTGCTGGGCGCCAGTGTGGGCAAGCTCCCTGATCAGCACCCGCAGTGTCATCGTTGAAACAGCCGAGCGGGGCCCACGTCCCAGGAGGCACCCTAGCTCTTTCCGTCTGCTCCCGAGCACAGCACACGGAAGGGGGGCCTGGGTGGGGACCTGGTGTCTCCAGGCCCCACTGTGTGACTTGGGAGTGTCACTTAATCGGCCTCGATCACTTTCCCCACCTCCCAGGGTGGGCGGTGGGTTACGAGGGTCACGGTGTGAGCACAGAGCCCTCCCCTCTTCCCTGGGCTCTGCCCTGCCCGTTTCCTCCGCACCAGGCCCCCGCCGGGACTCACCTCTTTCCATTCTGGGGCTTCCTCCCTGACAGTCCCTGCTTCCTCCCCTCCCCGGCGGGCTCCCCAGAGCCAGGGTGGCCAACTAGCTCAAGGGCTAAATCTGCTGTCCCCTGCCTGTGAACTAAACGATGGGGCGTTTTTGTTTTGTTTTTCTTTATTGATTTTTAGAGAGAAAGGGGAGAGGGAGAGAGAGATAGAAACATCGATGAGAGAGAACATTGACTGGCCGCCTCCTGCATGCCCCCCACTGTGGATCGGGCCCACAACCTGGCCATGTGCCCTGACTGGGAATCGAACCAGAGACCTTTTGGTGCATGGGTTGACGCTCAACCACTGAGCCACACCGGCCAGGGCTTAGGTCAGCATTTAAAAATAAATGTTCTTTACTTATTTTAGAGACAGAGAAAGGCAGAGAGACAGAACATCGATGTGTTGTTCCACTTCTTGATACATTTATTGGTTGCTTCTTGTGCGTGCCCTGACCGGGGATCGAACCTGCAACTTTGGCATGTGGGGACGATGCTCTAACCAACTGAGCTCCCGGCCAGGGCTAGGTCAGCATTTTCTCACCCTTTCCAGCCTGGGCCCCGCCTGGCACTTGGCCGGGCTCAGAAGCTCCGGCCCTGCACCTGCCTCCTCCTCGTACTGTGACTGCAGCTCAGAGCGCCCGCTTCCTCTCCCCGAGCCTGCATTTCCTGTCCCCTGTCTCGGCGGTCACAGCGACATCGGCTGAGGAGGAGGGCAGGGGACGGGAAATCACGGCCGGCGCTGCCCGGGATCCTGCTTTCACGGCATTCTCCATCACTGTCCCGTCCCGAAGACGCAGGTCCTTCATTCTCCTGTTTCACTGGTGGAGAAACTGAGGCTCAGTGAGGTCAAGCAGGGTGCCCGAGGGGACATCGCTGAGAAGCCTGGCATTTGAGTACAGGCCGTTTGACTCAAAGTGCCAGCCCTTAACCACGATGGGGGCAGGCCGGGGGTTCCAGAACATTCTATGGCAGGAAGGCGGTGTGGGTGGAAAATGGGTGTTTTTTTCTTTTTTTTTCTTCATAATGCATTTTTGGTAGCTCCCTGAGGGATACAGAGAAACTTGGCCGTCACTGTCGGACCCTCTGTCCCCCATGGAAGAATGTTTTCTACCGAAGGGACTTGGAGGCTCTAACAGGCCAGGGGTGGCAGACAGACAGACGTGAAGACTGACGTGTGCCTCCTGCGGCGTGGAGGCACTGGTCCTGAGTGAAACACCCCGCCAGCCAGGGTGTCCCGGACCCAACCGTGATCGTCCAGAGCACCAGGGCACACATTTGGCGGAACTGCCCGGGCCAGCAAAGCGCCGGGCGCCTGTGAATGTTAGTCATGTCACGAGACAGGGAGTGGTCGGAGGAGGGGGCGTGGGGACTGGGAGTGAGGCAGGATTCCTGGCCCAGACTCCTGGGACCGGCCCGGAGGGGACTGCGTACACGGCACACTTGGGCGCGAGCCAAGGACCAGCGCGTGGGAGGCTGTGCCGGGAACTCTGGCGAGGCTGCCTCAGGCCCCTTTTCTGCGTTTCGGCTCCGAAGGCCCAGACACTTCCGTGACTGGAGGAAAGTGTGTCCTTAGGTGAGGACAGGAGGAGATAAGGCCATGTTCCAGACAGGAGAAAGCCATCAGGGAAGGGTGTTGAAATTAATAACGCGACTTCAACTGGAGTTTTTTAAGAACCTTCGATAGTGATGTCTCAGTAAAAGTCAGAGTGTGTGTTAATGTTTTTCTGTCCTTGAGTTTTTCCAGCCCTTTACTGCTGCTCAAACATCGAGGGAGCCCTCAAAGATCAAGTATCCGCGCTGCCCGTCCTGTGTGGCGACAGCGTGGGGACCGCGGCGCTCGGGCTTGAGCGCAGTCAGCGTGGGAACCTGTGACTTCGCTTGTAGTTTTCAGGAAATGAGGTGTCGTCGTCAGGGTAGTTTCCTGTCATAAAAAGTCCTCCAATTTGGTTTTAAAATAGCAGCCTCTAGTGTTATTTTTGACTCAGAAATCTATAGGAAATCTAAAATTGTGGGGGTTTTTTTCTTTTCTTTTTTTTTTTTCTTTTGGTGAAAGAATTTTCCATATTTTCCACAGACAAGAAATGAGATGTGTCTGTCCCTGGTTGTACATAACGTGAGGACATGTGTTTCACCAGGCGCAGGGGAAGGGAGCCCAGTGAAAGGGGAAATTCTGTGTAGACTCCGTGAGGGGCCCATCCTGAGGGCACCCAGTGGGTGTGAGCACAGTCTGTGGCCGTCAAACATTTTTTATACGTGACGCTTCTTGGCTTTTTACCTCGTTCCAAGCTTGTCCTTAAGAACAGCTCAACGTTTCTGGGCAGATCCACCTTTTATAAGTAAAAATGTGGTTTGTCCTTCAAGTATCAGGGAAAGAAAGACTTTGCAAAAGTCTCTTCAGTGTGTGGGAGAGGTTCAATATAGAAGAGTCAAAACCTAATTAGAGAGTTCTTAAGACACACCTGCAGCGGAGGAGGAAAAGCCACAGGCCGCTGCTGCTGGGGGCGGGGGAGATGCTGAGGCTGCCCGTGGTCACGAGACCACACTCTTAGGATTTCACAACCCACTGGCCTTCTTTTAACCTTTTTTTTTTTTTTTTTTTTTTGGTACAATATGTATGACAAAATTCACGAGCTTAACCATTGCAAAGTGTCCAGTGTTATGCAGTCATTACTGCTATTCAACTCCAGGCCACCTTCCTCTCCCCAAGGAGACCCTGAGCCATGAGCACTCCCTCACTAGCCCTCCTTCCTGCAGCCCCCACTTTCTGTCCTGTGGGTTTGACACTCTGGGCATTTCACATAAACCCAAGCTCCTGTCACTGAGCACAGTGGTCCCAGGATCCCTCCACATGTAGCATCCATCCGTACTCCTTTTCATGGCTGAGTAATATTCCTCTTCGTGTACCCATCCATGAATGGACTTTTGGGTTGTTTTCGCCTCTTGGCTATTGTGAAGAATGCTGCTACATCCACACACAAGTTATTTTACTTGAATTAAAAAAAAGTTTTTTTCATGTACACGTTACGAACTGAAAACCTGTTTTCAGTTTTTGGGGTGTAGACCTCAGCATGGAATCGCTGGGTCCCACGGTGACTCTGTTTCACTTGCTGAGAAACTGCCAGACTGTTTTTCTCTTCTTGATGCTTTTCTAGGGATAAAAAGCCACCATGGCATTGAGATCCCCAAACCAGTTATGGGATGGTTAGAGAAGGCATCTATTTCTGGACTGAAGAGTGTTAGTCTTACGAGGTTCCTCCGAGGCCAAACTGCATTCAGAACGCTTTGCTGAGTGGGCGAGCGAACACCAGCCACTTGGCGTGTTTCTTCACCCCCTGCGGCGGCCGGCGCTCCCCGGGAACATCCGCCCGTCAATGACCAAGTCCAGTATCTCTCCAGGGACGGGTACACACGGGT
This sequence comes from Tadarida brasiliensis, assembly GCA_030848825.1. Taxonomy (NCBI): domain Eukaryota; kingdom Metazoa; phylum Chordata; class Mammalia; order Chiroptera; family Molossidae; genus Tadarida; species Tadarida brasiliensis. The sequence continues at coordinate 25,734,915 of CM061278.1, read as the reverse complement.
GAAACTGTCACGGTCCACGTTGCTTGTATACCTCTTCTGGGTCAAATGGAAGCTCTCTAATCTCCTGTGTGGTTTGGTTAAATGTGGATTAATCCAAGGCAGATCTGAGTCAGCTACTCCGCGCCCTTTTTCTGTTGGCTTTTGCTTACAGTCCACGGTTGCCCAGGACGGGGTCAAAGAGAAGTGACATGATTACAGATCACATCGCAGGTAATGCTGAGGATTCCCCAACAGCAGATTGGCTGGTGACGGTCCTGTCCTAGCTTAAGGTCACCTGATGAGAAGGGGTTGTGGGCCCCGTCCCCTGATGTGGTGAGCTCCACGGTGGGCCCAGCCTGTTCCTGTGAGGCAGCTCTCCCCTCTGTGGTGGCCGGGGCTCCCCGGGCTCCCCAGACAGAGGAAGTAGCTCATCAGAGGTCCGCTGTCACCCACGGCTAAGATCCTAAATATTGACCCCCCACACAGCACAGGACGGGACCACTGTGTGGTGTGGCGGGTCTGGAGGCCCCCGGGGGCCAGCCCGCCCGGCGGCTGCTGGAACATGGGGTGATCTCGGTCTGGGTTGGGTTAGGAGGCGGTGGCCCTGGGAGGGGACGCCGGGGAGCAGGCCAGTGTCTTGTTAACCGCCAGCGTGCCTGGCGGCTACGGTTCCATTACTGGAAGCTATGGGGACAGCCCTCCCCCACTGGTCACCTGAAACCTTGGCATCACCATCCTGCTGTCTCCTCCTGTCCCTCCTCCGCTTCTGACCAGGAAGAGATGACCATTCCACCCGCCAGCCTGGACATACGGGGAGGTCCCCGCTGTGGCGAGTGAGTCCTGTGCCAACTCCAGCTGCCCTTGGCCACTGTCCTGTCTAATAACCACCAGTGTTTTCCACGCCTAGAAGTGACGTTAGAAGCCAGGTCCGCGGGGCGGCGGCAGGGGCTTCCCCAGCAGCCGCAGCTGGCCGCGGGTAGGTGCCGAGGAGGCTGGGCTGACTAGGTAAGTAACCCGTGGCAAGAGGCTGTGTGGGTGGGGGCGGTCCTCTCAGTTTCCTAGCATCGACCTCTGTTTCTCCATCAGCCCTGCGCTGTCCTCAGGTACAGCGGGTTCAGCTCCTCCGCCTCCCCCCAGGGGTTCGTCCTTGCAGTGAGTGACCCTGTGCGGACCGTGGGCAGCCCCCAAACAAGCCTCCCCGGGTCCCGAGCCCCCAAAGCCACACGGACGGGCCTGTGCTCGGCTGTGTTCCAGCCCTTCTGAGATCTGGGGTCCTGCCTTTCATGAATATACATTTGGTCACAGCAATCATTTATCTTTCCAGATGACCAAAGTCGTAGAAAATGTGGAAAATACAGAAGAAACTAAAAAATCAGCCATGATCCTACCTCCCAGTGAGCACCGCTATTAACATATAGAATTTCTGCAGAGTGTGTGTGTGTGTGTGTGTGTGTGTGTGTGTGTATTTCCAGTAAAGAAATGGGACAGTACTCTTTACGTGGCTATGTTGTTTTAAGACATTGATGTTCTTTCGGTTCTGCTGGGCTGTGTCGGCAGGCAGCCCTGTGTGAGTTAGGGGCGTGGGGCACAGTGACTCGACTTCACGTATTTTTTGACATGGTTACCACAAGAAGCTTCGGTAGCCTCGTCGTCTCGTACAGATAAAAGCGTTTTCCCTTGTGGTGAGAACTTGGAGGATTTATTTTCTCAGCAACGCCTGAGTCGACCACACAGCGGTGTTAACCGTAGGCATCACACACATGTGACTTTGTCTTCAATATTAAACTGTGGAGGCCCTGGCCGGGCGGCTCAGTGGGTTAGAGCGTCGTCCTGACACGTCAAGGTTGTGGGTTCGATCCCCAGGTAGGGCACATACAAGGATCAACCAATGATAAGTGGAACAACAAATCGATGTTTCTCTCTCTCTCTCTCCCTCCCTTCTCTCTTTTTTCCGTGCTGTCTCTAAAATCAATAAATAAAATTTAGAAAAGAAAGAAAACCCACTCCAAAACCATTCACGTGTGGATATTTTTAGGGCTGTATAATAATGTCTTTAATGATATTTTCTTCTCTGCTTGGCCCCTGTGGGTCCCTCCCCTTGGGGGGGCACCATCCCTGGAAGTGTGAGCTGGGCTTTGGGGCTTCCTGGTGGCGGTCTGCTGTCCTCCCCTGGGTATTAGTAGGAACCAGACTGGGCTGGAAAGCCCTCCCCTCCCTCTTCCTCCCACACTCAGGTGCACCTGGACCTCCCTGGGGGCAGCGTCCTGGCCCGCACTGCTTGTCTTACCCCGTCCCCAAGTCCCTGCAGATGTGACAGGCAGTCCCACCCACCCTGAAGCCCACCAGGACCTCTGGGCCTGCAACACAACACAGGAGCTTAAGTTGGAAGCACACACTTTATTTTTAACTCACTCAACGGATTCTCTTTTATTTATTTTTAAATCCTCACCCAAGGATATTTTTCTATTCATCTTCAGATAGAGTGGGAGGGAGGGAGAGAGAGAAACATCGACGTGAGAGAGACACATCGACTGGCTGCCTCCCGCACGACCCCGACCAGGGCCGGAGACCGAACCGCAACCGAGGTCCGTGCCCTTGACCGGAATCGAACCCGCGACTCATTGGTCCGCGGGCCGACGCTCTCACCGCTGAGCCAAACCAGCCAGGGCAGGATTCCCTCTTTTAAAAAATGCACTTTTGTCCTGATTATAAAAAGAAAGAATGATCCATTATGAAATAATTGGAAAATACAGACAATCATAAGGAGGAAAATTTTAAAAATCAACAACTCCACCAAGGTCCAGATGTGACTGTTGTCACAAGTTCGGCGTGTTTCTTCTTGTTTTGTATATAAAGTGGGTTACGTCATTCGCGTGGAAGTTGACGCAACAGGGGGGTTGGTATAGGAACAGTTCACACGCAGCCACACCGAGGGTGGACAGGGAGGGGCCCGATGCTCCCGGCACCTCCTGCTCTTGGTCCCCTCTCGGTCCTTACGTACATCGTACTTGACTGGGCAATGCGACAGGGGTTGGTACACGGGTATTTTCCCTTTTAAAAGTTCATCAAACTTAATTTATCAAGTGCGTACACTTGTGACTTTTCTCGCTGTAAAACTGAAAACAGTATTCCTTAAACGTGTGTGTTCCTCGGACAAGTCAGCATGTGCTCGAATGATACAGGCTACTATTTTTTTTCTTTATTGATTTTAGAGAGAGGGAAGGGAGAGGGAGAGAGAGAGAAACATCAATGAGAGAGAACATCGGCTGGCCGCCTCCTGCATAGGAGATCCCAGCCGCAGGTGAGAAGTGTTCTCGCTCCAGAACCATCTCCTTCCCACGGCGGGTTCGTCCTGATCCCACTGGCGGGCGTTGTTTGGGGAGGGTGCCTGCAGTTCTGCTGCCTCTCGGGGTGGGTGCCCCACGCCCTCGGTGCCCGGGGCGGTGCCCGGGGCGGTGAGAGCGCATTCCTCAGCTCTGTGAGCTGCTGGAGCAAATTCACGGCCCGAGGCCGGGTGGGCAGAACCTCCAGGGACAACCTGGGTTGGTCCTAGCGGCTGAAGTTCGGGTCATTCTCGTCGACGGAGCCCTTCACCTCCAGGTAGACAGCGTCAGGAGGGAGTTGGCGGGGGACACCAGCTGGTGTGGCGTTGAGGGGGACCCTACATTGTAACAGGGTCACAGTCCTGAGTCCCCTGGGTCCTTACCCTAGGCCTTCAGAGTGGCCGTGGCTTTGTCCAGCCGTCCCGGTGGGACAGTCCCAACCCTAACTGAGACAGCCCCCTGGGCCTGCGTTGTGGCGAGCAGCCACAGGGCGGATACCAGGGGGGCTCCGGTGGCCACCTTCAGAGTCCCCGGCCCCCGTGGTACTGGTCATGTCCCAGAGGAAGCTGGCCCCAGGCTCTGAGCTTGGCGAGGCCAGCCGACCACACCCCATCTCCTGGCCGCAGTGCTTAGATCAGGCTGGACTCTCCACCTGGGTCCTGCGGGTTGGGGCCCATGTGGTTCGAGTGTGGATGACGGGTGCTGATCCGGTGGGAGGAGGGCAGGGAGCTGACTCAGACAGGGGGCTGCAGGGGGCCTGGCCCTCGGCGTGTCCAGCTGAGACCCGTTGTCCCAGCGTGATTGTTGCGAGTGACCCCTTTCACTCTCAAGTGTCAGGTTTGGGCAGTCAATCAGGGGGTGACCCTGGCTTGGAGGCGCCTTTCTGATTCACTTGGAAAGCCTTGGGGAGGGTCACCCCCAGAGACAGGCTGTCACCCCTGAACGGAAAGCTCCGGAGAGGAGCCTGTGACAGCTGATGGGGACGCACCTGCTGGGCCTCGTTATAAAGCCCGTGCACGAACAAGCAGGGTTCCGACAGGCACGCACCCGAGTTCATACGAAAAGAACGAAGGCGCGGGCTTGCCTTCAGCAGCTTTAACGTGGGCGCTGTGCCTGGTGCCCGGGCTCAGGGATGGATGGCAGTACCGTGTCCGTCAACAGCTCCTGCTCTGATCGGCGAGACACAGAGGGAGAATCTGAAACACTGTTTGGGGGCAACAGACGGGAGGGAAGGTGTTCTGTGCAGAGCCCCTGGGCACGGGCTCCTGTGGGAGGCAGAGGGGTCTCAGGCGCACCCCCCTTTCTGAACCTGGACTCAAACTGCATGGCCGGGGGGTAGTTCAGCGTCTGTGTGGGCAGCAGCTCTGGACACAGACGACCTGGATTTGACTGTTGACGCCCATGTCCTTGGACGAGATACTGTGGTAGGATTCTAGCAAATTCAGAGCGTTGATGAGCTGACCTCTGTGACCGGGAAAGCACAGTCCCTCGAATGCAGCGAGCGGCCAGCCAAGGTCAGTTCCCAGGAATAACCCCGGTTGGTGCTCTGTTACGGATCGTGTATTTTAGATCTACTACCTAATGTCACGTGAGGGACTCACGAGGCGTTCCCTTCGCTTCATAACTGAGGAAGCTGAGGCTAACAAGATGGGACTGTCCGTGCTGGCTAGCGGGAGGTGCAGTGAGATTGACGCTCACACAGGCCCGGTTGAGCTGGAGTCTGGGCCCCTGCGCCAGGCTGCCCGGTCTGGACCATCCCGGCATCGCCAGGGCCGGGCCCACTGCCTGGTGCCTCCTCCCCGTGACTGTCCCTTTGTTCTGTCTGCTGGGCCCTCAGTGTTTGGCTCACATTGTATCTCACTCATTCGCACGCCGCCTCTGCCTCTGGTCTGCAAGCCTTTGTTTGTGTGACGTCCGTGCTCGGCCCACCAGGGCTGCCTTGTATTCACCCACGCAGGGGCTACCCATGTCTGACTCCCTGGGAGCACTTTCCAGAGGGTTGTGCCGAGCGTCCGAGGATGGCCCGTCCAGGCTGTTTGTTCCTTCTAAAGATTCAGATGTCAAGTGCCCCTCAGCCAGCTGGGGTCGGAGGCCTGCCGCTGTGTGCACACGGGCAGCTCAGACCACTGGTGCTGCTTTTGTTTCCGGAGGCGGGGAGGTTCGGAGGAGAGAACGCGGGACTCGGGGGTTCAGCCACTTCATGCTGAACCATGGGACCCTCAAGGGTCATGCGTACCCCCACCTAACTCAGAGTTGGGGGGGAGAGACAACAGGACTTATGGGCGTTAGCGTGGGAGAACAGGGTAATCTGGAGGGCTTATTGGTGAAAAAGAAGTTGGAATAGAGCCGGTGTTGCCCGTTTGTATAAACAGATTTCAAAAGAGTATGTACGATAAGATTCTGCTTTTCTTGTCTCTGGGCAATGGGATTCTGGGTGATTTTTCCTTCTCCCTGTTGCCCATCTGCATTTCCTAATTTTGCTATTGATGAATTTTTGGGAGGGGCTCGGTGGAGTCGTTACCAAGTCATTCGAGATGTCCAGTAAGGAGGTTGTGACTGGCACCTGGTATCCAGTTAGAGCAAATAGCTGATGTTGTCCGGTGATGGGACAGTGGCAGCGTCAGGAATGTGAAATGACGGGATTATCTGCATTGATTTTTCTCCCTTCGGTGCTGCAGTTTTCCTGGCACCGTCTGACGGGTGATGTGATTGCCCACCAGCCTGGCCTCTGGTGTGCGGCTCGGGGCTGGCACTGGGCCTACGACTGAGCTCCCCGGGCTCCCCCGCCCCTGTCTGTATCAAGAGAGATAATGATAATAAAACGCTGTTTTAAGTTCACTTGAAGTGTGAACGAATTCCTTCCATGGGACCACAACAGGTGTCTCGTTTGATGTCACCTGTGACCTTTGGCTCATAACGTTTCCAGGGACTTCTTCAGGTTCCCCTGACGTGGGCCCCCTCCCCTGAGGCTTCGTCTTCAAAAGACGCTGCTTTAAAATGATTACGGAGTAACGGACATTCATTGTTTTTCTGCTTCTTTTTACTTAGTCATGATTCAAAGTCACTGTGTTTAAATATCTCATCAGCGGTGCCTGTGTGACGGTCCTTTCTGCAGATTCCGTGGTCAGAGTCATCTCAGCCGTTGAGGTCAGAGGGACAAGCCCCAGCTGAGGTCTGCTGAGGCCCCAGGCTCCGCCCCTCGGCCGGCCCGTGGGTCTCTGTGTCTCTGTTCAGCTCAGGGTTCTCGCCGTGCGCTTGCTACGTGCACTGTGGAGAGCAATGCCGAGCAATCACGTTCTCTCTCGCATGGTTTTTAGTGGAGCCTAATATTTTTTCATCCTAAGTTTGAATACTAAGATTTGAAAATGTACAATAATCTGTTGTGTCCCGTGTTTAAGGGTCTCAACCAGGGGTGATTTTTGCCCCCAGGAGACATTTGGACCAAGTCTGGAGACATCTTTGGTGATAATTGTGTATGTGTGTGTGTGTATGTGTGTGTGGTGTGTGTGGTGTGTGGTGTGTGTGTGGTATGTGTGTGTGTGGTGTGGTGTGTGTGGTGTGTGTGTGGTGTGTGGTGTGTGGTGTGTGGTGTGTGTGGTGTGTGTGTGTGGTGTGTGTGTGCGGTGTGTGTGGTGTGTGTGTGGTGTGTGTGTGTGTGGTGTGTGGTGTGTGTGTGTGTGTGGTGTGTGGTGTGTGTGTGGTGTGTGTGTGTGGTGTGTATGTGGTGTGTGTGTGGTGTGTGTGTGGTGTGTGTGGTGTGTGGTGTGTGTGTGGTGTGTGTGTGGTGTGTGTGTGTGTGTGGTGTGTGTGTGTGTGGTGTGTGTGTGTGTGGTGTGTGTGTGGTGTGTGTGTGTGTGTGTGTGTGGTGTGTGTGGTATGTGTGGTGTGTGTGTGTGTGTGTGTGTGTGTGTGTGTGTAGACTGGAAGGCTGCCGGACAGCCTACAAAGTGCCCACAACAGAGAACAATGGAGCCCAGAAGGTCAGCACTGAGAAGCTCGGACGCGGATGCACCCAAAGGACTGTGACCCTCATGATGGTTTTGTCCTCACCAGCGCCCACTTACAAAACACATCAACAGACCCTTCTGTAACCGTGTTCCTTCTCCCCCTTCTCTTCGCAGAACCTTGTCCTGGCGAAATGTCTGCACCTTTGAAAGCCTTGCGAGTTACCCAACAAGTCTCTGCTACGGAACTAAGTGTGCAACTCGGACATTGTGATTTCAAGTATCCGCCGCCCATGAGGTTCCCGAGGTTAATGTCTTTCTCCCCCACAGAGGCAGTGCTGGAAAGTGGTCAGACACCATAATTATGCTGCAACATTTGATAGAAGAGTTTTTATTTATTTATTTGTTTGAGTAAGCCTCACCCGAGGATATTTTTCTATCGATTTTTTAGATAGAATGGAAGGGAGGGAGGGAAGGAGAGAGAGAGAGAGAGAGAAACACCAGCGTGAGAGAGACACATTGATTGGTTGCCTCCTGCATGACCCCAACCAGGCCAGGGATTGAACCTGCGGCCCAGGTAGGTGCCCCTGACCGGGAATCAAACCCACGACCCCTTGGTCCATGGGCCGATGCTCTGACCACTGAGCCACACCGGCCGGGCAGTAGATGCGTTTTAAACACAGAAACCTCGTGGTTGAGATGCATCTACACGGGATGAATTGGCGAAGAGACTTCAGGGCCCTTGGACGCAGCTCCGGTGACACGGAGAGCTTCGCCTGTGGGGCAGGTGAGCGCCCGGGGTGAGCGGGGTGTGCCCCTGAAGTAAGGCTGGAGAACCGCATGGTGAATGTGGGTAGAAAATTCGAACCGGCGTGAGGTTTTCTTAGTTGCATCCATTTTCGGGAAGAAAACACATGGACACTGGGGATTTTGAAATGGATTTCCTTAAAACTGTGCCCACGCGTGCTCTGGGAAGTCCTCACGTGGCCACAGAGGACGACCTCTTTCTTCGAGTGATGGAGACTGTTTCCTCACACGGCTGACGCGTGTGGAGGCGAGCTCGGCTGGGCATGGCACAAATAATGTAGGAGCCGGGCGCCTAATCCCACGCCGAGGCTGAGAGTGCAGCGTCCGACACAGCACTTGTCCCCTCTCCATCGCCACCGCCTGTGCCCCGGGGCAGGTGATTGCTTGCTCTGGCCCACGGCTCTCTCGCCTGTGAAGTGAGACTGACAACACATCCCTCCTTGGCTGTCGTGGGGTTTAGATGAGGTCCAGCGCCCGACACGTGCCGAGCGCTGCGTGGACATTACCGACTGTCATCTTCAGACATCACAGCCTCAGGGGCCGAGCGGTGCCGGTGGGGTTGTTTCCAGTCCCGTTTCTTAGATCGCGCTCTCGGTGCACGAGGACGGTGCCCGGCTAGCCTGATTGTATGGGCGGCGTCGACGAGAGTCTGGGAGCCAAGGCCTGCTGCTGTGCCCAGCACCGTCTCCGAGAGCGCCCCCTGGAGGACGGGCCTCTGCGCACTGGCAGGGATTTGCAGTGTTCCGCGGACCCTGGGCTCGGCCGCCGTGGGCGGGCGCCATCCGATGCCTGCGAGGGGGTCACTGACACAAAACACGCGGAAAGGCAAGGCTCCAGGTAACACCACCCAAGCGCCTTCCTCCTTCCGGCGACGACCGTTCTGTCGGGTCACACAGTTTAATCCCAGAGGAGTTGTCCCCTGGCATTAAACTGTCCAAACAGTATTTATACCTGTGGCCGTCCTGTAGGGACACTTAACCCCGCACAGCCGCTGAGGAGTAGTTAATGGCCGCGCCAGCGCGACCGGCCGTGTGAGTGATCACAGAAGTTCGACCTGGCCTGTCACGGTTTATGGAGGGAGGCCGTTTGTCCATCGCCCGCTCCGACCGCAGCAGGCAATTTGAGATGAAATGAGACAGTGCTACAAGCAGATTGATTTGAGAATCTCACCTGTTCTTCCCTTTGACCCTTGACAAGTTGACACCACAGAGATTGTGACTTTAAAAAATGATTGGCTGCAAATACGTTTAGGGGGATGATTGACTGTGCGCGGGAGCGGGGCTGAGAGGCAAGGTGACTGGAAACCCCACAGCGCGGGGTGGATGCGTCTGGACCTTATTAATTATCCCACCAGGTGGGTCCGCTAAGAGCCCGGATCGGGTGATTGCTGTTCCTGGCGAGAGACGAGCGGCCCCATCTCCGGGGAAGAGCTGCGGTGTTTACCACACACTCGGTAAAAGTTACTGATCCAATTGGCTATTTGGGGTCGAAAAGCACAGCCTACCTATGAGGATAAGAAATTGAGTTTGTGTTCATAGATTTCATCTTTCTTATTGTTCCTGGATTGTTTTTTTTTCTTTTTTGTAAATATGGTCAGTCACACACAGGAGACGCCGGGATGGAAGGATGATAGCTTGAGCTGAGACCGGAAGAGGGACCCCAGGTCTGCACGAACAGATGCCTTGTCTCTGATCCTTTGCGGTCATGTGTAGATTTTCACCCCAAAATCAGGTCACAGGGCACCAGTATTTCCCATGTTCTCTCGACTCCCTCCTGCCGGGGTCCCCTTTCTCTCAGAACTGCAGTTTTTGTCATCAATAAACGCGATCACAGACAGAATCTCAAAACCCCCGACAGCCACAGTGACAGCCAGGAAGGTTCTTTACGAAAACGCGGTGCTCTCCCTTCACAATCACCTGCTCTTCCTGCCGAGGTTACTCTAGGGGAACGCTGCAGCCGGCTCGTTGATTTACGGGGGCCCAGAATCCCCGCGAAGCGTCCACGCGCCTGTGGGAGCCGTGGAATCTCGGCTGTTCTCCGTGGCTTTTGTGTTTTCCTCTATTCTAACCACTTGGTTTGAGATATAATTTTGAAGAGGCTCGTGAAAAGTGTAACAAATCCCCGGTGGGTCTCCGTTTAAATTATTTACTGCCCCTTGGAGCCGTGTCTTCATTGAGCTATGTTAAAAGTATCTTGCTGGGATGTTTCTTTATGTGGCCCGTCGAGTTCCATCGCGGGGCCGGTTAATAAGCTGTGCACCTGCCAGGATGGACGGCCTGACCCCTGCGCCCCGGCACTGGTAGACATAGTGTGAGATTGCTTTGTGAAATAAAGCTGTCGGTAACATCAACAAAATAAAAAATGATCGCGTTCCAATACTCTCTGCTGAGGACCCTGACAGGGCTGAAATATGGAATAAAATTGAAAGTAGATTAGTTTTCGGTCTTCAGTCATGTGTTGACAAGAAATAGGAGAGGAGAACATATCTTTGAACTTTTAGTTTTAAAGTTTTTTAATGAAAATATTTATCATTTTGCAAGGTTCCCTCTTTCCCGATCACATCGAGGCTGGCCGGCGCTAAGACAATCCTTCTCTTTATGTGGATATAAATACCGCGCTATCTTTGGGTTAAACACCACGAAGGTGACTCGTGCGCCGCGAGCTGGTCTGACCCGCATGAGTTCAGGAGCCTCACACAATAAAAGAGCTGATTGGAGAGGCTGGGAAATCAGTCGTTAATAAGCAGCGTATTTCTCGGGTATGTAAAGCATGTAAATGGGTGGAGACAAGCCAGCGGCCAGAGCTGTCGCCTGTCCGCCCTCCGCCCGCGTCTGGAGAGGACGAGCAAACACGTCAGAGGGCGGCAGGCCGGGCTGCTGCTTGTTTTGCACCGAAAGGAATGTGAACATTGAGGCCGGATTGTGCAATGACTCCCTCGCCACGCGGTTGTATATTAACCAGGGGAACCACGGCCCCCACGGCGTGGACGGTCAGCAGAGGTGTGGGCTGGGCAGCGACCGCCCCTCCGGAATCTGCAAACATCCTGTGTCGTCCAGCCTGAGCCCGGAGCTCTGGGAGATGCAGGCTCGGTCCCCTCCTCCCCACACAGGGCGGCTGAGCGCCCCGCTCCTCTCAGAACGGCTTTCCTTTTGCAGGTTCTTCCCCTTGAAACACAGACGCACAGTCTTCACACAGGTCGGGGCTGCCGCGCTCCGGGGCCTGGCGCCCAAGTTCAGGGCCGGGCGAATGTTGCTGAGCCTGTAACTCCAGCTTCAGTAAAACATAAAAAAAGCCTAACTGGACTTTCCCCCCTCAAACCCGAGAGTCACATGCTAGCAGAGGGCTGAAGTGGGCAGAGCCGGAGGGATGGTGTTTAGGCAGGAGAAGTCAGCCCCACCGTCCTGATCTTGCACTCCCCATAGTCAGAAGCTGGGGGAGCACAGATCGTGTGGGCTGACGGTTCTGACAAAAAGGGTTTTGTAAGGTTGCCAGCAATCTCTCCTGAGCTATTTTCAAGCGGTGACAAAGGAGATTTTTACACATTCCAATCATGTAAAATAGAGCTGTGTTTCCGAGGGGCTTGCCAGGCCCCCCGAGGTCCAGCGCTGTCAGCCCTTCGTTCGATCACTAGTTGATGTTCACCCTGACTTTGCTCGGCGATGTCTTTGAGCAGGACAGTGAGTTCCGAGGTCTCCACCTTGCTGTCCTCTGTGACCATCGGTCTGGATGGGAATAACCACATCGTTACCAAACACCCAGACCACTCTGCTCGTGCGTTTTATTCGTGGGTTTTCTGTCAAACGCCAGGATCCAGGGGGGGGCGGGTCAGCGTGCTGCGGAGGCTGGGGACAGTCATACCCAGGGAATGCGTCCTAGGCTGGTCACCAAGGAGAGACGAGGTGGGAAAGGAGGTGAGTGGGTAAGGTCGCCCGCTGGGGGTGCGGTCAGTTGCATCACCCCAGAAGATGAGAGGAGGGTGCAGGGCGAGAGCACGCACAGTGACGGCAGCGTAGGATGGGACAGGACTTGAAGGCATTCGTGCGGAGAGCTGCCTGTCACAGTGGGGAGGGGCAGAGACCGAACAGTGGCATCCGCGAAAGCGCCCCCTGGAATGTAGCCTGGGGTCCCGGTGTCGATTCTGCACCTAAGGGCCGTGGTACCTTCAGCAAAAGAACGAACCACCTTGGAGTCAGGTGTGTACTCTGCCAGGGAAAGGCACGGCCGAGGCGGCTGTGTGTGAGCTCAACGGGACAAGCTGCTGGACAGGGGCTGGCGTGGCTCCCACGGAGCACCTGCCCGAGAACTGCCGGTGGCCTCTGCCCTCGTGTCCCCTCAGACGTCAGGAGCCTGACGGGGCCTGCTCCGTTCTTGTGGAGGGAAGTGTCCAGAAGCTCTTCACCTTCAGTAAACCAAGTACCCCCTCTGGTTATTGGGTTGAAGACGGGGTACGCTGCGGCTCAAACCAGATGTGACAGTGGTTGGGCAGGAGCGCACAGATGCAAGGACACGGGGAGGGAAACCAACAGACTTGGCCGTGGGTTGGAGGCGAGGGAGGGGGCCTCCCCTGGGCATTGGTCTGGCGGCTGGGTGATGGGGAGCCATCCCCTGTGGGGGGACTCGGGAAGAAAACTGTGGTGCAGACACGTTCCGTGTGGAGTCCCCGTTAGCAACGTGTTTGGTGACGCAAAGAATACAGTCCACATGTAGGTTCAACACCCGCAGCTCCTCGGGACCCCGTTCCACACACGCGCGTGCCTTTTACTCCTCGAACAGCAACACCCCCCGTCTGCGAACGAACACGCAGGTTAGGGCCATCCCTCGGAACAAGGCCCGGGACTGCAGAGAGGACCGCTCTGCTCGGAGGGTAATTGCTTCCGAAATGTTGCTTGTGGACGGACCGGTGTAAGCCGCCGTTAGTTCCTTGTGTAATTAATGCAGGAAGTGCAGTTTCTGTGCGTGGAGAAGGAGCCTGGAGCGTCACGCTGACCGTGTCCATAATGTGCACTTGTGATCACAGACTGTGGGTGACTGTCCAAGCCACACTTTATTACAGCAATAAAACGTGAGCCTGTGAAGCTACGCAGGGCTCCTGGCCCGGCCACCACATCGCTGTCAGCTGGGGAGGCCCCCCCCCCCAAGACAATGAGGATCTCTCTGTCAAGGGAGAATACTGCATGTTGACAGAATAACACCCTCCGTGGGGTCATCCGAGCAACCAAAAACCCAACTCTGCGAGGACAAAAGGCAGAAGGGGAGACCCTCACGGTCCTTGGCGGACTGAGGGTCAGGTTGTCACTAAAGATGTGACAACAGCCGCCTCCTGCACCCACGGCAGCGCCCGGGGGATTTCACAGCGGAAGCGAGCCCAGTTCCGGGCGTTCCTGGGTTCACGCTCGGCCACACTGACAAGCACAAGGGCCAGGCTATTGGCTGGCTGGACCAATCGATACCTCGTTAGGTGTCTGCCAATCACTCCATTAGGGAGGAAGACGGTCTGGATTAGTTCCAGCAGCTTCTCAGATGCTCGAAGGACACGGCCAGCCCCTTCCCTGGGTGGGAAACAGAGGAACGGCCTCCTTTCCAGGAAGGGTGGGGGCCCTCCGATCTGGGTAGCACTGGGGTATGTTCAGAACAGCGTGGGGCCGCCCGGGTGGCAGACATGTGGGCGGAAACACAGAAGACATTTCCATAAGCAGACAACAGGCTGCGTGCCCCCAACGGGGCCACCCACCCAAACTCAGACGTCAACATCAGAGGCGGCCAAAGTGTACCGTTTCTGCAGAAAGCACCACGCAGAATTCCCAGAGAGCCTTTCCCGTGGGTTCACTGGGAAAGGAAACCCAACCTTTCTCGGACACAGGGAGATGTTTAGGGAGGCTTATTTATTTTTTCTTTTCTTTCAATAACTACCGATTTTCAACTAAAAATCATTTGATTTCAAAATTTCGTCTCCAGAATCTCACATTTAAAAAAGCTATTTTTTTCCTTTATTTTTAGAGAGAGGAAGTGAGGAGGAGAGAGATAGAAACATCGATGAGAGAACATCGATTGGCCGCCTCCTGCATGCCCCCCACTGGGGATCGGGCCCACAACCTGGGCATGTGCCCTGACCGGGAATCGCACCAGCAACCTCTTGGTGCGTGGATCGATGCTCAACCACTGAGCCACACCGGCCGGACGGAATGTCATATTTTAATCTTCCTCTCAGAATGCCCGCTTTCTTCCATTTTACAGAAATTTTGTCACAGCACAAAAATAAAGGTCTCTCCGCTGAAGGTGGTGCCGGAAGGGTGTGTGGCCTCCCGTCTGTCCAGAGCAGTCTGCCGAAATCTGTGTATGTGGTTTTTTACAGGGAGGGGTCCAGGGCTTCCATAACATACTCTGAAGGGTCTGTGCACCCCCCTCCCCGCCTGGCAGAAGCATTTTTGGACCCCGACCCAAATCCAGCAGGAGGACCACCTTCTCCAGTTCTCCGGTGATGTCTTTCCTTGGAAGGCCAACAGGTGGCAGCCTAGACACCTGCGTGGAGCTGCCCCATTTTCCTGGCCCCAGAGAACTTTCATGGGTAAAACGAAAGGATTTAAGGATGTGAGATCCCACAGTAACCTTGCTTGGGCTTGGATGGATTGTGGATGTGTGTCCCCTCAAACCGCCTTCCAGCATTCCTGGAGGAGGATGGAGAAACTGAATGAGCAGTTCTGGCCGGTAAGGTCCTACAGATGGAAAGATAACATTTGCTAAACGCACGTCTTTTGTGGCTAAGGAGTTGAATGAACACCATCCCCAAAAAGCACAGAGCTCGATCACTTGCTGAATCCAAAGCACTTACCTAAAATAAAACTGAGCATACTTTATTTTACTACATAGTATCATTGTTTCAATTCTCTATAAACCGCTTTAAGATGTTCCTGATTGTGAACAGAAAAATACTTGCTTCTTTGAACCAAATACCAAACACCTCTCAGTTCTTCCACTCCTCAGGGGATTGAAAATAACAGAAAAGGGGAAGTTGTTTCCCACGCGTAGGTTCAGAGAGTTTTTATGTCGCTAGTAAAGTATCACTTTCATTTTCTGGGAAAGCATGCGAAGCGTAGATCTCTGCTGGAAACTCTCCCCCAGATGCGCACCGGGTGACGTTTCCACCTTAAACAGATCTCCCGATTCAAATATAAGCATCTTACGGAGCTGGCTCTGGGTCTTCAGGTGGCTGGCCACGATGAAATTTCTCAGGGTGGACGTCTGTTTGATGGAATGTTTGGTTCTTAGTGATGAAATCAAGCCTGTGCTCCTCTCTTACACACGGGAGGCATCTCCCCGTGGAAAGCAATCCTTTGGTGGGTGTAGAGGAAATATATTTTGTCCATCATTTCTATTTCTTTGAGAGTTCCCACAAAATTCTTCATTATTAGGTAACAGAAAGCAAATATGCACAGTTCCAGGCTGCCCTGTGTGGGAGAAGCGGTTAGATAGATGGCCTGGTGGCATTTGGCAAATATCGTCAGATGTAATGCAAATTTTGTGGGTGGAATAGAGTTTGAGAAATAGTTGCCAGCCTCTTCTGGTTTGTTCCCCCCCCCCCCCCAGTCCAGTTTAACCTGTGAGATTCCCTCGACATGGAAAATAATCTCCAAGGGAACAGGAACAAAGTGCTTACAGTCCAAGCCCAGCTTCTCTCCTATAATAAGTAACTTTGGAACGGCCATTAGTTGATCAATTAATCAATTGGTTAGTTCTTAGGAGCATCTGTTTTCTGCCTAGTCCTCTGCTAAGTGTTGTGAGGAATGTGAGACGAATTTAACGCATACTTCCTCAGTGTGTTCATGATGCCTTTGTGCCTTAATGTGAGTGTGTGTGTGTGTGTGTGTGTGTGAGAGTGTGTGTGAGTGTATGTGTGAGAGTGTGTGTGTATGTGTGAGAGTGTGTGAGTGTGTATGAGAGTGTGTGTGTATGTGTGAGAGTGTATGTGTATGAGTGTGTGAAGAGCATGTGTGTATGAGTGTGTGTGAGTGTATGTGTATGTGTGAGAGTGTGTGTGTATGAGTGTGTGAGAGCATGTGTGTATGAGTGTGAGTGTGTGAGAGTGTGTGTGAGAGAGAGTATGGGTGTGTGAGAGTATGAGTGTGAGTGAGTGTGTGTGAATATATGTGAGAGTGTGTGTGAGAGCATGTGTGTATGAGTGAGTGTGTGTGTGAGTGTGTGTGAGTGAGAGTGTGAGAGTGAGAGTGTGAGTGTATGAGTGTGTGTGTGAGAGTGAATGTGAGTGTGTGAGTGTGTGTGTGTATGAGTGTATGTGAGTGTGTGTGAGTGTGAGTGTATGAGTGTGTATGTGAGTGTGTGTGAGTGTGAGTGTATGAATGTGTGTGAGTGTGTGTGAGTGTATGAGTGTGTGTGTGAGAGTGAATGTGAGTGTGTGAGTGTGTGTGTGTATGAGTGTGTGTGTGAGTGTGTGTGTGTGGGGGAAAGTGCCCCATTGGGAGATGCGAATGGGCGGGGTGTCCAAGGGCAGTTTGTTCCCTGCTCCAGGAGATGTGTGTCGCTTTCGGGGGTATCCGATTGAGAAGGGCTTCTTTCCTCTGGCTGCTCCTTCCTCTTCACCTGGGTGCTTGACACACCTGAGTTCCTTTTATAAAATGTTGTCATTGTGTAAAGATTGGTCCACAGTCTGAGCAGCCTGTAGGCTGCTAGTTGGGTGTGTTCTCAAAGGTGACCTTTGTGAGATTTTTTCTGTTAGCTCCGCATAGAAGGCTGGCCAACCACGCAGGCCGGGTAGCATAGAGCCTGTTGGGGTGTGAGGTTATCCTTTGGGGACAAAGGTGGGCTCAGGTTTCCAAGGGCGACCCTTCCTCTAGAGCACTGAATTCACTTCCCAGAGCACGGCAGGGGCTCTTTTTGGGGACTATTTGTAAATAGTCCCTGTGTGTTAGGGATGGAGAGTCTGACTCAACACAGTGGACTCTACCACACTTTGGGTTATAGTTCCCCTGGGAGAAAAGGGCTGTTCTGGAACCTTCTTATTCTGTGTACTTTTCATGGTACTGTGATACTTAATGAATTTTTTTTTCTTTGTTGATTTTAGAGAGAGAAGAAAGGAGAGGGAGAGAGAGAAACATCGATGGGCCGCCTCCTGCATGCCCCCCACTGGGGATCGGTCCCACAACCTGGGCATGTGCCCTGACCGGGAATCAAACCGGCGACCTCTTGGTGCAGGGTCGATGCTCAACCACTGAGCCACACCAGCGGGCTCAGCAGGCTTCTTGACCACAAGCCTTCATGTGACTTGCAAACATCAGAAGTGGGGCCCGTGCCGGGTGTCACAGATGCACTGGCTACCTTTTTTCCCAGGGAGCCTCTGGCAGGACAGGTGTGCTAGGAGCCTCACCTTGGGAAGCACGTGCTTACAGATTTGTTCTTGTTTGGGAAGACTTTATCAGAGGAAAAGTTTAACGTGAAGGTTTATTTTGAAAATAAAATCTCTTTTAATTATACATCTTATCTTTCGTTCACCAAAAACAAACAAAAAAACCTCAGGCTAAAAAGGGAATAGGCAAGTCTAAGGTAGTGAATGAACATCTTAGAAGAAAATGAATTTTACCACACGCTTTAAAAAGCATGTCTGGGCCTGGCCTGTGTGGCTCAGTGGTCGAGCGTCGGCCCATGGACTGAGAGGTCGCCAGTTCGATTCCAGGTCAGGGCACTGCCCAGGTTGTGGGCCTGATCCCCAGTGAGGGGCGTGTAGGAGGCGGCCAGTCCATCGATGTTTTATCTCTCTCTCCCTTTCCCTTCCTCTCTCTCTAAAATCAATAAAACAAACAAAACCAAAATTTTTTAAGTGTCTGGGATTACACACGAGTGAGAATCTAAAGAGGCATCTAAAATAATGCACGGTCTCAGCCACAGTTCGAAATAAGGATTTCATTAAGATTCATGTTCTGAAAAGATTTCTTTCCCAAAACAGGCTTGGTAAGTCTGGGCCTTTGTGTGAAACTTAACAAGGCGAGCCCTAGCCACCATCACGGGTGGACAGGAAGAGCTGCTCCTCTTGAAGGAAGAAAAGAGGTCACTGTCAAGCAGTTTTATTTGGTGGCAGCTCCAGGGACACCCGGTGAGCAACGGAGCCCCAAGCAAGCAGAGCAGGAAAGAAGGGAGGAACGGGAGTGTGGGAGGAAACAGGGGCCGTGCACATCGCTGTGCATCACTGTCGGGGTGACGGCGAGCCCCAGGCTTGCTGGGGGCAAGGCCGCAACTACCTCCAGCTGCAGCCTGTGGTCGGCTGGCTGTTGGGACGAAAGGGAGTCACGTGTCCCAGCTGGATCAGCCTGGGAGGCTCCAGCAGGTCTCTGATTTGGGGCTTACTATTAATACGCGTCCATAATGAGATCATGCAGAAAAGCCACGAACGCCGAGTGTGTGGGAACTGGGAGATTCTCACCGATGCGGGCACGAGTGCGGAGGAAGCTCAAGTCCTCATTTTCACTCCCCGGGCGACGGGCGCGCAACCCTGCACTCAAACACTGTCCCTGCAGGAGGGCCCGCCATGGGCGCTGGGTTTGTTGGGGATCGGTTTCCGGAGGACAGAGCGCGGCCTTTCCAAGGGCCCCACTCTCAGGCTAGTAATTCTCTGAATGTGTGAATAAAAGTCGCAGTAAAAACAGCCACGCGCGGCCGGACTGCGCGGCCCAGGGATTTTGCTGTGTGGACGCGATTCTGCGGGCAAGAGGGTTGGATAAGCACGTGCTCATGCTCGGTCTGCGTTAGCCAGAGCTCAGCCACTGGGGGAGCCACGCGGCCTGCAGCTACGGGTGCTGCCGCCGCGGGTCCCTCCTCGGGACGCGGGACTGCGCCTGATGGGGGCGCGCACGGGGCTGAGAACGGGGCGCGCGCGGGGCTGAGAACAGGGGGCGCGCGGGGCTGAGAACAGGGGGCGCGCACGGGGCTGAGAACGGGGCGCGTGCGGGGCTGAGAACAGGGGGAGCGCGCGGGGCTGAGAACGGGGGGGGGCGCGCGGGGCTGAGAACGGGGGGAGCGCGCGGGGCTGAGAACAGGGAGCGCGCGGGGCTGAGAACAGGGGGCGCTCAGGGCAAAGAACGAGGGCGCACGGGGCCGAAAACGGGGGCGCGCAGGGGCTGTCAGGGAGGGGGGCTGCGTCCCTGGGCGTGCGGGCTGTGGTGGGGCAGGAAGGTGTGTGGGAGGGCGGGCTGGGGCCTGGGGACCCTGCGGGGCCGGGGACGGGGAGGTGGGGGAGGGGGGGAGGGGGTCATCTAACAGGAATTGATTTCACCTGCGGTGGTTTGTGCGGTTTCCTTGGCAGGAAGACCAGGCAGCAGCGCCGGCGGCGAGGCTGTGGATCGCCCACAGGGGACAATGGGCTGGGACTCCAGCAACCTGCCCGAGATGTCAGTCGGCCGCGGGGGACACTCCACACGTGTTAGCAGAGCCCCCGCAAGCCCCGAGGGCGAGGACGTCGTAGCTTGATGGGCCCGCTTTTCATTTGTCATGCGTTGTGCTTCTATTTTGAGTATTAAATAATTCCCCCAGAGAGTGTTTGGGGAAAAGCGTGATCAACAGAAAGGAAATTCTTTCCCCTCACTGTATTTGCTGCATTTCGCGCACTTCCCAGCATCTTCAAGAAAACCGTCTCTGTGAGAGGAACAAGGTTGACCCACCGAGAGGGATCAGACAGATGGCTGCGGCTGGTGAGGGACGCGGGCTCACTGCCCCTGCTCCTGGAGGTGGCCGCGTCCTCTCCCCACCCGGGTGGGGCCCTGGGCCTCGTTCCTGTGGGCAGAGGAGAGGGGCGGGAGGGCGGGAAGCGGAAGGGAGGTGCGCATGTTCTCATGGACCCTGCACTGGAAAGGTGTCCAGGTTCCAAAGCGGACTCGTGAAGCCCGTGGAATTCCTGGTGCCACCTCACAGCACACACAGCTCCTTATCACGCCGCGGTCCCAGCATACCAGGGCCCTCGCCGCGCCGATGAGCAAGACCGCTGGGGACCCGAGGGACAGCTGCGGACCCTCTGATTGCGGTGGTGACACCGGTGCCCAGGGACCGTTACCTGGAGGAAGCCCGCTCTGTTACCAACCACAGCTTTGGCGGGGACCAGTGAGACGGCCTGTTCTGTGTTGTGGCTCATAGCTCATGTTTTCTGTGGCTTAGCATTTAAGAGACACAGCAAACCCATTTTCTTCTATTACCCTGGCAGATCACTTTAAATCCTGACACCCGAGGACATAACATCACCCACAGCACGTGTCGCCAATGTCTCCTCTTCATCACTGGCCTTTGAAACAGGTCCTAGGATTGTTTTCCTGTCTTGGGATTTTATTTATTTTTATTAAAAACTTTAAAAATGGATTTGAGAGAGAGAGAGAGGAAGGGAGTGTGTGAGAGAGAAACATCGATTTGCAGTTCCTCTTATTGACGCATTCACTGGTTGATTCTGTTTTTTTTTTAATCCTCACCCAAGGATATTTTTACATTTATCTTCAGACAGAGTGGGAGGGAGAGAGAGAGAGAGAGAAACATTGATGTGAGAGAGACACATCGATTGGTTGCCACCCTCACGACCCCAACAGGGGCCTGGGACGAACCACAACCGAGGTACGTGCCCTTGGCCGGAATCGAACCCGGGACTCTTTGGTCTGCAGGCTGACGCTCTAACCCTGAGCCAAACCGGCCAGGGTCATTGGTGGATTCTTGCATGTGCCCTGACCGGGGCACAGCTGCCCCCTCTGGGCAGTATGTTTGCCTTGCCTGCTCTGGGAGCGCTCCTTTCTAGCGATTTCACTCCCTGTCTCCTGAGGACACGGTAACTGTCATCGGTCCATGACTGAGCCCGTGGTGATTCCAAACACTTGTCCTCGGGGCGTCTTTCTGGCTCAAACACTCTGGAATGCCCCGTTTTCCCTGCCTCCCTGCCTCTTAGCAAGGCAACCAAACACAGTATGCTATTCATAAGGGGACAGGAAGTCCTTGCAGGTAACTATTGGAGGACTTAGCTGTCTCCCAGCTTCCTGAACTTGGCAGGTATTTTCAGCCCAAGAATGACAGGCCTACAGGTACCAGTTGACAGTCACCTGAATAGGGGTTTGGGAATTCTGCAGGTCCTGTCCCCGACCTGCCTGGGGTGAACTTCCGAGCCTGTCCAGGGGATGTCTTCTGCTCTCCGTCTTCACACGAACCTGACAGCGATTTAGGAGCCTGACGCTCCACCTCTGACCTAACACTTTTCATTTAGTGGTTAGATATGACATTTCTTGTACTGCTCTTCTGGGGAGGTGATCATATTTTTTAAATGCACAAGCATTTTAAAACCATTTCTGAGTGTTTTCTTTCGCTGTGGAATTGATCTCACAGCAGACCTGGGAGTCAGCTGATAAAGACTGAGCACGTCTGTGAACACAGGGATCGTGATCTGCGGCTTCTTTTGGGGGGCCGTTCGGGGACCCTCTTGTGTTGTCATTTACTTTTGGGAATTGAATGCTGGAATTGCTGCCACATGTTTCCCGACTTGTCCCGCCCAGAAGGTGAGACAACCCATGGACTGGGACGGAGCAGAGGGAGCTCAGCCAGGAGGAAATGGCCCAGCTGAACACTCCGGGTTCACTGGTCCCACGTGGCTGGGAACCCAATGAATGGTGCTGGCGGAACTCGTCTGTGTCTGCAGTTGAAGCTCTCGGGCGACTGGGGTCGAGAAACCAGGAGTATTAAAAAGTGAAACAGGGCCCTGGCCAGGTAGCTCAGCTGGCTAGAGCATCGTCCCCACATGCCAAGTTTTGGGGTTCGATCCCCAGTCAGGGCACATACACGAATCAACCAATGAATGCATGAATAAGCGGTACACCAAATCTCTCTCTCTCGCCCTCCCTTCGTCTCCCTCCCCCCTCTCTAAAATCAATAAATAAAACATTTCAAAATGCTAAAAAGTAATAAAAGCATGGCTCTGCCTCTTCTGACATGGCCGTTTTGCTCAGGGCTCTCCATAACATCCTTGCAAATCCTGCCTTCGTTTATACGCCCACCAGTGTATGTAAGTGAGGGGACAAGCAGGGTAATGTATGTGGAATGCCAGGATCATGTTATTGGACTGATTGTGAGCATCTCATGAGACACCGTGGAGGCGGGTTGCTCCTTAGACGCCCTGGAGAGGGTCACAGCACCACCTGGCATGTCACTCTGCGTCTCTGGCTTCACAACGGAGCACCGCTGTGCTAGAACTTTCCACAGACCGGGACAGGCAGTGCCGGGGAACAAGCCCCCCCCCCCGTGACGTCTGCCCTGGCACCTGCCCTTAGGAGCTAGAACGAGGATGCCATTGGCCCATGGACAGCATCAAGGTCTCTGATTATAAACATTCATAATAAACATCTTAGATTTTTATTGGGCAATTAAAAATAGATAAGTGCTTGAACACAGAGTCTTTATCTTGGCTGTTCTTGAGTGTATTTAACTCGTTGGTGATTCATGTAGTAAAACATTAAACGCACCCGACAAGAATGGATACATTATCTTTAATGAATATGTAGAAGGGAGTGATGTTTTCCCTCGAGAGTTGACTCTCTGTGGCGTGGTGTCCGGGTGGACATCAGTGTCCCCCGTCGAACAGAGCTGGGCTGCTCTGGGTCCATCGTGATGCTGGTGGAGGTTCCGGGGGCCACCATCAAAACCATTCTCTCTCAACACCCAGCTCCTTCCATCAGAACACCGCCACTGAGCCCCTTGGGTGGAGAAAGCAAGCCCAGGGAGCACCCACAGGAACCCCATTCGGGAGACACACAGGCCCCCGCTTGAAGCCTGGACAGGGGCAGGCAGGGTCCCCCCGCCCCACCACCTCCCAGCCCAGTCCCCTGCCTCCTCCTTTCTCTACCGCCCCCTGGTGGCCCTCATCAGAAGTCCAGCCACCTTCTCGCTGTCAAAATCTTTAAAGCTGTTTCTCCGAGTCCTCTCCTTACCCCTTTTTGGTGGTCAAGTTGGAGAATCACCGAACTAGGGAAATGGAGGGAACCCAGGATTTTTGGGGTAAAAAATTAAAGAGAGCCCAGCTGGTGTGGTTCAGTGGATTGAGCATCGTCCCATGGACTGAGAGGTCCTGGTTCGATTCCTGGTCAGGACACATGCCTGGGTTGTGGGCTCGATCCCCAGTAGGGGGCGTGCAGGAGGCAGCCGATGGATGTTTCTCTCTCCCTCCCTCTCTCTCTAAAAAAATCAATAAAAGCATATGTTTAAAAAATCAACGAGAGGGCACGTGTACTGCCCAGTGAAGGTGAGGCAGCAGAAATGGAGACTGATGAACTCAGCACTCGGAGCCTATGGCTCGAACGTCATGTCGGGGTCCCCCCCCCCCCGGTCGCTATGCAAAGCACACTGGCTGGAAAAGCTACATGGAGCAAGCTCTGCCCCAGACTGAGGAACACGTCTCCAGAGAGCGCTCCCCAAGGTTGATCATGGTCATAGTTCAAGGGCCACTGTGGTGAGCCGATCCCCAGAGATATAGTAACAACATTTCAGGAAGGGCGTGAGGCCCCTGGAGGGTCTTGTTCTGGAAGCAGGACCCCCCGGGCCCGTCCTGGGACTCGGTCTCGCTGCCTGTGATGGCCTGGGACGGACCACTCAGCCCTCAGGGACGCTCTCTTGTAAACCTTCAGGGAGATCACCCTGGGGAGAATATGAGCTATTAATTAGTCCCCTTAGCAAGTGGCTTGGAACTTTTATAGTGAAATGTAACTGATGGTCTGAGAGAATGCCATTAACTGCCAGCACTGAGGCTTTTTTCCGAGGAGACTCTGACTTGTTCCTTCTTCCCTGTTTTCCAGGTGCGAGCCTTTCAGGGCCCACGGCACCCACCCTCTGAGCCCTGAGCCCGCCCCAGGGGGGATTCCTTTGGGGCACAGTCTCCAGGAATGGACGCAGACCGGGAGCAAAGAGCTCGGTTCTGACACGGCGGCGGCTGCAGCCCGGGTCGGCTCCCCGTGGCATAGGCGACGTCCCCTCTTGTCGACGGTCCCCGATTCTGTTGCAATCCTGCAAGACAGCGATTTTCACCGGGTGCTGGGAGTTTTTCAAACATGCAGTACCTGACTATTTAGTCAGGGGCACTGACCTCCTTTCCCTGAGATTGTCAAATAAAATTGACGACAGCCAACCCAACAATACCCGTCCGATGTGAATGAGTCGAAATTACATCAATTTTTTAATTTGTCGGAATTGCGAAAAATAATATATTTTTGTAATTCAGTAGTTTGATGTAAAAGGTTGAAAATTGCTCCCCGGGATACGAGTCAGGCCGTGGAAAAGAGCTGGGTGGCACCAGGCCTGACTGGGGAACCAGGAGAAGTCACCCCCACCGCAGAGCCGTTGGTCCCGACCCAGGGGCCTCACAGCCCGGTGTGGACCATCCTGGTCGGGAGAACTCCTGCTGACGAAAGACCTTATTACCACCATGGCCAGGCTCCGCCGGAACGCATCCTTTGTGATGGCTCTCATTATAGTTAATGAGCTGCTAGTATTTCCATTAAGGGATTTTTTTTAAGGGTTTATAACCTGGCAATAACAATAATTTGTTTTAGCCCCAAACTGCAGTAACAGGTGAATAGCCCGCCACGATTTTCCTGTTGCCTGGGTGGGGGCAGTGGGTTCTGCCAGGTTAGCAGAAGGACACTTAGAAACTAGAAATCTTTCCATTTTTTTCTTTCTTCTGTTCCCGTCCACTTGGGCAGTAGCTTCCTGTGCTGGCCGAGCGGGGCAGGCGGTGATGGGTGTGAGGTCAGAGCCGGGTGGGGAGGCGCCGTTAGGTCCCCCGGGGCCAAGAGGCCACGCAGACTCTGAGAGGTGCTGAGTGTCGTGATCTACCCTGGCTTCGTAAAGGCTCACCTGGGCCTGTGGGAAGATTGGGTGTCCGGGCCAGGGCCATAAGTCACCTGTTAGATTACGGCGGAATGCAGGAATGAGGCCCCCGTGTCAGGATCAGGCGACTGGCCAGGGAGGTGTGACAAGGGCAGGGTGCCCTGGTGCCGAAATCCTAACTCTGAAACCCGGTTTCTTTCCAAAGTGGTGCCACTAGCCAGTGGCTTGGTACACAGGGTGTCCAATGTCCCAACCCTGGGTGGGAGCTGGACGGGGGAGGCGGGAGTGTCCCTCGTAGCTCGTGGTCCTTGTAATTAAACTCTCTTCTTGTTTATGTTTTTTTTTTTTTTTAATTCTTATCCTCATCCGATGACATTTTGGCATTTATCTTCAGATAGAGCGGGAAGGAGAGAGGGAGGAACAGAGAGAGAGAAACATCGATGTGAGAGAGACACATCAAGTGGTTGCCACCCACACGACCCCAACCAGGGCCAGGGACAAACTGCAACCGAGGTACGTGCCCTTAGCGGGAACCGAACCCGGAACTCTCTGGTCCGCGGGCCGACGCTCTAACCGCTGAGCCAAACCGGCCAGGGCTAAACGCTCTCCTTGTTACAGCAGTTCTCAGACTCCAGCTGTGCAGGCCTGGGGATGCGTGCTCGGGGATTCAGCTTGCGATAAACACGCTGCTGTGTTCATGAGACCCAGAAACTCAGTTCCAAACAGCGGAAACTGATGGGCAGATGACCTCCTCACCAGTGTCTGACTGATGGAGATGTTTTCCGCATGTGTGTGACCCACATCTTGACTGTTCTGTATTTGATCTTTCGTATTTGAGGCGTAACGCAGGTGTCTCAGTGTCCGAAGAGCGACTGGTGTGGGGCGCACACAGCGTGGAAGCTTTGGGAATGTCTTGGCTGCGCCCAGAGCTCGTCTGGGGGTCCCTAGCACCCTGACCAGGGCAGCAGCCGTCAGTTAAATAAACACATATTTCTGCTGATGGCGGCAGCCTCAGCGTGGGGACAGTTACCAAGTAACACAGCTGACGCGGAGACACACACACATTACGTGTGTTAACAAATTCTTTCACTGATAAAAAGATACTAAGTAGTGGTCAGTGTCGTGGTTCTGTGTACTTTTCTCACAAAGCTGCTCCTGCCACGTTGACTGGAGCTTTGAGACGGTGGGATTCGAGTCTCCCGTCTGTGTCCCAACAGCTCCCTCTTCCTTCTTTCCCCTTTCCTGCCTACTTTGGGGTAAGTGGGGTCGTTCCTAGCATTGCATTTATCTCCTCTGTGGATTTTTATGGATACCTGCGTGTGCGTGTGCATGTGTGCATGTGTGTGTGTGTGTGTGTGCATTTTCATGGTTGCTTTAGACATTCTAACTCACCGCAGCCTGCCTTCCGACAGCGCACGACTTCCTCACACTCACGCTAGTTAATTTTCGACGTGGTCACGAGGGAGGGAAATCAATGCTGTACCTGTTAGATTCATGTGAAGATTAGCTGTATTCAGATTTGCATTTCAAAATCAATGCGGACGCCGGGGTCTCCTTTGCCTAATCACGGAATCGACCGAGCAGCTCACGCCTGGGCGATGGCTGGTTGCTGGCTCTCCCGGGTATTTCATTTCTTCAGAGACAACTCTTGTTTTTCCCTCTTGAAAGAACGCGTGTCAGTGAAGAAGCGAAGGCAACGTTTAGCAGAAATGTTGGCATCGACGCGTCTCTGACGGGCGAGGTCCTCCTGCCCGACCTGTGTCACATCCATGAGCACCTTCGTGATTGTCCCAGAAGTTAGTGTCTTACGGGCCAGGAGGCAGGGCTCGGCTCCTGGGACGGGGCAGGCGTATGCTAATTGCTTAGCACGTGTTAGTAATCAAAGACCGGCCTTAATGGACCCACTATTTCAACGGCCTCAATCGAGGTGCTGCCTGTGCAGACTGGCTGTGGCCGGAAATCAGTTTCCTTGGTTACTAAAGGAACAATGACGAAAACACTGGGGGCCTTTTCAGGCCTCCCGGTGAAATGTTGCCCTTGTTTATAAAACAATTGGTTTCCATCGCCAGGGCCGAATCCCGAAAAGGTCCGTCTGTTACTGGTCTACAGGAGTTCATGGTACACATCACCGCACAGCGCCTTGCATTTTCGTGGCATTTTGGTGACATGTCATACCTTATCGTGGGTTATGCCTGAGTGGTGGTTTGAGCGACATCCGTAGGTAGAGCGAGCTGTGATTGTGATGAGGAGAGGAAAGGAGGGTGTCTGTTAGTCAGAATTACTTTCCAAAGGGCTTCACCTGTTTAACACACACACTGGCTCTCGGAGACCCTCCCCTGATCTCAGTTTTGCTTTTAACGCCCCCGGCACAGTTGCTCTCCAGGTTCTTACCAGGAAATATAATCGCGAGCCCACGGACATGAATGCCTTTCCCAGCCCTGCAGCGGGAAGCAGACTGTGTGGAGACCTGCCCCAAGTATCTGCTGTCCGTCCATTGTTTAGATATGTCGTCACCAACCTGTTGTCTCACGGACCCCCGGGGGGAATGTGGACTTACTGCCAGTCCTCCATGGACGGCATCGTTATTTCTGTCATCGTCATCTGTGAGGACACAGCGGTGACATTGAATCGTTTAAGGCCACATCCAGGCCTTTACTTGGAGAGAATCATGGAAATGACGTCAGTAATGGGGCTGGAAGCTGCAGACTCCAGCTTTGAACCTGAGGCCTGTGTGGCACGTTCCACTTTGGCTTCACGGGACCCGGAGCGTAGGGTTGCAGGACCCCGAGTCAGGGTGAGGTCAGCGGGCACATCAGCACGGTGACACCGGGAGGCGTGACGGGCCCCACGGGTGCTGGTGCGTTTCCTGCGGTGCTCAGAGCCTGACCGACGGCGTTGGCTTTCGACGTCTACGGTTACACCGTCAGCACAGAAACTAGGACTTGCCCCACGGACACGCAACCGTGAGAGCAGCAGGAGCGACAGCCCAGCTCCGTGAGGAGGCCCGATGGGGGCGACCTCATGTGCTGATCTGGGGTGCCCTGCTCCGGCCTGGAGGAGTGGCTTACTTATTTGCACATCTCTCTGTGAGTGGGAGGCGCTGACTTACCAGCTGGAAATGGGGCTGGGATTTGCCTGACACCTTGCAGAGGCCTGTGACTGGGACCCCCCGGCCGTCCTGTTTGAACGGGACAGACATCTTATCTCCACGCCGTGAGGAATTCTTTGGCTGCCGCTGGGACATGAGTGAGACTCAAGAGGAGAATAAGCCCAGCGATGCCTTTCACAAGGATATCGACCTCCCTTTTTCCCAGGAGACGTTTCGTGGGAGAATTTAAACGTCCGCATTCATGGCTGCTGGGGACAGGGTTTGTGTGCAGGGCCGTCCGCACATGGGCCTCCGCGGGATCTCCAAAGTCTGGGTGTCAGAAGCCTTTCCTTGCCGGGCCCGTGTGGCTCAGTGGTTGAGCATCGACCCTGCACCAAGAGGTCGCCGGTTCGATTCCCGGTCAGGGCACATGCCCAGGCTACAGGCTTCATCCCCAGTGGGGGGCATGCAGGAGGCGGCCAATCGATGTTCTCTCTCATCGATGTTTCTCTCTCTCCTTTCCTCTCTCTCTAAAATCAATCAATCAATAAAAAAATAAATAAAAACATTTAAAAAATGCCTTTCGCCCTGGCCGGTTTGGCTCAGCGGTTAGAACGTCGGCCCGCGGTCCAGAGAGACCCGGGTTCAGTTCCCGCTAAGGGCATGTACCTCGGTTGCAGTTTGTCCCCTGGCCCTGGTTGGTCGTGTGGGTGGCAGCCACTCGATGTGTCCCTTTCACGTCGATGTTTCTCTCTCTCTCTCTTCCTCTCTCCCCCTCCCACTCTATCTGAATAAAAAAAAAATGAAAAAATGTCCTCAGGTGAGGATATAAAAAAAAAATGCCTTTCCTTGTTGCGAAGAGAGGCCCCAGACATTCTGATAAATGCTGGCATTAAGTAATCACAAGGGGTGGGCAAACAGGCTCCTCCGGGCATGCACTATCGGCTCTGGGATTGGAACAGCTTGGGACTGGTCAGGGCCAAAGCGAGGTCCTGTGGTAAGAACACCGCACAGCGGGTGTGAACTTGCGGTGTTTTCGGCATTCATCAACAAGGTTCTTCTGTCCCCTCGGCCCAGGGCCCTACCTGGGCTGCAGGGTTGGAGGGATGGGGACAGGGGGGCGGGCTGGGGGTGGAGTCTCCTCTCTGCTTGACTTCCTCCTTCTGTCAATCAGTGACGGAATATCACTGTCCTCAGGGTCTAAGCGGAGGCAAAATAAATATAAGCCAAAGGAAGACTGAGCGGAAAGGCAATTACAACCCTTAGGAGTAGACGAGGGTTAGTTTGACATCACCGATCCTTCATTCGGCCTCTCCACGGTCCTTCTCATCGAGGGAAGAGGTGAGCGAGCCTGACCGGGGACCTGGCCACTGGGGTTGAGGGGAGAGCCATTTATGATGAATGGCCGCTCTTCGCAGAAAGTGCTTCCTGTCACAGTTTTTAAATTCCTTCCCTGAGGATTTCAAGCGAAAAGCGTGACCTTTATCCCTGTGCTTCTGCCCGTCCCGCGCCTCCATTCACCTGGCCCCTTGCGGGCAATGGCGGTCACCCTGGGAAATCGATTATTGACTCGCCCTAAAACATTACTGCCAGAAATGGTCAGCCTGGGTCAGGCCTGGAGAAATAAAACTGGTGTTCGTCGCAGGCGTTTGGAAGAGTTGCAATAAACACGAAGTTTGAGCGACGGGTGTTCCCCAGGCATTGACACACAAATCGGGTTAGCACAGGGACTGTTTCTCCCAGGGCCACGCTCACTGCACCTGCGTGACCTCCCCCCTGGAGACACCTGCATCCTTAAGGGACCTACCGAGTACGGGAAGGTTTGCGTTTTCTGCTTTGGGAGGGGCCCTGGGCTCACTCCTGCAGCCTCGCCGGAGAGCAGGGCGTCTCCAGAGCCCAGTGGCCTCCGAAATGACGCGTGTGCATGGCGGGCACACAGAAGGAAAATGGGAGCGTCTCCTTCTCTGTTTGTATCTCCTCCCCTTTCTCTATCCACCTTTCATCTTCGCATGTTTTCTGCCACAGCTAAGCCGTGAAGGGTCACACTCCCTGACGCACAATCCCGGGGTCCCGAGGCTCAGAAAGCCAGAAGTCACTTTGCAATTCCTTGGATGACTCGGCCTGAACTGCCCTGAATTGGTGTGGCTGTGCGTAGCTCTTATTTGGCCCAGAGGGGATAATCAGACATCTCCCTGAGGGGGTCGCGGCGTGTCTCCTCTCGGGGTGCTGCCCTGGGACCCTCCCCCGTGGAATGTTGTGTAACACACTGGATGCTTTCTGTGACTTGGCCCAAATCGGACAAAACGTGAAGCGCGTTAGTTTCTGCGGACTTTGGTGAGGCCGCAGGACCTGCAGCCGTGCGCAATTTACCGATGCGTGAACGGCACAGGTGGGGGTGCCGGCGCGGGAGGCGCTTTGCTGACGAGGGCTGTGATCGAAGGATGTGGGAGCCACCAGGCCCGGCCGTGATTCTGACATGACCCTGGCAGGACGAGGGCCTCACGGGGCAGGTGAGTTTCCGAGCCCCATTGATGACCCAGCTGAGGTTAAAGACAGGTTGGGGGAAGACCGGCAGGGGGCGAGGTGTAAACCAAAGACAGAAAAGAATAGCAGGTCCCACGTGCCCTGCAAGGAAAGGCCCCTGGCATCCTGACCAGACACTTCCCAGGCTGGGAAACCCGTGGCGGAATTCTGGGAAGGAAGGTTTCTGTCCGCGGGCAACTATGTATCGGTGATGAAATTTTAAAAATTCTAAGTAGTGAATGTTTGATACTGAATGGAAACATTTTGACTCTGGGGTTGAGGGAGAGGGATGAGGGTATGAAAATGGATTTGGTAGAGATTTCCCGTCTCTGAACCGTCCTGACGTGCTGACGAAACCACAAGTACGAGATGACTGCCGACGTGTGACCAAGGGGCCCGGCATCCCCGGACGTTTCACAGTAGCTTCCCTCCGAGTTTTCACGCGTCCTCACGACGTTTATTTTATACTCCGTGCCTTAAAAAATAAACCTGGCGCGGTGCTGGAGGGTCTAGCCGAGAACTCCCGCCACTGCCGTCATCCCAGAGACACAGAGGCTGGCGGGCTTCTGTCCGAGCTGGACGTCTGTCCTGATGCTCACGCCACGGTGGCCGAGGGGCGGTGCCCCGTTTGCTCCTGGAGTTTTTGGGTTGACTCTGGGGACCCTGAGTGTCCCTCTGACTCCAGTAAGTAAGGCTGGACACAGGTGGATGCGTGGGCCAGGCCTGAGCGCTCGTGGGGTTCGTGCCTTCCTCCAATGCAGGCGATACATCAGCACTAGGAGTCTGCAGGAGCCGAGAGGTGACAGGGGATAACATCCCTTTCTCTTCCCCCGACAGGGGCAATAACTCCTTGCTCTCGGGGGACAGATTGTAAAAGCCAATAGCCAGGAGCTGTGAAGCAGGAAGCAGGGAGGGTAGAAGGATGGAAAATTAAAGAGGGGGTGAAAATTTGGCGTAAGGCTTTAGTGAGACAGAATGAACCATCAAACGTCAGTCTTTTAATTGTCTCCTGGTTGACGCGGGGTTTGCCCGTGTTGGTGTTGATTGCTTAATTATTTGCAGCTGGTTATTAAACTCAGGTACATCACATCAGCGTGGGGTGCTGCTGTATGTGTGTGTTTTGCTGGTGAATGTTGTTAGACGCTGATACCTAATATCCGAGCATCTTGGAAGTCATTGTTGGAGAGCCTTTCCTGACAATGTATTTTAAAATGTTGCTAGAAAGACAGATGCCCAAGTCCATCAGAGCGCTTAAAATGTTGAACCTGATGTCTTTATTTTTCCTCTTGCAAACTTGGGTGTTTATTGCACGGGGACATCAGGGTGTCCAGTTTCTGCCTATCACAGGTAGTATTTTTCCACAGTTAAGAATTTCTATTTGTGTCCCGCTGGTGTGGCGCAGTGGATGGAGCATCGTCCCACAGACTAAGAGGTCCCTGTTTGATTTCCGATCAGGGCACATGCCCGGGTTGCAGCTCGACCCCCAGTAGGGGGCATGCAGGAGGCAGCCGATGGATGTTTCTATCTCTCTCTCCCTTCTTCTCTCTCTAAAAAAAATCAATGAAAACATATTTAAAAAATATTTATATTTGCAAGCAACCTTCAAAACGAGCTAAATTCTTGTGACTTCGGTCTTTGAATGACAACCGGTGACACACAGATAGTTCTTAGGCTTTGCAGTCTTAACCAGAGCCTTAAGGTTTTTGGTTCCCCCGTGAATAAATGAGTTTTGGGGGCCCAGATGGCGCTTTGAATTCAACGTCCAGCACAAGGAGACCTTTCCGAAAGAGATGCCTCAGAGGAAGCACACCTCTCTGGTTTTTAAACCGGGCCTGGTGTTTAGTTAAGCCTCCCCGGGCTCAGTTCACGGAAGGTGACAGAGGACTCACTCGAGCTCCAGGGGAAGTACCGAGACAGTAAATTTTTCAGGCAGCGACAGGAGATCTTGTTAGAGGAGTGAGGACGGGGGTCAGGGCGAGCCTGTTGATGACTGAGGAAAAGAGAAGTGAATTCATTCCGCTGCGGGCACTTTGTCAAGTGCCAGCAGCCCCCCATTGAGAACCAGTCACCCGTTCTCGGCTTACGGCCCTAGAGGTCACCCGGCTGCGATAAATCACGGCTCCGCGTCGGCGCAGCAACCTCCCGCCACGCGGGATGAAATCAGAAGGAGGGCTGCTCCGGGCGCGGGGGCGACGCCGAATATCCCGCCACGTGTTGCTGCGCGATTCGAGATGAGCTCGGGTATCGATCCCCCGGATCAAGTCATTAAAATGTGCAGTTTTTGTTTATTGGAATGAAGCAATTAAATGGTTCAGTTATGCCAGACCTCACCTTTTCTGATGAAAACTATCGATTTCTTGCCACAGCTTTATAAGCGACAATATTTTTGATTATTCTTGACAAACCTCCTTGGAGTGTTAATTAAAATTGTACCAGATGAGCAGGTGCGGGAGATCATTAGAAGGCCCGGCTCACACGTCTACACCATATTCTGCAGCCTTGCATAATAAGCGGGGCGCAGGGGGATCAATATCTTCATCAGCAGAATTAGCGTCTTCGCTTCTGGAGAAGCCAGGTGACGGTCCTGTCCGGAGACCCGGACGTGCTCGGGAACCGCTGGCCCGCTCCGACCGTGGCTGTTGATCAAAATGTACTTTTTATGTGTGGCTTTAATTTTTTTTCAGTCTCCAAGTGGTCGCTGTTTCTGTTCTTGAGGTCGCAAATATTTAAACACGTGTTTATACGGAAGACGGGGCCATCACGCAAAGCTCTCTGCGTGCTTATGCAGATGAAGTCATGAATATTAATGAGGCCATTAAACACTTTTTAAAAAATCCTTCAGTCAGAGATCTGCAACATTGTTTCAAGAAATGTTTTCCTGCTTGTCTTTGGGACTTGCAGGAACTATGGTTACTTGGGAATATGCTCTCTTAAAGACTACATTCTATTACTCTATTGTAGCTATTAGATGATTGTTACATTGAAAAAATTAGCAATAATGATTATCTATAAAACAGGCAAAAATATTCATGTTTTTCAGAGACAAGTGATCTTCACATGGGTGCTCTTTGTTCTGAAACTTGATTGAACGGTCACTTCATTAAGACAGGCGTTGAGGTGGACGTGTTTCGGTTTTGTGAGACACACAGAATACACGTCATGGAAATGAGGTTTACAGCCCTCTGAGCCTGTGAGCGTACAGGCGAGGCCGCTGGTACTGCGCAGATTCAGAGACCCTGAAAGAACTTGGAAAGGTCATCCAGTCCAATCCCCTGCTGCCAAAGTAGCTGTTTAAAAATGCACCATTTTTCATTAGTTTGGAATTTTAAAAAGGACTGAGGAATTTATAAATGCATTATTTACAATGTTCTCATCATATATATCTAACTGGAGCTAACTGGCAGGCTTTGAAATTATTAGTTTTCTTTTATTTTATTTTTAAATCCTCACCCGAGGATATTTTTCCATTTATCTTCAGATAGAGTGGGAGGGAGGGAGGGAGGCGGGGGGTGGGGTGGGGAGAGGGAAACACCGATGTGAGAGAGACACATTGATTGGTTGCCTCCCACACGACCCGACCAGGGCTGGGGACTGAACCGAAACTGAGGTACGTGCCCATGACCGGAATCGAACCCACGACTCTTTAGTCCGAGGGCCGGTGCTCTCACCACTGAGCAAACCTGGCCAGGGCTGATTAGTTTTTTAAAATCTCATCTCTTAGTAGAACGTCTCATGGTTTACAACGTCTTTTTCCACTTACAGTCTTTCGTTTGGTTAACAATCAAGTTTCATATCTCAGGAAAATGTATACTTTTCTGTTTATAAACCTCTGGCTCGGTTTACTCGACTGGCTTAGTAATAATTATATGGTCTCATTACCTGAAACCACGTGGTTCTTCACAGGCTCTGCTGTGGGCAGCTTCCTGGAGAGGGAAGTGAGCCCTCGCCGCGTCCTGGCGTTTTGTGGGTGAAGAGGAACACGAGGGTCGTCAGAGCTCCAATACAGTGTCAGCACTAAAACAACCCACCCTTCCTGCCACTGCACAGCGAGCAGCTGTCATGGTCATGTAAGCAAAATATTGATCATAACAAACATAAAACAGCTTCGCAGGGTCTTAGAATTCTAATCTTAGAAAATACACCCATTTCTGCACAGCAAACCATCCTCAAGGCAGCAGACTAGAACAAGGAAGTCCTGTGTTTTGTTCATGAATCTCCAGTGTGGTCGGAGTGCCCCTGCTGGGAGGCTGGACTCGGTGCTGGAAGATCCACTCCAGGGTGCTGACCCAGAAGGCTCTCAAATTGGAGCTGGCTGTCAGCTGGGAGCTCGGCGGGGGCTGTGGCCCCCAGAGGCTGCCTGGTTTACCTTCCAGCAAGGACGATGTCACAGCATTTTACTATTCGAGCCTCAGAAGCCACATAGCACCACTTGTGCTGTGGCTGAGGCGTGGCGGAGGCGTGGCTGAGGTGTGGCAGAGGTGTAGTGGAGGTGTAGTGGAGGCGTGGCTGAGGTGTGGCAGAGGCATGGCAGAGGCGTGGCTGAGGTGTGGCAGAGGCGTGGCTGAGGCGTGGCGGAGATGTGGCTCAAACTTCCCCTGGTCAAAGAGTGGGAGCATAGACCCCACCCCTTGAAGGGAGGAGCTTCAAGGCCAGATGGTCAGAAGAGCCCCTGGAATGACATGTGTGACTGTCTTTGGATGATACGATTTGCCACAGAAAACATTTCTTCAATTCCTTTGCACACATATATTATTTTGGATACAACTTAATTTAAGAGAGGTAAAAAGTGAATGGAAAATAAAAAATGATTTGAGTAATCCAACTGTATTCTTTACAAAAAATATGCCCTGTGTTGTGTTTTATTTCAGGGGGAAAAAGGCATAAAAAGAGGTGACTTTTAATGAGGTACTTTGAAACCTATAAGCTATGATGTAAGATACCATGGGGAATAAAAACCACGATTCAAAAAAAATCTAACAATTGTTTAGTCCATATATACAGCGTCATCCTTTGAAAATCTCTTAAATTCTGATGAAAAGGAGCCACATTGTTTCAGAAAATTCTAGCTATTTAGTCAGTTGTTACATATTGTCACACTGGAAACTCGGTAGCATTTACTCTGACAGGGCTGTTTGATACGGGCTGACGTTTGAGGTTCTGCAGTGTAGAAGCATGTCTCTGGGATCTTTCATTCATTTAACAAATATTCATTATTCTTCTGCAGTGAGCCAGGCATCAGTGGGCGCTTTAAAAGTTATTCTCTGGGTGATACTTTCAATACACACAATTATGTACGTGTACATTTCATTTAACAGGCGCCCTACATTTCCTGTGTCCCTTTCTTTTGAACTATTGTATAGGGTTTCTTTGTTTAGGTTTTAATCACGAAAATAATTAAGTGACAGAGGCAATTTTTAGAAGTGATTGGAAGGTTTATCTTGCTCTTGGACCGTAATTAATCCATAAATGGAAGTTGGAATGTTTGGTATAAATTTTTCAATAGAACATAGAGACCTCTTTAAAAAAAAATAGCTTATTTAGCCACTTATGACTTTTAAAAACATTGTTGTGGATCCTTATCTGCCAATATAACAACTTCCCAGAATAAAGTTTCCAATAATAATATTTCTTTTTTCTTAAAAAATATGTTTTTATTGGTGTTAGAGGGGAAGAGAGAGAGACATGGATGAGAGAGAACCATCCATCGGCTGCCTCCTGCACGCCCCCTACTGGGGATCAGGCCTGTGACCTTTTGGTGCCGGGACCACACCCACGCAACTGAGCCACACTGGCCAGGGTGCTAATGATAATATTGCAACCACCATTGGTGGAAATGCATTGCACCGTACTGAGCGTCTCTGCGTGCATGGTGCCGTTTAATCTTTAGGAGAAACCCCTGATGGTGTAGGAACCCCATTTCACAGGTGGGTCTCTCTGCTCTCTCTCCCTACAGACTGGCTACCCCCCTGCATCCCGGCACCCCCCAGGAGAAGGACAATGCACGGGTTGTGGTACTTGTTAACCACACGTTGTCTGAATCACCTGCCCAGGGGTATCGACATCACAGGCTTCACGTATGCATATTTCTCCCACGCTATTCCCCTCCAAACACAAGGGGTGATTATGTTTCTGACGTGAGCAATCGGAGATCAAGTCATGTACCCATTCTCTAGCTTCCCCGCCTTCCGCAGCGAAGTGAAACTCCGTTTCGTGAAC
Source organism: Tadarida brasiliensis (assembly GCA_030848825.1). NCBI lineage: Eukaryota > Metazoa > Chordata > Mammalia > Chiroptera > Molossidae > Tadarida > Tadarida brasiliensis. The sequence continues at coordinate 25,698,196 of CM061278.1, read as the reverse complement.
CAGTTCGCACTGACAGTAGAAACATCCCAGGCAGAAAACGGAGCCGTGCTTTCGTTTCGCGCCCTCTCTGATCCAACGCCGGCATCCTGTCTTCCCCAGGCCGGAGCACAGCGTCAGTGCCCCCGCAGCCCCCCAGGGTCCCGGGAAGCCAGGCGCCGAGGGCACTGCAGGCCGCCGCCGGGCCTGGTGAAGTGGCCACGTGGCCGCGCGCCCCTGTGGCGCCCTCTCTGTTCGGAGTGGTGTTTGTCACTCTTGACTCGCCCTGCTTCGTGAACGGGGGAGGGATGGGGGCTGCTTTGGTTAGAGGGTACACGTACGCGTTGCATGCCAGGCGGGGCCCTGTGCAGGCGGGGGGCACGGGGGTTCGAGGGACCTGGTGTCCTTCCTGGGTAGGGCGGGGTGTTCCTGGCGCTGCGTTAGCAGCTTGTGTGCCTCGGACAGTGCTGTCTTTACCCGCCCCCCCATCTGAAGAGCCCCTGCCAGCCCCACCCCACGCTGCCTTTGAGAATGTTAGCACCGTTTTCCTAACCTTTCAAACAATAAAAGCAAAGCCCGCCTTTGATAAGAAAGCCGGAGGGCTCTGGCACGCAGCCACAGAGGATGCAGGCGCTCGGGGCGACCTGACAGTACTCCAGGACGCGCTGGAAGGTTCCCCGCGAGGTCCCCAGAGTGGGGCCGGGCACTTTGCTGGACTCAACATATATCAACTGTCACCCGGGGCGGCCGGCGCTGAGCCCCACACAATGGAGCATCCAGATGGTCCAAACAAAGCAAACACATGTTCACGGCTATTAAAAGCTGTTTACATCAACTTCCAGGGTTTCATGGAGTGAAGTTTATACGGTGTCACCGCGGAGGCGCTGAGCTCTGTCCACGCCAGAGGCCAGCCTTGTGTAAACTGTTGCTTCTCTCCCCGCCCCTCGGGAAAGTGAACTCGGGGACTGAGTTGGGATGTCGAATAATGTCAGCTAGTCATGTCATCTCTGATATATATATATATATATATATATATATATTTTTTAAATTCTCACCCAAGGACATTTTTTGCATTTATCTTCAGATAGAGTGGGAGGGAGAGGGAGAAGAAGAGAGAGAGAGAGAAACATCGATGTGAGAGAGACACAGCAAGTGGCTGCCACCCACACGACCCCAACCGGGGCCGGGGACAAACTGCAACTGAGGTACGTGCCCTTAGCAGGAACCGAACCCGGGACTCTCTGGTCCGCGGGCCGACGCTTTAACCGCTGAGTCAAACCGGCCGGGGCTCGTCTCTGATATTTTAAGTGGCTCCCCGACCCCGTCCTGCTTTGTTGAACCTGTACAGCAGCCTGGACCCTGGATCCGATCAACACAAAGCAGAGCCTCCCCTCCGGTGGGAGCGAGTCACAGGAGGGTGGGGGTGACCCGCTATCTACCCTGCAGACAGGCCCCCCCCCCCTCGCTGGGGACCGTTTATGCCGTCAATGGCTTGTTTTCTTCCCCCCAGAGGCGGTGATATCAGGTCCTGTCATACTGGCGATTAATATCCACGAGTGATAAGCCTACATCTCTGTCGTCTTCCTCTGACCTCTTGCCGGCATCCCTGGACGAGGCCTTGTGCCTGTTCCGCTGCTGTGTCATCAACAACAGCGCTTGTGCGGAGGACCCCCGCTCACTTCTTGTCAACGGAGGCTCTGGGAGAACTGCCCCGCGTCCGGCTCTGCGCATCGCTGCCGATCTCCCGCCATGCCCTACCTCAAACACTGAGCAAGTACAGCCCTGGCCGGTTTGGCTCAGCGGTTAGAGCGTCGGCCTGCGGTCCAGAGAGGCCCGGGTTCGGTTCCTGCTAAGGGCACGTGCCTCGGTTGCAGTTTGTCCCTGTCCTGGTTGGGTCGTGCGGGAGGCAGCTGCTCGATGTGTCCCTTTCACGTCTCTGAACAAAAAATGGAAAAATGTCCTCGGGTGAGGATAAAAACAAAACAAAACAAAGGAAAAGACAACTGAGCAAGTACTGAAACGCTTGCTGTGTGTTCATTTGCTCTCAGATTCAAAGTGTGACGAGAACGGGAAAGGCCCTCACGGGGCAAGTTCAGTAATTAATCGGAACAACTCTTGTCTCTGGAGACAGGTCACCTGAACACAGTTGTATAGCCTATTCCGGCTGCGATTTATGCCTTTGGAGAATCATCAAGCAGCTTTGGTCATCTCATTTCCTTTTAATCTTTTCTTCTTTATAGATTTCTAGAGAGAAGAAGGGAGAGGGAGGAAGAGAGAGATGGAAACATCGATGAGAAAGAACATCAACTGGCCGCCTCCTGCATGCCCCCCACTGGGGATTGGGCCCACAACCTGGGCATGTGTCCTGACCAGGAATGGAACTGGCGACCTCTTGGTGCCTGGGTCGACACTCAGCCACTGAGCCACACCGGCCGGGAGGTCATCTCCTTTCTAAGTTACCACGATTGGAGTTTTCTGATGTGTTTTTAAAGATGCGTGAGCTCATAAATGATTAAACTCGCGTGTTTAAGAAAATGGGATTTGCTGGCCCATTTTCTCCAGAAATAACCTTTGCTAAGTTAAGATCAAGATAGGTGTTGAGCAATGTCCTGTGCCCTGACCCTGAGCTGAATTTTCCTGACGGTGGGTGGTGTCCTCAAAGAAACATTGACACGGGCGGTTGGGAAACCTGGAAGATGGACTCACCTCCATCGCGTGAGGACACGGTCGTTGTCCCAGCTTGGCTGCAAAACCAGGGCCTTCCAGCAAATTTGAGAAGCAACAGATTTTGCTCGCCTGTATTTTCACGGGGTTACAGGTCTTTATGGGATCCCATGAGAGTCGAAGCTGGAGCTCCCATGTTTAAGTTTTAAAAAACCATATTGTCCATCAAATGTTAATGGAGAACAGTGACACGCGGAGCATTGAGACCTGTCCCTGCCCACAGCTGTGTTAGCTAGTGGCTGGGGGGCGGGGGGAGCCGTGAGCGAGGTCTCTAGTTCAGATCGGGAGGTCCCCTGATTGGTTGTTGGGATGTTTGGTGCTTTTTCTAGATGTCGTAGTGATTGGACGGGAGTTTGAAAAATGCAGATAGTATAGATGTGCAAATTTAATCAGCAAAACAGGAGCTTGTGAGGCTGCCAGGGGTCAGGCCCTGTGCCCACTGCGGCTGGGCCCTTCCCGCGGCCGCCCTCCGAGAGCCGCTTTCCTGTTTATAGGTCCCGAGTCCCACTTCCTGCCACTCGCCTCCAGCCCCAGGCCGTCCGCACACCCCAGGGGACCTCTTCCTTAAAACGGCTCACTATTTATCACTCGAGCAAGCCGCTGGAATTCTGCTGGTTCCTGTTTTAGTTAGCACATGCAAAATGCTATCATTCCCCAGGAGGAGGTAATGTTAACTTGTCACCATTACCCAGGGTGCCAATGAGGTGGCCTCTGCAAAACGAACCTGGTCAGGGCGGCTGGGGGATGGGGCGAACGAGTGCCAAGGTGACTACCTTGCAGCCTGTGGGTGTGTCACCGGCGGCTAACAACCTGTCTGGCTACTTGAAGATGTTCTAGGCACTTGATCCTTAGGAGGTCGGTCAAAATGGAGACATCTCTGTGTGACAGCTCGAGTCATCCAGACTCTTCATCTGTATCCCTGCCCCTTAGCCACACTTCAGAGACTATGAGAAAGAACCTAGATCACACTCGAGTATGAACGACAGTGGGCTTGATGTTCAACCTTTCCCAGGGAGGGCTGTGTGTATGTTAAAAGAAGATACATTGTAAGCTCAGGAGATACAATTCTGGAATTTGGGCTTGTGAACTTGGTAGGAGAGGTATTTCCGGGGCCACACAGACAGTTCCCAGCAGTCCTGGGATCACCTCAAATGCAAACTTGGGTCTTCAAAGCCAGATCGCGAGGAATTCACCTGCATTTGTGAGATGCTGTGGCATACTTTTGAAAACAATTCAAATTTAAATATAGTCCACGCTTAGATTCAGGTCGTGAGAAGTTCCTCACTTGAGATCGTTTTCCCATCCCCCAAACTCTGAAGACCTTATTATTATTTTTTTAAAATATGTTTTTATTGATTTTTTTTTTTTTTTTTTAGAGAGAGAGGACAGAAGCAAGAGATAGAAACATTGATGTGAGAGAGAAACACGCCCCCTACTGGGGATTGAGCCCGAAACCCGGGCATGTGTCCTGACAGGGAATCGAACCAGGACCTCTCAGTCCACGGGACGATGCTCAATCCACTGAGCCATGCTGACCATGCTTTATTTCTTAATTTTATCTCAACAGAAGGTGTATCTCATTCTTATTTTCTTCTTATTTCTCCTAAAACATACTCTCCTTTCTAACATGTCTGAATTTCGCTTATACGGAATGTTACGGGCTCTTCTACGTTTCACGGACAACCTTACGTGTGACTCAGGCTTTCCGCGTTCCCGTCCACTGGCTCCCGCTCGCAGCCCTGCACGTCCCGGGCACCCGGGGTCCCACAGGTATTCAGGGAGGAACGTGTAAACCAGATTCTGACAGGCTCTGATCGAAAGGCCGCCCAAACGAACGTCTGCTCGAAGAACGCTGCTTGTGTGTGCTGTTCACCCGATAACATCTGCCATATTTACTGGGAGCCTTTGCCTCAATTACGTCGCGAAGAGGCGTACATTTGCTTCGCCGTAATTGATGGAGGAATCTTCTAACACGTCGCTGTCCGGTGTAGAAGGAGCAGCAGGCTAAAGTGGGGGAGATGGGACGACCCTGGCACCAGGTTCCCCTGTAACACCTCATTTATGGTGTGATCACATCCGATCTGTACTTCAAGTTCAAGGGAGTAGATCCCAATGTAATGAAAAACAAACAAACAAACCGAGATTTAGCAGCTTTGCAGAGAACTAAAAACGCAGCCGTCGTGTGTCCGATTGGGGCCGGAACACACCCAAGTCTAAATACAAGGTTCTGCGGGGTTGAAGAACTCGTAGCTGGAATTCTATTGTGTTGTTGGTTTTCCCAGGCCTAGGGGATGCGTCGATAATTCACGTCCGGTGATCTGCGAGGGCTCTTGTGGTTCTAACACTGTCGCATTTGGTGACTTTCTCAGATCCCTTCCCCTCATCTGAGGACATCTGTCCCCCAATGTCCTTATTGTACCAGGGTTTCTCCATTCCCCAGTTGTCTTCAGAATACTAGACAATGCTGCTTACCTGTGCTCACCCCCTTTTTCATTTCCTTCAAGAAAATATTCATGAGCCTCTTGCCTTCTTCTGTGTTTATGGCTAATTGATGAAAAAGCAGTAAAAATTCAGTATCTGGGCAAGCCCTGTACAATCAGCCGTATTTATAAACACAGCTTTATAGAAACAGGGCTCGGCGTTCTGTTGGCTGTGGAATGACTAAACACTCGGTCCTCAGAGGACGGGGCTGTGCTCTGAGACGCACCCGCACACGCTTTGTCTACCGCCAGGAGAGCAGCCCGTCCGAGGCTTTTCCCCACGGTAATCAAGGCTGCAGGCAGAGAGGAAGTGCACCCCCTTCCGAGGGCACGCCCCGATGGGATGAATCACTTCGGAAGACGACCCCTCTGTCTACGATAACGTCATTTTAACCGAATTTGACTTTCCCAACTCGTTGCCAAGATGTGTGTTGACTCTTTTCTTGAGAAAATCTTGTTTTCTGATGACTTTTGCCTGGACGCAGGAACACATGATTTCTGTTATTATTATACTTTATCTTTTCTCCATCGCTTCTTAGGAAGATTGCTGTAAGGTTTGGTTCACCACTCACAGTTTTTTGTTTGTTTTTATTCCTCACCTGAGGATATTTTTCTATTTATCAGTAGATAGAGTGGGAGGGAGAGAGAGAAAGAGAGAGTCAGAGAGAAACATCGGTGTGATAGAGCCACATCGACTGGTTGCCTCCTGCACAACCCGACCAGGGCCGGGAATGAACTGCAACTGAGGTACGTGCCCTTTACCGGAATTGAACCCGCGACTCATTGGTCTGCGGGCCGACGCTCTAACCACTGACCCAAACTGGCCAGGGCCACCACTCACAGTTTTGGCAGATTTGTTTCTTAGTAGTTTTTAAAGATGTGAGAGGCTGTAATGTAATTGTGAGTATTCACAGGTCAAGGCTTAAGAGTGGTCCATTCCCCTGATGTAACCGGCACTGCTCACCCTCTGGACAGAGACGAGAATAATACGTTTGCTCAGCCCACAAATGTCTGTTTAGACCTACGGTGTGCCATTCTCGGGGGGGACACAGCGGGGGAACCACAGCCTGGGGAGCAGACATTTACACTGTAGTATGAAACGCAAGATGATCGAGTAAGGGCTGATTTTAATACCTGGGAGAGTCCGGGAGAAGGTCAAACGTGGCCGACTTCGTGGGCGTGCGCAGGAGTTCGTCCTCGGAACGTGCTGGAGATGGAGTACACGCTCCTGGTGGGGACACCCTGCACAGGAGCACGAAGCTGAGAGGTGATCTGGGAGCCACCACAGCCCACCCGAGGGCGGAGGAAAGAGGATCAGCCAGCCGTGGGGCTCGGGGTGCGTGGGCGCTTGGGGAGCCCCGTGGGACCTGAGGTGATCAGTGGTGTGGGGTTCCATCCTGTCCCCATGTGTCAGCTGAAATGCCTGTGTCTTCCAGTCTGGGGATAACCCTGCCTCTTGGGTTCTCGTGAGGACTGAATGAATTAATACGTGCAAAGTGCTGTTTTAAAATGACGACTCTGCCTTTCACTTTCATCGTATATCTTAATTTAAGATTAAAAAAATATGTTTTTATTGATTTTTAGGGAGAGAGAAAGGGAGAGAGAAACATCGATGTGAGAGAGAAACATCCATCAGCTGCCTCCTGCACGCCCCCTACTGGGGATCGAGCCTGCAACCCGGGCATGTGCCCTGACTGGGACTCCAACCGGGACCTCTCGGTCCAGGGGACGCTGCTCCATCCACTGAGCCACACCGACCGGGCTTAACTTAAGATGTTTAAGGTCTGTTTTCTGCAGTTGTAAAGGACACCAGTCCTCACGCTCCTTTTTCCTCCTTATTAAAAAGTAACCATCTCTTTGAAGACATTTGGGTAGTGTGTGGTCACTGATTCATACCCTCTTGCTCAGAGGGGCACAGTCTCCCTAATCAGCCTGTTTGGGAGCTCTGTGACATCACGAGTGTCGAGCCCGGACTTGTGATATTTCTTGCAACTGTGTTTCTGCAGATGGGTGGAAAGACAGACGGGGCCCGAGTTAAATCTGCGCGGGGGTTTACCTTAGGACTGTCTCAGCTGCTCCACGAACTTCCCTGTTTCCTTGTTGGTGAAATTTAGAACCCAGCTACATGGAAGACTTCCAAAGAGCAGCTGAGACCCAGGGAAAAACGAGGAGGCAAAGGCATTGTCAGAAGGCAGCCTTGTAATTTGGGGTGCCAGTAAATTACTAGGAAGTTGTGCAACTCCTGTTTAATAGACACGGACTAATTATAGCCCAAGAGTGGCAAGTCCCACCCTGCGGATACACAATATAACTCCCTCAGAGCAGTGCCAAGCTGTCCGTGCCCTCCCAGCCCAGCTCACAGAATCGCGATTTCAAAGGCGCTTCTAACGGGGGGCATGGCGGAGAGCCAGCGTGGACCAGGCTGAGCTTTGGACTGTGCATGTCTTCGGTAGATTTGTTTGGGTAAATGGAGCCACATAACTGCAAATTCTGAGTCCCAGCTCTCTCTACTCGGTGACATTTGTACTTTATAACAACTCCCTTTATTTATTCATGACAGCAAGAGTTGCAATAACCCACAGTGACTGAACCTTGACTCTGCTCGCTGGTTGACGGACCTGAGCTCCCTGAGCCCCGCCCATGACCCCGAGGCAGCTTTGCGCCCTTGTTTTATAACAGATGGAACATGGTCCCTCAGAGCGCTCAGGGGACGTACCCAAAGCCACACAGTGACTAAGCGGGGGCCCGATTCGATGGGCACTAACACTCCTCTGCGTTGGGGCTGGTTAATCAGGCGGTTTCTAGCTCTGGGGCTCTGCATGGCCGTGACCCTTCCTGTGCCTTCAGCTCTCAGGGCGCTGGGTGCTCGTGGGACATGATTTCTGGTCTTGATCACAGGTGTCCTGAGACCAGACGTATGGACCCTGGTGGTTCTTCTGGCTGACTTGGAAGCATTTTCTGAATAGTCTCCTAATTTTTGACTTAGATCGAAGAAGCTTTAGAACATTCATTCATCCATCCATCATCTGCTATGTAGCAGGGAGGTTTTGGGCTCTGGGAATACAGCTGTGAACAGGCAGACAGAGTCTGTGGCCTCCCTGGCGTACGTACCGATGGTGGCGGAGGGACGAAGCAAACCCGGGGACAAAGTGGCAGGCCAGGAGCAGGCGCTGCGCAGGGAAGCCTAGCAGGCGAAACGATCACACACGTTAGGAAGTTCGTTTAGCCTGAATGGCGAGGGGCAGCCTCTCCCGGAGATGACCTCCAGCAGAGCTGTGAGTGACGGGCAGTGTCCAGCCCCACGAAGCCCCGGAGGGATAACATTTGGGGCCGGAAGGAGCTGAGCCCGTTCAAGGCAGAGAGGGCCGTGGGCTGGACCGTGCAGGATGGGAGGGAGCTGGGTTCAGTCACATTCAGCTTTCTGTACGGGAACATGACCTGCTCTTCGGTGTAAGGACTCCGCTGCTTAGGCGTTTAAAGGTCTCTCCCACTGGCTCATGCCAGAGAGATGCAGTGGGCACATCTGCTGGGTGCCATGCACTGGTGGGTGCTGGGAAGACAGCAGGCCCTGTCCCCGGGAACCTCAGTCCTAGGAGGCAGCTGGCGGAGGAAGCAGATCCCACAATGCCATGTGCGTGATGACTGGTGACAAGGGGCTGCAGGCACTGTGGGAACGCGGAGGGAAAGCATCTCTCCCGGGAAGGGCTGGGCCATCGGGGCAGCTTCCTGGGGTAAGTGAAGCCTAATTGGAGACTCGAGGTACAGGTGTCATAGGCCAGGTGCACGACGCAGAGAGAGAGGGTCCCCAGGGCAGGGAAGCAACTAAGTAAAGGTCAAGAGTGGGAGGAGGACAGGGCCAGTCTGGGGCCACAGTGCAGGGTGGACGGAGCAGACGGTGAAGCGGAGGCCGGCTTTCCAAGACATGCTAATTGCCCCTGATAAAGCGAGGCGAAGTACACCTTCTAAACTGAGGTGCCGCTGACACCGAACATTGTGTCGGCCTCAGGTGTACACTGTACTGATGCGCTGTGTCGGCCTCAGGTGTACACTGTACTGATGTGCTGTCGGCCTCAGGTGTACACTGTACTGATGTGCTGTCGGCCTCAGGTGTACACTGTACTGATGTGCTGTATTGGCCTCAGGTGTACACTGTACTGATGCGCTGTGTCGGCCTCAGGTGTACACTGTACCGATGCGCTGTGTCGGCCTCAGGTGTACACTGTACCGATGCGCTGTGTTGGCCTCAGGTGTACACTGTACCGATGGGCTGTGTCGGCCTCAGGTGTACACTGTACCGATGGGCTGTGTCGGCCTCAGGTGTATACTGTACTGATGCGCTGTGTATACATCGTGAAATAACCACCATAAAAGTCTAGTTGCCGTTGTCACCCTACACTTATTTACGGGTGCATTTTGTAAAAATAATTTTTTAAATCTTCTTGTTGAGAGTATTACCGATGCCCCCCATTTTCCCCTGTTGCACCCTCCTCCTGCCCCGGCCTTCCCCACCCTATAGTCTGTGTCCATGGCTGTACCTATATGCATCCAAGTTCTTTGTTAATCTCTTCCCGCCCCCACCCCCGACCCCCTTCCCGCTGAGATTCCTCAGTCTGTTCCACGTGGAATCTAATGAACAAAGAAATGGATGAACAAAATAGAAACAGAGGCATTTTTAAACCTCAGAACAATATACAACATATTATGAGAGATAAAAGAGCAGAGAGAGGAACGACGTTTCACCCTGGAGTTTCCAGAGTGAAAGTTTTACTCCGGGGGCCGGGGGAGGGTGGTGGGGATTCGTGTATCCGAATGGCAGTTTTCTAGGTCCCCATTCCCCTCGTCACGGAGCCCACGGAGCAGGAAGGAGAGAGGCCTGGGTTTCTGGGTTGCTCCTGGCTCCCTCCGGCCTCACGCCCAGGTAGAGTGCGCCCTTTGTTTTCAGTAACCGATACAGGCACTTTTATAAACAACTTATCTTGGTAACAAAGGCTATAACAGCATCAGGAAGGAAGGTCAAGAAGAGACTGGAGTCACCGGGGAGGTGGAGCAAGCCTGACCACATGTTTTTTTTTTTTTCCTGGGCAGAAGTGTTTCGCCTCAAAAAAGGGTCACGTGGCCCTCACCGTGTTCCATTCAGTGGATGGACGCTGAGGTTGCGGAAGTGCGGAGTTTGTATCTGCCCGGCACACACGATCACTGGAAAGTGAACACGGAAAGGAATGTGTCCATTGTACATGAAACACAAATGCTACATCCTGACCCTGACGGGAAGCAATTTCTGGGCTGTTCTCGTTCAGCGTCTGAGTGCATCTGAGTCCAGCGTGAAGGCGGCGGTCAGCCTGTCCGTGGAATGAACATATGGAACCCACTCACTGTGGTCTCCCTAGACTAGCGTTGGGTCTTCTATTAATACGCGAACTAGTTTCATTGACGAGCTGGCTGACTGGTGTTCCAGATGCTATCTCATAAGGACACGTTGTATACATTTGAAAAATGAATGCTTTGCAACGAAGGTGCCTTTTCCTACAGTATGAAAATTCGGTGGATTCTCGGGGGCTCTCGGAGTGGTTTGTGGGAAGAGTTGCCTGTCTTGTTGGGATGACTGTGAGCCACTGTGTTTGAGGGCTTTCACCTGTGTGTGTCACAAAGCCCGGACTCTGCAGGAAACTGTAATAGTATCTGTTTCCTAGTAAGACTCCTGATAAAGCCCTCAGAATCCAGACAAAAATTACCAAGTACTTTGTAGTCTTGATATGTGTGGGTGTTTCAAAGTGTCTTTTTTTTTTTTTTAATCCTCACCTGGGGATATTTTTCCATTTATTTTCAGACAGAGTAGGGGGGAGGGAGGAAGAAAGAGAGAGAGAGAGAGAGAGAGAGAGAGAGAGAGAGAGAGAGAGAGAGAGAAACATCGATTGGCTGCCTCCCGCACGACCCAGACCAGGGCCAGGGACTGAACTGCAACCGACGTACGTGCCCTTGATTGGAATTGAACCTGCGACTCTTTGGTCCTCGGGTCGACGCTCCAACTGCTGAGCCAAATTGGCCAGGGCCAAAGTATTCTTTTTTTTGGTTTTGTTACAGATGTTTCTCCTTTTTCTCCCATTGACAACCTCCTCCCAATCCCGCCGCCACCCACCCCCAACATTGTTGCAAAGTATTCTTTATGGTAAAAAAAACAAAAAACAAACCCACAAACCTGTAGATTGCGTGTATCTCTACGTATCTAATGATATGTTCAAATCTGTAACCATATACAAAAATGATACTGTGCCTATTCAGCTTGAAACTGTAGGAAGACGCGATTAGCGTGTAGGTCAACAGCGAGCACAAAGTTTTACTGGCACCTGATGTAAGGGACATGCCAGCAGAATTTCCTTCCCCTGCAAATACCAACATAGGTCATCCATAAAGCCGGGACACAGGCATACATCATGTACATTAAGAATACCTTCTGTCTTGACAAAAGGTTGTGATACAATGTTTCCTGTCTTTCGGGACCCCTGTATTAACAGCTGCTTTGAGGAAGGTGCTTGTCAAGAGAAGCACATAGCATGTGGCAGGCCGGCTTCTCTGCCCCAGGGAAAGGGTTTGCCCCCTCCCACCACCAGGTCCGTGTGCCCCGCCCTGCCTTGCCCCACCCAGGGTGCTCTTTCTGAATTTCCTGAAGTTGAAGTTACTGGACACTTCTTAGAAAGGGCATGTGATTGATTATGCAAAGCAGAAAATGAGAAAAGCTGAGGGATAGACAGCATCAGGGGAAGCCAGGAAGGCTTCCTGGAGGAGGTGGGACTTAGACTTGGCTTTTAAAGAAGCAGCAGTCCTTGGGCCAAGTACAGAAGATGAGGGTGGGTGACCATTCTGGACAGAGAAGAGCTTGCCCTCCTATTTGAGTGCCGCAGGAGGTAGTGATGATGACCCCCTCCCAAAGCGCTCAGGAATGGCGGGGGCCACCCCGCTGTCACCTGCCTCGTTCCTGAAACCGGGGGCTGGACTCCCACCTCTGAGGCCCTGGTAGCTCTGTGGTTGACTGTGGTTTATAAGGGCAGGATGCCTAGTTATCTGCACGAACAAACTACGGCAACGTGTGGTACACTTTTTCTTCCCCCTAACTTTGCCACAAACGTCCTGGTGTTTATTTGGGGCTCTTCATCACCCTTCCCTTTTCTGGTGTAGCTCTGCTTCCCTTCCCCAGGCTTTCTCCTTCTCTATCTGCTGACTGAGACAAAGCTGATCACTGAGCACAGGGCAGGAAGCGCCAGGTCTGAGTCATGGTTCCTGCCCTGGCTGTTTTCTCACAGTCCTTCGGCCCAGAGGAGGAGAGGAAGGGACAGAGAATCAGTCCCTACTCCGGCACTCAGAATGAGCAGGGGCTTTCCTGCCCCGACTGGGGTGGGGAGGGGTCCAGAGGGGTGGGCGACATTTGTTCCAGTGCCGGGGAAAGGGTGAGAGATGCCGCAAGTAGAAACCAGGTTGGTGCAGAGCAGCTGACCGGATGCTTCTCAACCTCACAACCTGCCAGTGCCAAGTGGCTAACAGGACATCTGAGAAACATCGGGGCGACACTGCCCCTCCGCCCAGAGCTGGGGCCGCTCTCGAAATGACACCCATTCTGAAATTTCTTACAAATTCATTTTCAAAGGTGGAATCCAGTGGGCCGTGGTTATTATTATAGAATGTCAGGGTCTTTTTACGCAGGCCTGCTTTGGGGTCAGCTCCCAGGCCGCAGTGAGTGTTCCCCACGTGTGTGTGTGTGTGTGTGTGTGTGTGTGTGTGTGTGCAGGCCATTCCCAAGGGAGTGGAACCTTGGGAGACAAGTGAGATTACCTTGAGGATCTGGGCCAAAGGTCAGTACTGATACAGTTGTTTTCGCAGTTGGCACAGTTATACAGCTCTCCTTTCTTTGCCAGTTCTCCCTGTGGCAAACACAGTGGGAAATCTGAGATTTATAGTTGAATCCCTCTGACATATCGGGAGAACCTTCATCTTGTACACCTGCACACACACGCATACATGCACGCACACGCACGCACACATGTGCACATGCACACACACATGCATGCACACGCACGCACACATGTGCACACACACTCATATGATGACAAGGTGGAGAAGGCAGAGCTGCCGGCGGCTCAGACGTCAGGTTCATAAAGCCGACTCCGGGTCAGTTTCCTGAAGGACATTTCTGCTCAGATACAGTCGAGATTCCTTTGGAAAGTTGACTAGAAAATGCTGGAACCACCCCTGGGAAACTCACAGGACCCCACATTCAGCAGTGATGCTGTTGTGATGAGATTTGGATACATTGTTTGAGCATGAACTCAAGAGCCGGTCATCCAGTCCACTGTGGAAGAAGGATGTCCCGGGAAACAGCTGGACGCCTTTCAGGAGAACTTGTGTCCTCGTCATTCCCTTGAACACATGCTTTATTGTGGAAACTAAAAATCGTATTTACCAAGAATAAGTTTGAAAAACACAAAACTTATCTTGATCTTTCTAGCTGTTGCTATGGTTTTGAGTAATACATCACGACAGCCATGGCACTCCAGTGATGTATTAAAGTCATCGATCACCACCGTGCCGTGGCTTTGATGATATATTAACGTACTACATCGTTACGGCGCCGCTGGCCTCGTGATGTATTGCCCCAAACACTACCGATTGGTTAGACCGACACACAGGGACCTGTGTGCCCGGGACAGGAACACGGCCAATGGTTCTGGACCCAAACACAGTTGAACTTCCCAGAGTTGTGTCACCAACAAAAGTGGTTCTGTGAGATTAGACAGGTTTCAAAGGCTCACTCAGGAAGACGGGTTGGGCCGCCAGTGAACGGCAACAGCAAGGCCATGTGCTCCGAGCCCACCGCAGACCTGGGCCGGTGCCAAGTCTTTACGCGGGGCTTCGCCCAGCACCAGGCCGCACGGACTGCTGGAGGCATCACAGTGGAAGAGGGACAACAGAAGTGTTTGGCCGGCCCCCGATTTATGGTTGGTCCTGAACTAATTACACCAATATTTGCCAAGCACCTTCCCTGTGCTCAGTGTTGGGAACTCAGCGCTGACCCAAATCAGAAACCATCTCTGTTCTCATGGAGCGCGACATGTAAATGACCCACCCCTCCCCATCCCGCACACGAAGAACCAAAATGTTCATGAAGCTGACCTGGGCACGGCTTTAGTTTGCTCTGACCACCTTGGCCACTATGCCAAGCACAGAGGTGATCTTTTGAGGAAAAGTCACACGATGAAACACAGGTCGGCCTGATTCCTAAGTGCGTGTTCAGCGAGGGACGGTTCAGGGTGGAGAGGAATGAGGGGCACCCAGAGCAGAGCCGCAGGTAATGCACCCCATCAGCTCGGCCTCGCTGCCGCTGTGACCAGCATGTCATCATCACCCCTGGGCCTTCTCCAGCTCCCACAGGGAATAGGACACCGAGAACCCATGGGGTGCCACCGAGATCAGGGCTGGCCTCACGTGACTGTCACCCGGCCACGGGAACAGCTGACTGAACTATGCCAGTGGGCTTGTTCTTTTGGGTTTTCCCGTTCCCTCATTTTGCACCTGCCTTTGAGTTTGTGGAGACCAGAAAGTCTAATGGTGACACACGGGGCCTGCACCCGAGTGGCCCCCAGGACTCCTGGAGCCCTGACAGGCGGACGCAGCTGGGGAGCTGCTCTGAGCTGGGGCGGCTGCGGGTCACAGCCAGCCTGTCCCTGTGGGCGAAGGGGGGGGTGTGTTCAGAGCTAACAGGTGCATCTTTGTCATTCCCTGTGATCCGTGCACACCGCCTGCATGGCACGGCACTCTGACTGTCACTTTCTGTCACTGGCCTTGTCTGACGGGTCTGTGGTCGGTGTGTCGAGGGATTGGGACATCTCACCCCGAGTCCCCCCAGATCTGTGAGTGGTTGGCGGAGTCGGGTAGGTAGTGCTGAGCAGTGAGCCGCCGAGCTCCGGGCCACCAAGCCAGACGTGCGATGTGACACCTGTCAGGAGAGAAGGGGGCATCCTCGGGGGGGCTGCGATGTCTTCTCCTGCCAGCTTCAGGGATGGCTGTGTTTGCAGACGGGCTGGAAGCTCCTGCTGAGCCGTGGTCGCTCCCGTGCCTTCAGCGGCCGTGGGAGTGAGGCGGGCCTGGCCGTGGAATGTCCAGGTCACGTACCGCAGACCCTGGCTCGAGAGACACGGGTCACTTCCCGCTGACGGTGGAAACGGAGTCAGAATTTGCCCGCCGCTAGTCATGTGTCTACTACAAGATGCTGAACAGCTGTTAGAACCAGGAAGCTTCCAATACAGAAAAGAGAAAAAGGTGTGTGCACTTTAAATGCTGTGATCATAGAAAATCCTTCAGGACGTGGTCTCAGGTCGTTGCTTTTTCACCCAAACGTTGAGTTCAGCTGGGGTCTGTCCTGAGGAGCTAAGAGCACTACTTCTGTTTTCCGAGAGAGTCATTTTATTTTATTTTCTCCCCGTTTTTCCAGGTTCTGTTCAGTTAATTATCAGAGCGCTGAACACGGTGTCCCGATGCTTGGAAGTTCTTGACTTCTGAGTAGGCCCAGGGAGGCAGAGTGGATACGGGGAAATTCTCCCTTTTGATTGGCCTTTTCTCCAAGTACATTAATAAGAAACTGTGTTTAAATCAATTGATTGTACCTTTGGTTTCAGCTAAATGCGACTTGGAACTAGCTTATTTAGTACTAATAGAAAAGCTCTTGCTTTCAGAAGTTAACTTTTTGTGAAAATAATGGCAAATTGGGGTCTTCTAAATGCATATCTGAGAGCACTGATGTCTAATGAGACGCTAAGGCTGAGGGTGGATGAACCGGGGGCCCCCACCGCTCTCCCCGTTCTTCTTCTCGACAGAGCGGCAAAGACTGAAGGGCTGACCTGGGGTTGAGGTAAAAAAGACTGTCCACCTAAGAAATGGGTGGGACTTGGTGACGGGCCAGACGTAAGACGAGGGAGAGGGAGCCCCGGAAGCTCCCAGGTTCGGGCTTGTCGAACCAGATGGCTGTGCCATCACGGAACTCGGGAGCCTTGGGGAGGACTGTGTGGACCGAGACCTTGTCTGTTGCACTTGGCCGACTGAGTGTGAGACGGCCAAGAGGTAACACGCAAGAAGGGAGTCAAGTGGGCCGTGTAGATTAGGACCAGGACAGGTGAGAAAACGCGCGCCTATGGAGGGAGTTGGAGACCTGGGCGTGGCGCGTGTGATGGGGGCGTGACCTTTCAGTGAAGGGGGCGTGGCTGAGAAGTGGGCCCAGGACAGTGGTCCCCTGCAAGGGGACACGTGGGAAAGCTGTGGGCACGTCTTAGAGGAACCTGGGTGTTTGTCCTCAGTGTCCCCGATCTACAGGACACCTTCACAGCAGCACCTGGATCGATTTGATTAAGTAGCTGGCCCAGCTGACATCAAACAAACCATCACAGGGACTGGAGACCACGGGAGGGGTGGGTCCCGGGACCCTGAGGTTTCGATGAAGACCATTGGAGGAGGGATTACCCTGTGAAGTTTGGAGATTCAGAGCGTGCGCTGGGTATAGATGGGCCATGAAGGAGATGTGAGCCTAGTGAAAACTATGGGCCACACATGAAAAGGGGCGCACCAGTGCCCCCTATGGCTGTGGAGGAACAAGTGCAACCTGGCACTCTCCTCCGCATACTGCCAGGTGCGCTGGGCCCAGCTGGCTGCGCTGAGGTCTGTCCGTCAAGGGACCTGCCTCTGGGTGTAGGGAAGGAAAGTACGTTGGAGACAGGGGTGACGTGACCCCAGTGCCATGTCACCTGCACTCCCACTGGCCCCGTCATTTCCATTAGGCTCTGCTCTTGTAATTCTGCCATACTTATTTTCTAGCAGGTGGCTTCCTAAATTGTTTATTAACTGTTGTCAACGTTGCTACACTTCAGACAGGAAACGCCTCCAGGAGCGTGCGAGCTGGTCAATCTAAGCAGCTGGCACCTGTGGGAACCGTCAAACGAGTGTTTTGCGGTGTTTGCAGTGTTTTGGGCGGTACGGATGTGTTTATACTTTGAAAACACAGTTTGCTCAAAAGGAGGGGACACCCACCCTGTGATTTCTCAAGAACCAAGTGTCACATGAGCCCTCCGTGAACAGGGAATAGAAAGGGACTACTGTGGGGTGGTTTGACACACATTTCTTGTCTCTGGAGCTCAGTTTCCTTCTCTGTAAAATGGGTAGAGAATAACTCCAGCCTGGCTCATTCCAGTTGGTTATGGGAGGCAGACCAGTTTAGCAGATAAAACGAATTCATCAGGAGAGGTTGAGAGCCGGGTGAACGCGGGCTTTGTTATGTTGTGTGTGGCCACTTTTATTCTCCTCCTTATTTACAACATCTAAATGCAATTCGGAGTTTGGATGTGGCCTCAACGCCAGGGGCGATGGCACACTTGGGGCGCTCAGACTTTCCACGTCCAAACTTGCTTGTCATCCGCGTGCTTGCGTCTGATCTCTTAGTCACGTGACATTTATCTAGACTTTCTCTCCGCAGTCGCCCTGCTGGATTCAAGCCCGAGGTGGCCAGGACTTTTTGTGGGAGGGCCACACAGTGGTTTCTGGTTGACCCCTGGGCCTCCTGTCCCCAGGCTGCTCCTGGCACACAGACACATGGCGCAGCCTCGGGACTCTGACCCTCTGCCTGTTGGTTCATTTAGTTCTTTCCTCCGTTTGTGAGGCTGGAGGTTTCAGTATTTTATCACACTGAAAGTTCACAGGAATTCAGATGATGACATAGGTGTTAATATGGTTTCACTGGAGCAGAGTTACCTGAGTCGTTGGTGATCTGTAGCTGGTGTTCTAGTGCTCAGCAGTGACAGCAAAGCCTGGTGTGGCCAGTGTGACGGGTGTGGCTGGTGTGGCTGGTGTGGTCGGTGTGGCTGGTGTGGTCGGTGTGGCTGGTGTGGTCGGTGTGGCTGGTGTGGCTGGTGTGGTCGTTGTGGCTGGTGTGGTTGGTGTGGCTGGTGTGGTCGGTGTGGCTGGTGTGGTTGGTGTGGCTGGTGTGACTGCACCTGCCCACACCTGCTCACACCTGCCCACACCTGCCCACACCTGCTCTCACCTGCCCACACCTGCCCACCCCTGCTCTCACCTGCTCACACCTGCCCACACCTGCTCTCACCTGCTCTCACCTGTTCGCACACATTGTGGCCACAGAGCAGGAAAGGCAGGCAAAGTTATTGTTTTACATCAACCTAACTTTTCTGTATCCATTTGGAATTTGTGATTTTTAGGGCAGAGATTATTTTGAATTTTACCCTCATAGTTTTACAGGGCTAATTAATTGTGTTAGGATAAAAAAAAAAAAGTGACCTCCTGATAGCAGAAACCTTTTTCAAGCACGAGGTAGGTGACTGTTTGCAAATGACTGGCAAGTCAATGTATTCCACAGCCTTGCCTGGGCGACTGTTCATGCTCGAGTTCACGGACACCGGCTGTTCCCTCAGAAAGGTGTACTTTCCAAGTCTCATGCTCTCGAGCTCACGGACACCGGCTGTTCCCTCAGAAAGGTGTACTTTCCAAGTCCGCGTTAGCAAGCGCTGCCTGCGCCTCCGGGGTTTCAGAGGGTCCGCCCTGTCCTTCCCACACCCTGCGGCCCGAAACTAGAAGGATCTCTGCAGTGCCCCAGCCCGATTCTCCCAGACCCTCGTCAGCTTCGGGTCCTCCCTGCGGCCCCCCTCTGCCTCCCTGCCACCCTCCCCCACGGCACTCGAGGTCCAGTCACCCCGAACAGTTCGCAATTACAAGGGATTTATGAGCGATCAGGGCGGGCTGTGCCCAGCACACCTCTCCATCAGGAGCAGCTCCCCCTCTGTGACCTCTTTCGTATGTGTACTTGAGGATGAGACTCACATGTCACCGTCACGTCCCGCCCCACCCTCCCTTTGGGCCCTCAAAGAGCCCAGAATCCAATGTAAATGATCATTTCTATTTTTTCAGTATAAATGACTTCTAAAATGTGCATACCGGAGTTTCAGTAAAAACTTTTTTTTAAAAAATCAGCTTAGAATTCTATACTATTTCCGAAAAAGGGTTAAAAATCTGAATTATGGAATTATTTTAAAATACACGACACCGCGTTCCTTTCCGCCATGCACGGCGGTGCTTTCCAGGCCTGAAGGCGTGAGCAGTCCCCGGAGGTCTGTTCCATGTGGTCTGTTCCACGCGGTCTGGCGTGGCTGGCATTCTGCTGTCCTAACCAGCGTCCGGTGATTCGGCTGGTCCTCAGGCCACCCCTCAAGCAGCCGGGGCCTATAAGCTAAGAAACTAGGCTAAAAAGATGCCCTTTTTAGAACAAATTTGGTACACAGAGAGGAGCCATTTGTTCAAGAAGTATTTACGGCCCGTTAAGGACCCTAGTGTGTATGAGATGCTACGGCGCGGAGATGGAAGCCAGTGACCGCGGGAGGGAGAAACCACATGAATGACCACAGAGCTGTGGGCACAGTGACAGACTGGCTCCCCGGGGGCAAAGTGCTAGCTAGCTCGGGAGTGTGGTGGTCTGATTTCAGGGTAGGTGACGACGCCTGGAACACGAGGACAGGCCGTGGGGAGAGGTGCCCTCTCCGCCCTCCGTCTCTGGGAGCCTGGTGGTTTCTCCAGGAGGTCCCCAGACATACATGTGGCACAGGTGCCCGTCGCCCCATGCTTGCAGAGCCACCGTCCTGCCCTTCCCAGACCTCCGCATCCTCACCCAGCAGGCCACCGAAGCCAAGAGCCTGTGCAGGCACTGAGCGGGTGACCGAGGCGATTTCCACGCCTGACCTCCAGAGAAAACCCTCCTGGGAGCCGGAGGGGGGTCTGCTTCATTCTGCTTGGTGACCTAAGACGCAAACCGAGATGATGAGTAACCAGTATTTGACTGACTGCAAACAGGCTCCAGCGTCCCCATTCCCCCGCGATGATGGTGACGTGTGTGCGAGCTCGTGAAACCTCGCGCCGTCCCGAGTCTGCGCCGGCGGCCGTGCTCTGGGTCCTCCCTCAGACCCTCGCACCTGCGGGAGGCTGTGTGGGCCATGCGATTATATTTGGGAACGTTTCCTGCAGTCCTGGAAAAACAGGAAGTTGGCATCTCTGCAGACCATAAATCAACACTGGATGGAAAGCCCCTTATTTGGATGCGGGCGGTGCCCTCTGAGCTCTGCCTGCACCTCGCGGAATCCACGCAGGAAGTCCTGAGGATGCGTCGGGGGGCCACACAAATGACATTAACACATAAAATCACTGGGCAGCCACCCCGAACGCCGATGCCTTATTTGGCCACAGTTTTGCCCAGAATGAGGTCATACAGTGCCGCTGTAATATTAGAAAAAAACAGCATGCTGTTTATGTTACCTGCTGACCCTGGACGACAGACTCTTTCTTTTTCCGTGTAACACTGCCTTTTTTTTCCCAATCCCTCCATGTTTTGAGCTCAGACCCCGGGCTTGTCGTCTGATCTCTTGCTGCCTGTGTCTGAGTCTCCGTCCCGCCGGTCAGCCGTTGTTCCTTCCGAGCCTTGTCGGCAGCACCCACAGGTGCGCATGGCCCCGTCCACACAGTTCTCTCTGGACACGACCATTTTGGGCACCCACGTGGCTGGAAGAGGCGCCCGTGCCTCCGGGTCGTGAACGAGCCAGGTTCTGGTGAGAGTTCCGTGTGCGTCAAAATGAAACGAAAAAGGGAAAACCAAGCATCCAAAGCAGAAACCACTGAGCCACACTGCCTTGACTCTGCGCACCGTGACGCCAAGGGGATGCGTCTCACGGAGGTGCAGCCCTCACCCCATGCTTGCAAAGCCACCACCTGCCCTTCCCAGACCTCCACATCCCCACCCAGGAGGCCACCAAAGCCAAGAGCCTGTGCAGGCACCGATGGGGTGACAGTGGGGTGTGCTCTCGCCTCTGCGTACATCTCAGCTGAAGTCAGAAGGAGCCGTGTCCCATGGTGACCAGAGGACAGAGGACGAAGTGCATGACTTGAACCACCCGTCTTTTTTTTTTTAATCCTCACCCGAGGACATTTTTGCATTTATCATCAGTTAGAGTGGGAGGGAGAGAGGGAGAAAGAGAGAGAGAGAGAAACGTCAATGTCAGAGAGACACATTGACTGGCTGCCACCCACATGACCCCAACCGGGGCCGGGGACAAACTGCAACCGAGGTACATGCCCTTAGCGGGAACAGAACCCGGGTCTCTCCGGACCGCAGGCCGACGCTCTAACCGCTGAGCCAAACCGGCCAGGGCTTTTTTTTTTTTTTTTTTTTTTTTTTTTATAGTACTTTTAGCAAGTGGGCCGATGGCGGTGGATGCAAGCAGAGGTGACCGGCACGAACATTTCCTGTTCATCGACATCGCTGGTTTGGGTTCTCATGGCCTCCGTCCTGAATGTGGGGGCGGCTCTCAGAGGCCTTGGCGGAGACATGCACAGGGCAGCGGCTGGTCGGACTGGGGCCTGAGGAGCTAGGGTCACTGCATGTCCAGCACGGTCAGGACTGAGATCTGGGCCGGAGGCGGTGGTTAAGGGGGGCGATGCTTCCTGTCCAGAAGGTGTACACAGGAAGGTTGCCCCCAATTCTCATTGGTTATAAGACTCAGAGGGTTTTGTGCCAGGGGTGTCCCCAAGGCGCTGGGCAGTGGACGCCTGTGCAGGACCTTGGTGGGGATTGTGTGGGAGGAAAGCAAGGAAGATGGATGTAATCTGCTCTGGCAGGAAGGCGGTTCTGCGTGGAGGGAGGTGTGCGGTGCGTTGGGATGGATGGCAGGTGGCCAGCCCGGACGTGAGTACCTGGTTTCAGGTGAGAAGTACCACGGGCCTCAACAGGGCTACAGGGATGGAGAGAGCGGGCGGATGGGAGGGAGAACTGGGAAGGTAACAGGTGGGGCCCGGACGGTGAGGCGATGTGGGGGAGGAGGAGGCGCCCTCAGGAGTGGCCCTCAGGGGTGGGGGACCCGGAGGGGCCTCGCTGAAGGCTGGGGGCCCCTGGCCCCGTCGTCATCGCTGAGCTGGGCTGCATCCTCGGGGCGGGGCTGCAGGAGGCGAGGACAGGGCCGGCTGCTGGGCCAGGTGGAACAGGTGCTGGACTCTGCAAGGTGAAGAACTCAATGCAAACCAGGTGTCACCGTGTCTCCTTGGACCAATGCCTCCGTCTCCCCTTGGCTTTTCTGACTGAGCTGGCCTGAGGGCAGACAGCCTCAGATCTGGTGTCCCAGGGAGCCTGGCCCGGGACCCACAGGTCCCAGAGCTCTGCTCCTCGCTGGCCTCAGCTCAGGAGTGGGGCGGGGAGGGCCCAGCACCCTCGACTCCACCAGGCTTGTTGCAGCGACACCGGCCGTAGTCTAAGGACACCCTCTCTTCGCCTCTTTCCCTCTTTCCCAGCGACAGTTAAACACGTGATGTTTCACAGTGGTTCTCAGCCTGTCCACAAACAAGCCCACGACGAGCCTGATGTCAGTCCCCGAATTATGAACCCTCCGCTCAACGTGAAACGGTGCCTCCCGAAAGCAAGGACCTGCGAGAATCTTTACTGTGAGCGACTCGACACCCTTCCCGTTCAGCGTTCAGGACAACTGGTCTTTATTATTCCAGGGAAACGTCCAGATCACTAAGTTTCTCAGCGTTGTGACCCGTGTCAGGCGGAACACACTCTCCCCGGGCTTCTCATAAAAACACACGTCAGAGCAGGCTTCAGACCGGACGGCACACTCGGTTACAGGTGCACACCTATCAGAGTCGGAGTGTCAGAGTCCACAGTCCCGCACCCACCGGGTGCCCGGGGCCCGAGGGCTTAGCCATGTCAGGTGTCGTTCTAAACACGGGCCCCGAGTCCCTGCGCTCATCTCGGTGACCTCCACGGGCAGCTGGTTGGGCTTTGAGAATCCCCCTCTCCACCAATTTTTTAAGGAAGGTATATGACCACTTATAAAACCATTTAAAAAGGTTACTTTCTGTGTCTTGCTTGACCTGTGTGATGATCACCTGGGTGGGCACATGTGTGAAAATCGGCCGCACTGTCCACTTCCCTGGATGTCAGTTCAATTAAATACCAATGTATGTGTGTTCACACTCCCTGGGAGGTCAACAAGAATTTTTTTAAATGTTTGAAACCAATCAAAATGTTTTTTAAAAAGAACTAGAGTGATGAGGACATAGTAAGCACTACCAGAACATTAGATGCAGTCAGGTTTTTCTGCCCATCAGTTGTAACGGTAACTGACATGCTTCATTTTGCGTGTAGACATGGTGTACACGCTGTGTCTAATGCTTCAAGTATCCAACGAAGGATCATGGATCGCTCCCCAAAGCATCCAGAGGAAAAGCATCTATTCGGGTGGAATTCTGTGGACTCCCTTCCTAGTCAAGTCTCTGAACTGCTCGGGCGCTTCACCAGCCCACAGAGTGAGAGTGTAAAGGTGTTCTAGGATGATCAGGCTGGCGTACCAATATTTATTGAAATACTGAAAAAAAAATTCCATTTTGTTGAGAAATTCCTGGCAAGAACGGACATGACCATGTGTACATCATGGACACAGTAGGAAAATGTCCACAAGGAAAGGGCTTCACTCTCTAAACACCGCACGGACGCGGGTCCGGGGTGCTGGAGACCTTGGTACAGAACGTTGGACATTACACAGTGTCCATTTATAAACACAGACCAACAGTGACCGGGCAGGCTAGGCTACGAACCTTTCTGGGGGAGTCTGCTTTTCCTGGCAAATCCAGACATTGATGAGGCCGTTGCTAAGGAGACGTCTGCGTACACAGGTGAGCGATGAACACTGGAGAAAGGTTACCTGCCAGCTCTGGATGGGCCCCAGCAGTATGGATGGAACTCTGTCTCCCACGATGTGATTCACTGGGTTAACAACTTACCAACATTTGACTTTTTTTTTTTTAAAGTTTCATATGCATTGGGGAGTATACTGTATATTTAAACTAAGAAAACATGGTGTATTTTTTTTTCTTTGTAATGGTCAAGATCCTCTAAATGACCCCCCCCATCTCCTAATGGCCTCCACTGGGACCACTCCCCTGCTGAGTTTCTAGCCAACTTGGTTCCGACCCGAGAGCAACAATGTTGCCTCCTGGTGCATGCTGGGGACGCAGGCTCCCATCAGCTCATGGCTGTTGTCCTCTGAGCCTCGGCGAGAGCGCAGGCGACCGAGACGCAGCACAGTGAGCTGTGGACACTCAGCTAACGTGGACCCTTCATGTGGACGAGGACTAGAGGTGACTAATAAAAGTAATAAAACAACCCTCTTTGTACACACGGAAGTGGTAACTAGTATCTCTGGTTTACAACTTACAAGGCTTGGGAAGCAAACCGGGTAAGACTCCACCCCCCTGTTCAATTCACTTGACAATGGGGAGCGACCAGTCCCATGACTCACAATAGATATTAAATAAACTACAGAAATCATGATGATTTACAGACATTTAATCAAGTGAATGATTTTAATTCATTAAAGACCCTTCTCTGCCCCTGACTGTCCCACGAACTTGAAGACATGCTACAGTAAACACATATATTTGGTTTCTTTGCAGTCTTGGCTACATCTTACACAGAGGTGAAACCAAGGAACAATAAATTAGCATCATCATTGTCTACAGTTGAAACGATGATATACAATATAAATAAACTATTCCAAAGCCAGGAACATTTATGAAAAAACTTAAGGGACTAGGAGATACTTTTATTTTATTATTATTATTTTTTTTTACAGTGTCTACAAGTGATTGTGCCGCCGATATTCTCAAAACAATTAACGTCTAAATGAGATTCCGGTGTTTGATTTTAGAGTCTCACGACATACGATAGTTAAGTACTGTCAAAAATAATTACCAATCAGAAAAATAATGTTAAGGAAATTGCTGCTTTAGCTACGTGGTCATATCACGGTTCCCCCCCGACCCCACAGGACCTAAAGAATGTAAACACTATATTTTATTTGACTGTAAAGTATTAATACTTTGTTTTACGTGTTGATTCACACCTGGGCTTGCTCAGCTACCTCTCAGAATTGTGAAATAAGGCGAGACCTCCATACCTGCGGCATTGCGCGGTGATAATAACACTGATGGTTTGTCCGGCCCTTCTCCGCCCTCCAGTGTTCTCCGGACTTTGGTCTATGGCTTGGAAAGGTCGGGATCACCCTGTCCCTTACCCTTTTGGGGAAGATCTAAATCACTCTAATACCTTTCCCGTCACACATAAAAAATTTTAAAAATCACTGTTTCTATTTTGTTCGGGGGGAGGTCTGATTGCGTGGATCAGGTCACCAGCTCATCCTGTCTTTCCTGCTTGCCTACGAGACATCCCAGCCACACAGGTTGTGAGTTTTATTTTTACACCAACTACGAACTTGGATGCCTAAAGAGACAGTTGTATCCTAACAAGACTTTTGGCCCCAAAAATAACTTTTTAAAAACGAAATACAGCCACGCCAACGCCACACTGCAGCGGAGGTCTGCCTCCGCGGGGGCGGGGGCTTCGGCCGTTGGTGGGGACTCTGCTCAGTGTCATGAACGCTGACAGCAGGTCAGCCGCCCGGTACGGCCTGCTTTGCTTCTTCAACATTATGAACACGTGACAAAACAAACCAGACACAGTTGCAATGGCAAGCTAACAGGTTAACAGACTGTTCTTACTAGCTGTTTGCAGGTCTCAGACACAGGCATTCACAATTGCGCTCCTCGGGAGCTGGAGGAGTTCCCACGGGGCGTGGCCGAGTCCTCGAAGGGAAGAGGGAGGGCCGATAGCAGGTGCAGCGGGTGGAGTCTCGGGGATTGTTTCAGTCCCACTTCGCGGAGGAGGAGCTCCGCAAGCTCAGAGGCCCCGCGGTGGTAGCCCACTGAACCACGCAGGACCAGTTCCTCAGTTTCTTCATAGCAGAGATCGGTTTAAATATACAAGAATCGTTCGGTCCGTTTTTACTCTGGTGTGGGGTTGGGATCCACGTGGGAGGTCGACCCACTCTGTGACAGTGTCTCCCACGTGGGCTGCTCTGGGGAGGCGGAGCTTTGGATTCACAGTTTACAATACAAATACCCTGATACATCATTTATTTGCTATTAAGTATTTGATTATTATGCCTTTTTAAATTCCATCCCTTTAAACCAAGTGTTTAACTAGTGTTGCTTGGAGCAGTTCAGAGTATTTTTTTTTTTTCTCCTTTCTTTCTTCCTGTCCTCCCCCCACCCCCCACCGGTTCTTTTCGTTTGGAAAGCGGGGCGCGGGGCGCGCCTCAGGCCCTCTTGGCGTGCAGCATCTCGATGAGGAGGTTGTTGTAGGGCACGTCCCCGTTCAGGTGCTTGTAGTACAGGTACTCCTCCGCCTGCATGCTGATGGCGCGGATCTCGGGCAGCCGGAGCAGCAGCTGCCCGAACTTCTCCGCCTGCTGCGGGTAGTTGCACACGGTGTACTCCAGCAGGGCGCCGTTCACTTGTTCCTGAACCCCTTCCACCAGCTGGAAGTTCTCGAGGTTTTTGACATCTGGATTTAAAGAGAAAGAAAGGAAAGAAAAAAGGCACACGATTTCAGTGGGGTTGCATTTGTCCGCTACGGCCGCGCACTCGGTCCACGGAGGTGTCGCCCTCCTCCCAGAAAGCACGCTTCCCACGCTGCTGAGTAGTCCGCACGCCCCGCGGGCCCCGCTCACCCCGCTTCCTCGGCAGAGGACCGCACAAGGGCTCGGGAAGAACGTCCCGTGGAAATTCTGCACAGACGCACATCAATTAGACACCAGTGGGTTTCCAGCAAGGTCAGCGCCTTTCATATCGTACAAAAGGGAGGCTGAGGGTTCCGAAAGGAGAGGGATCATTATATCGGCGGCAAATGAGTCCCCGGAGGGAGACCGATCTGGACCCAGTGTCGTGCACAATTCATGTAATTCTGTATTAATTTTTCTGACCCAAGGTGAAATCTGTGTCCAGCGTCTGATGTAGTTAATTCTAATAAAAAGTGACAGAGTTCTTGTTTCTGTTTGACATTTTCTAAATGACTGTGAAGGCCTCCGACTTGTCGGCCTATGCTAATGGGCCATCTGGTACACTCCAGTGACTGCCGACGGACGCTCGCTGCCGGGGACGCTCTGAAACACAGGCCGCGGTGACTAATGATCTTCATCAAATGAGAGCCTGTCCTTTGGGCAGAACCCCAGCCGGGGTGGCCGGCGCCCTCTCCCCCGAACGCGGCCTCTCAAGTCTGAGACTTTGCTTTTCGTCCTAGGTCAGAAGAGATGGTAACACTGCCTCTCACCCAGGCTCACTCCTGGGGACCGGCCCGTCATTTCAAGGCACCTGCTGGCCCAAGAGGTCCTTATACAACCGAGTGACAGGGAGACTCAGGGTGCAGAAAGAGACCGACGTACAAATACACACACGACCGGGAGCGAGGGAAATGGTTACATCGGAATGTCTCTTCTGAAGTCGACAGGACAGCTGTTATACAATGTATTTATAGAAGCCTCCGGGAGAAAGAGAGACATGTGTGTTTGCACACCCTGCTCGGGAGGCAGCCCCTCCCCACCTCCCGCTTTATTTTCTAATTGGACAAAAGTAAGAATGATTCTGAAGGAAACCACGTAAGACTGGGACTCAAAGGTTAAATGGACCACTCTCAGTTCAGTTACCATGGTAACTCCTCGCCAGCATTTCAGGCCCTTGAAGTGTGAAACTCGGCCTGCATACAGGTGCAGGTGCACTCTGGGACCTCGGGGCGCTTTCCCGGCGAGGCCGCCTTGCATTTGCTGGTGAAATGCGTCCACGATGATTTCCGCGTGTACATCTGAGCCACAACTTTGCGTTAAACATGTCCCCTTGTGCATCCCCAAGTCTGTGCCCCAAACTGAAAGCAGTGAGGAATGTTACTGAGATAGATAGCTAGTGTGAGCCTTGGATACCACATGTATCTCAACGTGAGATGCGAGAATAAAAAATAGTTAGTGTTGCCCTGGCCGGTTTTGCTCAGTGGTTAGAGCGTTGGCCTGCGGACCAGAGAGTCCTGGGTTCGGTTCCCGCTAAGGGCATGTACCTCGGTTGCAGTTCGTCCCCGGCCCGGTTGGGGTTGTGTGGGTGGCAGCCAGTCGATGCGTCTCTCTCACATCGATGTTTTTCTCTCTCTCTTCCTCCCTCTCTCCCTCCTGCTCTATCTGAAGATAAATGCAAAAATGTCCTCAGGTGAGAATTAAAAAAAAAAAAAAAAAGCAACATCCAGTGTCGTTGGGATTTAAACACATTTGTAGGAAAAAAGCTGAAATGGAGGATGATATTAGGTTCCAATGAAAGACATTCTCAGAAGCAAGAAAAGCCAGCAGTAACCACAGAGGGTAAGAGGAAGGATGGCGAAATCTGCACAGTGGAAAATGGAAGACACACAAATGATAGTCTTTTTAGAAAGTTGTCTTTGAGCCCTGGCCGGTTTGGCTCAGTGGTTAGAGCGTCGGCCTGTGGTCCAGAGAGACCCGGGTTCGGTTCCCGCTAAGGGCACGTACCTCGGTTGCAGTTTGTCCCCAGCCCTGGTTGGTCGTGCGGGTGGCAGCCACTCGATGTGTCCCTTTCACGTCGATGTTTCTCTCTCTCTCTCTCTCTTTCTCTCTCTCCCTCCCACTCTGTCTGAACAAAAAATGAAAAAGTGTCCTCTGGTGAGGATAAAAAAAAAAAAGAAAGTTGTCTTTGAAACGTTCTTCTCCTGATAAATGTATTTTTTGGAGACCTAGGTTCAACCTCCTCTGAGAAATCATGCCACTCTGTTAAGAAAGGTTAAAACAACTACCAATAAGCATAAGCCAAAGGACGGATGCAGTTCTAGTTTGTTCACTTGCTGTTATTGCGCAAAGATCATTTAAAGTGTTCAAGTTAGCACTCCCTGGGTGATCTCCATACATAATGATCCACACTGGCACCTTTCTCCCAAAAGTTTAAAAACGGACGCAGTTTTCTCCTGAAGGAAAAGAGACAGGCCACGGATAGTTTTTCTCTGAAGTCCATCCGGGTTGAACTCACTGAATTAACTGTCCACACAGCTCTTTCTGTGAATTTATCATTAAATATAACAGGAGTGATACAGATCATTGCCCAAAGGTACTTACTCACTGAATGTCTACTTTGCTTCTGTCTGTTCAAGAGATTTGTAATTTGGTGGCAAAATCCTGATATTTAAACTGTAAGGTTAAAAAAAGAAAAAAGAGCCCAGCTGGTGTGGCTCAGTGGATTGAGTGTCGTCCCATGGACCTAGAGGTCCCGGTTAGATTCCCGGTCAGGGCACATGCCCGGGTTGTGGGCTCGATCCCCAGTAGGGGGCGTGTGGGAGGCAGCTGATAGATGTTTCTCTCTCTTTAAAAAAAAATTTTTTTTCTTTATTGATTTTAGAGATAGAGGAAGGGAGAGGGAGAGAGAGATAGAAACATTGATCAGCCGCCTCCTGCATGCCCCCCACTGGGGATCGGGCCCACAACCTGGGCATGTGCCCTGACTGAGAATCGAACCGGCGACCTCTTGGTGCATGGGTCAATGCTCAACCACTGAGCCACACCGGGCTGATGTTTCTCTCTCCCTCTCCCTTCCTCTCTCTCTAAAATAAATATACTTGTTTCCTGACCACATAGTTCTGCTCTGGCTGAATGCCAGCTGTGTGTCCCCCACGGCACCTGGCACTGTTTTCTTACCTGTCCAGGTAGGGGTGAGGACCGTGCCTTGGTGAGGCTGAACCCCGGACAAAGTGAATGTTTGCGCCGTGTTCTCGGTGTCCTCGTCCAGGGTTGACGCAAGTGTAAGAGACCTATCACCGTAACCGTCCCATGCGTCAATTTCCTTTCTTTTCCTAACTCGAAGCCGGCTTTAGAAAATTGGTTTATATAATAGAGCTGTCCCTGAAATAACAGATTTTAAATGTCACAGTGTTTTCTCTTCGAAGAATCCCGCTGTGAACGCTTCTGTGATCTGAACGTTAAATCTTGATTTACATGCTTTGCCAAAGAGCGTTCTCCCTGGTGAGTTTCCGCTAAGGGACAGGTGCCGATGTTTGTATACGAATTTGGGTCCCTCGTTCCTGAGTCTCTCGCCTCCAGCCCAGAACCTGGTGTCCCCACCGTGGTCGAGACGGTTCGCAGGGACCTAGAAGACCTGGAATTTTCCCTTGTGTCCACTTTTCAGGAAGAGTCATAAAAGTACGGGTGCTCCCTCGGTCCTCACGGAACTGGATTTTCTGCAAATTTACACCCTATCATGAGAATTTAAACATGTGTATTTAAAGTCACAACCATGTTCTCTGGGACATCCCTCCTACAAACCAAACCTGTCCACACCGAGAGTGGCCGGGAGCTGGTCTACTTAGGGACTGTCACGCGGAAATTCACCAATGAACTGACCTTAAATTACACGAAAAAATAAAATCTGGACGAATGACCCCATGTTTTGGAGACCTCAGAAATAGATGTTTTTGATTCCTGTTTAGTTCCATTATTAACTCGCACCCCATTTGGACTTTGGAAGAAGAGCCAGCTGGGGGACCAGAGAGTGTCCTGAGACCCAAGTCCCCCTGGTTATTCGGTGGCGTCTTATGCCTGCGTTTGGCATGTCACGTGCTCCTTGGAAACGCACAGAAGCTTCATTTTAGCACAGTTTAAAACACAAGCTAATGAACCCCATCATTACCCATTCTGGGCTGAAAACTGTAAACAGGGAGGCACTTTCCCGAGCCCTGTCTTCACAGCCTTTAAATTTTGATGACTGACCAAGCAGTTTCTGTTGATCCTCAAGTATCGGTCTCTCATCTATTCTACTTGATTCACTCAGGGACTAATTACCAACTTTTCATACGAAGCCGCATTACGATGAGCTCACAGAGGGGCGTCAGATGTTTTCCATCCTTACTGAAAAGTAAACCCTTAGGTCTTCTTGAATATATTACATCCCTGGATTTGTGGGCATGCTCGGCATTTGGGCTCTGTCTGAAGATGAAGACGCGGTTCCTGGTGCCCTGGTACCTGCCACGTGGCACAGCCCTCGAACCTCCCGTTCACCACACTGTTCAGTGGCGGGTCCTTCGCTGAGCAAGGGGGCTGGGGGCTGGGAGACCCCCCTGGAGCATGCTGTCTGCTGCTGAGAAGATGATTATCGTTGTTAATTTTTTCACACATGCAGGGGAAAAGAAATCTATCTTGTCCTTTAAAAGATCTGAAAGCAGGGAACACTTCTTCTTGAGGTTTTTGGAGGGACGACACCCTGTGAATTGGCACGATCTGTCCTCAGGAAACCCTTCGCCTTGATAAGCCGGGGAAGGCGAGAGGAAATGCATTTTCTGTAAGGAATTCATTTTTGAAATTATTTGTAAAGGGCTACACTGAAATAACTTGTAAAAATAATTTTGTGAGAACATTTGGAGATCCGCACGCTGGTTCTTTCCGTCCGCTTACCAGAGCGTGAGCTGTTTAGGGGTTGAGATGAAGG
This sequence comes from Tadarida brasiliensis, assembly GCA_030848825.1. NCBI lineage: Eukaryota > Metazoa > Chordata > Mammalia > Chiroptera > Molossidae > Tadarida > Tadarida brasiliensis. The sequence goes on along the minus strand of CM061278.1, from coordinate 25,666,577 downwards.
ACAGAGTGCTTTTCGTGCTGATGTCAGGCTCGCAATTCCCAGCGAAACGTGAAAGCTCGGGATGTTAAATTCATCACCGTTAAGCCCTTTATAAAAACGTGTGTGTACTGTGTGTGCTTATTAACCCGAGAGCTATTTTTAGCAACTAAAATATACACTTCAGTGCCCACATATGCAAATTACTAACAAGAAAACCCAGAAATAATAAAACACAGTAATGCACGGTAGAACGCTTAGTAAATCACAAACCGCCAATCAGGTGTAAGTGTGGCATTTCTACGCGCACCGCGAATACGCTCTATGTCCACACTTTCCACAGCTCCTGCCAAAGAGAGGCGTGTTCCCTAGTCCACACCCTCATGTGTATACAATGTATCCGTTCATTCACTCGCACACGATTCCACTTTCACGAGGACCCTAGTGTAGCCAAGTTCAGAGGAAGGCGTGACCACTATCATTTGTGCTTTCTCTTCACACACACCCCTAAACCATATATTCCTGTGGCTGCTGGTTTGACTGGCTTTATATTATACATTCATTTGTCTAATTGTTTTAAATTGATTTGCAAGAGAGAGAGAGAGAGAGAGAGAGAGAAACAGAGAGAGAGAGAGAGAGAGAGAAAGAGAGGGAGAGAGAGAGAGGGAGAGAGAGAGAAACAGCACTCAGTTGCCTCCCATACACAGCCCAACCAGGGACCAAACCTGCAACCTAGGTATGTGCCTCCCCAGGAACCAAGCCCATGACCTGTCGGCGTGCAGGATGACACTCCAAGCGACCGAGCCTCCCCGGCCAGGGCTGTCTGTAATATGCAAAGGTGCCTGATGAGAGCTTCGAAGGCAGGGACGGCGTCCAATTCGCACCCCCATCCCTGGCTCAGGCCCGGGCTCCGCAAAGGGAAGACCCTGAGTAAGCACACGAGGAATGAAGGAAAGCTTTGCTCGATTACACGCTGCTTTGCCCGAAACCAAAACCTTCGCTTCTTTTTCAGTTGTTTTGTTTGCGACAAGCTGCTTGTCTTCCATCTCGGAGTCACTGGTTTTGTTTCGCGTAGAATTGTTTCACGACAGCCATCGAAAAGCACTTTGCTTTCTTGGGAGACATTCAGAGAGGGATTCCGGCTGGGCGCTCTGACCGCAGCGCCAAGCCCGCCCGGTCTCCTCGCCTTTGCCGGCTCCTGGGCTCCTCTCCGTGGAGATCGTTTGAGTTGGCCACACCCCGCCCCTTCCTCTGCCACGCAGGGCCCCCCGTGGTTAGGCTCCATGGATACAGTGCTTACTGGACATCTCTACCAGAATGGCACTGGGCATCTCCAAACAGGTGTCTAAAACTGACCTGTTGTCTCTGGTCTCCCTACGCCAGTTACTGGACCAATACCTCCAGGCATCAGCACAGACACCAGTGCCTCCAGGAAGCCTCCCTGACCCACCTCTGTTGATTCTCTAGCACAGCCCGTCTGCCCACCATACAGGCATCGCTGTTACCTGGTCACCTGCCACGCGTGAGGACCTGGGAAAGGTCCCCTGCCTTCCCCAGGGCCAGCACGGGGCCTGGACAAGGTGGGAGCTCACTCCACACCTGGGGCATGCCAGAATACTTTCTCCCCTCAATTCTTACATCCCCCTGCTTGTTTTGGGAGATCTTCCCAGTACTTCCCATCGTGTCCTCCTCGCCAAGCTTCACAAGGTCGGCGCCCCGCCTCCCCCGCCAGACCGCGGTCGCTCGGAAGGCAGAAAGCCCGTCTCCTGTTCCTAATTTCGAAGAGCGTGAGTCGAGAGCCGCACACGGCCGAGACCCCAGCACGCGTGCTATTCAACCCGCCGATCTGAATCACGCGCCCCTGAATGTAACGCGTGTGCCAGTTGGTGTCCCGAGTGTAACGAGCACCTTCAGCGAGCCAGGGGACCGGCTCCCAGACGCTTCAGCAGTTTTCAGGCTGTTCGCCTTGTTCAATGCAGACCCAGCGTCGAATCTAACAGGACACGTCCCTGTGACTTATCCCCACAATGCTGTAATCTCATTTGTCTGACGGGATGGTGACACGAGGATGTTGGGTCCACCTGGCCACTGGGGAACCTTCCTCTCTCCGTCGTCTCGGGGATAAAAACGAGAAAGGAAGGCTACGCCAAAGGGGTTTGAAGATCACGAATCGGAACATGTATGTTTTATGTCTCTACCCACCGGTTGAAGGGATGATCAAAGGCACAAATAAAGTCTCTGGCTGGGAATTGATGGAGTAGTCTGAGCTCGTAAACAGAATGTAAAGGGGTCCAGGATGAGGCAATTTCCTGGGTGCCCCCTAAATTTCAAATGAAGTGGAGTGTCCAAGAGACTCATGCACACAGGGTCTGAGCAAGCAGGTGGCACTCAAGGGCTTGTGAGAAGAAACTGCAGCCGCCCCGGCCGGCTGGCCATGGGGGTCGCAGTCCTGATCTTATTATAAAGGCCATCTGTCCCTGCAGAACATCAGAGTCCTCTTCGGACAAAGCAGCCCTTCTGGGAGGACGGTGTGTCCCTCCCTTCTCGGTCACGTCCCAGCGCAGGTTTTGAGTCTTACGATGGCAGTGACCGCCATCCGGACACTTTTGTGGCTTTCGGAAAGTTTTCTTATCCTCTAGAATCAGATATGAGGGTCAGCCCGTTCAGGTGGCAACTCAGGACTATGAATAAACCAACGTTATCATATGAAAGAGAATTAAACAGGCAGACCCAAGTGGGGATATATTAAGCCAAATTTCAGCTCTGGTGGTTGAGTTTAGCCCGCGCTAGAAGTCTGGTTTGCCTCGGGATAAATTCGGCTTTCCAGCTAATCGAAAGGGGAAGACCGCCTCAGGTGTGATAAAATTTACAAGAGGCTGCTGAACAGCTCTTGTTAAAAATATTAGCTTAAAGGCATTCTTATCGTCTTTGGGATGAAGACTGTATTTGCATTTAATTATCTGACTTCAAACTTTCATGAACCCGGATCAAATATTATCTCAGCCAATTAAAATGTTACTTTGCGCGCGCGGCCGGGCGCCCAGCTCTGCGGGAGTTGAGAGCGGCTGCTTCCCGAGAACAGAGGCGGCGGCACTGAGAGTACCCACGCGCATTCAGTAGACAAGGAGCCGCATTCCAACAGCTGGCTTGAAACCCGGCCCCACGTTACAGCCTTGGTCTAGATGTGTGCGTCCACACAATCAATACTGCTTCATAATTCAGCACGGGAACGAAATCCCTGTCTTTTAAATGGCTCGTGTTAGCCCGGGGGCCACAGAGCAGTTGCAGCCCCGGCAGCGGCTTCCTGTCCAGCTCTGTCCCCAGTGGACGCTGGCTCCAGCCTGCTTTTGCTCCTGGAGGTCTGAGGGGTGGCGAGGGAAATGGCTCATGGAGAAGAGAGACAAGGATGAGCAGGGAGGAGGGTCCCCGGGAAAGAAATCTACGTGCCACCTCAGAGCAGAACACGTGCCCACGTCTCCCCAACCATCTGTGACATCCCCAGCTCACTGCAGAGAACCTCTTGGGCACACCTCAAGGCCGCAGCGGACGGGGAGGGAGCCTCGGGAAATCCTTGGCTGGACTTAGCTCTCTGGCACCAGGGCCTTGACATGGTAGGACTACCTGGCCAGAGGACACAGGTGTCGTCTTCCTGTGCTCCCAAGCCCGGCCTGGGTAGGGTGACCCTCGGGGCCAGCACTGCCGTGAGCTGGCCAGACCCTCCCGTGGACGTGTCACTACATGTGCGTGAGCCGCGGCTGTCCTGGTCCGAGTTCTCATCACACTTGTTTGAAAGTCAGTACAAGGATGCGTAACAGGGCGGGACATTTTGCTCCTGAGCGGCAAGGAACACAGACCCAGGAAAACACGCAGCACCCTACAGCGTTTGCCGTCCGCTCCCTGACTCAGCAACGTGGACTCGAATGACTGGGACGCTGTGTCTGGGTCTCACTGTCGATAGGGAGTTTACAGGACGCCCGCTGCTTCCTACTCCGAGCATCCAACTCGTGAGCCATCCCTTCCAGCAAAACCAGCAGCAGGAGCAGAAATTCAGGGAGTGAAGAGGTTAACGGGTCCTCGATGTTAAAATCCGGTTTTAAACGCTAAAGGCCTTTCACAGGGTGTTTTACGAAATGCAGGCTTATTGTGTAGATTACAATTTCGGCGGATAAAATACTTGCTTGGTTCCCTGAATTCGTATCAAAGTACTTTCCTGTATTTATCGGACTTCTCCCCACACTTCAGGCAGGTCTCGCCTTCCCTGTTCCGAGACAGACACACTGACTTACGGACAGAACGGGGAGGAAGAGGAGGTGTTTCCGTTTTACGTCCGACGCTCCCAGCCCCTTTGAACTGTCCCTCACTTTGCCAACTACGTGGCTTGAGAGAAAGCGTTGGGTTGAGGTTACCGAAACCGCATTTCCTTAAGTCCGTGAAAATTCCGCCTTTGGTGGCCCCGCTGACGTGTTCGGAGTCAGTGGGGTCCACCGTACGTTTGTGCTCTGTTCCACGTGTACTAAGAGGTAACATCACAATCAGTGAAAGGCTGGCAACTTGTTGCCACGAGAGGAAAGCCATCACACACTCTGTCCCGTGCTCCACGGTTTGCAGAGCGAGACTAAAACTGCCCTTTAACAGCTACGTGGCCCGGCCGGCATGGCTCGGTGGATGGAGCACTGTCCCGTGGACTGAGAGGTCCCGGTTTGGTTCCCAGTCAGGGCACATGCCCGGGTTGTGGGCTCAATCCCCAGTGGGGGGGCGTGCAGGAGGTAGCCGATCGATGTTTTTATCTCTCTCTCCCTTCCTCTCTCTAAAAAAAAAAAAATCAATAAAAACATATTTTAAGAAAAGAGCTACGTGTACTAGTTACTTCTTGTTACATCATTTCCCTTTGGCTTACTACAGTGCAGCTCAGTAAGGTCAGAGGTTGACATAGAGGGAGAGGATCGTTCAGCTGACCAATGCTTATTCCGAAAGGTCTGGGCTGTAAAAAGAAGAGAGAGAGGTCCTGGGAATACAGAAATGAGGGGAAAGGAAACGGATTACCCACCAAGATCATTAAAGCCAAATACTTACCAATTTCTTGCACAACTGAAATTAATAATTCATCCCGTTGCTCAGGGACATGTATTTTTATGTGAAAGGCAGAAAATCCATATTGCCAATTTGTTTTTGTTTTTTTTTTTTAAACCACGCGGCAGAGAAAATAACAGGAACGCTTAGTGTAAAAGAGCTTGGCACATTCTGCAAAGGAAGCGACCTTTTGATTTTAATTTTTTTTTTTTTGCCTGTGCTCATGCGTTGCTAAGACAGCTATCGCAGTAAAACAAACACTACATCGGACCACATTTGCTTTCTAAGATGTCACATCAGTTCTAAGCCCTGTACGGGAAGGGACCTACGAACGGGGGGTCGCCTTTTCACACGCAGATATTCGTGTACGAGCTGGGACGTGACTCTGCCCTGGCGAGTTGCACGGTAGCCGACTCTTGATTATTTAGGGAGTTAGTGGTCTGTGCATTTGCACGGCTGGGAAAACGAGACAGGGGACTTTGAACCGTGGCCACAGCACCGGCCAGGGGACCCTGGAACGAGGCAGCGCTCACTGTTCCCCCCGTCCCGGTTTCACAGGAGGACCACGCGGAGGGACTGGGGTGCCCGCTGTCAGCACCGTCTGCTATTCGTCTCCCCGCAGGGAGCCCACCCTCTGCCCGCAGCTCGGTGTGTTCCAGGGGAGCTCAGATGAATTCTCCCCTGGGGGGGGCGTCAGCCAGTTTGTATGGAGCGTGGCAGGTAGGACATCAGGAGCTGTGTCGGTGACCTCTGGGCCACGGACATCTCTGCACTCTGAGGGCCTCCACGAGGCAGCCCTGCCCAACCACACTTGCGTGTCCAGGACACAAGACCAGCGCCCGGGGCTCGTCACACAGCCCCACGGTGGCTCGGCGGAGACGCCCACACCCACTTCCAGGGCGGCCGGGCCTCGGTTCAGATCACAGCCAGCAGTTAAGAACAGCTCTGGGCTTGTGACGTGCGGATTTAAGCAACAGCGGAAGACTCGGTTTCTGGATTAGCTGTGGATCCAGTGTTGTCCTGAAGCCTCCGGAGAGACCGTCGGAGATGGCTTTTTAAGCTCAGACCCGGGGCAGCTGGGTCACGAGCAGCGCGCTGGCCAGGGCCCTGGCAGGGGTGACGTCAGAGCCGCTCACGCCTCGCGAGGGTCCCCCGAGAGCTGCTGGGCTGGGCCAGTTTCCAGCCGTGACAATTGTACCTGTGAAACTAACTACTCAGCGACGGTTTGTTAAAAAAATCGGCGTCACTAACGCACGAGTAAGCAGACCACAGATTCATATTCATGCAGGTGCGGTTTCAGAATAGTCCCCCCCCCCCCACAAATAAACTTCCTGTGCTTTCCCGTAACTGGGAAGACCATTCAAGTCGGACACGATCAGGGAATGAAATGGCAGGGGATGCTGCATGTCCTCCCACCTCTGTCTCTCTCCGGTTATCTGCTCACTCCGAATCGCCTCCTTCTCGCTCCCTTCCCAACCCCTGCACAAAACGCACCTCCCACGGCACACACGAGCACACGGACGCTGGCTCCACGGGTCGGTGTCTGACCAGCGGCCTCTCGGGCGAGCAGCCAGATGGGTTCACGGCAAATTCGCTGTCACTCTGGATTTCCCCATTAATCTGGCCCTGCAGGAGTTGGCGCGGCCGCGTGGAAAGCCCCTCCTGTGGGCAATATCCTGCTCCGGGCTGTGCAGCCGATCGGGGACACTGCAGCACGCAGATCAAACACTCTCCCAGGCGGCCCAGGGGAAGGAAGCACTGGCGTGGCTGGTGTGAGGTTCAGTGTGTCACGGAAAGGCTTCTTTTTAACTGGCGAGATCAAGTGTGTGGGAGGAATGTCCATTTGCTGCCGGGTGGCAGACCCACTACACAGAGCGCGGGCGTGACGTGGCGGGGAATGCTGGCTTACGCCACAGAGGCTCTGTGATCCCACCTGGTCCCCAACCACCCAAGTGCTGTCCCATTATCCTCAGACCTCCAGTTAGTTTGGACAACCTCGTCTGAAGTGGGTTAAAAAAAAGAATGCTGCCCGTCAATAATAAATGCCAAGCAGGAAAACAGCAAAAGAGAGAAATGAAAGTAAGATCAAAATCGGCGACCGGAGTACACGGATGACTTGCACAGTGGTCTTCGTCAGGGATCTGAGCAAGTAAAAAGGCTGATGACCTTGTGACGGTCACCTCACCTGATTCCCCGGGGGAGGGGGCTCTTTCCCAGGAGAGGGAGCCTGTCCTGTTTCCGTGTCCTCAGCGTGGGTGACTAATCTTTTACAGTCCTCCACGTAACGCCGTGGCCAGAGTGTGTGACAGTTCATTTTGTCATCAGACTGTCAAAGGGAAATTTCCAAGTCCCTTTTTTTTTTTTTTTATTCTCGCCTGAGGACTTTTCACTTTTTGTTCAGATAGAGTGGGAGGGAGAGAGAGGAAGAGAGAGAGAGAGAAACATCGACATGAAAGGGACACATCAAGTGGCTGCCACCCACACGACCAACCAGGGCCGGGGACAAACCGCAACCGAGGCACATGCCCTCAGCGGGAACCGAACCCGGGTCTCTCCGTACCGCAGGCCGACGCTCTAACCGCTGAGCCAAACCGGCCAGGGCTCCAATTCCCTTTTAAATGTCTGGTTACACAGAAACAGGGGAGGGAAAAAAAAAAAAAAAACACCCAGAAGTTGGGAAAAATAGAAAAGAAGATGGAGTATTTGGAAAATTCATCATTGAAAAAAAAATCCTCCCTCTCCAGACACATCAAACGGCTGGCCCAGCCGCATCAATCAGGATGTTTAAAGGGAGTTTGGAGCCCTGGCCGGTTTGGCTCAGCGGTTGGAGCGTCGGCCCTTGGACCAGAGAGTCCCGGGTTCGGTTCCTGCTAAGGGCACGCACCTCGGTTGCAGTGTGTCCCCGGCCCGGTTGGGGTCGTGTGGGTGGCAGCCAGTCGATGTGTCTCTCTCACAGAGATGTCTCTCTCTCTCTCCCTCCTGCTCTATCTGACGATAAATGCAAAAGGTCCTCGGGTGAGGATAAAAAAAAAAGGGCGTTTGGGGAGGTGGGTCTGGCCAAGGTTTCCGTGGGCTTGCGGTTTGTCACCGGTGCTGTGATAGCTCCCAAAATACTTTTGTTCTTCCTTAAGACTCTTACACGGACGCCACAACAGCACGGGTCAAGTTTCTACCTTCCGCTGAATGTGTCCTCTCGAAAGACAATTCGTGTAACTGGGGCTTGGGGTTGGATCTACTAGAGAAATATGAAAAACCTGCCAGAAAGCGGTGTGTGTGTCTGAATGCAGCTCACTGGACGTATGTCCTGAGATTGGGGATTCGTTCGCTAAGATGTGTGACTTCACGGGGCTCAGAGTCAGGGCTTATCAGGGTCTCCTTTGGAAATTTTTTTTACCTTTTATCTTCAGATAGAGCGGGAGGGAGAGAGAGACAGAGAAATATCGACGTGAGAGAGACACATCGAGTAGTTGCCACCCACATGACCCCAAAGGGGGCTGGGACAAACTGCAACCGAGGTACGTGCCCTTAGCCCTTAGCGGGAACTGAACCTGGGACTCTCTGGTCCGCGGGCCGATGCTCTAACTGCTGAGCCAAACCGGCCAGGGCTGGAAATCTCTTGCCGTGGACAGATCAACTCTGGAATGCTAGAGACATCCCAAGGCCTTCCCCAGCCCGGAGACATCCAGGCTGGCTGGTTCGTTAGCATCCTTCATTTACATGTGCTAATTGGTAGCTAACGTGCTCCCCAAGGCAGATACAGGTATTTGTTGCTGTAAAATCCCAAGTCTTTATCTTGTTTTCAACGTGTGCTTTGAAAGAGAATTAAACTGTGCACCTCTGTCTGTCTGTCTGGGTGCTAAACCCCAAGGCTGAGAGGCGGGCCACAGGACGTTCACCGGGTTCCAGAGACGGTGCCCGGCTAGGTGTCGGGCGCAAGGCTATTGCGCCACCGACTTTCGGGTGGTGACTTTCTACTAGTCCACCTAGTAAATATTAACCCGGCGCTTCCGCCCACTGTCAGGATGACCTTAAGACGGCGATTGCGAAACGGAACACACGGGACTCGAGTCTTTATGCCCACGTGGCTGTTTTCATTTTGAAAAATGATCACGTCCCCTGTCGGTGCCCCGTGAGTGGATTTCCCAGGCTCTCTCTTCTTCCATTTCGAACAAAGTCGTATATTTTAAATTCCCTGCAGCTGATTTGTCAGATTCCACAATTTCTCGCCGTCCGGAGAAACCCGTCACGTGCCCCGCGCCTCGCTGGTGCGTATCTAACCGGGCGCGCTCCCCAGCGCCGGGCTCTCGACTGGATGCTCACAGTAAAGAAAGCTTGCTATTGATTTTTCTGTAGCTGCTTGTAACTATTATAGTTGATACATCAATAGAAAAGGAAAGCACAATGTTTCACAGGAGGCAGAAAATCAGAGGATTCATGACGCTCAGGCCGTAAATCATGGCATAATCTCGGGGATAGACAGATGGTCCCTGCTAACTCGAAAGCATGGCTTCCCTTAAAAAGCCTGTCCTGTAATCGACTGAAATGTCCTCACAGAACAGTGCCAAAGGACACAAGGCAATGTGTCATCCTCTAGAGAAGGCTCTTTTTTCTCCGTTGGGGGGGAGAGGGGGGGACCTTTCAGCTCGGTGGTTTGTCGTCAGGAACACCGTTCCCTTCCCTCTCCTTTCTCGAGTGAAACGTCACAGACTTCAGGAAAGCTCAGAGTGCAGGTCACTTCTGAGAACAGCAAACAATAGGGGAGAAACAAGCCACCTCCAATGCTTAACTCCCACGGGCCTGGGACGGAGAACGAGAGCTCTGTGGCCGTGGGCCATGGTTGTAAGGACGTCCTAGTTACTGGTCGGGACGGCGGGCAGATGGAAGGACCCGCTCTAGCGACTGTGCCTTCCAAAGAGATACCAGAGTCCCGGGACTCACGGGCGATGCTCCTATATGATCAGAGACGTGCTCGAGAAATGTTTGGTGCATCAGGGATGCCTGCATTCTGCCTTTACGGAGCCTTTTAAAAACTCTTAAATCAATAACAGACCTCTAAATTGGTGTGATAGTGTTCTCTCTCTCTCTCTGTCTCTCTCTCTCTCCCTCTTTCTCGCTCGCTCTCTGTCTACCTCCCTCCCTTCCTCCACCATATCATCGGACACTTAACCACATTTATATACACAGGGTTCACTCTGACACAATCATACCTCTGCTGTACTTTCAGTGTTTAAGCCATTTTACAAGCCTCTTGCCATCAGCCCATTAATTGCTGGAACGTGGAGCATTGTCTGAAATTTGCCCACATCAAATGTATTAATTATTTAACGCGGAGCCATATTTTTAAGTGGTGCTGATAATCATCTGGGTTTTCCTGCTGTAAACATAGAGGCATTAAATATAAATGATATTTACTAGTGTCCAGGACTGTTTCTGTCTTACACCAGACCGAGGCTGGTGATGGAGAAACTGGTTAACCTACTAAGTCCTCGAACGAATAGCGGTTTCCCATTTCCTGCCGTAAATCTCCACCAAGGAGGAGGAAATACACGTTAGCGCCTTAGTTTTCCATTTGCTTTGGGTTCCCGTCTATGTGTCATTCTGAGGACTGAATGAATTGGGAAAGCATGAAAGAAAGTGTGTGGAGAGTGCTTCTGCAAATTGCTTGACCTGGCTTCGAATCAATGAATCTTCCATCCATCGTGCATCCATCATCCATCTATCCATCCATCCATCTGTCCACCATCCATGCATCCATCTATCCATCCGTCCACCATCCATGCATCCATCTATCTATCCGTCCACCTTCCATGCATCCATCCATCCCTGCATCAGTCCCATGCTGCTGGAACACCTACTATGTGCTGAGCGTTGGGGTACAGACTACAGACAAGTAATGCAAACCCTGGGGCAGATATGCCATAGGGGAGCCGAGCAGGCATTTTTAAAGAGGCAACACGTGGGCCCTAAATAAGCTGTGTGCGCGCGTGCGTGTGGTAGTATTGATAGTGCGGGATTCAAGGATGTCAAGATCCCCAAATTAATCTCTAAATGGATATAAGTCTATTCCAAATCCCAACTAGGTTCTGTGTGGAGTTACAGCAAGCCAATCCTAAAATGTATATGGGAAGGCAAAGCATAAGCATAATGAAGATGATTCTGAAATAAAAGGCAGAGAGACCACGCAACCAGATAGCAAGGCTTATCAAAGAATGCTTGAAGTGTGTATTTAACACTGTGGTAATCAACTGCGATAATCAAATTGACCAGTGGAGCAAAGTGGACAGCCCAGGAAGCGACCACACATTCACAGACCATGAGTATGGGAGAAAAACAGCGTCACAAATAGTGGGACAAACTACTCGTCACCAGGACCACGGACAGCCTGAAAGGAAGACATGAATGAGACCTCTTCCTCATCCCACACTCAAAAGTCATTCTGGGCACGTTGAATATGAAAAGCACAGTTTTAACACATTTGGGAAAAAGCGAAAGGAAAATCATGACGTTAAAGGTAGGGAAGGATTTCTTAGAGAAACTACAAGAAGAAAAACTGTGTAGGAAGAGAGTGACTGTGGTTGCTTCTGTGGAAGAAAAGGTACATCAATAAGGGGACAGGAAAAAAACCAATGTAATCTAACCTCATCTAATCTAATCTTGTTTTATCTTATCTATCGAGGAGGGACCTTTAGATCAATAAGGAAAAACAGAGATTCCAATGGGCAATGGACATGCACAGGTACTTCAGGGAAACAGATAAAACGAGTCTAAGACGCCACTGTCAGCAGAAAGCAAATGGAAACAGAGATACCATCACAGTGCTGCTGGTACAGAGAGACGGACGGACGCTCAGTCGCTGCGGCCAGGGGTGCGGGAGCACAGCCCCTTGAAGAACCCTTGGGCAACGTCCAGAACGGAAAAGGACTGCCCAGCCATGTGTGTATGGGAAGACGCGTAGAAAAATGTTCCCTTACATCGTTTGTAATAAATGTCCATCAGCCGGAGAACAAATCAATCAATCGTAGGATACGTTCAATATGAAACACGATGGGTCGGTGAAAACGGTGACGCAGCCGCTGAGTCTGGACCAAAAAGGATAAGTGAAGATGTGTTTCATCCTAGAAGCCTATTTTTTGTAAGGTATGAACACGCTTCTGCGGCCACCTCTTTGGGAGAGGAAGTTCCTTGAAGTTACAATTAGCAATGACACGGTTACAGTATCCATGCGCCCAGCCTGTGCACAGCAATGGCAACAGTAACTTTAAAAAAAAGTTTCTTAAAAGAAATTGCTAATTACCGAAACTCTATCCTGACTAAGAGTATCAGGGATATACTGACGATTTTAGGATGAAACTTTTATTTTGATGTCCTGAAAATATTCAAAAACAGGCAGGAATTCATTGGGCTCCATCTCCTCCTCCCCCTCTCAGTTCAGCCCAGCCCTCTGCGTCCGAGGCTAGCAGCATCAGGGAGGGAGACCGTGAAGATTCCACGTGAAGAAGTTCTGGTCAACGATCCGATTCTGTTCACAAGGGAGATTCATAAGGGGGTGGGGACGGGACACAGAGGCTTCGTCCCGTCAATGGGAACATCCGCACAGACCCAGCAGGAGACAGACCCTGCCGTCTCAGCCGCGCTCCTGAGCCCGGGGACTGGCAGCACCCTGGACGCACCCCGCCTGGCAGTCTGGAGGAGGTGTCCGTGACGGGCACTGCTGACCATAAGAGGGCACTTTCAATCGGATCCGGCCCACGAGGATCCGATTCCAGCCGGGTCTAGCCGGTTGGGTCGTCATACGTGACAGGCACCTGTATGGAGCCATGGGGCTCGCACACAGGGTCTCTCCAGCAGGGGGTGGTGCAGGAACCCCGGACACGGGCGTGACGTGCGCAGGCTCCGTTCTACCCCTTTCTAGCTGGTTGTTCGACTCTGATCTCAGGGGCAGGTACAGACAGGAGTGGCTGGCGATACCTGTCCTGGGAGGTGAGCTGTGGGGTAAGAAAGGACCCACACCAGGGCTCTGACAGGAAGCTATTCTGTGGAACGCACAGATTAAGCAGGACTTTTTTCTTTCTTTCTTTTTTTTTTTTATCCTCACCCGAGGACACTTTTGCATTTATCTTTAGACAGAGCAGGAGCGAGAGAGGGGGGAAGAGAGAGAGAGAAACATCAATGTGAGAGAGACACATCGACTGGCTGCCACCCACACGACCCCAACTCGGGCCGGGGACAAACTGCAACTGAAGTACATGACCCTAGCGGGAACCGAACCCGGGACTCTCTGGTCCGCGGGCTGATGCTCTAACCGCTGAGCCAGACCAGCCAGGGCTAGGCAGGATTTTTTAAGATTGATTTTTTAGAGAGAGAAGAAGGGGGAGAGAGATAGAAACATCGATGTTTGAGAGAAACACCCATCAGCTGCCTCCTGCACACCCCCTACTGGGGATCGAGCCCGAAACCCGGGCATGTGCCCTGACTGGGGGTCGAACCGGGACCTCTCAGTCCACGGGACGATGCTCCATCCCTGAGCCGCACCGCCGGGCGCAGGAATTGTTTTTAATCGGAACTGCATTCCCGGCAGTGCTCGGCCCCAGGAACACAGAACGAAGCAGCTGCATCCCACCTGCAAGGCGGACAGAGCAAGGAAAGGACCCGCAAGTGAGACCCCCAGACGAGCAGGGTTCCCAGGAGGAAGTGGGGGCCTGTGTGGGACGCTCGGGCCACCTTGAGCTGGGATGTGAAGGATGACCTTCGCACTCACACCTGCGAGGCAGAAACCCGTGTACACGGCGCTCAGTCCAGGAGGCGCCGACACCTGCTGTGTCTCCCAGGCCCCTGGGACCTGCTTCTAGGTGGCAGAAGCCTGGACTTTGGACTCCAAAGTCCCACATGTTTGAACTAGGAAAACAAGTTAAAACAGGCTTAAAGTTCACGTGTGACTGCCCCACTCCGGGCAGCCCTTGAGGTTGAAGCTGGCCAGGCATCGTTACCACGAACAACTCTCAATAAGGCACCAGAGTATTTTGTTGAAAATGCGTTAAAGATCAAAGTCATTTTCTCCGACAGGTTTTGGCTCTCAAATTCCAACGGTTGCCTTGGGAGGAATATGTCACCCAGAATTTCGGTTCCAAAAGAAACAGGCTTCTCTACGTGAAATCGTCAGTTTTCTGCATCTGAAGCCGTTATTTCTGTTCAGCTGTTAGATTTAGAGACTGGGCACTAATAAGTCTGAAAGGAGAATTTACAACCCTTTTCGTAAAGTGAACTATAAGAGCACGGATGGTTCTAGAAAATTCCAGGAAAGGTAGATCTGTCTCCCGGCAGAAGCCATGTCCGGGAGCAGGTGTCCTCTCCCAGGACGCCGTCACCTAAGCCCTCACCGGTCAAAGAGGAGGACCCGTTTGCTATTTGACTTTGCTTTGGGGACTCATAGATGAAATAACCGGCAACTGGCTGGAGTTTGCTCTCTGTGACACATTTCAACGTATCCAAGGCCACGACAGTGCCTTTGGTTAGTAGATGAAAGATTTGAAACCGGTTTGGCACTGAACTAATCCAGCCGGCACCGCCCACACGGGGAAGACCTTTTAAATATAATCTGCACAGCGGAGATTCTCTTCGAGAAGAGGCCTTTCCCACTACGGGGCTTCGCTTACAGGACTCTCGTGACGGAAAGACAGACGTGTCAACACGGAGAAGTCACTGGCACTGCGTGCTAGGTGTCCTGCTGAGTTCTTGGGAATGATTCTTGCATTGAGCCCTCCCAGCAATGCCTGAGGTCAGCCACTGTTACTCCCATTTGACTGATGGGGAAAAGGTGAGCTCAGGTGTCTAAGGGAGCTGGTAACTCCTAGGTCCCAGCTCAAGCCAGCAGCCTTTGCCACCTGGCCCCACCGCCTCTGGGAGGAGGAACGAATTAGGAACAGCCTCGCCTTGCCTCCCTTCTCCTCCGGCCTGCAGGCATTACTCAGGCCCCGCCAGGAGGCCCCCTCCTGTGTGGTACAGAGAGGGCCACCGGTCTGGAATCACAAAGCCCAGCTGGGAACGGACTCCTGGCTGCAGGAGTGTCCGCCACACTTTCTGAATTGAGCCCTGTTCTGTGAAACTACTGGAACCTGTGCTGTCATGCTCATGAAAAGACATCCGGACCTCACCGAGAAGCCTCGCGCAGCTGGCAGTAATACTCCCATAATAACGATTTTCTCCTTGCGCAGAGAGTGGAGAGAAAGGGTTATTTCGGGTGTGCTCTCGGTGCTCATAAATACATGACCGAGGCAGAACAGAAGGGACACGGTGGAATGCGGTCATCCCCACAGCAGACGAGGCAGGAGTGTCCAATTTGAGTTCGGCGTTGTCACTCAGGTCACCCTGACCTTCACGAAGGGCACAGAGCTCCTTGTACCCCCCGGAGGCTGGGTGACCCAAGGACGTGTGGCCATGGGAGACAGCCCTCCCTCCACAGCGATGAGATCTCCGGATTTAGTTCCGGGGGATGGCTGAGAAATGAGTATCTAGATCTCCCTTAGAAATCAGTGCAAAAGCAGCACCTCGGTACCCGTGGGGACCCCCATCTGGGCCCCTTTCCTCTGCGCGGACCCCAAACATCTCAGCTCGGACCCTACTCTGCAGAGCCGTGGACAAGTCCCCTCACTGTTGGTCTCAGCTTCCTCATCCAGAAACGACAGGGCTCGGCCGTGGCATCAGGGCAGGTCCTTTCAAGGTTTAATTCTCGGACCCGCTGTCTTCTCAGGGCTGAGGCCAGAGTTTCTGTTGAAAATCCCGGAAGCTCAGGGTGTGGGGGTTGGGGACAGGACCCCCCGAGGCGCCTACGGGTGACCCCAGGCCCCATCTTCCAGCTCCTTTCAGGGTCCCGATGGCTGTCAGGTTTGTGTGCGGGGAGGGCCGAGGAAAGCGTTGTCCCTCACCAGATAGGAGGGACAAGAAGGCGCACCGAGCGGGTGGGTGCAGGACACGGAAATGCCAGGTTTGGGACTCTGGCTTGGTGTGTGGAGTCCTTTCTGAACAATGTGCCCGGGGTTCAGAGGGGCTTCCTTCTCTTCGGAAGGACTTGGTTGCTGGTTCTCACAGCCCAGCACGGCGGCTTTGGTCCTAGTACCTGTTCCATCTGCTTCGTGGGGTCTAACCCTCAAGGGGACGAAGGGCCTTCGACCCCCACAGTTGTTCTTGGTGCCGGCTGCAGTTGCTCGGCTTGGAATTTAACCCCCTTAACCAAACAGAGCCAGAGCTCGAGACTGGACCGATGGGTTTTACCAGTGAGCGAGGAAGAGGGCTTCACGGTGGCCCAGTGAGTCCCGGATCGACTGGCCCAGTCCAGAAGCGATCAGGCCCGGCGTGAACCAGCCAGCAGGGTGGGGGCCACCGAGTTAACCATCTAACCGCTGTGAGTCGAGACCAGGACAGAACTGGATCTGAGCTCTTCGGGTGGGGGACACAGCAGGGGACACGAGGACCACAGCTTTTCCCTGTTGGTCCCGCCCCGTTTGCCAGACCCCGAAAAACCGCCTCCCTAAATAGCAGCAGTCAGCGAAATGACAATCGTCGTGTTAACACCTAAAAAAATAATACATACTTTCAGGCGTAAGCTATTCAGAAATAGGCCTGGACAGACGCTCTCCGGCCGTTCCCTTCCCGCCCAGGGCACAGCGAACGGCCGGGCTCTCCTGCGGCCCTAAACTTGCATTGATCACGCTGCAGCAGAGATCCGCAAAATGAATGATCTCCGGCCCCCGCTAACTGCTTGCTCGCAGCAGGAAAAAATCCCCGCACAACACCTATTACAGTGCATTTAATTAAGACAAGCATCAACTTTATGTGCCATTATTTGCCTCTGCCAACTCTCTGTGGTGTAAATATCGAGCGGTGGCATCGCCTGAATGCTAATCAGCGCCTCCCGCGCTAGCAGGGAGCACGCGGGGCCGTGGGGTGAGTGTCTGGTGAGTGTTTTTCTAAACTGGACTAACTCGGGCGAGGAGGTAAAAACAGAGACGGGCCCTGGCCGGTGTGGCTCAGCGGTTAGAGCGTCACCCGAAGACCAGAGAGTCCCGGGTTCGGTTCGGCTAAGGGCACGTACCTCGGTTGCAGTTTGTTCCAGGCCCTGGTTGGGGTCGTGTGGGTGGCAGCCAGTCGATGTGTCTCTCTCTCTTCCTCCCTCTCTCCCTCCCGCTCTATCTGAAGATAAATGCAAAAATGTGCTCGGGTGAGGATGAAAAAAACCCAAAACAAACAAACAAACAAACAGAGACTGCACGCGACTGGTGGGGAAGACCCCCACACGGTGACTTAGCGGGATTTTGAGAAAACGTGACCCCTGGCAGAGACGGCCTCCAGAGTCTGTGCCGTCACCCCCAGAAATATCCCGAGAGGGCATTTTACGTCTGTGTCCTTTTTCAACCAGCTGCACCCATCGCTGTCAGGAACACAGCCTGCAGCGGGTGGGAGGGCCCACTTCAGGCTCTCATCAGCCCTCGGGGACCGGGAGGCAGCTTCGGGGGTGGGGGGCGGCTTTCAGGAGAATGGCTGGCCTTGCCTCCCCTGCCCTGGACTGTTCTGTTCGGGGGACCCAGAGCCTGGGGCCGCCCTGGGCGTCTCCCTCTCACTCTGTCACACGAGGGTGTGCCTTGTCTGGTGCTCCTCGCCCTCCTCTCATCCGGTGCCCAGGTGTTAACCCCTCTGCACAAGCCTTGTTCCTCTGCAGCCCACTCTCCACGTCACTCGTGGAATCGGCCGTGACCCCGAGCGAGTTCCCGGAACCTGACGAAGGCCCTGATGGCCCACCGAGGGCCGGGCACGCAGCACGCACAGCCTCCGTGCCCGCCTCGTGGGTCTCCTGAGTCCCCAGCTCTCGCTTTCCTACCAGACGTGCTTTTGGCTCAGAATGGCGCACCAACAGGGGCTCACACCGCCTTCCTCTCACCAAGTCTGCAGGAAAACCTGGTTCCATCTCTCACCAAGAGGACGCCGTGCAGCCCGCTCTCACGGCCCTCCACCCCGCCTCTGACCAGCCCACAGAAGCCTCCTTCCCTCCAGGACCAGAGAGGCTCAGGCCGGGCTGGGATCACTGGGTTCCAGACTCAGGGCGCCCAGAGCTCAGCGGGGTTTGGGAGGTCCTGGCTCGGACTTGGGCTCGGCTTGTGACGTGGCCCTGATGTGATTTCATTCCCATCACAGGTAGAGCAGGCACTTGGGGGCTAGCCCAGGTGCCTAAAGGTTCATCACCCAGCACTTCAACTTGCCCCCCAAAACACGGATGATGCTTCTACGGGGAAAACTTCTTTCATCCGTAAACTGAAATGGTGGTTACGTGTTCCCTGCTCCTTTAAAAACAAACCCTCGGCCAAAACGATCGACTTCTGACCCGAAAGCCAGGTTTTTCTCTTCTTGAAACAACACACAGGCATCGTTTTAAGGGACATTCGGCTACTTCGTCCCTGGAGCTCCTGCTGCTGAGGGTGACATCCACTCCACAGGAGGCCGCGTGGCAGGTACACGCCAGGTGCTCAGGGAGGTGATCTGTGAGGTTCGAAGGCTGAAAGCATTTCAGAGCCCCCGACCCCCTGTGCTGGCAGAGGATATAATCAAGATACAAGTCATGAAAACTGAGCATGGCTCACGGCTCATCTCTACCTCTTCAAAATACCGTCGGAGTGAGATCACTCTCCCCAGCACCAAGATGCTCTGAGCTGCCTTACCCATATATCACCCACGTTTCCTTTAATTACGGATCAAATACACGCGCTGTGAAGACGAGGACCTGGTCCCAACCCAGAATAATCTGGGCCATGACAGCCAGCAGGCCTAGGCTCTCGCCTTCCTCACTTTCTAAAAACGGCTCTGGGGTGAAAGATGGAGGTTTACTGGGCTAGAACGTTCCCATTTATTGTGGTTCACACGGAAACCTCACAGGATTCAGTCCTGGCGTGGTAAAACCTTTGAACACTCCATCTATGAAAAGCTGTTGTCTTCTCAAATTTTCAGTAACATTTCTTTTCGCTATATTTATCACATTTTCCAAAATATGAAAATGTTCCTTTTACTCTGAATGTTGACTACATGTGAAAAATTAACTCTGGTCCCGTGACTTCAAACTATCCCTTTATTAGCAACAGTTGTGCGGGGATGTCAAGGAGAATTTTCAATCCCAAGTACCCAATTTGGAGAGTAGACACATGTGTTTTACTTTGCAGTTTGTTTTATTTTATTTCTTAGGATATGAATTCACAGCTATCTTATGACTGAAGAGTAAAGATAAAACATATGTTGGTAAATCTGATTTCTGCATCTTTTTTTTCTCATTCGAGGGAAACTGCCTCCCTCAGCCGCCTGCCAATGCATAATAAATGGACTTGGCAAAAAGTTTATTTAAGTTGGCTTTATTAAGCCAACAAAATACAGAAATCAGGGATGGGACAGGCAGAAAAATCTGTTCCTTTGAAGTCAATAAAAATCCATCTCCTTAATCCTTTTTTTATTGCAAACCGTGCTGATTTTTCTCAGCTGACTCACCGAGAACCTTGATTTACCTAATCTGTCTTGTTGGTGATTTCTCTTCTCCAAAGCTCCCCTAAAGAAGCATCACTCCCCCTGACAACCATCATCTATTAAACGCACGGAGTGGTACCTCTGGTTACCCACACTTCCCGGCCCATCTCCATGATCCCAGACGCAGCTCCTTGCCTCTCATGCACAATCAAAACATGTTTTTCCTTTACTGATTTTAGAGAAAGAGGGTGACAGGGAGAGAGAGAGAGAAATATCGACTAAAGAGAACCTCGACTGGCCGCCTCCTGCACGCCCCCCACTGGGGATCGGGCCCACAACCTGGGCATGTGCCCTGACCGGAAATCGAACCGGCAACCTCTTGGTGCATGGGTCGACGCTCAACCACTGAGCCACACCGGCCGGACTCATGCACATTTTACAAGAATAAATAACAGCACAGGTAGAAGCGGAAACACAAGCCACACAACGACGGCTCAAGTTTGATACTTCGCCATCTCCGTTTTAAGAAAGAAAACTCAGGACTCCCAGCTCACAACTCCTTCCACAGCCCAGCCTGTCCACGACAGGGTCACGACCACGCAGGCCATACATCCATCTCCCCGTTGGAACATGGGGTGGTTTACAGTGCAGGGCGCGATGTGGAAGAACAAAAACACGACGCACCTGAAGACACTCCCAGCTCGGCATCACGCGGTCCCCTCTGGGGGAAGGTAGTAGGAGAGAAAGATTCCTTACCTAAGCTAAACAGCACCAAGAATTTCAGACACACGAACTCCCGCTGGTCAAACTGCAGAGAACGGAGCTTTGCCACCAGCTCCTGGGCGAGGCTCATGAGGTTGTTCAGCGTGGCGCCGGCTTGCGATGCGATTATGGAATAATCCACCTGCAACACAGAACCGCACTCAGAACCAGTTCCCTGCAGACGTGCACGGCGTGTGGGCGACACCTGCCGCCTCGCAGGTGTAGGTGGGGACCCCCCATGAAAGTAGGACACATCCTATTATTGTAAAATGTATCATAATTATTCTGATCAATCTAATCATTTCGATAGCTTTGGGTGGAACAGGTTTTGACTTTAAATTTTATAGATATTTACATGTAATACATATATATGTTTCTATACACACACACACCTTTGTTTCTGTTGTGAAATCGCATTGTCACATAACATTAAGATTTTTAACTCTGCCTCAGCCGGTTTGGCTCAGTGGTTAGAGCGTCGACCCGTGGACCAGAGAGTCTCGGGTTCGGTTCCCGCTAAGGGCACGGACCTCAGTTGCAGTATGTCCCTGCCCTGGTTGGGGTCGTGTGGGTGGCAACCAGTCGATGTGTCTCTCTCACATCGATGTTTCTCTCCTTCTCTTCCCCCCTTTCTCCTTCCTGCTGTATCTGAAGATAAATGCAAACATGTCAACGGGTGAGGATTAAAAAAAAAAAAGATTTTTAACTCTCATGAATAAGTTCAAAGAAAAATATACCATACGAAGGGGGTTCAGCCCAGCTTCCATGTACACACTGTGGGTCTGAGTAGGACATGAGGAGGCGGAAGGCAGAAATAGGTTTCTATTTTTATTTTCTTAAGGGACACTGTTTTAAAGTTCTGGTGGTCAAGATCGCATGGGTGTGGACGATGAGATTCACCTTTAGGTTATTCTTCAGCCTGCGTTTCCTAAGAAGCCACACTCATAGTTTCTGATTATCAATACATTTCTCTCTCAAGACAGCCCTGATCTTATTTATAAGAATAGTTTCTCAACGGAGAAAAAAAACCAAAAAAGGCTTCTTTCCTTGTTCATAAAAGAAGGGTGCGGCGACACACTGATCTTGGATTATTCATGGGGACACAGAAAGTCCTATTGACAATAATAAGACGTCAGGGTGGCTGCCAGTGACCAATTACAGCCCGATGGGCAGGCCCGGTTGGTACCTGGTATTCCATCCTTTTTTTTTTTTACTGGGGATTCTTTCCGGTGCGTTTTATCTTGCAGCGGCAGCAAATTTGTCCGGGAGGCGAGAGTTCTGTGCCAGTCACCGGAGCGGGCTGTATGAAATTTTTATATTTATTGACATTTCATTACCATAATTGACTGCACTTGCTTCTCCAGGAGAAGGCACAGGGCTGCCTCCCGGGCAGGAGAACTGGTCCCTCGAGGAGAATTTGCAATTAAAAACAAGGCAGAATGGATTTTTTTCTTGATTGTGTAAATATGATGAGTTGAATTTTCAGCTTTAACTAGAGAATACCGGGTGCACGGAAACCTTTTTCAAGAGTGAGAAAAATTAGGAGTCAGTGGAAAGACAGCCCCCAAAGGTGTCAATCAGTTGATAGAGAGTCAACTACGCGTGAAAAGTCACAGTGGACGCGTCCTCGAGGAAAGCGGACGGACAGGCTTACCTGTCTGCCGCCGCGCTGGCCTCTGTCCGCCACGTCTAGGCAGCCCGTGTATGACAGAGCCGACCCACGGGCAGCCTGAGCCGGCAGCAGACGGGCATGCGGGGCACACGGGGTCTGCCCGCCCAGCACACCTTCTCGTCCAGAAAGTTCCACTCCGCGAAGTTCTTGTCCCATCTCAGGGTGCCTGAGCTCTGAATCTTTTCAAAACTGCACTTGCTCTAACTCAGTCTCATAAACCCTCCGGAGGCAAACGGGACGGACGGCTGGGGCCACAGACGTGGAAGACACTCGAGACACCCTGCGATCTGGGCCATTGCGGCCACTGCCGAAAGAAGTCCCATCCCTCCGCGCCCCGGCCTTTAAATTAGGCGGGGAAGCCAGATGAGAATAAGGTGCCGCCCACTTCTGGGAGGATCAGGAACCGAGAGTAGGGGAGACAGGGCTGAGCCATGAGTCAGTGTTGAGTCACTGCAGCTGCCGCCGTGCCCAGCACCTGTCCATCAGAGTCACCAGGTGGCCCGAGGGCAGGACGGTGCGTGGAGACCACGTTGTGTCCGTCTACAGGAGGCCGGGCCAATTCCGTGTGATCTGCGAGCAGCTCTGACAGGTACGCGCTCAGTTCAAATACTAGAGTTTGCACTCGGAAATGTAGGATGCTGTAACTGAGGAGAACCTAAAGAATTAATTTTGGATGACTGAGGTGGGTCCATGACAATCCGATGTGCACGTAGTTCTCCAGGTGTGAAATAAGAAGTCCGTCGCTGCAGGTTCTCCGGGGAGACTAGCGTTGCCATGGTCTCATGGGTCGGTACCTTGTGCGGTGGAACCAGTGGGCACGCCAACACCTTGATCGCCAGACATGTGTTTACACGCTAACCTGAGCTCAGACATGCTTATCAGACGGGGTTGTGATAACACTTCCTTCCCGGATAACCGATCAAACCGCGCAGGTCTGAAGGAGGCCAGGCGATTTATTCCCGGGGCCGCGCGCACAGCCCAACTTCCTCACGCTTTATTACAAACATAATTATCTTTTCATTGTCGGACGCCGAGTTTGCACTCATTTCAGGAGCAGCTGGCCTTGTCTTTTATGTACTTAGTCAAATTAATTTATGGGCCTCGTTCATGTCATCCTCACACTGTGAAACCCAAGGCAGGTATTGGGGAAACACCATCAGCGGGTGTCGTCCCTTTGGATAAATTCCACTCGTCATGAGGGTAGAAACAGTCTTGGCTAAATTGCTTTTAATTCTAGGAGCCGGCATCTGTGATGACTTGAGAATTGTAGGACATCCGTCATTTTAATACGGTTGCGGTAACAGAAGATACTAAGTTGCTAGCAGACCCGCCCCTTAGGGTGATGCCACAGTGACTGGTAAGTAGCTACAATGTGCAAATACTAAAAGCATGCCCAGAACAAGATACTCTGTTGTTCTTTCATATATGTTTTCGTGGTGAAATACTGGGTAGAAATGGATTCTTGTCATAATTCTACGACACTGCATATATAGAATTGATTCGATAATGCTTTCTGTTAGTGCTAATCATTATTTTCCTTGTGCTTGACAAAGTTATTTAGTATCTACTTATATAGACGCCGGGCTGACAGAATGAAAACAGAACGGCTACCTTTAGGGTTGGGCAGGACATCTGGCGTGAAACACTGACTCGTGGGGTCAATGCAAGGCCAGGTATTGGTTCTGGGGGCTGCTCTGCGGTGGGACTATTTCGATTGCTCCGGCTCCGGGTGGACCACGAGGAGACTCCACCCAGCACACCCTTACGGAGCGAACATGATGTTGCCGGGCTTACGAGAGAGGTGTCACTTTAGCTTTCTCCAAAGACTGGGAGAGAAAGCAACAAAAACAGTTGACCCAGGGGGACAGCAATGTGATTCATGACTGTAGGACCCTGGTGGCATCTCAGCCTCGCGACGAGCTGGCGGGTGGGGACGAGGTGTGGGCACACAGTGGGAACACCCTGGGTCCTGACTCCAAGTTCACTTGCTTTCATTAAGCCATTAGGTTAGAGACACATTAGTTCAAATTCAGCCCAGCCAGCTAACACCTATCATGCACCTCACATAGCCAGCATTAAGCGGGCGTCGTGGAGACATAAAAGTACGTCCATCGCCGTGTTAAGTACCTCTCTCGTTCTGAACGTCTTCCTTTGTAATGTTTACCTTGAGAAACTGCAGGAAGCCCAGGGACCCGTCTGTCTAGCTTATTCCATGACAAGAAGACCTGACTTGCTCCGGTGTCCAGGAATATGAAGGTCTGGTCGAAAGAGTCTTTGCTAAGCTGTTCACGGGGCCTGGACGGACAAGGGCGGGCAGAACTGCGACTCACGTTACAAGGGGAAGTGGTCAATATTAGTGTGCAAATGAGGTATAGTGCCAGCTATAATTTAAAAATAATTAAAAAAATAGTACGGGGTCCGGCCGGTGTGGCTCAGTGGTTGAGCGTCGACCCATGCACCGAGAGGTCTGGTTCGATTCCTGGTCAGGACACATGCCCAGGTTGTAGGCAGGGTCCCCGGTGGGGGGCATGCAGGAGGCGGCCAATCGATGTTCTCTCTCATCCATGTTTCTATCTCCCTCTCCCTTCCTTTCTCTCTAAAATCAATAAAGGAAAAAAATAAAAAATAGTAGGGGAAGAAAGAGCTAGAATAATTGGGCTGCAGGAGAGGTGTGAGGAAGCGACCAGCCCTCCAGCAGCCGGTCCCCTCCATCGGTTGTGATGGCAAAACACCCGTAGCAATGACTGGTCCCCAGGCCTGTAAACACCACCTATTCCTTGACTGTTCTTGGTTCTGAACATCAGAGAGACAAGAAAATGCACTCTCTCTACTTTTTAAATGGTAATTACGTCTACCCAGGAGCAGCACTTAAGGGAAAATGAAATGTGAAATAAGGAATATTTCTAAAGAGCCGGAATGAGAGTGCTCTGAGAAACAGTGGCACAGGCCATTTCGTCTCTGGAACTCAGAAGGAAATGAAATCACATTAATTTGTGGGCTGAGTCTCGTTCTTAATGCAGCTGCCTGCTGGGCAGGGATGGGAGGGAGGGACAGGCGGGAGGCAGAGTCAGCGATTAGACTCTGGAAATGGGTACATGCCTTCTGAGGACCTGGGGCCCAGGGTGCACACTCGAAAACGGGAAAGCACGGGAAGCCGGGCCCACGGAGGCTTGTATTTAATCGAGAAGCTTTCCTCGGGAGAGGCACCGAAGGCAGGGACCAGGTAGTGATGGAGATGCTCGAATTGATCCAATTTGCAGAAACTCTGAGATAGCGCTGGCCTTTCATTTGATTGGGAAAATGCGATGTATGTAATAACACAGCAAATGGTGCGGAGACAGTCTTGCAGGTCCACACGGCCGCGGTCTCACAGCACATCAACATTTATGGCCGGACATGAGCGATCGGGCCGGTCCAGCGCGGCTGAAGCGTGGCCGCACACCGCCGTGACGCCTTACTAGGAACAGTGCCCCCCTCCGGGACCGTGGTGTCCTGTGCATTTATGCCAATGACTCCTCAGTTACAGGACGGAGGGCAAGAAACAGGAAGATGTGCCCAAATCCTGTAGGGCTGGAACCGGGTCTAAGGAGTCGACTTTCTGGGCTTTCGCTTCCCCGATACCCACAAGGTCAGCTGTCTCTCCTCCTTCAAGTGTGCACTCACACGTCAGCTGCTCAATACGGCCAGCCCCAACCGTGCTATTTGCCACGCATTCCTGGGCCACACGCCCACGGGTGCGTGGCAATAACCCTTTCCATGATGGTCTTTTCTTTCTTTTTGTTTTTAAAATAGTTTGTTGATTTTTAGAAAGAGGAAGGGAGAGAGAGATAGAAACATCGACGTGAGAGAGAAACATCTATAGGCTGCCTCCTGCACGCCCCCTACAGGGGACCGAGCCCACAACCTGGGCATGTGCCCTGATCGGGAATCGCACCAGCAACCTGCACAGGCCGACACCCAACCACTGCACCTCACCGGCCGGGGCACGACGGCCCTTTCTAACTCCACTCAACAGCACTCCGACCTCTGCCACATTATCGGTTTATTCATTAGGATTATTTATTGTCAGCTTCTCCCTTCGACAACCTTAATTTCCACGAGGGCACCAATCTTTTCCTGTTTTGTTCGCTAATAGATGCCGAGGCCCCAGAATAGAATGTTCCATAAATACTTGTTGACAGGACAGATATCTGTTCAACGGGGAGTCGAGACCAAACGTCATTTTTTTCTTTCCATTTTCCTTTTCAGCGACAACCGCCTCTGGAAAACGAAACCTCCCGTCCCTTCTCCCTCTCTGCTGCTACGACAAATATTTAGATCCCCTGTGGCATGTGACTCCGTCTCCCCGACCCCCACGAGTCCCCAGTAGCAAGGATTCCACAATTTGTACGGTTTGCTAGCAGCTGACAGACAATGAAATAAGCGTGGGTGGTTTAAGGCAGGAGCTCGAGGGGAAAGGCTGGGTCTGAGTGTCAGTTTTGACTTAGCGGTTGATTTGACCCAAGAGCCCAGTGGACCGGCCGCGGCCGGATGTCTGTGGTTCTGTTTGCTCAGACCAGTTTCACTGTCACCACAGAGCTGGGACACAGTGCACCGGTCAGATCGCCTCAATTATCTGCAGCCGACCTGGTCCTTTCAAAGCACGACGGTGCCTCTGACCCAGTTAAGCTCCCGCCGTTCGGAACATGCCTCGTAAAAGGACACTCTTTCCGGCCCCCACACTCACCTGTTGCCCAGTAACCAGGAAGATGCAGCCTTCCTTCCCGTGGACCACCTGCCGGTAGACGTGGTCCAGGATCAGGAGCTCGCTCCAGCAGTGCTGCAGAAGCTTCATCTGATCGTCTACCTGCGGGAGAAACAAGGAGAACACGCAGTTATTCCCCACGCTCCGTCCCCGTGGCACTTCCTGCAGAAGAGACCTCGCTAGAGGCAGGGCGTTCTCCGCCCACGGCCGCCCACGCAGGGATGCCCGGCACGCTCGCCGCCGCTCCTGAAAATCGTTCTTTTCATCTGGACAAATACTTTGTCGTCCACACAGAAAGCCTCACGCGCAGGGTTTATAATCAATGAGCTGCTAGGAAGAGAGAGTCCACGACACTCGCCCGTCTGACGTTAATAGAGCTGTTAGAAGCTGCTGGTGGGAGGTTCCGGCGCTTCGGCCTGTCCTCAGCGGACCCCCTTGGAATGACCCCAGGTAGCGCGTGTCCACGCGTCCAGAGGCTAATTCATTGACCCGAAGCTGAAATAGTACACAGGCCCCGGCAAGCTGCCCAGCAGAGAGGATTTATACAGAAGACAGTTCACACGGCAGCCCCACGACTCTTGGCCACGGAGGCACCTGCCACTGTTTACAAAGCCGAGCGCCGATCAGGGCAGTGCGGTCCCCACGCTCACCTGCTGTGGCTTTATGATCCGGACCATTTCCCACAGAACCGCTCAGCTCTCCTCTCGCAGGACTGCGGGGAGGCTGCGTCACGGCGGGCATTCCTCCGCCTCTGTCTCGCCCGGCAGGACCCTGCCCGCGTCCGTGATGGAAACACATGTGTCTCAGGGACAGTCCGCAGATCGGGGGTCTCCGCGTGGGGAGCAGCCTGGCCCATCGCCACGGCGACCTGTAAGGGCGGCTGCTGCATTCCATGTGCACCAGCCAAGGCCTGCATGTGGCCCGAGGCGGGGCCACGCTCAGACGTCCACCGCGTGTATGAAGTGGCGCCCGGCGTGGAGAGGTTCGCAGCGCGCGTGCGCACTGCTTCAGCCTGGCCTCCCAGGACGTGCCCGTGAAGTCGGCAGAGCTGCACCTGCAGGCCTCAGAGGGGGTGGTGTGCCTGCGCCTCCCCCCTCCCGCTCCAGGCCATCTCCAAACTACATCAAGGGTGCTGGAGTTTTAGGAACCAGATCTCTGTAACTCACTTTTATTATTTTATTTTATTTATTTATTTTTTCTCCTCACCCGAGGACATTTTCGCATTTATCTTCAGATAGAGCGGGAGGGAGAGAGAGAGAGGAACATCGATGTGAGAGAGACACATCGAGTGGCTGCCACCCACACGACCCCAACCAGGGCCGGGGACAAACTGCAACCGAGGTGCGTGCCCTTAGCGGGAACCGAACCCGGGACTCTCTGGTCCGCGGGCCGACGCTCTAACTGCTGAGCCAAACCGGCCAGGGCTATGTAACTCACTTTTAACAAATTCACTCGTAAGTGGCCATCTCTGTGGGATTCTGAGTGAAGCTGGGTGACTCTTCAGAAGGTTCCGTTCCCACACGAGCGGCGACATGACCCTGGCTGACTGTTTCCATGGGTCCGGGACACAGTGACCCTGGCCCGCAGCCCTGGACTTGGGGTTTCGTCACGGACTCGGGGCAGTAGTACACGCTCTTCCTGGGAGAGCCTGGCCCAGCCGCTTCCTTTCCTAAGCCGTATTTTCTCACCGAAAAACACGACATTTTTCTTGTCGTGAGGAAAAAATGAGATAGTAGACAGGAAGTTCCCTTCGTAAAGTGCAAACCTATAGGAAACGGCGAGACACACCCTGTCGGCTCCCTTTGGATACAGCGGGTCCCAACCTTGCTAACGCCGCGACCCTTTACCACAGGTCCTCATGTTGTGCCGAGCCCCAACCATAAAATTATTTTCGTTGCTACTTCATAACTGTAATTTTTCTGTTATTTTTTTTTTTAATTTTTTTTCCCTTTATTGATTTTAGAGAGAGAGGAAGTGAAAGGGAGAGAGAGAAACATTGATGGGAGAGAACATCGATTGGCCGCCTCCTGCATGCCCCCCACTGGGGATCAGGCCCACAACCTGGGCATGTGTCCTGGCCGGGAATCGAACCGGCGACCTCTTGGTGCATGGGTCAAAGTTCAACCACTGAGCCACACCAGCTAGACTTTCTACTGTTATTAATCTCCATCGGAAATATGTGTTTTCCGATGGTCTTAGGTGACCCCTGTGAAAGGGTCGTTCGACCCCCAAAGGGGTCGCGACCCCCAGGTTGAGAACCGCTGCTTCAGAAGGACAGTGTCGACTGTGGAGATGGAAAGTACCCCCAGGCTCGGCGGTCAGGAAGAGGCACCCAAACATGTCCATCTGGTCCGTTCTGACCGAGAGTTCATTCATCAAGTCAACAGATCTATCATGGGGTACGCGGTGAACGGGGTCGATGCTCCCCTCCTGTGAGAATGCCTCCCGTGGGGACAGCGCTCACCCAGACACTACTGGGCGCTCTGCAGGAAGACCTCAGGGCTGTGGGCAACAGTGACAGACCCACCTGACGTTCAACACCCACGTCACCGCCCCGCAGCAGGTTCCGGGATCCCTGTCTCAGATGCTGGGGGTGATCTCGATGGGTATTATGTTCTCGTGAGGCAAACACCCCACCGGCATCGCACTTGAAACGGCCCCATCCGTGATGGCGTTCTAGGACCACCGTACGTTTTTCTCGTGACGTGAAATTTCAGTTCCTTGCTTGGCCCTCTTTCAGGGAAGTCTGAAACACTGCACTTTGCGACGGTCTCCCCAGAAACACTGGCCATACAGGTGAATTACTGCTGCAAATAATTTCAAGCTGGGTGGGAGAATGGAGAGTCCCCGAGGTGCATGTGGGGACACCCGGGGGGATGGCAGTTTAGGACCCCACTCACACAGAGGAACGTGTACCGCGCCCGAGTGCAGGGAGAGAATCGCCCAGGAAGGTGGCGAGGTTCTGCTTCCTGAGCCTCCCTGGTTCCTGTTACCGGCTGATGTTTCCGGCCCCCCTTCTGCCTACACGCAGAGGCGTAAGGAGCCGGACAGGTGCCAAAACCCGCACGTTCCCGGGGTCCTCTGCTTCTCCGGATTCACTAGCGACGGGCGACAGCGCCCACGTCCGGAGGTTGGCACAGGGGGTTCAGCTTGGTGCTCGGTGGTGTCGTGTCATCATTTCTTCCCTGGCGTCTCCCCAGGGTGTCTGTGATGACCCTGCATGGACAGGTCCTGTACCTGCTGGGTCACCTGTCTGCTGGGTCACCTGTCCACCATCGCTCGGGGCAGCGCCTACCCTGGCGCCTGGCACAAAAGGTGCATTTTATAAATGCTCGTGAAGCGATGGGGCAAAGGACGGAACTGCCTTCCCTTCCACACGTCTGCTCTTCACGCTCATCCCTGGTGCCGAGCCCTGTGGGAGCAGGCCACCGCTCGTGCTCTGTGCCTGGGCCGAGCTCTGTGCTCTGTGCCTGGGCCTGGGCCGTGCTCTGTGCCTGGGCCTGGGCCGTGCTCTGTGCTCTGTGCCTGGGCCAAGCACTGTGCCTGGGCCGTGCTCTGTGCTCTGTGCTCTGTGCCTGGGCCGAGCTCTGGGCTCTGTGCCTGGGCCGAGCTCTGTGCTCTGTGCTTGGGCCTGTGCCTGTGACCCCTCCGCATGCCACAGGTCTGGACCCACAAACGGCCCTTGGGAAACACTCCTTGACTCGCTGTCGTGTTAACGTCCCTCCCGAGCAATGGATTCCTTGTTTTAAGGAGGTTTTCCAGCCAACATCCCACTTCGCTGTTTCCCGTCATCGATCACGTCGCCTGCAAACGGGTGTGCGCACCTCTGCGGGGCTTGGGCGACGCCGTTCTTATCCGGCTCCGAATGAGAGGACAGGGTAGCTCCGGTGTCCGGCTTGTGCCTTCTCCTGAGGTGAGACATGTCGGTGATTTTGAAGATATTTTTCCTTTGGGTCGGGGGAAGAGGAAAAAAGTCATCTGGAGTTCGGAGTCCATTTTTCCAGGTGTTAATGCCATCAACACTTTAGGGTGACCTCAGGGAAGGGAGACCGGCAGCGTGTGACTGCTTGGTCCCCTCACCCCTCTCCCTGGAACTGAGCAATACCACCTCACACAATCCTGCGTTATCAGCTGTCATAAACGAAGGGCTTATCTGAGAAGCCCGGTCACTCACCGGGGAAACTATTTGTACGGATGCTATAGGCGAGCAGGTAAAGGAACACAGGCCCGCATTGTTGACGGGCTCAGCCCCACAACCCGAAGGTTAATCATTAGAAGCGAGCGCCGTCTCATCAGAACGGGGCAAACAGCTGGAGGAAGAAAAATGTGCAGGGCTTTCTCAAGCCCACGGGGAACTTCTCGAAACCTCTCGGGTGCCCCCTCCCTGTCCCTTGGAGCCGTCCAGCTGCTGATCCGGGCTGCGCTCTGGCCGGGGCAGTTCACGTGGACATCATCCTGGTGGTTGAGCTTTAAGAATGATGTTTTTGGGGAAAAGGGTCTGCTGATGCGGGTTGGTGGTTCATGCAGACGGGAACCCATTTCTTAGTTCTGGTCACGGAGCTCGCTGTGCCTTGAGCGAGAAACTTGGCGGAAGACGGGCGACCGAGTCGTGAGCCTTCGTGGGTGGCACAGTGCACCCCTGTTATTATAACCCCAGGTGCACTGGAAGCCGAGCCCTTGCCTCTGCCCCGTTTCCTGGAGAGGCTCCCGGGGGCCCCGGATGCTTCGAGAAGGGTGTGTTTAAGCGGCTTTCGCATGGTAGAGAGACTTAATAACCGCTTTCTCTCCGTAGCTTGTTAGAAATCTTGGAGCAACGTTTTCAAAACGTGACATAAAGATTCTTCACGATCGTTACAAATAGAGAAACAGAGTCCGGTTATTATTATTATTCTTTGCTTTCTGGCAAAAAGAAAACAAGCATTCCTAGAGATGAACCCCCATTGATTTTATGCTTCCTTGTACGGTAAGGATGAGGGGAGAGGAAGCCCAACCCCAAACCCGTTGACACCAACCTAACAGACCCGAACGAGAGCCTGGCCGGGGCCCGCGGACTCTGCGCTGCCGTAGCCCAGCGCGGCCTTCACGACGCGCCCTGACTCTCTGCAACCGCCACAAAGTCCACGTGAGATGACCCCACATGAGCAATGATTAAACAGGCACCGGGAACAATGCCGTGCGAGGGGCCGCAGCCGGTGGGACCGGCCTGTCAGTGGTTGGAATACCTGCTGGATTTATGGCCAGACATGCTCCCCGCTCAGAGATAACAGACCTGGGTCCGGGGACTTTGCTGTTGACCTAGCTGTCAACACTGAGCCTGGAACGGAGCTGCTCTGGCCCCTTGCGACGTTTCTCCAGGGCAGGAACCCGGGGCGTTGTCTCCCTCTGGGCTCTGACTCCCTTCGGGGGAGGGAAGCAGGAGGCGGGAGGGTCTCGTGGCGTCTCCAGCCCACAACCCCTCCGAGCTGCACCCCCTCAACTCCCGTCCAGCTGGTGACCAGAGCGGACATCACGCGGCGACCCTGACCCGCAGCACGGAAATCCCTGCCAGGTGGCTGAGATGTGAGCTGCTCAGTGTGTCCAATTCCCTTTCCCAGCCATTCCCGTCGTAAAAGGGGAGCAGTGCCCTTTGGACTGAGGACTGCTTCTCTCAGGAGGTGGGTGGGGCGGGGACGAAGGACTCTCGAAAGACAGGAAAGACCAAGGATCCTTGTCATCTCTGGGTTTCGCAGTGGGAGTAACACTCGGTGGAGGTGGCCGACCCCTTTGTGTTTCCGTCTGAGCGCGGATCGCAGGGAAAACGGGCAGGCCAAGCACAGGGGGGGATTATTTCCATTCCCCACAGGAACACTGCTCTTGGAGGGACGGCCTTCTTCAGAGAAACAAGTGGGTGGTCCTGTGTTTTCAGCCACGATGTCAACCTTCTTCATCTGTGGCACATGTACGCCAATTACTAAAATCCTGCGGCACACCAAAAGATATACTTTTTGTGGATCTGACCAAAAAAACAGGTATAATTTTGATCCATTCACACCGCGTGGTTATTGTAGTGTTGGCTGTTGTCATTTTTTTATTTTTTACTTGACGGTCTAAGGGAAAGCGGTCCACGCCTCTGACTAAATGCACGTTTGAGAAGGTCTACGGCAGGCCGGCCGGAAACCGCTGGTTCAGAAGCATCCCCGTGGCGCTCCCTGAACACACGGGCTCACCTGGCTCTTCCTGGACGCTGAGTGACAGCTGTGTCTCAGAGCGAGCTGGCCGGGTGGCTGCTTTGCTGGAGTGGGCTGGTCGAGTCCTTCCTTCCAACAAGGGTGGGATCCAGCCAACGCGTGAAGCTGATTCGTTTTTTAGTTGAGCTGACCACCCGTTCCCCGAGGGTGTAGACAGGTACAGGCCCGGAGATGGGTTAGTACGTCCGTCGTCCCACACTTCCGCTGGCCCGACAGTCACCGCGCCGCTGTGTCTGAGCGCCAGGTGTGGGCAGGTCCTGATCCCGGAACAGCGAAGTCTCAGCAATCTGTCCACATGGTCTCAGAATCTGTCTGTCCCGTGGCCTCGCCTCAGTGACACCGGCCGGTACACGCAACCTAGGAAGCAAGGTGTCCCCAGGTCCACCCCACAGGACTTCCCCCATCATCTCTTTAGGGCCAATTAGGACGTCTCCCTGGCCCCAAATACTTTGAACTCTTTCTTGACTACGATGCCAAACCTAGAAGGTACCAAGTAACAGCCGTATAGCACTCACAGGAAGCGTGCCTCAATGTCCCCCCGAGGTGAGCACCGTCCCGCCCTGGTCCCTGAGCCCCGTGCAGCTGCCTGACCTGCCCGCGCGTTCCCAGGGCTGTCACCGTGGCAGATGAGCCCGAGCCCCTGGCCGTGTCCTGGCTGTTCCTTAGTCGGGCGCTGAGACACAGCCTGGCCGAGGGGTGAGCTCCTCCTCCTCCACCTGTGGGCACCTGCTTGGCCCAGGTGGGACGTACCGCCCACGTGTGAAGCAGAGGAGGAGTCTGCAGAGTGCTCTGTGCTGGGCACAGACCCGAGTGTGGGCTGGAAGGACTCGAGGGGGAGGAGCTGTCACTGAGCTGACCACCCGGTGGAGGCTGCGTTTCCCCAAAACGCGTTTCTCCTCAAACCAGGTCAGATGGGCCGCGAGTCCGCTCTGTGCCATCGGAATCGGGAGGCTAGACTTTTTTTTTTAAAAGAAAAATGTTTTGCTTGATGGCTTGTTTGTCCCTTACTCTGGAATTCACACGGCCCTTTCCTTCAAGGAGGACACGGACACACACACACACACACACACACACACAGACACACACACACACAGACACACACAGACACATACACAGACACACACACAGAGAGACACACACACAAACACACACACACAGACACACACACAGACACAGACACACAGAAACACACAGACACACACAGAGACACACACACACACAGACACACACACACAGAGACACACACACACAGACACACACACACAGACACACACAGAGACACACACACACACAGACACACAAACACACACACGGGCCACGTGGACACTGCGTGGCTGGATTGCCAGGTCTCCACTGCCTCAGTGTGTCTTCAGTGAGAGGTCCCGGGAAAACAGCAGTGGCTGCCAGTTTTGACAAGAAGGAACAGGGTGACCCTGGGTCCTAAGGCCACACGTTTCATGAGGACAGGAGCTAGGTTTCTCTCATCACTGCTGTGCCTCAGAGGAAGCCGCCTGCCTCTGCCCCGGTCCCTCCAATCGGGCGGGAGCACACAACTTATAACACCCACAGGAGAAGAGCGTCACTCCTTACAGGAGCAACGCAGGCTGTGTCTTTCCAAACCTCTTTCTCTGAGTCACTGTACACGAGGTCCCCATGCTAGGGACCTATAGGCTGCCGAAACGTGGGAGATGGGACCCACTTTGGCCCTGAGTGGCACCTGCTGGAACCCGTGGGCCCAGAGAACCACGGTCTCTGCTGCCACTCGGGGGAGCGGGTTCAAGGTGGACACGCCACGGGCCGTCGGGTCCGGAGAGGCGATGCTGACGGGAACCTGCCCAGGAGCCTGACTCTCTGTAGGTGCGGGAGGGGTGAGCTCTGGGAGGCATGGGAAGGAGAACACTGGAGGACTCCTGGGGTCCTCTGACGTCCTCTGTGGGTGCGGGAGGGGTGGGCTCTGCGAGGCACGGGAAGGAGAACACTGGAGGACTCCTGGGGTCCTCTGGGAGGCCAGGCTGGTGATGAACACTGATGCCCTCAGCAAGCCACTCCAGCACCCCGTGGAGTGTGGGAGATACGGCGTCACTGCGCTTGGGGGTGGAATCACGGAAATGTGCCGCATGAGAAGGACCGGGACCAAGAGCAGAACTTGAGAGAAAACGAAGGTTTCGGGGCTGGGGAGAGGGTGAGGCGCCGGGGAGCGAGGCGGGAGGACCAGACGGAGTCTCAGGGATGCAAAGCGGAGAGGAAGCTGGGAAGGCACACCAAGGCCGCTGACGGTGTTTGAGATTCGAGCACAGTCAGCTTTGGCCTCATCTGTATTGTCGTGTCGACAGACCAGGGGGCTGGAGAAGGTCCTGCGAAAGGGAGGATGGGCGCCTCCTTGATGAGACCGCACCATGTGACTCGTCCTCCTGTAAGGACGGTGACGCGTCCGCCGTGTCCGTGTGGATCAGAGCTTTGTGCGTTTACCCGAAAGGCTCCCGGCGGGTTTCGTTTAGCGGTGAGACGGACAATTCCTAGACATTCCTTCAAGCTGAAAAGCCCTGGTTTATTCATAGGATGGCCACCCTTGTCTGTGACAAGTTCACCTACGTAAAGTCACTAACTACAAATACATGAAAAAACTGTTATTCTCCGTAATCATCACTGGGGGAACAGCAACAGTCCATAAATCGCAGGGTTTTTTTTGTTTTTGTTTTTGACCGGGGCCAGGGATTGAACCTGCAACCCAGGTACATGCCCTTGACTGGGAATCGAACCCTCAACACTTTGGTCCATGGGCCAGCGCTCTAACTGCTGAGCCAAACTGACCAGGGCATAAAATGCGGTTTTAATCCTTGAATAGGCTAGTTTGCTAAATCATACATGCTTTCTGTAAGTTATTATAATGAGAAATATTCATGATCAGTAAAATAGATACAAAATAAAACACGTTCCCGGAGAGGAGGGGTTTGTCTGCGGTCTTCCTGTGGCATCTCCAAGTCCTCAAATGCCCCCTGGTACAGAACTGAGACTCGGGAAGAATTGACTCAACGGACAAAGGGCTCTGAACACATCTGACCCGCCCCGTCCCACCGAGCCGGTGTCAGGAAGTCTGGGCTCGTGTGGCTTCAGCAGGTGTGCGTGGTTACCCACGACCCGGCCTTCGTGTCCAGGGACCGTGATGAGGCTGGACAGACGTCCAGAAAATGCATAAAAATTCTTATCATCTCACCAGCCGAACTGGCATCGATGCCACGGCCGCTCACATATTTAAATTTTAAATGACTTAGCAATGATAAGAAACTTAGAGGAAACATCAAATGAGAATTGCTGCGAGAATTATTTGAATTACAAATGAGAATATTTGTTACTTCGGAAGAGGCAGCTTTGGAATTAATGCCTTAGGACGAAATGAACTGCTTCGAATTTCAGAAATACAGTAAACTGAACTATTGTGTATATATTTAAAATCCCTTCTTACTGTCCTCCCACATCTGTAGGTGAACCAATAAAAATAGCTTATGTATCGGCTAATATGACGATAAAGTCACACTACTACTTCGTGTTGTTGACAGCTTGGTGTCAAGTTACCGCTGGAAATCTGAGTTCTGAAAAAAATTCTCAGCTGGCAGAAAATTGTGACCTTTTACCTTTACACAGCAATAAATGTTATTATTTTAAAAATCAGAATTTCACAGTCCAACCCTCGGGGCTGTCTGTACGGTCTGCTGAGGGCTTATGTCAGAGGCCCATCCTAATTTCAGAAAAAAAAAAAAAAAATACAGTGCTTTTCAGGCAGCTTGCAGACATTTTTAGATTAAAAACTGATTAGCAAATATAAAAGCTTTGTAGACTCACAGCATGTGTTTTGGGGCTTATGTTGAAAGGCAGATAACTAATTATGAAAGATTCCTGGACTGATCAATGAGTCAGATCAACACTGGGTGCCTGTTTCCTGCACAAACATGGAGTAACATCTCCCTGGAGTGATACTGAAATCGCGAGCCTGCAACCTTCTAAATGTAACTCCTTCCAAACAATGAGTTACCTTTTCTGCGTACAGTAGACACATAAAAGAAGTTTGTTTTTTGTTTCTTTTTTTTTTCAATTGAATTCCTATTTTTGCACTTTGATACTTTCACAAAGACAAATGGGAAACACACAATTAACTGATACAAACTCTCCTGGTGCAAAGCAGCTGGTGTGATGCTGTCATAACGATGCTCTGCTCCTAGTTTCTGGACCGTAAACCTGTTAGTCTTTTAAAAAGGACATCTCTCGAACCCAGGTTTGTTTTCAGCA
Organism: Tadarida brasiliensis; assembly: GCA_030848825.1. Taxonomy (NCBI): domain Eukaryota; kingdom Metazoa; phylum Chordata; class Mammalia; order Chiroptera; family Molossidae; genus Tadarida; species Tadarida brasiliensis. The sequence goes on along the minus strand of CM061278.1, from coordinate 25,629,346 downwards.
TCTTTTCTGTACCCAGAGGTTTTCCAAGATTAATGATGACAAAAATTTCCTCTTCCAGACAAGCTTTCGGGCAGCCTGTCAGACAAATGCCGTTCCTTCCTCCAGTGAGATCTCTGTCTCTCTCTCTCTCTCTGGCATTTAGGCAAAAAGAAACTCTTAAATGCAGTCAAACCACAGGGAGACCAGAAATAGATGCAGCCAGACGCCTGCTGACAAACAGTGACAAATCCCACCGCCACCGCCGTGACCTCCAGTTAGTCAAGATTTAATTAAGGGCATAATTAAGTCAGTGGAACAGAACACTAATGAGTGTGTTTTTTTAATACGGGTAATTACACGTACAAATACAAAGTGTGGTGAAGACCTGAACATGCCATTAAAATGAGCAGTCTAGGATCACAGAGCGCTAAGCATGCCTCGTGCGTGCCGGTAGGAAAGGAGTGGGCCCGGCTAGGTTGAATAATGCTCCCCGAGTTTATGCTGGCCCCCCGCTGCGAGCGTTTGTTATTCTAATGTTGCAACAATGAGGGTCTCTGTATTGAGATCCCGGTTCCGCGGGCTTTGAAGTCTTTCTGCGTCGAGCATTTTGTCCAACTCCGAATGAGCGGCGAGAGCCAGTTTGCAAGCATTTGGCTTCCCAGGGCTTGGCTTAGGGCGGTGTCCGTGTGAGCGGGGACCTGGACAGATGTGGGGGACTGGGCTCCTCGCTAATTCACAATGAGCTTCCATTCTGCGAGATCCTTTGATCTGAGCCTGGCTTTTTTTGGCAGCGACGCAGCTCCCAGGACTGTGGTCGGCCGGTGGGGAAACGCTGGCGAAGGAGGGCCCCAGTTGGTAACTTTCGGACAGAAAAGCGAGGCAGAGTCACAGGCCAGAAAGGCTCTAACAGCACAAGTGTTATGTGGTTGAGAAGCAGGCCTGAGGTTGGGACTGGCCCTTGTGCTGGGATTGTTTTAGCTCTGGCCCCCTGGGGTGGGGGTGGGGGGGCTTGCAGGTCGGCAGCCTTGCATCCCTTTGCCAAGTGGAAAAGCAGATTCTCTTCCCTGCTGACCCTCATCACTCAACTCTCTCTATGACGCGCGATTCCGGAGCCTTCCTTTAAGGAAAGCTGAGGCCCTGGCTGGTGTGGCTCAGCTGGCTGAGCAATGTCCTGTGCACCGAACGGTCCCCGGTTCCATTCCTGGTGAGGGCGTGGACGGAAGGCAACCGATGGCTGTTTCTCTCTCTCTTCCTCCCTCTCCTTTCCTCTCTCTCTAGAATCAATAAAAACATATCAAAGAAAAAGAAAGGTATGCGATTTTCTTCCCGCAGGTGGTGGACCCGACTCTCCAGCCCGCCTGGTGTAACCTGTGATTTGCTGTCTTCCAGAGGACAAGGAAGGACATCCTTGTCACCCCACGCATTACACATTACCCACATGTTACTAACCATCCTGGTGGGTGGGTAGAGGCTCCGCCTTCCCCCTGGGGGCTGGGCTGGATTTGTCTGGATAGAGACAGGGGTACATGTGCCCTGCGCAGTGTCTGGGGAAGTATCTGAATTGGTTGCACAGGGTGTCTCTTATTCAAAAATTACATTCTTATCGGCCCTCCGCTGGCATCATGCCCAACATTCACCTCTTAGGAATGCCAATGCCTCTGTGCAGACCACGGGAAGTTCGTCCGTGGGAAGAATCTGCCTTTGACATGCCATCCGGGCTAAAAATGTCCACACGCAGAATTTTGACATTTTATAGGGTGGGTGGAGAAAAGGCTCACCTTTTGTTTCGACCCTGAGTTTACAGAGCTCGGTTTTCCTTAATAATCACCATAAACATCAGCGTCGTCCCCGACGGGACGGGAATCCGTCGTCAGGAATCCAAGTCGAGGTTTCGCACCTGCACCCCCCCCACCGGAGATCCTCGTCGACTTCAGGACCCGTACAGATCAAGGCGTAGTAGGGTCCCTGGTACTGTGATGAATATTATTAAACCTTCGGACAGGAGGAGGCAGGGCTAGGGGCCGTCTGAGATGTCACGCAGCTTTTCGGGGGCCGCAGGAGGTTAATTCAAGAGGCTCGTGCCATTCATCTAGTGACCAGTGGGATTCATTTGTCACATTTCAGCATCGGACGTATATTTCCGTAGCACTGATGGGGTTCGGACAAACCCATCCTGGGTCTCTGTGTGGAAGCATCTTTTTCTGACTGTCTGTTCACCCCCAAATCACTGCAAAGCCATCTGCTGAGCGCGTGGCTGGAGTGCGCACCAGGGAGGGGTCCAGGCTGCTGGACGGCGTCCACCGTCCCCATGAGCAACTCTGGACACCCAGATGCACCGCCGCCCTGAGCTCACCTCGCCAGACCAACGCACGTGTCTGACCCCCAACAGCCCTCTTGCCTCCCAATCGAGTTACGAGCTGTGTCAGTCACCCCCTGGCCTCCCGGCTCAAAGAGCCGCCGCGAACCCCACAGCCCGCCGGCCGGCTGTACCCCACCACAAGGGCCCGGGGAAGCTTGGAGAGCTCAGCAAGATTTTTATGTACAGGAGCGGCCCGAGGAAAACTCACACGCCATAACCGATGTGGACAGAGGGTCATCTATCAGCAGGCAAGCGCAGGAACTCCAGAATGTCTCTGCTCAAATGAAATAATATATCTTTGAAAGCCGATGCCCGTTTCAGGCCCGAGGCCCATATATCAAGCCTGAGAGGCTGGTGGAATGGTTCCAGGGCCATTAACCTTCCACCTGTTCCCCTTGTCCTTCAAGATGAGACCCTGCCCTTGGTTTTACTCCCGTCCCTGTTCATCTTCCGACAGAGTGCAAATGTAAAGCAGCCGGCCCGGGAAATAACTCAAAGGCAATGGACCAGGGGCACGACCACAAATCTCTGCCGCTGGCTCTGTGACTTATGCGGGCAGTTTGTCACACATGAGCCAGGTGACCTCTGTGACATAACAGAGAAAAATACCGCCGGAGATCAAAGCCAGGCTGCGGGGCTCTGAGCGGCGGCTCCTGGACGGAGCGGGCGTCTGGTCTCCGGGGACGGCCCCTTCTTCCGGGAACATCTGTGCTCGTGACAAGGGGAGGCAGGCAGGGACTTCCTAATTGAAATCACTTCTGACAAACTGGGGGCCCTCCTGGAACACCAGGACCCGAATCTCTGTCTTCGCGCTGCCAAGTGTCCGAGCCGCGAGTGCCCCAAACAGGCGGCAGATGTCCGCTGTCAGCCCAGGACAGAGAAAGTGCCAGAAGGCGAGTGAGGGGACAGTGAGCCCAGCACCCTGTCGGTTGGAGAACCGGAAAGCCACGGCCAGGAAGGTAAAAAGCAAGTTTTACTAACGCCTATCGGTGCGCTGGGTGAACAGCGGTTTGTCAGTTTTCAAAGACTTGACGAGATGCGTTAGGCTGAATCGCACACGGTTAGTTATGTCCGGTGTGGGGGGGTGGGGAAGGGACAGTAGCTAAAGGAGCCGGTGAGATCGTGGGCACAGAAGCACCAAGTCCAAAACTTTCTTCAAGTGACGTAAGGATCTAGGAAAACGCAGACTTCCCTAGTACTGGCTTGAAAAATTAAAAACGCAACAGATGTATACTGGAAGGGAATGACCAGCTTAAAGATTCCTAAATCTAAATTAAAATTAATTTCTAGTTTGCACTTATGGCTAAATGCTTGCTTTTTTCTGGTCACTGTGTGCGTTCCAGGATTCTGCATCGGGTCCAGAAATTGGGCAAGTCTTGAAATGGTTGTCCCTGGGCCCATCAGCTCTGGGGGAGGGGCATTTAATTTTGAATTTGTTTTTTCCTTTATTGATTTTAGAGAGAGAGGAAGGAGAGGGAGAGATAGAAACATCGATGAGAGAGAACATCAATTGGCCGCCTCCTGCATGCCCCCCACTGGGGATCGGGCCCACAACCTGGGCATGTGCCCTGACTGGGAATCGAACTGGCGACCTCTTGGTGCATGGGTCGACGCTCAACCACTGAGCCACACTGGCTGGGCAGACTTTTTCATAAATTGAACATCACCACCACCACCAGGCTTGGTTCACTGAGCGTCAGGTACAAGAGCACCTTGGATTCCTGTCTTGTCCCCAAGCAGGCCTCTCTCGCTGGGACGGAGCATCCCTGCCCCCCTTGCCCTGTGGTGCACACAGCAACCCTTCCAAGTGCACACTGGTCTTGACTTGGTCTACTCCTGTGTATTCATCCTTCCAGCACGCAGACACTATGTCTAATTTCTAACATGTGAAAATGTCAGGAAATAAAAATAACTTAAAAAAATAATGAGAGCCCTGGCCGGTTTGGCTCAGTGGTTGGAGCTTCGGCCTGCGGACACAGAGTTCCGGGTTCGGTTCCCGTTAGGGGCACGTACAAAAAAATAATAATAATAATGAGAAAGTTTGGATGCTCAAGTGAAATTATTTAAAGTGCCTGCTGAAGCCCTAGCCAGTTTTGCTCAGCGGTTAGAACGTCAGCCGGCAGACCAGAGTCCTGGGTTCGGTTCCCGCTAAGGGCACGTACCTCGGTTGCAGTTTGTCCCCTGCCCCGGTTGGGGTCGTGTGGGTGGCAACCAGCCAATGTGTCTCTCTCACGTTGATGTTTCTCTCTCACGTCGATGTTTCTCTCTCTCTCCTCCTCCTTTTCTCCCTCCTGCTCTATCTGAAGATAAATGCAAAAATGTCCTCGGGTGAGGATAAAATAAACAAATAAAATAAAATGCCTGCTGAAATCCTCCCAGAAACATAAGGCTTCCAACCCTCTTTCGAGAGTCACAGGGTTCTCACCCAGGGAACCCCCCCCTTCAAGGGGTCGTTGAAGCCCCGGGGTTGTGCCTGTCCCTGGGAGGACTGTTCGTGCCTTTCTTCAGGCACCTAAAGGTGTCTCCACTCGGAGAAGTCCCTGAGAGTGATTTCTAAAAGGCAGACTTCCAGGTCCTAGAAGTGATCCCCAAGCTAGAATCAAAAACTGTGCTAGCCCGAAAGGATCCTCGAGGTCTCCCAGCCTGACCTGTCACCTTCCGGAGACAGAGAAGGCGGAGCCAGAGGAAGCCACACGACACAGCTGACGAACAGGACAGTGGGCGGAAGTGGGACTCCAGCCTCTGGCTTCCTAACCCAGCCGCCTCCCCCAGCCCCGGCACCGGCCCCCCCTTCCCCGTCGCTGAGAAGCCAGATTTTCTTCTATGTCCCTTAAAGTGATGTTTCTGCGATATAGGAACCTCAGTACAGGAAACCTCTGTGTATGTAAAAGAACACAAAACCTCTTCTAACGACGGCCTGAGGCGTCTCTGGTTAGGAATGAACGTCCAGGGGCTTTCATCCGTGGACTCAAATTTGTTTTTATAGAAAAGAGCCTGGTGACAGGCAGTGCTTGGCCTGTGCTGGGGTTTCCTCCTGAGAAGACGGTATCTGTGCGTCCCGTGACATGGGGGCCTGACGTTTCAGTAGCTGTTGTACCTGGTCCTGTGAGCACATTTTAAGCTTCTCTATAAACTAATCTTTAATTGGCCCCGATAAACCCATTTCTCTTATAGTGTCCGTGAGTGGACACCCCTTTGCAATAGTCATGAAAATTCCAAACCAAGATCACTCAATGCCGCCCTACTACCAAGAAATAGTCTACTTCATGTCTGGTTGCACTGAATTCCCTAGCCACATTATTAACAACAACAAAAAACTGCGTTATTAACACACACACCAAGCAGGGCATGACACTCACTTATCTGAATTCTCAAACCGTGTAAAATACTCTCTCCTTTTAGAAGGACACGCTGGACCACGCTCCCCCAAAATGAAAAAGCTACTCTAAAAGTAAGTTATCCTAACATTCTAGGATTTAAAACAAATAAAATACGGTTAGCTAGCAGCCAAAAAAAAAAAAAAAGAAGAAGAAGAAGAAGAAGAATTCCTGGGCATGAATCACCGTTTACATTCTTTCCCATCCACAAACAATTTCGTTTGGGGAAATTGCCACATAGTATCGACAGTGACAACAAATGGCATTGTCCCGTGGACATCTGTTTCCGACTCCCACACTGATACTGCCGGCGAGGATTTAGGAGCTGGTCGGTGTTCACAAGTAGCCGAGCCACAGAGGAACTGGAAGCCACTGGTTTTATTATTGGAACACAGGAAAACTTTATCATGGTGCTGGGAAGTTCTGTATCTTTTGAAATATTGGAACCAGGGTCAAGTTAGCACGTTGAACCACACGGAAGGCTACTTCGGAAGAGGGAGGGGGACACGGTTTCTCGTCCATGCTGTCCTTGGGCTGAGGTTCCCACTCATCTGACGCCCTCACCCACCCTCGGCTGAAAACTATTTTGTTTTTTAAAAGATGTTATTGAGCTTGAGTTTCTTGTTCCAATGGAAAGGACTGGAGACCAAAGACATTCTAAGCCAAACATGACAAATAAACACTATTGTTTCTAAGAAAAAAAAAAAAAAATCAAACAAAACCAGAAGAGCTTTTATATACACTTGTGTTTTTCTCAACTCAAACTACCAGGCTCCTTTTTTCTGAAGACCTGGCAACAGAGATCAGGGTCTCCGGACCACAGATCCTCACCTCGGTCTGAAACGGTGAAAGGAAGGACTGGAAGAGGGGAGAACGGCCCGTGGAGCGGGCAGGCGGGAGGTAGCCCCACACACGGCTCGGACGCCGCCCCTGCCCTTGACCCGGGCTCTAAATCAGGAACCGGTCAAGGGCACCGGGCAGCTTCCTGCTCTACCCCACACCTTCCTCCCAACAAAAAAGAGCACAATGGAAGCGAAAGGTGTCCACGCTGCTAATTCTAAATCGATGTCCACTCAGATCATTTGCCCACTCGACATTAATTTGCGTATTGCAGAAGCAGAGAAGCTTCTTCTCTTGTTTTCTGGTTAAAAATGGCATCACTTATACGCTTGGACATGCGGGGGTGGGAGGGGGGTGGTGCAGTTACCATCTGAGGTGCCTGTATCTTTTAAGTTTTTCTACACCAGAAGCCCGTGTGTAACGTGTTGTTTACCTTGTCTGACATTGCCCGCAGGACGCCCTCAAAAAACAGCTCGAATAAATCACGAAATGAAATAATCACAGCGCTAGCTGTCTGACTGAACCTGGGACATAATAAAATTCTCCCGGAGAGAGAGTCCTGGTCCTGTGTGGCCTAGAAGATGATCTCTCACCAGAATATACACCTTGTTTGGTGAAGAAGTCATTTATGTTCTTTAAAAAATTATCTTTTCACTAAATTTCACATCTTCATAACTTCCCATCCTGAAAAATCACCCAAAACAGGACTGTTTTGAAAAATAATTCCTTATCTTTAGTACGTATGGGAAAACAGAGCCAAATTTGGGGAAGTTACTTCTTTTTTCTTCATTTGATGCTGGTCGGTGCTGATGAAAAACACAATACCAAAGGACGTGAGGGTAGCGTCTCTCACTTTTCACTACAGTTTTACAATCATTCTCAAACGACTGCACTCCTAATTGTTATCAAAAAAGAAAAATGTTAAACACAGACCGTCGGAAATTAGAGGCTGGGACATACTCACGCACTGGAACCCTTTGTTTTAAAAATGAGATACAATAGAAGTAAAGTGTGTTCCATGTTCTCTGGGACGACAGCAGGTATCGTCACCGTGTATGATGTCTGCTCCGTTTAACTCACTTTCCCCATGCCTTTGGCTCCCCACAAGGGCCTCGTACAATAAGGGAGTCCAGGCCTGGTTTAATCTGAGGCATCCTTCAAGACTGAATTGATTTGAATGCACCATCTCCATTTCCCTGGTCCTGTACCCCCTCCCTAGACAGAGTAGCCCTGCCCTGGGTTCTTACCTGGGTATTGGGTATCTTCCCTACGATACATTCTTTGTAAATTGTAATTATGTGTTCACAAGTCTGTCCCCCAGGTATTTTTAGTTACTTTGTATCCCTACTGCTTAGCAGTGTGCCTAGAAAACTGGGGGCTTAATGTATGTTTGCTACATGCATCCGTCAGGAAAATGGGCTCAGGGATCTATACAAAGCTCTGCCCCAAGTCACTGAGCTCCCTGGCGGCCCAGGTGAAAAGGAGACCTGACCCTTGGTCCAGACTGTGCACTCCGCACCACACCCCCTTCTGCCTTCAGCTGCATTAACTGCTCCTCTGTAAATACAATCTGCTAATAACCAAATAAGCTCACAAAAGGGCAATCAGTGCTGACTCGAGTGAGGAAGTGGAGATAAAATTCTTCATCACACCTCGGGTCACCCAGAGGAAACATCGGCCAGCCCGTCTCACAAACATGTCAGTAAAAGAATTTCCTTGGCAAACAGACAGCATGGAAATGTCCTTTTTAAAAACCCATTAACCCCCTAAATTCATGAGCTTGCTAGAAACATTTCCTATGCAGTGGAATCCGAGGCTCACCAAGATGCTCCCCCCTTTCTATTTCTGGGGCCTTCTTTTGTTCGCGGAGCTAATAATAGTGTCAGAGCTGGGGGGTTATTTATAGTCCCCAGAGCAGCCCGACTCTGTGAACACATTTCATTTATAGTTCCTGTGTTTTTTGTTACTTTACCTTTTTGGTAATTAAAAATGTTCCTCCAAGAATTTATTTAGTAACAGATCACCTGTAAATAGCTTTTCTTTTAATATATAAAAAGCCTATATTTAGACTCAATAAAATATTTTGCTCCCATTTCCCATGGACTAAAAACAGATTTCAATGGGTGGGGGAATACAACGAACTGTGTTTTCTTTCCAAATTTTACATGAAACACGATTTGACCTTTAGATGTTTTGATGAAAAGAATCTCACTTTCTGGGGGTAGACCGTGTAATCTCAAATCGCTCAGATTTTGTCTTTTGATACTAAGCGAGATTGCCATGATAGCTAATCCATGAGGAATTTATTAATCAACAGACTCTAAGTTGAAAACACATCGGATTGCTTTAATATGGTTAGAAAATATAATATTTAAAAACGAGCCCCCCCCCCCAATTGCTGCCTGAAATTCACGTCTCTACAGATGGACTCTTTGAAAGCAGTGAGTGTTCTGATACAAGAAGCATCCAAAATCAGAAAGATCCATTTTGCTACATGTACTTCTGCTCCTCCCGCACCTTGACTGGTGATGAGTGAGTTGGACCCTATTGCTTTCTAAGTATGTCGTTGTGAAGACAGCCCTACCAAGGGTAAATGCATTTCCTCCCCACGTCTAAGACGACATAGAAATAAATGCACACCTGTTAACCAGCACGCCAACCCCACGCAGCCCTTCATTACCTGGCTTAGGCTGTCCCAACCACCAAGCCAAGGTAGTTTGTGCATCTAGTTAAAAAACACCGATTTTTCAGACCTTTAGAAAGAAAGATGCTGGCTCGGTCTCAGGACGGAGATGCTGAGTAAACCGATCATCGCCCTGCTTTTCCTCACGACCCCCGAATCCACTAGAATGGAGATAATTAGATTTCTCATCCCAAAGTCTATTGAGATAAATAGTCAGCCATTCATCAGAGTGTTCCATCTCCAAAGCTCTCTCTTAATAAAAACACATTTTACTCCTCTGCTCGAAAACTGATCAAGCTGAGAGTCGGGAAAAGTGGGAGCAATTATGTAAACATTATTCTCCGACCCTCAATCTGGGATCATTTAACAGCTCCGCGCCCCGCGGGCAGATGTGACGAACAATGGATTCGGGACTCCATTGTTCTGTGTCGCGTCACCGTGTTCTACCTACTGCTCTGTTTTAATAACACTGACGCTGAACAAATGCCCCTCACCTCCAAACCGGTCCTAAAACATCACGCTTGGGGGCACACCGCTCTCAGATGTAAGCGGATTGTTTAGATATTGGGGTTCTCCCCGCCTCCTGCAGCGAAGTGAGTTGGGGCTCCACGCTGTGGAAAAGCCGCAATTGCAAAAGCGCGTGAAGTCTTGTTTTCTGGGTGTTGTTTCCTCTCTCCGAGGAACTCAGGTTTTCGTAAACTGTGCAAAAGAGAACACACGTTTTTGCATCCCCCTCCACCCGGAGCTTCCTAAATGGTATCGGCTTCAAGGTTCACAAAGCCGGGATCTGTTCCTGCTGTAAGCAACCAAGGACTTGGGCTAATAAGTAAACTGGCAAGAAGGGGTTTCAGCCACAAGATAATAGACAAAGTATCATTTCTGCAACGCCTAGAGTAACAAAGTGTGGTACTTAGCAGTGGGGGACAAGTCCTTGTGGAATACAGGGAGATTTAAGCATCATCGCAGATAAAACACTCATTATTAGCAGAGTTATTGATTCTGGTCTGTATGACATGTTCATGCCCATCTATGATTTTGTAGATAAATCCCTGGATTTGTTTGTTAATCCAAACACCGCCCACAGCTCTGCGTTGCGGGGAGAAGCGCGGAAAAACCATAGCTTGGCTATCCTGTTACCATAGGAAACCAAGTGGGAAAAGTTCTTAAAAGGGCAACAAAGACAACTAAGGGATTGGAGAGAAAGCTGAGAAAGAATATTTAAAATGCTAGCAATTTTATCCTCATAAAAAGGACTACGGAGAAAGAAATAACTGGGTCTTTGTCTGGGCACTGACTCAAACTTTGGGTCAAATTCTTTATCGCATCTCTACTGAAGAAAGAGATACTTTTAAAGGTAACATTCCACACCTTTAAACCCAGGGGTCCAAAGTCCCTCTGTTCCTCCAGCTCAGAGCCGATCGTGGGGAGCCAGCAGGCCTTGGCCACCCATTCCCCCAGCGCCATCCGACCGAGGTCGCCACCTGGTCGGCCTGGCAGCACAGGGTCCAGTCTGAACCGGGCTCCTGGGTCCGAATTACCGAAGTACGTTGAGATCCCTGCAGGATAGAATATTTCTGGGTTTCCATGTAGCTGCCACTCAGCAAGGAATCACATTCAAGGTTTGGACCAGGTGACGGGCAACCCCATGTTTCCAGGGTATTGACAGACACGAGGGTGTGACACACCCTGCAGAGGCGGGACGGAAGTTGCAGGGGCGAGTGAGCCCTGGCTGGTTTAGCTCAGTGGTTAGAGCGTCGGCCCTCGGACCAGAGAGTCCCGGGTTCGGTTTCCGCTAAGGGCACGTACCTGGGTTGCAGTTTGTCCCAGCCCCGGCTGGGGTCGTGTGGGTGGCGACCACTCGGTGTGTCTCTCTCACATCAATGTTTCTCTCTCTTCCTCTCTCTCTCCCTCCTGCTCTATCTGAAGATAAATGCAAAAGTGTCCTCGGGTGAGGATAAAAAAAACAAAAACAAAAACCTGGAAACGGGTGGCCGGGGACGTGGGGGGGGGGTCCTGGCCTTTGAGGAGAGCGAGAGTTTGTATCTGCACAGGGTCGTTCAGCTGTGTTCTCTTGGACAAACATGGGCGTCAGGATAAACTGGTGGCTCCCTAAGGGGCATTTCAGGACACGGCCGGCAGCTGGGTCCCTCTGTTCAGGGAGCTTTGTAAGGGTGTGCAGACTTTGCTCCCAGAGATCCCGCTTCCCGTTCCCAACAAAGGGCTCTCAGTGGCTCAGGCCAAACCCTAAGTGTTGCTCGTCCCTTCTTTCTATGTCAAATCCTGTTTTTTACCAAATTCCGCTGGATTTATATCCACATTTACCCGAACGCACACACTGCTGCCATCTCCACGCCCGCCCTGCTCCAAGCCACCGAAATCTCCCTCCCGGCTGGCTTCCTTTCAACTCCCTGCCCACCTGCAGCCAGATCGATGCTTCTTATCAGGACAGTCTGCTGAAGTCCCATCATCACTCAAAACCTGCCTCTGATCTCCTGTGCCAAACAGAATAAACCCCGGCCCCCTGCGCTGGACCTGGTCGGGCAGGGGCTGCTGCTCCCCCCAGTCACCACCTGTGAGCGCTGGCTTTCCGAGGGGTTCCTGCAAGTGCCACGCTAGTTTCCACCCCAGGGCCTTTGCGCGTGCTATTTCTGTCTCCAGGTTCGGCAAGGCTGGTTCTTTCCTGCTACTGAGAGTTCAGGTCAAGTGTCAACTCTTCCTGTCTGTCTTCTGTGAACCCTGCTAACTGTTCGCCGTCCCCGTACCTTACTCTTTTGTTCTATCAATTCATACTATTATTATATTATTATTATTGTTATTATTATTGTACACATTTCCCTCCCACTGGGATGTGAGCCCCGGTGAAAGCGGTTCCCCTGTCGATCTCGGTCACTAGTGTCTCCTGAGCTGGACCAGGACTCGGCATTGTGGCACTTAGTTAACATGTTGAGTGAATGGGTAGATGACTCATCAGACTGGAAGGGGGCCTGGGAACAAACCCCTTTCAAAGCTCACAGGTGCCCCCGCCACGAAGTCAACCTAGGAGGAGTTTGGTGCCCTTAAATCAACAGATTGGAGCAATAGATCGGTCTGATGTTAGAACAACACAAAACAAGACTTTACGGTAAACAGAACACGTTACACCAAACGCATGTGAAAGCATCACATTTGTTTAAATTAAACACGAAACAAGACCAAGACCTCAAATACATACATGTCACCACTAACTGGCATCCACTGAGGAGGCAAAGTCCCTCTGGAAAGAAGACCCAAGGCTATAAAAGACACCGACTGTATGTATACCTTTGCAGCAACGACAAGTTAAGCGGTATACACTGAAACGAACTCTGAGCTCAATGTGAGGAAACGAGGGAAATCAGTACCCAAACCAGAGCCACGCAGTGACACGGAGACACATGTATGTCCAACAGTCACTGAGGTACATTTCCAGGCCCCGAGGCCCCTGTTCTCCACGTCCCTTTGCCTGGAATAAACCCACACAGAAGAAGATGAAGTTGGGTCCGAGACTCTGCTCACCTGCCCACTGCACCTCTTCCCACTCCCTACACACCCGCCCTGCAGCTACAGGGCTCACTGGGTTCCCCGGAACCGGAACCTCAATGCCAGTGTACACAGCCACGCTCTGCTGGGACCGCTCCCCAGCCCTCACCCCACAGCCACGCTCTGCTGGGACCGCTCCCCAGCCCTCACCCCACAGCCACGCTCTGCTGGGACGGCCTCCCCAGCCCTCACCCCACAGCCACGCTCTGCTGGGACCGCTCCCCAGCCCTCACCCCACAGCCACGCTCTGCTGGGACGGCCTCCCCAGCCCTCACCCCCGCCCGTTCATCTGGTCCACACTCCCGCTCACCCCCCACCGGCCTTCCATCTCTGTCCTGGGGCTGACACCCCCAAAGGGCTTGCCCTGCATTCTGGGCAAACCTATCTCTCTGTTTTCAGTCACCATTCGACCAAGGCCGTGTTTCTCAGGGGGTGGCTTGCTGTCTATGAGAATTAAGTTGTAGTTTTTGTTTTACCTACAGTCTTAATCCCCACCGCACGCACGGTTGGGGTGTCTGTGTGCCCGGCCCAGGAACTGGCCCCGAGTGGGGGCTGCCCTTCAGTGCCAGGGAGTCGGTCTCACTGAGGCAGGTGCTCTGGGCCCCGCTCGTCCCAGGTGAGCACGGCTTAGCTCAGAGACTCACGCACAGGAGGAACTCAAGCGCTGGGTGACCGCCCCAGTAAAAAGTGAGTGAATAAACGAACAAGCACCGAATCTGGCCCAACACGAGGTCCCAGCGGCTGGTTGCTGCCGGAGATGCCCAGGGACACTTGAGGGTGGGGTTCCGTTCTGAAGAAAGATGCCGCGTCTGGAGGGATGCAGGCATAATGTGTTCTGATCCTTTTTAAAAGCTAAAACGTCCGGTGGACCCGCCCAGAGACGAGCGGAGTGAAGTGATGTGCCCAGGCGGCGACGTCTCTGGCAGAACCGCAGCCTCCGTCTCAGTGGTCAAACACAACGCCCTCGAAAACATCCGGAGCCACACGCCCCCATGCGCGGACGCAAAAAGCCGGTCATCGCCCCAAAAGCGAGGGCCGTTGTTTTTGTGGCCAAGAGCAGTCGTGATCGGGGTGTCAGCAATGACATCGTTGTACCCAAGCATCTTCCCTCCTTAATTTACTTGCCAAACAGGTCGAGAATTCCCTCCCTAAAGCTGGAGCAAGAATCAATTAAAGTCTGTAATAATGTGTTAAGTAGCTGATACCGAAGTTCACATGGGGGGCGGTTCAGGCCCCCGAGTTTTCAGCGGCAGACCTGCTCTCTCATTCCGGGCTCAGAGCCGTAATTGGGAGAACACCCCGAGAGCCGCCTTTCATCAGCTCGGGGGAGCTGCACCCCGCCTTGACACTGGGGCGGGGATGGCGAAGGCACTTCGAGCTGCCCGTTACACTTGATTAGCCGGTCACAACAACCGGCGGCTTTCATCACCCACAGGAAACCTTGTGAAGGCTGCTGTCGCCAACGCACCTGATCTGTGTCCTTATTTTACGAGGGGAAATGCAGCATCTAGCAAGGTTTTTGTTAATTAGGCGGTCAGCCAAGCCTCTCACGCAACTATGCCACTTTAGATCATAACGTGCAGCCCCGAGTGGGGGGCGTGGGTGGGCGAGAGCGTCTGTGGGGACTGCAGGCGGAGTCGGTGGTCGTAATGAAACAGCGGGCCTCAGAACGAGCCCGGGTCTCAGGGAAGGCGCCTGAAAACCGGATGGGCCCTTGGAACTCAGCGATGTCACACAGGGTCCGCCCGGGACTCGCTGGGACCCGAGCCCACTGCGTGCGCCTCTGCTTCCCAGAGAATGAATGTGTTCCTGCGCAAAGTCAGTAACAAGGGAAGATGCTGTTGAAACACCCCTCTGAGAGCCTTCAGAGGACCACGAAGAGGTTTTTTGTTTGTTTTTTTATCCTCACCCGAGGACATTTTTGCATTCATCTTCAGATAGAGCGCGAGGGAGAGAGGGAGGAAGAGAGAGAGAGAAACATCGATGTGAGAGAGACACATCAACTGGCTGCCACCCACACGACCCAGCCAGGGCCGGGGACAAACTGCAACCGAGGTACGTGCCCTTAGCGGGAACCGAACCCGGGACTCTCCGGTCCACAGGCCGACGCTCTAACCGCTGAGCCAAACAGGCCAGGGCCACAAAGAGGTTTTTAATGTGGCTCAAAAGCGAAGATGAGACCTCTGCTTGTCTCCTTCACGATGGGGCCTTGGTCTCCCCCATTCACGTCTCTGACCCAGCATGTCCCCACCGTCCCCTGTGCCCCATTCCCGTAAAGATGCTGTCCACCGAGATGGAGTCCTCACACTGTTACCCCACGCGAGGCGGCTGCTGTGGACTTTAAAACCAACACTATGGTCCGGGTGGTGTTGCTCAGTGGTTAGCGTCGACCCATACACCAAGAGGTCGCCGGTTCGATTCCCGGTCAGGGCACATGCCCAGGCTGTGGGCCTGATCCCCAGTGGGGGGCATGCAGAAGGCGGCCCATCGATGTTCTCTCTCATCGATGTTTCTATCTCTCTCTCCCTCTCCTTTCCTCTCTCTCTAAAATCAATAAAGAAAAAAATAAAGTAAAATAAAATGAAACCAACACTGTGTACCGTGGACAACAGCCAGCGTCAGAGGCGCCCCCCCGAAGGGAAGAGCGGAGCCCGTGTCTCCCCAGGGCCTGGGCTGAGACCACGCTCCACCGTCGAAGCGCCCCCACCGCCCCGGGAAGGGCAGACCAGACCTGCCGGCCAATCCCTGTCTTCAGCGAAGGAGAAGATGCTGACGGAATTAGACGGCGGATCAAGTTCCGTGATCAGGTTCCTCCCGAACGCTGTGCAATCCTGGTGACGTCTCTAAACATTCGAGGGAGCCTGGTTTCTCTCTGTTTTCTGAGGAAGGGACAGCCCAGTGCCCAGGAGCCCTGTGTGCCTCTAGGTCCTGGGGCTGCAGGGAATGCCACGGGCGGAGATGTGAGTCCGTCCTGAGGGGTCAGAGCCGTGGCTGGGAACGTGGTTGCCAAGGAGGAAGTTCCAAGAGAAGACAGACCTGGAGACCACGGTGGGACGCGTGGAGCGGTGGCCCCACGACGGAAGAATTGCCCTCTGGGCACAGACCCCCCACGGCTGCTGGAAAACGAGGATTTCACCGTTGTCTTTGCACGGGGGCTACGTGGGGTCCACGCACGGGTGCCCTGCAGAGCCCGCAGCCTCGGGATTATCTCTTGCTCTGGCTGCCTGGGGCTGACGTGACACCCTCACGGAAAAGGCCATGGCGCAGGCCTCACCCTGCACGCTGGACGGAGCAGACAGGCTGTGTCTACTGCCCGTGAGCTCAGCCCATGTCTGCCCACCCCCCCCCCCAACCAACCGGTTCTCTCGCCTTCGCCACCCGTGTGCAGACTGGCAGCCTTCGGGCTGCTCTCCAAACCCTGGCACGCGCACAGCGGGGGCAGGGCAGGTGCGGCCGAGGACAGTGTTGGGACCCTGCGGGTCCTGGACCCACCGTGCTGTGGAAGCCTGGGGTGTAGGGAGGGAAGGAAGCAAGTTGAGGAAGAAGAGAGAAAGGGAGTCTGGACAGATAGACAAGGAGAGGTGGAGGGAGCAGGGAGTGGAGAAAAAGAAAATGAGACAGAGGGTCAGAGTGTCTTCAGAGGCGACACGCCCCCGGCCGCCTGAGCTGTGCCTGCTCCTTGGAGGACACAGAAGAGCAGAGGGAATTAGGTCCGAAGGCTGGGCGGTGCAGAAAGCCCCGGCTGCTGCACGGGGGATGGAGTAAGCATCTCTTCTCCCGCGTGGGAGGCGGTCTCGGGTTAGAGAGGAATGTCTTTTCCGTGAAGAGTAGCTTAAACGCCCGATTTCTATGCAGCCATTCTGCAAATGGACACTGAGACCTCTGAGATCTGTACGATCTCCTTCCCCAGAGGTAGGAGAATAAGTCAGGGCGAAATCACTCCTCACTCCCCCTGGAGAGGAGAAGGCCCACTTGACAGCTCACGGTTCAGAGGGCAAGGTCCTTCCAAAGTGTGTTGGGGGGGGGGGGGTCACATGAGTCATTTATATATATTTGTATCCATTACTTGACTCTGTATGACAGCAGATACCCCGCACAGACAGGGCCCCAGGGGGCCCCACACCCCCAGCACTGAGGAGCGCACACGGGCTGACTTTCCATAAGATCTGGGGTGATCTGTGCGCCCTAATTATTCTCAGCACAGAGGCACTAAGTGCCTCTAAGTGACAACCGGGGGACCATCGTCCTGCCGCGGCAGCAGCCCGTGCAGGCCTGGGGGAGGGCAGAGCCTCACCAGGTGTTCCCAGGCTGCGGACCGCACCGCCCCCCTCATTCTGTGCGCCCCACTTACAGCTGGTTTCACAGATGAAGGCTGAGAAGCTCCTGGGCGGCCTCCGCCCCAAGGACACACCGCTGAGCCCTTCACGGCAGCTGCGTGGTGTGGTTCCCACAAGGTCCACTCCGGTTAAGGAAAGAATGTGCACTTCCTTGAGCCAGTGTGCAATGACCTGCTTGCAGCGTCAGGGTGACAGCGGGCCTGGAGACCAGCTGCTAAGGGGCGCGGGGGGCAGCGGCAGCCGAGAAAGGGCTCTGCAGCCTCCAGAGACGCCCACGCCCACGTTTGGTGTGGGGACGGGCAGCCACGTGTTAGCCGAGCGGCCTGGGGCAAGCGGCCTTGGTGAGCGTCTCTGGGTCTCAGGACGGCTCTCCTCTGTGAGCCGGGCGTCATCGTGCCTACCGCCCAGGGATTCGTGGGTATTAAATGAGACAACCATGGAAAGCGCTTAACAATTGTCTGACTCATAGCGAAACGCCACAGGCGGCTATTATTATCCTCTATTGTCTCACCTCTGGAGTTGAGGGGAAAATGGAAGTGTTTTCTGTTGACCTCAACCCTCACCTATTAAAGTGACTCCCAGCCTTGGGGGTAGATCACATCCTGACGCTTCCCCCCCATGTCCGCCCCCGGGCTTTCTCCTTCCCACTCCTCGGACCTCAAACTGATTCTAGTGCCCTGGTTAACTGTGCTGGTACTAACGGCTTATTTGACTAAAAGGACTGATTTGGTTAATGAGTTAGCAAACTTTTGCTAATCTCCAGTCAGTTCACAGGGTGTCTCTGGGGCCACTGCAACCTGAGTGGAGAAGGCATGGATGGACGTGTCCCCTGCGAAGAACTCGTTTGGTAGCAATGGTCCAAGGTGACCTCTCTCACCTGAGCTCAGGTCACAGGGCTGCCCCGAGGACAGACCAGCAAAGGACTTGAGAGCACACCTTCCTTCTCACCTCTCCACCATCAGACCTCGGGCAGAGCAAGGGAAACGACTCTCCTATCGAGACACCTGACAATGGCCAGGCCAGTGAAACTGGGGGTGTGGGTGTGGCTGGCTAGCCCCAGGCTCTCCCCACGACCCTGGTAGGTAACAAGTAGCTTCCTGGGAGCAGGGAGTTTATGGGGGCGTGAACGGCAGGCCCAGCACGAAGCCGCGATCGACTCCTGCGGAACAGCCAGGCTTCCCAGGGAGGGCGTGTCCACACGCACTCGGCCAGCACGGCCGAGCCAACCCCAAGCCCAGGAGCGAGTCTCCCCGACTCTGCAGGGGGCACAGGCATGCTCCCCGAATGGAGCAAACGGAATACTGTAGAGAAGGAATCACGGTGGACCTGCGCATCACCGTAAAGGGCAGCAGGAGGGACGTGTGGGTGCAGCTGGGTGGGCACCTGACCTGCCCACCCAAGACCTGGCCACTTCCAGCTGCCCACCCAAGAGCTGGCCACTGCATAACCGAGAAGTGACCGAGAGCCGAATCATTCAGTGGGCAGTCAACAAGAAGCTACAATCACGGATTCCTAAGTCAACAACAGACATGTGTGCACTAAGCAGGCTAGAATCATGGGAATTCTCAACACGGCCAACCAGACCAGGGGCCTGTGTCAGGTCTGCCTGGCGGGAATCCCAGGAGCAGATGATCGACACCTGAAGACCCGAGAGACCAGGTCAAACCTGCCATTCCAAACCCACAAAGACACGGACACCCACGCCCACCTCCGGGGAAGAGAAGCCAGGTTCTCGTGTCCTTGCGCACCGAGGTGGGCTGGATGTTCCTTCTGCTGACTTGTGGACTCGTTGGTGAAATGGTGACAGTGTTTCATTTGCCTCCTCTCTCCTCTCTTGAGTGGAAGTCACTTTCAAGTGCGTTTCCTGCTTCTCGCCTCCTTCCTGGAGCTACCCCTTTGCGTCCGGAGGAATGAGCTCACAGTGCAGTGACGGTGACTCGGGGGTGTCACGTGAGCGCGTGGGGATGCTGGGGTCGGACTCCCGCTGCAGGAGCAGGACGGGGTGATGTGGGGACCCCGTGCAGACGCCTTCCCCACCAGCCAACGCTGCTGGCTAGAGGACGTAGCTTATAGTCTGGGGCAGAGCCATGAGGTCCCAAGCTGTAGACCTGCTGGCCGAGGCGAACTACAGCTTGGAAAAGGGATCTGGAACATTCTACAACAATCCACGAAACTCTGCCAGGAACGCTCCTGGAACAGAGCAGAATAAAAGTGCTGCGCCGAGACGCGTCGGGGGAGCCGGACCCGGCCAGCGCGGGCCTCTCGGGCCGGTTCAGACAGGATTAACTCCTCCTTTTATTCCTCCTCGGACCCGAATCATTCGCGGCGGGGAAGAGCGGCTCGCCCGGTTCCCAGAATCCTCTGAGGACATCTGGTCTCGTTAGAAGATCAAATGATGCTGCCGGTTCATTAGTCGTCAACAGCGTGTTTGTGGGGGATGCAGGCCAGACGGAGAAAAATCACGGGGTGGGGGGAGTCCCAGCTTCTTGCCTCGCACAGACAGCTTTCAGCAGTGGGGGGGAGGCTCCAATTTGCTCTCCATTTCCAAAAAAGAAACAAGGGAAAAGGCCAGAGTACAGGCTGTGGTCAAACAGGTCCGGGTTCAAGGTGAGGAGGCGCTATGACGGAAGGCATCGCATTCAACGCGACCAGGGAAGCTTCCCTGACCTTTTCATAACTCGCTGCTGGTCCATCACCAGGTGACCATCGGTGTTCTCTTTCTGCCCATTTTCACCAACGTGTAAAACCTGGCCACAGGTTGCTGAACCCAAACCTTCCAGGCGGTAAGCTGTGGGCAGAGGGTGAGGCGCGGAGACCCCTGGAGTCAGGGCCCAGGGGCTGGCGGGGAGATCCAGTCTCTGAACGACCCCCCGGCGGCCAGAAAGAATTATTGTAGCTTCTAAAGTGACTCCTGTGCTCCCCGGGGGGCGTCTGGGCTTGGAGAAAACCTGTCTCGCTGATGACTAGTGATTTGGTAATGGATGGTGGGGACAGACTTCTCACAGCCAGACACCTGCTGTAGCATCACTGGCCAAGGCTGCATTTCTGGAGTCAAAGGTTACACTGTGTGTGTGTGTGTGTGCGCGCTCGCGCGTGTGTGTGTGCGCGCTAGGGGTGGGGTGAGGATGGGGGGGCCCTCACAAAAGTGCTGTCCCTTTGGACCTCAGTCTACCAGTCCCCACACTGTCACTCAGCAGCTGTAAACATTGGGCAAGTCACCTTCCCTCTTCTGCCTCAGTTCTTCAACCGTGAAGGAGGAGGCAGGGTCCAGGGGCCTCCCCATCTCGCCCAGCTCCGAGAATCCTTGCTTTCTAGGCCAGGGGGGTCTGGAGCCCCAAGTGGGGTTGAGAAGGCTGCTGGTTACAGAGCGTCCGTCCGTCCGTCCCGTCTTCCTGCCACCGTCTGGGCTGCAGGTCTGACTCAGCCCCACAAGCCGGCAGCTCCCGTGGGTCCTGTCTCCTTCCCGCCACTTCCCACTCTGCAACGGCACTTGGTCCCTGAGTACACCTCTTCTTTCTCTCTTCTTTCTTGGTGCTATTTCACGAGCTGAGTCTGGGAGTGACGAATTCTTCTTTCTCATTCCACTATTTTGAACAGGAACTAGAATATCTTTTTTGCACCCTGTAAACACGTAGAAACACAAAACAACCCCCAAGTTTCCCATGGCCCGAGTGAAATCTAGACTGTCTTGCGTACACGGCAGAGAAAGCCGCGTGTCTGGGGAGACGAGCGAGGGGTCCCTTGCAAACTTGCTCATTGACCCATTGCTCTCCAGGAGCAGATGGGTAGCTCTCCATCTCGGGGTGCGCAGTCACCAGCGATCACCCCTGTCAGTGTATCTCTTGGTGGCTAATTTGCTGTGAAGTCAGAAGAAAAAGACAAACGTTGCCAGGGAAGTATTCATCTTCCTTTACGATATTTAAAAATCACACCTTTTGCGGTCACGCAGGGTGAGGACGGGGTTGCAGGGTTAGGGTCTCGGAGGCCAGCCAGGAGGAGGCGGCCTTTTCCAGGAGCTGCACCCACGGGGAGGCCACGCCCAGGGTATGGACACCCACCGCCTGGGGCGGAGCTTCTGGGCTGCGGCAGATCCTACCTCATTAGTGGGTGGTCAAATCAACGTAGGGGGTCATGACCAGACATTTTTTATAGACATGAAATAAATTAAACTAAAGCAGGACAGACTAGAAAGCATTCGTGTGCACGGCACAGAGAAGATCACGCACTGCGTAGTGAAACCGGTTCAGCGTGTGCGTGTGCGTGCTTGGCTCACCAGGTTCCACTGCCAAACATATTCCCCACGGCAGATGGTAGTTAACGCGATCTGAAAGGCACGGCCTCGGAGAAGCCCGCTGGCATGCCCACGTCGATGCCAGCTTCGGACGCCTGGCTCTGCTCCCCGACGGAGTAACTATAGACAGAGGAAAGGCATTCTCCCCAACGGGGGCGTCGCCCACGGCTCTATTTAAACTGTTCCTAAGTCATTCTGAGTTCTGCGTTTCCGCCTCTGAAAAATACTTCAGTTGAATCACTTCTTTCAAGGGGAGCCCAAGGCACCTGAGGTCAACTTTGTCTTTCTTTCCAGGGGCCACCGCCCCCCACCTTGTAGGAGCCCCAGTGGTCTGGACCTCCCTTTGCCTTTTCACACCTCATGGAAGACGGATGCATGCACTCCTCAATGGTACACATGATAAACGAGGCTTTAACATGCCCCTTCCCGAAGGTATTTATATTTCAGCCAAATAACCTGACGCCTTGTAGAAGAATCTCACAGGATTTAGCTACGGGGAAGGGGGGGCATCCTGCCGTCCCACCTGTGGCTCCAGGTATACCCTCTTTACGACATCCCCTTTGACATAAAAACAAGCTGCGAGATTTCTTTCCCCATAGATTTGTGAAATACAATTTCAGTGTCTTCATTTTTTTAAATAGTTATTTACAAAACTGTCTCCTCCTAAAACCCTCGAGAAGAAATCGTTTGACTTATTCAGCTTTGTATTGATCAAACGCCCAGCTTCCTGCCTGGCGACTTGGGGGTCCTCTGTGGCAGTCATGGCTGTTTGCTACACAATGACACTCCTCTGAACACGTGGCAACATTGTTTCTCCACGTTGGCTTTCCTGAATATAAGAGTATTTTTGTAAAGCCTCCACACGCGGGTCACAGGACAGCAACAATTTCATGAGCGCACCCCTTTGTTAAGTCTGTACTACATGCCGGGCTGCCGGTACCGGGTGCTCGGCCCACACGGTCTGTCTTGTGTCTATTCCTTGCGAAGCCTCCTCTACAGAAGCATCGCTCCTCGCTCCAGACCGCCCAGCCCCAAACACCATACACGTTTCACAGCCGAGGAGACTAATCTTCCAGGGAGAAGACAACGTGCCCGGGCCCACAGCGCTCAGTGGCCAAGGTGTCATTCAAACCCAGCCCAGGCGGCTGCAAAGCTGAGGCTCCCCCGCGCCCCATTTCCTACCCCTTCAGTGGTATCTAAAATGGTCATTTTCATTTTCATTTTCAAAGACGTCACCTGTCTGTCCTCGTAATGACAGAGTTGTAAATGTGAGAACTCCAGACACGTTTCGGTGGTGACGAGCGTGGCTTGATTCACACTGATGCTCATGCACTCAGATCACCTCTGGCCTGAGGGTGCCAGCTGGTGCCCTCTGCTTGCCCTGTGCTTCCGGTCACCTTCGAATGAGCACGAAAGGCCTGGAGAGCGGAGGGCCGGGTGCACCACCGTCCCCTCTGTGTGTTGCTGGTGCTCCGCCAACCTATCCGGGTCGGCTCAGACAACTGCTTCCACGTGGGAACCTCGGAGCTGAATGAGGAGTATTCCCACTCCCACGTGGCTGAGTCCCAAGTCCTTCTACACAGACCGTGTTTAACAGAAACCCTCTAAGTAAGAAGCCTCCCCAGCTGTGTCCAAGGTGATGAGAGACCACGGGTATCAGGCAGGCGCCCGCGCCCCCGCCCCCGCCCCTGCCCCATGCCGGGAAAGCGAAGACACTGGTTTTGTAACAGAGATATTTGGAAATCAAAGCCAGAATCACTTCTGTTTTTAAAACGGAGAATGAAACCACAGGCTGCCAAGTGGGTCCCGTCACCACCGTGCGAGTCCCAGCATCTCTAGAACGTTCCCATATTAATTCAGTCTTAAGTTTCAGGAAATAAAATAATTATGTAGTTAAACAGAGAGCCTTATGCAAACAAGCTCTGTGTTTACAACGTACCAATCCATTAACATCAACGACAGACGCAGGTTATGAGACGGAAAACGCGGGGGAGCGGACCGGCTCTCCCCGCTGGCCGCCCCCCGAGGACAGCAAACACCTCCGCAGGGCCTGCCCCCAAGACAAAGGCTCTACCGACCTCCAGTCAAGGTAAACAGGCAGTAAATACTGACTGGACACCACTCGCCAGTGGCGGTGCCTGCATTCTTGAGGGTCTAAACAATTGGAGGTTGGCATTTTTTCTTTCGAAACGGCTCCATTATAAGACAGCCCTCCACATGGTAATTTTTAAACAAGTTTTCTAGGCGCTGTTTGACATTTGCCTTAAGTTGTCTAGCCATAAACCATCTGAGTTAAAGGGAATCGTAAATAAAGACATTCTACTTTTCAGGAAAAAATAAAAAAACACCTGTTTCCTATATTGTACACTAAATGCCATCCCCACAAATGAAGAGCGACAGAGAATGAAGCCCCGTAATGTGGAGCTGCGCTAGCCCCGGAGCCAAGGCCACTGAGTCTTCCCCTCTGTCAATCCCACCAAGAAGGCAGAGGACACAATGGAACGGACCAGACCGTGCGTTCAGCCCCCGGGACGTGTCAATCAGGAAGAGTTAGGTCTCCCTAGAAATGCAAAGCCTTTGTAAGTGATAAGAGCTGGCGTACCTTCAGTTCCCGGAAGAAGATGCTACTCCTGGCCCACTCCACGATGGAGAACAGGGTTTGATCTGCCATTTTGCACATCAGCCCAAAGGTGCTCAGCTTCTCGTGTTTGCTCCGGTTGGCTTGTTCTTGTTGCAAATAGGCCATGATTTTGGCTTGGACTTGAGGCTCGTCTGGCTCACACTTCAAAAGTTCCAGGATCAGATGTGGGATGCTCGCCGGGGAGCTTGTCTGGTAGCTGTCCACGTAGGAATAGCCCATGATGGACTCTGGCGAGCTGGTGTAGGGGTCCGGGTACTCAGACTTGATGGCCCGGCTCGGAAAGTGACTGTAGGTTTGGTAACCTTGCAGACTGCCGTGGGGTGGCATTGTCATGCTGATGGGGGATGTTACAAAGGGACTTCGGTCATAGTCTGTGGGAGGCAAGGCAGCATGGTTCAGAGGTAGGCCTTTAGAGGCGGAATGGATGTTCTGAATTGCGGAGGAGATGCTCAGCTCAGACGGCATCGCTTGGATCACCTGAGACATGGCTTCTAGCTTCAGTCCATTAGCTCGAATGAGAGCTTTTTTCTGCTGCTTCAGGGCCCGGTCTCTCTTGTACATTGGCCCAAATTTATTCCTTCCTCCACGCATTCGGTCGGCCCTTACCGCTATAGCGGGGGAGAAAAGGAAAGTCAGGGTATAAATAAGATGTAAGTTATTAGCATTCCCCAGATCGCCAGCTATTTAGAAATACTGCAAATTGACCACAAGTGGTGTGTGGGGTTGTTTTCTCTGCAACCGTCCTCAAAAATTCCCAAAAAAGCCCTGTCCTCATTATTCATGAATTGTTTCCTCCAAGTGTGTTTATCATCAAAAAAGTATTTTGGATATGGAGGGGCCGATTAGCCCTTCTGTGGGCCGCAGAGAATTCCTAATTGTTGCCACACAGAGGATACTTTGTATCGCTCAAAAGAGTGTTAGTTTTTCTACTAAGAGTATTGGTTTCTATTTTGCCAGTTACATTGTTGCTCTCTGTATGGAAACCCGAGCTGCTGAGAGGAACAAAAATACCAAATAACCCATTTCTAGATTAAATTGTGAATGTTTTCTCTTAGAACATCTCTTCCTTCAAAGCCATGTTGGCTAACTTGGTGCAAAAGGGTCGGAAAGGTACTTTTCTTAGAAAATACATTTCACCTGGACTGGATGAAAGTATATCAGCTCACCACCGGTCATTGTTTTTAATTTTAGCAAAATTGGACAGAATTAAAGCAAATTCATTTCAGATGCCGTCAAGACAATCCCCCGCCCCAGGGCTGGGTGGAGTCTGGGGCCCAGTCTAATAAGTTAGCTGTTCTCTCCAAGCCCGTAATGGCCCATGGCAATTGGGTAGAAGCCAGGAACCTCTGGCAGCTCGGGACATGTGGCCATGGCTGGAGGTTAGATTTTTTGAGCTTTTTATCATAGGATTAGTACAGCATTAAAAATGTATGGTGAATACTAGGTATCCAGAATACTATACAAGACAACAGAGTTTTTTACGTGGATGAAAATTTATTGAATATTTAATTGTTTTACCCCACTGGTAAAGAAGTATGATTAGGCACCCAAGTGACTTACAGTTATGAAAGCACACTCTTCCAGGTAAAGAAATGCAACCTTTTCTTTTATTAAGAAAAAAAACAAAATCAAATGACATCCTAGGAAATCACACATTTTTAACATTTTATTATGTTTCTCCTACTATAATAAGCATCTATCATAATATTTGGCTTTTGAAACAAGTGATTACTGGTAAAGAAATTAATAAACATCAGTAACTTCCTTTCAAGGATCTCTTCTTAAAAGTAATATGGATGTAACAGTTCTAAGGTAACCAAAGTGGCTGCTTCTGTTAGGAAGGAACCTATTAGCAATTCAGCAGATTTACTGGGAATTTGGGGTATTTCTATCAAGTCTGGGTTCCATATCACAGGAAAACTCCAAATACAACTAGCCTGTGCCTCAATGATCAAAGAAAACTCACTCTCGCTCTGGCTGGTGTGGCTCAGTTGGTTGGGCATTGTCCTGTGCACCGAAAGGGTGCCAGTTCAATTCCCGGTCAGGGCACTTGTCGGGGTTGTGGGCTTGAGCCCCAGTAGGGGGCGTGCAGGAGGCAGCCCCTCGATGTATCACTCTCACATGGATACTTCTCTCTCCCTCTCCCTTCCTCTCTCTCTAAAAATCAATAAAACATCTTAATAAAATAAAATGCGCTCCTGTTCCTGGCACATGTCAATGATACGCACTGCTCAGTATTACTCTGTGTGTAGTAGATTTAATCTGTGGAAAGTCCGTGGGTGAGAGTCTGAAGAAGAGGGACACCCCACAGCCGTCCATGAACTACCAGTTACATGCGGCGGTCACACCTTAACGTCACGGTCTGCCCGCCTGCACACTGGAAGCCCCGCTCTGCCAGCGTGGAGTTTAATGTGTCTTGAGGAAGCATGCTCGTGTTCCTGGCTGAGAGTTCATTCTTTTTCATGCTTCCCTCCCCTCCACTTTTTTATTTCTCAGGCTCAGTCATTATCTTAACTTTGAAAAGCTCTTTCCCACACTATCCAAAGTGACACTCGCCATGAGAACCCCTGTGGACAATGAAAGGCATTGATCCTGCCCTGGCCGGTTTGGCTCAGCGGTTAGAGTGTCGGCCTGCAGACCAGAGAGTCCCGGGTTCGGTTCCCACTAAGGGCACGTACCTCGGTTGCAGTTTGTCCCTGGCCCTGGTTGGGGTCGTGTGGGTGGCAACCAGTCGATGTTTCTCTCTCTCTCTTCCTCCCTCTCTCCCTCTCGCTCTATCTAAAGATAAATGCAAAAATGTGTCCTCAGGTGACGATTAAAAAAAAAAGAAAAGAAAAGAAAGAAAGGTGTTGATCCTGGCTCAGGAACCATGTAGTTGATAGTTACACTTATGACAGGCACATCTACTGCTTTAAAAACAAGATTCCGATCAAACTTTCACTAGGGCATTCTGATTTGAAAACTCCAATTAAGGATTTTTTTGCAAATTATTTTTATTTGTTCTCAGTTGAATTGCCTGAGTCTTGTTTTAATCTAACCTGCTTTCATTTTTCAAGTCAGATGCAGCTACTCCACAAACAAAAAAGAGGTGGGGGGGGGGGAATACAGCTCTGATATTAACATATTTTTTCCTGGTTGATTTCACAAGGGTTAAAATGAAACTCAGGACTATTGTTACATCATTGTCAACAGTGTTAAAAGACTAGGAAAACAATGTTACTGTGTTATAAGTACAATGTTGTTTTAAATTCTATGTCCTTGGAGGTGAAAATGCAGTAGTTAGTGTTTAGAAAAATCTTACCTTCTAGCTTCATTCCCACACTCAGACACTTTTGAAATCGACAGTAAGGACAACGCTTCCTCTGTGTTTTGTCGATCTGACAGTTCTGGTTTTCTATACACGTGTACCTTTTATTGTTTTGGACTGTTCGCTTAAAAAATCCCTGGAAGACAGAGAAAATAGTGAGACATATTGTAAATCTAACACTCGTCTCTCTCATGGCTTCATTTTAAGGAAATCCACAGTAAATCTTTTCATCACACCATTTGGGCCCTTCTGTAGGTCTGTGGTTTGTTTTCCATTTTAACAAGATCAACCCTCCACAACAGGGCCAGGCCCTAGTGGGGGTGTCTCTGGCCTCAGAGCTCTATTCCTAAGAATGACATCCAACCCTGGGAAGATTTGGCTACACACCATTCAGAGAAAAATACCTTCTATATTGACCAGTGCCCCCTCCCCCCCCCACCTTCATGTCCAGACAGAGGTCGCGCTGTGGACCTGTTCTTGAGGAGTCGGACACAATTTCAGTGACCCAACTGCTGGAAAGGACCAGTGGAAAAACTGACTAGCAGAACATCTCAGATCTTTTACAAATGTCAACATCAGGTAGTTAAAAGCAAAAGGATTTAAAGAGTAAAAATGGGAAAATGTTCCTAATTCCCCTGGAATGCGTTCCAGTATGAGAACTCCGAAAAAAAGAAGAAGGAAAAAAAAAGTGAAACTAATGGGAAAGCTTGTGGGGCAGAGAACTGACGTTTAACACACAGTGTATGTTCTGACGTCTCAGTGAAAAAATTCATCAAAAATAAAATGTCTGTCTTTATCATAGAATAACAGTGTTACCAGGATGCTATAGTCTTTCTGTTTACCCTCCTAGTCACAAAGTGAAAAATCTCACGGTGTTACGGAGAATGAAGGGATTTTCCCGGCAGTGGTTTAAGTAATTGCACTGAGCTTTCTACTTTAAAAAAAAAAAAAAAATGTTGAAAAACAGGGAGTATCAGATTTACTGGGAATATATAAAAAGAGACCCTTGATGTCTAGTTGATATTAGTAATAATATCATATGTTTTAGCTATTGATTCCCTCCACTGAAATCGATCATATATTTATGAAAACCACTTAGTCTATTGTAAACTAAGACCTGGCTTCTTGTTCTTCACGATATAAATTTCCAAGAATCTTCACAATTATTTTTGGAGTAAATCAGGATGAACTCATGCAGTTGGGAATTTAGACTTTTATGTCTGAGGATAACAAACGTTTGGGACCGCAGCACAGAGCGCTCTGGAGTTAAGAGGTATTTGGGAAATACTTTGTCATGGTTTCCCCAGAGCACAGCATGCCTTAAATATATATAAGTCAAGCAAAATCAATATTTAGGACTGTTAGTAATAGAAGCCTTTCTACAGCTACATCACTCCACTACAATAAAATATTTTAAGGCCATGGCAAAGTTTTCTAAACAGCATAAATTTCTTTGCCTTTTGAATTAAACCAGACCCATATTTCTAAGAATCATCTCCGTAGGTCGAACTCTTTCTCTCTCTCTCATTTTTAAATTGAGTCTTAAAAAGACAGCCTCCGTTAGGCTTTAACCAGTCACCGGTGGTTTATGGGGGGCTCTGAGCGCCCTGCTTCTCAGGGAGCCATGTGGAAACACACCTTGCAGCTCTCGCAGGTGAGGAGCCCATAGTGGTACCCAGACACTTTATCCCCGCACACCGGACACAGCTCCTCCAGGTCTTCATCGTAGGAGTAATTCACCATTTTAAACTGAGACACTGGAAGAGAAGAGAAATGGACACATGGGGCCAATTAATCCCCAGGTAGGTTTCCATCCTGCAACGAAAAGCACGATGGTGATTGGTGGGCAAACACCACCCAGGGAAAATACGAAATAAAGATAATGTGTGCCCAGTGTTCTTTAGAGAACCACGCCAGTGCAAGGAAAATGTCTTTTGGCGTCAAGAAGCATGAGTTCATATATATATTTTTAAATTTAAAAACAATTCCAACGTCTTCTGTTAAATATGTGTCCATGGACCACGGCTGCAAAGCAACCAATCAGACTAGAAGCAGGAATGGCCTGAAATGAACAACTTCGGATTTCTTTGAAACTCCCTTAAAAGTTCCAAATATGTCACCTTTGCCCGGGGGACAGAAACAAGCACACCCAAAATCCCCCACTCGTGCCCTACGTTTGCAGCGAGCACCTCGGCCCTAGGAGGAGCCAGTGGGGACTGGCAAGCCCTTGGACGAGCAACGCCAGCCCCAGAAACCCGGCTCCCAGCAGCCCCCTTTCCCGACAGCCAGCGGGAGTCATCGAAACGGAGCTCTCGATGGGGATACTTTCATCTCCGCACATGTGAAAACCTCCTGTAAAAATGAAAAGGAAAAAGGGAAAATGCCCAAATGAAAAACAAAATCCAAAAACAAAAAAATAAAGAGAAAAAGAGACCCAGGAGGGTTTGGTTTCGAAGCCAAGCACCGAAGTTCTGTAATGAACTTCACATGTTTTCGATGATCACGGCAAAATATAAACACCCCGAGATCGCCCTGTTCCAGTGAAGCCGAAATGGGGCCGCGGACCTCACCGCGGGGATCCGGGGACGGCCTTCCCGGGACGGAGCCCCGCCGAGCGTCTCCGTTCAGCGAAGGTGGATAATCCGTGCGCAGAAGGGCAGTGGTCGGAGGGGCCCCGGATAGTACCTGGTCGGGTCCCTTGCCGAGACTCCGCGTCCACGCGGCGGGGACGGGTCGCGCAGCCCGGCCACCGCGCGCCCTCGGGCACCGTCCTGTGAACTCCCGGGGTGCACTCGCCTCTCGCCGGTTGCTCAACCTCCGCTAACACAGGCGCGCAAACACCGACTCCGTTTGTTTTAAGTTAATCAGTGGCATTTGCAGAGGGCGGGATGGGGGGGGGGGGGTGGGGAACAGATGACCGAGCAAAAGTTTCCTGATTTGTTTACCAAAAAGGAAAGAGAGAAGTAGCCGCCCCCCAGCTCCCAAGTACCCGGCCACTCTATCTCCATGGTAGCTTCCCTGCCTGTGACTTGCTCCCCCCCCCCTTTACTTAAAAGTTCTTTCTTTCTTTTCTTTCTTTTTTTTTTTCCCCTGTAAGGCTTCTGCGGGCTCCGGAAAGGGCCGTGCGGTGGGGGTGTCACTGCGCTTCTTGGTGGCGGGGCGCGGAGCGCGCGGACTCAGAGCCCCGGACAGGGAGGAAAGGTGTCCGGCAGAGCCAGACGCGGCTCCGAGCGCGGTCCTCCAGCGACGCCAGCCTGGGTCCCAGCCCTCAGGGGCCGCGCTCCGGTTTTGAGAACCAGGGGCTTTGGGGAGGTGGAAGGTGGGAGAAATTCGATTGTAGTCCCATCTCTCCTAAAACTCGGGACTATTGTGTGAGGCGTGTTTTAGGGACGTAGAAGAGTGGACTGGACTAAGTCTGTTCTTTTCCACTCCTCTGCCCTCCAACAAAGTCAACTGTGACTTCGCACCCAAGGGCACAGAGAGGCCCCGGTTTACAGGGGACTCGGCGCCCACTGCGGGGATCCTACCGAAAAGACCAGGGCTGGGGTGGGGACCCTCTTGGAAAATTCAAAGACAGAGGCCATGCTGGGAGGCAGCCGCCGCTACGCGCGGGACACTGGAGCGTCTTTCCGAGTGTCTCAGGTGCTGTAACCCAGGTAGGCCTTTGGAGAGTGGAATCCGTCAGGGCAAAGATGTCCCCATCTTGAAAAAGTGGAGGGGACGGTGGGGCCTTGGAAAGCTGGGCCTGCCAAGAAGTTTCCCCTAAGTTGGGCGCGCGGTGCTGCCTTGGGATCCAGCAGCCGGTTCTCCCCAGGGGTCGGACTGTGGCACATCCCCGGCTGAGACCGGAGTAAACGTGGGAATGGGGTCACCGTCCCCAGGGGCTCCTCTCGGACCGAGTGGCGCGTCCCAAGGTGCTCTGAAGCCCAAGGCTGAGCCCGGCCAGCGGCTCTTCTGCAGCCCGGACACTGGGAAAGTAACTTTCTGCATGGGTCCTGTCAAGAATGCCCCTCTCAAACTTTACTAAGAAAATGTTACAATGGAATGTCCCTCCCAACCCCCCCCAAAACCCTTCTTCCTGCCTCCCCGACTTCAGGCTCCAGCGTCTCCGGGGGTCCCTCGGAAACGCACATGCCAGGACCAGAAACAGAAACTTCCCTTTTGGACCCAAGAACCGCGCCGGCCTCAAGGGCACCCAAAGGGTCCTCTCTCGCGACTGCTGGCGGCTGAGGGCCCCCAGATCGGCTTCCCCGTGCCGCGTCCCCATGTCCTCACTGCGCGGGGACCCCGGGGACCAGCAGGAAAGGCCTCTTTGGGCCAACCGGGTTCCCTCCGCAGCCAACCCATAAGTTGGTCTCAGGGGCCTCAGCCCAGGGGACTTCCACAGCCCTTCCTGGAGAGTTGGAGAGACCCCAGGATCTCGGAGGGGTAACCCACCCCCAGGCCTGTCGCACGCCTCTCTGCCACCCAGTTTTCCCAGAGCGGCCTGCCGACGTCAGGCCCAGGGCCGAGCGCGGCCCGCACCAGCCTTGAACTCTGCTCGCGACACCTCCTAGCCCTTCAAGTTCGCTCGCGGGGAAGGCAGGAAGCGTTCTGGGACCCCAGGCTCGCCTGCGCGCACACCCTGCGCGCGGGAAGGGGCGAGGGTGGAAGAGCGCCCGCGGCTCTTCCGAGTTTGTTCCCGCCCCGGCCCAGCGCACCGGGCGAACTGAAGGGCTTCCTACAGCCGGCGCTGGAGTGCTGTTTGGGAATGCGGTGAAAACATAGCCAGCGTGAGTCACTGGCTTTTTTTAAAGCAATCAGGAGCTGGGACCCCCCGATTGCTACACAGGACCCCTGGTGTCCCATTCTCTGGCTGCGACAGGCTCCAAGCTACACCGTCCCCTACACCCCCCCACACACACCCCAGGACCCGCGCAGGGCATGGGGTTGGGGCCACGTTTGCTTCTTCAGTTCTGCCCGCTCTTCTGAACTTGCCTGGGTCGGAACTAGTTCCCGGGGTGCGCACTTGGGCCTCGGGGTGCCCACTTGCATTCTAACACCTAAGACAATCCTTGCCCGGGGTCACCTTCCCTTTCTGCAGGTGACTTCCCTGAGCTGAGCGTTCTTCCTCCACACTCGCGCACTGGCTCCCTCCCCACCGACTCCGGGGACCGAGGACCCGCTCGGGTTTCCAGGGCGACACTCCTTCCCATTCTCAACTGCCTTCAGCCCGAAGCCGCCCGCTCGGGTGGCCAGAGAGCTCGAAGCTTCTCTCTTCTTAATAAGAAGCGGCCGGTTAGGCATTGCTTGGAAAACGTCCGTCCCGCACGGTTCTGCAGCCATAAACTTTCAGGGCTGGGGAGGCGGCTGCGCCCGCACGCGGCCCTCCCGGCCGGGCCACTCCAGGCGCGAGGAGCCGGCGCGGGGGCCGCGGGAGGCCGAGCGCCGCGCCTGCTTACCTTGCATGTTTTCCGGCATCTGCCCCCGGTCCCCATGCGCTCGAGCCAGTCCCGGGGCTTCCGTCTCCACTTTAGGCAGCATGACACGGCGGCTGCGCGTGCGGACAGGGGCTTGGGGTCCGTCCGGAAGCCCCGCACCTGGACGCCACCGCAGATTCACCTCCGGCGGGAAGAAGGAAGGGACGCCAGGGGGGTCCGCACGCCCGCCTGCTCGCAGGAGCGTGCCTCCGCCTCCTCCGGGGCTGCGAGTCCGGACCCCTTCGCCGCGTCCAGCCCCGCAGCTTCGAGCCGCCCCCGAGCCGCGAGGAGGAGACAGAGGGCTTGAGACCCGGCGGAGTCGGCGCCGAGGCGCGCGGGCTCGGCTCCGCGAGGGCGGAGGAGGAGGCGGCGGCGAGGGCGCAGCTGCCCGGGGCGCGGTTCCGGACGCGCCGAGCTCTGGGCGCAGAGCGCAGGCGGCGGGAGAAAGGTGTCGCGGCGGCGGCGGCGGCGGGACCAATGTCGCTGCTGCGGGACGGCTCAGCGACTCCCACCTTCCGTGCACCGCGGGGCTCGGGATCGGCAGGGGTCTCTGGCGCTCGCTGCACTTCTCTCCTCTTCTCTCCGCCCCTTCCCAGTCCCTGCTCCCTGGCGAGAGCAGTCACAAGTGAGGAGTGTGAAGTTCCAGCCTCGCTCTCCCGCCTCCTTCACGCCTCCCGTGGGTCCCAGAGCTGCCCTGTGCAGCCCCGAGGGTGACGGTGCAGGAGGGGAAGAGGGACCAGGAGGAGAAGGGAGGTAAGTGGGGCGGGGGAAGGGAAGCTGGGATTGGGGCTGATGACAGTGACTGGGAACGCGGGTTCCGGACTCGGGTCGGACCCCAGCCGCCAGCCAATGAGGAGGCGGCGCACGCCCCAGTCCCCGCGCCTGCCCCAACCTCTTCACCCCGCCTAACCCCCTCCCACCGCACCCTGGCCCCGGGCGGGGGACGTGGATGCTTCCGGGTCTTACAGCGGGCGAGAGGCGACCTCTGTCTGAGCGCAGCGGCGGCGGCGGCTGGGAGCTGGGGCGGCGATTTCTGAGAGCCGAGGGGCGGCCGAAGGGGAGCCGAGAGGAGGGATGGGTGTGGGGGTGCGCCCTCCCCGTACGTCGGGTGAGGGGCTGAGGGGGGAGGGGTTTAAGCACCCATTTCAACAACCTGAGCGGGAAAGAGGTTGAATTCCGTTGGCTGCTCTTCCCAAAAGCAGAGCTGGCCACCTCGCCAGGGTCTCGCGGCTCCATTCCGAGACACCCCGTCCGCGTGGGCCCGGGCACCAAGGCGTGGCCGAGACGGGACAAGCCTGTCTCTGAGCGTTCACTCACTCGCCGGAAATTAGAAGAACAGCCACCCCGTTTCCCGCTCTGTCCCAGTTCCTTCAGTCCCTTAAAAACGCCTCCCCCCCCGAGATGATCTTGGCGACAGCCTTCCCAGGTGTTGGTGAACTGTGCTCCGTGTGCCATGCACACGTCAGTCTGGACTTTCCTTTTTCACTCTGGTGTCTGGTGGACGAGCCGCCGGAGGCCCAGAGGCCCAGCGCCTTTGAAAAGTTTTAAAGAACCATCTGTTAGGCGAGCTCCTCGGCCACCAGCCCAGCCACATCGTACACGTTTTCAGATCTCATCCCAACAAGATGAAAACATCGTGCTCCGGCCTCCCGACTGCATAGGAAATGCCTCAGATTTACTGCTCGCAGCCGGGTAATTACCACAGTCCACGCAAGAGGGGGCGAGTTGCAGCCTCAAAAGAGCTGAGTTTATTCTGTTTGAGTGGATAGAGACCACACATTCGAGCTGCTGCGACCAGCCCCGATGGACTGAGAAGGACCCCACCCGCAGCTCTCGTCGGGACCCTTGGATACCAGGGAGTTGCTCCCCCACCAGAGCCTGGAGACTGGAGAGTTGGCTTCTGCACTGACTGCTCGCCATGCCCCTCTGTGTTCAGCATCTCAGTTATTGAACTGTTTTAGTAGCGGTCTCAGGTTTCATGGAAACATTTGCACTGGGGGGGGGGGTTGCCCATTAGTTTGCAAGGAGGAGTGGGCCCTGGGCCGAAGTTGTCAAAATGAGTGGCGATTAAGATGCTCAGATGTTCCTAATAGCATCAAGTGACCCTGTCAATCCATTTTCAGCAACAGGAGATGACTGTGGTTTGAGTATCACTGTGAATTAAGAATCCGTGTATGTACCAGAACAGAAGCTCATTTCAGGGCTCCATTCAGGGCTTTACTTGTGGACTCAAGTGAACTGTGAAGGTCAGTTTAGCACAAAGCCTTCATGTAAGGACAGTGCCCTCCCCCTGCGATCAAAGAGCTTATGGGGGCATTTATGCCCTCCTCTTCCCCTCCCCCACCCCGTCAGCTACGGGGACTCCAGATTCTGGGTCCTCTGGTGGGAGGGGCAGGAGGAAGAGGTAAAAAGAATTGAAAGAAGGTCTGACAGGACCAAGTCTGTGTCACGTGGCCAAACGCCTTGTCTGGACTGGAGGCTGAGTCGGACCCAACCAAGGACTCTCAGTTCGGTAGTCACCCAGAGAGGCTCTTAAGGCCAGGCCAGTGTGCCCCCCTCACACCCCCAGAGATGGGGATTGAGGGTGGCCAAGGGACAGCTGGCATTCATTCATCTCCTCACAGACAAGAGGGGCAGTGGGGGGCAAGTGCTGCTGGGGCCAGGTTTTTTAAATCCGCCCCGCCCCTACAGCAGTGCAGGCCCTCCCGTCCACAGAAGGCCCCAGGCTGCAGGCGGTCCCCTGAAGCCCCAGTCCAGGCTGACTCGGCACAACCCAGGGCCAGTGATGGCCAAGGAGGCCTGGAGGGAGAGAAGCTTTCTTTCCTGAGGACCACAGGCCTCCAGCTCCAGGGAGGGGACCCACCTCCCAGGGCCAGCCCCACCCGGATCCCCTCAGCACCTCAGAACGCCTTCGGGGTTTCTCCTACTGGAGTTGGTTCTTCTCGGAGGGTGCACTCACCTTGTCTGGGTCACCCTGGGTGGAATCCCAGACCCTGGGCGGATGCAGAGGGTGGGTGGTACCTGGCTCCCCACACCCCACCCTTAGGAGCGCCTCTCCCCATCTTCACAATGACCGCTCACTCTGGTCCCTCGACGTCATTTTCACCGGGTGCCCCCTCCCCCCCTCCTGGAGCCGGAGGCTTGCCCTGTGCCCTGTGACAAGTCTGGGCGTCCCCTAGACACCCCCCTCGGAGAGCTGGGGGGAGGAGCCCGGCTGCCCGGCTTGGGAAGGGGAGGCTGCAGAGCTGGGGAAGGTGGCGGGGACAGGGCCTGTGTGGTCCACATGTTGAGGCTGGCGGTGGCCTGGACTGGCCCCTGCGTGTAGAACCCCACCCTCCGCCGGTACACCACCCGATGGTGGGGACAAGCTCAGAAATCCACCCAGACACGGGACATGTAACCGGTGTCGATCTGAGTTTCTTTGCCGCGCTCCTGCCGACTCGGGGCAAACTTCCCTCCTCTGCCCTCCACGCCCCACGCCCCCTCCTCCTTTCCGACTAGACGGGCCTCCAGGGCTCATCCTTGCGGTTCCTACAGTTGGAAAGCGTTGATTGACGGTTGCAATTATAAAGGCTGATGGCTCGGGGAGGCTCCCGCAGCCTTGATGAGCGGGAAGCGCAGCTCTGGCATATTTTATCCCCGCTCAGCTCCGCGTTGCGGGCCGTGGCCCCGTTCACCCGCGGGCCCCATTCACCCGCGGGCTGCAGCCCAGGAGGTCTCGCACTCTCCACCCGCGAGGAGCACCCCTGGCCCCCCTCCCGCCGGCAGAGCCGGGAGCAGCCTGCCCTGCAAAGGGACAATGCCAAGGTCCTCGGGATTGTCCCAGTTTCCTGGGCTCTGCAGACGCCTGTCCTCGGAAGACGGAGTGGCAGACCCGTCTCTCCCGCGGGCCTGGGGGTGGGGAGAAGCCTCGCACCCCCCACCCCACCTACCGCAAATCTGCATCCTTTGAAACAACTTCTAAAGTCTTCTCCAGCCCTCCTGTTTGGTGCTTTTAAGCAACCAGAACAATTAGTTACTTTTCTCAGAGCACGTGTCTACTTTGTTGCCCCAGAGGAGACCCAGACTTGTTTCGTAAAATCTCTAGAAGAAACTGCAGACGCCGCTTCTCAGCCCCTGGACCTGGGCTAGCTTGAGCTGCCCGCCCCTCCCCCTCGGAAAGCCCACCCGGAGCTTGCCTTCCCCGAAACGAAGTCCAGCGCGAACTCCCGAGTCCGCTCCGGGCTCCGGGCTGGGCTGCCGCGCCCCCGGCTCCTGCCCCGTAATCCCCAGCGCTTGATTTTAAGCAAAGAGGGATTAACTGTCAGCTCAGACCCATAAATTACAAGGAACATCGTACTGGCCGAGACTGTGAAGAAATGAACTTGGGTAGGTGAGAAGTGCCTGGTTTAAAAAAAATCCCTTTCTGCTGCGGTGTAAGCGACCACAGGGCCGCTGTCCGGGGCACCGCGGTGGCTGCGGCGGTATCTCCACGCACGACGGCCCCGTCTTTCCCGGGGCGGAACGCAAGGCGACGACAGGACCTGGACGCCTCCAGGGCCACCCCTCCCTCCCCCAGAATACCTCCCACCCTGGCCTGGTGGGAAAGGTGAGGTTTGGGAGTTTGGCCCGGATTATGGCGATCTGCAGCTTTCTCGAGAAAGGCTTCCCTGTAGGACTTTTGGACTTTATTTCCTCTGGGCGCGCAGTCCCCGCCCTGGAGCCGGACCCATCCTGCCCTGGGAGGGCCGGTGCCCTTTGGAGTGACGGGGAGACCGGTGCTGCGGGGACAGTGCTGGGCAGGTGGCCCCACGCGGTCCACCTTTTCCTCCTCGGGGTGAAATGGAGATGGGCGTCAGCTCCAGCTGAGAACTGGAACCCCTCCCTCAGCCTTCGGGACAAGAGTGAGGCTCCGGAGGACGACCTGGCGCCAGCAGGCCACCCAGCGCTTAGTGACGCGCGCAGGGCACTTGGGTGCCGTTTCCCGGTCCCAAACCCCTCCTCAACCTGGACTGCGCATTACCGCCTAGCGGTCCCCCGAGTCCCGCCACACTGCAACTTTTCCGAGGGGCACTCCCGAATTCTTGCGCCCTGGCCGCGCTGGGCTGGACCACGGGGCTCCCCAGCCAGGGGTCGCTGGTTCTCCAGATCAAAGAGTGACGGTCGCCAGAGCTGTGGCCTCGAGCAATCGGAGTCCCTCTTGGACAGCACTGACTGTGTGTGTGAAGGCGGGACCTGCGGTGGCCTCCACCCTCAGGCTGGGGGAAGTGGTAGGGGTTGGGGTTGGGTTGTCGGCTCCCTTCCAACCTGCAGGCAACTTTTGCCACTAAGAGCTGGTGGCCAGCTGCGCGGAGGTGGGGAGAGTTCTTCCGCGTTCCTCTGGGTGTCTGGTCTGGAGAACTGTGGGAGGTCGGTTCAGGGACCCGGCGGGGGCGGGGGTGGCGGTGGGGGTCCCACAGGTTTTCTGTCCCATCCTGTAGGGACTGCAGGAGGTTGGGCCCAGGAGGTGGGTAGACTGGAATCAGCACCCACTGTGATGAACATGAGCACCAGGTGTGGGAACAGCATCCCAGCTGGAGACACAGCCACATTTTCAGAAGTACTGAAGGGTGGTGCTTACAGGATCCCCTTCCCTGTCCCATCCCCCACGGGACCACCGAGGCTTGCTTCTTGGGGGAAATGTCCTCTTCTCTCTAAACTCAGTCACTCACTTTGAGTGGTTTCCCTGCCCTCGTCAGACCCACTAGCTACGACCTGAAATTTCTCCAGATGTCCTCTCGCCCTGCGCAGCAGCGCTGCAGAATTGCCACCAGACGAGTGAACATCATCCAGACTGATCCCCGCCCCCGACCCCAGCAGCCGCTTCCCACCCTGCAGGGCCCCAAGGCTCCCAGGTGCTGTCCCCACCCTCATGCCTGCCAGCCCTTCTGAAATCCACCAGGATCTTAAATCTGATTTCCCCCATGGAATGAAAAGGGGAGATAAAGAGCCTTTTACAAACTTCTTCCTTAATCCTAAAACGCCTTTCTGAAGAAAGTCTGAATCCATCAACTTGTTTTACACCACAATTCCTTTCCATCACGAGGGCAGGTGTTACTCCCTGGAGGAAGGGCAGGGGCTTCTGCATCACACCCCTGGGCTCTGTCTCCAGCTCACTCTGACAGGCTGAGTGGCCCTGGGTAAACCACTGGATGTTTCTGAGAGTTTTCCCCAGTAAAGCGGGGTCAGAGGTAAACGACACAGTTGCAGTGAGCAGAGCCAGGAAAGCAGCGTGAGAACAGGCCAGCTCTCCCTCGCTTTTCTCTCCCCTCATTCGCCCAACTCTTCTCTGGGTAAGGAAGCTGCCGGAAGGAAATCAGTCACCAAGGGTGCCAAGGTCCTCCCGAAGGTCACAGTCTCCAGTGCCCCATACAGTCCTCAGGGACCAGTGGCATGGCCCCCAGTGAAAACTGCTCACCAAACTGCTTCTGCGCGCTGTACTCAGACTATTTGGAGTTTAAAAGTTACGAATGTGTTTTCTTATCAATCTCACAGAAACACGCCTAGCAGAGCTTCCCAGAAGACTAAGAAAGGCAGCCTTTAGCGTGTGGTGGTCACTGTCAGCCTGAGGGTCCTCCCAGGCTCACTCAGGCTTTCTGGTCACATCTCACCTCCGCTCTGGGCCCCCCCAATCACAGTGCCCCCGAACTCCTGGAGTTCCTTGAAGCTAACTGCATTTCTCAGGGAAGATTTTATTCCAAGCAGGTGAAGTGTTGAGGGCCTGTGACCCAAAGAAGTGGCCCTATCCTGTGGAAGGTTCTGGACTTGGGGAGGCGTGACTCTTACTGTTGCCCTTCGAGGGGCATCCCTGGTGGTGTTGGCGGAAGGGCTGGGCCTCCAGGTTGGAGCCTTCCCAGGGCTCTTCCCTGGCTCAGCTCAAGTTCAAGGCCGAATCCCAGGCAGCCCTAGACATGTGTCTGGGTGCAGGGGTCAAGTGAAAAAGCGTTTCCAAGCCTCCATGCTCCCTTCCTCCAAAAATCTCTCTCGGTTTGTTTGTTTATTTATTTTTATCCTCACCCGAGCACATTTTTGCATTTATCTTCAGACAGAATGGGAGGGAGAGAGGTTGTTTGTTTATTTATTTTTATCCTCACCCGAGCACATTTTTGCATTTATCTTCAGACAGAATGGGAGGGAGAGAGGGAGGAAGAGAGAGAAACATTGATGTGAGAGAGACACATCGAGTGGCTGCCACCCACAAAACCTCAATCGGGGCCGGGGACAAACTGCAACCGAGGTACGTACCCTTAGCGGGAACCGAACCCGGGACTCTGGTCCGCGGGCCGACACTCCAACCGCTGAGCCAAACTGGCCAGGGCTCTCTCAGTTTATTTAAAAAAAAAAAAAAATCCTTTAACTGCCCCAGGTCCCAGTTGTGAGTGGAGGCACAAGTGCCGTTTTGGGGGTGTGCTGGGGTGGGAAGGAGAGGAGGCAGCTGAGCTAAGCTTCCAGCAGTCAGGGTCAGAGCCTGGGCCTGGGTGACTGTCACAGGCTGCAAACAGAGTGCTGGAGGTCAGGGTGACCCGGCTGTCTCACTTTCCGCTGCAGAGACCCTTGTGGGCACAGAGCTCCCAGAGGTGGTCACTGGAATAAAATCAGATTCCGGGAGTGCGGAGGGGACCAGACAGCAACTTTGTGTCCCTGGTGGGTTTGCAGACATAACTCCCTATGGCTAAGATACGATGTTACACTGAATGTGTAATAGATTCCACAGGCGCCCTTCACTTCCCGGGTTCCAGGAACCCAGTGCAAACGGCCACAGGCATTCTGTTGGCTCGTTGAGGAGGGCCCCGCGGACTTGCTGCAGGACTTGTTTCCTGCCACGCAGATTCGCCCCTCTGCTGACAGACAGGTGTTCCAGTTTGCCTCTCTGTCTCTCTTTCTCATGCATCAGTGCTGCATGTCACCCGGTAAGTCACCATTTGGAGAAAGGAAGAAACCTTAAGCTAGACAGCAGGAATGTGGACAGTGGCAGAGCTTTAGGGGAAGGCCTGGTTATGCCCAGTCAGCTGTTCTGTGAGCCCACCCCAGGGTGATCGCCTGGGGGGCGGGGACACAACGTGAGAGTGTCTGCACGTTTCCCTGCCGGAGCAGACCTCTGTACACATTTGCCATGGAACCGCCAATGCGTACAGCAGAAAACGCAGGCCCAGCTGGGACCTGCAGAGGCAGCTTTTAAATCAACAGAGGCCCAGTGCGGGTGGACACACTGAATTCCTGTCCAGTTGGCAATGCTGACTGACCTCTGCACACCCTGGGCCCAGTTTTGAGAACCACTCCGCACCCCTATCCCACGGCCAAGCTGCCTGGGGACCTCAGACTCCGATAGCTGCGCTGGTGGGCTCTGCTCAGCGGGCCGCCTGGGCAGTCAGGGCCCAGTCCAGCAGGTAGCTCGCCTTCAGGGGTGGGAGTCAGTCCCTGGGATTCAGCTGTTCAGTCTGGTGACTCCACCCTGCCCCCTCGTGCTCTCAGTCAGCCCTTTGGGTGACTCTGTCTAGCCAAGAACCGGGACTAAGTGATGCTCAGCACTCCTCGGAGGCTGCCCCGTGGACAGACGGACTCCGCGGGCAGCCGCCTCTGGGGGACTAAGATGTTGCAGCCGGGCATCATGTAGAGCTGCAGTACCAGGGCCTGGGGAGCAGTGTGCTTGGGCCCGGAAGGGGCGCACAAGATCCGGACGGAGGTCTCCTTAGCCAGCAAATTGCCTGCAATTTTGTCATCCCGGCGTGGGCGCAGTTTAGGGTGTTGGGGAGGCTGGCCGGGCACCTCCCTCGGTACTTCTGATCGAGGCTCAGTCCCTAGCAGCGTCTCTGGGTAGGCGGACGTCCTGAGGGTTCCCGGCCCCTGCAGCCCGCGGATCCCGGGTGGGAAGGTGTTCCTTGAGCTCAGGACGGACCCCCCGCAGCGCCCGCACGGCGGGCGGCAGCAGGGGGAAGAGCAAGCGCGCCTCCTCCCACCCCTGATCCTCTTATACCCACGCAAGGTCTGAGCGATTGGCGCGTGAGGTCCCGGGGCCTCCCCGCGCGCGCGCCGCCGGCGTCCCCGGCCGAGCGCGCTCTCGCCGCGCGCCCCGGACGCCGAGCCCCCGCTGCTCCCCTCGCGGCTGCCGCCTGGAGGGACCCGTCGCCGGCGAACGCGATTTGGAATCATTGGGTGCTTCCCAGTCAGCCCCGTTCCCGTGCCCGTTTCTCCTTTTATCTGCGTGCCTTTCCTGGGGGTTCTTTTCCGTAAGCACAGGACTTTTTTTTTTTTGGTAACCATTTCCTCAATTGATATACTTTAGGGTGTAGTGAGCCCATAAAAAAGCAATCACGGCGCCCAGTGGGGTCAGCTGGTTATCAAGGGAGCAAGAGGAAGAGCCTGGGCCTTGGTTTTCCTCCTTGTCCCAAAGGAGCTGGAATCCAGAGCCAAGGACAGGCGCTGCCATTGCCAGGGAAACCCTAAGAAAGCCCAGGAAAGTGGACAGGACAGGCCCGGCCCCCCAAAACTGGGGACAGGAGGAGAACAGGCTCGCCAGAGACCAGTCATCACAGACCAGTGGGGTTCACTTCCCTCTGGGCCTTTCCTTTCAGGATTAATTGAATGTATTCTTACTGTGACATTTACAAGTTTGTGACTCTCCTTTTTTAAAAAAGAAAGAAAGAAAAGAAAATTAGCTTTATGTACTTATGTTTGTAAAAACAGGAGTTCTGGTCATTGTTTTGAAATACAAGACAGTAACCCTCAACTTCTAACCCTTAACGAATGATAGCATGATTTTCTTTTCTTTTGCCTAACCTTTATTTGCCAGAAAAACAAAAAGGTTTTCTGTAGGGTCTGCAATGAATGAGACCCGGCACGGTGGCGTGGCTTGTGACTTGGCGAATATTTGAAACAAGTTTGACCCATGATCGATTACTCCATATGGTTCATTTGTTTCCAGTTGTTCAAATTTCAGCTTATTATTTCTGATGCAAAGTTATCAGAAAATGTTAGGGATGAAACTGATCAATGTCCCTGGCTGTTTTAGGCTAAACGAATGATATCCAAAAACCGTGGGTATAATAAATACTATTTGAGATATCCATTTGTTTTTTTGAACGTCCAGAAAGATAAATGTGTGATACACATATATGGGCTTATGTGCTTTTGACAAACACAATAGGCAAAGCAGTGACTTACAGTTCTAAGTGCAGCGATGAGATTAAATTGCGTATATTAACGTAAGAGCAGAATAACAGATGATAAATGGAACAAGTTTGACTTACCAGCAGACGTCAGTCCATGCTTTAAAGATTCTTGTAAATCCCCAGGGTCCGAATGAGAAGACATTCTTAGTGAAATTATAGGCAGTGCTTTGGCTGACAGCAGAAATCATTGAACATAGGAAAAATGCAGCTTGTCAGATGTTGTGGCCTTGGGGGAGGACACATCAGACTACAGTGACCCGTAGTGAAAGTTATGAAAAAGGAAAAAAAAAAAAAAATCAAGAATTCAGAAAGTTAAGTTAAAGCAAGTCTTTCCCTGGACTCTGCACTTTTTCCATCATCAGTGACCTGGTGTAAACCAGTTTCATGATGGTGTGTAATCGGGAGAATGGACACTTCTCATAGGCTCGGGGTGGTCACGTGACTCTATGCAGGTTGATAAGAGGACCCTGTTATAAAGAGACAGCAAAAGAGATAAGAACTCTTGGCAGATAATGGCAAAGAAATGATTAACTCAGAAGTGGAGAGGTGCTATGCAGTGCAGAGTGGAAGGCTGTGAGACTGAGGGGTCAGGGGA
This sequence comes from Tadarida brasiliensis, assembly GCA_030848825.1. Taxonomy (NCBI): domain Eukaryota; kingdom Metazoa; phylum Chordata; class Mammalia; order Chiroptera; family Molossidae; genus Tadarida; species Tadarida brasiliensis. The sequence goes on along the minus strand of CM061278.1, from coordinate 25,585,733 downwards.
TCACAGTGGATAAAACCCCAAACCAGCTCAAATCCACTGGCTTGTGACATGCTCCCTTGATGTCATCACCTCTGTGCACAGAGCGGGGCAGCCGTAGCTCTTCTGACCTTTGTAAATATATGTTAGATGATAACGTTGGCACATATTAATTCCTTCAGTGATGCCTAGAGATATGATTGACACTTACAGGTAGCACTTCCGAGCGTGGGGTCATTTTTTAATTCACGTTTTGTCAAGGAGTGTTTTTCTCACGCCCGTTCATTAGCTGAGGAGTTCGCCTGAACCCACGCGTGGAGGGATCGAAAGGACAGCCTATCTTTTTACCCCCAATAAAGGAAAAATTATACTTTGAGGTTAATACTGGCACACGATGAATGTGTGATACATTTTCCATAACTGAAAGGTCATTCTTTGCTTGGATCCGTGGAAAAATATGGATCACTCCTTACCGTGAGACGACGGTTACTCAATAAATAAGGGCAGTTTTAGGTTTTTGTGACCATCCTGGTGTTCTTTACAGTAATACAATCTGGATTCTTAGAGCGACACACGTGTTTTCCAACATTGTTTTCTTGTGTGTTTCAATTTGGCTAATGGAGCACACTATTTTTTTGTGTGTGTGTGTGTGTGTGTGCCTGACATTCCATTGGGAAAACTCGAAATGTTTAAGTGTGGCATTTTCCCCATCAAAATTATATTTTGGGGGATTAGATCTGACTGCATATAATAGGAAAACCAGAACAGCAGTTTAATAAGGTTTAAATAAGACTTTTATTGCTCTCTTATAAAAAGAAGTTGAGAGGCAGACAATCCAGGGAGGGTACACGGCTCTCAAAGTTGTCCAGATCCTGGTTCCTTTCCTCTTACTACCCTCCATGTCCTCATGTTTCAAAATCACTGCTCCAGTTCGAGCCATCACTACCAGGAAGGACCACATTAACTCATCTCATCAGAAGTCTTTACATTTTTTTTTCTTTATTGATTTTAGAGAGAGAGGAAGGGAGAGGGAGAGAGAGAGAGAAACATCGATGAGAGAGAACATCGATTGGCTGCCTCCTGCATGCCCCCCACTGGGGATCAGGCCCACAACCTGGGCATGTGCCCTGACTGGGAATCGAACCGGCGACCTCTTGGTGCATGGGTCGACGCCCAACCACTGAGCCACACCGGCCGGGCAACTTGGTCTATTTTAAAAATACATCTCTGTGTGTATTTTTGTGAAATTGGAGGTATGGAAGAAATCTGAATTGGATTAAAATACACGATATCTTCATTCGGGGACTATCAGGAGCTGTTTCCCCCTAGGAGGTAAAACAGTTGCGGCATGCTGAGATTCTGTTTGTGGACAGAAGCTTTTCCTGGTCTCCTGCCTGTCCTCCCTGGTGGGAGGCCGGGGCTCCTGTTCGGAGATGAGCTGGGTCCTTACCATTGGAGCCACCATTCGGCTGCTGTTAGGGCTTCATCTTGTGACACAAATGTCAAGATTACTTAAAAATGTACTCTCCTACACCTCGAGGATATGTCATCAGATGGCTAAAAGACAGGTTTCCGGGGAAACCATGAAGGTAGGTAGTTTAAAACTGGTGCTGGGGTCCAGCCGGTGTGGCTCAGTGTTTGGGCTTCGACCCATGCACCAAGAGGTCACCAGTTCGATTCCCGGTCAGGGCACATGCCCAGGTTGTGGGCCTGATCCCCAGTGGGGGGCATGCAGGAGGCGGCCAATCGATGTTCTCTCTCATCAATGTTTCTATCTCTCTCTCCCTCTCACTTCTTCTCTCTCTAAAATTAAAAAAAAAAAAAAAAAAAAAGACTGACATTAAAAAACAAAACAAAAACCAGTACTGGGTAATCCTGGCGGTCCGCGGAGGAGCCTGGGATACACGAGGTTTGCCTTTGAACTCCAAGTTCTTGTGTACACGTGACCCACCCAGCCTGCTTCAGCTTAACGCCGTGGTGGGTTCTGTTTGCTTAGATTCATCTTTTTTCTCGTAAGTATACACTGGACTTCAAAATGTGATTTTTATGGAAACCAACAATCTCTTCCCTCATTCTAGATGGAAACTCAGTAGGGACCTATCTTTGCGTAGGCACATTTTCTACCTGCAACGACTTTGGAACCTGTGGGGCTTCTTTTATTCACGCCGAAGGGTTGGGTACACATTTGTCTTATCCAACCCAGGAAACAGCCTGGGCACCAGATCGTCTCAACACACCGGCTGCTCTCCGTGAGGAACCAGGCGTGCGGTTTGGTGAGGATACAGCCTCTCCGGGCTGGGGAACGCGAGGCCGTGGCGGGAAGGAGAGCAGTGGTTAGGAGCGTGGGATTTGAAATCAGGAAGTTCTGGGCTCCCGTCCCAGCTCTGCCCCTGCTCCGGGGGCCAAGTCATGCTTGACCTCTTTAAGCCTTGAATTCCTCATAATAAAAATGACACGAATGATGGACTGCAGGGATGTTTTTATTTTTTATGAGAAACGAGTGAGAAAACCTATGGAAAGTGCTCAGTGTCGTGGCTGAAAGGATTTACTGCATACGTGGATATCAAAGCCAGTGTGGGCCTGTGACTTGGGTCTTAGAGACGCATCTTCCTTCATGGAAGTTTGGAAGACATAGGCAAGTTTCCTGTTGTACGTTGCCTGAAGTCACAGATACTGTTGGCCACCCTACGGAAGATGTCACATGGGGCTAATAAAAGAACACAACGACTGTGTTTCCTGCTCTGTTCTATGCTTCCGATCAGACAGAATTATTTTACAAAATGTACAGAAAACATCGAGAGCCGATAGGTGGCATTACTGGATTTTTGATAACCCCGACCAGAACCTTCCAGAAACACGATTTGCTGCTTGTCACTCCCTCCTTCTGCGGCGCTGACTGGCGTGACGAGGGCACAGCACATTAATGAGTTACTTGGTCTTTTGAAGCTTATCTTTCAGACGCATAGAGAGAGATACCCAGCTTTGTGAGAAAGGAACAGATTTTTGTGAGCGAGGAGCTGGAGTACCATTCGCATGTGACCCGAATGACAGGTGCTCAGAACCCGGCCGCCGTCAATAAGGAATTCACATCCCCACCGAGCTGGCGAGAGACGCAGAACACAAAACGCAACCTCCATTTTCACTCATTCTCTTTCTCAACCCGGGCACGGTCTGGCCATCTCCTTCGGGCGAACGTGGGCATCTCCCATTCCTACCATCTGTTCTGAACACCGTCACGGTCCCCCTTACACGCATCCGAGAACACCCCAGAGCACAGTATCATGACTTACAAGTGCGAGGATCTGTGTTTGCAATGCTAGAACAGTGTTCACCGGCTGATTTCAGGAAGGGTTTGTGAATGATTGACAGATAAGTAATGACTCCAAGGCATCCTTGCCAAAATCCAGAAGGCCTTTAGCACTGCCATCTGAACCCATTCTGCGTGATGGTGTTCAAGTTCAGTTAATGAGTTACAGTCACTGTAAACTTCCTGAAGACAGGGGGACATGTCGGTCGGGAACTGATAGTCTCCTCGCAGCGGGTTTCTGGTGGCCACCGTGCCTGAGCGCACCCCAGAAAGGCCCCTAGGGAGGCTTCTGATTTGAGTTTATTAAGAACAGGAATGTAAATGACTGCTTGCACCAGGTATCGGGGGACTTGCAGAAAACTCATGAACACGGTACCAGTGAGCTCCTGCCAATCCATTGCTCAATGCTTGGTCCCTTCCCGAACAGGCATTTGCCACTGATTTTATTTAGGACCCGGGCTGGTTGGCACTTTATAAAAAAATCAGCTTCCTTAACAACCCCCTCACCCCCTAATTATATAAGATGTCGGATGGCAGGTTTCGGCAAAGAGTGACTAAGTCAAGTTTTCCTCTCTCTGTTTCTAATACCTGTGAGAATGTGGCACCTGGCTGGACAGATAAGTGACTTTGACACCGTCCTCTTGTGGCCAGGTAAATATGACTCACCTTTATAGCACTAATAATTAAACAGCCTTAGTCAATGTTTTGGCGATGGCCGTGGTTAGGACCTGACTCTGCTGGGGGGGGGGGGGGGCTGTGTCCAGTTCCTCACAGTTGTCACAGTTTGTGACGTGTCTGATGACTTACAGCTCCTAGCTTTGTTTAGAGTAAAAGAAATACCCTCGGCATCACATGGGCCCGCAAAACAGATGTCAGGCCTTTTTAGTTCATGAAATGGGATATTCTATGTTACCTGACATTACCTGGGAGATCACCTGAATAAAATAATCGCCCAAATCACGTGTTCCTCTCGAACACACGGCTGTCTGTGGGCCAATCTCAGGCGGGGCCGCGTCACTCAGTGTTGATGCACTTCCGTTGCTCCAACAGACGTCGTTTCTGCTCTCTCACTCCTTGCTGAAAAAAGGAAATCTTTAATCAAAAATGATAACTAAGGCAGACTAAAAAAATACCTCTCCCTTATACAGTTTCTCAACACACAGCCGTCTGTGATTGGTGAAGACATCAGTGCACCGACGGCAATAAACCAAAGGCGTGAATGTGTTCTAGTTTCCATTCCGTTTTGTGAAAGATAAGAGAAAGGATTTGTCGAAGAGAACTGTAACAAGCGATACCTTCCAGCAGTGTTGATTTAGTTACTAATGTATCTCAGATGGTTTCAGTCCTTTAGCTGTGAGTGTTAAACACCATCTTCCAACGCTGACTGGCGTGGACACGGGCAGGTCCGCAGCCCGTCCTCCTGGGCCGTGGAGGTCTCGTCTCCGAGGCGTGGGCTTCCTCTAAGGACGACGCACTCTCTGTGTTGGGATGGCTTCTCTTCTCTCTTGCTTGTTTGCTAAGATGGGCGACCTTTATCTTTACCTGTCTGTCCCCAGCACAGTGGCTCAGAGGAATAGTAGCGAGAGGAAGAAGATGAACCAGGAAAGTTATTTGAGGGAACCGAGAGGAAAAACACAATAGACTAATGACCATGGGGAATGGAGTCCAGTTGTTAGGGAGACAGAGAGGTGAGAAGGGAGAGGCTGTGAAGACGTGGGAGGCGAACTTCGGGAGCATCTCTGTGGTGTGAGCCAGGCTGGTGGGGGTGGGGGTGGGGGCGGGGGGGGGATGGGTCTGCACAGCAATGAACAGCTCACTTCCGAGCCCCCGCTGTGGGGCAGGCGCTGGGCTAAGTTCTGATGCAGGTCGTCCCCTTTCATCATGTCAAGCACCTGTGTTAGGTAAACGACGTTAATTCCTCCATGGGCAAATATCCCCCAAGACTGCTTTAAGGGTGAGACAAGTGGAGATTTGTGAAGTCCAATTATCCGCCCAAGGTCAATCAGCCAGCGAGGAAGGAGCGGTGATTCATGGGTCTGTCTGGTCCAGAGACGCTGCGCCCATCACTCTGCTTCCCTGGTCCTTTATGGAGCTTGGACCTGGCCTGGCCTCAGCGTTCATCAAATAAGGTCAAGTGTGTCCCATCAGTCACGGTGGCAAACGGCACAGCCTGGCTCTCCAGTCTGCTCCTTTAATAGTCGGGCACGTGGTAATTGACATTCTTACCGGTCTCTCCAGGGATCTGAAAAGAGACCAAGTCCTGTGGAAGGGAGCCGGGTCCAGGTCAGAGTGTCCCCGACAGATGGCAGCCTGGGCCTGGCTTCTGTGGACCAAGTGAAGGTCGGCCGTGGTCACGCCCTTCTCCCTCCACAGTCGCGAGGCTGGGCTGTCTGCAGAGTCAAGCCTGTCACCTTGTTGCGTCTGAGTCGTCGAGGGAAGACACTTGGGGACCACGGGTGGACGCAGGGTGAGGTTGTCTTTCCTGCACTCAGGTGGACGGCAGCCCGGCGTTGGGTAGAGGGGCAGGAACGCTATACGGTGAACAGACAAACCAGACCGGTTTACGTTTACACCGGGAGACGGATGGGCAAACTCCCACAGCTGAGGAGCTGAAGGTTAAAACACACGAGAGTATAGATATATATTTTACATATTTTCTTTATTGATTTTTAGAGAGAGAGGAAGGGAGAGGGAGAGAGAACATCGACTGGCCGCCTCCTGCATGCCCCCCATTGGGGATCAGGCCCACAACCTGGGCATGTGCCCTGACCGGGAATCGAACTGGCGACCTCTTGGTGCTCACCCGCTGAGCCACACCGTCCAGGTGAGAGTATATTTTTTAAAATTGCAAACATGTGAGCGTCAAAACAGCCCTGTTGTGGATGACCAGGAAAGCAAGTGCTGTTTTAAAACAAAAGTTTGAGGATTTAGACCCAGGGCTGTGGGCTTTATCGCTGCCCTTCTGGAAGTGTCTGGGCAGTGTGTGGCCACAGGGTGACTGCGGCCCAGGTACCAGGGACCACAGGGTCCTGTTGGCCTTCGTGCCCCCTCTCTTCGTTCTGAATTCTGAGCTGGGCACACACCTCTTAGGAACCAGGCAGCTCTGCAGTGCCCCCGTTTCTGATGTGATTGGACTTGAGACTTGCAAAGAGGCTGCCCAAGCAGAGACAGATTTGAGGGAGATTTTCCCCTTTATTCATCAACACTCAATCCTTTCAAAGGCATTGCTTCTTCCTTGGTTCAGGCAAGCTGAGGGAGCAGAAAGCTGGGCCACGGGCTGCACACGGAGGAAAACAGTCTCCACGGCAAGGGGCGGGGCGCCCGGGCTTGGTGACATAACCGGGACCCCAGTTCTTTCTGAGCCGTGGCGGCGTGTTGACTTGGGTTCTGGTGACTTCCGTTGTCACCAGTCGGCTTCTGCGTTTCCGAGAATCACACAGGACAAAAAAAAGCACATCCAGTGGAAGGATGAAGGTGTCCTGTTTTTTATCTTTTCATCAGGAAAGAAATCCTCCCAGCGACACTCCCAACACCTTCCTCTGGTCGTGGACGAGATCCTGGTCCCGTGCCCCGCCCTGAACCAGTCCGTCCCTGGGAGGGGGAACGCCGTGACCGCGGTTAGTTAGAAGTTCCAGTGACGGCTCAGAAATTATGTTCCTCTCCAAACCGTTCTCAAAGCGTCACGTCCCTTTGCAGGGTTCGCCTTTGGCCACCACGAGAGGAGAGCTGTCGGAACAGAAGTGTTTGAAGGGAGGGGGAGCGTCAGGCTGTGTGTTGTTGGGGGCAGGTGGGTGGCCGTGGTCTGCTCTCCGTCCTGGGACAATGTCTGCACACAGACATTTCTGGGTCGCCAGCGGCTGGACCTGTGACAGGAAAGATGAGACTCTTGGACGTGACCACAGCTGTCCCCCGAGATGCAGCTGGACCTGGGGTGCCGAGTCAAGACCCTTCTGCTTCGACTTCCAGTTTTAATTTGGGGCAAGGTTGGGGGCTAATGGCCTGAGGAGAGCTGTCTGCCGGACCTTTTTAAAAATCAATCAGACACATTGTTTGTTCCTCTGGGTTTGACAGACATGTTGTCATAAGGTCCCGAACTGCTCCTATGTCTTTATGTACCTTCTGTCTAAAGGCTTGTTACTGTCGTGACCTATATTCATGGCCCCACAAACAGTGGGCTTAACCATTAACTTTCCGAGTGCCTGCAGATGAATTCTTTGATGCGGTGAGAATTATATACGCTCCCACTGGTTGCTTAGGGAAGGAGGAGGTTCCGGTTGGACCAGGTTATTAAGGAACTGGGAATTGGGGGTCGGGATGCCCCTGGACCCCGCACAGAATGAGCCGTGACCTGAGCACGTCAGTGAACATTGTTCAGTTGACATTCCACTGTCCCTGGAGAACAGTAGGCTTTCTGAAGTTGGTTTGGCTGTGGATACAATTAAATTGTGGCAACATCTTACTTTCATTGAGGAAAACCCCCCACTCAATACTGATACTTAGAGTCCATTCAGGCCTAATTCGATGTTAGTGATTTTCCCAGCCCTTCCGCTGGGCCCCGGGGAAAGTTACTAAAACAAGATACATTGTTTCTCCAAGTGATATAGCAGACTGGAAAGATGACTGAAATCCTGCCCCTCAGATTCATAATTATCTCTATGATTCTTGTCTTTTTAATCGAGCAACCATTCGAAAAAAGGAAAGGGTGGTTTTCCAGAAAACTATACAATCAGGTAATGCCCAAGTGCTTAATTAATTTTAATAATATTTCATGCAAAATAAAGGGACAGTCCCGTTGGAGTGGCGAACCTGACCTTGTGTGGATGGTTTATGAAGCGGCATTCATTAGCAACATCGAAGCCCCCTGGGGGTCTTTCGGCGTATCCACGTTTTAATGGGGTGTGATTTCCATGGGCTGCTTTGAACACTTCAGCTCATACCACCGTGCGCATTTTTCCTGTAACATTACAGAAGCTGCTTCCTATCCTTACGGTGGAATAATTATTTTCCAGTCTCTCTCTAGGCTGCTTTAACCTGTCGCCCCGATGTTCAGATCCCGAGGTAGAAACAGTGAGACAACGTGAGCGTCTTGCACTGCCCAGGACTCAGCGAAAGCCACAGCCTCTGGGTCCCAGCCCCCACTTCACTTTGAGTCACTAGCAGGCAGGTCCCGAGTGATTACCTGCAGGGTAAGTTCTCTGAGTCCCACAGAGACCAGCTGATTCCACGGAAGGATCTGCTCTGCTTCATCAATGTTCCGACAAATGGCACCTGTCTCTCACCTGGCAGCTAAGTCTGTTAGGGGTCGTCTCCTTCTGCTGTTCTGTACCGTGACTTAGTCTCTCCTCCAACTCCACTGGCTGTCACTGGTTCCCACCTGTCTGAGATGGACGTCCGTGAGGAAGCCCGGCCTCCGGGGCGCTGGAGTCAGGGCTCGGCCGCAGCGACCCTGGGGCGTGCGTGGATTTCGTTGGTACTTTGAGAAAACGGAAGATGTAGGTTTTGGAGAATGCTGCTGTATGAACGGATACGGCTCTTAGACAGAGCTCCTCAGTTACCCGGTTAGAGTCAGAATAACCCAAGTGTGGCTTGTTGTTGAGGGAAAAGCTGTTCGGATGGCTTCTCTCAGCCGCTGTGCCCGCGCCGAGAACGGGTCAGGGGCAGCGCTCAGGTCGTCGCGGGCTGCTGTGGGCGTTACACGGATAAAGGATGGGAGGGATTCCGACAAGTGGGCGCCCAGTGGGTCCGCGGGCGTGGGAATAACGGGAGGAGGTGGGGTGTGGAAAGCAGCGTGTGGGGTCACGGTCCGGGTGACCCCATCCGTGAGCGCAAAGGGTCCCACCCCCACCAGCCTTCTTGTGGGCCCTGGAGAAGATGGAACAGCTGTGACTAGGATACTCTGTGTCCACGCTAGGGGGGTGTTGCAAATGGACGAGGAATGAGGGCCCTTCCCTTGACGACCTTGATTTATTCAGGGAGAACGGCTGGAGGGGATCCCCTCCCAACGAGGGGAGGACAGGATGCCGGAGGTAGCCCCAGGCCCAGGTTTCTGTGACAGACGTGGGGGGCAGGCGCGAGATTCAGGTCCGCCCCCGCACGTGGATTCGGGTCTGCCCCCGCACGTGGATTCGGGTCCGCCCCCCCCTCCGGCACCAACCTCGTGCAGCGGCTGCGTGGGCGCTAGGAGCTACACGTGTGGACGCGAAGCTTCCTTCGTGACTCACAGGGTCTGGGTTTAAGCCCTCACCCCTCAGTACTGCGTGGTCGTGCTCAGACCCCTTAACCACGTGGCCTGCCGTTCCCTCCTCGGTTAGGCGGGGATAGTCACCCCGTGTGCAGGGTTAGATGGGGTTCGGAAGGACAGAGGAGAAGCGCTCGGCACCAGGATCCGATCCGAGCTGCTGCTGGGGCGTGGCCGCCGTGGCCGTGACGAACGACGATCTTCCCGGGGCCACAGCAGGGCTCACAAGGTGCCCGCCTGTCTGCGTCACGGAGGCTGGGGACCCTCCTCTTCCACTCCTCACTCCCTTCCCCGTCTGTGACGTGTCAGACAAGGCGTGAGATCCAGAAGTTTGTGAGACGGACGGAATAGGAACCCACGTGGAAGACGTACTTCACGTCACCCACGTGAATGTCAATGTCAGCGACGTCTGCAGTTGGTGCCTCCAGACGCCACCCTCCAGCTGACACCGTGGAAGGGAACAGGTGAGTCACTCTCCTCTCCGCGCTCGCCCTCCCTCCCGCTTCTGTGGGGACCAGCAAACTGTTACACAGACGTCTCGCCTTCGGATGGCCGGGGGCGCCTGGGGGCACCCTGAGACCTCTCTGTGGTCTGGGACAGAGTGGCATTTTGGCTGGAAAGCTCGGGGACACTGCGTGCAGGCCCCAGCAAGCTGGGTCCGGGTGGGACGTGTGGGTCAGCTGGCTGTCCCACAGGGACACTCAGAGAATACATTTTTTCATGAAATATCCTTTCGCCAATGGCCCCTCCGACATTGCTTCTGTGGGACTGGAGGTGGCGTCACGAGGGACGTTCCTGACTTAAACTGGTTGTAATGGTCCCCTCGGGACCTCACTCGGTTCGTGACAGAGGGAGAAGAGTCACACGCACGGTTCTCGTCGCCTGGCCGTCCTGTCCTTCACTGACATGAAATATGATGGGGTGCATGTCTGCAGCCTGTGTGCTGCTCTGGGGGATACAAGGGTGGATGAACCATGCACCCCGATTTTCTAGGAAGGGTCTTGCCTCCCTTTGCCCGTCCAGTTACATCTCGTTATCCCAACACCATTTAAACCGGTTTTCCCTTTCCACCGTCTTGGGATAACTTGTTTTTCTCACCTTACCTCCAGAGACGGTTCTCATCCGGAACGCGCTGCCATGGGGCCATGTTGGTGAGGTCACCGGGGCAGGTGGCGTCCAGGAATGCTCACTGTCTCGGGAGAGTCCGGCATTTACAAGGAAACCCTGTCACCCCGCTCTGTGCCCAGGTGACCGAGGGGAGTGCAGGAGAATCGGTTCTTACTAGGAAGCTATAAATCTTATCTCAGTAAATAAAATAAAACTGGCTAATGATCACCAGCCATTTTTGCTTTTCTTCTAAGGGATGGGCTTGAAAAAGAAAGGGGCCTCTGGGGTTTCTTACGACACTGAAACAGCTTTTAGGTGGAGAGGAGCCTTTTGTCAGCCAAGCCAGGTGATGCTCATCGCCCAGACGTCCCTCAGAGAAGGCCTCTAATGTCGTCGTGGGTTCCCCCATGGAGAGAACCACGAGGGTCATGCTGGAAACACATTTGTCCAGAAATGTTTTTAACGGGCTTCACTTTCCAGGAGTAGGGGCCGGCTCTCAGGCAGCCACGCCAGGGCAGGTCAGTTTCAGGGGAATCCCCACCTCGTGCTACGAAGTGGCCCGTCCCATGCAGTCCAGCTACCGGTGTGGGAACACGGTGAACCTGGGCGTGGAGTTGGGGCCCCGCCTGTAGCTGGGTCATCTGATCCCCCGTAAAGGGGCTCAGCTTGGTGCTTGGTTCTTGGTGGGGAAGCTGTGCGTGGAGATATCTCTGGGTTGTCCGGGGTGAGCCCCTCTGGTCCAGGTTTGTCATTCAAGGTCAGTCAAGCATAAAGCGATGGACTTTATGGTCTTTTGACCCTCCTGCTTTTCTTATGGCGGAAAGACCATGGACTGGGGTTGATGTCTCTTTGTTAAAAATGCAAAGAATTCAGTGCGCTGCGTCTCCGTGCGTGAGACTGTTTTCTTTTAAGGGGAGAACAGCGCCCTCGTGGTTTAGCTGTTTACAGTTCAGCTGTGGCGACGAGACCTACACTTATGAAAACAGCTTGCAGGAAAAGCCAGACTACATACATCGGAGCCAGATGTAGGGACAGTGACTAGGTGGGGTGCCCAGGTGGGGAGTCGCGGCTGGGGTGTTGGTGGCAGCTGGGTGAGAGAGGAGACAGGCAGCTGTCGGGGGATGGCAGGTGATGTAAGGACGCAGAACCTTTGGGCGGAAGTGCCGTAAAGAACAGCAGAGGGACAGCCAACAGGCGCTCAAGAAGCAGTGATTGACCAAGACGGGAGGGCGTAGAGAGGACAGGGGGAAACTGAGTCTGACGGTGAAAGCCTGAATGCGACTTTTTTTTTTTCTTCTGAAATCATGGAAAAAGAAAAACAAAAACTAAAAAACTCCAAAACCTAGGTTGATTCACTTAATAATTGTCTTCAGTAGCCTTTGAATTTGAATGCCAGACATCACTGCCGGTACATCTCGCCTCCATATCACTCTTGAGAAGGATATCAGTGAAGGGTTATTTGTTTTTTTTTAAAAAAAAAAACATAAGAGTAAGCCCGGCTGGTGTGGCTCAGTGGTTGAGCATCAACCCCTGCACCAAGAGGTTGCCGGTTCGATTCCTGGTCAGGGCACATGCCCAGGTTGTGGGCCTGATCCCCAGTGGGGGGCATGCAGGAGGCGGCCAATCGATGTTCTCTCTCATCCATGTTTCTATCTCTCTCTCCCTTCCTCTCTCTCTCTCTAAAATCAATAAAGAAAAATTTTTAAAAATTAAAAACAAAACCTAAGAGTAAAACAGCAGCAGTGACCTCAGCAGCAATAACATGCCCCACCCCCACACACCAGAGGCAGAGCGCAGAGAACTCTCAGGGCAGTGAAACTGCTCTGTGACACTGGAGCAATGGACATGTCATTGTCCATCTGTCCCAACCCACAGAAGGCACAGCACCAGGAGTGAGCCCCGATGTCAACTGCGGATTCGGGTTGAGGATGACGGGTGATGTGGGCTCATTATGGTGACGTGCTCCAGGCGGGTGGGCGTGTTGATCACGGGGGAGGGGTGTGCATGTGGGGGGTGCAGAGGGTTCATGGGAACTCTGTCTCTTTCTCTCAGTTTTGCTGTGAACCGGTAACTGCTCAAAAAACAGCTATTAAAAACAATTTAAAATGCACACATGTGAGTAACAGACCTCCATAAGTTTCTTTCTTTTAAGAAATGTAATTTGAGATAACCAAGGTAAAATTTTTAAACTGCTCATTGCTGGGGAGAACTACGTGAAGTATTTGGTTTTTTAGCTGTGATTTTAAAACCTCATCTTTGGCCCGACCGGTGTGGCTCAGTGGTTGACCGTTGACCCACGCACCAAGAGGTTGCGGGTTCGATTCCCTGGTCAGGGCACATGTCCAGGTTGTGGGCCCGATCCCCAGTGGGGGGCGTGCAGGAGGCAGCCAATCAGTGTTCTCTCTCATCGATGTTTCTCTCTCTCTCTCCCTCTCCCTTCTTCTCTCTCTAAAATCAATAAAGAAAAAAATTAAAAGAAAAATAAAACCTCGTCTCTGGTTCTGTAAAACCACGGTCTTGGAAACAATCTCACTCGTCCTGTTCTAAGGGTTACATTTCTATTAAATACTTGTCAACTGGGCTGCCACCTTTCAAATCTCCCTTCAAACCAGTCTCTTCAATCGGGATGCATCCCAGTTACCCTGTCTGGCCGTCACCCGCCCTCTGTGTTCCTGCCGGACTCTCAGGGATGCCGTTGGCGAGGGGACGTGGAAGTCGGACCCTGGGCTCCGAAAGGGGGTGCGCAGAACCAGGGGAGGCAGGGGGTGCACACGGGTCCAGGCACGGTTGTCTTACTTTTCCCCGTGCTTTTGATTCATCTCAGCTCTTCAGTTCGGGGAGGTCAGAGATGTGGAATCGGACCTAGAAGGTGGCAAAGGACCAAACCTGTTTATTTTGTCTAGATGTTCTGCGTCACAAAATTTTCTCATCTCATATTTCTTATAAACATTTTGACATTCTGTTGAATTTTCCTCAAATGCCTTCCATCTGGGGACGCGGAGTATTTACCCGCCATCTCTCTACCTTCAAATCCTGACCCTTTGATTGCTGACCATAGAAAAAACAACAGGCTACTAGCTGAGTGGGGTCACGCAGCCGTTCTGTTTGGAAAGCTCATTAAAAAAACAAACAGAGAGAGTGGAAATCGATACTAATAAACTATCTGTGCCCACTTTTTCGTCTCTGGTATTTGTCTTTTTCTTATTTGAAGAGCTCTATATAAAAAGGACATTAACTTGTCCGTCGTGAACGCTGCAGGAATTTCCCCCGGATTTTATTTGCCTTTTAAATCGTGTGCTGTTTTCTGACATAGCGTGATTTTCAGTTTAAGCAGATGACTCCACATAGCAAGCATGTTACAACTTCTTTTCTTTTGAAGGCTCCCATCATCTGCCCGAGTCCAGGTCTGGAAATCCCGTGGTCGGAGCTGACATGCTGTCCTAACAGCTGTGACCTCTGGAGCCCTGGGCAGGGCTCAGGCTCTCACGTGACATGTACAGGCTGGGTGACCTGAAGCAAGATCCTTAACCCCTGCGTGCCTCAGTTTCTCCACCTGGAAAGCAGAAACGATCTAGTCTGACACTCCGTGCAGGGGATGTGGGAATTAGCGGCTGTCAATGTAAGACCCTTCGAAGCCAGTTGGGAGTGCGCGGGAATGAATGCCAGCCGCTGCAGCATCTTGGCGTGTGAGCGGTGACTATACGGCCCTCTCGGAAAAGTCTCCCTTACAAAGACCTTCGATACTGTGTGGTGAGCAAAACTCAACAGAGCAGATGCATTGAAGACATGGTGAAAGAGAGAATTATGCTTTCCTCCTTCTTGTTAAAACAAAAAGAATCTTGTTTGTAAATCATCCTAGAATTATAGGAAAATATCTGATTTTTTAGAGGTGGAAGAAACGACCTATTATTAGCCAAACCTTTTCATTCAGAACATGGAGGAAGCTGAGGTGCAGACCAGACCGGACGTCAGAGTTGGGAAGCAGGGGGAACCAATCTCGGTGCAATAAATAACGCCCACGCCCCTCCGCGCCCCCCTCCGCGCCCCCCTCCGCGCCCCCCTCCGCGCCCCCCTCCGCGCCCCCCTCCGCGCCCCCCTCCGCGCCCTCTGCGCCCCCCTCCGCGCCCCCCTCCGCGCCCCCCTCCGCGCCCCCCTCCGCGTCCCCCTCCGCGCCCTCCGCAATCCTTCAGGGTCATTCTTTAGAAACCCCCCAATCGTGGAGAAGGGAGCGACCCAGGGCCCACTTGCAGCAGAAAGCAAGGCCTTTACAGCCAGATTTACACAGAAAAGTAAAATCCAGAACAGAAGGGGCTAGAAAGATTCATGTTCTCTTGAAATGGATATTTGAGGTCAAAGTGTTTTTTTTGCACCTGAATTCTCCGGATAATTGTCGCAAGCCTTGCTTTTGAGGGATTTAACCCATGGAAATGGAGCCCTTGGAAAAATGGTGTTCGGACTGGAGGTGCTGGGACCCTCCCCCGCCCCCAGGCCATTCAGGTCAAGCCCTAGTCAGCTTTTATTTTATTTAAAAAAATTTTTTTATTTATATTTTTTAATCCTCACCTGAGGATATTTTTCCATTGATTTTAGATAGAGTGGAAGGGAGGAAGGAGGGGGAGGGGGGAGAGTAACATCGATGTGAGAGAGAGACATTGATTGGTTGCCTCCTGCACGACCCCAACCAGGGCCCGGGATCGAACTCACACCCCAGGTACGTGCCCTTGACCGGAATGGAACCCATGACCCTTTGGTCCACAGGCTGACACTCATACCACTGAGCCAAACTGGCCAGGGCGGGAGAGTCAGCTCTTAGTGGGCACTGTCCCGGGCCCTGACCCTGCCGTGGGGAACCAGACAGGCCAGAGCTTGTGCAAGCGGGAGAGATGACAATACAAGACCATCTCAGTGGCCGGGCATCACCGTGGAGGGTGCAGAACTGCCACCAGGGTTGTTGGGTGAAGTGGGAGCTTCCCCAGCCTGGGGGGAAGCAGCCGGCCAAGCCCACACTCAGGGAACGGCTTCAGGCAGAGGGAACACCAGGAACTCCGTGTCTTACTCTCCTGTGTGTGGACCTGGGCAGGTGGGATCTGAGGCTGTGGACAGTTTCTGCCTCAGTCCTTGCAGAACAAGGGCTTTGCCTGCCCTTCCTTGATCCCACCCATGGGTCTCTCTTGTCACAGATGCTGGCGGGGGCGGGGTGGGGGCTTTGAGAGGCCAACAGCCTCAAAGAACACATTCTGATCCCGAGTGTGTGCCCGGCAGCCTGGGTGGGGCAGCCAGCACACGGCACACATGTGGCCGCAGAGATGACGGACACGGTCATTGACTGAGTCACGTCGTGGCAACATTCTTTCCTTCCACTGAAACTCGTGTTCTGGCCATTTCTTCCAGGGAGCGCCCTAGAGAGGGACGTTTTGTGAGAATCACTGTCCACCTCGATCGCTCCCATGTGGACGCTCCGGGAAGCTGCCAAACGGACTACCTGGTCACAGTCTTGATTGAATGATGAAAAACCCCCCAAACGAACAAATGAACAAAGAACCAGAAAACTTTTCCAACAGCTCTGAGGGGTGCGAGGGTGCCGAGTGTGAGGCGGCTGGAGCGGAGACCTGGCGCTGGATGGTGGACAGGGCCTCGGAGGGGCCCTCCTCCCTGCAGTGGCTGTCCCCTGCCCCCTCAGAGGACAGGAGCTGCTGCACTTCGGGAAGGAGCCCTCCGAGAGGTTCGGGCTCCCTCCGCTCTGGAACTCGCTTAGAACCCGCAGAAAGGCCCTCAGACCCCTTTGCTCCGGGGCCGCCCACGCCCAGATACTCGCAGTCCTGCCTTGATCTGCTTCTCTTCCTGCCTTGGCGCTGTGTCCCCGACTCAGGTCCGAGATTTCGGACTGCGTCGTAATTGTCGACGTGCGGAGCTTCTGTATTCGGTTATTTTAGGGACCTGTAAGCGGGTCTTTCTTCCAATCTGGAACCAGAAACCACCCTACAGACAGGGGCTGCCTTTGCTTGGGGGGCGTGGCTAATGCGTGCTGTCCCGCGGAGCAGGTGTCCATGGAGCGGGGCGAGAGGACATGGGACACAGAGCCTGTAGTCACGCCGTCCTCTGACATTTCTCCCCTGAGGGTGGCATCTTCAAACTTGTCAGGGAGTAGTCAAGTCCGCTCCAGAGGGCTCTGTGCGGACATTTCTTGGGCTGTCTCATCGGTAGCTTCTGATGGCCCCCAAAAGAAGACGCACAGGGCGACTGACAGCGGAAAAGGAATCTGTCCTCCCAATGACGAATGCGCACACTGTGGTTTGGCCGGGGCCTTGGAAAAATCTGTTGATTCCTGGGGAAGGACTCATTTTTGTGACGGCCTGTTATTATAGATTGTCTACACAATGTAAATTGAAAAAATACGCGTGGGTTGGCATAGGGGTGTCCCTGTGTGCCCGGCTATTTCCCCGGCCCACCTCGCGCGTTCCTAACTGCGGGGGAAGGCGATCCCGTGGTCTTCGCTGTCTGTGGGTTGTACTCCCAGTTTTCGTGGCACAATGACATACTTTTAGATCCCATATTTTCCCTTATATAAGATGATAGTCTGGAGAACATAAAGAGCTATATGGGCAGCCCAGCCAGTGTGGCTCAGTGGTTGAGCATCGACTCATGCACCAAGAGGTCGCCAGTTCGATTCCTGGTCAGGACACATGCCCAGGTTGTGGGCCTGATCCCCAGTGGGGGGCATGTAAGAGGCGGCCAGTCGATGTTCTCTCTCATCGATGTTTCTGTCTCTCTCTCCCTCTCCCTTCCCCTCTCTATAAAATCAATAAAGGAAAACAAAAGAGCTATATGGGCAAGGTCTGTATAAATCCTTGGGTCGTAACAGATCTTTCCAGGGATGGGGACAGCTGGAGGTTGGAGTGGGCCATGACCAGGGACACGTCAGAGTCAGAGAGAACCTCTGGGTGGGGGTGGGGAGTAGAAACCTGTGCCCAGATGGAGTCTGGATGCCACTGAGCGGGCAGGGCTGTTGCCGGTGCCTCTGCTGGAGGTCCTGGCAGAGCCCCGCTGGTTGTGGTGGTTGTGTGGGAGGAATGGGGGGCTCCCTTGGGTCTAAAGCCACAATGTGCTGACACTGCCCACTGGAACTGTTCCAGACTCCTTTAGAGAGAGGGTCCCTTCTGTTTGAGCTACCAAAGCAAGTGTGTTTCTCCTATGAGAAATGTTTCCTGAAAAGGGCTAGATGGTCAACATCGTAGGCTTTGGGGTCCCAGGAACTCTGTTGTAATCACTGAAGTCTACCATTGTAGTTACTTTGCAGTTAATGTGTAGTTTGTAGTCTTGAGTGCAGTGGTCCGCTCCACGAGGGTTGGATCAAAGGGTGCTGGGCTCTGTATAGACCGGATGAGGTGAGAGACCCCGGTGTGCACAGCTCTGGGGCTCTCCCTGGAGGAGCGTGGTTAAGAGTGTGCAGTAAGTTGCTGGCCGGATGCCGGGGTGGGTGGACATTGGCAAGTACTCAGCGGGCAGGCTTGAGGGAGCCATGGAGGACCAAGTGGGGTTTATGAACAGACTGGAGGGGCTGCTCCTGACTTGGTCCACATCCTATTGTGAGGGCTGTGCTTTGTGACCTCACCTAACCTGCCACATCTCGCCTCATCCTCAGGTCTTACAGACATTTCAGGGGGACTTGGGTTTTTATGATGGCCCAGGAAAACATGCCATCAGAGGAAAGGCTTGCTTTGGAGGCCAGAAGGACCCACTGGCTCCACTTTTAGAGCCTCCCCAAAAGATCCCCAAGGCTATCCAACACATACTAACCTCATCCAGTCTTGACACAGTCCAGTATCCTTTGACTTGTCCCTCGTCAGCTGACCACTCCACTTACTAACCTAGGTTCACCCTCTTCCTGCCTGTGACTACAAAGTAACTGCAAAGTAACTGCAAAGTAACTACAAAGTAACTGCAAAGTAACTGCAAAGGTAGACTTCAGCAGTTATAACAGAGACACTAGGACCCCAAAGCCCACAAGGTTTACCATCTAGCCCTTTACAGAAACATTTGCCAATGTTTGCAACAATGAATAATAATCCAGTAGTTGCCAGGAGTACAAACACCATGCCGTGGGTACGAAGCAGTGAGACAGTCCCAATGTGATGGAATTCTCCTACTTCTCTAAGGGATGATGAGTGAGATACTATCATTTCTTCCACTTTGTAAAAGTTAGCATTCCATAGTGTGACTATATTATACCTTATTTATCCTTTCTATCACTAGGGGATGTCTGGGTTTTTTCCAGGCTTGGTTTCCCTTTTATGACCATTGCTACTTTGAATCTTCTGCGTGTCTTCTGGTCCACATACGCAAGGATTAGCCACTTGCTTATCAGTTGATTAAACTGGCAGCTTGGCTTAAACCTAAGTCAGGTCCTCCCGCCCAGATCCAGAGAGCTGTGGAAATGCCCCCCTCTCTACCACAGCCCGACAGGAACAGAGATGCTGGGTCTCGTTCCCATCAGGAAATGGCCGAAGTTATTGTGACAGGACCGTGTTTTGAGCAACGGCGGCTCTTTGTTTTTTGGAGCACAGAGCCAGTAATAAATCTGTCACCCTGAAAAATCAGGTTGTGACCCAGAGGAAGGAGCCAATTGTGACTTTAGGTAAAAAAGGGTGACCTACCAGGGCGGATAATTTATCACGATCAATGGCCGCTGCTCTCCCCACCGGCCAGGAAGACGGCCGGGCTGAGCACGTTCCGGGCAAAGCGTCCGAACAGTTCCCGCTGATCGATAGTCCAGGGCTCACAGGTGCCAAAAACCCGTCACCGTTCAGAGGAAGAACATTGCTCACCTGATTTGTAAGAGGAAGAAACCGAGAGCTTTAATTATCCTCTTAAAAGAAGAATGTCACCTGTCAGCCACAGGCATCTTTGCCGGTTGAAAGTAAATGTTCCCCTGGGGATTTAAGAGCAAATTCCTGATTTCTGGGGGGGGCAGAGCGGGCGGGGGGGAAGTAGGGGATAACATGAGCTAGAAATGCTTCAGGAAGCCGATGTCTCGGGATTCACGCCCTCTGCCCGCTCTGTCAGAACGGCTCCTGCTGGGCACGCACCCCGCGGCTCCCCCCACCTAGGAAATGACTGGCGCAGCAAAGCCAGAGGACATTCAAAACAATAATCCTGTCTTTCCATTTAGGTCGGCGCCTTCCACTTCCTGCTTCGGACCCATTGCACCTGCACCTCCTTTGGCTCTGTGCCCCCCAGGCAACCCCAGAGGGTTCCCCTGCCCCGGCAGGTGGTGGGAACAGTCCCTGGGTGGCACCTGCTGGAGGCTGGAGGGAGGAAAGGGTGATGTACTCTCCCTCTATCCTCCTTCCTGCAAGGTGGCTTCGGGTTGGCTGGGTCCCTCCTCTGAAGGTCACAGGTCCTGAAGGGTGACCTTTCTGCACAGCCTTTTCTGGCTCCAGACTCCAGTAAACTTGTCCTGCCCTTGACCTTTCAGTCCAGGGGTGATGAATGCACCCACAGTTCCTACCTCAAGGCCCCACCCCACCCACACCTTTGATCCTTGTCTGACACGCACTTGAGTAGCACCTTCCAGAGAACCCAACATCATCTTGGCTTTTCCGGGTCTCTGCATCTCTCAGGTGCTTCCGTCACCTCCTCCATCAGGGGTGGCCCACGAGACCCCGCCCTGGACGCAGAGGGTGACGTGTGCACAGCGCGCTCAGTGTTGGCAGCCGTGAGATGTGCCCGAGCTTGGCAGATTTTAAAACTCTGATTTTATCTTCAGGTCTTGCGGACGTGGCAGCTGTGTGCGGACATGATCCATCTGGCCGCCAGCATCGCTTCTCAAGAACGCTGAGGGCTGGGGAAGCGTTCCACCTCTGGGCATGGACACCTCCTCTCCCCATCACCCGACAGCCTGACACCACTTCTTCCCTCTCCAGGGCTCCCAGACTCCGCCGTCCCCCAGCCAACTGGGCAGGCTCGCCCCATCTCCAGGAGGATGTTAATGGCCAGGAGTTCATGCACTGCAAAGACATCATGACTTACTAGGTCTCCATGTGCCCTGCTTACGGGGGCACGGAGCAGCACTGCCCGCCCACAGTGTCAGGATAGGAAGTGCCCTCGCATACCATGGACTTCACCCCGCTTCTTTATTTAAAAAAATTTTCCCCCTTTACTGATTTTAGAGAGAAGAAGGGAGAGGGAGAGAGAGATAGAAACATCGATGAGAGAGAACATCGATTGGCCACCTCCTGCATGCCTCCCACTGGGGATCGGGCCCACAACCTGGGCATGTGCCCTGACCGGGAATTGAACTGGCGACCTTTTGGTGCATGGGTCAATGCTCAACCTCTGAGCCACACCAGCCAGACACACCCCACTTCTTTATTTGCTCAAGTGGGACACTTTGGAGGGGACCGGACAATTTCTTTCTGTAGAGGAATTTGCTGCAGACTAAGCCGATTTATGTCTGATATGTGGGTAAAGAAGGAACACCTAAGTCCATGGGCACGTACTCGTCATGCCAAGGGGCATGGCTCCCGTGGTTTCTCAGGCTAAGGCCAATTTTCAGGAAGAAAAGAACTTATTTGCTCCCTCTCGGTTATATTCTTGACCTCGGATAAGTTAAATATTTTGGTGCGTGTTCTGAGTGGAAGAAGGGGGTGGACATCGGAATTTCCTGAGGTGCCTCCTAAGATCCTAGATATCCAAACCCCAGCTCTGGAAACTATTATGCAATCCATCTTTTTCATATGCAGTTCCGCCGTAGATTCTGATGGCCTGCTGAGTTTGGAAACCACGAGATGAGATTTCTAAATCCCCCTCTGCTGCACCTGGAGAAGACTCCTTTCTCAGGCTCAGGAGAATTTGCACTAACCAAGGTCAACCGATCTTACGCAGCCGATGGTGGTACACTCGGAGCTGGTGATTCTCCATGCGAATCGGCTTTGAGGGGCTCAGCTACCCCCTCACGGCCACTCCAATGCTGCAGGGGTCCAGGACCTAGATGCCTGTGGGTCTATTTCAGCCTCTTGTCCAAATTCTCAGGTCTTCTTTCCCAAGTTTCTTCTATGGCACGGACAGGAATAGGGACTATCAAACAAAGAATCTGCTGTCCTTTAATTCTGCTGCCACAGACAGCATCTGATGCCCAAATGTGGGTGCCTTCCCATAAGTGTACCCCTGGAACCCTATGCACTTTTCTCCCAGACGAGAGAGCCTATCGGAAAGCAGGTGGCCGAGAGTAACCCAGTAATGCATACATACCCACAACCGCTATAGACATGCATATGTAGGTGTGGGTGTCAATATACCCAATCCCCCCAAATGAAACACTTCTTTGTAAGTGATTTGTTGGGACACGTCTCCTAACTGAGAGAGATACCGTTTTGTGTCCAGACGTCATGGCGGAGGATTGCCAATGGAGAGATTTCTGGTGCCCGGGAAAGGCATCATTTCAATTTGGGGTTCACCCTCTGTCTGCTGAGAGGAGAGCACAGGGGTCCTCTCTGCTCCCCGATGCGGGGTGGTCTGCTCCACGGGGGCTGGCAAACTGGGCAGCCTCTGGGGCGGCAATTTCCTTGTTCTAGTGCAAGAGAAAGAGAGGTCTGTGGAAGACCTGTGGTTTTGAGGAAGTTGGGATATTTAACACATGGAAAAATCATCTATTTCCCCCGAGTACACATGTGCCAGGAGCTTGAACTGAATTGAACCAGGAGCCCAAACCTGGGGCCGGCCAACGCACTTCAGTTTCTGAAACAATCAATTCATCGGTTAACCACAAACCAGGGGAGACATGTTTCAGCTTTAACCTCCTCAACCTCCTCAAACTAGAAGCAGTCCCGAGCAGTTTTGTTTCCTGAAACCACAGAACCATGACACCGAAATGTGTTCAGATCAAACCTAAATTACATTCGGCCCAAGTCCTGTGGGTTTCAGTGTTGGAATGCTCTTTGTGTCCTTGTCCGCGCTCAGCGTGGAGGAGAGTTTGCTCCATGATGGAATATGTTGCCACGTTTAGAAATATCGTCTCAGATACATTGTCTCAGATACATTGTCTCAGATACATTGTCTCGGATACATTGTCTCAGATGTCTCGGATACGTTGTCTCGGATACATTGTCTTGGATACATTGTCCGTATGGCAGACATGGGGAATCCTGCCCCAGACCTGAGTCACTGAGGCTCCCACTGAGGAGTCGGAGGAGGAGCCGGGCAACCTCTTTGGATGTGTGTTCATTGGCTATTGAGCCCAACATGACATTTCTGTATTTTTTTCTGTTGTCACTGAGGAAGGAAAGCACAGATCTGCCCCCTTGTTCGTACACGACTTGCTACCTTGAACTACTGACGAGTGAGCGCTAGGCTAATTTGAGTTCATTGAGGAACATGCTTCTTCGGAGCGGAGGTGAAGTCTCCGTCCCTCTCTTCTAGGCCGAGGGCCCAGTCGTGCAGCCGGAGATGGGGGAGCGGAGGTTTGAACCCGGCTCTGTTCATTCATGTGTCGGTGCTCACCCCAGGCTGTGTGCCCCCTGGAAATGGGTCCGGAGGTCAGAGAACGGACAGTCAGGTCTGCTGCTTTCTGGTGAAAGTGAGGAAGGGCAGCGGCTAACAGGGAGGAGGCCCTTGGGAGGCTGCGTAGGAAGGCCTGAGGGAGGCAGACAGGGTGGGGAGCGGGGGCACAGGGGGCCACGGCGGGGAGGAAAGGACAACTGCCTCTCGTCACGAGACACTGCCCGTGTCACCTGCTGATCCCACGTTTCCTTCTTTTTTTCCTTAAACTTTGTTTTTTTCCTTTATTGATTATAGAGAGAGAAAGTGAGAGGGTGGGGATGCCATCAGTGGGAAAAAAACCCAGTGGTGAGGGAGTTCAAGTTGGAACATGTGAACGGTTGAGATTTTTAGGGGCTGTTCAGGTAGCAATGTCTCCTTGTCCATGAGAAGTATATTTGTGGGACTGAAATGGGGTGTCCATGCTAGATGTAAGGATTTGGGAGTTAACCAGCCTGTAGCTGGCAGGTGAGGCTGTGGGAATAAATGCCACCAGCGGACAGTTTGTAGCATCGGAGGAGAGGGGGCCTCTGGTTCTCTAACTAGGGTGGAGGCTGGAGACCAACTACAGACACAGAGACTAAGATACAATGCGGCACAGCTGTGCTCAGACGGTAGGGGGTGTTTCCAGCGGTGAGGACGGAGTGGAAATGATTTTCCTGTCTACCTCATCCTGGTGGCTTTCAAAACCCGACATTTATGAAGCTGTGCTCTGTGCCCGAGACACAGAAAGGGCTGGGCGGAGAAGGCAGAGAACTGCGGGAGGGCAGGTGGGGGCGGGGTTAGGTCACTGACTGGAGTCAGGGAAGGCTTCATGGAGGAGGTGGTTTTTTTTAAAAAAAATATGTTTTTATTGATTTTTTTAGAGAGACAGGAAGGGAGAGAGTGGTAGAAACATCAATGTGAGAGAGGAAGATTGATCGGTTGCCCCTTGCACGCCCCCTACCAGGGATCGAGCCCACAACCCAGCTATGTGCCCTGACCGGGAATCAAACTGGGACCTCTCAGTCCCTGGGCTGATGCTCCATCCACTGAGCCACACGGGCCGGGCAGGAGGTGACTTTTAAAATGGGTTTTGACGCCCGGCCCGTGTGGCTCAGTGCTTGAACATTGACCCCTGCACCAAGAGGTCACTGGTTCGATTCCCAGTCAGGGCACATGCCCAGGTTGTGGGCTTGATCCCCAGTGGGGGGCATGCAGGAGGCGGCCAGTTGATGTTCTCTCATCGATGTTTCTGTCTCTCCCTCTCCCTTCCCCTCTCTCTCTAAAATCAATAAACTAAAAATATTAAAAATAAAATAAAATGGGTTTTGACGAAGCCGAAACAGATTCCTAGGTACAGAAGTCAGACTGGTGGTTGCAGAGGGGAGGGGGTGGGGCGCTGGGTGAAAGAGGTGGAGGGATTGAGAAGGACAGAGTGGTAATTACACAACGGCCATGGGATGTAAAGTACAGCACAGGGAATATCGTCAGTAATACTGTGATACCTATGGATGGTGCTGGGCGGGTCCTGCAAATATCGGGGGGACCACCCTGTAAGGTATATGACTGTCTGACCGCTGAGCAGTGCACCTGAAACTAATACAGAATAATACTATAAACGATAATTGAAAAGTTTTAAAAAAACCCTGAGATTTGATGGAAAAAAGAAAGGGAAATGGGCTCTGACAGATGAAAAGATACCATCACAAGAGAAGATATGAATGAGAAACTAGACTAGAGACTCTAAAGAGAGGATAGTGAAAGTCAGAACATTTAAAAATAGCACATCATTGGCAGATTGCTAAAAAACCGTGATACGATGATTGATTTCGTGAAAAATTGATATGATACATATGAGCTTGAAGGTCAGGGTAACAGCACAGCTTCGACGCGGATGCCAGGAACTTCCTGGGCGCAGGGGGCGTGCCCGCTCCGTGCTGCTCGGCCACGATGATAGGACCGCCTGGCAATCACTGTGACTCCGCACCGTGGACATGTCTAAGATGAGTCGTTAACACTCCAAACCACTCATGTGTTTGACTTCAAAAAAAATCCCCCCCCTATTTTTGGAACCAAACGGGCTTTCAGGGTGCAGTCTGGACCGGTCAGCAGATAATCAATCACAGCCAGGTAATAGGCATCAGCGATATTGCTTTGCAAGGTATATGGTCTGATGGACGTCGGTGGGTTGTTGTTTATGACCCCTTCAACATATTGGTGATGGAACAAGGCTTTTATAACCAAGCACCAGAGACGGAGCCGCGGTTTTATTTATTTATTTACGCAGTCCATTTCTGTCCTGACACGGATGAGAGCTGAGTGAGGTGGGGTCGCCGGCAGCTGCGGGTTGTGTGATTTATACAAATGAACGCTCCTCATGCACTGAGAACAGGAACCAGTTGTCCATACAGACTCCGTTTTAGTTCCAGAAGTCACTTTCCGTTTTGTCTTTAAAACTTGCATTTATGCCCAGCCCGTGTGGCTCAGTGGATGGAGCGTCGTCCCGTGGACTGAGAGGTCTCGGTTCGATTCCCGGTCAGGGCGCATGCCCGGTTGCGGGCTCGATCCGCAGTGGGGGGCGTGCAGGAGGCAGCTGACTGATGTTTCTATTTCTCTCTTCCTTCCTCTCTCTCTAAAAATTCAATAAAAACATTAAAAAAACCCACTTGCATTTACCTAGACTTCTGAACACTGTCTAAAGCTGGAGGGTTAGGAGTATTATTTTACTTAACCTATTTTCAAGAGCAAGAGAAACATTTTAAATTATCCCCCAATGTGGTTCTTCGCTTTAGTTGCTTAGGTGGGCATGTCCATGTGTAAACAAATATTGTATTTTTATTTAAAAACAATTTTTTTCTTTATTGAGTTTAGAGAGAAAGGAAGGGAGAGGGAGAGAGAGATAGAAACATCTATGAGAGAGAACATTGATGGGCCGCCTCCTGCATGCCCCCCACTGGGGATCGGGCCCACACCCTGGGCATGTGCCCTGACTGGGAATCAAACCGCGATCTCTTGGTGCATGGGTTGACCCTCAACCACTGAGCCACACCAGCCGGGCACAAATATTGTAGTTTTAAAAAATCACCCTGTGGCCCTGGCTGGTTTGCTCAGTGGTTAGAGTGATGGCCTGAGGACGGAAGGGTCCCAGGTTCGAGTCCGGTCAAGGGCACACACCTGGGTTGCAGGTTCGATCCCTGACCCTGGTTGTGGTCTTGCGGGAGGCAACCAATTGATGTTTCTCCCTCCCTCCCTCCCTTCCTCCCTCCCTCCCTCCCACTCTGTCTAAAAAAAAAAAAATCACCCCGTGGAGGCACTGGCAGTGGTTTATTCCTCTCTTCCAACTTGATTTCTCCGTTACCTCTTGTCCCCCTTGGTCCCTGGTGCCACCTCCCTCTCGTGCCTCCCACGGTAGGGAGCACATGGAAGCTGCAGTCGGAGAAGGTCCTCATTTCCTCGACACCAAGCATGCCGTTCTCTCTGCATCCGCACCTGCTGCTCGTCCCATCCTGGCAAACGACATGGGGACCCCCACCCCACCTCCCAGGCACCTCAGTCCGCGGATTGCTTCTATTTTCCAAGCCTCTGCACCCTTCCTCTCCGTTGGGCTCTTCCCATCACTCCCGAGCTCATGTCTTTAAGAACCAGCACACCTCACACGGTCCCTGTGTCCCGCCCAGTCCTTGCCGGTTGTCTTTCTTCCACAGCCAGATGTCCTGAAGGAGTTGGAAGAACTCTCTTCCCTGGTCTCCGTCTGCTGGCCCCTGACCTGCCAGCGCACGCACTGCCGCACCCGGCTCGGGCTCTGGGCGGACACCTTTCTCCCCTCCCGCGCACCTGATCCACGACCCTCCTGCCAGTAAACCCAGTGACTGCTTTTCAGTCACCGTTGTACTTGGTCTCAGCAGCTGCGACACTGTTGACCATCCACCAATCACCCGGTCCCCTCTGGGGGTGCCTTCGCCCCACGCAGGGTCAGGTGCCAGACTCTGGAGCCAGGGGCGCGTCCCCGTCTCATCTCTGGCGGGACCAGAACTGCGGCTGGTGTTGGGGAGGGTTGGTTCCCGGAAGGAGAAATCAGATGCTCTTCCCAGAAGAGGAGACTGGGTACTGGGAACAGACCCAGGGCAAGCAAAACACAAACACCACCCAAAACACACACCAATCCAAAAGTGTACCCCAGCGGGCGCGCTCTCTGTCCCTTACTGTCTATACTCCAGCTTCTGTCCCCATCCGTCTGAGCCGTCCTCCCCCGACGCTTGGTGACCATGGGCCACCATTTGTAACCTCTGTGCCTTTGCACCCACTGGGAGTCTCTGTGTTTTCTCCAAACCTGCCGAACAAAACCCTCCTCACTTCCTAGGACTCCAGAGCTCTCTCTCCGGGAAACTACATGCAGTGTTTCCTTCTGCAAGGCCCGCAGTCCACTCTCCTTCCCCCTGGGCACGCACCACCCTCCAGTGGACAGCTTCGTGGTGGTTTGGAGCCCAGGTCTCTGCTGGGACCAGGCTTAGGGTCTCAGGGCGAGGGCTGTGCTTGGCAATCTTTTCACCCCTCATAGGTTCGAACACGGGGCCAAGTTCATGGTACGTGTAAGTCCCTTTTCATTGCTGTGATGATCACTGTGTATCCCCAGTGAGTCAGAACCAGCACACGGGAACTTCCAAGAGTTAAAAAAGAGGCAGTTAAGGAAAAAGATGACATTTTATTTTTACCCTTAGATACTCAAATAGCTCCATCAACCAGAAATAGGCAGGGTGTTGACATTCCCGGGGGCCGCCGTGGTCCCACAGAGCCTCCCCTGCCCCACACCGTGACGTAGAGAAGATACCCGAATCCCAAATATTGTGAGATTTCCCCCGGTCTGTTTTATCGCGAATACGCGACCTGCCCTTCGGCTGTCTGTGTCGGTGGGTCAGGAACCGCGTGTCCCAGGCAGATGCAAACAATTGTGGGATAACTTCTCCAAACAGCCAGGTTCTAGGAAAAGAGAAATCACCGCTGTGATCAGTGGGAAAGGGGCCCACGACCTTCAGCTTCAAAACAATTCAGCGGCAGCCTCGTGCACGCGTGATGATGAGAAAAGTCCTTCTCTGAGCCCCGCGGGGAGGGGTGGCCCAGTTCACACACCGGGCGTGGGCGAGCTTCTCCAAGGGCGGCCGGGGGCACATCGTGGCCCGAGTCCTTTTCTACACCCCGGGCAGGTGTAAGGGGGACGGGGCTCGGTTTTGCCTTCGCCGACTCAGTGCTTATAGGATTCCAGACCAATCCGCTTCGGAAAGGCGAGGTCACCTGAACACGAGACCCTGACACTCACTGTCTCCCGCGGGGCTCACACCGACGGGCATCACTGACACAGAGGGAGGTGGTGGGAGGGGGCCGGGCTGGGGCCCCCTCAGCGCCGTGTTGAGCATTTCACTCCCCACGCGGCCGTGATTTCTTCTCAGTGCTACCCTGTCTGGGTCATCTGCCCCGAAATGCAGTCCTACGGTTTCAGAATCTTCTGGCTCCTCCAGCCATTCAGATTATCTAATAAAAATATTGTGCCTTCTTCCAAGCACAGACCAGACCTACTATCTCGTATTTGAGGAACAGCCCGCGGAGGCAGTTGCGATCCGCTGGTTGGAACGAGTCCGGGAGACGCAGCGTTTCCTCCGCGTGCGTGTCTGGGGGCGACGGAGTCTCTGTCCTTGGCTGCCCGGGTCTCGTTAGGGACAGGCGTGTCGGTGTCGTCAGAGTCTGAAACAGGTGAAACACGGATTCTCCTTTCTCCCTGTGTTAAAATCATGCCTTTCAAAGTGCAGAATACTTTGAGAATCATATCACACAGAAACACGCAGGCACCAGGGGGATCCTCTCAGGGGATGAATGTTTCACAGGAGGAAGCTTTGCTTTGCTAAAAGTACTAGCTCAGACTTTTTTTTTTCCTTTTTTTTTTTTTTACAAAGGGAAGCCTCCCAGTGGTCTCTGCTCAAATAACTGCTTCCTAGAAAGCCTGGCCAGAAGGGGGATTTGGGATTCTTCCTTTCCTGTAGGGTTGTCAGGTGGAATCCAGACTCTCCGATTATGTTTACATTTCACCCAAACAACGAGTCATTTTCCTTGTAGAACGCGTCCCGACTGTCGCACAGACACCGTTACACGAACCCCAGTACTGACGGTGTGTCTGAAATTCAAATCTAAGTGGGTGTCTTGTGTTTTCAGTCGCTACATCTTGGCCACCTTACCAGGGTTGGAGAGACTCGTCAAGTATTTATTAAACGTTTTATTGCAAACCCTCCCCTGTCCCTGGGTCACATTCCCCCTGGTGGCATGGAAGGTGAGCTGTGCCAGGTGACACGTGTGAAAGTCCCCTGTGAACCGGAAGCAGGGGACACATTTTGTGGACGTGCACTGGGAACGCAGCCTGAGTCAGGAATCTCGGGCTCCAGGGCTGGCAGGGCCTGGCCACCAAGGCCGCGGGGGGCGCTGCAGGTGTGCTCTCTCTTCTCCACGGGTCCCAGCATCCCAGCCTCCCGTGCCGCCAGTGCAACCCTTTCAGAGGAACAGACCCGGGAAGTGCGTTGTAGCCCATCTGAGTTGAGAGCAATACACAGAGCAAGGGCAGCAGGGAGGGCCTGGGCACTGCAGGGAAGGGCCCCGGGTTCGAATCCTAGGTGCACAACTCCGAGGCCAGTGGCACCGATCGCGGCGTTAAACTCCCAGTGCTCATCACTCACGTCCACGCTTGGGATACGTCGCTTTTCCACGTGAAGCGACTGTATCATATCGGACGTTGGACATACAACAGCTGTTCTAATGAGGGGGGAGGGTGTCAGAGCACCAAGGACGACAACGGGCAGTGAAGGGAAGGAAGCAGGAAAGAGCGGATAACGGCGAGGAGCCTTCCCCCCGAGGAGCGAGACGGAATGGGAACCAACAACCCGGACACCATCCCGGGTGCCGCCTCCCCTCCAGCTTCTCCCCCTCCAGTCCTGCTGAGACCAATGCAACAGTTACACCGGGTTACAGCTAGAATTTGCCCGATGAAAGGAGATAGTCAAAACAGCCAGGAGAAGGCCGTCCGGCTCCCACGTTTCCAGACGACGTTGCTTTGACCACTCTTCTAGATGATTGATAGATCTGTGTCCCCCACTTTTTAATGTTTCAACAAAGATACAATGTATCATCTTTTAGGTGGCTAGCTTTGTGCTGTCCGCAATCGATAGTTAAGGAAGCAAGCTCCTTCCCTGGGAAGTCATTCATAAACAGGCAACCTGAGACCCCAAGATTGGAGGAGACTGGAGGAATCCTGCTTGAAGAATGTGAAGGAGAGCATTGCCTTTGAATAGAGAGTAGAGGGGTCATTTTTCTAATAATGGGATAAACAGGCTTAAATCATGGTGCCCTCATTGCATACACCTTTGTGGAGACGTATAAATAAGGTGGGATCCAATTGTCATTAAACTGTATGTATTTCACCCCAAAAACGGCTGTGAGTGTTTTGGCAACATGTAGATGGATACACTCTGGTGGGGACAAGTTCTGACAGTTATGAACGTCGGGTCCGCTTGGCTTGTCTACCGCTAGGAATTTACAAAAATATTAGTGGTAACGAAACCAACACCATACATGGAAGATATAACCACACGAGAAATTAAAAGAACAGAATCCGTGGGCAGAAACTCCACCTAAATGTTAGAAAATAGGTAACTCTCAGTCTATTCAACTGTTGAGGAGCGGAGAAAAGCAGAACCTCTCTCAAATGATTCAAACAAAATTTATAAAGCATAGACTAATAAAAGGAACAGCAGAAGAAAAGTGCTGACTGCCCAGGTATAATAGTATGTTCTATCAGACACAATTAAAATAATTGACCAATTTCTGGTTTATTTTTTCAAGATGCAGGCGTAGTTCCGAGAACATATACTTGTTTGTTGTTTATCTCCCGGCTGCGTGAGCAATGCCCAGTATATGGCAGGTGGTTGTTAAATGTCCTCGTTTTCGGTGTGCAAGGAAGCTGACTCTGCTGTGGTGGGATTTCAGTTAAAACAGCAACACACTTTAAGCAGTAATCATACCCAAAGAACAGAGAAAAGAGAAGAAAGATGTGTGTTCAATTGCACACACTTACTGTGCTCTCAAAAGGATGTGTGTACGTTTCCTGATGTCCCCTAAAGCGCGGTGACCTCTGTGTTCTATTAGACATCTCTTGAGGATCAAAACAGATTTCTAACTCAATGGAATCACAACTTTTTTTTTTAATTAAAGATTTTTAAATTGAGTTTTAGAGAGAGGAAGGGAGAGGGAGAGAGAGAAAAACATTGATGTAAGAGTGTAACATCCAGCCCTGGCTGGTTTGGCTCAGCCGTTAGAGCGTCGGCCCGTGGAGCAGAGTCGGGGGTTCGATTCCGATCAAGGGCACGTACCTTGGTTGCAATTTGGTCCCGGCCCTGGTCGGGGTCATGCAGGAGGCAACCAATTGATGTGTCTCTCTCACATCGATGTTTCTCTCTTTCTCTCCTTCCCTCTCTCTCTTCCTCCCTCCCCTTCTATCTGAACATAAATGGAAAAATATCCTCAGGTGAGGATTAAAAAAAAAAGAGTGTAACATCCATTGGCTGCCTCCTGCACGCCCCCTCCCTGGGTTGGAGCCTGAGACCTGGGCATGTGCCCTGACCGGAAATCGAGCGGGCAACCTTTTGGTGCACAGGACTATGCCCAACCCACTGAGCCACGGCAGCCTGGGCACAACTTTTAAAACAGTTCTCGCCTGAGGATATGTTTATTGATTTATGTTGAGAGAGAGCGAGAGAGAGGAGAGGAACATCGAGGTGAGAGAGGGACAGCGATTCGTTGCCTCCTGTACATGCCCTGACCTGGGATCGAACCCACAACCGTTTTGGTGTATGCAACAAAGCTGCAATCCACTGAGCCGCCCGGCCAGGGCAAAATCACAACTTTTTTATGGCGGTGAAACATATCAAGGAAAGAAATGTTCGAGTCCCAACACACTTCTCAGGTGCTCTGTCTCGGAACACAATGTTTTGAACTCACTCTGCCTTTTGAAAGAACCTTGTCACTTTTTCAGTCTGTGATGAGCAGAATAATGGCCCCAACCTCGTTTACATCCTAACGCACCCGGGAACGGTGAAGAGGGTTAGGGCAAAGGCCGATGACGGGGATGGAGGGAAGTAAAGTGCTTAGAGCTGGCTTTCAGGTAAGAGCCACCTGTGCTGCCCAGGTGGGCCGGGCAACCCCCGCCTCAGCAGGTGCAGCCGAGGCTCCCAGTATCGGCCGCTTGTGAGAAGGACTCACTGGCCCTTGCTGGCGTGGAAGCTGGAGGACGGGGCAGCATCTAGAGGCCGAAAAAGTAAGAAAACAGATTTTCCCTCAACCTCGAAATGGGACCCACTCTGCACTTCTGACCTCCAGAACTGTAAGGTACCAGATTTATATTATTTAAGCTGCTCAGCGTGTGCGAATTTGCTTGACCAGCAGTAGGAGGTTAAAGCCGATGTTACGAGTGCATTTCGATGTCCCACTAGGGACGTATCGCAGTGCTGGTTATGTTGAAGTTCAGTGCTTGGATTGTTTTCGGTCGCTCATGCTTTTCACCGGTAGACCGTGTAACGTCTTGGACAAATGCTAATCTTCCCTGTAGTAATTGGTGTGGTTTTTCTGTTTGTTTGTTTTTTAATAATAGAGGCTAACATTTACTGAGCACTCTACCTTTTTTAAAAAAATATACGATTTTAGTATTTTTTTGAGAGAGAGAGAAACATCAATGTGAGAGAGAACCATCCATCAGCTGCCTCCTGCATGCCCCCTACTGGGGATCGAGCCCACAACCTGGGCATGTGCCCTGACTGGGAATTGAATCGGGACCTCTCAGTCCATGGGACGGCGCTCAGTCCACTGAGCCACACTGGCTGGGCTGTTTGTGTTTGAAATGCGAGTGGCTTTCTGAGAAAGGTCATATGAGAAATACGTTTTGACACCTGGAGTGTGTGAACTGCCTTGATGCTGCCCGCAGATGGGATGGATATTTGGGTATAGAACTCATCTGTCTCCTGTTAAATAATGACCCAGCACCTATAGAAAGGGATATAAAGTACCGTGTGTTGTATGAAGAATGATTTTAATTGGATGGTGGCTTAACCACCAGTTGGGTCAACAAAAAGCACATCACTGGTTCCAAAGACGTCCCCCTCTGTCCATCTCTGTGATTTTATAACCTCCTCCTGCAAAGGCAGTCTCTGCTGGTGATCTCATTAATCCCTTCCTTGCTCTTATTTGTATTTTTACTACCTAAGAATATGTGTTAAGGAATATGTGTTACTGTTACCCCCTTTTCGAGTTTGATATCAATGGAAATAATTGTCCATCATCACTTGGGTCTTCCATTGCCAACGTGATGACCGTTGGATTTATCCACGCTGTGGGCAGCTGCGGGCCATCTTGGCCATCTCGGCCATCTCGTTGCCACGGCGAGATGCAGCTTATCTCTCTGCTTTTATTGATGTGCATTTGGGGTTTTCCATGTTTTCCTGCCTTTTCGCTTCCAAATGCTGTTTATTTCTCTTTCTACTGTTGACCACGCTTAATTCTCTTTAAGCGACCATCTCAAATAAAATCCCTTATGCCTGTATTTTCTCTTTTAATGGTTTTTTAAAATGTCATTTTCCTGCATTTTCCTGAGTGGGGCTTGGGGACAGGATTGGGAGGTTGGGAGGTAAACTCGGATATTTAAGTAAAGACAGAATTGCTACATGAAGAGATTGTCTGGGTCAGTAGCTACGGAGAGGATTTCAGTACACTTCGTACACTTTGGTTCTTTTTGCTGTTGTAAGACCAGAGAACTCATCTGACGACCTTGGGGTTCTGTCGAAGGTAAGTTCTGTAAAGCCTAAAATTATGATTTGGTTTCGAGAGACATCTGTGTGTGTGTGTGTGGGGGGGGAGCGGCAGTCTGCTGACAGAGGCTGCAAAGAGCTGTGTCTGCAGGAGGCAAGTGACCACGAACTATCTAACACGCAGAAGTGCAGAGCTGTGGTCTCATCGTCAGCCAGCGGCCCAGTGTCCTCTACCCCTGGCATCTCCTTTAGTCACACATGTGATCATCCAGAGCAAGTGCCCCCTCCCCCGCCAACCTGTGCTTAAAGCACACAGCCTCTGATTCAAACCAGCCTCCTGCGGAAACCCAATCCGCACCCACCAGGGCGGGGGTCCTCGTGCTGACACGCACCCAGCGATGTCACCTTTGTTGTCATTCAGCGCCGCGCACGGCCATAAAGGAGCGAAGGCAGACTCCGCACAGTTATTTCCTCAACAATTACATCCCGGGAGCCTCAGAAAATGACTGCTTAGCCGCGTGCTCATTTCAAATAGTATTAGGGACAGGAAATAAAGTGGGATCAAATACTGACACCCGGGAAGCTCTTGGTACTTGTTTTCTAGAGACTCTATTTTTCCCCCTGGGGATGTTAATCCGACCACAGGCAGAAAGGTGGTCATTACAGGAAGAGGGTAGCTTCTGTTTCCAAGGTTCCATTGCGCTGTGCGTGCTCACAGCGCGTACTCACACGCCCACGGGCCCAGGGGATAAAGCAGGTGGAAGGGGGCGGGGGCGGCAGCCAGTCTGGGAAACTCCAGCTCTGGGAGCAGCAGGGAGAGAGCTCAGGGACAGAGCCCAGAGTGCTTCCCACTGGGAGCTGGGAGCACCACGGTGAACCTCAGTGGCTCTCCGTTTTCCAGGTGCAAAGTGGGGACAGTAACCCTGGTTCTCCTGGTTCTGCCTTCTTCCCAGGGGGGTGTTGGGACTCAGTCCCCTAGGGCAGGGGCTCAAACCACATAACGTCCAGTGCTTTATGAAGTTGGAAACAACCACGGGCTTTCACGATGTAAGCATTTGAACACTATTTTTGACGAGTGTTGTGATTGTCATCTTGTGACGGTGCACAGAAGACTGTCCGGTTCTCTGGGGAAGAGCGTGGGACCGTAGCTGGTGCGTTTCGTGGGCCAATAATCACAGGACGCGTGCCTGTGGGCGCACTGGGAGCTGCCGGGCACAGACAGGAGCTCCGTGACAACCTTGCTCGGAAAAAACGGCCCCCTCGTTGCGAAGGAGGGAGCCCAGGTGCTGGGCATCTATGGTCTCTTCACCTGGTCATGCAGCTTGGGAAGGTCAGAGGCAGGACTTGAACCCGTGACCGCGTGGCCTGTGCCTGTACTGTTCCCTGCCTCCTCTTCCTCCTTTTTCTCCCCACCCCTCTTCTCTCCGTCTTCCTTTCCCTTCCACTCCTCTGCCTTCTCTCCCTCCACACACACACTCAGATGTCTCTCCCGTGTTTAAAATGAAGCCCAGATTGTATAACGATTAGCCAGCTGGGTTAGTTTTCCTGCTAATGTATAGAAATCACATGTTGATGTTTCCCTGTTTTGGATTTTCTTATTTTAAAACAGGTAGGGTGCTGTAGTTGATTGACGTTTTAGGTCAAACATCTCCGAGCATCTCGGAGTTTTAGCCACATGGGATTCAGACGGCCCCGATGTGGGCTGGGGTGCTGGGCCAGTCCTGC
Organism: Tadarida brasiliensis; assembly: GCA_030848825.1. Classification (NCBI taxonomy): domain Eukaryota; kingdom Metazoa; phylum Chordata; class Mammalia; order Chiroptera; family Molossidae; genus Tadarida; species Tadarida brasiliensis. The sequence goes on along the minus strand of CM061278.1, from coordinate 25,550,032 downwards.
CTGGGGAACCTTGGAGGGACATTGGTGGGGGGATTCCCAGTGAGGAGACCCCCGTGTGGTTCAGGCTGGGGGAACCCAGAGGCCAGTGCAGTGTGTTTGTTCCCCCGGGACCAGGTCTTACATTTCTGCCTCTTTGATGCTATGCCCTGGTCCCTGTGTTCACACACCCCGTCCCCATCAGGGAGAGAGCGAGGTCCAGTTCTCTTCTAGGTGCCGTCTTGCTGCATGGGGGTGTGCTTCTCCGGGACAGTCCATTGACCACTCGGACACTGGCTTTTAGGGCTGAATTGGGGCTCCCAAAGTTGACAAACACGACCCCCTGCACCAGCCTCAGCCCCGCCGAGCACCCCGGAAAGTGCTGAGGCCAGTGCTCGGCCCGGAGCAGGGCTGGAGTGTGCGGCCAGGGTGGTGATAGTACAGCTGTCGCACGTCATGCATTAAAATCAACTCTTCAAAATAACGTTTAACGATCAATAGAAGTATTCTTTTCGATGCCACCAAACATGCTTTAAAAAGGAACATGGGACCTCCTGTGTTCATTCCGGACCTGCCTCACTGGCCCGCCTTCTCTTTGTTGTCCGCCACTGGTTCTCCTCGGCCGGCCTCGCTCAGACAGATGGCCTCGGCTCTGCCCAGGGCGCCCGCCCTCTGTTGCTAAGCAACCAGGCGCATCCTGGCTCCATCCTTTCTCTCTTTGCCGCTCAGCAACTCGAAATCGCCGGCCTCGCACTCCAACACGCTACTTCCTCCTCTCGGCAGGGCTGAATATCCATCAAGTGTCTTCCTGGGCTCCCGTCTCTTCCTGTTGCAAATTGCTTTTCCTCCTCACTTCCTACTCACAGCAGCCACTCGGGGGGAAGGCAGGCAGCTCCTGGATCAGCCGGCCTGCAGCTGTGGGCCCCGAGGGAAGAAAGGGCCAGCCCTGTGTGATGTTTGGAACCAAGATTTCTGACTGTGGTCAGGTGTGGGCTCCCGGGTGTCCCTTCTGTCCGGGGACAACAAATAACTAACGTGTAAAAAAATAAACGTCAAAACCACCAAGCAAACATCTTCTCTCATTTCAGGGCTTAAGAAAGAGGATAATAAATTTTAAAAATTTGACAGTTCTTACCAAATAAGAGGCAAGCAGAGGACATGGAAATGTTCACGTGCATTTTGAAGATGGGAAGTGTGGGATTTTAGCAGGAAAAAAAAAAAATCCCCGAGAAACAGCAAGAGAAGGAAGACATTTTTAAAAGACTGTAGGTCAGGTTGGGGCCCTTTCTGTCTTTCTAGGTTAAGCACTAGGAAATGAGGCTCCTTTGTGGATTCTTTCAAATCTCATTTCATGCCCCTAACTCACGACATTTTCCTTATCTCTGGGATCACAAATCTCAAATCATTAGACTAAAGTTGACCCAACTGAGAAGCCGGTGGACGTGGAATGAGAGAGGGGGTAACCCCGAGGCTGGGACATTTGGGAAAACATATTCCTCGCTCTTTGCTCTTTTGTGACTTCAAATCCCACTTTCTGAAGGAAATGTGAGAGTGGCGTGGAAGAGCTTGGATTGGAAAGCCAGAGAACACGGGTGATTCGCTTGGTGCGACTTTCCTTAACGTTAAAAACGCAGGCGCTACACCGCGTGACTTGAAAAGCAGCGTAAAACACAGGAGGATTGTGGTGCTGTCGTTCCTGCAAATCCCACAGACATGTCAGTTACCTCACACCGACACGAAATGCGTTCTTCAGGGGCGGACACGCTGGTCTCCTCTCGGGGGACATTCTGGGTCCGCAGGTGCATCTCCTCCCGCACAGGCGGGGTGTGTGGATGCCGCCGCCACCGCCACGGTCTCTCCATCCCGACTGTGGCACTTGGGGGCCTCTCGCGGAACACCCCGGCAGCGAACAGCGATGGTTCTCAGAGCAGCGGGCCGCGGGGGCCAGGCTGTTGATCTCGGCGCTCGGCCGACCACAGAGGAGCTGAGCGACGTGAGGCCCTGCGTCTCTGAGGTCCTCATCGGAGGTTCCCGTGGTCTGTTACTCACAGGACCTTCTCCGTGTTGCCGCCCCATGCCCCCTGGGACGACGCGGGCTGTGCTGGGCATATGGGCGAGGGCACAGGGAGGCGCTGATGTGGAGGGGGCAGCGTCGGATTCGGCCGATGGAGAGCAGGGCTTGGCACCCTGTCAGCGTGGACGGTTCCTGACTCTGTTCGTGGGGGGTCGGCAGTCATCTGCTAGACAGAGGCTGGTGTTCTTGGTCTGGTCATATAAAAATGAAGCAGTGGTTGGGAGATTGCCCATGTGGATAAATTAAGTTCATATATGTATATATGTAACTATATGTGTGTGTTTATACGCATATATATGTGTGTGTATATCTATTTATGGGGGAAGTGGATATTAAAAATGATTAACCCCCCCAATTTTAGCTCATTCCTTCAACAAGTGCATCAACTACTATCCTACATTTCATTTTTGCGTTATCTGTGATTGTAAATAAAGTTAAGTAAAATCACTCTTTTTTAAAAAGAAACAACTAGGTATTTATATTTAGATATATGTTTAAAGGGCTATAATACTATAAATATCATCAGGTCTCTGATTTTTCTTTTTAATCTTGCTGCTGAGAGTATCTCCTGTTCTCTGATTCATACTATATTCGGGAAAAATAAATAGATTCAAGTAAAAAGAAGCTCATTCTGTTTTGAGGGCTCAGGAACATTCAGTCCCCCCTCCGTCATCCCCCTCCGAATATTTCATCACAGCATTGAACCACGAGTCCGGCCGCGGTTTGCATTCCGGGAGAGAGAGAGAGGCCGCGGAGGGCAGTGCTCAGCGCCCTCGCCAAGGGGAGCAGCCGGGAGCCGTAGCCAGGGACTTGGGGTGAAGCATCCTCGGCTCGACCTTTCAGCAGAGGGGACCTTGTGATAACATCAGAAAGACTCTTTCCCCGCCATGGAAATAATACGTTTCGTTATTTCTCTTGATCCTAGAAGAGTAGAACGCGTTCATGTAGAAACGTGAAAAGAGCAGCAGGGTGAGAAACACCCCGAGGGGGCACCCCAGGAGCGTCGTGGTTTCCTTCCCCTTGTCTCCCCCGTTTCGCACTCTGGCTGCCCTGCCCCTGGCCTTCCAGGTGCTTGTTCCCTACTGATGAGTGGCTTTCCATGGGCTCAATGTGTTAAATTCTGATGGGCAGTAGCTGCCTACATATTCCATGTACAAATGACACTGCTATTGTCCAAAGGGTAAATTCATTCCACTTTAGAAAATAGCTACAGGTTTTATTATGAAGTAATGCAGACGTGTGAGGAAGGCACACCTGGGGGCAGAACCGGCCCCCTCCCTCCTGCCCTGTGCTCCGAGGCCCGCCCACCGCTCCCGGAGGAATCAGCACCTGAGCTCAGGTGAGTTCTTTTGAGGACGAGGACGAGCCCCAGAAATTCTGCTCTTTCCCTGCTGTCTGCATTTCAAAGAGGATGCTGAGAGTGCAGAGAACCGGATCTCGTAGACGCGCTTCCTCAGCCTGTGTGGCCGGGTCTGCTTAGGGGCCACGACCGTCCCCAATTATTTCATAAATCCGGGACCTGTCTCCCAGCTCAGTTGTGAGTTGCCTCAGTACAGGTCCAGGGAGGAAAACTTTTCTTGTCCCTGCCCAACGCCGAGCACAGATCTGGGCATGTGGCAAGTCGTCCTAATAATTATTTTTCAAAAGCGGTTTGCTTCCCCGAGTGGTGAGAGGGACCCTGAGACCGTGGACGCGGTCGTCCCGGGCAGCACGCAGCGGGCGGGCGGACAGCGGCTGCAGGAGCAACGTTTGGTGAGCCTGCCTGATGAAAGAGAGATGGGGTGACATCAGGCGGAACGGTGGGCTCACGGCTGGGGTTAGAACATTTTGAGAACATTAAGTAACTACTGAGATAATGTATCTCAGACACAGAGTGTCAGGATTCCCGATGAGCACGGCATTCCTTTCGGCTGAACCTCATGCAGCCGAGCAGATAAGCCTTCCCAGCCGTGGTGGGGGCAGGGCTGTGCTGTCATGGACACGGGAGCCAGCCCTGCGGTCGCGGCCTTTGTCACGGCCATCCTCTCTGCCCAGTATCCCTGTCCCTTGTCCTCACGAGCTCCCCCTCATCCTTCAAGATGCGACTCAGGGAGTCCTTCCAGCACTCGGGGCTGCCCGAGCCCAATTTGACGACCTCTGCAAAGACCCTGTTTCTGAGTAAGGCCCCATTCAGAAGCCCTGGGCTTCAGGACTCGGATGTATCTTTGGGAGGGACACACTCCAATCCCCTGTGGCTGTCACTGTTTCCTGTGGGTAAGGGCAAATCCATGAGACACAGAGTGGAATTGGATGTGGACTGACACACCGCTGTCCGGGTGGGGAGACTGTGTGTGCCCCCTGAGCCCTGACGACCCTATCGGCAGCCAGGGCTTTTGGCTGAGAACTTGGAGGAATGCAGGTTCAGCCCCGAGGACCAGGGAGACCGTCTGGAATTGTGGAAGACCAAAACGGGGCTGACGTGTTGAATTGGGGTACCCCGGCTCTTCAGGATCTAGCAGGAGAGGGAAAGAGGGCAGGCAGGCCTGTTTCTGAGTCGAACATCGAGCTGTGGGTTCTCCGGTGAGTTCACGTCGGCCTGCTCGTTTATAAAATGGAGATAATGAGAACACCTTCACCCAGGGTTGCGGGGACTGAAGAAGACACGCACAGCATCCGCACCGAGCGGCACTCGGGCCGGGCTCAGTGTGTCCCCCGTTCTGTTGATTTCAGGCTCTTGGAGAAGCTTTCACACGCTGGCAGTCGGCCTTGCGGTGGGTAGATGTTTGTTGAATGAATAAGTGTGTCCACAGCAAAGACAGAGAAGATCTCAATGCCACGAGAGGATAATGACAGACCTTCAGACAAACACGTTATATGAAGAGCATTGTAGTCTCAGGGCTAAACAAAACACATTTCAATATCCTAAGACCCTCCAGTTAAATTTTGAAGCATTTGGACAAAACTGTTGTGTCATTTTTTTGATGTAGGAAGCCCAGATTTTTTTTTTTTTTTAAATCCTCACCCAAGGACATTTTTGCATTTATCTTCAGATAGAACGAGAGGGAGAGAGGGAGGAAGAGAGAGAGAGAGAAAGATCGATGTGAGAGAGACACATCGACTGGCTGCCACCCACATGACCCCAACCAGGGCCGGGGACAAACTGCAGCCGAGGTATGTGCCCTTAGCGGGAACTAAACCCAGGACTCTCTGGTCCACGGGCCGACGCTCTAACCACTGAGCCAAACCGGCCAGGGCCCCGATATTATAAGAGGACTTAGAACAGATGACTTGTGTTTTCATCAAAATCTCAGAGCCGTAAAAAAACTGTAGACATTTCATATTTGTCTCAGTTAAAAAAAAAATTATGTAGTTAATTCTTATTCAGGAACAACTAACTACTATCCATCAATACTATTTTCAGTTCTCAAATCGATAGCCTGGATGTTTTTGGGAAAAAATCTAATTAGTCTCGCTGAAGGGTTCCCTTGGAAGGCAGGGAGGCCCCGCTGGTCCAGGTATTGACGGGGAGGGGGCCTCCTCTGAGCTGCGTAAGTGTGCTGGGCCATCGTGGGAACAGAAGGCGCTAACGAGACAACTTCGTTCTTGTGCCCTGCACAGCTGACTGCGTTTCGTTTGCATTTGGTAAAACATACATTTCACGTTGGGAGCTGGTTTTCTGCAAGTGGGGTGCTGTCGCCCAAAGAGACAAGCGTGATCAACGAGCCAACCAGAAACGTCTCAGCACAGAGCCTGGCTGTTCTTGGTGCTTTGGGGACGGTAACGGGACAACGCTGTGAGGTCAGTGGTCCGGCGTCTGAGGTCGAGGTGTGCGGCTGTCCTCCGAGTGTCACGGCAGCCCCGCCCGCCCCTCCTGTCCCGGTGGGAGCCATGCTGTCATGGCAGCTGGGGGTCCTGCCCCTGGGTGATGGGGGGGTGACCCGCATCTAGCCATTAAGCTGATCCCGAGTGCGAGGCTGACGAGGAGCAGCCCCAGCCCAGGCCCCACGCACCTGGCTCAGGGCCCCCACCTTGCCTGGGTCCCTCTGTCCCTGATTTTAACGAAGCCAAGTTGATTGGAGTTTTGCTTCGTTTGAAAAACCAAATCTAAACATTGTGATGTTTCAATGAGAGAATTGTACCTCTGGGGACCACGCCCAGGGTCTGTCTCTTGCCATTTCCTGTCACGTGTCTTTAGCGGTTTCCTCGGCTCCCCTGCCTCACACAGGGGGGACTGTGTTCAGTGTCTTTGGTTCTGCCCCAGCCGGAGCCTCCCGAGTGCAGGGAGCCCCCGTCCACCGCGTGCTGCTCACTAGAGCGCTTCTCGGGGCGCCCTGTGGCCTCATGTGAAGAAAACTCACTTCCCAGGGGCGGACATCACCACCCCGTCACTCGCCTCTGTGCCCTGTGCTCTCCCGAGAGGTACTGTCCTCAACAGCTGGGAAAGAAACACAGTGCGGGCTGGACGCCACTTCTGAGGTTGGGTGGGACTCTGGGTAGAAGGAACGAACCTCGGTACAGCTTCTCAGGAGGGTGGGTTCACTCCCCTGCAGACCAAGGGAGCTGTTAGGGGTTTCTAAGCAGACGCCCTGTTCACACTGGCATTGAGCTCGGTCCCCTGCCCCTCCGATCAGAGCTGCCGCCCCTCCCCCGGCTCTGCCCAAGCCACAGACCCGCGATGTCACCCACGTGGGGTGCAGCGGGGTGTGACCGGGGTCTTTGTGCCCAGCAGGCGTCCTCCACAGAGTCCGCCGAGGACAGCTGTCTGCTCTCCATCTGCTGCTTTTTCTTTATTGATTTTAGAGCGAAAGGAAGGGAGAGGGAGAGAGAGAGAGAAACACCGATGAGAGAGAACATCGACTGGCCGCTGCCTGCATGCCCCCCACTGGGGATCGGGCCCACACCCTGGGCATGTGCCCTGACCGGGAATCGAACCGGCGCCCTCTTGGTGCATGGGTCGACGCTCGACCACTGAGCCACACGGCCGGGCTCCACCTCCTGCTTCATGAAGTGACACAGTCCGTGCTTCGTGTGCATTTGCCACCTGTTCCACAGTCAGGAACCTCCGCATGTCCCGTCAAGTTCTAGTTCACCTTGCTGTCCGCTTTGTCCTCCGTCTCTGTGATCCCGACACCTCAGGCCTCGGGGGACCGTGGGCACCAGTGTGGCATCCCTCCCACACACGCCCGCACCTCGAGGGTGCCCGCCTCGCCCGATCGCTGCATCCCTGCCCGCGGGGTGTCTGAACGAGCTCAGGGGTCCAGGGCTGTCACTCTGCACCTGGTGCACAGTAGACGCTAAAAAAACATTTGCTGACGGAGCGCGCGAGGGATCACGCTTGGACACGAGGAATAAAATCTCAAGTACACTTTCAAACTACAAATGACCTCCGGGCGGAGCCCGTAAAGATTGTGTTTCAAAACCGTTCCTGTCCATTAGAAGCGAGTGGTCCCAGAAGATTTTGGCCGCATCAAAGTTCTCCATTATTCTTTAATTGGGGCCCAGCAGCTAAGAGTCCTGTTGTTTTGTCTGTGGCCGGGCGATCGCTCCGGGTCCTCTTCTGGGTCTCCCTGAAGTGAACGGCACCGTGCAAACATCCCGAGCTTCGATATATTGATTGGAAAGCTGGATGCGTTCTGCGCCCTTTACCCTGCACGACTCCCGTGGTCTTGAAGGTTGTGTTCGCGTGGAGGACGGGGCTGTGAAGTTTCCAGGAGCACTGCTCTTCAGTGGGGTTAGGAGACGTGTCTCGACCCTCGGGGAGGAATTCCAAAGAAACTCTGTTAGTGTCAGAGATAACTGAATAAGATTATGTTTTGATTCATATCTTGATCTGGGGGGGAGGGGGACCTTTATGTATGATCTTTATATATTAGTGAAAGACGAAAATGCCTATAAAATCTACGTGCATTTTCTGAATGTGAGCTTCTGAGAATTCTTTCCTCAATATTTTCACGTTTAGCATATCTTCAACTTGCAATGTAAAGATTCCTCCCTCTGCAGGGTCCAGATTTTTTAAAATTAATTTTTAATGAATAAAAACCGCACAATTTTTAAGCTTCCATAAGGAGATTATGTGTCTTAAACTCAAGGAAAACCACCTAATTTTGGGCTAGAAAGTATGTCTTTATTTGAAGTACTTGTAGTCATTTTAAAAAAATGGAGTTCCTGGAAATACACTTAAGAGTGCGTTCTTACGAAGGAGAGTTGTAAGATAGAGCAGAGATCCAGCGACCGTGTCAAGTTCATTCCGCCAGTACGAACATGCAGCTACTCGACACACGTTTGACTTGTTATCACGTTTCAGGGAAACGGAATGGTTGCCTTTAAGCAACTGAAAAGAAAGAAGAGTAAAAGCTGTTATACCGTGTCCAAAACGAAAACAAGAAATCACGTGTTATAGTGTGTGGTTTGATTAGCACATTCCTTTAACTGTGGGTCCCAGGCAGTGAGCTGGCGGCTCAGCACGCTTTGTGGTCTCCGCACCTTCGTGTGTGGAGAAACCTGAGCAAGTCCCCGGGGTGCAGGGACACTGTCTCCGCAGCGTGGGGAGCAGATGCTGAGGGTGAGGGAACTGACGGACGAGTCTCAGCTCACGGCTCACGGGCCGGAAACTTCAGGGTGGCCTCTTTGATGGCCTCCCGAGGGCGGAGGGGGAGGGTGGACCCCTCGCTTGACCAGGTGGTGTTGATTGGCCCTTAAGGCGACCGTGTAATCCAATATCTCGAGAGGACCTCTGAGTAGTGTCAGGTGCGGTTACAGAGCCGCCGTCAGGCTCGGGGAGAGGAGGGATACCCCCCGTTTCCTGGATGAGGGCTCCTTCCCACCCACCTGCCTCTCCCACAGCGTCCCCAGCTCTGTTCTGGGTGCTAACAGAAGTTAGAACTCTTGCTTCGTGCCTCGAAAATGCCACCTAATTGGGTTCAAAGTGACATAATCAGCTACTCGATGGATTGTTTTGTCTGTGCCCAAGGACCTCAAAGTGCTGTCTGTCCGCACGCGGTCCCCAGGCAGGTGAACCCGGGGACAGAAGTAGCCTGAGGCGTGTGTGGGCAGGCCCGGTGGTCTTAAAGGCAAGATCCGGGTCACGTACCGTGCGTGGCCTTCCTGGCCAGAGAGGAGGGGGTGACGGCCGCTGAGTCGCACACTTGCAGTCACTGGGGGCTCCCTGCCTGCCTCTGACCCTCTTCGCCTTTCTCCGTCCCTTTATTTTTTATTTGTTTAAAAAAATTTTTTTCTTTATTGGTTTTAGAGAGAGAGGAAGGGAGAGAGAGAGAGAGAGAGAGAGAAACATCGATGAGAGAGAACATTGATTGGCCGCCTCCTGCATGCCCCCCACTGGGGATCAGGCCCACACCCTGGGCATGTGCCCTGACCGGGAATCGAACCGGTGACCTCTGAGTGCATGGGTCGACGCTCAGAAGGTGGTCAGACAGTGGAAAGAGCGTCGGTTTTGGAGAACACACGCGTGGATCTGAATGCCCGCTGTACCACTCACTGGGGGACCCGGGCACCCTGCCCGTTGAACAGAGAAGACGACACCTGCCCTGGGCACCTGTGAGGAGAGAAGACGGCGTGCGCAGGTGATCCTGGCAGGCTGCTGGGTGAAGAGCAGTTGTCGGGTTGTTAAATGGCAGGTGTGCGGCCACGACCGACAGTCTTTTCCCTTCCTAGTTCTGGAGAGAAAAGTCGTCATATTCTTTCTGTATAGGTAGTTATTCTGCCACGTTATTTAAAAGGGGGCTTTTTGGTATATTAACAATGTCGAGCTTCTTGAAGGTGGTCCGTGGTTTCCCACAAGTGGAGAATTCACTCTAGCCTCAAAAAGCCCGCTCTTTCTCCGTGTGGCATTGCGGATGTACACGAAGTCGTGTGTGGCTTCTGACCAGCTCGGCTCCTCTGTGGTTAGTGTTTTGATTCTTTCCTGGCTATGCTTCAGTTAAAGGGACCACTGGACACTTTTACATACGGGTTCTACTCTGCTTAATAAGCTCTCCCCCTGGCTGCCCGGAGGGCTCACACCAGGTAAACCGTACACTTAATGAATAATTAAGCACATGTCTTTAAAGAAGCCGAAAACAACACCCCTGGTGATGACTTCTCAAAGTACAAAGGACCATTCAGCCTTCCGGTTGTGATACGTGTTAATTAAAAATGGAAAGTCCTAAGTAACTGAATATTGATTTAGAGTTCTTGCCCCGAAGGGCAAGTTGGGGACTCCAGCAAGTAGGTGGAGGGAAGAAGCCTTCTACAGGCATCCTGGGGGAGGACCCCGCTCCCAAACCCTCTGGGTGAACGGAGTTTGGTTGCTGGCCTTAGGGTTTGACGGCTCGGGTGGACCAACGGCATTTCTCAGACTTGCCCTCGCTCCTCAGCCTTGGTTTTGTTGTGGGGTGCTCAGCGAGATGAATCGGGCTGATCCAAGGACCTGGAGGCCGCCTGAGGATCTGGGCTGTTTGAGGACGGGATGTGAACAGTTAGGCCAGCAGTATCTCTACTGCGTGGGGAAGTGTGTTCACGGTGCTCACAGAAGCAGAAAGGGTGTAACTCAAGCAGTGTGGAGAGACTGATGATGGTACAAGTGAGATACATTCACTGTTTCAAATTAGAAAACCATCAGGTAGAGGCTGAAAGAAAATGACCATGGATGTGTTACCCGGTAGCCATGTCTGTTAATGTGGTGAACTTCCTTCTCGCCTTTTCCCCCTTGGCTGATCACGACCTTACATAATTTTCAGAGAACGGAATATGAAAGAGAGAAGAGAAGGAAACTGATGAATAGATCCAGATAGTGGGTGATTCTTGCATTCAACAAAGTAACCCCAAGGACAGGGAGAGGGGTGCGCTGTTCTCTGTCAGTATGGCGTCATGCATCTCGAACGACAGCACATCCATGAGTTCTTTGTTTGGTCTTTGACACGTGTGCTCGAGAGACAGGTATTGGCTATTTTTTGCAACACGTGTTCCAGGAATAGAAACTTTATCCCGTGATTCACACCTCAGAATTCTGAAGTGATGGGCAAAAGAAACCTGGACAGCTGGTTGCGAAAGAACTGCAGGGAGAAGATAGAAGTTTCTAGAAGAGGAGGCTGGAGTTCTTAAGGAGGGGTAGGGTGCTTCTGTTGGCGTTCTGAGACCATGGCAACCCCAAGCAATGCTCCAACTCTAGATGAGCATCCGAGAATTAATTCTATCCACCCAGAGATCACATCAGATCCCCCAGGATAAGGGTTCAGTCCTACACAACTGCCACCCACCCCCACTTCAGAGGCCAGCTGCAAGCCCAGATTGTCACCTGGACTTCTTTGGAGTCTTGAGTTTGAATCCTGACTGTGCCACTTGCTTTAGATGTTGGAGACGTGACTCAACTTAGCTGTGACTCAGTTTCCTAGCTGTAGAGTGGGGCTAGTGGACATATCTCATAGAGACGCTGTAAAGGTCGAGTCACGTAGTGCAAACAAAGCACTTTGCCGTGTCTGACGGATTTATTAAGTGTTCGATACATATGAGCTAAATCATTTTTAATTATAAAATAAGAATTTGCAATGATGTGGAGAATACACTCAAGTAATGTGGACACAGTTATCCTTCAAGCATCTTATCTTTTCACTGGGTGCCAAGGGTAAAGATGTGCATACATATGAAATTATGTCTAAGTAAGTGGGTCAATGTAAACCAGAGGCCTGGGTGAGCGCGGTGGGCTGATATGTGTTAACCTGATTATGACAGTGTCTCGCTGTGCGGGGTCAAGGTCAGGACTCACTGAGACAAAGTTGTCATAAGGAACCAGGTTTCCAACTCATATCTGTAGTGATACAACCTCCCTGTCACATGAATACCTAGAGCTTTAAAAAGAATTGAATACAAACCTATCTCCTTGTTTCATTGTTTATAGGAGCAGGGAAGACTATTATAATCGGTCTTCAGAGAACATTACATTGTAAAGACTTTTTTGTGAATGTCCACAGGCGTCCTTAGATGAGAATGAGTCTATTTGAATAAAACCAGCAATCGGAAGGTAATTAAAGTCATTTTGTAAGGTGCAATAAAACTCCATTGTTGGGTCTGCAGAGCGTGCTCGTTTCTGCAATTGTGAGGGTGTCTCTTCAGGCCCTGAGCTGTTCTGAAAAATTTCAGAGCCACAAAGTCTGAAAAAACACAAGGACGAGATAAAGGCTGCAGACACAATGAGCCCTGCGCCCTGGACGGTACAAACTGTTACAGCGGGAAGGGGGGGGGGGTAGAAAGAGGGTGATAGAAAGAAGTTAATGCGTAGTCTTTAAGAAACAAAATAAGATGCTTAAACGAAGCACGCTAAATGGGGGGAGGGCAGGGGAGCAGAGGAAGTGAAACAGCGGAGGACGATACATTGTGTCCTAGAGAAGGGAAAATGAGTTTCATGTTTGCAGAACGTAGGCAGTGAAACGTGTGTCCGTGTGTCTGTGAGGACAAGATTGCATGCAGGTGAGAACACTTGTTTCCCAGGGCCTGACCTCAGTGGGGGCGTTGGCCAGATGTCAAAGCCTGTGCAATAATAATACGTCACACGCTCCTGGCTCAGAGACCGCGCCCGTCAGGTAAAGGCAGCACCTTGCAAGGGGCCTGGAAGAGACTGTGGGTGCCCTCTCTGAAGGGCAGCCTTTATTTGGCAGCAATTCACTGGGCACCCTGCAGAGTTAGCAAAAGACAAACAACAGCACCAGTGAGGCAGAATGCCCACCTAACTTCGAATAGCAGGTAACCCTGCTAGTTTTTAGTGTATGCTTTTGCCACGCAATAGTACGGACACGGTTACACTAGAAAGCTCACTGCTGATCCCAAATTCCAATTGAACCGAGTATCCTGGATTGCGCCTGGCAAGCCCATCTGGGATCCGTGCTGGGTGACGGGAAGACTGACTCCCTCCCAGGTGGTCACTGGGCCCAGACAGGAGAATGGCCTTGCCGGTGTCCCCGTGGGCCGGTTGCTGATCTCAGCACAGAGGAGGCCAGATGGCCGTGCCCACGGTCCCGCACTCTTATCGCTCTGACCCTCCTGTTCTTCGGCTGCCTTACCTGCCATGTAAATGCTTATTCGGAGACCCGCCCGTTGAGAAGGCTCTGTTATAGTATTTTGCCACAGTAAGTAAATTATTGACTTGCTGGCTTATTTGCTTTTCCCTCCCGGGAAATTCCATCTATTTTGGTGGAATTTCAGGCGTCGCTTTTCGATAGACGGGAGAAGAGATGGAGGTGGGCTGAGGGTTGCAGTTCCTGGCTGCTATTCGTGGAGCTGGGCAGATACTCTAGTGTAGGTCCCACTGTGGACGTGTTTTCTGTTCCCCCCACCCCCGCTCTGGAGTGTGCCATCAGCCAGGTTTGGGAAGCATTTTGTAGCTTACGATAGTTCGGAAAACATTTGTTCCCACGTTCCCCACCTATCAGCTTTGTTCTCAGAGGCAAAGGTAGTCTGGTGCACCTGTAATTGTTCTGCTCCTGCTGGCTCTGCTCTTAGAGCTCCCCAGGGTCTGCCTCTCGGGGTGAGGGCCAGTCTGACGCTCTGGAGCCCCGATGCTGGCTTAGAAGAGGTCCTCACTCTGAGCGGACGTGGGGCAGCCCTGGCCGGCTCTCCCTCAGAGTCTAATTATGTCCTGAGAAGGAGTGTCATCCACTAACCTCCCGTCCACTGAGCATGCAGAGGGGATGCTGTGTGCAGTCCCTGGGGATACAAGGATGCTTCAGGGAGCGGGGACTGTGGAGAGACACACAGGTGGCCATTTCAGTGCAATGCGGTAACTGTTTCGGTAGCGATAAGTCCAGGGTGCTGTGGGAGATCCCCCTTAGAGAATGCGTTTGACCCAGAGCGGGGGCATCGAGGAAGAGTGTCCAGAGCCTATGAAGACTCGGTTGTGTATGATGGACCCACGTACAGAGGGAAGTGTGTAGCAGGCAGAAGGGGCTCTGGGAAGTGTGGGGGTGGGAAAAAGGAAGCAGCTTTGAAAGGAGCCTGACAGAGGCCCCGGCTGGGGTGGCTCAGTGGATGGAGCGTCATCCCCAGCACAGAAAAGTTGCCAGATCTATTCGTAGGCAATTGCCTGGGTGGCAGGCAGGAGGCAGCTGGGCGATGATTCGCTCTCACATCAATGTTTCTCTCCTCCCTCTCCCTTCCTGTCCCTCACCAGTGGTGACAGGTGAGGCTGGAGAGAAGGGACAGGTAGGTCGGCAGGCTCTCAGGTGAAGGTGAGGGCGACTTGCGTCCTGCAAAGCCTCTGTGCACCCACACGTGCACCTGTGAGGAGCAGCCAGCAGCTCTTTCTGTGCCCATTTGGTAAACTGAGAAGAGCCCCAGGCCGGGGCACTAAGCCTGTGCTCCCTCTTCGAAACAGGGCTCACGTGAGTGTAAGATGTCCCATGTGGCCGTGTGAGATTTACTTTAAAAAGAAAGAAAGAAAGGAAGAAACGGACTCGGTCTCTGGCGAGGCACCCGAGGAGGGAGAGCTCAGAATCCCCACTCCCCGTGGTAACTGCTGACCCCAGCATCCTGAAATTAACCTCTCAGGAAATGCAAGATTTATAAGTGGTGGGCTTTTTTTTTTTTTTTCTTTTGAAAAAAGGTCTTAATAATTCAAAGAACTTTTTAATGATTTTGAAAGTGCATGGTAAGTACTTGATGGATTGGATCAATTCAGCCTTTGTAGTGCCGGGCGCTGATATCCTGTCCTCCGCACGTGGAGATTCCGCAGATGTGCAGAAACGCTCCGGGTCGGGACGCTTCCTTATGACATTTCCTTGTGCGCCTCCTCGCAGAAAAGAGACGCGTGTGTGTGTGCTCGGGAGCTAGTCATTAACTGCAAAAACAAGCTGATTCCCAAACCCGCTTTGATCTGAATGTCCCGTGATTTATCTGAGCGTGGACTGAATTCCTGATGGTGATGAACTCCCCCAATATTTACATCCCTCCGGATAATCGATGCTCATCACAGTCAATACAGATGTTCCGCGGCCCGAGAAGAAAGAGGGTGTCAGCATAATAACATCTTAATTACTACAGCGTGTGGTTTCAGCTGTATCTTTTTTTGACAGCGTCCTCGAGCACAGCCACCGTATGTATCTAATTCAGGGAAACTGTTAAGATGATGGCACGTGTAACATTGTAGCGTTCCCCACCAAAGACAGAAGCGATACCGCTCAACTGCCTGTTTAGTGAATTTAAATCATGCTCCTGGTCTGGACTTTCACCTTCGTCCCCCGAGGCTGCGGTCTCTGCCGCGTCACTCAGCTGTGACGGGAAACAGATTTGCGCGTGGGTGTTTCATGGTACAGAATCTCTGATTTGAACGAGCCTAGCCCTTCGTTCACCAAATCACCAGACGGATGACTGTGAAGAAAAAAACAATGCAACTGTAATTTATCTGCTTGGGAAAATTCCGTCTGATTTGCAAATTTTGTTTTCCGTCGGCCTGCTTGACTTTGGCCTGCCAAGTTTCGTGGGACTTGGAATACACAAGTCAGTGGAAACCATTCTGGAAAAGACGGGGATAGCCTTTGACTTCATTTAAAATGCAAACAGCACAGGCCTGTGTGGCTCAGCTGGTTGTGCATTGTCCCATGCACCCAGAGGTCCCAGGTTTGATCCTCGGTCAGGGCACACGCCTGGGTTTCGGGGTTCGGGCTCAATCCCCAGTAGGGGGTGTGTAGGAGGCAGCCGATCGATGTTTCTCTCTCTCTCCCTTCCTCTCTCAAATCAGTAAAAATAGTATTAAAAATAACCTAGACAAACAAACAAACGAGTGAGAACCTGCAGAACAGCAGTAACCCTTTCCACAGCCTCTGGCCGTGATGCGTCATCATCTCCGGGCCCCTTGGCTGTTTGTGCAAACCCAGAAGACTGCGCGAACTTCATTTCTGAGACTTCTGGGGTTTGTTCAGCCATCCACGAGTCACTGTGTTTTGAGCCTCCACGGATGAACAGTTCCAGAGATGATTGTAGTGACGCGTGGGGAGGAAGAGAGCCGAGGTGCCTGAGATCTCACTGAGAGTTGGGACTGAGCTTCCAATGCAGCTCGTGGTGGGGGGAGTGGTCCAGGAGGGCTCCCCAGGGGCGGTGTTTGCTGGAGGGAGAAGAGATTGCGGAGAGATGGGAGCGGCTTTGGGGGGCGCATCTCACACCGTAGAGCATCCATTTATAGTAACTTTTCTAGATCTAGGGCTAACATGTAAATACCTTTGAAAGATTATATGCAATTAGAATAAAAGAGAAACATTGCAATCCCTTGCCAGGATTGAATTTCAAGCGTGTCAGGTAACCGGACGATCTTGGACTGACCCTGCCTTGAGGAACGACAGGACCGGGCACCGTGTACAGACTCACACGCTACCTCTGTCCACGAGGAAGGCAATTCATCAGCCCCCAAAGGAATCGACAGTGTTTGTATCCGATTTTAAAAGCAAATCAAGCCATGTGTAATGGCCCTGTTTTTCTTTATGTTTTAACCCAACTTACCAGGATGTAATACATTTCCATGATTTTGGACTGCGTTAACTAGGAATTAGCAGTGTATTAGGACTGGTAATTTTGAAGAGGAATGATAGTGTTAATCATTAATTGAACATAGTTTATGTCCTAATTTAAAATAATGACTGTTCCATTAAAGTTAGATCTCCTGCAGACCTTAGGGTTTAGGAAAATCGAATACGGGTTGGGGCACACAGCCCCCGTCTACACAGAGACGGGGTGAGGCAGCCGGTCCTGGGACGTGGGGTGGTGTGTGGGGCTCCGGGAGGTGTTTTCTAAAAACACAAGCACCATCGCTGATCCGCTGGTGATCACTGTGTTAGATCCCGCCCCCACTCTCTTGGGGGAAACATCATTGGAAGGGTGTTCAGAGGGGCATCTGGACCACAGGTTTCTATGGTCTAATCGTCTGAGAAACTCTGGGAGGAGCCGGTTTTTCTCTGCAGGGCAGTGCGTTGGTTTGAAAATGTCATGTGCGTTGTGTGTCTGTGGGGACCACCCGGGGCGGCACTGCCTAAGCTCGGGGGGCCGTGGGGTGCTGCTGACCGACGCTGCAGTACCAAGGTCCGAAGGGCTTGTTGTCGTAGATAACCAGTGACGGCCCGTGGTCATGTCCATGGGTCTGAAAGATGGGGAAGGGATAGAGAATGAAGACAGTCCTGAGTGAGAGACAAGAGGAACCCACCCAAACCCCCGAACTGTAACAAGAGAAGGGGTGTGTGATTGTTTTTTACTTTTATTTTTAAATATTTATTCTTTATTGATTTTAGAAAGAGAGGAAGGGAGAGGGAGAGAGAGATAGAAACATTGATGAGAGAGAACATCGATTGGCCGCCTCCTGCATGCCCCCCACTGGGGATCGGGCCCACAGCCTGGGCATGTGCCCTGACCGGGAATCGAACCGGTGACCTCTTGGTGCATGGGTCGACGCTCAACCACTGAGCCACACGGGCCGGGCACGTGTGATTGTTTTGTTCTCAGATCTCCGAGGTCCTGCTTTCCTTCACTCTCCTCTGCCATGCGGACATGCTCACTCTGACCTGTTCATGGGATAAGAATAAAAACCTTAACAGACGGCAGATCCCGTGTGCTGCGTGAAGCGCTGTATGAAGACACGTGTGCACACACGTGTACACGGAGCTATAAGAACATGGATTCAGAGGACACTGCCATTTGTAGTACTCGGACCAAAGGCCTCTTTTCTTCCCTCTCCCCCCCGGCCCCCGCCTGGTGGCAGGAAGGACCCTTGCTTAGAATCGAAAGGGATTGAAAATGGTTTAGAAAACATAGGGTTTCAACTCTCAAGCTTTGGTTTGCTGAGGGGAAGGAGAGGCCAGTCGTTCTTGCCGTAGGGGCCACCCGCACTGGGGCGCAGAGGTTCTGTCCGTCAAAGTCAACCCTGGGTGGCTCTGACCGAGACTTTCTGTTCCGCATCAGGTCAACTGTTTTCTGAGTAGCTCAGGGTGAAGCTTTGTTTAACAATCCACAGATACCCCAGTCCCCAAACTCATGGTTTGCTTGCTAATGTGAAGAAAATTATTTTCTGATTGCATACTCGGGTGATTTTCGTCCCCTCAGTCTGTACGGTTAGTGAAGGATAAAACCATCTCTTATCACTCACAACGCCACCTGTACTGAACAATTTTCGGAATTGTTTTCCTCGGACGTTGTGAAACGAAACCCACGCTGTTTTGGATTACACACCAAACTATGATAAAAATGAAGCGTTAGAGACCAATTCAGAGGTTAAATGCAAAGGCCGTCCTTGGCTCATTAAGTAAAAATATCTCATTTAATGAGCAGAAGAGGGCCGAAGCACAGTGAACCCTGACGCAGAGCAAATTGCTCTGGTGATAAATGGTCCTTTATGGGGAGTGTAAAAGTTAATAATACTCAGGGGCACGGCAGTAAACGCCGAGGTGTAACTCACCCCATCCACTTCTTACTTACCAACACGCCACGTGTACCTAGTCACTGGGACGACCGGAAGAGCAGAGGAGGCCCCCAGGTTCCTGGAGCCACCCGTGTGTGGCGCGTTCCCCGGGCGTCCTCTGTCTCGTGTGACTTTAAGAGACCCTCTCTGCCTCCGTTTCTTTTTTCCCGTCGTTTGCAACATTCCGCTTCTCTCATTTTTGTTTTCACTTTTGGTCAAGCATTTGACCTTGTTGCAGTTCAAGCTGCAGCCCACACTTTATCTCTTGGTGAGCCCTGTGAACTCCGCCACACATTCATCCTCTCTGGTGGCCCTCAAGTGACCTCAGACCGCACTTCCAGAGGACTGGCCTGTCGTATGAGAAGCGGGCGGGGGCGCCTTTGGTGGGCACCCCCTGGCTCTTTCCCAAGCAAACGTTTCTCAGTAGAGTCGGGCAGATCCGTACCCGGGGGGGTCAACACCCCACGCGGGGGGCAGGCGGAGACGCAGCAGTTACCTGGGGGGTTAAGTGTATAGATCGAGACAGAAGGAAAAGGAAGAAACTTTTTTTTTTTTTTTTAAAGAAATGATACATCAGTGGTTCTCAACCTTCCAAATGCCGCCACCCTTTAATACAGTTCCTCATGTTGTGGCGACCCCCAACCATAAAATTATTTTCCTTGCTACTTTATAACTAATTTTGCTACTGTTATGTCTTAGGCAACCCCCGTGAAAGGGTCGTTCGACCCCCAAAGGGGTCGCGACCCACAGATTGAGAACCGCCGTGATACCTGTTTCTTTTTTTCCCTGCTTTGACTTTGCTTTGAATGACATTTGCTCCTCTTTTTGGCCTGATCCCTGCCTGGTTTGGAAATACGAGCAGGTGCGAATGCCATAGAATCGTATAATGTTGCCTCCGTGGAGGCAGAGCGTAGGTGCACATGTCGTTGGGTGATGCTCCTTGAATTATTTTTCCTGGACTTGAAAAATAATACAGTTTTAGAATTTTTATTCAAAGCGGGTATTCGTCTGTGGGAAGACTTGGAGGCCAAAGTGAGACGTGAAGAATCTCCAAATGCGGGTATGACTGACAGGGGTGCGCCACACCTCGGAGCCTCTGTGCACTCTGTTCCCTCTGCCTGGCGGTGTTCCCTGCTGTCCACCTGGCAAACGTCAGCTGACATTTGAAACCCAGCTCGGACATGGACTCTTCTGACCACTCTGCTCCCTCACGCCGGTGGAGCTGGTTCTTCTGTCTCTGCTACTTCCCATTTGCATCACTGCGTTTTCTCCTCGTGTCATTGTTATCTGTCCACATTTCCTGCTGTGCTGTCCGGTTCCTGAGCACGGAACCCGTGTCTTGGTGACTACTGCGTATCTAACACCTAGATGGTGCCAATAATGATGGAAGCAGGGCTGGAGGAAGGGAGGGAGGGAGGGAGCAGTTCGTCCACTGGAACCTCCTGTGGACAAACACGTGCTGAGCCGAGAGCCGTCGTGAGGACCGTTCGATGCAGTGGCCATGAGCCAGCCACAGCTGCCCGTCGAGCACTTGAAATATGGCGAGGGTGACCGAGGAACTGAGTTTTTTATTTGGCAAATTGAGTTACTTTAAATTTAAATGCCCACACGTGGTTAACAGCTAACTGGGTCAGACAGCGACTTTCCACGGCCGTCTCGTTGCTGTGAAAAGAACTTTTAAGGCTCAGTGCAGGCATGTCCTGGTGGCCCTCTCTCCCTTCTACCAGAGACAGGAAGGTGTGGCAGGGGCCCTGCACAGGGTGGGGCCTCAAGCACCCGCCGAGGCCCTCGGATGAGGGAGAGGACTCGCTGTGTGGACTCCATCCGTGGGGTAATGAGCATCTAATGTTTCAGTAGTACTTTCTACAATTTTACTTTTCACTCTGCCCCTGATATGTTCACCTCCATCCTGTCTCTTTCTGCCTAAAACAAGTCCTTTCAGGGAAAATTAGGTTATTGTAAATCACTTAGGGAAAAGGCAGAGAGTGTGTGATACTTTAGGAAGCCAAGTGTACAATGTATCACCTTTAAAAAAAAGTCCTTATAAAAATAAACATTCAAATAACACAATTTGAGTAACATTTTAAAAAGACTGAATGATAGTTTCCAACGTTTCCACACGTATTATCTCATTTAGTCCTCTCGTTAGCCCGATGACGATGAGTCAGAAGAGGGGGTGTTGGTATTTTTGGGTTATACATCGTGGCCTCGGGGAAATCAGTGAGCCGTCCTCGGTCGCTGAGGGTTAGAATCCAAACAGCTTCCCTCGTTGTCTGTTCTTCCCCCAACATGCTCCTTATACTAGTTGAGGAAGTCACTTGGCTTTTAAAATGGGTGACTGGTTCTCTCAGCATCTTCCAAACACCCTGACTTCAGGCTTGTCTGGCCTCCCCCCATAACCTCCACGCTTCAGGAGGGAGAAAGCTTCGATTCCTGTCGGCTGTGTAAAATTAATGGCGCACTCATATTTTATTGAATAAATATTAATGGTTGGGTTTGGCAGGGGACAGGGGCTATTTTAGACCTTTCCTGTAAAGAGGATCATTATCACACCCCCAAATTTGATTTCTGGAGTGCTCACAAGTCAATATTTCTTTGGCGCTGTGGTTGGTCCTAATTGTGCTTCCTAATTCGCCCTGGAACACCTGTCAGGGTGAGCAGCTTCGGCTAAGTGTGTCCCCGGTGCACTGATGTACCCGACTGTCCTTCGCGAAGGTATCTTCCATCTCGGAAACACGACTCCGTGGTTGGTTTGTCCTGTCAGCAATGGACACGACGGAGCTGAATCAATAACACGTTTCATTTCAACACCGTCAATGCACAGCAGCCCTCTTCCCAGCGAGGCTCGTGGTGTTGTGAATTAATTACCTGGAAGGAGTGCAGGGTCAGGGAGCCTTGCTGTGCCCGGGGTGCCGCACCGGAGGGTCCCCTCTCTGCCCCCCCCTCAGCATCCTTCCTCCGTCTCCTGGACCTGGTCTGCAGTGAGCTCCCCTGAGAGTTGTGTACGCCCTGTGGGGACGGAGCCACGGAAAACACTTGCTTTGCCATACATTGCTCAATTCTTTTCTCCTCTCAGGCAGAAAAATAATGTTTTTATATGTGATACGTATAGTGCACTTCGCACGTTTTAAAAATCAGAATTTGATGTCTCTGAAGTGAATACATGCCTTCTCCTAATTCAGGGCAAGAGCACGAAGATCTGGGCAAACCCATGTGGGTTTGATGACCTCCCGCTCCCCATGGAAATGAGGATTCTTGTTGATGTCCCAGAATTCAGTTCAAGGAAAGACAGCTCCGTCCACCCCGCCATGTCACCGTGGACACCGTGGCAGCCCCTTTCCCGACCATCTAGCGTCAGGTCCCAGAAGGTAGATTTTCCATCAGGAGGAGAGCAATTAAGAAGCAGGAATTCACTAAGTTTTAAAGTACTCGATTGTCTATTTTCTTTAAACTAAGGACGAGAGCGGCGAGCTGCATTAGGGACCCCACGGCAGCTCGGCCATTAGTAACTATAGAAACGGGCGACCAGGTAGTGAATAGGAGAGGAGAAACGGGCTGAGGAGGGGAACACAAGCCCAGCTGCGCACTCAGGCCTGAGCATCGTGATTTAGGGCAGGGGCGTGGGAGCAGGCTGGCCGACCTCTTTGCCCGTTTGTCTGTCCGGACACTGCCTGGCTTCTCCGGGACTTGGGCTTGGGATGTGGCACCCAAAGGAGCCAACGGGTGTGTTTTCTTGCTAATGAAGCGTCTTGGAGGACCGAGCAGGTATAAAATACAGCCTCCGTGCGTGTGTTTCAGGCGGAGCCGTGAGGGGCCTTCCCCACAGACTCTCCAAGGGACAGTCACGGCCAGACCCAAGCTTCTGTAAAGGGAGCCCTGCATTTTCTGTGTATCGTCTACTTCCTGGGCTCCTGAACAGAATACCAAGGTCAGGGCGTGCCAACGCGCCACCTGGGTCCCCAAGCCGCCAAGGACGTCAGGTTTCAGAATGAGACGGTGCTCAGGGAACGCAAGCCGCCGTGGAGTCACCCCTCCTCGTTCGAGCTCTTTCTCCCGTTCCCTCTCTGTCCTGCTTCCCACAGCGGCCATTCACCCTCGTGGGAGCTGGGCTTTCAGGCTCAGACTCGTGGCAGAACTTTCTCAGTGGAGTGCTTTTCAGAAGCGATAAATACCCGGATTGCAGGGGATGGAGGATGCCTGACGCAGAGCCTCCCATCTGTTCAGACGAAAAGGAAAACGATCGCCGTACAGGTGCACTTGCTGGCCCATTTCCCATTTCCCCACAGTCTTGGTAAATGACACAGAACTGCACAGGGACCCAGGCATGTGGACTCAATGTCCCTTTGTTTACCTCATTGTCCACATTTGTCGTACAGACCAGCTCACCTTACATACGTTTGATGTAGTGTTTAACCTGTATTTTCAGAGACAAAAAGGTTAGCAATATGACCTCTCGTTAATGCATACTAGTGAATGCATCATGAAGCAAATCACTGAATTATTAATTGCCATAAAAAGTAGCGTTAGGGCCCTGGCCTGTTTGACTCAGTGGTTAGAGCATCAGCCCACAGACCAAAGAGTCCCAGGTTCGATTCTGGTCGAGGGCATGTACCTTGGTTGCGGTTCGTTCCCGGCCCTAGTCAGGGTCGTGCGGGAGGCACCCAGTCGATGTGTCCTTCTCACGTCGATGTTTCTCTCTCTCCCTCCTAATCTGTCAGAAGATAAATGGAAAAAAATATCCTCAGGTGAGGATTAAAAAATAAAAAGCAGCATTAGGGACACATCAACAGGTCTGAGGAATATTATCTTTGTTTTTCTTTAGCTTCCAGAGATATATGGCTACATAACAATGATTTTCAACCTTGTTCATCTCATGGCACACATAAACTAATTACTGAAATTCTGCCGCACGACAAAAAATACATTTTTGCCGATGTGACAGAAAAATGGGTACAGTTTTGATTCATTCACACTGGACGACTATTGTTGTGTTGGCTGTTCTCACGTTTTCCCTGGACCATCTAAGGGAAAGGAGGTCAGCGCCCCTGACTAAATAGTCAGGTATTGCCCGTTCTGAAAATTCCGGTGGCACACGGTTGACGATGGCCGCTGTATAAAGAGGTTGGGATACGTTTCAGAAGCAGCGAAGCGGGAAAGACCGAGACGCCGGAGCCAGCCGGTCTGTGCAAACCCGGTTTGGGCACTGACAGCTGTGTGACCGAGGGTGGCCGCTGCAGCTACGAGAGCGTCACCCCTTAGTGGGGACACAGTGGCCTGGGAGACCACAGCCCTGCGAATTGAAAAAACGCCACTTTTCTCAGACGGGGAATGGGTGATGGCCAATCGCAACAAAAGGACTCGAGGAAGTATCTGTGAAAATTTTGCTATGTGGGATGTCTGAGATTTTTCTGCCTACATTTTCTTCTAGGATTTTTATGGATCACGAGTCACATTTAAGTCTTTTATCCATTTTGAGTTTATTCTTGTGTATGGTGTAAGTTGGTGGTCTAGTTTCATTCTTTTTTGTATGTAGGTGTCCAATTTTCCCACCACCATTTATTGAAGAGTCTGTCTTTACTCCATTGTATGCTCTTGCCACCTTTGTCAAATATTAATTGAGCATAATGTCTTGGATCAATTTCTGGGTTCTCTGTTCTGTTCCATTGATCTATATGCCTGTTCTTGTGCCAGTACCAGGCTGTTTTGATTATGATGGCTTTGTAGTATAACCTGATATCTGGTATTGTGATCCCTCCTACTTTGTTCTTCTTTTTCAAAATTGCTGTGGCTATTTGGGGTCTTTTTTGGTTCTATATAAACTTTTGAAGTATTTGTTCTACAAGTGTCCATCAGTAGATGAATGGATAAAAAAATCTGTGGTATATATACACAATGGAATACTATGCAGCTGTAAGAAAGAGAGATCTCTTACCCTTTGAGATGACATGGAGGGACCTGGAGAGTATTATGTTGAGCGAAATAAGCCAGTCGGAGAAAGACAAGTATCACATGAGCTCACTTATTTGTGGAACATAATGAACAAAATAATCTGTCGACCAAAAGAGATCCAGAGTCATGGAAGTAGGGAACAGACTGACAAACCTCAGAGGGATGGGGCTGGGAGGGGTGGGAAGAGATAAACAAAAGAACGTACATGCATATATGCACAACCAATGGACATGGACACTAGGCTGGGGAAGGCAGGAGGGGGAGTGGGAGCGGGAAGGAGGGGGTCAATGGAGAAAAAGGGACATCTGTAATACTTTCAACAATTAAAAAAATAAAAAGACGCGAGGAGAAGAATGGAAAGGCTGAGACCTGGCTGCAAAGCCCCTCCTCGAGGACCAGCAGTAGGAACAGAGGGAGGGACTCAAGACAACGCAGATGAGAAAAAGACAGTCACGCAGAAGGGCACTTTCTCTTTTGGGAACCATTTTAGTGAGACCCGTTAAGATACTAAGTATCCCTAAGCGCTAACTGTCTGAAGTGCTCACTTCCTCCCCAGAGACTTCCATCCTGCCTGGAGGGCGCTTGTGCTAAATGGGGGAGGTGGGTGTGATGTCCTTGTAGGGTCCCATCCTGGGAGCGGCTGGGGCTGGGGTGTGGAGATCTGAGACTTGACCATTCAGGAAAAGCCCAGAAATGAAGGACGATTTAACACCGTGTTCTATTCCTACGACACAGGTGACTCTCCCAGCCCTTCCCCCACAGTGGCGACAGTCCTTTCGATAATAATTTACATGTTTTTTACAGTCCCTGTAGAGATGTACATGCTGCTTTGATCTTGTTTTGAAATCATTTTTATTTTTCAATGACAGTTGACACACAACATTATAGTAGATTCAGGTGTACACCCCAGTGATTAGACATTAAATAACTTGCTAAGTGATCATCCCGATAAATCTGGTACCCATCTGACACCATCCATGGTTGTTACAATATTACTGATGAGATTCCCTGTGACACATTTTACATCCCTGACTGTTCTGTAAGTGCCCATCTGTGCCTCTCAATCTCTTCACCGTCTTCACCAGCCCCCCAAACCCCTCCCCCCGGCAACCGTCAGAATGTCCTCTGTATCCATGACTCTGTTTCTGTTTGATGCTTTTTTCTTGTTTAATAGCAACATATTTCTTGAATTTGTGACGGACTGAAGCCTTTTGAAGAGTTTCAGGCTGTGCCCCAAATTGTGTCTTGCGTTGGCCAACTGGATACATTTGGAGAACTTGTGGCCCAAATGAGCGTGAAATGATAATAAACAAAGGCTGTGTGACCCCCTGCGTCTGCCACAGCACTCGCTGGTTCCTGGGCTCCGCTGAACCGTCGTTCACGCGGCCGGTCGTCAGTCAACCTTCCGCTAGTGCAGGATTTCAGGAGGAGGCTGGACGGTCGGGAGCAGGCCGGCCCCAGCGGGCCCCCGGGGACACAGTCCAGGACGGCAGAGTGGCGTTATTTCTCTTCAGTGTGTGTTCGCCCTGTGTAGGGAGGGGAGCAGGTGACCGTCCCCGGCCGCCACTTCTGATGGGTGACAAGCAGTGGTGGCTGGATCTCCCACAGCCACGCACGGTCTTTGATACTGCAAATGAAAAACTGTCCAGATCCCATGGACCACGCTGCCCTTTCTCGCTGTTTGTGGGTGGGGGCGGAGCTGTCCCAGGTGCGGTTTCCTCATCTTCAGGGTGGAGCCCTGCGCCGTTAGGCAAAGGTCAACAGCCCATAAATAGAACGTGTGCACCCCCTGAGGTTGTACCAGGAAGGCCAGGGTGATCTAAGATCTACTCTGAAGGAACAGATGTGCACCCCCACCCCCCTCACCTCCCCCACCCCCTTTTTGAAGAGTCAGAACACAGATTTGTCAGTAATACAGGAACAACCCTCGTGGCGGGGAGTTGCCAATACGAGAGGAATAAAGCTTCCTATTATTTTGGTAAGAAATGCCTAAATTGAAATTCCAAAGGGCATTATGAACTTGAATTAAAAAGGTAATGGATTTTTTAATAAGTGCTGGGTCAAGATGTATTATCAAACTGTTTTCCATAGGGCATAGAATATACCATCTACCCTTCAATAATACCAGGCCCAGTCCTGCTTCCTGGAGCCAGCTGAGGCTGCTTGTCTGTTACAGGGTCTCCCACCATCCCTAACTCCACGGCCTAGGGAACGTTTTAAATAGAACCGTTTCCTACAGAAACTCCGACTGGCAGAAGCCGGTTCGCTCTGGACCTGGAGAACCTGCTTTGGGAAGGAGCAGATCAATACTGTTTGGGAGTAAGCCACAGAGGGAAATATCACGACGAATTAGATAAATCATAAGAAAAACCGTCCAAGCTCTGACCCGCAGGCTCATCCCCCCTGATGGCTCTGACTCAGGACAAGCTGGGCAAATTCTATGTGCTTGGAGATTCAGAGGGCTTTCAAAACACAATTTTAATTATGCGAACCATTTATTAGTCGTGAAAGGACGGAGTCTGCGGACCCTGGGAGTCTGTAGAGAACGTAAGCAAGCGCTGGAGAAATGCTGTGCGTAGTCTGAGTTGTAGGTGAGCTTTTTTCTTTTCTGATTTACGGTTTGGGTCCACAGCCAGACTTACGTCTTTATAGTGTCTTTCTGTCACTCCTGGCTGTCTGACCTGCTTCTCTCTGGGGTCCTGCGTCTGCTGGAGGAGCCCCTGAACACACCCTGAGGGCTTCTGACATCTCAGTGAAGAAGTCAATGAGTGGGAGTTCATCACGGACAAAACCCTGCTTCCTCGCATGTGTCGGTGCGGACGGTTAGGGCAGAATTAGCCCGGGAAGCTGGCGTCACTGTTCACGGCTGCATTGATTTCAGAGGGTCTTGGGTTCATGCGGAAATGTCCTCTGTGAAGTAATTTGATACGGGAGGCTTTCAATTCCTTGCTACAAACTGGTCTGCTTTCTGTGCCTTCCATAAAAACAAAGCTCTCGGTGAGATAAAAGGCCTTCCTCTTCCATCATGAACACGGGGAGAGACAGGATCTGGAAAACAAATTGATACATTTCTGGAGAGGGGAACCCCTCATAAAACACTGAACGGTTCAAGGTCCCTTCTGTCCCTCCGGACGGTGACAACCCAGGGGTGGTGGGGGCGGCACACGCCACGGGACGACCCTGCTTTAAAGTTGAAGAATTTACGGGAACTCCGGATGGCAGACAGAAGCACAGGTTTTCCTTCTAAGAAGGGACAGGATAGCTCTTTAGCGGTCACGGATGCAAGGACAGAGAAGAGTAAAGCGGATGGTGTATGCAGACACACAGCTGGTTTAAGATCACGGTGGCCCTGAAAATCTGTGGCAAGTTGTAGAAATTCTGCTCGCGGGTGGGAAGCCCGTCTGGGGTCCCCTCGGGGATCACTCGTGGCCATTTTCATGCATGTCGTGAACTTGTTCACCGCCGAGTTTGTCCCAGGGCTCCCTCTGCGCCTCTGTGCGGTCTACATGCCCTCATTAATTCTGGAAAGGATTTCAGCGTTCAAATTGCAGTGTTCCAAAGAGTAGCCGATTTCTTTTAGGCGTTGGCGTGCGGAACTCATTGCAACAACCCCCAGGTGGCTGGATTTTATTCTACAACCGGCCCCGGTGAGAAGAAGCGGACCCCGACGCAGTGGAGATCTTGTTCCGCTGCCTCCTGCTGGGCTCTGGGTCCCCAGGTCCAAGTTCTGTTCTCACCGCGAAACTTCAGGCCTTGGGCAAACCCACTGGCTTCCTTTTCTCCAATTCAACGGTCAGAGCAGCACCCTGGCTACATTTGTGTTAACACCCCCCAAAGGGAGTCTGTGGCAATTTAGCGGGGTGGGGGTGCTCTGTAGTTGGGTTGCCTCGAGGGAAGAGATTGAGAGACACCTGGGCACAGGGACGGTTGCTAAGCATCGTTATGTTTCTGGAAGACCTCCTGGATCTGTGATTCTTTTTTTTTAAATCCTTTTGGGAAGTTGAGAATGCCCCAAGTTTCTTCCCCCCCCCCTTTATTGAATTGAGAGAGAGAGAGAGAGAGAGAGAGAGAGATAGAAACGTCGATGAGAGAGAACATCGGTTGGCCGCCTCCTGCATGCCCCCCACTGGGGATCGGGCCCACAGCCTGGGCATGTGCCCTGACCGGGAATCGAACTGGTGACCTCTTGGTGCATGGGTCGATGCTCAACCTCGGAGCCACACCGGCTGGACTCCCCAAGTTTCTCGATCCTGGATCAAGTCCACGGGGCCGTCCAGGTTGTAGCTGTTCCTCTGTCAATGTGACACTCGCCACTGTCTGTGATCGGCGAGTCTATGAACAATAGTTTGGGGATTCTGAATTTATGAATGGACAGGCAGCTTTGATCTCCTCGTGGGAGCAGACAGCACAGGCTATTCAAAGGTGCTTCCACTTAGATTTACATTTCATTCACCCGTCTCGTGCCTGTGAGTGCCGGGTGCGGGTCAGGCTTGGAAGGCACGTCACA
The DNA here is from genome assembly GCA_030848825.1 of Tadarida brasiliensis. NCBI lineage: Eukaryota > Metazoa > Chordata > Mammalia > Chiroptera > Molossidae > Tadarida > Tadarida brasiliensis. Next base: position 25,521,124 of record CM061278.1, on the reverse strand, counting down.
GGGCACAGCCCTTCAGAGACGGGGTGATGAAGCCGACACATGGCAGCCTCCTCCATAAATCTCAGAGTCCACGGAGACAGGCTGATGGTCGAGCCTGCCCAGAGAGAGACTCGTCAACGAAGGGAAAGAAAACAGTGGGTGGGAAACTTGCCGTGTGGACGAGGCAATTGAATCCCAAGGAGATCTCGAAAGAGACAAAAACGCTCTGATTCTGTGGAGCGAATGCTTAGGAAATCGGTTGGCTGAACAGTTTTGGGAAGAATGAGGGTGAGAATGATTATGGATCGTGATTGTAAAAAAATCAGTCAGTGGAAACCTCATTTCAGTGAAGCAGGGAGGCCAGGAGGGGGCGCCGTCACGCCGACAAGCACCGAGATGCCCTCCCAGCTCCCCTGCTCGCTGCTAACCAGCTTCCTCTTTTTTGTTCAGTGCTCACGGCAGCTGTTGCGAGTCTGCAGTTGCAACTCTTGTCGTTCCCTAATAAACCCATTCTGCTGGAGAAATATCGGGCCGCTTCTTGTTGACAGTCCACACGATAAGAGAGACAAACCAGTCTGCAGGTGGGGGAAGCCCATCTCCCCCCCATCTTCCTGTGCCCGGGGGTACTTCCCCGATCTCCTTGCATTAAAATCATTCTTTCTTATGATTTGCCCAGTTCTGCAGAGAACACCCAAAGCATCTGTGCGAGGGAACTGAAATATAAACAAAAACGGTGACGGGGGGAGTCACGCTCCGTCCCACCCCCGTCCCACCGGAACGTGGTCTGCGCTCTCGGCACCCACCTGGTCCGCACGGACGCGAAAGCACAGGCCCCACATGATCTATCATGGGACAGAGGAACAAATTAGGAAATAAATCTTTGCAGGAAGGAGGGGGAAAAGGGCAAAAGGGAGTCGAGGGTTCCATCCCGAGGACAAACTGGAGTATTCCTTACTGTCCTCGAGCTCTCGGGGGACGCCTGAGCGAGGGTCTTAGAAGTCGCTTACCGAAGTGAAACTCCGAGTCACAGAGGGGACGAGTTGTGTTTACACAAGTATCGTGACCCCTTTACAACTCACCATCTGAGCCAGTCCGGGGACTCATTCCATAATTTTGACATCACTTAAAGGAGATGTTCTTTCACAAGAAAATGAAAGGAAAAAAAAAGTTTAGATAGTGTAAATATGTTTTCTGACCCACAGAAGCCATCGTCCGCAGACTCTGACGGGCCAGCCTTCCGGCCGGACGGCGTCACACTGGGCTTGCTGTCCGGACGCCGAACCCCGTGACCCCTTTCATTGATCACCTCGCTGGACTGCGAGTTCCTTCAGGCGGGAACTGCCCCACGGGCACCCCACGCTCGGTGTGACACTTGACATCTGAGAGTGTGCCTGCAGGATTTCAGCATGTTCTTGGCCTTTGGTGGAAACACACACACACACACACACACACACACACACACACACGGTTCCACGACCACGTGCTTCCGTAACAACACAGACGCGATGTCTTAGCCTTTTCCTGCTCCCTCGCCCTGGATCCTCGCCACACCTGGTTTATCAGTGGAGATGAAGCAGGCCTGAGGGGCCTTCGAGCGTTTTGCCCAGGCTTAGTCACCAGTACAGACATCGCATCTGTATCTGTCTAATGAAAAAGCCTCGCCTTTTTTTTAAACTCCACCTTGACACATTTAAGCAACAAAGTCTCTCTTTTTATTTTTTATTTTTAAAATTTCTTTTCCTTTATTGATTTTAAAGAGAGAGGAAGGGAGAAGGAGAGAGAGAGAGAGACATTGATGAGAGAGAACATCGATGGGCCACCTCCTGCATGCCCCCCACTGGGGATCGGGCCCACAACCTGGGCATGTGCCCTGACCGGGAATCGAACCGGCGACCTCTTGGTGCATGGGTCAACGCTCAACCACTGAGCCACACGGGCCGGGCTGCAGAGTCTCTTTAGGGAATCGGGGCTCTTCAGCCTCTATGTGGAGAAGTTCCTACGGAATGAAAGTGACTCCATCCAGCCGGCCGATTTCTTAGGCAGAGGGTCTCATTAACCCACCACAGCCGAATGCCCAAAAGTTTCTCTCCTGTGAGTCAAGGGAAAAGAGGCGCAACAACCACCATGACAAGGATGCATATTAATTGTGTAGCTAATTAACGTTTAATGTCATGCCCGTGTAATTGGTAACCCGGGAGCGGCGGCGGCCTCGCGCAGCTAGGACTTGTACGTTGTGTAGGTGTGAATGCAGAGACCACGGTGGGGCTACGGCCTCCACGCCGCTTGAGATGTACGAGCCCACGCACTCCTTACACAGTCTCTCAAGCCAAATTATTATTATGAAGTAGTTAGAACTGTAATTCCGTGACCTAGTTCCTCTTTATAAAGGGAGATGTTATCGAAGAGAATTTTGACTGCTGACGGATAATAGGATCGGGGTCCTCATGGAATCTTGTTTTTCCATGAACTACAAACACATAAAAAATGATGTGTCTCCAAGAGAAAAGCTCATGAATCACTAATCAGGGAGCAGCTTTGGTCTTCCTATCCACAGAACAATCTCCGTCTGTCCTGGAAAGTCCCAAGTCCGTGTTATTTATTTGTCTCAGCGTTCGGAGATGATGGAGTTGGTAACTCCTCTGTCTCTATTATTTCCTGTTTCCTATGTCCTGGAGCTCGGCGGCATTGTCCAGTCAGGTGCAAGGAAAAAGGAAGCATTGTTTGTTAAACTGATTTCTGCAAAGCCGGAGAAAATAACTCTCCCTCCCACGTGACGGGTTTAAAAGGGAGACCGGCGAAGAGACTTCAGACCCGCAGCTCGCGCCGCGTTTGTGTAATTATGCTCTTAGAATATATGATGTGTTTTTATTTTCATAATTAACAGGAAATTCATGTTATACATTAAATGTGACACCAGAGATATGAATTATGCAGCCGCCCCGCGTGTGCTCATGCACACAAAGCCCAGGGCACGTTCAGCCGGGCTTCCATGAAGATCTATAATGACTTTCAAGTACACGGCTTCCTGATGGAGGATGAGAAACATCCGTCAATGCAAATTTGTGCACGTTTTTTCAGCTTGTATGAATACTTTACAACTTCTAAAAGGAGCGAATTTCCAAAGGGCAGCTGGAGCAGATTCTGTGAGCAGTGTTATGTCGGACGGTTGAGGCTCAGTGGGCACTCAGACATGTCCGCGGACACACGGGTCACGTGAACTTATTACAGGGCGGTGAGCGGCCGGGGCTGGCGCAGCATGGCTGGACGCCACACAGTTCAAATATCTGGTTAGCCCGGCCGGTGCGGCTCAGTGGCTGAGCGTCGACCCATGCACCAAGAGGTCGCCGGTTCGATTCCCGGTCAGGACACATGTCCAGGTTGTGGGCCCGATCCCCAGTGGGGGACATGCAGGAGGCAGCCAGTCGATGTTCTCTCTCATCGACGTTTCTATCTCTCTCTCCCTCTCCCTTCCTCTCTCTCTAAAATCAATAAAGGAAAAAAAATCTGGTTACTATCTAAACCCCTGATGTTAGTTTACGTTGGACAATCAATTGGACCATTTATATTTACAAATAGACTGGACTCTTTTAAATTCAAAATGAAGACTCCCGTATACGTGTACAGAGTGAGCGTGTACATTTACCCACCGACTTCTTGTGAAGAAGGGTTGAGGGTACCGTGACAATCTTACCGTTTCAGCCGGATCGAAGTTTGTTTCTCTGTGAACAGGCCCACGGAGAGGGAAGGGCCATGCTCAGGGAGTACGCTGTGCCGAGTACGGAATGAAATTCAGGCCGGCGCTCCGTAGAATTACACGTAGTCTCCGCGCAGGGAGGTCCAGTGAGCAGCGGCTGCGCGTGGTTCCCCTCCCACGTCTGCCCTGAAGTCCACTTCCCACAGCAAGGAGTCGTCATCCGGAGAAGCGACTCTGCGCACGAGCCCACCCTGTCTACAGACCTCTGCAGGCTCCCCGTGGCCCGGATGGAGGCTCTTCTGGCCCAGGGCCCCCCAGCCTCGTTTCCTGACCTCCCGCCACCTTAACCTCTGGTCCCTGGGCTGCAGGAGCTCCGGGGCCACCACCTGAGGTGACATCGCCTCTTTCATAGCCCAGGGGACAGGCAGTTTTATTAGCCGCTGTTTTCACATTTGCTTTTTCATTTTGCCCGTTCTCTGCTCTCTCGTGGAGCGGTCACAGAGCAACACAGGTGCTCACGGAAACAGACATTTGCTCCCTCCCTTTGCTTCATGAAGTAGTTAGAATTTTCCTTCTCCTCACGGATACGGAAAGTGACAGTTCCCAATGCCACGCACAGAGGAAGGACGAGCTGCCACAAGGAAAATGGCTAGAAAGCCCCTCGATCTCCTGAGTCAGGGTTGTCCCAGGTCCCCGAGCACGGATCCCCAGGCCCTCCCTGCGTGTGGCAATCAATGCCCAACAGCGGCTTGTCAACAAAGTGCCTTTCGTTGGCGGATGCGTTTTAGCAGTGAGTAGCTCCCAGGAAGTGGGGTTGGTGACGCCGTGCATGTATTTACGTTCAGTACTCTGAGATAACTTTCTGCCAGCATGCCCACGCCTTCCATGACAAGGAATTGGATTCTTGGTGTAAGAGAAGAGAATGCAGACGGCCTGCCTGTGAGTGGTAAGAGCTACACATCACTGAGGTCCTCATGCAGGGGGAGGTTGATGGATATTTTCTTCCTCATGCTGCCGCGCAGCTCTGAAGTTGGGGTGAAAACCCTGGTTCTCCACACTGAAGCGCTCAATGAGTAGTGGAGGGGCGCTGGACCCGTGTCATCCACCCACAGGAAACCATCTTCTGTTCTGCCCCATGGACTGTGTGTATGGACCAGAGCCCTTAAAAACATTCCTCTTGTCCGGCCGGTGTGGTTCAGGGGTTGAGGTCGCTGGTTCGATTCCCGGTCAGGGCACATGCCCAGGTTGTGGGCCTGATCCCCAGTGGGGGGCATGCAGGAGGCGGCCAATCGATGTTCTCTCTCATCGATGTTTCTATCTCTCTCTCCCTCTCCCTTCCTCTCTCTCTAAAATCAATAAAGGAAAAAACAAACAAACAAAAAACATTCCTCTCAAGCTCAGGAAGTCATTGACCTGGGACCCTTTACCACGAAGGTGTTGCTCTCAACTCCCTGAAGTTGGCCGTCAGGGCCCCGTCTCAGCTGTGTTCACCAGGAGACGGAAATCCATGTTCTCGGATGTGATCTGAGCCTGTATCTCTCACACCTTCATGGATTCAGAGGCAGACTCAAAAATGGAAACAGCACTCTTCATATCTTAAAGTATTTTATGATTCTGGTAGTAAGAAGTATTACAAAAACACATCCCATATTAGACGGTGCACGGAGAGGCCCTAGCCCGAACCCGGTTCCCACGTAACTTGGTGTATGGAAGGGCCAGCGCTTCAGAAACGATGACCCCGAGCCATGGCGGAGCATGAAAGGGCCGGTGCGGCCAGCCTTTCGTCGGAAGTCACATTATGCTAACGAGCCGGAGAGCTTGTCAGCGTCTCCTGGGTTAGCTCTGCCTCCCTTTGATCACGCAGAGCAGTTCCCAGCGCGGTAGGTGGTCCTAATTAACAGGGAGCTGCGATCTTCTCTCACCACGATTTCACAGGTCAGGCGCCGGACCGTTCTGTGGGTGCTCACTGACATCGTCCTGGTCACGCCCGACGCCTCCCCAGACGCACGGCGGTTATGGGTTTAGCAGTGCCTTTCGAGAGCGAGCTTGATGCTTCTTGTCTAAACATCCCCCGGGTTCCGTAGTCAATTATATTTTCTCCCCGTGGACTGAAGAGGCCCCATACTCAGAATAGGCTTGGTCCACGAGTAATCCACATCTGAATTCTACCCTTGTTTGAATTGACATGGTGCTCCTGGGGTGGGGGGAGGTGAGTGGGTGAGTCTGTGTGTGTGTGTGTGTGTAAAGAAAGTGATTAAGGAGGACAAATAAAAAAAGATACTTCCATTAGGTGGCTGATGGGATAAAGGCGGTGAAGATAGAAAGGAGCCCAGAGTCCCAGTGACGACCAGCAGTTTGTGGCTCACGGTGTAAGGTGTCACTGGCTCAGCTCTGTCTGTCCAGTGGTCCCCACCGTGGGGTTCAGCCTCGTCTCGTGCACAGGCCCACTTCTCCCGTGATTCTCTTTGCTGCATGCAGACCCCTCGCTGGCTCCCTTCAAAATGAGTTGCCTTGTCAACATCAGCGCCCACGCAACTTCCCGTGGCGTGTCTTTCCCGCGTCCCCCAGGCCAGTGACGTGCTCGTGGGTCCTTACCTGGCTCACGGGACCGCGGGACACGTGGAGAAGGGGGCTTGCTTCTCGTCCTGCACGCTCAGATTCTAAAAGTGCCGAGGAACTTGGGGTCCACCCCCACCCCCGTCTTTGTGGTCGGGATTTCTCGACGTTTCTGTGCCGTCATCAGGACGGGGTGTGTGCGGTGTGGTTCTCGGACTTGGCCATGTTTGCGCAAAGTCCACGGTTCCTGAGGGGCTGGGCTGGAAGAGACAAGGTAGATACGTACTGTTGATGGATGAATGAAGGACTGGAGGAATGATGCGTGGGCTGCAACGTAAGTGCAGACGGAAAGGAACAGGCTGGACCCAGAAAAGCCAGGGTGTCTGTCTTCTGCGGTGAAGGCACAGGAGTTGACAAAAGGATCTTGGTTGTCAGGAAGCGTTTAAAACCAATAAATGGAAGGGGTGGGGGGGAGATAAACCACAGAACTTATATGCATGTACGCATAACCGATGGACATGGACAACAAACCTGGGGACGGGGTAGGGGGGATGGGGAGGAGGGTGTCAATGGGGAAAAAAGGAGAAACATCTGTAACAAAAATAAATTAATAATAAATAAATAAAAAATAAAAAAATGCAGATACAAATTTAAAAAAATAAATAAATAAAACAAAACAAATGAAAAAAATAAAACCAGTAAATGGGAAATCGGGAGGTCAGGGAGAGCCGATCAGAGATGCCCAGGCTCTGTGTGTTTGTCGAAGGTTAGTGTGGAACAGTGATGACTCCTTCTTGGTCCCCCACCAGGGAGAAATGTGAAATGCAATTTTGCCCTTGGTTGAGAAGGTGCTAATCTGTCTGACAAGTGGCTGGAACCCAAGGATGCTCAGGTATCCCCGATGTCTGGGAGCTTCACGCTGAGTGGAGTGTGCCTCTCACGTGTCGATGTTTAGGAGGCTTCTGGGTCTCATTAGGGAGGAACAGTTATCAACCACATGAATGCCGACGAGGCCGGGCCGTGTGCCCTGTCAGAGGGAAAACCTTCAGCTTGTTATAACCAATGCGGTTTCCCAGCCACACTCCACGCTTTGATCAGAGATTACCTTTACTCTCTCATACCCTAGAGGACCTGAACGAACCTGATCTCCATTCGCTGTCTTTTCCTTGGGAGCTGCGATCTGCACATTTTTCCCTTTATTGATTATCAGTGAGTATTTATCAAGAAGGCTCCTAAGAGACAGGGCAATGTAACTATGAAAACTTTAATTCCTTTAATTCCTTTTCTTTCTAATTGCGTATTTATCGATCTTTATTCATGTGCTTTCTAAAGCCAAGAATTAGCTGTATGAGTGACCTTTGCGTGTTCATTTAATCCTAGCTGGTAAACGGATGCATTGTGAGCAGTCCCTGTGTTCACAGGTGGATTACAAGTTAAAGGTGTTATGAAATAGCACAGATGCCAGGATACCAGAGTCAGTTCTGTCCAGTGTCACCTTATTTACCACCGCCCGCAGCTATGGTTCCTTCTGGAGCATTTACTAATCTCAGTATTTGCCAGTATTTCTCCACATCTTGCCTTTGCTCACTGTCCGCCTTCCTCTTAGGATTCAAGGTCTAACTAGAATGCCACCTCTGCCATGAAGTCATCCCTGATTTTTCTCCGCTGAAGGGACCCATGCTTCTACGAACTCTCGCCCGAGATCTGCCCCACCGTGCCCTTTGCTGTCCTCTCTGTATCTTACGTCCACCCTTCACAGCTGGCTGCCCTTGACCAGCGCCTCTACGTCCCTGTGTTCTGTTCTTCTGATCCCTGAAGTGGGGACAACTGTCGTGCTGACCTTGGTGAGCTGAGTTTTGTATTCGATGCAGTAGGTCAAGCTTTTCCTCAGTGTGTGGTCCAGGGTGAGCAAGGGCTGTGAGCTGTTTTATCACAATCACACCCTCATAATGAAACTCTGTGGGCGCATGCTAGGACCCCGTCACCGCTGGGGAACAGTGACGCACTCACCTTTGGGTTCGCAGCACCAAGCAGAGAGGCCGCCGAGAGCGGGTGGGCGGGTGGGCGGCTAGTTCATTGAATACAGACGGTGGTTACACTCAGTGCAGAGGTGCGTTTCCGGGGCGAATGTCTGATTTCCAGAACGCGGTGCTTGTGTGCCCGTGAGCAGCGCTTCATGTCGCTTCGCCTCGGCCTCCGCATCTGTGAACTGGAGACCCCGGTGTGGGGTCGCTGAGGTTCCAGTGAGGTGATACTGTGAACCGCTCAGACCCCTGCCTGGACTGTTCTCAGCATTGTGTCAATAATAGTGTTAGGCCCTCGAAAAATTAGGAAGCAAGCAGCCTGGAGAGAAAATCGTAGAGGAAGCGAGAGCGCTCCCGCCCCCCGATCGTCCTCCAGATCCGATCCCGTGAAGAATCGCAGTGGGAAACAGATATCTATTTCTGATCAGAGGAGCGTTTGGAGGTGGAGAGTTATGTGAGGACAGGGTACCCTTGTGTGAGACTGCTCTAGTGATGTGAGAAAGATTCATAGAGTCTCTCTCTTGCCAGAGGGGATGTCAGGTGAGAGATTTACACTTCCCGGGGCTGTGATGGTGGTACCTGCCATCTGTTTGCCTCGCCGACTCCCATCATTCCTAGGCGGGCCTGTGCTTCTCGTTGACCTCCCCGCTCCTCTCCACACATCCCTCATTACGGGCCGATGTGTGCGCTGATGTATGGCCCCAAACCCGGGTGGGTCGGGCGGCGGGGAGAAGAGCCAGAGCCCCACGCTGCAGTGATTCACTCTAATTACGTCCCAATCCGACTAATGGAGAAGTCAGGGCGTCGGGAGACAGAGAGGAATGTGGCCTCTCCGTCTACCTTTCCCAGACACTGACCCCCGTGAGCTGCTGGGACTTGATAGCCACAATCAATAGCTTGGAAAACAATGGGGTCAGCATTGCAAAGATTCAGATTTTCTGCCTCCGAATGGAGCGGAGATGCTGAGCCATTGAGGTGAGTCTGACCTTAGCTGACGGACTGATGGAAGACTCAGTGGAGGGAGAGATGGGAGAACCACACGGGCAGGATGGGGCCGTAAATATAATATCAGCACAATCCTCGTTCGTACTCTGGGAACTTGCTGAATTGTTACTTTGCTATTATCTTAAAAGCAGAAAATCCCAGCTTGGTAAAGGAGTGGATTATTTAAGGAGGCTCAGAAATCAACGACCGATTTCACGTGGACATTTAGTACAGCGATTCCATGGTGTGTCCAACTGTCCCTACACATTTTGGCTCGTTCCGTTCATTCCCACACAGTTCCCAGCTACGAGCTTCACCTGAAATTAGTTTCTAAAGACCCGGGATTAGCATTGTTTGTCACAAAATGCACTAGAACTGGGAGTTCAGAGGTCAGAATTGTCTACATTTAGCATGAATACCGAAGGTCTGCATATTTCTTTTTTTCTTTTTTTTTATCCTCACCCGAGGACATTTTTGCATCTATCTTCAGATAGAGCGGGAGGGAGAGAGGGAGGAAGAGAGAGAGAGAAACATCGATGTGAGAGAGACACATGGACTGGCTGCCACCCACACGACCCGAATGGGGCGGGACAAACTGCAACCGAGGCACGTGCCCTTAGCAGGAACTGACCCCGGGACTCTGGTCCCCGGGCCGACGCTCTAACCACTGAGCCAAACCGGCCAGGGCAGGTCTGCATATTTCTGAGTTGGGCTGCTCGCAACATAGTAGAAAAACGAATTTAGAATTTAATTAGAAGATGCGGAGGAAAGGAATTGCCCTGTGGGTGCACAACAGGGCATGTAAGGAAGAGGACCAGAAAGAGCAACTCCATGGAGCTGAGAAGCATCTGAGATGCTGGGACGCTGGCCCCTGCCGGGGACCAGGCGCGGGCGGGGCTGGCAGCTGGAGTCACGCCCCGGCGCCAGGCACCTCTGCCTCCGCCTCCCCGAGTTCTCTGCCCCCCACAGCCTTGGTTCTTCCTTCACCCACAGGAGGTCCTCTTCTCTCATTCTGGGCTGCAGCCCCCACCCCCCTGGCCCTGCTCAGTCCTGAACCTGAGATGATTTGGGGCCAAATCATGACGTGAGGGGTGACATCGTGGGCTCAGGGTGACCCCTGTGATGCGATGATAGTTATGCTTAAGGTTTATTTTGACACGTTGGATGAAGGGAAGTCTTTCGAGCTTTGATACTCACAGATTTAAGGAAGCGGGAGAAAACCTCACCTGTTTGAACTCCTAGAAGAAGAGATACATGCCCCTCCCCTGAGCATGGTGTGTCTGACGGACGTGATACTGTAACCTAAAGAAGCCACAGTGTGTCTGACGGACGTGATACTGTAACCTAATGAAGCCACAGTGTGTCTGACGGATGTGATACTGTAACCTAACGAAGCCCACAGTGTGTCTGACGGACGTGATACTGGAACCTAACGAAGCCCACAGTGTGTCTGATGGACACGATACTGTAACCTAACGAAGCCCACAGTGTGTCTGACGACATGATACTGTAACCTAACGAAGCCCACAGTGTGTCTGACGGATGCGATACTGGAACCTAACGAAGCGCGCAGTGATTCCAAACGCCGCACGGTAGCTCTGCCGGAGCCCCGTCTGCGCAGGGCCCCACGCCTGGCAAGCTCCCGGGGAACAGCGACAGGGCCACCTCAAGCATCCCGTCAGGACCGGTCAGGTCTAGGTCCCCGCTCCACCCCCGTCGAAGGGATCGCTCTCTTTGCTTTCCTCTGACGTGTAGAGTCTCTCTCCCTCTCTTTGGGGCCGGTGAGCCTGCCATGGGAGTCATTTGCTCACTAACCCGTGGAGACTCAAGTTTGTCCTGCCTTGTTCCTTTGGAAAGGGGTAAGAGTGTGAGGGAGAGGGGCCGGGATCCGACTCAGGGATGAGCAGGCGGGGCTAAACTGTGGCACACACTTGGCCAGCTAAGGTTCCTGGGACACCTGAGGCAAGGCCTGGCGTCAGGATGGGAGCCCACAGGCTGTCCTTGCCATCTGACCGTGCTAGTGGCTGGAGCAGGTGCAGATTGTTGGAGGGGCAGTTAACACGTGACCCTGGCCACAGCCCCGCAGAAGGAGGCGGCCCTGCCGCTCGGGGGGGGCTTCCCTCCGCCTGGGTCCCTGTGACACGTTAGCTGCTGAGGCCCCTGGCTTACGCCCTGGGGATACCCAAGCCTCCGAGGATGCCTTCCCTCACGGCAGGCTACAGACCAAGTACCGATGCTCAGCTACCTTTGAATTCAGACAGACCCAGAGCCGTTTTCTGGGAGGACTGTGCTCCCGGTGCGGCGCGGGGTAACGGCACACCCAGAAATCCTTCCTTATGTACCCGAAACCCAAGCTGACCTGGTGTCTTCCACTTGCGAAACCTGTTACTCCACTTGGCAGCCCACGTTGTTTCAGGAGGGTTTGTCAACCGACCTCGATGCGGAAAGTGCCTTTGGTTCGTTCTCCGCCTCAGACCGGTGCGGCTGGAACTCGGTCTGCCACTGTCACACGGTCCGAAGTGACGCCTGCTTTAAGAGAACGAGACTTCCTGTGGGGGACGTGTGCACCTTACAAACACTTCACATTTCCCTGGATGTATCCGAGGAAGCCTGGTAAGTCACCGAGAGAACTGGATTTGCAGTTCGACCCCCCTTGTTTCACGGAGAAGGAGCTAAAATGACGCGTGGAAATAGTCTTGGAGTCAGACTGGAAAACGGCAGGTTACGTCGTGTGGTGACTGGGGACCGGCAGGGGACAGGTGTCTGCGTCTCCGTTCCTGTGACGTGGACACGGTGATGTTTACCCTGCAGGTTGTAGGGAGGATGACGTGAGGTAGCAGAAGGCCCAGAACTGCTTTTCCAGGGGTCAGTGCACAGGCTCCGCAGCCGGTCAGCAGGGGGCCCGGGGACCCCGACTCCACCTGTCACCTCACCTCCACAGGAGGTGATAATTGTCAGGAGAAGAGGGTACAGAGCGATTAACCTCTGCAGGGTAAGTTATAGGCTTTAACAGAGGCTCTATCAGCCAAAAACGTGGGGAAGAAGAAATAAGCAATGCTCATCTAAAAAGCCAACAAAACAAACGACCTACCAAACCCCCAAAACTCAGGGCCTCTCCGGCGGGGCTGGGGGAGTGTACTTCACTGTGGGAGCTCCCAGGGATCTCCTTTGGTGATACTTCTTCAAAACGCCAAGTCTTTGGTTCTGTTCATCGTGAGATATTTACTTTATCGAGCCCGCCGATTCCCCGGACTGCGTGTTTTCACGTCCTGGAAAGGGTGGAGCTCAGAATGGGGTCCCTACGCCGGCAGCAACAGCAGCGGGGCTTCTCATAAATGCAGATTCTCAGGGCCTCCCCCCAGGCTCCTGACTCTGCGGCTCTGGACTTGGGCCCAGGAAGCTCTGTTTTCACACCTGTCCTGGTGGTGCTGACGCTGGCTGGACCGAGCAGCACCTGGGCCCATGGCCTGGCCCCAGGGCCCTCGGGTCCGTCTGCGTCTTGTTGTTGTTGCAGCTCTGGGGTGATCTGTCTGCGCCTTTGCCCACTCTCTCTGATTATGATTTGGGGACATTCAGTAATCGGCACATAGCGCTGTGGGAAGGCAGGGCATTTTGTTCGTATGGGCCAGGTATTTGGCTGGGCACTTTATGTCCGTTATCCCAGTGATGGCCCCAGCATGACCCTGTGCAGTGGGTCTCATCCCACCACTTTATAGATAATGTAACTGAAGTTCAGAGAGGTCAAGTAACTTGTCTGAGCTCACACAGCTCCAGAGGTAGAGCAGAGATTGAAACCTAACCGTTGGACACGGAACCTTATAAAGATACATAGCAGAGGTCAGCTTTTCTACCAGGAGCTTCATGAAATTGGGAGGACCCAGGGCTTGCAGTGTTTGGGGACAACTGAACTGAGAAATTTAGGGGCGCAGGAACTATAGGTTGGGAGGGGCAGTTACTGGAGCCCAGCTGCCGGTGGTGATTGCCTTCACGCTCCTGGTGGGGGTGGGGTGGAATAGCCACACAGTTCTAACGGCCGGCCACGTTTCAACCAACACAAACACAAACGGAGCGAAGTATCGATCAGAGATGCTTGAGGAAACCGGGCGTGGCCCGTGTATCGGCAGCCGAGGAAGGAGGAGCCGGTGAGCTCTGCAAAGCTGTGACCACCTCAGCGCCTGCTGAGAAGACCTGGCCTCATGGAAGAGCAAAAGAATACATCAACTACCTTGGAGAGATGCATTTCCCTCAGGGGGGAAAAGAAAACAAAACAAAGGGAAACCCTCTGATTACATGGAAATATTTCCTTGCCAATGCTTGGGGGAATTCTAGCATTCCCTCTGCGGAGGAACGGAGGAACGCTTTGTGCCTGGAAAGGTGACTAGGGCTTGGTGCCTGGGAGGACAGGGTGGGGTGGGGGCCTGAGGGGGAGCCAGGGGGTCATCAGAGGCACAGGTGCAACCATTTGGACCGAGTGACCCTATGCAGTGGTCTCATGCCACCACTAATGGGCCACCCTGGCACAGAGCGGGGGAAACCCCAGAAGATTAATTGAATTACAGCCACAGCATGTGTGGGTGTTATTTCTGCTGTGGAGTCTGCATGGATTGTGGGGCGGGCCCGCCAGCTGGGGGACAGTCAGAACATCGAGGAAATGGGAGACGATACAGATGAACAGCTTTTTGGATGAGGAACCATCCTTCAGCTGTTTGCCTTTGGGGTGAACATTTTGGGGGCCTGCATGGGCTCAGTTTGTAACCTCCTTTGTCCAAGAGAAATCTAATTATTTTTCATGCCCGGCTGTGATCAGTATCTTGAAGAGTGGGTGGTAAGTCAGGATAAGCAATAACGTATTTGTTTTATAACACAGTAGCTCACTTTCTAAGAGAATTAACAGTACTATCCCTCCCGCCCCCATTTGGCGGTGAAAATATAATTTGCTTAGACAGGGTAGCATCTCACTAAGTCTCCAAACTAATATTTCTTCCTAGAGGATCCCGTGTGGTGTGTGAGTGCAGGATTTGGGGACAGGGATGATGAGCTGGGGTTGAAGTTGAGAAATGAGAGGAGAAGCAACATGAGTCTCTAGAAAAGAAATCCTTGGCTTGAACTGGATGGGGGGGGGGTGGACGATAAACTTTCAGACCACAAGCGCCAGGGATCAGGGTTACTGGTGAGTAACGTAATTGATAACAGATATTTACATTTTTCCATCTTCGAGAACAACGGACACACTCCGTGAGTCCTCGGAAAGGATTTCCATTGTTTTGAGGGATAGAACTCAGAATCACAAAGTGATCGAGGGAGAGGGGACACCGGCCTACCTGATTCCCTGCTACCTTTGCTGTCGTGAAAGCAAGGTTTTTCCCAAGATCTTTACGGACCGTGTTTCGATTCTGCACCCCACGATCACTCAGAAATTGTGGGGAATGCTCGGCATTATGGGGAGCGCTCCTAGGGCAAGGTTTTCCAGCACAGCCCCCGGTGACAGAGAGCATGTGACAACTAAGAGGCTCTGAGAGTTGGGTGACCGGTCATTTTAGCTCCCTGTCGGAAACGGTAAGCCCCCGGCGTGCTACTTTCTATGAGAAGCCTGAAGGAGCTTTTCTACAAACCTCACTCACCATTTTACCGAGGAGGGGACAGCAGGTGTCGGAAGGAACAACTGATCTGAGATTTTGGGGGCAGCAGCAACCCAAGATGTTCGGTCTTAAGTCGGCTGCCCCAAGAATGTTCTGTTTTCAATATAATCAGCCTTAGGGGAGGGCGTTCTCTGAAATATTCGGAATGTTCCATACATAAGAAATACTCTCCTTTCCGCCTCCCTGTTTGCACAAGCACTGCTCTCCGAAACAGAGCATCATTCACAGGTGCCCCCAACTGTCCTGGGCCAGCAGTGCCCCCTGGGAAAGCCTGCGTTCCACTGAGGACCAGGTTCTTCGGGGCACAAGGCTGCAGTCCACGGTGGAACATTCGAGGCGCCCTGTGTTCTATTCGCACTGAATCAGGGACCAAGGAACAGAAATTCCATCTGCGTGGTCCTGGGCGGCTGGTGTGAGCTGATGGGAACTGCGAGACTGACACCTAGTGGGCAGGATCCGCTGTGCGCCCGCGCTGTCCCTTCCGCGGGTTCTCCACTGGAAGAGAAAGAAATCCTTGTCTCCAATGCAGTTCCAGCAGGAGCTGTGAATAAAATGCTAAGAGTGGACCCTTCTGTAAATGAAGAAGACTCCCTTGTAGCGTTATTTGAAGGATGCACAGTAGCTCAGAGTGAAGAAAAGACCACATCAAGGTGTGGGGTTATTGAGCTGTGGGAAAGAATTGAAATCTATTGACAGGGTAGCAGAAGCGATTGGGATGCTTGTTGAAATTATTATTATTATTTTACCTTTTTTAATTTTTAGGGGAGAGAGAGAGAGAGAAAGAGAGAGAGAGGGAGGCTGAGGAAGGTCTGATCGGCTTATTCTGATGCGAAGTGTCAGGTGAGATCGGATCCAACTGTCAACACCGGATGTTAACCAGTGACAAGTACAATGACCTTAAATTATCCCCCAGCATCTGAAAAGCGTTGCTTCGTAGACTTGGGCCCATTTCACCCTTGTTTGCGGTAGGGAGGCAGTCTGCCTCTTGTCCCTCCCTCGCGGCCTGAAGCACGAACTTCCAGCTACTGTTTTCATTAAGAAACTTCCACGCAGTGAGGACGTCTAGTGACAATGCACCTCCGCCCGGGTATGGCTGGTGACGGCCTCTGTCCGGCCTCATTTACTCGACGGTGGAAGTGAGTAAACACTGCAGATACAGAGTTTCTGAATTTCCAAACAACTGGGTTCTTGGCAGACATATCGGCAAATCCCCCTGGAAAGGAAGTTCCAGATGTGGAATTCACAGTCGGGGTCGCTGACGCCATGATCCGAGCACTTGCCTTCACACCACGTTCTTCTCTATCAGGTGGATGAACGGCTTTGAAAGAGGAGACTTGGGACCGATGGACCACGAAAGTGTAGGAATTCTCCACGTCTGAAATTTAAGGAGTGATGTCTCCTGAAATGGTTCTTTTTTTTTTTTTTTCTTTTCTTTCTGTTTTAGAAAGTATTTTTTTATTACACTCATTGGGGTGACCTTGGTTAATAAGTGTACATTTCTATGATATATCATCTGTATATCGCACTGTGTGCCTACCACCCAAAGTCAAGTCTTCTTCCGTCACCATGTAGGTGACCCCCTTTACCCTTTACTACCCCCACCTCTTCCCTCCGGTCACCCCACACTGTGGTCCGTGTCCACGAGTTTCAGTTTTCTATCCCACATATGAGTGGAATCATATGGTACTTATCTTTTTCTGTCTGACTTATTTCACTTAGCTTGATATTCTCAAGGTCCATCCACGTTGTCACCAATGGCAGGATATCATCGTTTCTTATGGCTGAGTCGTAGCCCATGGTATACGTGGACCATGCCTTCTTCACCCAGTCCTCTGTCGCGGGACACTGGGTTGTCTCCAGGTCTTGGCCACCGTGAATAGTGCCGCCAAGAACATGGGTGTCCAGAACATGTCACGGCTCCTTGTTCCACACGATGGTCAGTCGTCTCGCATGTCCAGGCGTGTTAGACCGTGTGTGCGGGATCTCCGGCGTCACAGAAGCAGTGACAGGACACACTCCGCATCTCGGGGGTGATGACGATGGTGAACAGCGAGGGTTCTTGAGTCAGTCTTGGGTTCAAATCCTGGCTCCACTGTTGAGGGTTCGGTAAGGTACTGCGTTGGGCCTCAGTTTCCCTGACCTGTCAAACGTGGTTAACGAGCAGGCCTTTCCCACGGGGCCGCTGAGAGGATTCAGTGAGTCGGTGCGTGGAGGTGCGTAGGTCGGTTCCTGGCAGACAAGGACTAAAGTCACCAGCAGTCATTATTGTTTCTCTCTTCCTAAATCTGTGGACAAGAAGCGACAAGTCCCTTGTGCCCCAGCAATCTCATGCAACGTCAGCTGATGTTCGTCGACTCCGAAGGTCACGCACCCTCTAACCCTGGAAGGACTTCGCCCCGGCGGGCTCCGCAGTGCGCGTTCTCCGTCTGGCAGAGGCATGACCGTCCTCTCACAGGACGTTTGGATCGGACTTTTGGAGGCAAGTCCCTGGTTAGGATAATTTCCTAATAAATGTAGAATTTTGAAATTGCGCCTTAGGTATATTGGATAACAATACTTCTAATGTTTGGGGTCTGTTTTTGCAAAAGGAAATCTTATCGGACTGAATAGAAAAAATTGAAAGCAGGCCCTGGCCGTTTGGCTCAGCGGTTAGAGCGTCAGCCCACGGACCAGAGACCCGGGTTTGGTTCCCTCTTAGGGCACGTACCTTGGTTGCAGTTTGTCCCCGGCCCAGGTTGGGGTCATGTGGGTGGCAACCACTCGATGTGTCTCTCTCACATCGATGTTTCTCTCTCTTCCTCTCTCTCTCCCTCCTGCTCTATCTGAAGATAAATGCAAAAATGTCCTCGGGTGAGGATAAAAAAAATAAAAATAAAAGTAAAAAGAAAAAATTGAAAGCAGGAAACATGTTGTGAAGGTACCCACCTTAGTGTGACTCTGGGGGATGAGTAGTAGATGATGGTAGCAGTGAGTTTAATTTCACATACTATTTCTGCGTGGACTCTGCGTTTATGCCCTGAAACAGTGACCGTCCTCTTACAACATGCTGCATCTTTATGAATCGATGTAAAAAAAATGAAGTCCTCCATGACCGTGTTTTTCAACAACCTTGTCGTCTGGAAACACACGCTGTGTTTACACAGTTTTCCGAGAGAGGTTTGATTTAGTTCAGGGCCCAGAGGCCGGCGCGTGAATTGTTAATTTCATATTGCCCACGACAGCCGCGTGAGTGTTTGCAGACTTTACGGGAGATCAGCTACACATGTGATTATGCTGGCCATTCCTCAGGCCTGACACCAATTCCAAATTAAAAACTGACAGGCCTCACCTGCTCCTGGGTTCACCCACAGGTCACCTTCTTGTCACTTTAGCTCTCCCCACATTACAATGACATCTGTGTTCATCAAGGGGCCGAGAGGGGCTGTGAGTTGTTAGGATTGTTGAAGAATGAGAATAAGGTGTCGTCTGCCCGGATTGCCTTATGTGCAGCTTTGGCTTTGGAGGGACAGGTGGCCGGCAACACCTGCCCGGGTTTCCAAATCCAAGAACAGAAAGCTAGAGGTCTGCTCTGCTCCCCACGGACCCGGGCGATAGGACGAATGCGCCATTATAAAGACTGTGTCTTCACCCCCATACAAGGACAGAGGCAAACAGGAACAGCGACGTTTAACACATTCTTCCCAGATACCTTTGTGTTATTATTTTTACCTAAGGATAAAAATAGAAGAGGTTTAGTTTTTTTTTTTCCTCTTAAGAGGTGCAAGAGATATAAGTAGAACAATACACATTTAAACTAAGTGAAAAAAAAAATGTTTGGATGATCTAAGCACAGTGTTTGCCTAGAGGAACTTGTCACATGTTGGGGAGGACTGGAATGCACAGAGCGTTACAATGTATCTTTATATGAATTCAGATCCCGGTGTCTGTCAATAAAGTTTTATTGGGACGCAGCCTTGCTCACTCATTTACGCAGAGTTCGGTGGCGTGTAATAACCGCAATAGAAACTACGTGGTCCACGAATGTGGCCAAAAACTGCCCGGCCCTTTCTAGAACAAGTTTACCGGCCCCTAAGTTAAGACTCCAGGTGTAGATCTTGGAAGGGCTGTACAATAACGCACAGAACACAGCACACCTGTGACATCTTTGCGCTCTAGACTCAGCTTCTGAAAACGTGGGAAACTCCCGTGTGGGAGCGGCCCCCGCATTCGGATGTAGCTCAGCTCCAGCCCCCTCCACGGCACTTTCTTTGCCACGAGAAGGGAATGACACCTGCCGTACATTGTGACCTGTACGGGACCCACAGGGCGGCTTTGGACTGAGGTTCTCCCCCCGCTTCTCTCCTTTCCTAGACGCCGGTCTCCCGGGCATCAGCCTCTTTATTTCTCCCTCATCGTCCAGCACAGGGTTTTGTTCAGAGCATCGCCCAGTGTTTGTTGAATGAATGTCAGGGGCCAGATCCACTGTGTTTTTAAAGAAAACGGATCCCTAGGAGGTTGATTTAGGAGGCACACCTTCCAGAAGATACAAAAGCTACCTTGCGCCTCCTTGTTGTCCCAGAACAGAGCTGAAGAACATCCTTCACAAGGGACGAGGTCCAGGTTCCAGTGCTGTTCTTCAGAGACCGGCTTTCCTCTGACCCAGGCGTGAGCAGCTCGGGGAAGGGCCTTCCCTGGTTTTCTGATCGTTTCTGTTTCCTTTCCCTTCTCCCTTCGGATGCTGCCTGGAGGTGAGTGTTAGAAATGCACCTGTGTTTTCATTGAAAACAATAGCAATTGTGTTTTCATTATTGATCTTCACGGCTTACACTAGTGATTCGTTAATCTAGCATTTTTGTTCCCTGGTCATGACTATTTCTTCTTCTTACGTATCATGTGAAGTACAAAAAAAAAAAAAAAAGCAACTTCAACCTGAAAAACAATTTCTTCTATCTAATTTTTCGTCTATTTGTTGTACTTTACCCTTTTCTTTCTCACTTTCTCATTTTGTCTGAATAATTCCTCCCACATTTTTTCCTCTTTGACAACCTTCTTTCTGCAAACTCAAAACTTCAGTGTGAACCCAGAGAATGAGGAATTCACGATCTAAATCCAAAGAAATTTTGTGCAGCCCAGGTAATCAATAGACGGATGGATGCGGACACATTAAATCCAAACGCACCGAAAAGAGAGTGTGCAGTCCGTGTGTGAAGAAAGGGTCTCTCCAAGGCTTGTACAACCGTGCTTGGCAGGGGGAAAAGATAACACAAATAGATTGACCGAGGGCAACACTTTAAAAAAATGATTTGGGTATTGATCATTTTTAATCTTGTGCCCTGAACGGCGGGAAGCTCCATCAGGGCTCGAGCCGCAAGGAGAAGCCGGTCGGCTCTTTAACCTGCCTCCATCCCCGCGGATATATTTTATATCCCGGGGGATGCGGCCACAGAGTCCATCAGGGGCTGGAGACAGTCGGGTCAAATCAATTGTCCACACCGCAGACAGGGCAGCCATCACTCACGGCCATTCAGCCCGCCACGGCGGAGGGGAGGAAAGGTTAAGGGCTGTGTTGCTGGGAGCATGTCCCATCCATCTTGCAGGATATTGGCGGTACCCAAACATTGCTTAAGGACCAGGGCCCACGGCGCGGAGTTCAGGTGGATTGAGGGCCCCACGGCGGTGCGCAGAGTCCCGGCAATGCTGTTAGAGGGCACGGAAACCTTCTCGTCCGTGCAAATGAGGCGACCGTCTGAGGAACTGTCTGTGCTCGATAAGATGTGTGCGAGGAATCCTGAGTGCTTCCTGAGGGGGTCTCGGGGCTCCGAATGGCCGGAGGACCGGTTTCCCTGCCGCCCCTCCCGCTGCCCCCCCCCCCACGGCATTCACACTGGCTGTGGGGGGGAAGCAGAGTTTGCACATCTTCCCTCGACATCAGGCATAACGTTAGGCCCTAAACGAGACAAAGAGACTGAATAAAGGGGTCCTTTAAAGAAATTTGGTGACGTCCATATTTTCAGGAAGGAAAAGCATTCCTGTTTGGAGGATGATATGCATAAAATGTGTCGAATGCTATTTAAAAAAAAATTTTTTTTTCTTTATTGATTTTAGAGAGAGAGGAAGGGAGAGGGAGAGAGAGATAGAAACATTGATGAGAGAGAACATCGACTGGCTGCCTCCTGCATGCCCCCCACTTGGGATGGGCCCACAACCTGGGCATGTGTCCTGACCAGGAATCGAACCGACGACCTCTTGGTACATGGGTCAACGCTCAACCACTGAGCCACACTGGCTGGGCACAAATGCTATTTTATGGGGGGGGGGGTGTCAATATAGGACAAACAAACTCCTGATGCCTCATTAGGAGGGAGAGTTGAAGCCAGGGCAGACCCAGCCCTGCCCCCGGCGGCCTCGCTGCTGCTTAGCCTGTGGTTGGGGACAAATCGACTCGGCTGCTCTTGCCGGGGATTCTCGGGGAGGCGCCAAGCTCTCTGCTGCCTTGCAGAATGGGGGTGAATGAAAATGCATGTGAAAAGAACTGCCTTTGCTCTTCCCTTTCATTTGAGGGTTTTCTTTAGTTTCTTTGTATTTTCTACCATTGACTTCCTCATGGAAAGCAAATAATTTTATTTATTTATTTATTATTCTTTTAATCCTCACCCAAGGACACTTTTGCATTTATCTTCAGATAGAGCGGGAGGGAGGGAGAGGGAGAGAAATTTCGATGTGAGAGAGACACACTGACTGCCTACCTCTCACAGGACCCCAACCGAGGCCGGGGACCGAACCGTAACCGAGGTACATGCCCTTGACCGGAGTTGAACCTGAGACTCTTTGGTCCTCGGGCTGACCCTTTAACCACTGAGCCAAGCCGGCCAGGGCAGGAAAGCAAATGATTGTAGAGAAGATCATGTCTCCGATGGAGGAGAGAATAGGATGGGAATGGGACTGAGTCGTTGGGGCCCGAACACGACCCATCGGATGGTGCTGGGGGTCTCCAGCCCACATCTCCCATCCCCCAGCCCTTCCGTGGGCTCGTTTCTGTCTCAAGATGGATGCGGAGAAACTGCATCTGTAGAAAAGACTGGGAGAAAATCTCTCCTGGAGTAGAATTGCTTGGTGATGGTTTAGACCCCCCCCCCCAAAGGGCCCCAGCTTACTGTAAATAGTGATCAAGCCTAGCCCACCTGTAACCTTCATGTAACGGGGCAGCACTCACCATCGAATTTGCGATGGGCCAGACTTCCGTCGTCCCTCCCTGTGGTCCTGGCTTCCTCCGTCTTCAAGGCTTCCTGGTTTCTGGGGGCACAGGGTGAGTGGAAGGAATAGTGAGGGACAGTGGGGGGCAAAGACTTGGAAGGAAGAAACTGATCTGGGCCCCTTGGCTAAGGAGACTAAATGACTCCATTTTTATCATCAATAGACCTTCCTCGATATTCGTCCAATAATAGGTTAATGACCCCTAGAAGTAAAGGAATTTTGCCTAAGATGATAGTTGCCCCAGGAGTTGGGACGCATTTGTAGTTTCCTGAGTATAGGTATTTGCAGGTATTTGCAAGTACTTGTGCTGTCGGTGAATAATGCTAATTTTGACTTCTGAAATCGCTGTCACTCCCACTATTGTACTGGTCCCCTGATGGGGGGAAAAGGGAGATGGGGCTTCTGTCTTTAAAATGGGATGAGCAAGAAGAATCGGGGCTGAGACCTGGGGAAGCTGTACCCCCCCAGCCCGCCGGTGCAATGAAGTGCTCCTTGACAATTCTGCTGTGCTTCTCTGGTTATCTCCTGGACATGTTACAACAAAACCAGCAGAGGAAAAGACCGCATCTTAGAATCACCAGCCCCCAGGGCCCTCCCTGGTCCATGACAACGGCGGCTGTGAGCCAGGGATACGTTTTTCACTGTTTCCAGACTATTATAATAATTTAAAAAATAAAAGATATCTGCCTTGATCACTCCATCGACCAATTTACTGGTAAACATCAAATGAGTAGAATTAGCTCGGAGGGTGGGCAACACGTAAATTCATTTCAACTCTCGAACCAGAGAGTAGTAAGTGGCTCTTCAGACAAAAAGAGGCTGTTTGACTCTTGCATCTGGTCTGAGACTCTGAGCCAAGTTTCTGCCGAAAGCAATTTGCGATGGATGAAACAGGCCGGCGATGACCGCGTCCTCGGCGGGGACGGGGACCTGCTCGGCTCTGAACGGAGGAAGGGCCGCAGATCCGAGCTTTTTTCCAACAATCTGCTGTCTGAGGACTCTCTCTGAAATGTATGTTTAGGAAAACTCAAAGCAACGGTTCCAGTTGTCCAGCGTGCCTGTTCCTCGTTACGTCCTGATTTACAAAGGCTAAGGAGGAGGGTTGAGTCTCTTCTGGGGAATTTAAACAAACAATTAGACCAAGGGTTCGACAGATATCTTTCTCAGATGGCTTCAGAAGAGCAAGAACACGAAATAGATGCTTTTGAAAACTTCTCACGCGCTCTCTCTTTTCCTTGTTGGGAAATGTCCAACCTAACACTTTTAGAAAACTAGAACTAGGAGGGGAGATGGCTAATGACAGACTTCAGACGCTACCATGACGACCTATTTGTCTGTTCTCGAGGAAATAAAACTCTGCCAGGTTGCCGTTGCTTTGTGGTGGTGCAAATGTCTGCAATCAACTTCGTTTCCAGGGTGAATGTGCAAATATTTCTGAGGAATCAGGACTCAGTGATAAGAAAGGGGGGTTGCTGCCATGCATTCTAACAGCGGGGCTGGTGTCTGTCGAAGTGGAGACAATGTATCGAATGCTCACGTGCAAACAGAAAACACGATTAATTCAGTCCATCGGCGTCCCTGCACACATCACGTGACTAGAGAAGGCTTCCTTGACCATCCACCCGATTTCAAATAGCCCCTCAGCCTTTCGCGATCCTCACATCCTGCCTCTTCTTCCCCGGACTCCCCGACACCTGCTATTTCGTTGTCTCCCGTCGTGAGAGTCCGCTCTGTGAGGACAGGGCTTTGTTCTGTCCTTGGCTACGATCCCAGCACCGAGGACAGGGCTGGCGTGTGGTTCCAACACGTGGTATTGGACACTGTAATCTGAACCTCAGGCCTGCCGGGAGCAACCCCACGGACGATGCCTTCCCGTTCCCGCTCTCATCTGCCGGACGGGAGGTCTGACCACTCCCAAGGCCCGTGTGCTCCTGGAGACAGCAGTCCCTGTGTGCTGCTTCTCCTCCATCTAGTTATTAATGAATAATTATCGATCATTTTAAGTCTTACACTTTCAAATATTTTATAGATTATTTTATCAAAATATCCTAAAATACTGCTTTCATAAAAAATGATATTGGTGGTTTAAAACTATGTGATTCAAAACTTTCTACTGCAACCCGGCCAGTGTGGCTCAGTGGTTGAGCATCGACCCATGCACCTGGAGGTCGCGGGTTCGATTCCCAGTCAGTACACATGCCCAGGTTGTGGGCCTGATCCCCAGTGGGGGGCATGCAGGAGGCGGCCCATCGATGTTCTCTCTCATCGGTGTTTCTATCTCTCTCCCCTTTCTCTCTCTCTCAAATCAATAAATTTTTAATTAAAAAAATTTTTTTTCTACTACATATGTCTTCAAGCTTGGAAGGCCTTTTTCTTTAAATGCGGAATTTTCTTTAAATGTGTAATTAAACGATGTGTAGAGTACTGTAAATGAGCAAGGTGCTCCCCAGACACACGCACACCCTCCTTAGAGACCGGCTAGTTTTTTACAATTTAACTTCCTTTACTTTTTTAACTACCGCCTTTTAGTCTGTTAACCTGAGGTAAGAGGGAAGTTTGCGTCTGCATGACTGATAATCAGTTCCTATAGAAACGCTGTTATCCACGAGGGGACATCGTTTATCGTTTGCTAAGACCTAGCTGGCTGTGTTTTGAGCGATTTCCAACCAGGTTGTCTAATCGTGCGTCTTGGCCTGCAGGGACTTGAGCTGAGTCCACCCACATTGAAAGAGTGCTTCCCGCCCTGGCCGGTTTGGCTCAGTGGTCACAGGGCCTGCGGACCGGAGAGTCCTGGGTTCGTGCCGTACGTCGGTTGCAGTTTGTCCCCGCCCTGTTGGGGTCATGTGGGTGGCAGCCACTCGATGTGTCTCTCTCGCATTGATGTTCTCTCTCTCTCTTCCCCCTTCTCTCCCTCCCGCTCTATCTGAAGATACATACAAAAATGTCCTCGGGTGAGGATTAAAAAAAAAAAAAGAGTGCTTCCCCCTCTCGGGGTGCCGTGAATTAGCTCCAGATTGCTGCCGGCCTCCTGGTGTTATACGGGGCTGCCCTTCGCAGCGCACAGCTCAGCGAGGTTGCTGTCCTGCCGTCCCCGGGAGAAGGTCCGTGTGTCCTTCAAACCTCCGTCTGCTCCATGCACACTTCAGCCCAGTCCATATCGACGTCCGTGCATGGGACCAAGGAAAGCAGGTCTGTTCTGACACGTGCCTCCTGCCTCAGAAGGCGATGCATTCCTGCTTGTGGGCTGCATCGTGTAAGCAAGTACTTGAGGGTACGTCATCGGACTCCCACGTGCGGTGGGTCCTCTCCCTCCTGGGAAGGGCTGTGTTGAATTTTAGTGGCGTGTGCTCGGGGCAGGAGAGGGTGGGTGAGGAGGAGACCGTAAGGCCGGGATAATTCACGACTGCATCCACGGGGCTGACAAGCCGTGAGAGGCACGGACCTTTGTTCTCAACGGCAGAGCTGCATTGCAACGGAGATTACGGTAAGAACACAACGAAGTTGTCTAAAGGAAGGGGTCTCAGGAGTCCTTGGACTGGTCGGGCCACGTGTTGCTAATGTGGCCGGCACTCAGGAGTGAGCTGTAGGAGGATGTCCATCACCTCCTCACGGATGTCACTCACATGCAATCCAAACAGGTCAATTACCAGCAAAGGTCCGATGACCTCAGCGCACCGCGAAAGAGCCACCGAAAGTGCCCCGATGCGCAGACACGTCAGGACTGAAATCGGGTACAAGCCAATTTACGGAAATGGAACTTAACCCTCAGAGAAATGAAGCCAGCCAACTCCACATTCATTTCCATCTTATTCATTATTTACGCGGGACGAGAGTTCATCACGGGAAGCAAAGTTTTACAAACCAGTAAGTGCATGTGTTTAAATTCCCTTTTCCTGCAGGAAACGGTGCTTCCCTAAGAGAGAGGAAGAAAAAACAAGATGTGACTATTAGGAAAGGTTCCCTCTTTTCTTTATGTCCACCGTTGCTGGCAAGTCTGGGTAAGTTCAAGCCTACAGGTTTCTGGACAAACCAAACAATCCCTCTGCAAACAGAAGAGCCTATTATTCATCTCACACAAATGCATTTCTACCTCTCATTAATATTAATGAAGTTACACACAAGCGTTGAGGCGATAATAGACCCCCATTAAAATCCATTTGTATTCATGAGTTTTTTTTTTAAAGGTTACTCTTCAATCATTTCCTTTAAAAATGTGAGTCAATGATCATCTTCATGTCAAAGAGATTTCGAATATAGCTGACTTAATTCAATAAGGATCCAATTAAAGTTTATTTGCAACAAACTTCCATGAAAATTTGACAGTCAATGGACCCATTTCCCCCCCTAAAATCACCTTCGTTTGCTCTCTTAATCTGGATCCAGTACATTAACCAGAAAGCATAGGATGACTCCTTTTTCTGCTTCTGTTAGTCTTTAAAAATATATGTTTTTTTTTTATTGATTTTTTTTTTTTAGAGAGAAAGGAAGGGAGAGAGAGAAACATTCATGTGAGAGAGAAACATCGATCGGCTGCCTCCTGCACGCCCCCTGCTGGGGATCGAGCCTGCAACCCAGGCATGTGCCCTGACCGGGAAATGAACCAAGACCTCTGAGTCCATGGGACGATGCTCCATCCACTGAGCCACACCAGCTGGGCTGCTTCTGTTAGTCACTGTAAGCAGAACTTGACAGATGGACAGCTGCCAATCTGTGCACAGCCTGTCCCTAAAATGAGCCAACCCTCGCCGGACACTCAATGTTGCCCGTTGCAGAAATCATCTTGGTACTCACGCAGGAGCTGTGGGGTGTTGGAGGCCGGGCTCCTGGGATAGAGCTCGTGGGCAGAACATAAACCTTCCACGTGTGAAGGAACTTCTCTTGGTACATTTCACTGCTAACTCCGTAGAAGGTGAGGTTGGAGGAGGGGGAGTCGGTTGGCATGTCCGGCAACCACTGTGCTTATAAGGAGGGGTAAGGCGGTGGGATGGAGGGAGGGAGGGATGAAGAGGAGAGGAATCAGTTTTGGGCGATTCAGATGCTAAAATATTGGTAACAGGCCATTTAAATGAGTTTAAGTTGCTAGTTATAATACTGCCAAAAGGCAAATATAATTAACGTTTCCAAAAAGGAAAAAATACAACTAAAATCAATACATTCTCTTTCCATCCAGCCTTTGATTATACAGCTAATTATGTTTTCACATAAAAGCGGTTTCGCCTTGATTGCGTCCCCGATTGCTGGGCTGTTGCATCACTCTGATTCGGATCCGTCCGAAAGCCAGCCCTTGACTCCCAGGCCTGCTCTGATTGAGGTGACGACTTTACTGAAACGCTCGAATGGGAACCGCCAAAACGTCCCCACGATTTACTATTTTTTGAAGATGTTTTCTCATTATGGACACCAACTGATCTTTGTCTTTATTTTTGTTTTGTTTTTCTTTTATGTACTTATTTTTAAGGGAATTTATTGGGTGACATTGGTTCATAAGATTATACAGGTTTCAGGTGTACAGTTCTGGGAGACATCATCTGTACACTACAGTGTGTGTTCACCACCCCAAGTCAGGTCTCCTTCCATCACCATTGATCCCCTGTACCCTCTTCGACCTTCCCCCACTTTCCCTCTGGTAACCGCCATACTGTTGTCTATGAAGTTTTAATTTTTTAAAAAAAATATACTTTTTTCTTTATTGATTTTAGAGAGACAGGAAGGGAGAGGGAGAGAGAGATAGAAACATCCATGAGAGAGAACATCGATTGGCCGCCTCCTGCATGCCCCCCACTGGGGATCAGGCCCACAGCCTGGGCATGTGCCCTGACCGGGAATTGAACTGGCGACCTCTTGGTGCATGGGTCGACGCTCAACCACGGAGCCACACCGGCCGGGCGAGGTTTTAAATTTTTTAAATTTAACCCCTTCCCCTTTTTCACTCAGCCCCCTAACCTCCTCCCCTCTGACAGCTGACATGCACAGTTTTAGAAAAAGATTACTCCTGGAGTCCAAGAAAAATATGAACCGATGACCCTATAACATACACCATGTGGGAAAACTGAGAAACAATGCCATTTGCATACGTGTTTATTTATGCATCTTTTATGTTGATGTACCACATTTTCTTGAGATTTGAGAAATCATTATTTTCTAAAGCATATACAGTTTTGTTGTGGCAGGGAAGGTTTAGAGGACTGTAAAAACCTTTTGCAAGTGAAACAGAGTCTTAAGTAAAAACAAAACAGAACAAATCCAAGCATTTTCATGAAATAAGTGTAATTTGTGTGCGAGCTCTGCAGCAAATTACACGTTTTAGCATGATTTTAGTTTGCGTCCTCAGTACACAGCCAACCCGCCTGCAGAAGGTGTGTATCCGTGGTTTTTCATTACGTTTAACGTTTTTTATTCTCTTTGAGAAATGTAAGGCAGGGAGGTTTATCATTAATGCATAACGTTTTTAAAAATCACTACAAAATGCAAAAACAGGTCAAATGAATGTATTTGACGTTGCGTTTTGTAATCTTAAGTCATAGTTTATTTTATGTAATATTAAGAGCTTCGTGAAAGGAACTCTGGAATTCTGGGTCCTGTTTGTCTTAATAAATTTGCAATAAAGAGCCTATTCCGCCCTGGCCTAGTAGCTCGGCTGGTTAGAGTATCGTCCTGACACGCGGGTCAGGGCGCGTGAAAAATCAACCGATGAATGCATCAGTAAGTGGGACAGCAAATTGATGCTTTTATCTCTCTCTCTTTCAAATCAAGTTTTAAAAAAGTCTGTTCTTCTGTGAGTTCTGGTTTTCCCAGTCATGAGATTCCAGGGAGGAGCCTGGGGGCTGCTGTGTGGACCAGAAGCATGGAGTCGCCTGGGAGCTTGTTAAAAAGGCAGATTTCCTGCCCTGGTTGTTTGTCTCAGTGGTTAGAGCGTTGGCCCATGGACCAGAGATACCCGGGTTTGGTTCCCTCTAAAGGCACGTACCTCGGTTGCAGTTTGTCCCTGGCCCCCATTGGGGTCATGTGGGTGGCAATCAGTCGATGTGTCTCTCTCGCATGGATGTTTCTCTCTCTCTCTTCCTCCCTTTCTCCCTCCCGCTCTATCTGAAGATAAATGCAAAAATGTCCTTGGGTGAGGATAAAAAAAAAATACAGATTTCCTGCCCCAGTCCTGGGCCCACAGAACGAGAAGCTGCATTTATTACCCCCCAGGGGATTAGTCCACTCAGAGTTTCCTAATACTCTGCAGGGACTGGGTAACAGTGTTTAGATTTCCCGCTCGATTTTCCGCATAGCCGTCGGTTCCTACTCCCAAAGTCCGGACAGGTGGAAGGGTCCAGCCTGGGGCAGTGACATGGGCGCCTCAGGTTCCGAGGGACCGCGACCAGAGCCGGGCGCTGCGGCCCAGACGTCGGCCGTTCGCGCGGACAATGTGCTTCCTCCCGACGGGGTCTTTGTTACAGAAAATAATTTGTACTGGATGTGCAGCCCTTTTCAAAACGGGAAAACGTTAGGTTTCGTTCCTGCGCGGCTCTGTTTTCAATTATAATTTGACAAAAGGAATAACCACATCACATCCTTGATTTGCCAGAACCGT
Organism: Tadarida brasiliensis; assembly: GCA_030848825.1. NCBI lineage: Eukaryota > Metazoa > Chordata > Mammalia > Chiroptera > Molossidae > Tadarida > Tadarida brasiliensis. The sequence continues at coordinate 25,491,436 of CM061278.1, read as the reverse complement.
ATCCAGCCCCACCTGTTGGGCCCAGAGCACTCAATTACTGACATTCTGCAGAGATGGAAATCCCGCCGCTGGCACGCTAGCACGCGCCGATGCCAACAAAAGCATAATATAGCCTTTGTACTCGAAATAAAACAAAAATACATTAAGCTACCAACTGTAAAGGTTTAAGAAAGCCACATTTAATTATACACAAACAGATTCTTCTAACAAAGAAATACGATGAAAAGTGGTCTGGAGTGAAAAGGCCAAAGTTTGCGGGGTCCCCGCGGCTCACTCTCACGAGCTACGCACAACAGCGCTCAGGGTGCGGCTGGTTTCCGAGAGGGGACACGGGGTTGCGGGACCTGTTCTCACGAGCGGATGGGTCAGCCCAGGAGCGTCTGCAGTGGGGAAACAGCTCAGCATCCGCACAGCGGGGAAACCAAACACGGACTCGTCCAGCCTGCGGACCCGAGTTCCCTGCCGTGGACGTCATGGAGTGTGTTGTTCTGGAAAGTTCACCTGCCTTTGCCGTTCCACCCACGTCGACGTCCACGCAGTCGATGCTGAGATGTGTGGTCAACATGCAGGGCTGGGTAGAGGTTCTCCCTATTTATTTATATATTTTTTATCCTCACCCAAGGACACTTTTGCATTTATCTTCAGATAGAGCGGGAGGGAGAGAGGGAGGAAGAGAGAGAGAGAAACATCGATGTGAGAGACACACATCGACTGGCTGCCTCCCACACAACCCCAACAGGGGCCGGGGACGAACTGCAATCAAGGTATGTGCCCTCAGTGGGAACCAAATCTGGGTCTCTCTGGTCCGGGGGCTGACGCACTAACTGCTGAGCCAAACTGGCCAGAGCTCCCTGTTTTTTTTTTTTTTAAATCTTCCTTATTGGATTTTAGAGAGAGAGGAAGGGAGAGGGAGAGAGATAGAAACATCGATGAGAGAGAACATCAATTGGTCACCTCCCGCATGCCCCCCACTAAGGATCAGACCCGCAACCTGGGCATGTGCCCTGACCGTGAATCAAACTGGTGACCTCTTGGTGCATGGGTCGACGCTCAGCCACTGAGCCTCACCAGCTGGGCTAGCATGGTTCCTTAAATGGAAGCGAAGACTTTCAGTTTTTCAGATCAATCCTCTCACTTTCATGGATGAGGAATAAGATAGGCCGGTGCAAAATGTGTCAAATGAAGTAAATGATATAGAAGTCTGACAGTTCTTCTCTTTTCACATGGTTTTTGGCATCTCAGTGACACACACTTGTGCGTGTAGTTCCGTCGTCTTTCACGCTCGAACCAACCCTACAGACGTTCCACGTCTGCTGAAGGTCCCGGCGTCCTTTATCGTCTTATTATTGTGTTCAGTCCACGGGACCCTGAAGTAGAACCTTGGACAGAGGTTGGTGACTTGGGCCAGGGAGCCGGGACTAGAAGGTCAGGAGGGGCTGGGTTTCGAAACGATTTTGAAGGTAAAGACAACAGAGGTTCCTGGGAATTGGAGGCAGACCATGAGAGACCTGGAGGGGTCAAGGGTGACGCTAAGAGTTTCTGCACCAGCAACGGAAAAACCAGGGGTTTGCCACGCACGCACGTGGGGAGACGGTAGGTGGGGTAGGTTTGGTGACTGGTGACGCGATATGTGTATGGAACGAGCAGATGGAGATGTCGGGTAGGCAGCTGGTGACTGAGTCTGGCGTTTGGCAGGAGGTCAGGGCTGGAGACACGCATTTGGGAACCGTTGGCATATAAATGGCATTTGGGTGGCGATTGAACGGGTGGCCTAGGGAGTCAGTTACAAAGACCGCACAGCGGGGACCTCTGCGGCACTCCAACCCCACGTCGTAAGGGCGGAGAGAGGAAGAACTAAGAAAGGAGACTGAGAAGGAAGAAGAGACCCAGGGAACTGTGCTGTCCCGGAAATCCAGTGTTGGTGGCTCCTTCTTGGTCTTCTCTCCTAGTTTACCCTTTGCCGTCAGAGGGCCGCCGGGCTCAGACCCTGACCTTCCTCTTCGTCTGTAGGTACCATCTCGCTGAGCTCACCTCGGCTGGTGCCGAATTCAAGTCTTTCAAGAGCTCAAGCCCACTTCTGGCGGTCGTTCCCGACGTCTGAGTTTCTGTCACGCTGCAGATCAGTCTGCTGGGGAATCCTGTGTGTGCTGCCTTTCAGGTGTCACCTGTCCACGTTCTCACTGCGTCTCCCACTACCCTAACCTGTGCATCTGTCTCTGACAGGGCCCCTGTCTCTCCCTTCTCAGTTTAACCTGGAAATAGATGCTGGAGTACATGTAAAATATGTAAATTACGATGCTTCCCCTGCTCACGGTCCTGCAACGGCTGGGCTCTGCACTCAGGAGAAAAGCCAAAATCACGTGAACTCTGCACGTCACAGTGTGTTTTCACCTCACAGAGACACTGAGGACAGGATGGACATCATCAGATAATCTGGTGACGTCTAAAAAATGTCTACAGCTTGCCCCCTAAAATTAATGTTAACGTTTAAAATGTTTTTTAATAGAAAGAAATGGGCAATTCTGAACACGTCTATTTTTTACTTGGTCTGTCAAAAATGGCCACATGTCGTACCCACAAATAATTTTACTTAAAAAAAAAAAAATACCACTGGAATAGCTGCGAGCTCTCCGAGGAGCTGTTGTGTGACAAAATGGCGTGCAAAGTCTGAGCGTGTTTTCCGTTTGAAACTGGCCTGGAAAACGACAATGTCCCTCCCGGTGGCTGAGATACTGTGCCCACTGGAGGCAGCGCTGAGTTTTACCAAGTCCTCCGCCTCTGCCAAGAAACACAAGAGGAGAACAACGAACACACCGGCAAATCCAAGGCAATTTGCTAATTTTACTGTCTCAGTACATTTCCCAACTTCCTTCATATGAAAAAAATAGTTTTCAAGACCCTGAAATGAGCTCCCCCGAAGATCCTGAGGTGCATGGGAATGTCGTCCACGGGACAATCTCTGCCCGGCAAGCTTCCTCTTTTGGGGCATCACTGTGGGACTTCATTACCGCAACGCTTGTGCCATAGCGGACGGCGCAGAAGGATCTTACTAACGCACTCCTGTTCTCGTTCGGACCTCAGTGAAGAAGCCCTTTAACCCTGCACGCATCGTCTGTCCGCCGTGATCACACGGGGGTTAGGAGCCTCCCCTGTGGGGTTCCAGCAGGGGGCGGGCTGCCTCGGGACTGGCCTCCTGGGGGCGCTGTTTCACTTCCAGGGGCGCTGGAGGAGTCGGAACTGGGTCAGATGGAGACGCCTGTCACCATCGGGGGCAGGGCTCAGAAACTCGGTTTTACTCATTCATCTGGAGAGCGTTCTCTGTGAGCGACTGAGCCACGCGATCCCGCCACGGGGAAATGGCTGGAAGTGCTGACAAGCTGACCCCCTGCCTGTCTCCCTCCCCTGGAATCACAGGGAATTGGGAACCTAAATAAGGAGGCTTGCTCGGCAGTGAGGGTTGCTGGAAGTTGGGGTGCACAGCTGAGAGGGCATCTGGGTGGACTGCGTGATGTCTTCTAAAAGGAGGGGCAAGGTCATTACCCAGGGTCACGACGGACAGGCCGCTGCAGCAGGAGGGCCATCTGACGGCCGTCACGGGGACTTGCTGGGCCGACACGCCTGGTGCTGCCATCGACGTTCGTCCGCACTTCAGCTGTGGGCCCCCAGGCGTCACCCCATCCGATCTCCATGCTTTTTCCTTGCCTGGAGGTCGGGTACAGATTCATTCTGGCCAAGATCTGAAAGGCAAACTCATACTATAAATCCTGACTTTTCTGTATCCTTTTTTAATATTTAAAAATACTTAGCCCAGCCCCGGCCGGTTTGGCTCAGCAGTTAGAGCCTCGGTCTGCGGACCAGAGAGTCCCGGGTTCGGTTCCCGCTAAGGGCACGTACCTTGGTTGCATTTTGTCCCCGGCCCCGGCTGGGGTCGTGTGGGTGGCAACCAGTTGATGTGTCTCTCTTTCTCTTTCTTCCTCCCTCTCTCCCTCCCACTCTATCTGAAGATAAATGCAAAAAAAAAAAAAAGTCCTCGGGTGAGGATAAAAAAAACAAACAAAAAAAAAACTTAGCCCAGCCCTAGTTGTTTTGGCTCAGTGGTTAGAGTGTGAGCCTGTGGACCAAAGAGTCCTAGGTTCGATTCTGGTCAGGGGCATGTGCCTCGGTTGCGGTTTGGTCCCCGGCCCTGGTTGGGGTTGTGTGGGAGGGAACCAGTTGATGTGTCTCTCTCACATTGATGTTTCTCTCTCTCTCTTTCTCTGTCTCCCTCCCTCCCACTGTATCTGAAAATCAATGGAAAAATCCTCGGGTGAGGATTAATAAAAAAAAAATAGCCCAGCCGGTGTGGCTCAGTGGTTGAGCATCAATCCATGCACCAAGAGGTCGCCGGTTCGATTCCCGGTCAGGGCACATGCCCAGGTTGTGGGCCCGATCCCCAGTGGGGGGGGGGGTGCAGGAGGTGGCCAGTCGATGTTCTCTCTCATCGATGTTTCCATCTCTCTCTCCCTCTCCCTTCCTGTCTCTCTAAAATCAATAAAGAAAAACAACAACAAAAAACCCAACTTACATTTATTTTACTTGCCAAGCTTGTTATTGCAGTGGCTTTGGCCCGACACACTGGGGCAGGCCCCGTGGACTTGGTGAGTCAGCGGGGTGCAGTACTGTGTTCCCCTGGTTGGTTGCTGCCCCATCCCAGAGCGGTGGGCCACCCCGCCGACAGCGTGCGATCGAAGTAAACGGACGGTGTGCTCTCTGCGGCAGGCCTGCATCGCTCCTACAGAAGCTGCTTTCTCGCAGAAACATGGAACTCAGTCTCTGTTCGCTGGATTTGCTACCCGTTCAAAGTCTGCATGGATGTCTTGGCATTTTATCCTTTGATTTACAGTCCTCTTTTTTTTTTTATAGTCCTCTTTTACCTGTGACTTGATGTATACTGAGATTATGGAGTATCCAGGTGCCTTTATAAATACCTGCTTTTCTGACCCCAGTTGGAGATACTAGTTTAGCTCTTAGGAGATTCAACGCATTTCTTGTGCGTTTCAAAGGCAGCATGGCTGAACCAAGTTCTGTGTGGAATGGTAAATACCGTGCTTATTAGCAAGGATATCGTACAGTTAAAAACATAACCTTCTGTTTTGGAATAACTTTAGATTTACACGAATCTAAATTTTACAAAGAGTGCTACGGCCTGAGCTCCAGACTTCATTCAAATTTCTCTAATTTTTCACGCGTACCCTTCTGTCCCGTGGGTGATGCAGGGTAGCACACGGAGCAAATTGCATTGAGATGCCGTTTCTGTTGACGTACATTTCATGACTCAGAGGACTGTCTGCACCCCACGAGGAATACAGTGCACGCAGGCAACCCCACCTCGAAGTCAAGGTGCAGAAGGACAGCCCGCTGCCCGCAGAGGGGCCTGGAAGACGCCACTGGGTCTGCGGAGTCATTCCACGCCGTTCCCCGGCTCTGCTCCAGTCACGCAGATAAGTGAGAGTGAAGAGACAACTGCACACCCGAATGACTGCCCTGAACTCCTCCCCCCCCCAAACCCAGGAAGCGTCTAACACTTCAAATTCCCCTTCCTGTCGCCCGTCCACTGTGATCTGGGGTCTTCAGGAGGTTCTGGCTGGAGATCGGCGGGGGCAGCGAAGGACATGAAAAGACACTGCCCTAGAAAAAGCGATGAGCTATCAGCAAATTACACACGGTCATGTCACTTAGCGCTACCCCGTGCGGTTCAAGAGCGTAGCGGGAACTCTAGCCGGAGTGACCTGACGTGCATTCTCTCTGGTCACTTGTCATCGACGTGGGTTCTGGCCCCCACACCCGTACAATGTGAGGATTTGGTGGATACCAGAGTTCTTCTCTGGCTCTACCTTGCAGTCAGGCCAAGAATCCCGGGCATGGACCTGATCCCAGTGGGTGCAAGGAGGCTGGTGACTCTGCGGGTGGTCCAGCAGGTGTCCTTTGCAATGTCTGTAATGAGCATGTGGTCTTATGTCACCTACAGCCGTGGCCGCGGAGGAGGGGACGGGGCCGAGAAACACTGTAGCGGGGAGTGAAGCTGTGCGGCCGTGGTGGTGTTTGGACTCGGTACACCTCGCCACAGGGAACCCATTTCCCAGCTCGTGGACTTTATCGTGATCCTACGGAAGGACCCTCCCTCGCCGGCCTTTCTGCCCTTTTTCTCTCTTGCACCCATTTTCTACGTTCCGTCTTCTCCCCTCCCTAACAGACAGGCTTCTGGAAGGCTACTGTGGATGCTGTTGTTTGCGATCACTGCTCCCAAGAGTGTCCTGTGGTTCTGTGTACGTCTAAGGGTGCAGATGGCATTGCGTTGCTTATTCCAGCCTGGTTCTCTCCCGCCCACGTCCGTGCAGAACATCCCTTGTGGCTCCCCTGCGTACCTCTCACCTGTGGCTCCCAGCATCGTGGCCTCACCGGCTTCCTCCTCGCTCCCCCGAGACAGACGCTCCACGTGCCAGCTACATCCTACCTCCCGATTGACCTGGACACCGCCATCCTCACACAGGCCCTTCCAGGGACCCGGCGAGAGAGTCTTTGAGCTGTTGGTGTGTGTGTGTGTGTGTGTGGCAAGTATGAAATGCATACATTGGAAACCGACGGGTTGTGTCTGTGCAGTGTGATTGGGTTCCCAGATGGTCCTCTAGAGAGGTCCTCCCATTCGCAGTCTCCCCAGCAGAAGGGCGATGGCTCCAATGATCGCAGATTCGGGGCTGGGGAAGCGCAGGGCAGCTCTCCCCCAGCCCCGGGGCCCACGGGGGAGTGTGCAATGCCCACGCTTCCCAGATCCCTGCAGGAACGGCTCAGTGACTCGGTGGGTTCTGGCCACATTTGCAACTTACTCTGTATCACTCTTTTTCTACCTGACCTGGAAACGGGCCGTCCTCGGTGAAATCCTCGGGTCCTACCGGCAGGCTGGGGCCCCTGCGTCCGTACCCTCCCCGCCCAGGAGAGGGCCTCTGCTGTGTCACCGCCCGCGATGTCCAGACAGGGCAGGCGTCCTCTGTGAGACCCACGCACGTCTCTGTTCGGAGTGAGGGGTCCGTGCCGTGGTTCAGAGAAGGCAAAGGGCTCTGGCGCCACATGCGTGCAGCTGCCAGACGCAGCTCCGTGTGTTTACACAGCGACTCCCCTGACCCCTCACCCCCGAAAGCCCCTGCCCTTGGTTTCTCCATCGAGTAAAACAATAACATCTGTTCCATGCCTCAGCGTTGATGCAAATCATTTCACGTGCGATATCTCATCTAAGGTCAGCCGCCCCTGACGTGTCCGTGAGCATATCCAAACAATTAAAACGCTCCAGGATGGAGAGTCCAACAGCCCGAGCCTCCCCGCCCAGATGACAAACATCTGGACGAGGGCTCACCCCTGGAGGCGTCGCCAGGTGGACCAGGTGTCCCCGGCACACCCCACCTGGCTCGGCCTTCTCTCCCTGACCCAGCCCGCGTTCCCTCCTCCAGCGCCCGGGCTGCTCCGCGGATTTCTTTGCCCTCGTCATCCAAACACACGAGTCTTATGTTTTCTCTCCTTAATCTCTTTCGGGCTTGTGGCTTACTGCAGTGACCTCTCTAAGTGTTTGCATCTTGGATGAGAAATCCCAGAGATGAGGGTAGGATTTCAGCTCCAGTGACAGACGTGATTTAGGCAGAGAGTCGTCACCTCACCGCGCTCGTGGGTGCCGCCCAGCGCGAGGCGGGGATTGATGGAATATCTGCGGAGTCAGCTGAGTCTTTTTCTCTCGCACACAGCTTTCCACGTGATAGAGACCGAATTCCGTGCCCGTTGCTCCTCATTTTTACCCTTAGGGATGAATTCCCGAGAGACGCTCTGAACACGCTTAGCTCGCTGCCGCCGGCGAATATGTGTTTAAAAAATTTTTTTTCTTTATTGATTTTAGAGAGAGAGGAAGTGAGAGGGAGAGAGATAGAGACATTGATGAGAGAGAACATTGACTGACTGCCTCCTGCATGCCCCCCACTGGGGATCGGGCCCACAACCTGGGCATGTGCCCTGACTGGGAATCGAACCTGCGACCTCTTGGTGCAGGGGTCAATGCTCAACCACTGAGCCACACCGGCCGGGCTAAACAGGTGTTTAAAGGCATTTTGGAAAACGCTAAGGACGGGGAGGGAACGCGGTCTTCCCATTCCCGAAGTCACCTTGCGGACCTCAGAGGTCGTCTCTAATCTCTTCTCAGAATAAAATAGAAAAGAAAGGTTCCCGTTGTTTTAGTTAATGGACGAGAACACGGAGTCTCCGACTTTCCGAGTGAGGAGACCGAGGCACAGAGCCCAGGCTTCCGTACTCCGCGCCCACAACACGGTTTTACCGGCCGTCATCAACCACATCCACAGCGTGGGACCAAGAGGCGACTGTCCCCCACCGGCCAGCTCACCCGCACCCGGGCTGCGACCGTCTACACCCGCTGCAGACTCCAGTCTATACCACCTGCTCTCTTCCCTTCCTGTGTGCTCAGGGGGTACGATCCGGGCAGGCCCTGAGGGTACTTCCCTTCTCATTCTGAGGATAAAACGCGCGCTCTGGCACAGAACCGGAACTTAATGTACACTTTGTATATTTACATTTAAATAGCGAAATGTAGACACCCTGGGTCACTTGGTTCCAAAAAGGAAGAGGCCATATCTTATGTTTATGTGCTCAGGACTTTACCCTTCGGTGTAACTGTTATGTAACCATTTGCGGAACGAAGGGATACATGGTAGATGAGTAAAGCAAGGTATTGAAACTGCCACACTTTCCTGGTAATCTGGAGCCCCATCCAAAGAGACCTTTAAACATCTTGTTCACGCCCAGCCAGTGTGGCTCAGTGGACTGAGCGTCCCCTGCACCAACAGGTCACGGGTTCGATTCCCGGTCAGGGTACATGCCCAGGTTGCGGGTTCGGTCCCCAGTGGGGGCCTACTGGAGGCAGCCGATCAATGTTTCTTTCTCTCTCTCTCCCTCTCCCTTCCCCTCTCTCTCAAATTAAAAAGAAAGAAAGAAAGAGAGAGAGAGAGAGAGAGAGAGAGAGAGGGAGAGAGAGAGAAAGAAAGAAAGAAAGAAAGAAAAAGAAAGAAAGAAAGAAAGAAAGAAAGAAAGAAAGAAAGAAAGAAAGAAAGAAAGAAAGAAAGAAAGATCTTGTTTATTCCCTGGCCGGGCAGCTCAGTTGGTTGGACCACCGTCCCAATGCACCAAGGTTGCGGGTTCGACCCCCAGCAGGGCCCACGCAGGAGTCAACCAATGAACGCATCAGTAAGCGGAACAACAAATCGATGTTTCTCTCCCATCCCCTCTCTATGAAAAAAACAACCACCACATTAAAAAAAAAAAAAATCTTGTTCATCATTCACCTAGTGGTGGTTACTAGAAACCAACTTTGTATTGCTGCAAATGACATAATTTGATATTGAAAATAAGGATTTTATTACGTGCGCTGAAGGTCATGTCACAGTTCATTTGATTTCAAACGGTCTTTTATTTCTCTTTTTTCCTGGTCTTGTAATTGGACAGCAGGACTCGGTCACATTCACCGACGATAGATGTGATTTACTTGGACAGATAGAATCGGAAGTTATTTCTCGGAATAGATTTAAACGTTCTTCTTTCTGGTTTTCTTTTCAGCGCAACATTTCACACTTTTCTCTTCTTCTTTCGCTGGTTTTTGTTCAGACCCGGGCGTCTTCTCAGGAGGCATGCGTGGGGTGTAAAGAGGACAGAGGCTGCTAGAAATCACCGTTCTCTGTGGGCAGCTCTGTCCTACCGCTGTATTTTGCTCGTGACTCAGTGGACTGCAGCGCGGACTTGAGGATCCAGCTGATGGCTGAGTTGGACTTGAGTCCTCGGGTTCGGTGCTGGACCCGGGAGGTGCCTTTGCCAGGGCACCTCGGAGAAGCGCCTTCACCCCTGCCAGCCTCTGTGTGTTTTACGGGCAGTTGGGAGGAGGACACCAGGTCTGGCATGCCGTGCCGCACCAGGGCTCAGTCGGTGGTGCTCAGACATGGCCACCCTCCTCCTCAGCACTGCGGCTCCAGGGAGGAGGCTCACGGTCCACTTAGGCCTCATTTCTTGAATCTGCTGGGATGGTTTGTTTTCCTAACTCCGACGGCCACGGGGGCGTGGGCTCCGCGAGCGGCCCGTGTCGCAGACGAGGCCCAGCGACAGCATTTCGTCCTCACGGCGTTTGCAGGAGGGCAGCCAGCCAGGGAGCCGGTGGGGGCGGATCCCAGGCCCAGGCAGCCTTGGGGACGGGCATAAAACCGGTACCGCAGGCCGCCTTCAAAGAGCCGTGCTGACCGTCTAAAAATATACAAATAGAACTCACGCGAATGATTTCATTCTTCGGAGGATTTCCTCTGTTTCTGTCAGTGTTTAAAAAAAAAAACCACCGACAATGTGAGCAGCAGTGCCAAACGCTTTGTCATCCGTGTCTTGAGCTGGTCCGGTGTGGTGGAAAATTACATCGAGGATTTGGAGACTCACCCCACCCGTCTCGCGGGCCGCGTCGGCATGGCCGCAGCTCACATGTAATGAAATCCATTGCTGTCCCTCTCTTTGATCCACACGCACGGATTTCGAAGTACAGCGGGCTGTGCAGGTATTCTGGAAAAGGAGAATGCATCCCTTTTGAGGCTCAGGCTCCTACAGAAGTTCCTGTTCAGTCGCAGGCGCTGGGAGCTGGCGCGCAGGTGGCTGCTGTCCTGCGTCCTCAGTGCCCCTGGTCCTAAGTCACCTGCTACCGGCGGGATCAGGTGCTTCTCCCACCCACCGAAATGGATCGCCCCGGGCAGGGCCGAGCCCGCACCAGTCGCACTGGACGTGGTGGGTCCAAGCAGCACGTGTCCCGTGAGATGTCCTCTCACATGACCGACTTCATCAGATGGCGTCGTGGTGGGGCGATCGGCGACATCAGCAGGACTTCTTCCTGAGCGGAGAGCTCACCTGCACCCCATGCCCTTTCCGTGCCCCGTGCCCGGCGGGCTCTACGCACTGAGGGGCGGTGCTGGAGGGCCTCCCGGAGGGGGCATTTTTCCCAGTTTGGCCAGTCACAGCTGGCGTTGCTCTCACTTCTAATCATAGTCTGCTTGGTTTCCTGTTCTAACCAGACGACACAATTTCAGGACAAAAAGTCCCCTTTTCTTGGAAGAGCAAAACTTTGAAAAGGTGAAGAGGAGAGAAAAACATCGGGACTGAAAGTAATAAGTAAGATTTTCTATTTCACATTTGCGATCTTTTGAGGCATTTTCCTTCTTATTTTCTCTGCATTTGGAAGAGATGGGAGGAAAGGGGACCTGAGAATACAGCAGGAACGCAGGGAGACCCCGGCCAGCCGCAGAGTGTGCTTTTACCTGCACAGCTTGACCTCACAGTGGTCATTTCCACGCGGAATATTTATATATTTGTTTGTGACTAGATAGACCAAGAACAGACAGAGTATCATGGAGGCCGGCAAGCCGATGTTCAAACATACTGTTATTGTTTTCTTAAGTAGAAGTGAAATAATAATGGTTAAAACAAATAAATCAATGTGGCAGGATTGCTGGAGCCCATGGAGGGACTTTTCTCTCTTTACCACGGGATATTTTCGGACTGAACTGGGTCAAAGAGCAGAAAGAGTGTCCTTTGAAACCTGGCTTGTCTCCCGAAGGTGCCTTGGCTTTCTCTCTTCGGTGGGAGGTACAGGGCGCTCACCGCCCCACCACCCGCAGAGCTGAAGGACTCCCAAGAGCAGCCCATTGATGGGAGAAGAGGAAAGTTATTAAAAACCTCCGAGGCTCTGTGAACAGCTCATTTACCCACTTTGCTTAAATGCGAGTATAGAATTAGTTCTTGCCTAGAGAGGTGCTTATTTTGCAATGAACCAAGAAGTGGGATTTTTCTGCTGATTCTGCTGAGATGGTCACCAGTGAACTCCGTGCCAGGAGCCCAGTGAAACGCGCCGCCAGGGTGAGTTCCCACGAGGACCGTCTGTTTTCTCACGTGGCGTGATGGAGCAGGTGGTACAGACGCTGGAAGCTGGATGGTAACCAGTTGTGCCCTCGGGCTCACCGCAATGCAGACGTGATCCCGAAAGCATCGGGTCCAAGAGCCAACTCCCAGGGGCTGAGGCGCCCACAGCTAATAGAGCCCCACTCACTGAGAGGTTTCTGCGTTTGGCATCATGGAAGTGCCGTACATATGTCAACAACAGAGCATTAATTCCTTCCACGGCTCTGTAAGTTAGACACTGACTATGTTTACATCAGATCACGAGGCTCAGCCGGGTTGATTAACTGGTTCAAAGTAACCCAGGGATGACGGACCTACGGTTCACACATTGACTCAAGAATACAAGGTATCTCGTCAATGAAAAAACTGGGGTCTAAAAATGGCAAAAGTAATATAACAAATACTCATAGTCTCACAAAGTCGCCGAAGAGATGGAACCAGTACAAATCGAATGGAAGCCCCTCGCCCTGGCCCCGTTCCCAGCCACCTTGCTCTCGTTCCCACCAGAAGGAGCCACTGTCCGAATTTTGTGATTCATCATTGCATACATTGATTTGTTTCAATACATGCCCATTCATTTCTGAACAACATCTCCTATTGCTTCAAATGAAACATTTTAACATGTTACATAAGTGAGACTTTTTTTTTTTTTTTATTCTCACCTGAGGACATTTTTTCATTTTTTGTTCAGATAGAGTGGGAGGGAGAGAGAGGAAAAGAGAGAGAGAGAGAAACATCGACATGAAAGGGACACATCGAGTGGCTGCCACCCGCACGACCAACCAGGGCCGGGGACAAACTGCAACCGAAGTACATGCCCTTAGCGGGAACCAAACCCAGGTCTCTCTGGACCGCAGGCCGACGCTCTAACCACCGAGCCAAACCGGCCAGGGCAAGTGAGACATTTTTATTATTTATTTATTTTTCTGTTAATCCTCACCCAAGGATATTTTTTCCATTGACTTTTAGATAGAGAAGAAGAGAGGGAAGGAGAGAGAGAGAAACATTGATATGAGAGAGACACATCGATTGGTTGCCTCCCTCAAGACCCTGACTCGGGCCGGAGATTGAACCTGCGATCCAGGTATGTGCCTTTGACCAGGAATTGAACCCGTGACTCTTTGGTGTGGGGGCCAGTGCTCTGACCACTGAGCAAAACCGGCCAGGGCGTACGTGAGAAAATTGCGTAAGTTCTATGTCCTTCTGGAATTTGCTCCATTATTATTTTTTTCTTTATTGAATTTTAGAGAGAGAGGAAGTGAGAGGGAGAGAGAGAGATAGAAACATCGATGAGAGAGAACATCGACTGGCTGCCTCCCGCATGCCCCCTACTGGGGATCGGGCCCACAACCTGGGCACGTGCCCTGACCGGGAATGGAACCGGCGACCTCTTGGTGCATGGGTCGACGCTCGACCACTGAGCCACACTGGCCGGGCAGCTCCGTTGCTTTTGTGAGATCCATCCGTGTTGATCCAAGAGTTGCCTGTTTCTTCTCTTTCCTTTATGGGTCAGTTGTCACCCACCCCACTGGGCAGGTGTCCTGGCTGATTCCCTGCGTTAGGTATCGTTGGAACATCTATGTCCAGTTTTCTCTGCTCCTGTCCTAAAGTCGTCTGGGAGTGGAATCACCTGTGCTAACGGGTCGACATCTTCAAGGTGAGGAGACAGGTCCAAACACGTGTCCTGAGCGCTTGGCCACTTGGCGGAGGGAGAACCCTTCAGGCCAAACGTACGCTGGAAAGAGATGTGTGGTACGGACCTGATCCAGGTCGCCCTGATCAGAGGGTAGGTACCACCGGACATCACGGACTGCACTTTCAAAACTGTATCTTTATGGCTGAAAGTGTTATAGATGTCCCTCCTGTCCCCGCTGACACCTCCTCCCTGCTCCCACCCCTTGGCTATCACCACACGGGATTGTATTTTGGGGTTCGAGCGTCGAGGAGAGGAAGCCAGCACCGGAGAGCGAAGCCGATCGGTCAAAATTCAAGCACCTGTACACGAGCTCAGGCGTGTAAACAGGCCAAGACCGTGTCTCACCTTACCATGCACGTGGCACGTGCCGGGATACACCTGCCACCCACATGTAATGTTTGACAAAGCACGGGAAGATCATGTCATCTCCATTCTTTTACATTAAAACTTTTCCAATTCACGGGCTAAAATGCCGGGAAATAATCGTACCGCTCCACCGTGTACCCCCAAACGCACTTCCTCCTCCTCCCCAAAGTATGTTACCTGTGAGCCTTTGATGCAGGTAGAGTTGCTCTTTAATATTTGCGATTTCATAATACTTCATGCATGGTGAGCTCTACGGAGGGGAAATACCTCATGAGCTGAGTTAAGGACTAAAGCCTGCTGGGTGGTTTTGACCAGGGGAAGCATTAAGGATTCAGTTTGAGGTAGAATTGCAGAATGAGATGTGGTATAAGACACATTTCGGCCCTGGCCGGGTAGCTCAGCTGGTTGGAGCGTCACCTCGATGTGCCGCGGTTGCGGTTCCATCCCCCGTCAGGGCACGTACAAGAATCATCCAAGGAGGGCATCAGTAAGTGGAACAAAAATCTTTCTCTCAAGAAAAAAATCAGTAAGAAAGGAAACATGTCAACTAGAGAAAATGCTAACAGGGCAGATGACACACAGGGATGCAGCGCGCCGTGTGCTTTTCACGAGGGTCAATATTTTCAGCGTGCGATAAACATTCGGATAGTTTTCCCGGGGCGAGCGCTCAGGCTAGATTCTATTTAGATCATTTGTCTAGAGTAGGTTTTCAGAAAAATTGATGTTGATTACCGGTTTTCTTTTTCTTTGCTACACAAACAATAATAAATCAGGGAGAATGGGCATCTAAAAATAAAAGAGCAAACACAGTTTTCTCCGCATCCATATGCATGTCCAATTTTGCGTAATTATAATTACGGTGCTTTCTAGTTCTGCTCTCTGCATCTCCCGTCTTTTCAATGTCGTCCTCCTTTTCAGTGACGTCATCATCTTCCACTTTCGTGATTTGGAATCGTTGACTTAACCGTCCTTTTGTGAGCGATGGGCATTTATGCTGTTAAGTCTTCGTTTGGTGAGAAACACTGTTGTTGGTCCACAATGTCCATCTCCCCCTCTTCCTGCCTAACAGAACCCCGATGCTCTCCAGATACGCACACGTCTCCTGTGTGACTAGGGAAGGCCTGCCCGTTCCTAACCTCGGGGGACACTGGTCCGCACCTGGCATCGCTTTGGTAAATGGCCCTGGTCTTAGGTGGCTAGGGGGACGCGATCAAACAGAAGGGGATGGCATTCCGACATGTCACTCACACATTTCTACGACTTCAGGAGTGACATTGTGTCACTCTGTGTCTCACTTCCCTCCTCTGTAGAGTAAGAGGAATTATAGCGCCCACATCAATTGGTTGAAGTATAGATCAGTGCATATACCCTTCAGTTACAAATCACATTATAAAGGCTCAGCACTGGCATGTGGCAAGTGCCTGACATCACCTATATTCTTCAGGGTCCTGTCACTTGTCTAGAGCAATGTCATCAGAAACCAGCTTAAGACAGGATTCCTCCTGTAACGAGCACACGTCTGGGTAGTGTGTGTGTGTGTGTGTGTGTGTGTGTGTGTGTGTGTGAGAGAGAGAGAGAGAGAGAGAGAGAGAGAGAGAGAGAGAGCTGGAGACCTTGAACTACTCAGACTTTAGATGGGGACCGCTCTTTAGTCTGTGTGACAAATAAGGTGATACTCTTTCTTCTAAAAGCCTCCTGGATACTACCTTAGTACATTCTTGTGGGTCTATTGATTAGTCATTCAAAACTAATTTTTAAGCCCGGACCATGGGCCAGGCATTATTCGAGCTTCGGGAGAATTTGGCGAACAGAACAGACCCGTTTTATCGTAGATGCAGCGGAGAGCCCTTGGCGGGCTTTGTCTGCAGGGAGGATGGTCTGAGTCATATTTCAGAGAAATCGCTCTGACTGCTCGACGAGACTGGACCGAGGGGAGGTCAAGAGGGACGCGGGGAGGTCAGACGTCACTGATGAGGGCGGCCGTGGCCTGAGGAGAGTGGGAGCTGGAGAGGAGCTGAGAGTACTGGGATTCGGGGTACAGTCTCTTTGTGCAATGCTGATACACATCTGTATAATCAGTGAAGAGTGAAAATACCCCCGCACCCTTCTGTTGCGAGGTTACCACAGTTGACAGCTCAGGGGGTATGAGTCACCCAACCTTTTCCTCTATCATTTACAAACGGTTTACATCTACAGCAAATAAATAGACACCTTTTTCACAGTTACCTCACAGCTCACCCCTTCCCATCCTGTTCAACACTCCCTTTCCTGGCGCTGAGTTGGGACTTGATAATAATTTGGAACTTTTCAGCAGCAACCACCTCTCACCGGGTCTTTGGGATGAACCTGTTGTTAGGACAGCAAGCCAGCGAACCAATGAACGTCAGCGCGGTTTCTGGGTTTTTTCTCTGTTTCATCAGGGGAGTGCAGTTCCCCAGCATTTGAAGGCCTGCTTCTAGTGCCTTCCTCCTCCTTCTCTCCTTTTTAAACTTCAGTCTGGAGACCAGCAGAGGGTGCTGACGGCCCTGTCCATGCGAGTCGTCAGAAGGAAACACACACAAAGCCAGGAGACAGGCGACTACGGAAACGCAGTTTGAGGTTTTTTTTCTGGAAGTCAAAACTGTTCATTGTACGAATGAGAGGGGGGGGGGCTTCTCTGTCTCCCCACTTGAATGTGGGCTTCCAAAACGAGTGTAGCATACCCAAGAAATAATTTTAGAGTGAACGCCGTTGTCTAATATCATTTTCTTTATCTGATGAAACATTATTCTATTTGATTCGAAATGCTCCCACCCAGAAATCCTCGGAGCGCGGTAAGTGGGTTAGAAAATCGGAGCACCGCTTGGTCAGCGGAAGGCTTGGCCATCATGCTGATGGTGTGTGTGTTCAGTTTTCAAAACAGTTCAAGGAGGTGATGTCTACACCTGTCGCAGGTGCGTGACGTGTTCGTGCACAGCCGGGATCGCGTGGAGTCATGATTTACTCCTGACGTTCAAAGCACAAGGTGGTCCAGGTTTCGCATGTAGATTGCCAACATGTAAACCAGCAGAAATACTCTACCTTACTCTTCGCTTAACTCATTGATTGGCAGGGGATTTGGCCCGTGGAACAGCCATGGAAACTGCCCCTCACTAGCCAAACTGGGTGTCTGGTGGTTCTTCTATGTTCGTCCCGAGAGTCCACATCGTGTCCTCGAACTGGCCCCGTGCAGTCAGGAACCCCACCGACGTAAGACCTCAGCCATGCCCAGCCGTTCAGGATTCCGCTCACTAATTCCACTAAAATTATTTGCTCTATACCTTACACATATTCTTGGGAGCCCACATTCAAATGATGGAGAGCTAGTGTCTTAATCAATTCTCCATAGTCAGAACAGACTCTGGTTGACCTCTGCCCAGGGGTAAAGGGCTGCCTTCACCAGCCACCAGAAACATTCATTTCAGGGTCTCCAGTGGGGTGTCACACGGCCTCAACACCAGAAAAAATATGTTTTCAAAGAAACGTCGCAGGGTTGATTTTCAAGAGGCTTTGTACTTTCGCAACTTGAGGGGGTCCGTGGAGGTGGTCAGCCTTCGGTCCCGGAGCCGATTCCCCTCCCGTGGACGAGCTCTGAAGAATCCTAAATACGTCTGGTCACTCGTGAGGGCTGTGGGACCACGGGCCCGGCGACCCCCGTGCCCAGTGTTCTGTTCTTCGATGATTTAATGAGCAAAACGGCAACGATGTCCCCGTTTTTCTTGGCTTGCGTCCTTTCTAGTAAAAGTGTGATCGGATGTGGCGGCTCGCGGCTCTGCCTCTGGATGGCGGTGACTTCTGTTCAGACGCTCACCACCCTCACCCACACGTCACGGAGCAAGAGTTTCCCAGCCTTCAGTCTTCTATCCAAAACAAACACGCATCACACTTAGTCTGAATCCATATATCTCCATGTTCTACATGCATGCACGCATATATAGCTTTTAAACTCACACACACACACACACACACGCGCGTGCGCGCGCGAAAGTGAAGTATAATCACAGAATCTGTTTAATGTTAAAAGTCCGCAGCATACATGCCAGGTTAACAGAAACGTGGGCACAGGGAGCGAACCTAAAAAACGGCATTTGGATATTTCCATATGTTGACACGTGACTCATTTTCCTTCTGACATAAACGAACAAAGGCGGTCGTGCCAACCGCACGATGTTCCCGGTGACTGGGGGGCGTGGCCAGGGCTCCGGGCACACCCGGGCGTGGGGGATGGGCCAACGCCAGGTGCTCCGAGGACCACAGTCCCCTGGACTTTCTGACGGTGGCTTTGCAGAGACACAAAGGGTTAATGAGCTTGGGACGAAACACACACGCTAGACCAGCTCCCTGAGAGCCCCAGGCAGGTGCCCCGGCTGTGCCACAGCTGGGGTCGGGGTTGGGCTGTGGGCTGGACTCCGTTGTCTGGGATGTTTTCTGGGGCCTCCTCCTCCTTGTCCTCAGAAACCTACGTGTCTTTTCTTTTGCGTCCCTGGTTCTCCACCTCGGTCCAGATCCCTTTCACTGACGCCCTCTGTGGTCACCTGTGCGCTGCAGCCGACTTTGACCCTGATCCGGACTCGCTGGCCGCGGGCAGGTGCGCAGCTGGACTGAGGAAGCGTGTCTGTGTCCTGCGTGGCCCCCGGGCAGGCAGCCGCCTGACAGAACCGCTCAGCCTCCCGTGGGAGAAGGAAGATGGGTCGGTAAAAGGAAAGAACACTGTCAGGAAATAGTCCTCGTACCCGGTGTGCCCTCTCTAACAAACGTCAGGAAATAGTCCTCGTACCCGGTGTGCCCTCTCTAACAAACGTCAGGAAATAGTCCTCGTACCCGGTGTGCCCTCTCTAACAAACGTCCCTCTGAGAAATGGTGGGCTTTCCTTTTTTCTCAAGCGATACATTAAGACCAACATTGACTGCCCAAGTTACATTCTTGGGCACGTCAACTTCTGATGTCTGATTGAAGTGACACCGATGTCTGACGACTTCATAGTAATGACCTTCAAACCGTGTCTAATTTGGGAGACGGGAGCACATTCTCAGGCATGTCGTTCTTGATAACTCAGAGAAACGAATGTGATTTTTATACTTTCTCGATGGCAAAAATTTTAAATAAATATTATTGCAATGAGGTTTCTTTTGGTTTTTTGGTCCCAGATGAAATGGTCTGTGAGGACAAGGGTTGAGTTTCCTTTGGGAAAAGTGGAGCGTCTTCCTCAAAGGAAAGATGGGCCCCAAGCCGTGCAAGAATGTGTAAGCTTGGTAGAAAGGCCAAGTTAAGAATTCAGACCCACTGAATCCAGCTGTTGGAAACAGGCATGGAATTGGGGATACAGAACTCAAGTCGGCAGGAACAGGCACAAGAGCCCAGCAAGCTGGACGGAGAACCGAGAAGAGGTCCTTCCTTTTTCCTTTGCTAAGGTGGCAGGGGTAAGCCTGTGCATCTGCGTTAGCGCCACTAGTCACCGCCCAAATAAAGCTGTGACTCCAGGGACCCGAACTCACCACCATCCGCCGTGGGTCGTCCCCAGAGGGCACAGGCAGCCTGCCCCCCACTCAGTGGGAACCCAGCATGTTGCACTGAGAGCAGGGCCGGGGTCGAGTCCGATGTTCTGTGGTTGGTCTGGGCTGGGTCAGCACCTTACAGCGTTCACTCCGGCCCCTTTTGGAAGGACAGGGTACCTTTGAGAAATGTCTGAAGAGTGTTTTCTAGCTTCTCTCTCTGCCCTTCCTCCTTGGGACCTCCCCCGACTGGTTCCCATGGGTCACACTCTCTTGCTCTGTGTCTCGCTATTCATTTGAGAAGTATTTATTTACTTTTTAAAAAACATTTTTTCCCTTTATTGATTTTAGAGAGAAGAAGGGAGAGAGAGAGAGAGACAGAGACATTATTGAGAGAGAACATCGATTGGCCGCCTCCTGCATGCCCCCCACTGGGAATCGGGCCCACAACCTGGGCATGTGCCCTGACCGGGAATCGAACTGGCGACCTCTTGGTGCATGGGTTGATGCTCAACCACTGAGCCACACCAGCCGGACTTATTTACTTTTTAATCCTCATCTGAGGGTGTGTTTTTGTTGATTTTTTTTTTTTTTTTTTAGAGAGAGAGAGAGAGAGAGAGAAACATCGATGTAAGAAAGAAACATGGATTGGTTGCGTCCCTCATGCACCCCGACTGGGGATTGAACCCACAACCTGAGTATGTGCCCTGACCTGGAATCGAGCCTGCAACCTTTTGGAGTCCAGGACTCTGCTCCAACCACTGAGCCACCTGGCCAGGACCCCACAAGTATTTATCGAGCCCCTAAATGATGCTAAACATCAGGAAGTGCTGTGATAGGCGCCGGGTAAACAATGGCGGAAAAATAGATGCGGACCCTTCCAGCAGGACATCAACAGTACAAGGAGGCAGGGAGCCCAAAGCACAAGCAAAGCAGTTGCATCTGAGGGATGAGGGTGGATGGCGTGGACCTGGCTCTCCGGAACCTCTACGGGAGATGAGGCGGCGGAGAGGCCAGGGAAGGTTTCCCGGAGGTCGCGACGGGTCCGACAGACTTCATACCCCACCTGCGCCGGCACCGTGCAGTTTGCTTCCGGAAAGTTGTGACCTCAGGGGAAGCAGCCGTCTGCTGACCACTCCTCCGAGAAGAAGGGACATTCCCTGCCGAGCTCCGAGAGTAGGTGAAGCCACGATGGTGTGAGAAAGCAGAGAGTTTCCAGGTGCCCACCGATGTTTCCACGTTGCTGGAGCGTAAAGCACAGGCAGAGAGGTGCTGGAGCGCAGACTGCAGAGCGAGGTCAAGGTCACACGGCGGGGCACTTGAGCGTGCAAAGCCGAAGAGCTTGCAATGACGGTGATGACTTGCTTTTTCGCTGAGTGATGGCTACGCGCCTGTGTGTTATCTGCAGTGTGCTCATTTATCCCGGAGGCTGCCACGATATCATCATCGACAGTTTACGTATCAGGAGCAACGAGCGTAAGTGGTACCCAAGGCCACACGTTCAGTACCCGGAGGATTTGCAGTTCTTTTGGTTGTGAAGTCCTGTTTTGCCTCACGATGACGTTCATTGACGGGCTGACCGCCTGAGAAGCACGGGGCTGGACTTTCAGCTTAGACAGATACTTCTATGGGGAAACAGGTAAAATGGATCTCGGGTTAGAGAGAGGAAGGTCGGGCAAGGCGTCTAGGGGAGAGCTGCACAGGGCCTGGCCCGAGGCCGAGAGAGGGGACGGGGAGGAGGCGTGGGGCTGAGAACCCCTGTGAGGTGAAATTATGAAGACGTTGAGAATGACCGAAAGCGTCAGAGAGGGAGGCGTCAAGAATGTCGCCAGGTTCCTGCTTTAGGGACATTGTGCGTGGTGGTTCTCTCCACCACTATTGCATGTCATCATCTGTGCCCATGCATGTCCTCCATTACAACGTGGTCAGAAACGGTGAATTATTGCAGTGGTCCAGCACTTAGCTCAGTCCTGACTCACTCTCCATGTGTGGAAAGGACTTCACTGGTCACTCCTCACCACCATCATGGCGTGAAATTATGTTGAGTCTAAGGAGCTCCTTGAGGAATATTGACGAACGTATAATATGGCTTCCTCATAATTTTTATTTTGCAGAATTGTCATTTTTTTTGGAGGATTTCTATATTTATCTTTTTCTCCAGCATATCCACTTTTGAAATCACTTCAGAAGACAAGTTTGTTTTTAGAAAACAATTGTTTCCAAAGTTGGAAGACATGAATTAATCTTGACGGATGAGAAGTTGGGTGTAGGACTCAACCGGGCAGTGGGTAAAGTTGACGTAGGGACAAGACGGGGACCCTCTTGTACCCCGGAGTCTCCATATAGGGCCTTTCGCCGTAGATCGACAGAAAACAGCTTTGAACTGGGTTCCTCTAAGATGTTGGTAACTACACTCTTAGGCCCCATCTGTCATGCAGTAAATTCTGCGCTTCTGAGAGAGATTAGTATATTTGTACTAGTCTAGTATCTAGGTTTGTGTAGTGATTTCATTGGTACCTGCTCCCGGCACCTAGAATGGCAACAGAGAATGAAAAAGACCAGCAATCCCTGGCTGGTTTGGCTCAGCGGTTAGAGCGTCGGCCCGCAAACCAGAGAGTCTCGGGTTCAATTCCGGTCAAGGGCACGTACCTCGGTTGTGGTTCGTCCCCGGCCCTGGTCGGGGTCATGAGGGAGGCAACCAGTCAATGTGTCTCTCTCACATGGATGTTTCTCTCTCTCTCTCTTTCCCCCTCCCCCTCTATCTGAAGATGAATGGAAAAATATCCTCAGGTGAGGATTTAAAAAAATAAAAAAGATCGGCAAACACGATCGACTCATTCCCTCCGAAAGCCTCGTGGGATAGTTTAAGCTGTGGAGCCAGCTGGTGTGACTCGAACCCCGGATATCTGCTAGTGGGTAGCCCAGCCCCCGCCCCATAACTTCTCTGAGGCTCGGCTCCTTGTTTGTGAAAGGAAGATCCTGGCACGGAACAGGCGCTGTGATGGGAACTGCTGTTGGTATTAACGACTCCCGGGGTAGCCCAACCGCGGGTCACGCGCTCCGGGACCTGTGACGTGAGCCTGTGACATCAGCCTGTGCCTGCGCCGGGACGTGGACTACATTTCCATTCTAGAGTAAGTCCGCTTGCGGCGGAAGTCCAGCGGGTCGCGGAGACGCGTCTGATGTGACCTTCAGACGATCTAACAGTCAACCCCTGGCTGATGGGGAGTTTTCCCAAGAACTGCGAGAAGGGCCTGGGAGGGGAGTGTCCTGACTTGCTGGGCTCCAGCAGAAGGCCTGCCGCATGGGGATTGCCTGCCCCAGCTCCTTCCATCAGCAAGGAGAGGTGAAAGTTACTGTAATTAGCTGCAATTAGCGACTGATCTTTGCGGACAACCAGAAAATCTGGTTTTTCTGCCATCGTGCAGAGGGCATTTAGGGAGGATAGAGCTTTGGTAGTGAATAGTTTGCAAGCAGATGGTATCGAGTCTTCAAAAGACACACGTTCACCGTGGTTGGTTCTCGATCTATTTTTAGTGTATCTATTAAGATGTGTCCTTGTCTAGAGGGGGGGAGAGAAAGCACGAATGCGAAGGAGTTTTCCAGATGGAGGTAGAGGCTGTTTGTGACAACACCGCAGCTCATCGAACTGAACGGCCGTGAGCCCTCGGAAGTCACCACGTGGTGAAGTCTGCTTGACAGCTAGGGAGCGATCCTTCCCGTCCCACTGATTAATTTGGTCAGTCAGCGGCAAATAAGAGTGTCACACGTGGACAGGGTAACGAGAGTCGTCATGCATGTAAAAGTGGAGTCGAGGGCAGTCTCGTCAGAATCGGGACCGACCTGGGCTCGCCGAGGCCTCGGTGGGCACCTCGCTCCAGACCCACTTTCCCTCCGCACCCAGAGGCGGAATCTGAGGCCGGAACGTCTAGGGAACCAAACCCTGGCAGCAGTTTCTGACCGACCTACACACTATTTCTCCCAGTGGCACTTAAAATATTCAGCTGTGATCTGAATCTTTTACTGATGTCCTCGCGTTAAAATTCGCAGTTGTGTTTTAGGGAAATCAGATAGGTCCAAGGCGGAGTGCCCCTGCTGCGGACCGTAACTGGGACCCCTCAATGGGAAGCGCCGAGTCACGCAGCAGAACGGGCCCGCTGTGTTCATCTTCTGTGGTCGCTGTGAAACATTACTGCGAGTTGGGTGACTGCAAAAGACAGACATTGAAGAGAGTGACGCTTAAGTGGAGAGAAGAAGGATGGGGAGGAAAAGCATGGGAGGCACTGGGAACCTCGGGGCCCATGTGTGGGGAGGAGAGGGTGAGAAGTGTGAGGGAGAGGAGGAGGCCGAGGGCGCATGGGGACCCCAAGGGTGGGCAGGGACCCCACGTCAAGAGATATGTGCTCTGCCATGGGCCTGCGTGTTTGTGGGAGGTGAACATTTTGAGATTTTGTACCTGTGTGCCCCACAGACGGTGAGTTCTTCCAGGACGAGTTCATCTCCTTTTATACGCCCAGCATGTGATCCAGTCCTCAGAGCACATAGTAGATGTTCAGTTAATATTCGCTGACGGACCCATGGAGCAAACGCATGAATGCATTCATGAATAAATGGCTGGGACCAGTTAGGTGGGTTGAAGAGAGTTCACAACATCAAGATTTCTGAATTGAGCGAGGATGCCCTTGCTGAGGGGTCGGGAGGTACTCTTCGAATACTAGCAGCTCAGGGTCGCCCTTGTCACTATGGAGTGTGGCTTTAGGGTGGCACCCTGAAGCCTGCCCCTTTTTGAAATGCCGCCAGGTATGAGTGACAATCTGAAGCGCTTTCAGGTGGGCAGGACACGATGAGGACATTAGCTGCGTAACTGTCCCTAGGAGGACCTTCCAGTTCTGTCCTTCCCAACAGCTAAGAAATCCGGACGGAACGGAGGGCATTCTGCCTGCTATTTTAAGGGCTCCCAAACCTTCTCCGAGGCAGCAGCTTGTCACCAGGCTCCTGGCAGTGTTCCCGCACTGCTTTCTCCAGTATGCAAATGTGCCATGTGGCTTCTGAGGCCGAACACATCCGCATCGTCAGCACCGGGAAGCTGCTTGTCAGAGCCCCAGTTCCCCAGAGCTGCAGGCTCCCCCCTCACCCGCACAGAGCCAAAGGCTTTAACAGCCACGGAGCCAGCAATCCGTGGAAATCCGCCTAGGTTCACACTTCTCACCTGGGTACGTGAACGACGTTCATTTCGCTCAGCCTTTGAAAGAGTCCCCCCTCCAGACCCGGATCTGAAGATGTCTGAGGGCCCACACAGGCAGGCAGGCGATGGTACCTCTTCCAGAGAAGACTGCTCCGACAAGGTGGGGATTCGGAAGAGTAGTAATTACACCTGAAGTGTTAATCACTGGGTATCTTTTTCTGAACTCTCATCAGTATTTACATGTAAAAAGATACAATTGCTAAAAAAAAAAATTTAGAAGAATAAGAGCAGTTTGGGTGAAAAATGGGCAATTTTCTTTTTTGCTGCGGATGTTACTGCCCAGTTTCCTTAGCGATTCTCCTGGAGCTGGAAAGCTGAAGGAGAGCATTGTTACGCAAAGCGCTCAGCACAAAGGGCGGTCCATATGGTGCGGGAAGGGGATTTCTTGGGGGAAGAAAAAGGAAGAAGGAAGGAGCCTTCAGTGCTTGGGGTTTTCGGTGGAAATCATGGCCGTGTGCCAACAGTATCCGAGGCTGGATTCCTGCTGCTTCTCTATGACGAGGGAAGAGATGAGAAATTCAAATGTTTCATACTCAGCTCTCAAGTTCAAGTGGAGGGTCACAGAACATAGCTTTGAATACATTTTAACATTTGTCTCTTCACAAAGGTCCCCTTGTAAATATCATTCACAGATGGAGACTGGAGGTAGACCACGTCGAACGTCTTTTACAATTATTATGAGATGATGTACGTGAACACGAGAAACGCAGGCACTGTCGGTGTTTAAATTCAATAGGAAGGAAACAAGGGATGTCGTCCCACGGACAAAGCAATGAACTTTGCTACCGAGGGCCGCACAATCTATCACATTTGCAGTGTCTAGCTGTATTCCCTCTGGGCCCAGAGGAGAGCTGGGCGTATTTAATGTAAAGAGAAAATCAATTATGTGTATTTCAAATTTGGATTCAGGGCTATCGGTCTTCGAAAAGAGATTTCTGGAGGGCTGCTGGGTTATGATCACACCTCCCTTGGATGTTCAAAATGAGCCTTACTGGGCTAGAATCGAGCTCTCAGCACAGATGCAGTCCTTTCTGGAGCATCTAAGGGGGGGTCCATTTCCTGCTTCTAAAGGTGCCCACATCCCTTGACTCATGGATCCCTTACTTCATCCTCAGAGCCAGCATCTCCGTATCTGCCTCGGATCCTACGTCAGTGGTCACATCACCCTCTGACCAGAGCCGGGAAAGGTCCTCCTCCAAGGATTAATAAGATCAGATTGGACCTGCTCACATAATACAGGATCATCTCTTCTCAAGGTCCTTAACCTTAATGACACTGGTCAAGTCCCTTCATCCCCAAGTGACACATTTACAGTGTGTGAGTGAGGCTGCGGGCACCTCCGGGGGCTTTATTTTGCCCCCCACACTTGATGGGGTGTGTCCTGAGCCAATTCCCCAGGAACACGGTGGATCAGCTCGATAGGAAGTTTCAACTCTGGGCCTAAGGTTTGAAATATCTTCTTGAACGATAGGTTTCCACAGTCGCTACTGTTCTGTTCCGTCGATGGCTTTCCTTTCCCAGGGACTTAGTAGATGTGTTGGAGTTCTAATGTATCCGTTTCCCTCTAATCCTTTTCATGTCTTTCTCCATTTCTCTTTTGTCTTACTTTTTCACCTCTATCACTTTTATGTTACTATGTGTTGTGTTTATCTACCTTGTGTTTCATCCGGTTTAGTCTTTCATTCTGAAAGCTTCCTTTCCTTCATTTCTAATTCTCTTCTAGTTTCTATCTCTTTCTGACCTTCAGAGGTCTCTCACAGTGGCTGGGTGATTACAGTTTCCCTACGCACCTGACCTATTCTATGGAGTCAGGTAGCCTTCCCCTCCTTCCCAGAATCCCCAGTGTCACTCAGTAGGCTCAAGTACAAGTTGTCCTTTGCAGGAGGGATGAAGTGTGTGTCTACGTTTAACATCAGGGACATCCCCACACGAAGGCTTGAGATAATACTGTCGTGGCCACGTGCCTAAGTAGCCTACAGCTAGACCGACGCTCCATCCTTGATGAGGGCCTTTCTTTGAGGAAACCAAAGAAATTATGGAGGAGATTTCAATTCAACTGAAGGAGAAAATTTCTGTTTGCATTAATGGGATAAACTACATTAAAAAATACCAGATTGCCCCTCACTGTGATTATTGACGTGGAGGCTGAGTGACCTTCCGTCAGGGAGGCAGTGGAGGTCAGCGCTTCGGGTGAGTTGAAGATGAGATGATGTTTGAGTTACCTTCCAGCACGGAGATTCTCTGCTCCTTGTGCGCGAGACAGACCGAACTCAACGCCCGTGCGTCCGGTCCCTCGGTAATGACACCGACTGACACTTGCAACACAGGACAATGGGAATCGTGCCTGTTTGCATGCAAGTGCTTCACCGTTTGCAAAATGCCACGGATTCATTTTCCTTCCATCTCAGCCATCTTTGTGGGGCAGGAAGAACAGTAATTATATGTTACAGATGAGAACACTGAGGTTTCCAAGGTACAATGTATCTATTGTTCTTTATCTTAGAAAAGGTCCCCATGGCAACTAGGATCATGTTTGTGCTCTGTCCCCTAAGGGGTGTGTGTGTGTGTGTGTGAGAGAGAGAGAGTCAGAGAGCACCAAGATAGAATCTGCAACATCTAGATTCTTCTTTGAACTTGGATTTGTAAAACTTTTTTTTTTTTTAATCTTCAGATAGAGTAGGAGGGAGGGAAAGAGGGAGAGAGAGAGAGAAACATAGATGTGAAAGAGACACATTGACTGGTTGCCTCCTGCACGACCCACCCCAGCCAGGGCCGAGGATGAACCCCAACGGAGGTACATGCCCTTGACTGGAACTGAACCCACGACTCATTGGTCCGCAGGCCGACGCTCTAACTGCTGAGCCAAACCTGCCAGGGCTGATTGGTAAAACCTTTTAATGTCACTTTCCCAATCATTATCCCTGTGTCCTGCTAGAAAATGCATGTTCAGATCTAGCCACGGGGGCCAGAATTCCAAGAACAGCTGAGTAGGGTTTCTGGAAGAACATTTTCCTTACTGAAAAGCAAACATCACCCTGTGTCCTTGCGGAGCATCCGTGTCCGAGATACGGAGGTTAGGACCGTTCCTGACTTTTGACCCTCCCTCTGAGTTCAGTTTTACGTCTGAGGGCTGAACGGGGTTGCCTCTCTGATGAGTGTATTTGTGCAAAAACAAAGGAGCGACATCAAGCGAGCATTTTTGCTCCAGCGTGGGGGGGGGGGTTGGAAGTGTTCTTTGGCACCCGTATATTTAGAAGTCAGGATTTTCAGACCCCCTCCTTCCCCATTCGTGTGGCATTTCAACACTGAATGCATACAAGCCCTGAGTGTTCATTAAAATTAGTAACAGAAAATACCGAGCTTTGAAGGTCTGCTCCGTGCAGAGCTCAACCCCAGGCCTTTCGTAGGCATCGAACTAGCAGCAGGACCAGAGAATGTAGGTTTAGGCCCGAGAGACAGCTTGCAGGTTAATAAATATGCCCTCTGGTTCAAAGACACCCTCCTAGATTGAAAAGCTGAACTACATAAAATCATATTTGTGTATTTCCCTTGGCCCTGAGTGCATATACACACACACTCCTGTTTTATAGCTTCTTCTCTCACACGTATTAGGGTCAATAAGCACGGAATTCAGGAAATCAGTCAGTCCGCCCACATTTATTTTCCACTTGCCGGCTTATAGTTGAAATCCCACTTGTCCTCACATGGTCTGCAGTGTTGTATCAAATACACGTGGCGTTGCTTGTCCCCGGGGGCCTCTGTCTGCTACTCTGGAGTCCCCGCCTGGGCCAATGTCAACACAAAACCCTTAAGTATGGAAGGAGGCGGAAGGGGTCAGAGTGATGAGACGTGAGAAGGACTCAACCCACCGCCGTTGGCTTCGAAGATGAAGGACAGGGTCACGAGCCAAGGAGCATGGGCAGCGGCCAGAGGCTGGAAGGCTCAGTCAGCAGGTCATCTCCTGGGTCCCCTGCCGGTGGCGTGACTGTAGCCACACGCGGCCTGTTCCAAAGTCCGACCTTCAGGACGGTGAGATGGTCGAAATGTGGTTTTCAGGTACCCATTGTGTTGTGGTTTGTTACAGTGCTACAGAAGGCTGACGTCAGGCATGACATTCAACATGACATTGATGATAACTTTATTTTTTTAGTTTTATTTTTTCTTTATTGACTTTAGAGAGAGAGGAAGGGAGAGGGAGAAAGAGATAGAAACATGGATGAGAGAGAACATTGATGGGCCGCCTCCTGCGTGCCCCCCACTGGGGACCCTGCCTACAACCTGGGCATGTGCCCTGACCGGGAATGGAACCGGCGACCTCTTGGTGCATAGGTCGATGCTCAACTGGCTGGGGGGATGATAACTTTAAATAGAACTCTGCAATGACGTCACAAATAAAGACATATACTTTATAAATAATGAAGTATTTCCTCATCATTAAATCCTACTGTGTGTTGCATAGGTAGGTCTTTGCCTTTTTTTCTTCTTAATTTAAAAGTTTTAGGCATTCTGGAGTGCAACACCTTTTCCTTTTTTGGGGGGTTCATATTTGGTTTCCAAATATTATGTCCACTTATTACTAGTGAAATTATTTGGTGAAATAAAAAAATATTGTCCAGTTCAAAGCTGCGCTGCTCTCCCAGTCATATAAATCCTTGTTTGTGCTTCCTGAACGAGGGAAGGGACACTGCAGCCACGAAGACCCTGTTCCGGTTCTGAACTTCCATTCCGGGTCCGAGCAGAGCAGGCCAAGATGGATCTCTCTGGGTTTTTGTTTTTTTTTTTTGTTTTAATGTCATGGTTTTGAAATAGTATAATTACCTGAAAAATGTTGTTTTGAACCCTAAAACAGGCTGAGGGATCCCTTAGATGTTACGAAGCAATTTTGGGGGGATGCTCTACTCACGAATGAATTTACTGACAAGTTAATTGAGAAAGTATTAATTGACAAAAGACACTTCCTGATCAAATTTTCATCTGTTTCCTCTGCGGCTAAGACACGTGGGCCGTTGTCTCCGGCCTCGGACCAGTGATACCAGCGCCAGGAGGGAACTCTCCGTGGAGAAGGCTGAGTCAGCTGCTCTGCTCGCGTTCTGATTTCCAGAGATGCCTAAGTTTGCCATCAAAAATCGACTGCAGGCTGAAATTTGACACGCCAAAACCTCAGTCTGGGAGCAGTTCTATTTTTCTTCAATTTGGAGAAAAGCATCTCCAGGGATTGAATTTCTAGACATATTAGAAGTTAGGTGTTTCAAAGACATCTTGTGTTTTCTTATAATAAGACGCCTTGATTCTTTTAATTATTGAAAACAAGGATGATACTGTCTGCGTGGATCCCTCCCACCCCAAAAGGGCCATAGGGTGGCTCACTTATCAGGTGACCAGGGCTTGTGAAAACACTCATTGCTGGTCTGTTAGTTAAAATAATGATTAAGTGACACGACATTGCAATTTACAAAGAAAGTCTTTTACAGCAAACCAACCCTCCCATCACAAGACCATTCAAAATCCTATCAGATAATCTTCGGGGCCGAATGCAACAGAGTCTAAAATGAAACGCAACAATGTTATTCACTTGAAGGAAATGACAGAGGGCAGAGGCCAAACTGAATTAGTCTGAACCTGCAATCTTTCTAAAGAAATGGACAGCAGTAACAGGGGGAGTTAGAGCTCAACACAGGAGAGTAGATGGAAAGAGACATAGTTGTTTTAGATGAATGCAAGACTCTAGGCCCAGGCAGGCTAGACACCAGGATCCCCAAAGGGCCAGACATGGGGTTCAGAAACACTGCTTGTATCTGAGCAAATGTGGAAAGTGGGGGAGTTGCCAGAGACCCTAAAGGGGACATCCTTCAAAAAAAAAGGGAGGGATGAGCTTAGAAAAGGACACATTAGGAAAGGGTTGCTGATGTTCGGAAAGAGGACAGAAACAAGCTCAGCAGACATTTGTGTGACCTTAGAAAATAACCAAAGAAAGGCTTTGCTCATGAGGAATCGCCATGAACAGTGGTGCACCTCAGCTCAGGCTGTCACCTCTAACTCAGTGCCTCAATCCTCCTCAGGCTTCTCGGGGCCCCCACTGCTCTGCCTGGGCCAGTCCCCTCCACTTCCAGCCTCCAGGCCCTGCCCTCCTGGACTTCCGCCTTCTCCATCCACATCCGGGTCAGATAGCCTGGAAGACTTGAGATACGATCCAGGATCTTAAAGGACATTCTTTCAGAATATTTTAGGACAATTTTCTAGTCTTTTTGTGAAAACCTACAACGCAACAGTTCCTACATTTTACCACTTTTTGATGGGCAGTGAAAATGCTATTGTTATGCTAATTATTTATCAAGACCAGTGAAAGCCTTCCTCCGTTTAGTTAAAATCAGTCCCATGGACTGAGAGGTCCCGGTTCGATTCCCGGTCAGGGCCCATGCCCGGGTTGTGGGCTTGATCCCCAGTGGGGGGCGTGCAGGAGGCAGCCGATTGATGTTCTCTCTCACATCCGTTTCTCTCTCTCTCTTTCTAGAAAATCAATAAAAATATTTTTAAAAAATCAACTTTTAATTTTCCTATTTTGATTCCTCATGCACCTGAGAACGAGTGACCCATGTGTCCCTTGCGATGACACTTCTTATTTTGGGGACAGTAATGGCACCACCTGTGAAGCTGCTCTAACCCTCTGCAATCTGGCCTCTTGTCCCATCATCCTGGTCACACTTTCTCCACGGTCACTTACGACGCCATTGTTGCCAAATTGAGTCTGTTCTCTATCTTCCTTTTTACTTAGACTTTTCTATGATGTTTGACACATTCTTGAACTAGAATTAGCAGGTGCTTATCCTAAGCTATTAGCTTCCAAGTACAACCTGTGCAAGGGCGGGGACTTCCTCTATCTTTTCACCACACCCAGTTTGTTTTTCTTTCTTTTTAAAAAAAATGTCTTTTTCTTGATTTTTTTAGAGAGAGAGGAAGAGAGAGAGAGATAGAAACATCGATGTGAGAGAGAAACATCAATCAGCTGCCTCCTGCACATCCCCCACTGGGGATCGAGCCTGCAACCCAGGCATGTGCCCTGACCGGAAATCAAACTGGGACCTCTCAGTCCATGGGACACGCTCCATCCACTGAGCCACACCGGCCAGGCATCTTTTTTTAAAAAAGTGTTTTAGCTATTTGAGGTCTCTAGCCCTTCCATATAAATCGCAGAATCAGCATTTTAATGAGTTTACTCGAAAAACCTGGAATTGTACCGGGTCAAAGGGTTAGTTTGCGGAAACCGTATTTACTGATACCGTATTTACTGATACCGCATTTACTGATACCGCATTTACTGGTACCGTATTTACTGATACCGTCTTCCAGCCGCCAGCCATGACAGAGCTACCATTTCTTTAGTTTTGTTTACTTTCTCCTAACTATAGTAGCTTTCAGAGTTCCTGTACTTCTTTCCTCGCTCACCCTTAAGAATTCATGTGTTTGACTCTATTGTACATGGAATTATTTTATGAATTTTCTTTTCTGCTTGTTGACTGGATACGGAAAGTTTGTTTTCTGTTCATTGACCTCGTTGGCACCCAAGAGGGGACATAGGGACGCAAAGGGCTTCTGAATGTCCCTTTTCCTCTCTCATGTGCTTTAGGCATTTCCTTGACTTAAACATGGTATGACACCTACCGAGAAGACCCTAAGTGGCCTTCATTAACAGCTTTCAAAGGTCACCAGAGCTAAGATCAGAGCGGAAACGCAGACTGAGGAAGGCTGAAAGCGTCTGCCAGGCCGTGAGGGAAAGGCATGCGAGTCTCCGGCTGGGCGTCAGCAAGGTGTCACCACTGATGACGCTGCCCTTGAATGTTGGTCTCAGAGAAGCCACCATGTGGCAAACAAGCGGTCAAGGCTATCGCCAGAGCTGCGGGGGACGGCCAGCCCCCGCGGGGGCAGGTTGCTGCCCGTGAACGCGTCCTGCAGCGGCTCTCCCTGCCGCACACGAGTCCCCGCAGCCAGCGACCTAGGAGTCCCCAGTCGGCCGAGACCCAGTTCACTCAGGAGAGCGAGCGGCCAGGCACCGAATCCAGTCTGTGGGGAAGAGAATGCGCGGAGGAAGCCTCCCGAGACTTGGACCCACCTGCTTCTAAGTATTTCTTGGCACTGGGCTGCTGCGGCTCTTATTTCCCTTGAGATGACGTGTGACCGACCGTTGAGGGGACTTGGAAGGTGTCCTCTAAGCAGCCTTTATGCAAAAACGTATGGAAACGTCAAAAGAGTCAGGTGACTTTTCTATCTGCTTGTGCGTGCTCGGGGCTTCCAGCGTCGACTTCAGTGATAACCAGCACGTTGAGCTGGAATCTCGGTCCCCGTGTGGGAGGAACAGGCCGCCATGTGACCCCGCTGCCGCCACGGAGAGTCACGCGGGACCCTTTGTCACGTCTGACCCTGCAACACCCCCCCCAGAAGCCCGCCCCGTGCTTCGTGGCCACGCCCCACGTTTCTCCGTGCACAGGGCAAAATCCATCGCCGAGATTCAACGCACCATCGTTGTGCGATTAAAAAAGCATTTCAAAGTGGATGTCACGCTGGCACTCTCCAAGTCACTGTCACGGGATAACGAAGTGACTGAGACCGCGAGGCTCTAAGGTATTGACTGCCTAGCCCCGCCCAGCTCCTCGCTAATTATTTGCGTGTTTAACTGGTTCAGCGTCTATGGAGACGTCATCTACCGCTTGCAGATAGGACAATGGCTTGAGAAAGCTCCTGGCCTCACAGCTGCAGAGCCGCCCGAGTCCCAAAGGCAGGCCTGTTATTCTGCCACGAGCCCCTTTTCCTCAGACAGACCAACAGTAAATGTCTCGCTCGCTCTGACGGCGGTGCCACCAAGGTTAGGGGAAGGCAGGCGCCTCAGGGGACAGCAGTCGGTGGGTTCGGTGGGGGTCCCCTGCCAGCAGGAGGTGGACACCTCGCATCCAGATTATTCAGAGGAGCTGATATCACCCCTTGAGGGGCCTCTCAAGATACCAGCTGAAAAAGGAATGAAAAACAAATCCATTGAACATTTAAACACGAAACTGAAGGGGGACCAGGTATCACCGCTCTCTGCGAAGGGACTCGCGCCCAGCTGACCTGGGCAAGCTCCGGGGGGAGGCAAATGGCAGATCAGGGACACCCGGGGGCCGGTAAGGAAGACAGATGTAGGCATTCAGCGATCTCCCCAGCGAAAGCTACAGGGACAGCAGTACCGTGAGTTTTGTGGTCTGTGTCCCCACGCCCAGGGAGCGATAACAGACAGAAAGCCAGTGAAAGAAAGAGAGAAATGTGAGCATGGAGGACCCCGAGGATTAACGCTGGGAAAAGTTTACATTTAAAATGTTATGCATGGTCTCAGGGAGTCAACACCCCACATGCACACACAGCGCGTTCTAACGGGAAATGCTGAGAGACCAAGGAAGCTGGCCAATTTCTCCAAGACGGAAGACGAGTCTGAAGTGGCCCAGGATGCGGTCACAGAGCCGATCCTTCACTGACCGGCCACGTCTTCACTGGAGGCCAGACACTGGAAATCAACGCCAGTCTCCAACAATCACCGAACTCAACACCCTTGGTTTGTATGTGCAACATTGTAGTCTACGCTGCCCCACAACGTGAATGAAATGGGTGAAAGTCCCTTCCTTTACTGGTGTGTTCTGTAGATACAGACACAGAGCCCCAATGCAATGCAGCGGGGACACGGAGGGGACGCCCGGAGGACGCTGGGGCACAGGGCTCTCCCCCTTGGCGACTTACATCTGGGCGGGATAATTTGAGTCGTGGGGCACTCCTGTGCCCTGCGGGCCTTTGGGCAGCACCCCGCTCTCCGCCCACTAGAGCCGGTAGCAGCTCCTCCAAGTTGTGACGCTGCTGAACGTCACAAACGAGGGGTGTAAACTGCTCCCCGAGGAGACGCTCCCCCGCTTCGGCTCTAAGCATAACGGGCACCTGCCTCGGCCCTGAGTGGGTGTGGGGAGAGGGCAACGGGGGCGGGAGGCGAGGGAAGGCTGTTGGAGATGACCCCGGGGTGCAGTGTCTGAGCAGAGGAGGTGGTGGACCCCCGAGGAGAAGCAGTCCCGGGGGCGGAAGGGAGAGACAAACCCGGCTCCTCCGTTTGGGGGTTCGGTTCACTGTACTGCACAGGACATGTACGGGGTGCCCACCGTAGTCCGGGTGCTGAGAACAAAATTCAAAGGCGCCCACAATGCAATGCGACAGCTCCATCTCAACAGCGCCCCCACTCGAGCATTGTGATCCTTGCGGGGTTTGCCGCACACAATTTGTCACTAATAACGTGTTTTTCAAAAATGGTCGGGGGTGTTTGCTATTATCTGTCAGTGATCCCTGAAATAAAGTTGTTTTTATTCATTGGTATTCTGGTCCCAGGCATGAGATGCTTAACGACAGGAATACGTCCTGAGAAACGCGTCGTTGGGCGATGCCGTCGTTGGGCGAACACCACGCGCGCACTGACCCAGACTGGGTGGTCCCGCCCAGTGCGCACCTGGGCGCCTGGTCCAGCCTCCTGCTCCGGGGCTACAGGCCTGCAGCATGTCACTGTCCTGAATCCTGTAGGCAGTTGTAACACAATGGCATTTGTGTATCTAAACGTATCTAAGCACAGACAAGGTGCAGAAAGATACGGTGTGAAAGATAAAACGGTGCCCCGTGCAGGGCACTGACCGGGACGGGAGCCGCGGGACTGGGGCTGCCGCGGGGGAGTCGAGCGTGAGTGGTGAGTGGACGTGGAGGGTGAGGACAGCGCAGCTCACGGCTGTGGACTTTATCAACACTGTGTGCTTGGGCTACACTCAATTTATAAAACAACATGAGATTAAATCAAGTGCAAGAAAAAACGACACCATCAAGAGACTCGTTAAACAGGAGACGGATGAGGCGGCTGCTGATGTAACACAGCACATTGCTGTGCGGCTGTTTTGTTTCTAAGTACGCAGAGAACCCTCTAAAACAGTGATACAATGTATAGAACAGTAAACACACAGACCAGTGACAGGGTCACTTAGTATCATTACCTAATTGCAATTGTAGCTGCTGAACTCTTCGGTGACTGGCAGCACCCTGGGCTTGTGTGCAGCAGCATCACCACAAAACCGTGAGCAATGTGTTGGGCTATGACATCACTACGGCCATGATGTCACTAGACAAGAGGAATTTTTCAGCTCCATTATAATCTCACGGGACTGCTGGAGCTGTGGTCCCTTGTTGACCGAATGGTCGTTATATAGTGAATGACAGCATTTTCTTTTTTAATAAATATGTTTTATTGACTTTTTAGAGAGAGAGGAAGGGAGAGAGAGAGACATCAATGTGAGAGAGAAACATTGATCGGCTGCCTCCTGCACGCCCCCTACTGGGGATGGAGCCTGCAACCCTGGCATGTGCCCTGACCTGGAATCGGACCAGGACCTCTCAGTCCATGGGACAGCGCTCAATCCACTGAGCCACACCTGCCCGGCACAGCATTTGTTTTGAGTGACAGGTGGGGGTGGCATTGACGGAAGGCTAAGTGGGCAAAATTGGGGGCCACCCTAAATTTTCCCTGTGTGTGATACAGCTCAGAGATGGTTGTAAGTGGTTATTATTATTATTTTGTTTCGACGGACACCAGCCTGAGGTTTGTTCTTTAGATGAGGGGAAGGAGAGACATGACGAAAACAGAGCATGATAAACTCATCCACATCTTTCCGATCGTTTTTATCTCGAGTTTTTAATTTCTCTGCTTCTGGAGCTTCCTCTTCCCTGGTTTTCCTTCCTCCTCTTCCAGCATCTTCTACCTCAGTCACAGGTGGTGTTTTCTGTTGTTTTGGACAACATTCAACACCTGTTTTTTTGGAGCCTACTGGGTAAGGGCTGCGATTTTAGGCCATTTTGGTGTTCTTCAGAGATGCCTGCATTTATTAATCTATATTAGTGGCTCCCAATGATTTAGGGGAGAGATGGTGAAAAATATGGGTTTATTTTCAGTTGGGTTGTTACTGTGTCTCACGTTGACTTGCGTGAGTGGCCGCCACTGTCAATATTGCTGTAGGAGGGAAGGATGCTGATGAGGGCACTTGCCTTAAGCTTCCAGTGTGCTGGGAAAAATAACAGAAAAGGAGTTTAGAATCATTTAATTTTTTTTTCTTTATTGATTTTAGAGAGAGAGGAAGGGAGAGGGAGAGAGAGACAGAAACATCGATGAGGGAGAACGTCGATTGGCCACTTCCTGCATGCCCCCCACTGGAGATTTGGCCCACAACCTGGGCATGTGCCCTGGCCGGGAATCGAACTGGTGACCTCTTGGTGCATGGGTCGATGCTCAAGCACTGAGCCACACCAGCCAGGTAGGGGTTTAGAATCTTAATTGTTCAAGACAGTCTTCTTGGACAACCACCCAAGCCTTTGTCTTCAAGTACCACCTCCACCCTGGTGACTTTGGTTCTTGCTGACTCATCCAGACCTTCCTCCCAAGCCCAGACCATCTCCACACTCTCCTGGATGTTCCACAGACGCCAGATGTGAGCACATCTGGAAATGGACTTACTATGTACCCCCAAATCGCCTGTTGTCTCTGGTGGTTTCTACCTTAGAGTCCCAGCTCTCCATCCAGCAACTCAAGCCAAAGTCCTGCTCATCTGACATCCCGTTCTCCCCATCCCTACCTGTGGCCACTCATTAAGACGTAGTTCTGCTTCCTTAACGTAGCTTCTGTCCCTGCACTTTCTCTTTCGCTTTCTCTTGGACTGATTTAGAGAAAGAAATTCCTGCTGCCTTTCTTTTCCGGTCGTCCACAATCTTGTCACTTCCATTCCTGCTTAAAGTCTTAAAATTTCTTACTGTTCCTTATGCCGTAGAGTAAATGGATCCTTCCTACCGACATTCGCGTGTGTGTCATCCTTTGTGTTCCTTTATCTGTCTTTCTCCAAGCCCAGGACGGCAGACCTGGTCCAAAGCCCGTCGCAGCCTTCCCGGGCGAATGAAAAGTCCTGCTATTGTTCTCTCTGTGGTCATCCTGGCCTCGTAAACCATTTTCCAAATGGTGTCCAGTGTAATTATTTAAAAATATCACTCCTCTGTAGAACCCTTAATAGTTTCTCTGTGAAGTCAGGACAAAACACAATCTTTGACATGCCCACGAGCCCCAGCAGGAGCCGGCCCCTCCCAGCCACCCACCGTGACCTTGGTTGGCTCGGACCACAATGGCTTCGTTTCAGGTTCCTGAATGCGCCCGGTCCTCCTTTGCCCAGACTCTTCCCACACACTGTTTTCTCTGCCTAAAATACTCTTCCCTTGCTAAGTCTTACTTATCCGTGGGTATCGTCTTACCAAGGAACTGGTGGTTTCTCAAAAGCGCCAGGCTATTTCTGTCAACATTCCTGCTATTTTAATTTTTTTCATAGGAAGTAGTCTCTCCTCCATCCAACATCTTGTGACTCTGCCCTAAAGCAGTCTCCGCCAGGAGCGCCCCCTGCAGGCCCCAGGCTCCTGCACAGCCCTCCGCGCTCCTGGGCGCGTGCATCTCCTGGGTGCGTGCATGGGGCAGCCTCCCCACTGTTCTCCCCAGGGCGCTTTCCGTTTCTCTCTTCACGCTGATCACGACCCGCGATGACTTGTGTGTTTACATCGCCTCCAGAAGAATACACTCTCCCGGAGACTGCAAAGCCCATTTCCGGTTTCTTTGCTTTTTTTATCTTTAGAGGGGCATCCTTCTCGAACAATACATGGCCATGGGGTGAATCGGTGAATGAGTCATTAGTAAGATGTCTGCAGCGGGAGTCAGGGGTGGAGAGGACTCCGACCGTCATGTCTAAGGGACAGGCCCCGTGCTGATAGAGCTGAAACCGACAGAGACCGTCGGTACCCACAGCGCTCATGACATGCTTCCCTTTCCTTGTTAACTTTTTTTTTTTTTAATTTTTGGTAGGTGGTAATTTTTTTTTTTTAACAAATGTTTAAAAATTTTGTAAAGTACAGCATAAGGCCAATAGTCAATAATATTGGGGCAACTGTGTATGGTACAGTGGGTACTGAAAATCTCAGAGGGACCACTAGGTCAAGCCTATGATTGTTTCAATGACACGCTTTCTGCCCAGAGCCCCTGAGTAGACTGGTGTGTGGCAAGGCCTGTTTGAAAACGTTTGAGAAAGAATCCAGAAGTGACAGCAGACTTAGCTGGGCTCCTCTCATTTAATTTGGGGACATTCCATGACCCCTTTCAAAGAGGGATGCATTAGCAGATTTTTTTTTTGAAGTTAATTAAATTCCCTACCTTGATAAGCAAGAAAAAGCATCTTAGTGTACTGGAAAATAGACAATGTGATAATTTGCGAGTTTCATGTAACCTATGGGCTAGATTGCAATGGGGAATTTAAAATACATACATATATTTTTATGTTTATATTAAATTTAAATATATATTTATATGTATTTTCCTGTTCTCTGCTAGCTAAGGGGAGTGAAATTTGGCTTTTTCAACGTGCTACTCAACATGTCTCATGACAGTTTGAGCCATGGTCTTGGCAAAAAGCCGGAGGCGATGTTATGGATGGATCAGCTTCCATGCACATCTGAGCGTGTTTTCTGTGACTGTCTCGCTCCCCTTCTCTTGAACCCTTACATTTCTTCTCCACATTAGAGTTAGCAGTGTCTCATGCACCTGCCTTCAGAGGAATAATTTTCTGCATCACTGTCCAGGAAGCCTGTCGAATTCTTTTGCCGATGGCTGGCACAGCTGTATCTGCAGCCTCGGACCACACCGGGGCCCGTCACCCTGGGAAATTCCTCCCCGTGCCTGCGTGTTTCTTGCAAGTAATTTCTTCTCGAGTTTTTGACATGATTTCGCACAGTCAAGCTGGCGCTTTGGTCTCCTGGAGATGAAGGAGCTGGAGTGGTCAGGTTCCCCGCCCCCACCCTTCCCAGTGCGCTCAGATCTGTGAGCTGTTCAGAGAGGAGTCATCCTGACGCGTGTCACGGGCTCTGTCAATTAGGTCAGCAGACGAGCCGTGGCGCCGAGCTGTGCCATTGGCCCGAGCTGGTGCGCAGGAGTGAGGACCCTCTGACTCACGTGTGTTCTTTGTGAAGACTGCTTTGTGAGTTTTTGACGGAGGAAGGAAGGAATTCGGACAAAACAAGGGAAGGAAGGATTTGTTATTTCTTTCCGCCAGCCAACTCCCTGGTCCCTGTTGCCAAGAACATAACTTTATAAGACCCAGCCCCCCAACCCCACCCCTCTGACAGCTGTCAGTCTGTTCTCTGTATCTGTGAGTCTGTCTCCACTTGGTTGGATGACCAGAGGAAAAGGGGGTGGGGCAGGGAGGAGAAGGTAAAGGGGGGATAAATGGTGATGGAAGGAGACTGGACTTGCGGTGGTGAACACACAAGACAACATACAGATGATGTATTACAGAATTGGACAGCTGAAGCCTATATAATTTATTAACTAGTGTTTCCCCAATAAATTCAATAAAAAAATGAAACAAATGTATAAGACCAATACAAATTTAATATATAGAATTTCACATTCAATTTGGAGTAATGCCATATCTTTGTAGTCAATGTCTCTATTTTGAGGTTACAAAATATGAACATACAAAATATAGGGATTTTGGGGGGTCCCAAAAGTCAAACATTATCAGTTGTGTGTATGGTTAACACAAATATGAGTGTTGAATACAATTTATTTTATTTTATTATTTTTAATTTTTATTTTTTACTGATTTTTAGAGAGAGAGGAAGAGGGGGAGAGAGTTAGAAACATCGATGGGATTGGGCCCACAACCCGGACATGTGCCCTGACCAGGAATCGAACTGGTGACCTCTTGGTGCATGGGTCGATGCTCAACCACTGAGCCACACTGGCCGGGCTGAACACAATTTATTGAATCATATCTATTTTTTATTGTGCCTGCTGAATGCTACAATAAGGAGTGTCTTGCAATTTTCTGCAAAATATATCATGGGAAGAAAGTCAGTATAAGAAACAAGGTCAGTATAAGTTGGATCCCACAGTTATCATATGACAACACTGTTGTCAGGAAGGAGCTTGGAACCCAGGACCACGCCCCGTCCTGTCACCTATAAATAAGCTGAAGTGCAACCCATCACACTAAAAAGACATGGCAGACCCCACATCATGCAGGAGGGATTCTCTCCTGGTTGTTCCATCCCAGATGAAAAATACCTCTGTGAAAGCCACCGTCCAAAAAATGTCCATCAGGAGCACCCGTTAGTACTGCTGGCCCTGGTCGGCTTCATGTGATAGTCTGCCTGTCACCCCAAGGCCTTGGCGTGAACCCTTCTTTCTAGCTTCAAGAACAAGAGAATGAACGTGTGCCACTATCAGCGGGTCGGACTCGAATCACTCCCACGAAGGCAGCGACCAGAAGCCAAATCCACTTTTT
Organism: Tadarida brasiliensis; assembly: GCA_030848825.1. Lineage (NCBI taxonomy): Eukaryota > Metazoa > Chordata > Mammalia > Chiroptera > Molossidae > Tadarida > Tadarida brasiliensis. Next base: position 25,450,210 of record CM061278.1, on the reverse strand, counting down.
CTGAGAATGAGCTTTGGCGCCAACCTGCTGATTCTCCGACTGTGAGTGAACGTGGGTGGGTGGTGGACATTAGAGACACAGGCGAGTAGAGTCAGAAAATGGAAGCAAAGAAGAAAAATTGAACAAGATAGAGACAAAACGTTCAAACAGCATATTAAGGAACGATCAAGGTTGAGGTTGTTTTTACCACGCTGACTTGAGGACATGGTCCAATGGTGCTTATCAAGGGGCACAAGTTATTGCAACATACTTTCCAAGTGGAATGTGATCAATCAACACTCCGTTCATGGGACAAGAAAGCCAAGTGCAGGTAAAGAGAAGAAACTGGGAACGATTCACTGTTGACCTCACTTTTACAGAAAGAGTAAGTAAAAGTCAACCGTTTTGCGTTTTAATAGTAATGTTCAACGTTCGTGATTCTCCATAGATCTACAAATGCTAAGGTGGTTTTGAAAGCTAATAAATCTATTGTACTATATTTTTCATCCAAAAAGTCTATGGATTCAAAAACCATATCCTACGGTTGTATCTCTCTGTTCTGAGCAGAAACCTCGCGTTGGCTTTTTCTGTCGGGAGTTTCTGTCTCGGAGGGAAGGTTGTGTTCTTCCACCGGGCAGCCTGCGCTCCAGGCTGGGTGCTCGAAGACGGTCAAGGGCATTTCTCGCTGCCACATCTTGGAAGGGAACAGAAGCAGTGTCCTCCATTTCTTTCTTTCTCCTTTTTTTAAATCCTCACCCGTAGACATTTTTGCATTTATCTTCAGATAGAGCGGGAGGGAGAGAGAGGGGAAGAGAGAGAGAGAAGCATCTATGTGAGAGAGACACATTGACTGGTTGCCACCCACACGACCCCAACTGGGGCCAGGGACAAACTGCAACTGAGGCGCGTGCCCTTAGCAGGAACCAAACCCGGGACTCTCCGGTCCATGGGTTGATGCTCTAACCACTGAGCCAAACTGGCCAGGGCCTCCATTTCTATTGATAAGACAATCATGTGCCCTTGGACCAGTGGTATGTCCAGAAAAATCCACAAGTTAAACACGCCAGCTGGAGAGTTATGAAATGGAGAAGAAGCTATACTATTTTGGGGGTTGGGATTTGAAGACAAAGTCCGTGGCAATAGGGATCATATGTGACTGAAACAAGGTTCCAGCAGGAAAGTACTCGGATTGGAAACCACCCGGGTTGTATTCAGTAACTCCAAGCCTTGCTCCTGGCCTGGCCCGTCCCCGAAGATACCATGCATCTTTGTCCGGTCAGCCACGCTTGCCCACCTTCAGTGCTCTGTCCATCTGTAGAACTGTGTGCGTTCTCCACAGACACCGATGGCACAAGTTACTGAGATGGATCGCGACCAGCTGCAGGCTCGTTCCTTCATTCAACAAATACAGCCCGGCCGGTGTGGCTCAGTGGCTGAGCGTCGACCCATGCACCAAGAGGTTACCGGTTCGATTCCCAGTCAGGGCACATGCCCAGGTTGTGGGCCCGATCCCCAGTGGGGGCATGCAGGAGGCAGCCAATCGATGTTCTCTCTCATTGATGTTTCTCTCTCTCTCTCCCTCTCCTCTCAAATCAATAAAGGAAAAAATTATTTAAAAAAAATACACACAGAGTGCCAACTGTGTGAGGTGCCGTTCTGACTGCCGGGGATACAGCAAGGAACCCACTGGGCAAGTGACCGTCTGTGAGGCTTACGTCCGTGTGTGAGAGACAGACAGCTAGCAATGCAATCAGTAGAAGAGATTATCTGTCGGCTAGTGATAAGCGCCCTGACAGACAGTAAAGAGGGACAGAAGGACAGAGGGACAGAGGGACAGAGTGGTGGTGGGCCTCACTGAGAAGACAGCACGGAGCCCAGCAGGAGCCGGGAGCAGGTGTGGGAGATGCTGGGGGAGGCCATGCAGGTGGAGGGCAGAGCGGGCACCAGAGCCCGAGCCAGGAGCATCCTGGGAGTCTCCGTGGGCCACGGTAAGGATGCCGCATCGACTCTGAACGAAACGGGAGACTCTGGAGGTTTGAGGAGGAGATCGCTGTGGTCTGATCCAGGACCATGTGGTCACAGCGATGTAGAGGAACCTCACGGCCTGGGAAGGTCAATCCCTAGCACGTGGGGATTCTGGTTTATTTATTCGAACCACAGATGCTCGGCCAGCCTCCACTGGACTGAACCAGCTGCAGTCTGAGGGACTCAGGCCACAGAGCGAGTGACAACGCCCCCGATGGGAAGGAGTCCGTGGAGTGAGTGGTGAAGGTGCTAGGGAGAGTGAGGGTGGGCGACGGCCGGCGTGTCTGAGAGGCCCGGGGAAGAGTCCCGTGCTCAATCCGAAGAACTCGCCCCGGTGCTGGCCCAGAGGCGGGAGTGATGCTGAGGGCGCACCTGTCTGAGGGTGTCGTGTTAAAGCACGAAGGAGGTCCCGCTGACGGCGCAGGACAAAGCTGAACGGGCGGATCACTCATTCGTGAGCTCGGTGGCTGGACACTCCGGGCGCAGTCTTGGCTGCGGCCAGTCTGTGGGAGCTGTCTGTCTAAAAGCGTGAGGAGCCAAAAGCACACTCTGTGATCTTCCTAATAGTGACGGAGATAAGACCTGGGAGCGGACGGGCGAAGCGTGATGGACAGCCACGTGGCAGGTAGAGAGCCAGATGCCAGAGCGATAAGCAGACTCAGAAGTCCTGACACGTCCCAGTGCTGTGGCATTCTGCAGGGAGTGTATCTTAAAAACCCGCGACAGTTCTGTAAGATAGCCTTTGACGGTCCCACCTTCTACGGGAAGACTCTGAGGGGCGGAGGGCGCGTAGCCATCCACACTTCATCGTTTGTCATTTAATTACATGCTCGGAAGACACGCTCCAGGGGAGCGAGTCCTGAGTGGGAAAAGAAAGACATGTCTTCCTAACGATTCCAACAAAAATCCCACGGTGTGTTTCACCGGCTCTGATTGGCTGGCTGGGGACATGTGACCATCGAGTGCGTCCCGTGGCGCCTCCCTTTTAGGCTCATTGGGATCACACACTCCCCACCCCCCGCCCAACCCATCTCGAGAGGGTGGACGGCAGGGACCTTGTCCCGAGGAAAATGACAGACTTGGCAGCAGATAATCAGGTAACAGTTCCGCTGAGGCCAAAACAATGTTTACTACACTGAGCAAAATTTTTCAGTATCATTTCAAGACTTTCCTACGTTCTCTCAAGTGTTGGATGCCCCGTGGTACCGTCTCCAGTCGAGGAGAATCCCATTGGCCCTGGCTTTTCCACGCGTTTCTTTAAGTAGCGCTCCCAGTAAGGACCGTGCCGAAAACAGAAGGTAACGGGGGAAGAGCAGAGTCTAACGTAACCCGAGTCTGAATATTTTCAGGGATGTCTAACTAGAATTATTCTATAATTACTCCACCACAGCCTTGAAAGTGAGTCACTCAGAGCTGAATATTTATAAGCTTTCTGACCTCAAAAAAATCCAAAACCTTAAATGAGGTCACCTAAGGAGACTGTGGAAAACTTCCATGCAACTTATTGGCAGCCGCCTCCTGGTCGTATTTCCACAAGCTCGGTATGAGATGCACGCCATCTGGTTACTGGGGAAGTGCGAGTGCGTACGAACCGTTTGTGGGGGAGACGTCCCCGCCATGTAGAAGGATTGCGCCTGCACAGGGAACGGGAGGCAGGAAGGGGGTGTCTTATCGCTGGCCCCTGGGTCTGGAGGGTTGGAGGACACAACACAGCGACTTCATCCACTTCTCGAGTCTGTGTCTGCTCAGTGTGGCTGGACGTGGTGTGTGCCAGAGCCCGGGAGGCCGGGGAACACTTCCAAAGGCACTGGAAGATTTCAGACAGCAGAGGTCTCCCTCCGTTCCTTGAAGGCACTTCTGACGAGTTCCAGATAAAGTGCTGGTACCTGTGATTTTGATGTTAACCCCATCCAAGAAGCCTATTTCAGGAAAGAAGGCTTAGTGTCATCCTGTACCTTCCAGGCTTGACTCACCTGAGACAGTGTCAGATCTCTGCCTCGGATGAGGGTGTCGCTACAGGAGAGCGATCCCGGAGGGTCCCTCATCAGGGTCCCAGCCAGGCAATGAGACCATCTACGCATCTACCTCAAACCGGGAGAAGGATGGGCTTCCCAGATGGGAAACCCTGTTACAAAGAGCCTTGCACTAGTTCAGATCGAGTTTGTAGTTCGAATCTTTATTTCATTTGTGTTGGTTCAGGGGAAAGAGGGGAGAATTCAGAGGTTTTTTTTTCTTTTTCCTTTATTGATTTTAGAGAGAGAGGAAGGGAGAGGGAGAGAGAGATAGAAACATCGATGAGAGAGAACATCGATTGGCCGCCTCCTGCATGCCCCCCACGGGGGAGCAGGCCCACAACCTGGGCATGTGTCCTGACCAGGAATCGAACTGCCGACCTCTTGGTGCATGGGTCGACGCTCAACCACTGAGCCACACCAGCGGGACATAGAATTCAGAGTTTAGACAGACTTTATTCATATTTAGCTCTGCCACTTATTAGTGTGATCATAGAGAAATTGTTTGCCTTCTGTGGGCTTTTGTTCCTTAAAAGAGCATTAAACACATTGTCCTAGGGCAGAGGAGAAGTTTTAGTGAAAGATTACATGTGAAAGTCCTTGGCACATAGATAGAACTAAATAAATATTAATCAAATGCCTCTCCCTCAACCCAAGCCTTATGGAAACGCTCAGTTATCGTGTTCCCGGATGTATCGTGTTCTGCTCCCCGAATCTACAGCGCCCACATTATTCTCTGCTCACTGGGTATTATTGACAGAGTCACACTGCACGCTCCTTGTAAGGGGTGGTAGGGAGGGGGAGGTCTTCACAGGTGAGTGTCAGGCCTTGGGAAAGAACGGATAGACACAGGTATTGGCTGAACCCTAACCAGTGGACTTCACTCACTCCTCTGACACTGAAAACTTTCCCGGCCGCGTGTGGAATGCGTCCTTTTGCCGAACGGTGGCTTTTATCGCCGGGGGTGATCGCTTTCACGGAACAGAGCAGTTCCGCTCTTGTGCCCTCATCACAGAAAATGTGGGGGATGTGGGCAACATCTGAACCCCAAGATTACAGAACTGCTCCATCGAGAGGTGACAGAGGTATTCACGCAACACAAGCAGCCCCAGGAGGACACCAGCCTCTGTCTTCAGGGCAGTGGGACCCTCCGTTCGGGCAGCTGGGGACTTACTTGGGCCGTAACTCGGCAACGGGAGATGCTGCGTGTAGTTGACCTGATGAAGCCTTTCAGTGAGGAAATGTGGACAAACAGGAAAAAACAACAGAAACTCATGGACACAGGCAACAGTAGGGGGTGACCAGAGGGAAGGGGGTGGGAGGTAGGAAAAGGTAAAGGGGGTCAAATGTAGGGTGACGGAAGAAGATTTGACTTTGGGTGGTGGGCACACAATGCAACATACAGGTCGTGTATCATAGAAATGTACACTTGACACCTACATGACCCCATTAACCCATGTCACTCCAATACACTGAATTTTAAAAAAGAGAAAAAAAACTGTGATGTGGAAGTCAAAAGCAGCTGGTAAACATATTTAAAGACCTGTAGCAATTTACCAACAGGGCAGAACAAGATAGAGACCGGGGACGGTGGTTCTTGACTGTTACCTGTCTTTGTCATAAGACTGAGTTGTCATAACGCTGATTGTCATGAATGGAAAGGAATACAAGCTTGTTTTTCTGGTTCTTAGCACCTCTTCCCCCCCCCCCTCCCAGAGAAAATAATGAGAAGACACATTATTAGGAGAAATGAGCGGAACTTCATTGTCGTATGGAAGATATTAAAGATAAAAAGTTAACATTTTATTCACTTCTATCCCAAATTTTCAGGGATATCAATTTGCTTCTTCAACACTTGATGTTACTTTTGCCAGGTTTAAATGGTGGGAATTAGTGGTTTCCCTCAATACCACTTTAACGGCGGATATTCGTGTTTAATAATATACATTTTTCTAAGTCAATGTTTCATCCTCGTGTTTAAAGTTGTGCTTTTAAAGCGCTGATGCTCCTTTGGCTGGAATTAGTTAATGTACACTGATGATGTTTTGATTAATCGAGTTTCTTTTTCACTGGATTCATGTGGTTTTAGAAAATTTATTTAATCGTTCAATATTGAAGTTGCATTTTATAATGGGAGCCGGGCGTTTGATTTCTTGCATATTAAATGCTGTAGCTTCTGGAAACATTACTGAGATGATTGTTGGTTTATTGCACAGGTTGGTTCAGGTCAAGGAGACTCATCTGATGACAGAGCGTGTCTGTTTTGATCAGGGAGGTACCACGGGCGTAAAGAAGTCCTCTCTTTGGCATCCTAATACTTGCTATTTTAAGATCTTTAATATTTTATGCATCGTGCATGTGTTGGACAGGAAGATACTTTCCACTAAAAATGCATTTTTATTGAGGAAGTCGGAGCCAAAAATAAGAGCTTATGTTCCAGTTAGTAAGACTTGACCCAAACTATAAATACACAAGGCCCAATTATGCAAGGAAAATGACTTACACATTGTTATAAACCATGAATCTGTGTCTTCTCCTGGTTTTTGTCTTTATGCTGTGTTTTGTCTTAAACACACAATCATTTAAACATTAAATACATTTTTAATTTTTACTTTTGTAAAAAGATCATTGACTTTTATTTTTTATCTTCATCCGAGGACATTTTTGCATTTATCTTCAGATAGAGCGGGAGGGAGAGAGGGAGGAAGAGAGAGAAACATCGATGTGAGAGAGACACATCGACTGGCTGCCACCCACATGACCCCAACAGGGGCTGGGGACACACTGCAACTGAGGTACCTGCCCTTAGTGGGGACTGAACCTGGGACTCTCTGGTCCGCGGGCCGACGCTCTAGCTGCTGAGCCAAACCGGCCAGGGCAAGTCATTGACTTTTAATAGACGTTGCATTGAATCTTACATTCAATGCATTTAGAATAATTCAATGTTTAAGGCGGCTTGAATTAGTTAGCTTTCCGTGTTGAAATGCCCGGTCCTCCAATCCCGCCCTCCAAATTCCTCCGTTTGCCCTTCATGGGGATGTAGTTCGAGGTTCTCATTCACCCCAAGGCGAGGCTTCAGGCCAGGGATCGGGGCAGAAAGACTAGCTTGTGACAAAGATGAGGGAAGAAGAGAGAGTTGGACTTGGTCTCTCACCCCACTTCCCTGCTCACATCCCCAGGACTCGTACCTCCGTCACTCTCCTTTGAAATGAACCCCCGCTTCATGCTTCTCTAAATTAGGGTTCCCAGTGCCTGGATTCATGATCCTTGAACTGGGGCACAGTGGCGAGATGCCAACAGCACTTCACACTCCACTTCTCTTAAGACACACTGATGATGCCGTCATCTTATCGCTACTTGTTTGATTGCTGTTTCTGTCCGTTAACTTGGATCGCGCTGTCTGTAGGTCAGTACCCCTCCAGGTCTTTCATGGTGTGCTAAGCTACCTGGTGGCTTTTCCATTCTAGGTACGAGGTGAAGCCACCTGTCCTTGAAAAGGGTGTTCATACAACAGAAATTCTGTTCGTAATTCTTTTTCCGGCCTGTCCACGTGCCTACGTAGGGACCTGTGTTTCGTCTTCTCGTGGTGTGATGACTGAATCTTAGGGGTTGTGCGTCTGCTGTGTCCATGCTTGCGCTGGACGTGTCTTAAGTAAACACAGTATCTGACCGAACTAAACTCTCCTTCATCCTCGACAGGATTTTGGCTTCCTACCCAAGCCCGTGTCACCTCTCCTCCGGGACACAGCACCACAGTCACTGTTTTCACCTTTGCTCTTAGCCTTTTGTGACTGCACGGTTATGATGACCTTGTCTGGGGATGAAACGGGATAGAAACAGCAGCGTGTCTTACCTATTCTGTACAGTGGGTGTTTGGGGCCACAAGGGAAAGTTTTTATATTTACTGCGATCAGATTATATTATATTAGGTTTATATTATATTATATTAGGTTTATATTATATTATATTATATTATATTATATTATATTATATTATATTATATTATATTATATTGTCATCAGTCTACCCTGATGACAGCATACGTATCTGGTATATAACACATCCCGTTCCATTTATTATGGGTTTAGGAGATTTAAAAGAGGGAAGCAAAGTGCAATTTATTATCATCTTACTAATCTTAGGCTCAAATTCAGTTTATCAAATTTTGTTCATTCTTTTTGGCAGGAAAAATAATTTTATTTGACAGAGAAGTTAGAAGCAAAAGATTAAGAAACTCAATTTTTCCTTGTATCATCTCTTATCCGTGACAAACAGCTCTGCCTTATATTTTATCAGCATACTTTTTTATTTTTTTTAGGGAAGTTTATCAATAACTACAGTTGTTTTTCTTGTTTACTTGTTTATTGCCTTTATTCCCCCACCAATCCCTTGATCCATAGGGGTTAAAATTTTCAGAAGAACAAGAAAGGAGTTTTCAAAATGTTCTAATCGCCCCCCCCAACAAAAGAGTTATTCTGCTATTTTTGACTCTCCACAACAATATATTTGTTTGTCAAATTATTCCTGTTCCTCCTTCCTTTTTCTTCTTCTCATAAATGCCAGGCGAAATGCACCCCCCCTTGGGTTCTTGGGTTTCAACGGCAGGATCATAATTTCTGTAACTGGGCGACGAGAACTTTCTCCTAGCATTGATGGCGCCTGTTGGAATTAAGGAACACTTCTCCCACGTCGTGTCCGTCAGGAGTCGACTCCCACGGAGTCACCCGGAACCCTCTCAAGTTCACGACTGTTCTGAACTAAGCCTCAATTTATGTTAATTAACTTGTTCATTCATATTAGCACTATGTCACCCATAACAGATCTGTTAGTCTGTTCACAGCACGAGTCTACAAGGTAACACCTCCTGAAAGTGTGCCTTACTTGTTGCAGCATCATCACTTTTTTTTTGTCGGAGTCTAGTGTAAACGTGTTTACCTGGGCACTTTTCTATCTTCCCTCCTGGAGGAGAGTAAAAAATAATACAGATAAAATGTAAAGCATTCTCTCTCTCTCTCTCTCTCCCTCTCCCTCTCTTCCTCCCTTCTTTTCTTTCTTATTGGGTCAAACCCTTGAGAGATGCCTCTGTTGCTTCCTACATGGCCCAGACTCCAAGGATGCCACCAAAAAGTGGCTCTGGAGGGGTGGCACCTCCCCCTTCTCTCCTTGGACCCCTCCCATCTCTGCCATCTGCTTTCTGGGGGCCAGGGCCATTCTCGAGGCTGCTGGGAGTAGGCATACTGCGTATCTCAGCCTCCGAACAGTTAACCCTGTTCTTTTCATCATGAAAAACACACACACAGAACACTTTTATCCTTTTATACCTCTGACCTAACCATCCAATACTTGTCCATTTCTTGGAGCTTTCAAAAACTGACCCAGCTGGGATTAGAACTGTACGTTTTGCTCAAAATACAGCCCCCGTCCTTGCAGAAATTTATGGCGTGTTCACAAAGCCTCTGTCATTTCTGCTATCAATCCGTGGTCACACACGTGTCACAGGAATAAACAAGAGCATAATTAGAACGACTTCAGTGAATGTAGGTCAATGTATCACTCTGCGAACACATTTTGAACTTATCGCAGTGATAGCCCAGGGGAAATTTGGCTTTTTGGCGTTCACTCGTTTATGTCATTATTTAGAGAGCAAGTTGTACTGAACCCGGAGTTCAAGTCCAGAGGGACAGCAGAGAACAGTGGCCGAGGAAGCGGGGTTCGAGGTCTGGCTTTCATCCCTCCCCTATCAGATCGTAGGGTTTCAGGATTTCTTGTGATTATACTTGTGACAAGCACACTTCTTTCTGAAGTCGCCTGTGAAGCCATACAGTAATGACAGCTGTATTTGTTCAATGCTCACCCTGTGCCAGGATTTAGGATTTGGGACGTGATGACTCCAAGTGGCTGCTCCATTTTATAGGTAGAGAATGGAGTCTGGGGGGAGTTTCAGTACCTTTCTCAAAGTCAGCTGTTCAGTAAGAGACGGAACCGGAAGTAACACCCAGCCGCTCGGGGAGCATCGTTCTTAACCTGCTCAGGTTCCTCTGATACAGCCGCCAAGGGCCCCCAAACTCAGAGAAGCTAGACGAGAAGGGGTGAGTGTGGTGGCCGCCCGTCGTCCGGTCCCCTGGTCTGACTGGGTGCAGTTCCTGGAGATGCACAAGGTCTCAGGAAGCCACAGCATGGCTCGTGCTGTGGGTGACCAGAGCGAGGGTGACCCCTGAGTGGGAGGGACACCAGCCGAGAGCAGAGTGGAAGAGGCAGGTTAAGAGAGGGTTCACGTAGGGTCTCGTAGGCGATGCTGAAGGGGCTGGGCTGATGGTGAGAGCGGTGGGCCGGCACTGGGAGGCTTGGGGCAAAGGAAGGTGACTGTATGCTGTGTGTTTTATAGTCACCGAGAGGGCAGTGGGCAGGCTGCCACCTTTGGCCCCCATGACGGGTTTGACCACGGAGGGGGCAGCGCAGGCGGGAACTGGAGCTCCGGGGCAGGGCACACGGAGTTGGCGCGGGCTGGGAGGTGAGGCAGAGGAAGATAAATGAAGGATGGCTCCTTCAGGCGGCCCTAGGGGCCCGGAGGCGCCCCCATCGACGTAGGAAAGATTGGGATCAGAAGAAACTCGGGAAAACCAAAAGCTCTGCTTTGGACAATGGAAGTATTTCTTAAACATCCAATAGAAGAAGTAGACGAATACTCCATGTTCAAATCTGGGAGCTGGGACTCTGGGCCCCCCTGAAAGAGTTGCAGAGGCAGTGGGCAGTGTGAATTCCAGGTGCCGGTGAGGGTGGCCCTGAGGACAGGTGACTGCCCAGCATCGGTTCACTCGGGGCTGACGGACAGCTGCAGCCACGCTCACTCGGTCTGCAAAGCCATCGCGCGGGGGGACATGCCCGAGAAGCAGCGGACAGATGAGTCAGGACGGGCACCTCAGACCCTGCCAGGCCGCCCCACACTCACTGGTCACCCCGATTCTCGGGGGTTCCCTGTCCCTGGACAGGAGCGTCTGGTCCTGCCTGTCCCCTTCAGTGGCCTCCAGGTGCCTGCCCCCAGGACAGCTGCCCCCGGGGGAACCCAAGGTGACATCCCTTCTTTTTATCACCGTGTCACGGTCATCCCTGTGGTAGGACATTCACTACAACAGGAGCTGAGTAAACACTGTCTTTAAAACGAGCCGATGATTTCAGAGCAAATTCTTCCAGCGGCAAGGGGACCATCTCACTACCGTGAAGACTTGATTCTTTCTTTTTTTTCCCTTTCCATTCCGCACAGAAAGGGTAGCATCAGCTCTTTGCAAGTCCAGAACATTCGATTTGGACCCTTCTCAAAGGAGCGTGTCACTCAAAGCTGTGTCAATAGAGAATTAAAGCCTCCACAGGACCAGGGATTGAAAATGTAAATACAGCCCGCGATGGCATTTCAGAAACCCCAGAGTAAAGCTCCACCGCCAGGGATAAAAATAGCTCGAAAGGAGGACAGCAGGACAAATGAGGACAGCGAGGCTTTTTCCAGCGTATTTTTGTTGGATGCGTTTTGAGTTTTGTAAACCAGGCTCGGGTTAGATCTTGAGGAAAAAAATCTAACTGACATGATTCACTGAGTCAGCCTCACACAAAAAGGTTTTGAGCATCAAGACTCCATTAACAGCTCTCCAGCCTCTTGTCTTCATTGATCCGTTTAAACAGGGCTAAATATGTCACTTGAAAAATACCTCAGAGGAGAGAAAACAAAATCTCATCTGTGCTTTACTGCTGAAATCAAAACAACAAAATCCTATTCTTCTCTTTGAAGTCAATGCCTAAAAATATCAAACGTAAAATTCTATTTGCTTTATTTTCTCTCTGTCACATGTACACTTAATGTCTGTCTACCAAGTTTACACTCATTTGAAATGCTGGGTTGTACACGCAACATTTTATAAAAGAACCTAAAGCAGACAGCAACTCTGTGTCTCGGCTCAAAATGTATCAAGTGTCGTGTTTCTCTCCTAACCTCACAATCTCTGGTCATCTCGCTACTATTACTCTCTTCTCAGCTGTCTACGCTCAACAAGGAGACAGATGGGATTCTTTGGGGACTGAAATTATTCCTTTCGGGCAAGAATGCCTACATGTTGGCTCATCTTTTCTCACATTTGCAAGCTGGGCTTCGAAGTTGGTTCTTTTTTCTTCGACTTGAAACTATTTCCTTCGGTTTCTTTTATTCCTAAATAAATATTAGGGCTGGATTTTTAAGTAAAGAGGCAATTATAAGCACATTAACATTCCTACCAGACGGCAGCGATAGGGCTGGTCAGTCAACCCCAAGGAGAATGCAGCTTGGCGCCGAGCCCTGGGCCACCGCGGCGAGTCGCCCCTGGTCGTCCAGCCAGGGGCAGAGGTGCCCCGTGCGGCTGTGAACTTCCATCGAGGCCCTCACCCCGTCCCTGCAAACCCAGGGTGGGCTTTTATTTGGGGGCTTCTCAGTCCCAAATATCAAAGCCAAAGCAAAGGCGTGGTCTACGCGGGGACTTGAAAGGAAGTCAAAGGGGATAAAATTCCCTTCCTGGCGCTGATTCCAACTGCCTGGTCCAGATGGCTTCGCACAGGGCAAGGCACCCTCATGCTCCACTTCCGTCCCCCCCGGCCGTGATTACTGCTAATGACCCACAGCTGTCCCGCTCCCCGCCGACCCTCGGCCCAGCCCCCAGCTCCCTCCGTACTTGAGCCTTCTGCAGTGAGCCTCGCACAGACCAGGGATGTGGCAGTCTGAGGACCGTCGGCCTCCGGGACACCCCGAGTCTGGCTCTCAGGGAGCCTGAGCCAGGGCCGGGGCCCCTCCAAGCCTGCCGATGCCAGGCTGGGCACACTTGCAGCTTGGCCTTGCTCTGGCCGCCCCGCACGTGTGGGTTGATTAGAAAAGCAGAAGCATCCCCCAAACCCTCTGCGTGTCTCTCAGCTCCACGCCTGGCTCAGACACGAGGGGTCTGGCTTTGGGGCACTCACCCTTCCGGTCACAGCGCCCACAGAGGAGGGCAGACAGGGAGCTTTGCCTATTAAAGAGTCTTATGAATAAATCCCTTGTGCTTGCTGCCCCCGCCGCCGCCTTCATGTGCCAACCGGTCTGCGCCGTGGGTGGGCGAGGCTCCCACCTCCTGGCCCTGGGAGTGAAGAACGGAAGCGGCTTTGAGGTGCCGTCGGTGCAGGCCTGCTCCTGTGCTGTGGGATGGACCTGTCTCCCCACCTTGTGAGCCCCCGTGTGTCCTCGGAGGATGGGACACGGGCATTTCCAGACAGGGCTTTGGGTGGTGCTGTCTTCAGTGTAATCAACACTGATGGTTCATGCTGTCGTTACTAATAGTATTAATACGAATGCAATCAATTCTAATACAGTAACAATAACATTTTTTCTTTATTTTATTTTTTCCATCCCTATTTATCCCCTCCATACCCTCTTCCACCTGCACCCCACTCCCCACAATCAGCACACTGCAGTCTGAGTCCATGAGTTCTTTCTCCCTTTTTTTTCTGTTTTGCTCAATCCCTCCACCCCAGCCTCGCCCCCTCCCCGAGCTGTCTGCCTGTCTCTGTCTATGAGTCTGTCTCTGTCCTGCTTGTTAGTTCAATTTGTTCACTAGATTCCACATGTGAGAGACATCATACGGTACTTGTCCTTCTCTGACTGGCTCATTTCACGTTCTCCAGGTCCATCAATGCGGTCACAAAAGGCAAACTTTTCTTCTTTTTTTAGAGCTGCATAGTATTCCACTGTGTAGATGCACCACAGCTGTTTTATCCACTCATCTTGGGCTGCTTCCAAATCGTGGCTATTGTAAATAATGCTGCAATGTACATAGGGGTGCAGATATTCTTTTGAACTAGTGTTTCGGGTTCCTCTGGACAAATTCCCAGAAGTGGATTGTTGGGTCATAATGCAGGTCCATTTCTAATTTTTTTGAGGTAACTCCATACTGCTTTCCACAGTGGCCGCACCAGTCTGCCTTTCCACCCACAGTGCACCAGGATAATAATATTATTGATTTTAATATTTGCTACTACTACCAATGGTAATGCTTGAGTTTCTGTTCCGAGGAGTTGGGAAGTCTCTGGTAGAACTTGTCTGAAATTTAGGGGCCTCTGGTCTTCTTAGGGTGTGGTGCCCACAGTTTCTGCTGCTTTCGGGGCTTGGAGACCATAGCAGTCATTTACTCAATCCATAGGTTGGCCATTGGCCTATTTTCTTTCTTTCTTTCTTTCTTTCTTTCTTTCTTTCTTTCTTTCTTTCTTTCTTTCTTTCTTTCTTTCTTTCTCTCTCTCTCTCTCTCTCTCTCTCTCTCTCTCCTTCCTTCCTTCCTTCCTTCCTTCCTTCCTTCCTTCCTTCCTTCCTTCCTTCCTTCCTTCTTTCTTTCTTTCTTTCTTTCTTTCTTTCTTTCTTTCTTTCTTTCTTTCTTTCTTCCCTCCCTCCCTCCCTCCCTCCCTCCCTCCCTCCCTCCCTCCTTCCTTCCTTCCTTCCTTCCTTCCTTCCTTCCTTCCTTCCTTCCTTATTTCCTTCCTTCCTTCCTTTTTTAAAGGATAGGTTTTTGTTTGTTTGTTTTTAATGTGTAAGTGGTTCCCACTCAAAATATCCTTTTGCAGAAATATTGTGAAATACGAAAGTATGTGTTCCTGGAATCCTTCTGTTTCCTCCTCCCGTGGCCTTTCCATCTCTGTTCTGTGAAGCTTTGCTCCTCACCTGGGGTGACCCAACGCCCCCTGTACTTCCGAATCCGTCACTTATCAAGTTCCCGGCAAAAGCCACTTCTTCCGGGGGGCTGCTCACCGCCCTGGCTCCCCCGCCCCAAGCTCCGTGGCCTTTCCCAGGCTCTTCTCTCTACCTCATTGTTAATATATACGTGTCCTGTATCCCTGCGTTTGCTGTGTTCCTCTTCTAGACTAGACACTCCAGGATAGAAAAGATGCATGATGGAAGTTTCTGTTGATTTCTTGCAACACGAATGCCGCACCAGACACTGGTCATGCGTCTCTTGAGTGACATCTAATTTGCCCCAATGTGTATACATATGATATTATATCCTATGTATCATAGGTCATCTCTATATCCTATATATTTCAATGACCTATTTCAAATCAGGACATACATGTTTATCTATACATATATGAGAGAGACAAATGTTTTATTATACTTGACAAGGCAATTATGTTAATCATTTCATAAAGACACTCCATCTATTAATCGTCTCTCCATCTATGAAACTTGACTAAACCCTAAGTCTGTACCCCCGGTTCCTTCAGCTATGCCGACCTCTGACTATTAAATGAGAAACTAGCATCATAGTCCCCCATCAGACAGTTGGGTCAAACAACCGAGGAATGGTAGGATTAACCAACAAGATTTTTTCTTTATTGATTTTAGAGGGAAAGGGAGAGGGAGAGAGAGATAGAAACATGGATGAGAGAGAACATTGATTAGCCGCCTCCTGTATGCCCCCCACTAGGGATTGAGCCCACAACCTGGGCACGTGCCCTGACCGACCGGGAATCGAACCAGCGACCTCTTGGTGCAAGGTCGATGCTCAGCCACTGACCCACACCAGCCGGGCAATGAATAATTTTTATATGAGAGAGGATTTGGCAGAAGTGGACAGGAAGAAGCTGAAATCATAAGGGGGATTTCAGAAGTGGGACTATTTTGAATAAAACAATTCAGGATGTGGTTCTAAAAATAAAATCACAAACTGGAAATAAAAGCCACTGGAGTCTAGCAGTGAAAAATAAACAGTCACCCAGGGAACCATCCTCCCCCTCCCCACCAGCCCAGGGGGTGAGCGACCATGGCAACTGTTTGGAGGATTCTGGGCCTTGTTTCGGTTGCACAAAGTCATTTTCTCCCCTAAATTTTAAAGACTGTTCTGAGTTCTTAACCTTTCCTCTCCCATTGTTGTTATCGATGTCCCTCACCCCGTTGTGTCAGTTACTCATGAGGGAAACAGTGGAGGTCAAAAGGCAAGAAGCATGAAATACTGCCCTGAGCTGTGCTCGTCGGACACATGCCTGGTTAATACAGAAGGATGACAACGAACTACTTCTGATAGTCATGATAATTAAAAACAGAATATTTTCCCAAGGTTCCAAGTGAATTCCTCTGAACCCCAAAAGGTTCAGTTCAGTTCAGGAAAAGGCTAAGTTTGATGTTATTCTCCGATTTAGATTTCCAAGCCCTAATTACAGTAATCGACATTATTTTGCAAACTTGGAAAAGGTTCATTGACATGACAGATCCAAGACTCCAACAATCTTATTATCTTTCTTTTCATTTTGTTTTTCAGATACTGACTTCAGTATACTGACACAATGCAATGTTCTGATGATGTGGCCTAGAATTATACACTTGAAACCTATATAATTTTATTAATCAATGTCACCCCAATAAATTAAATTACAAACACACACACACACACACACACACACACACACACAAACAACAGAAGAAGTCACTATGGAGAAGAGTTTCAGGAGCGGAAATAGTATTATTTTATTAACTTATATTATTAAGTGTATGACCCTGTATTGATTAAGGCAAAGCAAATTCCTTTATAAAAGTTAACTCCTGACAAAGGAAAGAATATGATCTTGTCTAAGGATGCAATTTCCTTAAAAAAAATTTTTTTTTCTTTATTCATTTTACAGAGAGAGGAAGGAAGAGAGAGATAGAAACATCGATGAGAGAGAACATCGCTTGGCCACCTCCTGCACGCCTCCTACTGGGGATCGGGCCCACAACCTGGGCATGTGCCCTGACTGGGAATCGAACCAGCGACCTCTTGGTGCATGGGTTGATGCTCAACCACCGGGCCACACCAGCCGGGCAGGATACAATTTACTTTATCAAAACCATTCTGATTCCACGATGATGCAAATCTCACTGAATGGATGAACAACCTGTTTCTAGAAGGAAATATCTTACATTATAATATGGAGATTTTTCTACGTTTGTTTACCGAATTTGAGAACCACCCTGGTTGTCATTGGCCGTGTCTGTTACAGGAGATGTGGGTGAAGAGACACAGAAATGCTCTGACAAACCTCGTCACCCATCTTCACGACATCGGCCCGTGATCCTTCCGTGATCCTTCCGTGATCACGCAGCTGTTCCTCACCTTGACCTTCCCCCTCTTTGTTCAGAGCGTCACGTACAGCAGAAGGATTTCCTGCACATTACTGATGAAATCACGCAGCACATCGTGTTTATGTGCATAATTTCATTCACGCCGAAACAGAGATTAATTTAAAAAGAGGGCAAGGTGGAAAGTGTGGGCAAACATCTTGGTTTGAGTATGTGGTTGTGCTCTGACAACCGTCATCAATCTTGGGGGGACCTCGTGGAACAGGTCTGTGTGGTCCTGCTGGTATTTAAAGACCGAGGTGAATACCCTCATTCATCCCAGACCACACTGAACCCAACCCAAACCACACATCTGATGCTAAGCCCTTGAAAAGTGACATTGATCTTGACAATGGGTTTCTTGGAGCGATGATAAGGGTGTTTACCTGGGACATCATACAGATTTCAGATTTCTCTTTACATACCAGCCTCTTTCCTTTAAAGTTCTAGTGTCCAGCTCTCCCATGTCCCCATGGCTCTTTCTCCGTTACCTTAAACTTGACCGTTGAAATCCTGATTTCGCCCTGTAGTCAAGGTCTGACTTTGGGCGAGTTCCCAACGTCCTCAGCCTCACATCTGTGCAACAGATCTGTGGATGACGTATACATCACAGTGCTGTGCTGAGACCTAGGGGAGGTAGTAAATGTGAATTACAACACAGCCGGTCACATCGCAAGAATGGAAAAAGTGTTAGCTGCTGTGTTTCGAGGGATTCCCAAGCACGTAGGGTCACGTCATTGGGACCCCTTTCTTCAAGGAGAAAGTATTCAAAACTGTTTTAGATTTTTATTTGCATCTAATTATCTTAGCGACATACCAAGAACCTCTATCGTGGCCAGAATGAATTTAAATTCTGAAAAGAACAAGGGTACTTACCTTTGATCACCAAAATGTTACAATGATTAACGTAATGCTTAGGTAGTTCTCTTTCTATCAACTTGGATGTTATATCAATAAATGGAAGACTCATTGGTCAGAAACAGCCTTTTTAAAAAAATCCTCACCCAAGGACACTTTTGCATTTATCTTCAGATAGAGTGGGAGGGACAGAAAGGGGAAGAGAAAGAGAAACATCGATGTGAGAGAGACACATCGAGTGGTTGCCACCCACACGACCCAGACCGGGGCCGGGGACAAACTGCAACCGAGGTACGTGCCCTTAGCGGGAACCGAACCCGGGACTCTGGTCTGTGGGCCAATGCTCTAACCGCTGAGCCAAACTGGCCAGGGCAGAAACAGCCTTTTAAAAAGAAAAAATAACCCATACCTAAAGATGAGAAATAATGTCAGAAAAAGCTCAGTTTCGTCATAAGTTTTAGCTCCACAAAGCTTGGCATGAGAGTTGGTGATGGAGACCCAGGGAGAGACGCAGAGAAGGCCCAGTGCTGGGAGCTGGGGGAAGCTCCGCCCACTGTGTGTCTCCAGTGGGCCTGTCCCCATGGCCCTGCATCACCAAGGCCCGATTACCCGGGGCTGTCTCGTACCCATGGCATCTACATCTGGGAGGAGGGGGTCGAGCAGCCGCCTGCGATCCACTCACTCCTGTTATGGGAATACACCCCAGTGGAAATAAAAGGGCCATTTTTCCTTTCCAACTGGACTTTAAATGAATAGACTAATAACAGAAGCGAGAGGATGTGTCTCTGCAAATGTCCTTAGCTAAGGATTGCGCAGGGTGAGTGGGACCCAGCAGGCTGCTGGAGAAGCTCATGTCATCCCCGCAGCTCTGTGCCCATACAGGGAGATGTTCAACCGTTGAAATCCTCCCACTGTGTGGCCCCCGCCCTGAGCCTCACTCAGAGACCCCCATCTGTTTGGGGCCACAGGGACGTGTCCAAGGTGGGAAAGGACTGGGGGAAATGTCCCCTCTCTGTTCCGGTGGAGTTTTCTGAATGCCTGTATCCTTGTGATAGTTCAGTAAAGCGAATCCGGGGTAAGACTTCTGCCTCATGTAAGTTTGCTCTGATCATTCAGTCCGTGTGTTAGCCCCATAATCAGTTATCAGCGGTTCTCAAACATGACCACGCCTTGACCTCAGGTGGGAGCTTGCAAAATGTAGACTCCTGGACCCTGCCTAGAGATGGTCACTCAGTAGACTCGGAGATGGGTCCAATACCTATTTCCTAACTTAGAAATGTATACGTGGAAGATGATTTGGAAATATCTCTATATCAACCCTATGTTGGCGTAATTCCACATCTTTCTGTTGCATTGAACACAGCTTTGATGATTTACTCCTTGAGTTTGATGTTTTTGCTTATTTTAGTACATGTGCCTACGACATAGGAGCAAGGTTTATGATGGGAACAGAATGGGGAAACGACCCTGCTGTCCCCTAGCCTACGGGAACAGCACATCTCTCTTCATAAAGGCTTTTGAGAGTTAACGTATGGAGGGTTTTGAAAGACTGTTTCCAAACCATGTGCTTGTTTTTTCTTTTTAAGTAACATACCTAAAAGTTTAATCTTTACAGTTGCAGTCGATGGTGAACAATGTATCTCACGCCATGTACAAAGCACCTTTCAAAGATACACGTTGGATTTCAAGCGCCTTTCATACAGCCCCATGCAGTGGGTCTCAATGAGGCCACTGTTTATGTTCGGTGCCCGGGCTCCGTTCAAAGGAAACCTTGCAGCTCGTTGGGGGGCAGGAAGGGCGAGAGGGACCAGGGGCTGCTCGCAAGCCTCCTAAATATACAGTATTATCCCAAACAGAGAAATACTTGGCAATTACAACCCCAGCTTCTAAAAGAGGTATATAATTCCTATATTACTAAGTATAGCCTAGCGCTAGTCAGATTACAGAAACGATGTTTTCTGCAAACATACAATTTTCTGGCCACATCCGTGTTTTTAGGTTCCAGTTGTTCAAGTCTCTCCCTCCGTGAAGCGTATTTCTCTCTCTCTCTCTCGTTTCTTCTACCATAAAACATTTCACATCAAAAAGGTAGACGCCAAATGAATGATTAGTATAGAGAGAAAATTGCTTCAGCCGAGCCTAGAAAAAACGGAAGGGCTTTAGATTCTGTTCGGCACAGACAAAACCCACTTCCTGGTTCAAGCTAAGAAAACAGGCGCACGGCTCCTTGGTCGTCAACCGGCTTTTACCAAACAACATCTTGATGAATTAAGAGTAAATGAATGAGAACCATATGGGTGAATTCCCTTTGAAATACACCCAGGATTAAAACATTTAAGAAAAACAGCTCTTGGCAAATCAAGTTCTGTAGTTTTCGCTGGAATGAGAAACGTTTGAAAAACAGTCCGACGTGTTTTGTTGAGCCCAAATCTCAAAAGTACCAAATTTTCCATCCCGTGGGGCTGAGGTGATGATGTCAAACCCTCAGGAAGGTGAAGGCAATGGTCTCATGTGAGGCGGAAGTCAGAGAGAGTATCTCCTTGACCATGTTGGGGGAGCCATTCCCATCAGGTTCATCTCGGGGTTCAGACCCTCCATTTCTACGCAGCACCGAGACCGAGGGCACGGGCTCCCCCCTTGTCCTTCCGTGGATCTCTGATTACTTTTCTCGTAAGGAGACTTTTTAGGCATTTTTCCCAACCCCTCCCCTGAAATTCTATGACTATACCTATATTGCACATCTGCTTATGCATATATATTTGCTTCCTAATGAAAAAGCAGGATGGCTTTTGTACTCCCAGAGCCAGAATTTTGCCCTCTGGGGGGGCAATATTTTCCCCTTCTGAGAATGTCCATCCGCAGGGGCCAGGGACACGGCTAAGCATTGCAGGGCGTACAGAATGGCCCCCACCAGATCTGGGGTTAACCAAATCTTAACAGTGCTAAGGTGGACACACTCAAGAGACAGATTGTTTGAATCTGGATCTGAGCCGTCCCCTCGCCCCCTGGGTGGTCTGCAGTTTGCATCTGTGAAGTGGGAGTGTCTGTAGTGGTGACCGTATGGGGGCGAAATGCGTTAACACCCGGAAAACACGCGGACCACCGCCCGGCCCAGGGAGCATGCTCAGCGAGAGTTAGCTGGGAGCATTACTTTAAATCAGATTATACCAGGACAATGAGGTCTCCTATCAAGTCCCAGAGATGTATGGCCATCACACAATCTTTCTTGAAGTTGACACGCACACCTATCCATTGTCCCGAAGCACGGATGGCCCGCTTGTCCTTATTCTGACTTAAATTCAGAATACATTTTCGCAGTGACGAGCAGACTATTAAATCTGGCAGATTAGTGATGATATGAACAAATATAATGGAGAGAATCAAGGCTGCGACCGCAGACTCTTGTCGTTTCATTATACCGCGAGAAGCAGAGACCCGACGGAACAGCATAATAAATACCTTCCCCGGGCCGCGGCAGACAGTCGGGAAGTGCCACGCTGAGAGTCCATACATCCTGGTGGCACTTCGGGAAATGCTATTTTTAATGAGAATTTCAGGGTGACGGTGTGGTGAAATATGGACCGGGGACTCTGATGTGCGTGGGTTACAAATACCTGTGCCCGCTCCAAGCTGTTGCCTTCGCGTTTCCAGCGATTTATTTCTTTTCCACGAGGGTGGCAGAGCTCGTGTGTTCTGGGCTGAGGGCGTGAGGGCATTGGCCTTGCTGGACGGGCAGCCAAACATCGTTTGTCACTGAGAACTGAATATCATCACCTTTCCTCCTGTCAAATAAAAGGTTGAGCACGAAGGGGCAGGGACAGCCCCCTGTGCTCTGGTCTCGTGCCGAGTGCTAAGCCGAGCTGGTTGCCCAGGTCTGGCTTCGGCTGCGAGGCCTGGTCTGAAGTGAGTTTAGCAGAAATAGCTGGAAGCACCCACAGGGCGTGCGTATGGGGGGCCTTCTATTCTTCCTCCCCTCCCACAGCCTTGTGCATGTGCCACAAAAGGTTCAGAGAGAGGAAGGGCTCTGGGAAAGTCTCGCTGAGGGAAGGAGTGGTCAGGGTGAGAGAGCTGGGCCTCCGGCGGAGCGCGCCTGGGCTGGACTTGGCCTGACCTGCTCTGTTCCCGTCCCCTGGTGAGGGCGAAGGAAATCACCTGAGCCGCACTGCCTGGCAGCTGTGCCCGGGACTTGGCCGAGCTCATGGCACGATGTTAGCTGTCCAATCACTGGGACTGTGGTGGGGACTGAGCCCCACCGCAGGGAACAGACTGGAACAGACGATGTGGAAAGAATGCACACATCCTTTCTTTAAAATGCCACCTTCCTGTTGTTCTGCTGATTGGGCAAATCTGTCTGTTACAGAGCGCTCTCTTAAAGGGTGTCAGTTTTTATTTTTTACTTTTATTCCTCACCCGAGGCTATTTTTCTATTTATCATTAGATAGAGCGGGAGGGAGGGAGAGAGAGAGAGACAGAGAGAAACATCAATGTGATAGAGCCACATCAACTGGTTGCCTCCTGTACAACCCAACCAGGGCCGCAGATGAACCGCAACCAAGGTACGTGCCCTTGACCCTACTCGAACCCATGACTCATTGGTCCGCGGGCTGACGCTCTAACTGCTGAGCCAAACTGGCCAGGGCAAGCGTGTCAGTTTTTAAAAAATGACTAGCTTCTAAATTTCACCAGCAGTGAAAATCAATTCCAACCCGAAACAAAAGCCAGCCAGCCAATTCTTGGATGCGACTCAAAAGCATGTACCCGTCGGTGGTTGACGTGGTTTTCTAAAGTCCCTAAAGGCTAAACACCCTTCAAACGTCCTCCCCACTGGTGAGTGAAACGTGTCTTTCTTTGGGCCAGTGGGCTCTCTGTGTAGCTCCTGCTGTCAGCCAGGGAGAGGGACATCCAGGGGGAGGGAGGTCCCTCCTTCCCCCTGGGGCTAAATCCCTACCACTCCCACCAATATCTAAGCTCTGCCCTTTCTTCTTGCCATGTTTTTGGTGCTTATATCATAACTTTTGTTGCATACATCTCCCAGCAATGTCTAGGTGTGAACATAACAACATTCTATTGAATTCATACGAAGGTTGTTTTTCTCCCCACTTCTGGGAATTGGAGGGGAGGAGGGCTGGAGAACCCCATCTGCTCTCCGGGTGTAGAGCGGGTCTCTTCAATAGCAAGCCTCGGGGGAGGGACCGCGGTGGGGCCGGGGGCTGACCTGGAGGGTGTGGCCCGTCCTGCTCGGCCGTCTGATTCCCACGTCATCTTGAGTCATGGAAAGAGCGTGGACCACCTTCCGTGAGCTGGCACCCGGCCGCCGCTGCTGACGTCACCTGGTTCTGGAAAAGCCATTTCACAGCTCTGTCGCACAGATCTGTGATGAGCAGAAACAGGAGGAGGCGGTGGGGGTGGGGATGAAGAGGTAGCCACGGCCGACCTCACACGTCTTTTTAGGAGCAAAACGGAATCCGGAGAAGTGCTCTGTAAACGACACGCTTTATGCCAATGTGGGGGGCTAATATGAGGAGAGCTTTGGCCCCCCCAACCTGCTTTGCTTTCTCTTCGACTCAACGCATTCCTTCACCTCGTGGAACCTGATGCCCATTTCGGACGAAGGGCCCTTTGAAGTCCCAAGTTTCACACAACGTGAGACATCCCAGAGAACAGCACAGAAACGGAATACACGTTCATCGAAGACCTGATTTTCTAGAAGGCGTAAGAAGAAAGTCCCCTCGTGATTCCGTCTGGAATTCGCCCGATAGAAGCAGGGGAACAGATAAATGAGATGTTATGGAAGATGGTAATTGCTGCCACTTTCTACGTGAAGAAACGAAGAAGGTACTGCCCAACAAGACCTATCCGAGGAACGAGAATTTCTAACGTACCGATTCAACTCTAAACCATGCTTTCTGCCCGGCCCGTGTGGCTCAGTGGTGGAGCGTCAACCCTGCACCAAGAGGTCGCCGGTTCGATTCCCGGTCAGGGCACATGCCCAGGTTGTGGGCCCGATCCCCAGTGGGGGGCATGCAGGAGGCGGCTAATCGACGTTCTCTCTCATCGATGTTTCTATCTCTCTCTCCTTCTCCCTTCCTCTCTCTCTAAAAATCAATATAGGAAAAAAAAATTAAACCATGCTTTCCACAAAAGCTCTTAAACTGGCCGTTTGCTTTCACGTCCGAAAAGACTGCCTCTTTGCCCTCTTCCTCCTCTGTCGCAGTTTTATTCTTCGGTTCAACGTGTGGGAGATAACATTTCATTCATGGAAAACTCAGGCTGAAAGGGAAGGGGGGATTTCACAGCCAGGAATTTGACGCTAACAGAACCTTCCTTGTGCTGGGGAAAGCGGGATCCGTGATGAAATTTCAGAAATGTCAGATAGTCCGCCCATTTAGCTGCTCACAGCCGAGGGTTGACAGCCGCGTCTGAGAGCGTCGCGCTCAGACAGGCATGGGGAAGGGTTCGGTTAATTTCATCGTGGGTGGAGGCGGAATCCTATCTACCCGGGTGCGTAATGGAGGCGGAATGTCCGCGATGCGAAAGGCTGGGTCTTCGAACGCGTGTGTGTCCACAGACGCATTTTGAATATACAGTAAGTGCAAGCAGCTGGGTTTTTTTTTTTAAACGTTAATAAGTGGCTACTGTCTCTCGTCGGATAGAGCAGGCAAACACAGTAAAAGAGGATGACAGTCTATGACCTTGTGCCAGCAGGACGGGCAACCAGTGCTCTGGGAAGTCAGGGCGTGGCCAGATCCGAGGGCACTGGGGAGGTCGCGTTTCACGAAAAGGTGGAACGTGAGCAGCAGGTTTCATTGTTTATTCATTTATAAAGTTCTTTTAAAAAATATGTTTTTATTGATATTTTTAGAGAGAAAGGGAGAGAGAGATAGAAACATCGATGTGGGAGAGAAACATGGATTGGTCGCCTCCTGCACGCCCCCCACTGGGGATGAGCCCACAACCTGGGCATGTGCCCCAACCGGGAATCGAACCGGGTCCTCTCAGGCCACGGGAGGATGCTCAGCCCACTGGGCCACACCGGCCGGGCGAGCAGCAGGTTTTAAAAGAAGGAGTGGTGTTTGGATAAAGGAGGAGAAGGGTGAGAGCCAGGGGCACTAACGTCGGGGAAGTCTGGGCGAAGGAGGGAGTTCTGGCCAGACAAAAGCAGGGGCGGGTCTGCTTCTGGGTGTAATGAGCGTGGCTTTTGACCGTAAGGGAGGCGGGCGGAGCCCCTTCCCTTCCCTGGGGAATCCCGTGGTCAGAAATGTTACCTCAGTGCTGTTGATGTTATAACCCTGGGCAAGGTCAGCTAGAGCACAGAACACAACAGAGGGTGGGGCGGGGTCCTGGGTTTGACCTGGGCTGGGGGCCGGGAAGCTTTCTCAGGAGTGTAATGCACACATTAGCTTTGGAGGTCTTTCCCGACCTCTCCCAACCAAGTGCCAGGGGAACCACCCTCTTCCTCCAGGCTCTAGCTGCTGGTGGAAGAACTGCCACCATTGATGACGTCTACTGAGACTCCCATTTTTCTCTCGAAATGAGCCTTCTCTGCTTCTCTCGAGACGCACCCTTCCCCTCCTATCGGCAGAAGACAAATGTATCTGTGTCTAAGACTCCAGGCGTTGTGAATGGCTTCACGTAGGAAGTAACTGCACATGTTAGTTTGCCCATTTTACAGATGAGACCACCGAGGCACAGAGAAGCATTGGCCTCAGGCCCCGCAGTGAGGAAGGGGCTGGCTCAGGGCCACAGCACAGGTCTGTCTGCTCCTGCCTGCACCGTCTTAACCACCACGCACCCCGCCTTCCAGGTGCCTCCCGTCACCTTCGCCTTCTGTCTCCTACGATTCAAGAAACACGACTTCCCTGGATGTCCTCAATTACCTGGAGGAGATATTCCTTCTTTCCCCCTTTCAGAGGAGAAACAGGAGGCTAAATGGAGGGATAGTTCATAAATGTTGTCTCGGGAACCGAGTTCAGGCTCCCTCAAGTTGTCCGTTGACCCGATCTTCGCTGGCGTCAGGCCACATGAGCTCGTCAGGCAGGGCGAGCTGGCCCGTGTGTGTGGCCTGCAGGACAGAAGCGACTTAGATACTTTTTCTAACACGCTCAGGATGCTCTGAGAAAAGCCGCGGCCTGGCCGATGAGTCTTATTACCGGTGACCACTGTGGTTCTGTCTCCTCTCCGTGATTAAATGGAGAAAAGCATTTTTTACTGATTCATGAAGCGATATTAAGACACGAATATCACCATCTATAGATCAAAGGAAAGCATGCATGAGGCTTTGAATGATTAGATATTTCCTCCCCAAGATCTTGTTGGACCATCCCTTTGGTTTTCCTTTGGAGGAAGGTGCAGTTTCCTTGACAACCGGCCTTCTCCAGCTTGCAGTAAAAGTCAAAGTGTGACATTCTTACAAGATGCTCAGACATTGACTAAGAAGTGACCTATAGTTGTATATGATTTCTCCTGGGCATTACAGAGAAGATGTTAGCTAACTAAGAAAAGGCAGGTGATAAACCCTCGTGTTTGGGACCAGAAAGACTCTGAAAGTTAGTCATTCCTTGAATAAAAATTGCCATCTCCTGGTGATTATCCATGTATGTCTGCTCGTTCGTTAACCCAGAAACAGGTCCCTCTGGGTTTATTAGAAATATTAGGGACGCAGCAACCGGTTTGGACAATTCTTTAGTTGATCACTGAAGCGGTGCCAGGGTGTTGGAGTTGACCGTGAGCACCCTGCTTTCCCAGAGGCCTTCCTGGTGCCACCCCGGGAACGACGGGCACCAGCAAGAGCAGCGAGGCTAGCGAGTTGCAGCACTTTGCAAACACCTCGATCCATCTCTGGAAGCGGAGACCTGCCCAGCCCGCAGGCCCTCGTCCGAGAGCGCCATGCCGGGTTGGTTTTCCTCTGGGGCAGGAAGGCAATGTGTTTGTCATCGCCTTTACCCTGGGGTTAAAAAAGGATCACGGCCTTATCCTTGACGGTGCCCTTTAAGTCACTCCACGATCCCCACATAATTCTGATTTTGACAGCACACCTCATGACAGCGTCCCTGGTGAGACGCCCCAGCTTCCCACAGGAGCCTGCGTGCAGAATTTCACGTAGAGGCGCTCATGTGCGTTTTCTTGAAAGGGTTTCAGTTCTTTTCTTTTTTCTTAATCCTCACCTGAGGACACTTTTTGCATTCATAGAGGGAGAGGGAGGTAGGGAGGAAGAGACAGAGCGAAGAAACATCGATGTGAGAGAGACACACCGACTGGCTGCCACCCACACGACCCCAACCTGGGCTGGGGACAAACTGCAACTGAGGTATGTGCCCTTAGTGGGAACTGAACCCGGGTCTCTCCAGGCTGCGGGCCGATGCTCTAACCGCTGAGCCAAACCGGCCAGGGCTCAGTTCTTTTCTTAAAAAAATTTTTTCTTTATTGATTTTAGAGTGAGAAAAAGGGAGAGAGAGATGGAAACATCGATGAGAGAGAACATTGATTGGCTGCCTCCTGCATGCCCCCCACTGGGGATCGGGCCCACAACCTGGGCATGTGCCCTGACCAGGAATGGAATTGGTGACCTCTTGGTGCATGGGTCGACGCTCAACCCCTGAGCTGCGCCCGCTGGGCAAGGGTTTCAGTTCTCCTGTCGGACTGCACAGTGGGCACAGTCTCACACATGTCAGAGGCTGACGTCCTCACCCATCTGCTGCCGGCCACGTCCTCCCCTCTCCCGCCGACGGCTGGTTCTTCCTCTCTGGCCCCGCTCAGCACTGTCCTTCCTGGGAGAACGCCCCTGACCGACTGCGCTCTGTTCCACTCGCTCCTTCGCTTTGATCACTTACATCAGATTTTTTGGGGGTGCAGATTAACCATTTCCTGCCGCTCGCCCCATATCCTCTCTCGTGAACGTCACTGTGTGGGTTTGCTTCCAATTAGAATGAGAGCTGTTGTTTGACTGTCAGCTCCTTACAACACGAGCCGTAGGAAAGAGCCATTTAGCGGATCAGAGGTTACGGTCGCAGGGCGTCAAGTGACGACTGCCCCCGTCCTTCACCTCGCGATCCCTGTGCACAATGAAGAAGTGTTTCCCGATGTGTGTGACCCACTCACTTTCCTTTCACACCCACTACAGCCTCTCTGCTACAGAAACCCAAAGGGAAGGGCAGCCTCCGTGACCTACATGCGCGTGTCCTGATGTCCTCTGGGCGCTCTCCGCGGCAGGAGGGGTCTGTCGCCCAGTCTTCTCCGGTTATTCACTAGCTTTCTGCTTCTTTCCTCCTCTTTTGTAAAAACATTGTATTTCATTTGGGAAAAACACGACTGTTGGGGGGTCGGTACGCCCCCTCCCAACCACCCTGCAGGTGAGCTAGATTTCACGGGAGTCCCGCGTGTGGGACCTTGTGAACGAAAGCACCGGCTGTGACAGGTGCTGCTGACTCCGCCTCCCCTCCGGCCAGCGCGCGGCCCAGCCGCCAGGGCGCTGCAGCATTTCGAGATTTTCGACATCAGGGACCACCTCCTTCGTGGGCTCTGAGTCGTTATCCGCGCCCCCACGGTGCCCGATACATATTCATACCGCTACGTTGAATAGCACATGGAAAAGGAAACCCTGGTCTCCAGGAAGGCCTGTGGCGGGTACACCCTGGAAGATATGATTCATGGTTCCCACAGACAGTCTCCGCTAATTCCAGACATCATTTCAAAGGCTTACATTTTATCCGTTTCACTTAAAAATGATATAAAGACTACTCGTGGCTGATGTCTTCATTGAGTGCGGAGCAAAATTCCATTCTCAGATGCCACAGGCCAGGGGGACATAAACCAGAACAGCAGACGGGCTCACGACGTACAATTGCTTATGCAGAATTAGGGCCAGATGGAGCCATAAAACCAGCCCTAAATCTCAACGCACAGCCCCATGCGTGTCAGCAGCAGGAGCTGGAACAGCGATCAGGAAGCAGGTAGGCGGCAGGTCCCGTGCGGTCTCTCACCTCTCTCCTCCCCGTGCTGCGACCTGCTCGTTCGTGCCTGGGGACTCCCATCCCGGACCTCGGAGCCTGACTGTGACCTGCTGTCCCGGAGGGAGAGGCAGGAGGGTCACGTACCCAGGGCCGTTTGTATTCACGGTGATGCCAGATGTGGAAATGAGAAGTGGTTCCCCCAAGACAGCCCAGCTCCCCCTGGTCGACCTCACTGGATCCAGGAAATAGTATTTATATCCTAGAATCACTTCTTCCTGGAGCTGGGAAGACCTCGAGGCCATGAAAGGTGTCTTCCTGTGTCTGGGTGTCGCTGGATGTTAGTACGATAAGTGGTTGGCCTTTAGGGTTCGGTCAAGTGGACTGTTGTGATAAATAAGAGGGCGTATAAATCAGTCAAGTAACAGGTCTGATTGCTTCTACTCACCCTCTTCCTCCCCCGAGATTGGCCTCCTGGAAAGAGAAACTTTATTTTTAGTTATCTACTGTATCAGTTTTTCATAACCTGAGTAAGGGGTATACTTAGAACCTGTAACTACTTCAGTAAGAAAACATACACAGGGTGGAAAAATAGGTTTACAGCCCGGCCGGTGTGGCTCAGTGGTTGGGCGTCGACCCATGTACCAAGAGATTGCTGGTTCGATTCCCGGTCAGGACACATGCCCAGGTTGTGGGCCCGATCCCCAGTGGGGGGCATGCAGGAGGCGGCCAATCAATGTTCTCTCTCATCAATGTTTCTACTTCTCTCTCCCTCTCACTTCCTCTCTCTCTAAAATCAATAAAGGAAAATTTTTTTAAAAAGTAGGTTTACAGTTGTTTGTATGGAAAATAATACAATAATGAATACGTAATAATACAAGAATAAGCTCTCTGTTTTGCATACTCACACTGTAAGCCTGCTCTTGCCCACCCCTGCCTAGTAATCGCGACCATTAACCCCTCACTTTTGAATAAGACCAGACCAGAGTAGGGGTTCCGTCAATCTCTTCACCCTTGGGTTTGAAAAAAAAAAAGATGGGAGTGAAACAATTTAAGCGACACATAAAAAATAAGGAGAGCCCTGGCCAGTTTGGCTCAGCGGTCAGAGCGTCGACCTGCGGACCAGAGAGTCCCAGGTTCGGTTCCCGCTAGGGGCACGTACCAGAAAAAAATATAAAATAAAATAAATAAATAAATAAATAAATAAATAAATAAATAAGGAGAAAGGAGACTGTGTCTTCATTTATTCATACCTCACTTTACCCCGAAAAACAATGTAGGAGAATTTACAAAGTGTAAATGAGATGAACAACCCAAAATCTTAAAAAAAAAAAAAAAAATCTGCCCTCCCTCCCCAAAAATTGTGGACCTGAACATATGTGAGCCATAGATTTTTTTCCCCCCACGATACTGATGGTAGCATATATTTAATGCAAGACCTAAGAGGGGGTCAAGTAGACTCAAGATTCCACTTGAACTTTTCCATTTCCCAGGTGTTCTTGGATGCTTCACCGGACTGGAGAGCGGTCGGATTACCTCGGCAGAAAACGCCCCCAGTGTCCAAGTGCGTTATGAGATTGATGTGGACAGTGAGCAGGCCTGGGAGTCCTTGCCAGGACGCCGTCCCCGGTGCTGACGGGCGGGAACCGGGCATCGTTCTGGAAAGCGTTGCCCGTCACAGATGAAGCGTTCTGACACACGCATGCCTGAGGTGTAAGTTCCGTGTGGACCACAACTTGGGGGTCTAGCCATGGCTTCAAGCCACTCAGCCTGCTCCCTCCTTAGCTGAGTTTGGGACCAAAGTGGCGATTTCGGTCACGTGCTGGCATTCCAGACAAACCCACAGACTCGCCGGATGGGTAAACCCTCTGCCCAGGTGCCGGGACCGTGTCCTTGACGTCCACCCGAGACTGAGCTCTGGAGTCAGAAGCCCACGTTCTCCAGTTCCACCGTATTAAAGTCAGTCCTTTGCTTTAAGATTTGTATTTTCTCTTTAAGCACATGTGATGTTTCACCAGGAAACACGATAAATTGAGTTTTAGTATCATCAGCATGCCGTCCTTAGTAAAAACCGCCCGGCTGGTGTGGCTCAGTGGTTGAGCATCGACCCACGCACCAAGAGGTCGCCGGTTCGATTCCTGGTCAGGGCACATGCCCAGGTTGTGGGCCCGATCCCCAGTGAGGGGCATGCAGGAGGCGGCCAATCGATGTTCTCTCTCATCGATGTTTCTATCTCTTTCTCCCTCTCCCTTTCTCTCTCTTTCTAAAATCAATAAAGGAAAAAAATTAAAAAATAAAATAAAAGCAGGGGTAGGTCGGGGGGTGGTTTCCTCCTGCGACAGGTATTCCTGCCATGAAGACAAGGACACCCCCATCCCCCCAGCCACCCCATCTTCACAGGCTCGGAACAGGGGTCGAAACCTAGCGGGGCCACCTTTACATTCTGCCAGGGAACCATGACCAGTACAAACCGGAACTGCACACCCACGACCCATTATTTTTCCTAGGAAGATTTCCAATGGTTTGATTACGAAGGTGGGTGCCTGGGGCACACGACTAGGGTGCATTTCCTGGCTCCCTGCTTCCTGGCACTGGCGTTCAGAGCCTTTGGTTTGAAAGGTGCCAGGTGCCAGGCTGAGTGTCAGCTGCGGGCAGTAGGCGGAGCCCCCGGGAGCCCATACACTCCGTAGCCGAGGAGTGCTCTCCAGACTCGGCGCTCATCGCTAGTTTCCGCTGTCCTTCCCAGACCAGCAGGCACAGGCTGGGCTCCTGGACGGTTTATCCCCAGGGCAGAGGTTGTTGGACCGGCTCAGAGTTAGTCTCAAAGCCTTTTCCATCAGCGGGAACCCCTCCCTTTCCAAGGCAGCTGTGGGTGAAGTGTGTGCAGTTCTCGCCGACGACCGCTGGACGGATGCCCAGGCCTCATAGATAATCACAGCGCCAATAGCAGACCTCAGCCGGGGGCTGCCTTTTTTTTTTTTTTTTTTACCTTCCAGGGTCCTAGGTTAAGCCCTAAAGCCCTGGAGATTTGCACACAGTGATCTCATCCAAGTTCCTCGGAGGCCTTGGTGATGGCCTACCTTCACAGCTTTGATTCGATGTGGTGAATCAACAAAGTGTTTGAATGTTCATCAGAACCTTATCTGAACCTCCATATCTCCAGCTATAAATTTAGTGTCCACAGGGTCCCTCACATTCTTTCCTGTGGGACTGCAGACTGAAAAAAACAGATTTTATAGCATGTCAGGGCTCTCAGTGCTGGCAGAGAGGAGGGAAAGCGTGGGCAAGAGGGGAAAAAAAATCAAATATTTTCACACTTAAATAATGTGTTTCATTTTAGAAATGGGTTGGGGTATTTGGAGCCAGTGATTATGTTTTAAGTTCTGATTTGCCCATCTTTGACAAACAATGGCCTGTCACCACGATTATTCTTCCTTTCGGTGGCCTTAGATCAAAGATAACCAAAGACAGAACTCTGATTTTATATCAAAATCTGTTCCTCATTAGACATCTAGTTCTCAGTTCCAATCTCGTTCTCAGCAAAGAGCCCAAGCGGGGTAACCTTCCCGCGTAGCTCACGGCGCCCTGCTCAAGCACGAGATCCGAAGAGAACACATACAACAGAACCCCCTGGAGAAAAAGAGTGTGAACGCAGGCTGTCCTGTAGAGTTTCACAAAGGAGATCAATGAACTTTCCTTTAAAAGTCGTATAACGAGCCCCATTGAATACCGCCCAGCTCCAACAATGAACTCATGGCTAGTCTAGTTTATGGGCCACCTCTCACCTCCCAGATCTTGTTTCCTTTGTACCTTTCGGACCCCTTCACCCATTTCTCCCACTCCCCACCACCCGCCTCTGGCAACCAGCAATGTGTTCTCTGTATCTAAGAGCTTGGCTTTTTGTTTTTGTTCCTTTTAGTTTTCACACGTAAGAGATCACGCGGTATTTGTGGTTCCCTGTCTGACTTTTGTCACTTAGCATAATGCCCTTGAAGTCCATGCCCATTGTCGCCAATGGCAAGATTTTATCCCTTTTTATGGCTGAGTAATATTCCATTGGATGCATATACCACATGTCTTTCTTCATCCATCCATCGACAGACACTTAGTGTGTTCCCACGTCTTGGCAATTGTAAATAATGCTGCAGTGAACACAGGGGTGCAGATATCTTTTTGAGTTTGTGGTTTTGTTTCCGTCGGATAGATACTCAGAAGTAGAATGGCTGGATCATACAGTAGTTCTATGTTCAATTATTTTTGAGGAAGCTCCATACTGTCTTCCATGGTGGCCACACCAATTTACAAAGCCACCAACTAATCCCTTTCCTGAGGACGCCACCCTCATGACCTCATCTGACCCCAATTACTCCCCAAGGGCCCCACCTCCTGACGCTGTCACATGGGGGGGTCGGGTTTCAACAGAGAAGTTCTGGGGGACAGAGTCATTCAGTCCACAGCATGGGAAACCAAATTAAACGGCAAAATATCTAGACAGCTCAAATATCAAGAAGTAGAAATGTCTGTATTTGGTGCAAGAAGAACCTTTCTTAGGCATAAGAAATACATGATAGGAAAACAGGCAAGAATATGGATTTGTCAAAATGAGATAAACATATACACATGCATACATATGAACACACGCACGCACACACGAACATACACGAACATGCATGCACACACGAATACACACATACACGAACACACATGAACACACGACGCACACACAAACACACACGCACGTATGAACACACACATGAACACACACATGAACATACAAACCACACATGCATACACGAATATGCACACACATACATGAACATGCACACACATACACGAACACACATGAGCACACACATGCATACACGAACACACGCACACCCAAACATACAGATGCATGTGTGAACATATGCATGAACACACGTGCATGCATGTGTTGTTTGCACACACATGCAAACAAAACTCAACGTTTGTCTTCAGGGACAAAAGGAATTTGGGTCAATTTTCTACTTAACGACATAACCATGACAATGGTAACTTACACTTACCGAGTGCTTGCTAGGGGCTACACGGTGTATTAAGGACTGCGGGTAATATCAGGATCATCCCCGTTTTTCAGATGAAGAAGCTGGGGTGCAGAGCTGATGAAGCCCCCAGGGGTCCCGGCCCCAGCGCCTTGCCACCACGCAGACGGCCTCCGTTCACTTTCAGGACGGTGTTTGATCATCAGCGCTCACAAACATGACCATCTGGCACGGGGAAGTCACCGAGTACACCCCGAACCGGAGGATGAATTATGTCCAATATGCTTTCGACATCAGACTTGATAGGCTTTCGGTTTTAAATTATCTCTGGTAAAACAGATTATTAGTCACATTTTATTAGAGTTATAATGGAAAACGTCTACATTTAACATCTGCACTGATATTTCACGTGTTTATCATTAAGCACAGAAATACGTGCGCCCTTGCAACTCCAAAGGTTAGAAACTGAATTAAAATTGTATCATGCTCTTGTCTTTTCTTACGTGTGGCCTAGGGGATCAGCATCTATTCCGTGTGTTCGTCTGCAGCTATCAATTTCACCTGAGAAAAACATATTTGTTTTATCTGTTTGGTAGAGATGTTAGTGTGACGCCAGCTTTATCCTGGCTGGTTTAATTGGGTCACAAGTCACGATATGCATAGTCCTTTTCCTCAGACATTCCATGTGCCCTCAGAATTCTTCTCGGTAAAGTTTCATAGGCGTCCTTTGCCAATAAAGTGCAGTTTGCGGGAAAAAGGAATGCACCTGCCATCCCTTCTTTGAATCATTTATTTCTGGATAAAAATGAATCGTGGGAATTGATGAATAAGACCAGCTTGGTGGAGGAGGGGGTGGGACTCCAGAGAAGCAAGCTAAGCAATGAAACACAATCGGTGACAGAAACGTGTACCGGTTAGAGCACAGCATCCCCATTGGGCTGCTCGGTCCATGACCCAGCTCTGCCCTCTGGGTCAGCAGCGTATCTGTTCTGAGCTTCAGTTCCCATACCTGAAATGTGGGAATAATAATCTTATCTACCCCATGAATTAAGTACTACTGTAAGGATTTTGGAAGCGTGCCCTGAAAAACACGTCACAAAGTGTAAAGCCGTGTTACGCATTTTTAACTGTTAGATGTTATTATCATTGTTGTTGTTATTGCTCTTATTGTTAGGCGCTCACGAGATGACAGGCCATGAATGAGGTGCTACGTCCCCAAGAGAAGTAAATGCAACATCCATTCATCCCTTCTACAGCTCAAAATCTAGTTAACTTTGAAATGATTTTGGGTTGCCCTAATCATCGTTCGCCGTGTCAGAACGGTTCCATGAGAGGTGAGTGAGGAACGAACCTTGTGTGGGCATAGCGAACCAGTTTCGGGAATTAGACAGCGACATTAAGGACGGGGGGGACGAGGCCAAACATGTGTCTTTCTAGGGCAGTCGGCTGTGAGGAGGAGGGGACAATGACCTCGTGGAGGGGGCACTGTCCTGTAGAAGAACCCTGACTGGAGCAGGTGTTTTAATATCCAGGGTGGGGCAGAAGCAGGCTTACCATTGTTCGTATGGAAAACAAGCCGATCATTCATAAATAATAACACAAGAATAAACTCTATGTTGCATACTCACAACTAAAAGCCTACTTTTGCCCCCACCCCCACCACCCCATTACAGGGAAAGAGAGATACCGCCGGGGACCCAGGGAAGCAGTCTCCCCAGAATGTATTTTTAGGAACATCAGGAAGAAAAGCAGACACAGAAGAAAAATCAAAATGCTGCCTTCACAATGCTGAGCGTGTCCATCTGTCCGTCATCCGAAGTAAAATTTCGAAGCTGTGCCATTCCTGAAATAAAACATTTTTTTATGATAAACAATAGTAGTTGTAGTGATAACCAAAATACGACAAATGTTCCTACTTCCATAAACCCTGCGCTGGGGATCGGCTGCGTTTCGTAACACGTGCCGATGCTGGTCGGCTTCCTTTCCTTTCCTTTCCTTTCCTTTCCTTTCCTTTCCTTTCCTTTCCTTTCCTTTCCTTTCCTTTCCTTTCCTTTCCTTTCCTTTCCTTTCCTTTCCTTTCCTTTCCTTTCCTTTCCTTTCCTTTCCTTTCCTTTCCTTTCCTTTCCTTTCCTTTTTA
Organism: Tadarida brasiliensis; assembly: GCA_030848825.1. Lineage (NCBI taxonomy): Eukaryota > Metazoa > Chordata > Mammalia > Chiroptera > Molossidae > Tadarida > Tadarida brasiliensis. Next base: position 25,414,103 of record CM061278.1, on the reverse strand, counting down.
GGAAAAAGAAAGTATTTGGAAAGATTGTTAAGCATAGAAATAGATATTGTTGATGGTGGGCCCAGGAAACTCGCCTTGAGAAGGTCTCTTTACGACAGAGCATGAGTTCTGCGTGTTTTTTACAGCTGTAGCATACAGAAGGGCTGTTTCCCTCCCACAGGAATCACATTGTTTCCAGGAGGAAAGAAACAGCACTCCAGAGCAATGTGAACTGTTCCTAAGTAAAGTAAGTCAGCGCGGTCTTCCACGGAGGAATTAGCTAAGAATGATCAAGAAAATTATTTCAGCACAACAATTAGCTGCAACAGTTGGAAAACGTTAAAGGTCTGGAAAGGATTGTTTGTTTTGTTTTTTTTCCCTTCACCATGTGGGAGTTATTAATAAATCAATATCACATTTGACAGCCACTGAAATAGTCTGAAACCAGCTTCAAAGTCAGGGTTTTTAGAACTCTGTATTTATTTTAGTAGTATATCAAAAGACAAAGGAGGAATGTGGCATTTTTACATAAAAATAGGTTCATATATTGATTTAACGGCAATTAGTAGCCTACGGGATAAAGCTAAACCAATTTTTTTTTTTTTTTTTTTTTTTTTTGTCTAAAGGCTCCCATTTTGTTCTCTTATAAAGGTGGCTGAGAAGGAAACGCTATTGCTGGGCAGTGTGAATGGCTTCTAAGCTACCCCTAGAAGGTGGCCAAATGTTCAGTTTTCAACACATATTTTAGCTCTAATAGGGACAGAGGTTTGGCTATGTTTTTCCTGACTGAATTGCATACAGTCGATAAAATCCATCTTCTCAGAGTTATCTTTAAAACTCAGACTCAACAGTCTTACTATATTTAACCCGGTTATTTTAAAATATTCCTTGTGCTTATAAGAGAAAGGCGTGAAAAAATGTGATGTTTTTCACTGTAGTCTCCTAACAAATCACACTGTTTTCGATTCCATCTGAACTAATACGCCAAGGCCACACAGCGTGGCAGAGAAAGTCACCGAGGAGCCCGTCCCGAAGCTTTATTTTAAAGGTCAAATCAATGGAAATAAAACTTCAGGAATGCTCGCCCTGTGCGGTGTCGACCTCGTCGCCGACACGCTGGGGTTGGGGTATTATCATTCAATGGCAGCACTGGCTGGTTTCTGGACAACCTCATTGGCCGAAGGGGCTTTTGTAAAGTTTCCACTTTCTAATGTCTTCGTAGAAGTTGAAATTTTCCTCTTCTCTAGTAATTCCCAGCTCTTCCCAGCTGGTTGCTCTTACCGTGTATTTTTCTCAGGTTCCAACTGTCAGAGTCTCCAAGCAGGGATGTCTTTTGAGGACAAGGGCTGGCCTCCCCACTGTGCAGTTCAGCACGGCCACAGAGGGGTCCCTGCTGGGTGTCAGGAAAAGGGGGCTCATTCTCTTCTCTTGGCACGTACAACCAGGCACGTGACTCGTCTCTTCTAAGATGCTTAGTCGTGTAGAGTTCCTTTTAAGGTATAGATTTCAGAATCAGAGGATGTGATTGACCAATGGGGATTTAAGGAAGCTTCTAGCTGACGTCAGGGCACGGAGAAACTAGACTGTAAGTTGTTAAAAATAGAATACATTAGCTCTGGCCGGTTTGGCTCAGCGGTTAGAGCGTCAGCCCGCGGACCAAAGAGTCGAGGGTTCGATTACAGTCAAGAGCACGTACCTCGGTTGCAGTTCGTCCCCGGCCCTGGTCGTGGCTGTGTGGGAGGCAAGCAATCGATGTGTCTCTCTCACGTCGATGCTTCTCTCTCTCTCTCCCTCTCTCCCTCCCTCCCACTCTATCTGAAGCTACATGGAAAAATATCCTCGGGTGAGGATGAACAAACAACAACAATGCAGTCAAGAAATGAGGTATATCAGGAGCGTTGAAAGGAGGTTTGGCTCTTTGGGACACAGGCCAAGACCTTCATTTTTTTTAAACTCCTTTCCCCCAACTTCCTTACATTTTAGAAACAGCACCCGCTAATGAGTAGACGGGGCCTTTGAAAGCAGTTTCTTCTGCAAAAAGCAAGATATAAGAGCGACGCAGTGAGACGGTCCGAAGGCATCTGAGGAAGCCTCGGGGAGGGGCTGCTGGCGTCTCCCGTGTCCGCGATGTGATGTGACTTTGAACGTGTCCCTTAACCCCCCATGCCTCATGTTTTTCCATTCATAAAAATGACTGTAATTACCCTCGCCATCTGGGGACCTCAAAGGAGAGAGGGAGGACTCACGGAATGTCTGTCAAGGGCTTTGAACTCCCAGCGTAAAGCTTTTATGGCTCCATAAAGCACAAAGTAGGACCCGCGCTTGTGTTTTTCCTGGCGTCTCTCTCCGTGTCTCAGGTTCCTCGCACACCAGCGACTACCGTTCCCCTGCAAGGCCGCTGTCCTCGCTCGTGGGCAGGGCTCTCCCAGGGAAGCGTCAAGCTGCTGCTGTTCTTCCCTACGACTTTTTTGTTTTTTTCATTCTGGTCACGGGATCTGAAACTCCTGTTCCTGTTTCCAGCGCACGTGAGAACGGTTTGCAGCCGCGGACGCCTGGGTGAGTGGCGTGAGAACCCACGAGAGAACGTCAACTCAGACGTTCCCCAAAGGCACATTAATACTGAGGCTGGATTGTTACGGAGCCAACTTGGAATGACACGGCGCTTCTCCTGTTATTCTACAAGACAGAGGGCCCTGCCAAAATGCAACGTTAGAGCTTAGAAATATATTTGCTAAAATATTTATATTCTATCACCCTCTCCTCCTTTCTAACTTTTTGGTTTTCTTTGAAAGTGGAGCCAGAAATAATTCCTTGGCTGTCAAATTCCAAAGGGGGCTCTCGGAGGCAGTCAACCCTCGTTGCGTTTGATTGAGGGGGCTTGAAACGGACTCGGTCTGGATCCCGAGCCCCGCAGATCAGCGACGCCTGTGAGGTTCCCGAGATGAGCCAATGCTGAGGGTCGTGGTGGGGTCACAGCAGCGGCTGACTCCAATCTAGCCTTGAGACGTCGAAAAGGGACCTTGAAAGTTCACGTGGTTTAATCTCCAGCTTTCCAGTGTTCTCTCAGCGAGAGAAGAAAGATGGGGCTGAGAACTGGGGGAAACGACTTTCGAAGCATGAGACGATAACCTTGTTCTTGACCAGCGCTGTTGTAATCGGCAGGAACAATGAATTAATTAGCTAATCCGATGATTTCACTGAAAGTCGGCGTGACGAGCAACATAGGAGGATTCAACGGAATTAGGAGATTTCGTCCAGGTCCTCAACGCGATTCAGTTCTAACTTGTCAAAAGAGAATCCTCACGTATTTATTATTAAAATTTAAATTTTTGAATGTACTTAAACCATGATAGACCCCTGAGAATGGTACACACACACACACACACACACACACACACGCACACTTTGCCTTCTTGATTCTCTCACGTTCCCAATGCTATCCATTGGTCCTGGATGCCTCAGTTGAGCTTAACTTGGAGACTTGTTGAGATGTGAATTCCTCCCCGGGAGGACCTAACAGTTCCCATCGTCATCATTCTTTTACTCACCCCGGGAATGACTTTCTGATCTTCAGAGAGAGCTGCTGGAGGGACCAGCTCAGGAGGTCGGAGAAGTTGCCCAAAGCTGTCCTCCAGGAGTCAGGTTTGGGGCATGAGCGGGCTGGGCGAGGCTCTTGCTGCCGTACAGTGTAACTGATGACCAGTCACCACTTGGACGCCATTACTATTTATCTAACTTGATCTTTCTCCTTAGCCAGCAAATCACGTTCACGAATACCGACAGTGAAAAGCATGTTGGTTGCAATTTAAAAATGGTAACATGTGGACAATTGGATCATGGAAATTCCAAATACGTTCCCAGATACATTTGATTAGATCATTAATTGGCTATGGATTTATTAAAGGCATTTTATTCTGGAACATAAGATGTCTGTAGTAATCAAAAACACCTAACGTTACACAGGGTGCGGTGTGTAGAGCTGGGCGTCAGACACGTTTATTCTTTGTCAGAAGAGAATGAAACACAACGAACGGGATACAGCACAAACGAGATTTACTTTTATATGTAGCATTTAGAGTGTGAACCACACAGAAGGTAGCAGGCCTAAGGTAAGGATGATGAAAACACAGTAGTACAATGTGTATTTCGTGAATCTATCCCATAACTCCGCCCTACACCACGACCGTCCAAATCCCTCCATTTATCTCAGAGGTGCTCTGGGGTTGGTAGGAGACTCAGCGCATTCTTGGGGTATCTCAAAATTACTGTAAATCGTAGACATTTACTCATCGCCCCCATTAATGATGGAAACCTGAGTCTGTAGGCGGGACTGAAGGCAGAGTCTCTCTCCTTCAGGAGTTCACAGTGTAGAGTGAAGACAAGTGGCCCGGGTGACATGGAGCATGACGCTTGCATGCAGACACACTCCTTGACCACCTTCGGGGACAGACACCTGGCCTTGCTAAGGATGGTGCCAGGGAAGGTGCCCTCAGCCCCTGAAGTCTTAAATCTCAACATGGAAGATAACAGATGGAGGAAATTCTAGGAAGAGCAGGTAATTTGTTCAGAGACATATGCCTGAGAGAATGAGATGGTCTAAGAAATCCAGTGGGTCGTTCATCACGACTGAGTTGTAGGACAGACAACGGCAAGTGTCGAGCACATTCACATTCGGGTGACGGTCAGTATCAAGAATGGACCCTGCGGGGATCAAGGTCAGAAGCCGGCAGCACGGGTTCATGTCAGTCACCCCGGTGACGATGGGTCCGAGGGAGGCGGGGCCTGATCTGGGGACCAAGGGTGTAGCCATTTGCCCAGGTCTCATGTCCCCCAAGAAACCTATCATTTTAGACTTTCAGTGTTGTTTCCGAATGAAGTTATACGAAGCGTCGGTACAATTTTAGATGTGTTCAGTTGGTTGACGTGGGAACCTGAACTATTGTATAATTTTCATTCCTCTTTGGACATGTCTTCACTTCTTACATGTGCGAAACCTCAAAAATAGGACCGGGAGCCTCTGCCCCTCTTGTCAGGGAAAGTGGAGGAACATGGCCAGATGCGAGGCTTCTTGAACCCTGGGCAGGTAAAATGTCCCGCTGGGTTTGTACAGCCGGCTCCCGGCCAGACAGCAGAAGCAGGACTCCTCGTCCAGTGCTCCTCTGGGCCCCGTCCAGCTCCGCCGTCCCTTATGTCAGAGCGGCCGAGAAGCTACTCCAAGCTTCGGCTATGCGGCCAAATGCAGGCACTGCTACTTGCTTGAAGCGTACAGGTCTGAGGAAGAGCACAGAAGAAGCAATGGTAGACTTTAGGGGAGGGCTAAGTGCTAAAAAGTAACGGAACAAAACGTGGTTGTTACTTTCAATGACAGAAAGAGATCGAAGACCCCGCGAAGTAGATGAACATTCCAGGGGAGGAACTGTGAGCAGGGAGGACCGTCCAGGCCTGGGCAGAGCGGACAGAGCAGTTCCCCTGTGTCCTCCGAATTCTGTGCGTGTCAAGGACCGTTAGAACCCTCACACTTCTTATGCACAGTGAAGATAGTTGGATTTAAGTAAACACCCAATGATGGGTCTTTATTTTTTAGGTTAACTTGCAATTTCAGTTGTTTCAATGAGCAGAGCAGACAGGGGAACAGGTCTAAATTTAGCTTCTCTGAGTGGGAAGCAAAGGATTAAAAAAAAAAAAAAACACCTGGCAAATCTCATTGATGGGGGGAAATCGTAAGGGTTTATGCCACGGTGATACAGAGCCTCAAATAGCTAATATTTGGGCACCTGCCGATTAACATTCAGCAAACTTCCAACTTCCAAAGATCAGCCCAGGTTGGGCCAATTATTTCCCCATCAACAGCATTAACCACGGCCCCAGTTGAAAAGACAAACAAACCACAAACATCTGAGAAAGAGATGGAGTGAGAACACATCAGAGGACTTCTGCAGTCTGCTACCGACACAACCTTCCCTTTCTTTCCACTGGATCGTCTCCAATCCCCCGAAACTGCTGAACTGACGTGGTGAACTTGGCCGGCCCCGGAGAGCGCGAGACGTCCAGCTGCGTGTCTTTGGCATCCAGCTGTTTCACCTGGTATTTCTGGACAGCCGGACCCTGGCCACACTTCTGGGTCCGTCCCCTGCAGCAAGTTAAACGTTTTCCCAGCTTCCTGGCAGAGGCGGTGAAAAATATCCCCGGGAAGATGGAGTCCGCAGAGGAGCCTGGCAAGCCACCGCTCACCCACCCGCTTTGCAGGAGCTCGAGTTGCAGAATCGGAGCGTTTGTTTATTTCTTTGATGACTTCACGGGAGGAGGAGCGAGCTCACAGTTTGGGGATTCTTTTATAAAGGTCCGATGTCTCCATCGTGCTGGTTTCATGTCTCTGGAAGTTTTGTAACACGGCACAGAGCCTTTCTTGTTTACTTTCGGAGTCTGCCTGTCCATCTCGCACCGGCCAGCCCAGTCCTGTCCGCACTCCCCGGTGTTCCGTCCCCAACTGCTGCTGCGATTTCACGGAAATTCAACGGCGGTGCTGTCCTCTTCCGCCTCTCTCCATCGACGAGAACGTATGATTCCATAGAAAAGTTAAAAATACATTGGTCACTGTACTCTATTGCAGGCCATCACATATGCTGTAGGAAAAATGATAAAGAAATACAGAGAGATAAAATAGGGCTATATAAGGGTTTGTTTTCTCCCCCTATATATGTTTTATAACTTATTTTCTACTTCGGAGGTCAACGGCACCTCCCTGTGATAGACTCTTGTGTAGTTTCTAAATTTATAAGTAATACTAACCGTCAATTACAAAATCGTAGAGTCTAAATCAGTCTGAGATGAAAACATACCTGTAAGTAAATGAAATATCCGGTTGAGTTCCTGACGGGACTGCAAACGCCCTCATTTCGCACGTTGGGAAGTTACGCCCCCTGTTTTGAAAGGGGGATTAAGCAATCAGAGCATTTGATGAAGGAGCACATGCTGAACGTTTTCTCATGGAAGCAATCTCTTCTACTTCTCCGAATAATATGCCTGAGACGCCATGTGGTCAACATTTCCCCCCTAAGGTGCCGGCCAACAAGTCAGGACCAGGAAGAGTACCAGACTAAACACCGAACTAAAAAGGGCGTCTGACCCAGGAGAAATGTGAAACTCAATGTCCAGCCAACACTGACTTCCAATCCCTTCCTACTCGACTGCTCCCAGTTCTGCGGAAGCTCCCTAAATTATGACAAACTGGGAACTCGATGAGCAGATATTTACACATGATACAGATGAACTAGAATGTAGAATGTTTGACCATCACAGTAGATTTAAATTATTTGGTTGGAAAAGCAAAAATCTCTCATGACGATAATACAATTGCTTGGATAAAAAAATAAAACATCTCTTATAATAATGGCTTTTTTTCATCGTGTGGGAATAATAATAGGTTTTCCTAACTGTCGATGCTGTGACACTTGTCACACGTCTGGATTCCTGGCGTGCTAAAACTCTGGGCCCCTCTTTCCAGAGTTGTACAGTCGGATAACAATGCACAGACTGCGGGCAGGACACAGCCAGGCGGGCTGCGGAGGGTGGGGGAGGTGGGGGCTGGGGAAGCAGAGCTCCTTCCCCTCTTCTTAGAGTCACAGAGGTCAGTGGCAGACCCTCAACAAGTTAAATGGTGCAACTCCCCCAGCAAAGCGAGGCGCTTCCCCGAAGCACAAAATTCCCCAGAGGCCACTCCACGCACTGGTTGAGTTTCTAGACCAGAAAACAGGAGACTATGATTGTGGATGAGAAAAAATACAGACAAAGAAGCATAGAAGAAGAACAGCGCTAAGAAGGGAAACAGAAATGTTTGTCATTGACGGGGACCTGGGGCTGAACGCTTGGGAGAGACAGGCGAGAGCGTCGTCTGATGCGTGGAGGGTGTGAATGTCAGATAGGAGCCATGCCGGCCGGGGCTGCGGGGCGTGAACAGTGCTGCACAGGAAGTGCCCTGGGGCCCGTCCGCCTTCCCGCACACGTGCAGCTGGGAGACACACGTTTAGTGCACCTCGATCGACGTGTGATGGTGCCCACCTAAAGGGAATTTTGATTTACGCTAGGCGTGCCAGCTGTCTGGCATTTTGAAAGGTTGCAGAAAAATAAGCGAGAAATATATGGGTCCATTCATGATTAAAAACGCCTCTCGAGTGGGGCGTCCCGGCAGCCCTCCGTGGCTGCAGTCAGGGCCAGCTCGGCGACTTGGAAACCTCTGAAAAGCAGCTTCCTTTTGGAAGAATTTGTGTTAAGGCAGACTGCTTCCGGGAGGGGGTCCTCACATGGAACCCCCACTGGCACCCCCGGGCTCACTGTTCTTGGAGACTTTAGCACAGTGCTATACGTATGAATGAATGAAAGCAATTCAGACTGGGACGGAGAGTCGTCGGGGCTTATTTCTCGACATGTCCATCCCTCCTTACTTCCCTTTTCCATGTCTCACTGCCCCCCACCCCACCCCGAGGCCAAGTGCTTTTCTGATGCTCTACTTCTCTCGGCTCCGTGAGCATCCCCACCCCGACCCTCCATGGGCTCTGCCTAAGGCAGGGGTTCCTCACATCAGTCCTCACACCACAGCAGAGCCACTTGGTAAATGCGTTAAAAAACAAAACCTCAAAGACACAGACATCAGGATGGCTATGGCCAGAGGGAAAGGAGAGAGGTAGAAGGTAAAGGAAGGGGGTGTAACGGTGATGGAAGAGACTTGACTTGGGGTGCTGAACACATGATACGACACACAGACGATGGATCATGGAATCGTACCTCTGAAACCTATGTAACTTTATCGACCAATAGCACCCCAATAAATCCAATCAATCAATCAATCAATAAAGCATCCCTGGCCATACCCAAACATTACTGAACGAGATTCGAAAGGCCATTAGAACATTTGTTAGATTTGGTGACCATTCACAGCATTAGAAAATCGATGAGAATATTGGGGGAGGGGGCAGGATTTCGCGTTTTGCTTGAAGGTCACTAAATGCAGAAAGCAACAGAGGAAGCCCTTTTCGTAAACAGAGAGCGTTCCCGTAAGGCCTGCCCACCGCACGTGATTTTTTAAATGCGAAAGGCGTGTAATAAAAGAGAGGCTGCCCTACAGAGGTGTCCTGAATTAGTCATGAAGGTGAGGGCTGCTGCAGACTCCTATCTGCATCGATTTGCTAATTACAAAGCACCTATTTGCCTGACTCGGAAAAAAGTCCTAAATAAATGTAAGGGGCCGAAGCCCCTAAAGTCATAACTTTATACCAGCCCTATAACAGACTCACAGCGTTGATATGTTTCCGAATATCTTATTGACAGTTGTCACATGAGCAGGAAGTTAGAGGAGAGGGTTGAAACATGGAACTGTAGAATCTGGCTGTGGTCGTCAGGGTTGTTTTAGTTCAGTGGTTTTTAAAATGTCTTCAATAATTGAAGTCATCTTTTTCAAATGAAATCTTACATAAGTCCGTGGTATAAAATATTAATAAAAGTAGAGTTGTTCTCCTTGGAGCAGGAAAGGGGATCCAAAACTACTCGAATCTCTAATTTCACGGAAGAAGTGATTGAGGCCAAGAGAAGTTTTTCGTTTACCCAAGGTAATCAGTGAGAAAACTATGAGTGAAAGTATACATTACATTATTGGATTCCCAATCCAGACATTTTTTCCCCCAGTAAATTGTCATAAATGTAGAGCAGAAATCCGGCAATAGGAAAATGAAGTCATTTAGGTTCAATGACTCGTTAGTCGGCCGGGCCACCGTGACAAAGCGCCCAGACTGGCAGCTAACCGGCAGAGACGTGTTTCCTCACGGTCTGGAGGCCGGGTGTCTGAGATGAGGTCTGGGCCGGCGGGTTCCCTTGGAGGCCTCTCTGTTGGCTTGTGGACGGCCGCCTTCTCCCTGTCGCCTCTCAAGGCCCCTTGTGTCCTAATCTCCTCCTCCTTTAAGGACACCAGGCAGATTGCATTAAGGTCCCACCCGTATGACCTATTTCGCCTTAATTGTCTCTTTAGAGGCCCTATTTCCAAATGTAGCCGCATTCCGAGGCTCAGGGGTTGAAGACTTTAATATTTTTTCAGAGAGGACGCAATTCATCCCCTAACAATGACCCACCCCAAGCTGGACGAATCTGTGCTTTCTGAAATACAGACGTCACCCACAGAGGATGCGGCCCCTTCACGTGTTAGCGCCGATTTCGGAGGACGGGCCTGACGTGTGGTGAGCAGTGATCAGGGGTTCCTGCCCAATGCAGTGCTTAGATGACCAGCAATTATAAACACAGGTTTGAGAGACACGTGCCAAATACAATTAGAGTGAGTCTGAAGTTGATCCTGGAACACGCGCACAGGCAGTGAATATTTTTCCGATAAGATGGGGTTACCATAGTGTGGGCGAGGGGCGGCCCACAGCCTTGGGGTCCCTCTGCTCGGCCACAGCCTTGAGTGTTGCTAATACCGAGGTACCCATAGCTAATACTAATACTAATACTAATACTAATATAATACTAATACTAATAAATACTAATACTAATATAATACTAATACAATACTAATACTAATACTTATATAACACTAATACCAATACACCCATAGCTAATACTAATACTAATACTAATACTAATACTAATACTGATACTGATACTGATACTAATACTAATGATAATGCTAATGCTAATACTAATACTGATACAATACTAATACTAATACTAATACAATACTAATACTGATACAATACTAATACTAATACTAATACAATACTAATACTGATACAATACTAATACTAATACAATACTAATACTGATACAATACTAATACTAATACTAATACAATACTAATACTAATACAATACTAATACTGATACAATGCTAATACTAATACAATACTAATACTGATACAATACTAATACTAATACCTATATAACACTAATACCGGGGTACCCATAGCTGCATAGTCATAATAATTTACCTCGACTGTCGAGTGCTGGGCTTGTTTATTCCTGGATCCAGTTGCCCTTAGGACAGTGACGGGCACTGGACTCTCACCCGTCAGGTGCACGGAGCAGAGCAGAGGGCGACCGTGGGCGGCGGCCCTGTACTCCACATCCTCCTGTCAGGGCTCCGGTTCCCTTTTTCGTGCCAGAATGTGCGCCAGGAAATGCACAGGCCCCAGTGCGTCTGCGTTAGCCCCTACGCCCCACTGAGGTTAAGAAAAATCCCCCTGCCATGGTTGTAGCCTGCTCTGAGTCAAGGGAGGACTGTTTTGAATTTTTAAAAAATTTTTTTAATAGAATTTTTAGAGAGAGAGGGAGGAAGACCTGAGAGAGAAATATCGATCAGCTGCCTCCTGCATGGCCCTACTGGGGATCGAGCCCGCAACCCAGGCATGTGCCCTGACTGGGAATCGAACCAGGACCTTTCAGTCCCTGGGACCATGCTCAATCCACTGAGCCACACCGGCCAGGCCTGTTTTGAATTTTTTTAATGCAAAAATAAGCCCCAGACACAGAGAAAGGAGCTGAATGAATTGCCACCTGTTTTGGCCCCGAGAGCAGCCGAGCGAGGCACACCTGACAGGCTGGGGCAGCTGGCAGGTGGCAGAGGGCACAGTGGAGGGACCTGGAGAGAAGGCGGACCTGGGCAGGGGCTCTGCTCTAGGAGACCTGCTCGGTCCAGGACCCTGGTGTCACCCGTTTCCCGCTGGAGTCTGGGGTAGAGTGGAGCCCTGCCTGGAAGTCCCTCCGTCTCCGCCTTCCGTGTCCCGCGTGAGGCTCCCTGCGTGGATCTCACAGCAGCCGCGGCTCACTTCTGCAGCTCCTCGCACCCCATTCCAGCTGCCGTCCACCCCCAAACAACCCGGGCTGGACACGGAGCTGGGTATGAAGAGGAAGCTGGGGACACGGTTGCCATGGTGTGAGCAGCGGAGGAGGCGTCTCTCCCTCTCTCGGGGCACACCAGCATTTCGAGGATGGAAATGTGTCTGCCCCAGGGACCCCCGGAGCAGGGGGCCGTGTCGCAGTCAGAGGGACCGCAAGGAAGCTTCCGGCCACGCGGGAATCGATTCTGGGAAGGAAAACTCCCTCCACGCCCCCCACGTCTCATTCCTCTCTGCTCAAGCTCATTCATTTTAACTGGAAGTTTCTGGAAAAATGACTCGCAAGTTTCAGAATTTTCACAGACTCTGAAAATAGTCCCTTCGACAATTTATTTCCTCAGTTCAAAAAAGAAGCGTTTATTTGGTCTCATTTGTCGGGAGTTATCTGGGGAACATGGTCGTACGTCCTAAACAGTCCTCTGTTTGAAAATCCGAGGCCGTCTTCCGTGTAAACAATGTCGTACAGCACCCGCAAGGTGTGTGGGTATTCACAGTCTGTTCCTAACGGCCTAGGCGTTTTCTTTGGCTAGTTTGGTGTCATTGTTGGAGCTGTGATAACACAAAAGAGTAGTTGGCGTCGACGAATTTGGAGTTGGACCTGACTGCGTTCGATCCAAACCCCACTACTTACTGCTTGTGGGTTTGGGACAAGTGGCTACCTTCTCTCTGTGCCTCAGTTTCTTCCTGTTGCCTCCTTCATGCCACCTCTATGCTCCAAAATCCAACATCACTGCGTGTTCAAAGTCCTAGACGAGGAAACAGACCGTGTCACCCATCCAGGGGAAGACAAATCCGGGCCATTCAACAGCTAAGGGCCACAATGCAGCTACAGACACTTGCAACTTCCTACACCTAAACATGACTTCATTTTCCATCTCTTGTTACTATCCTAACAGTTTATAAATAAATACACGGTAACCTGCGAGGGAGGCCTGGCATGTCCGGTTTAGGTAGCCGCCAGCTGGGCTGAGGGCTGCTGGCCCAGTGTCAAGAGCAGGCTCTCCCGTGCTGGTCGCTGGCTGCCAGGAAATGCCCTCCTCCTTAGTCCTCATCGCCAGAGGGTTTTCTAGTGATGGGGTGTAGCCCCAAATGCACCGCTCTAATTGCAGGCTGGATCAGGAGACTTACACTGTACTTTATTATGCTACTTTGAAGTCTACTAAAGTGATCACTTGTCCAAGAACAAAATAGGTAACATATTTCAAAGAGTTTCCAGTGTGGATTTAGTCCTCCCACGAGGAGTAGAGACAGGTAAGTGGGATTGGAAAGTTAGAGATCCATCCTGCCGGTGGGTGCCTTTACTGAGGGCCTAGCATTGCTCCACCAAGAGGGAGGCACGGCCTTTGCCTACATAGCTTTTGTATTTGCAATCTTGGTAGAGAGACAGAAGTACAGGGTATAGAACAATGGGCACGAACAGTGCCAGTTTGTAAAAACCACCTGGCAAACAAAGTCTTCTGAACTTCGAGCAGGTATTTGAATATGGTAGAGCAAACGGCCGTGATATTTGAAAACTTCTAACCATAATTTTAAATGCTTCCCATGAGTCCTAGGAGGGCAGGTGTTTCTTTCTGCAGAAAGCCACTTGGTAAGCAGATCTCTAAACAATTAAAATGCTAAAGAGAACCTATTAGTGATACAAAACTTTTCTGCTAAGAAAGCTTAGAACAGCATAGAAACCACCCTACAAAGGCACCCAGGGGAGATGACTGGGGGTGCTACTTCCAATACTTTTTGTGCAAAACTTTTCACTGGGTATCGCCAGAAATAAGTAGGTGCCCAGTGAATGTGATGAAGGAAGAAAGGGAGAAGGCAGCTAGGGGAGGAGTGTGCTGAAACGTACCCACCCCCGGGCTTGCCCTTGATCGGGTTCTAGGTCGGACATGAGCAGGTGGTGAACTCAGCAGGAAGGGAGTCCGTCCTGCAAAGCTATTCTGCCATCATCTTAATGTTTTACACTCTGTCTTCCAAAAGCAAAGAACAGCTCCAAAATCAGCCTGACCTTGGGCTTTCCCAACAAATGTTAAAAATTAAGCTGACTTCTAAATTATCATCGATGCTTGAAGGACTGAAATCCACTTTCCTGGTTTCAGCGGGCATTTTATTTCAAGGAGTACATTCCAGGAACACGATTGGTCTCCAAACATATTGGCTACTCCATAATAACAGGCTGTGCTGTAACAATGTATCTGTTTCTATCCAGATAATTTTCATGATGAACATTCAACGCTAAGATCCTTGGCCAATGAAGATGCTTTCTCTTCTTTCTGAAGAACGCGATCACTGTCTAATGATGCCTCGAGGGCGTGACTCATAGCAGGTCCTGAGTTGGATGTCTCTTAGAAAACTTAAAATTGAATGCGGGCCACTCAGTTACCCTATGGCAATGGGAGGTGGGGACAGAAACAACATAGGTAGCTAAGGTACTTCAGAAAACAAACAGATTTTTCTTGTAATTTCAACTTTCTAGAGCTTTCAAGGAAGAAAAAGGAGACTCAACCTTCAGTTCCTCTGTGATGCCTTCTGCTCTAGACTAAATGTTCGTGTTCCCCCTTCGACTTGACTAGGAAATGCCTTAGTGTTGACCACTCTGTCAGTCTCTCCTCTGACATGGCGGGCCCTTCGTTTCTGAAAGATATCTTGGAGTTTTGTGTAGTTTTTGTTTATCACAGTTTGAGTTTTCCTCTTCAGGAACATCAACTACGTATATGTTGGATCTCCTTCATCAGTATTTATATTTTCTCTTGAGTTATTTTTTAGCCATGGTTCTCTGACCCTGTATCTCGTCTGTTTCCATTCCTACTGTCCGTCTGTGGGTTCCCGTGTTCCTAGCTACATTCAGACTGAATGATGGTGCTTCCGGTGTGGTCTTCGGGTCTGGGGCAGACTGATGTTTTTCTTTCCACATCTTTCTTGAGCCAGCTCGTTATTTCGTCACATCTAACGTGAACTCTTGTATCTCTCTTCTTGTTTTCCAGTGAAGATGATTCCTTCATTCAACTGTCTTTCTCTTTGTTTTATTTGTTGTTACTTCTAGCTTAGGTCATGATATCTGCCTTTCTTTATTGTATCGTCCCAGTGCGTGGACCTTCAGGCGGCTCTTTTGGATGATCAGTTCTTCTGAAAGTGGTTTTTCTTGCAATCGCCAGAATTTGTTAGGCTTTTGCATCTCGCCTCTGCAGGACTTCTCCGTGTGTGTCCTTCTTCCCCCCACCTACCGGCTGCTGTGCCACGCCACCCGGATCCAAGAAAACTGCAGGCATCAGCCACTGCTTACAATTCTCTTGCTTTAAAGAGAAAGTATCGGTCCCCAGTAAGGCCACGCACTTGAGAGATCTGAGTCTCTCCATCTGCGTCCGAGCTGCCCCCTTCCAGGCTCTGCCTGCCCCGGTTTGCTCCTGACAGTGTCTGGGAGCCCCCCCATGTCCTGTATTCACATGCTGGGATTGGAGATTACAATGTCACCAAAGATGGAGTTGTTTTCAAATCACTTTGGGGTATTTTCTAAAAGAACAGCAGAAGAAAAAACACCCAATCTTTGATCCACCATCTATAAACCAGATATTTTCCTGATAAGTTCTTGTTAAATTTAAATGTTGGTTTTCAATTACAATTTACATTCAATGTGATTTTGTATTAGTTTCAGGTGTCCAGCACAGTGGTTAGACAATCATGTACTTTACAAAGATGTTCCCCTAGTATTTCCAGTGCCCAGCTGGCCCCGTGCACGGTTATTACGATATCATCTAAGCTCTTCCCTGTGCTGTGCTGTACATCGCCATGACTACTTTGTAACTACCAGTATGTACTCGAACCCTTCACCTTTTTCACCCAGCCCCCTCAATCCCCCTCCCCTCTGGCAACCACCAGTCGGTTTTCTGCGTCTATGAGTCTCTCCCTATTTTGTTCGTTAGTTTATTTTGTTCTCTAGATTCTACATATAAGTGAAATAACATGGCACTTGTTTTTTCTCTGACTGACTTATTTCACTCAGCATAATGCTCTCCAGGTCCATCCATACTGTTGCAAATGGTAAGATTTCATTCTTTTTCATGGCTGGGTAATATTCCATTGTATGTATGTACTACCACATTTTTATCCACTTTTCTATTGATGGGCGCTTGGGTTGTTTCTATATCTTGGTCATTGTGAATAACGCCGCAATGAACACACAGTCTTTTGAATTAGTGTTTTGGGTTTCTTCGGATATATTCCCAGAAGTGGAATTGCTGGGTCATAAGGCAGTTCTACTTTTAGTTTTTGGAGGAAATTCATCCTGTTTTCCACAGTGGCTGCACCAGTCTGCATTCCCACCAACAGTGCATGAGGGTCCCCTTTTCTCCACGTCCTCACCAGCACTTGTTGTTTGTTGATGTATTGATGACAGCCATTCTGACAGGTGTGGGGTGCTATCTCCTTGTGGTTTTAATTTGCATCTCTCTGGTGATAAGTGATGTTGAGCATCTTTTCTTATGTCCATTGGCCATCTGTATGTCCTCTGTGGAAAAATTCAGGTCCTCTGCCCATTTTTTTAAATTGGATTGTTTGTTTTTTTGGTGTAGAGTTGTATTAGATCTTTGATATTAAACCCTTATTGGATGAATCATTGATGAGTATCCTCTTCCATTCATTGGGTTGTCTTTTTGTGTTGCTGATGGTTTCCTTTGCTGTGCACACACTTTTTAGTTCGATGTAGTCCTATTTGTTTAGTTTTTCTTCCGTTTCCCTTGCCTGAGGAGATATGTTTTCTGATAAATTCTTAAAGCCTCCTCTCACTATTTATTTCTGTGCCCAGCCTGTGCTCTGCATTAGAAAAGCATTGTCCATAGTTTTAATTCTACCGGGGAGCGTGCAGTTGACCTCCTTCAGAGAACACCTCTGCTCCTTTTTATTTTTTATCAATAAGCAAATAAGCTTCCTCATTCCTATACCCAGGTGTATGGATAGCTATTCGATGAATAACTATGTGGTCTCTTTTCTTAGAGCTGTTTTTATTTTTAAACACTGCATATTCCTTATCTGCTGTAGTCCAATCTAAATTGTGCCTCTCCTATGGCACCCAGTGAGATTCCTCTCCTCTCCTTTGCTGTCCGCTGCACCATCGGACCTGGGTCTATGATGATATTCGCTTCCCAGCTTTCATCTTTTGAATTTCCCATCAGAAATCCCTTGGTCTCTCTCACCCAGTGACTCTTCTGCACTTACTCTATTGGCCTCGTTTGCATGGTTATCTGGCTATTGCAAAGCTCCGCACCTAAATTCATTCTGAATACCATCCAATCAAGCCAGCACATGAAAGAATTCATCAAACACATTCTTGCCGGCTTCCCGAGATACGTGCGTGCACCTTTTGCCAACCGTCCGTGCTTGTAGTATTTTTATGGCACGTGTGAAAAATTGTATCCACCTCCCATGTAGCCATTCACTTCAACACCCTACTAAAAAGGTAGATGTGTTCAGGTCCACACTCCAGAGGCGGGTACTGTTCCTTCCCCAGGCGGAAGCAGAGGGGGGCAGTGGTGGGTCTGTCATTCGCCTTCCAGCCGCCACTCTTCAGATGCCCTCTGCAGGAGTGATGCCCTCTTGGGTTGGCCGCTTTCATTTTGTTGCTAAATGATCACGACCAGTGTTCATTTTGGGGAGGCAGCAAGATGCTTCCCACGTGTTGCTAGGGTCTGTGAATCTGGGCATTTTATTACGAGTGATTGGAATTCAACCGGAGTGTCGTAGCAGCCCTGGGTGCCCGGTACAGTCATGAGAAAGAAGGGAGTTCCCAGCAGCTCCGTGCTACTTGTGCCCCACAGGTTGCCTTTTGCTCAAGACTGGGCACGCTTCAGGGCACGCACTGGAGGATGGTGGCACATAGCGCTGGCATGGGTACCACTGACTGCCTTAGCACAGGACGAGGCTCCTTCAGAAAGCCCGAAGTCGGGGTTCATAGGAGGAATCCCAGCACCTTCTCTTTCTCTGCCCAGTCGTGCCCTTCGCACAGTTCTCCAGTCCTTATCAAGTTTTCTGAGTTTGCCCTTGGAGTCTCTTTCACTGGGCCCCAGGGCATTTCTTTATCTCCCCCAGTGAACCAGAACAAAAGAATGTCAAACAGATGTTTTCCATGATAACGGCAGGCTCTGGCATTTGGAGTGGTTACTAGCAGTGATTACTTCAGGTAGGCACCTCCCCCTGGCTCCACACGACAGCCAGCCCCGTGGGCATTTCTGGGATGCACATGCCCGCTCCCCTCTGCATGCTCCCTCCCGCCCTTCACCTCTGCTCATTGCCCAGAGGTGCCACCGAAGACAGAGCTGGGTAAAATCTCTGCAGAAACACGCCTGCATCCGCGTAGACAGCCGGAGGGAAGGGCGTGGGGGAAGGCGGAGGGGGCAGTGGGGGATGGGATGGAAAGAGACTCTAGGGTCGTGTGCAGATGATGTTCATTGACTTGTACACTTGAAACCTGTGTGGTTTGCACACCGATGTCCCCTCCCCAGTAAATTCAATTAAAACTATAATAGAATAAAATCTGTGTGGAAATCGGATGCTGTCCTCACAAAGAGTTTCATGTAATGAACTATTCGTCTATTTCCAACTCTGATCGCCCCTGGTCTGGCAGTTATCGGAGATTTCAGTGAGCATGACGGGACCTTTGCTTTGACAGAAAATCCTTACTGAACCAAGAAATACCTGGGATGGAAAAAAAATCCAGAGTTTTGAAAAGGAAAAACATTTTATTTTTATTTTTTTATTAAGATATGTTTTTATTGATTTTTTAGAGAGAGAGAGAGAAACATCAGTCAGCTGCCTCCTGCACTCCCCCCACCGGACCGAGCC
Organism: Tadarida brasiliensis; assembly: GCA_030848825.1. Lineage (NCBI taxonomy): Eukaryota > Metazoa > Chordata > Mammalia > Chiroptera > Molossidae > Tadarida > Tadarida brasiliensis. The sequence continues at coordinate 25,395,421 of CM061278.1, read as the reverse complement.
CGCAACCCGGGCATGTGCCCTGACCGGGAATCGAACCAGGACCTCTCAGTCCATGGGATGGTGCTCAATCCACTGAGCCACACCAGCTGGGCTGAAAATAGAAATATTAAAAGCAAAATATAAAGAGGCATTGAAAATAACATACCTTCTCAGAGTTTACTTGCTGAAAATCTTTTTAAAAACAATTTTATAGCCCAGCCGGTGTGGCTCAGTGGTTGAGCGTCGACCCATGCACCAAGAAGCCGCTGGTTTGATACCCATCAGGGCACATGCCCAGGTTGTGGGCCCGATCCCCAGTGGGGGGCATGCAGGAGGCGGCCCATCGATGTTCTCTCTCATCGATGTTTCTATCTCTAGCCCCCTCTCCCTTCCTCTCTGTCTAAAATCAATAAAGAAAAAAATAAAAATAAAAACAATTTTATAAAAGTCTAATTGTTATATCACAACAAGGGATTATAATTTTCTTTTAAAATATCACTATGGTGGAAAACCTACGTGAAAGTCTGACTCTTAGCCGCCCCCCATCCCAATTTCCATGGAAGCTTAAATTTATTTTTCTCTGCAAGTCTTCCGCCTTCCACGCTGTCCTCCTCCATCGCGAGACCCTGGCTTCCACCAGATTTCCCGACTTTGCCAATAAAACAGGCTTCCCACGGAGCCCAGTCCTCCCAGAGGTAACAGTGCGAGAGCAGATCTCAGGGAGCTTCTCCGCCTCCTTCTCCAGGTGGAGTCCCTGCATCGAGGCGCTGCGTGGCCCGAGGCAGCTCTTCCCGGGATGTCGGATGTTGCTATGGCGCTGAGACGCACTCCACAGGCATCCTCCCGCTCGCAGCTTCATCTCTGATCTCAGTGCCACCGCCCTCATTGCGAATGCACTCCCAGCTGCACACACACATCTGCAGACTCCGTGTTTCTCTCCTCCTCCCTTTAAGGATGCCCATCATTCTTCATCTTCAGTTATTAATGCAACTCATTATAGGCTTCTCCAGCTGTCCTCCAAATGGATGCTGAATAAGACATGAGGAGGAGAGCTTTCAAAGAAGAGGGAGAGGGAGAGCGCTGCCAGTCTAGGCAAGTCGTTAGCCGAGGGTAAGTCAGGAAGCCGAAGAAAAATTTCCATCCTGTATGGTCGGCTTTGTTCTTCGGTCACCTGCACTCGAGGTGGATAAAAGGATCTCCGTTATTCCAATATCGCTATCAGCGACCCCACGCATTCAGTTTCAGAAAACGCTTCTACAATCAGAATTTTGTTTCTTAATGATGCAATTCGGTCAAGGAGATGTTCCTCCCAGAATGCTATTGACTTATAATAAGGACGTTGCAGAAATGTTCGGTTCCTTCAGTAAATTCAATCGTTTGCTTCCAAGTGTAGATAGATAGATAGATAGATAGATAGAGAATTTGTATATGCACATATATGTAACAGCATTAATGATAATGCTATCTCATTTTATTTATTTATTTTTTCATCTTCACCCGAGCATAGGTTTTACTGATTTTAGAGAGAGAGAGAGAAACATCTATGTGAGAGAAACATTGACCTGGGATGAAACCCGCAGCCTTTCTGGTGCGCGGGACGATGCTCCAACCAACTGGGCCAGGCTGGGAAATGCCATCTCATTTTCGGTGGTGACTTGTGTTACAATGTATCAAAGACAACTGCCTTGCAAACGATATGAAAGGGCCAGAAAAGGTGGGACTACTCACTTCATTCTTCACAGCGAAGTGGCCTGTCACTCGCAGGCACGACTTAACTGTGAACACAGCTGGAGGCCGTGCGTACGGAGGAATTTCAGTAGCTGTTTGAACGCATCCATCTCTACCCCCGCAGCTGTCCTCGCCCAACGCCCCACGCCAGAACCGTCGATGTCGGACGCCCCCTTGTCTTCTCTCTTAGGGTGCCTTGCTTTCTACTGAACTTCCTTGTTTCTTTCCCCCCTGTGCCTGTTAGGCCATCATTTATTTTTAATTTATTCTTTCATTCCTTTATGTGCTCATTCAAAACAACAACAAAGCCAGGGCACTTTGCTAGGCATACAAGAATAGTTCCGGGAAAGGGTTTTCTAGGTATTTACCTACGAATTCTAGAGGCGGGATGTTCATTAATTTGAGCTGGTATCATAACTGACTCCTCACTGTGACCGAAGCACGTAAGAACAGGGTTTAAAGGGGCTACAGAAGAATCTCAAGGTTTGGGGTGGCTGAGTTGGGATGGAGACATCAAAACGACCACAGAAGTTCAAGGCAAACCTCATCAATCCCTGTTTTCTCCAGAACTGGCCATTGGCCCCCATTAGAAAACCCAGATTATTTGACATTACTGCAACCACTTTTTCACTTAATTGTTAAAAAACTTTATATATAAAAAGTGCCTCTCTCCAGGCACCCGAGCTGGTCTCCCGCGTCACGGGAGGGCGGGAAAGCTTCAGTGTCTCTGCAAAACACGATTGCAGGCAGTCGTCGAAGAAAGCTGGCATTTGGGGAAGTTCTGCAGTTTTGCCGGTCTTACCCAACTCAGAATGATCATTTCATCATACGTCTGCTCTCTTTCGCACCAAAAGTGGTTAGAAACTTGGGTTGGAATTGCTGAAATGGAGCTCCGCTGTAAACAGCCCCACGCTGTCATCGATCACAAGGACGTCTGCGTGCCCTTCCTCTGGGCAGGCATTGCTGGGGCTGCACAGCTTCCCGTGAGGTTCGTTACAGAAGAACACGTTCAGAGTCTACACGCAAAGGGGAAGAAGTCACGACGGGCTTCCTGTGTGAGATGCTTCTTTCCTTTGTCTCAATATCAAGCTTCTATCCGTGAAATGTTTGAATTAAGTGTTGATTTCTCCATTTATATGTCCCGGGTATTCTGCCTTCCAGATGTCCCCGTAGGCACTCCGTCCCCTCTCTATGGTCAAACACGGGGCTTGTCTATGCCCAGCATGCACAGGGGAGAACGGGCATGCCTTTTGCAGAAAGAGGATCGTGACGACATTGCCCACTTTCTACGCTGTGCCACCTGTGTTTACGAACAGGCCTCTCAGGTGGGAAACACCTGTTAGCTCATTGCGTCCTGAGCTCTCCGTAAGTTGCCACTGAGCCAGGTGAGGGTGAGCACGGACAGCCCGGCCCTCCGCACCAGCAGATTGTGGGAGATTGTCACGTGGGGAGGAGGGAGGCTCTGCTGTTTGGGGAGGTTTCTCTAAAACTATGCTTCAGCTCAGGCGAATGGAGAAACAAAATAACCCATTTCTTCTAATCGTGCCTCCAGAGCTTGCTGATGACAAGGAACAATGAAACCAGCCAAAGAAACTTTAAAATTTCTTTTCGTGTGTATTTTGAAAAGAGTCGTGGCAGCGTTACAGGTAAGGATGCGCGTGGGTGAGAGGACATCAGTTATTCTTTCCATAGCTTTATGTCGCGTATTTTATATAACGTGTATTTCTTAAATATCAGTTTACTCGGTGATAATCCGACTAGCTTCCATTCCTGATCGGGAAAGAGTTAGCAGAATAGGAATTTCACAACAGAAGAGACGAAACGTTTCTTGAACTCACATGTACGGACGATGCTTCAAAGGCACCGCAGAAATTCCGCGCGTGAAACGCTCAGGTCTCCGCACAGAGTGCGCCCATCGTGTGCTGGGCTTGCACTGTGGAATCGATGACACATCACTTGCACTCCTAACCTGTGCAAGGACTCCGTGCCCGCGAACAGGGTGGCCTGAGACCACGGTCTCCTAAACGTCCGCTCGTCAAATCCCTGCGCTTACAGGAGGTTTTGTCAGGTCACGGACTGGTCTGTCAGGTTCTGCCGTGAAGTCTGTTCCAGACACGGAGCGAACAAAGGAATTTTTCACTTGTGAATAATGGGCCACCCCCCTCCTCACAGCCTTTCCCATTGTGTTTCCTCCCGGGGCCGTTCTCTCCTCTTTTCTTCCACGGTTGAATTTGTTGGCGTATGAAATAGGGGAAGACTCAAACGTCCTTTGTGACGGGTAATCTTATTAGTTTAGAAAAATGATTTTCCTGAAGTTTGGAAAACGGGATAATGTGTTTCCTGCCACTTCTCACACGGGCCAATGACTGGATCACTACGCAGTCTGTCGAGGGCCAGAAAGCGAGAAAGGCCGTGTGTCTGCACTGTTAGCGTGTGTCTGTTCTCGCTTGGACGTCGGCTTAGTCCGGCTGGTATGAAAATGCCTGGTTTAGGCCGCCGTGGTCAGAGGGCGGCCAGGGCATGGTGCCTGTCGCGGTCGGCCGCAGGCTGGACAGGCCTGACCTGACCAGACCCTAACCTCTGCTGAGAATCCAGTCTTCACTTTCACTGAAAAGCAGAGGTACAGGTCCCATGTCGCTTCCCCCCGGGTCCCAGATGCTCACAGCACCCCTTGGTATTCATTCGTGACTCGGGGTGGGAAAGGGCAGTCTCTAACCTCCTCAGTTTGGGGCAGGGAGTGAGGGTTTGATCTCCTCACGTTGGCTTAGAAAAAAACTGCACGATGTCGTCTACAGATTCCTTATCAGGGGAAGCAACCCCCAAAAATAAATAAATAAAAATCCAGAATTCGAAGAGGCCTTTTCTGCCCTGCACGAGAACTTCAAGACTTATTTACCTTAAATAGATCCCAATTGTGCTTCAGCCAGGAGAGGGAACATTGGGGAGACCCAGTGAGAAGTTACAGTGGGACGGCCGTTAATTACGGTGAAAACTGCGTTCATTCTCCGTCGGGAATCGAGGTGGCGGGGACAGCGCCTCCCCATCTCCTCCCGAGGTTTTGTGCTCTGCACTCGAGGGACCGATCAACGCTCTAAGTCCCGCGCTCGTCGGGCTCTGTGTTCTTTCTTCCGCGCCCGTACGGTTGTTGCAGTCCATGTAACCTATGCGCGCACACACACACACACACGCACACACACGCACGCACATGCACACACATGCACACTCGCTCACGCTCATGCACACACACACATGCACACACACACGCACACTCACTCACGCTCACTCCACCTTTCTGCCCAGCCAGCCACCTACGGAAGCTCCCTCCACTCCTTTCTGAACTGGGCCGGAAAACTGTACTTTCAGGGACGAGTCTTTAATTACACTTTCTGGCGGAATGCGATGCCTTTCCCTACGAACACAGACAGACGGATCAAAGCCTCTGTGGCCCTCCAGTAGCTGAGAAGTGGTGGTTCAGGCAGACACCATGGCCTTGGACATGTCCCGCGAGGGAGAGGCTGGAGGCAGAGTCAGATGTGTGTGTGGGGGGGAGCTGGGAAGAGCAGGGAGGTCCCTGGGGGGCTGCGAGGAGGTCCAGAGGTGGATTCCAAGTGACTGACAGCTCGTGAGTCCGTGGGTTGAGGAAATCGGTCAGATGTGGGAATAGGAACTTGCTTTCTCTTCCCGGGAATGGAGCTTTCACACATTCTTGTAGAAAACAAAGATCCGCGTCGGAACCACCAGTTTTCGCAGTGGCAGTGACCCGGTGCTCTGTCACCGAGGGGCACAGGGCGTGGGTGCCGTTGTCGTCACTGATTTTGTCCGATGACAAAGTTCGGACCCGTGTGGAAGGAGACTGAGCCGGATGACAGGTTCCCTGCTGTCTCTGCAGTTCTGAAATTCAGACTCGACAGGTTTTTAGGATCTTCCCTAACACAGTTTATATGGGGAGGAAGCAGGGTCCGGAGCCGAGGTCACACCCTGTGAACGAATCTCGCCCATTTTCATGCGTCGCAAGCAGTCAAAGCCAAGCGGCTGGAAGGGTTTTGAGTGACAGCGTCACCAAGGGTCACCTTTACTGAAGACCTATTCGGGTGGCTGGGGGACTGAGTGTGAGCTCCAGCTGCCTTCGTGGTGGTGGCCGGCGTGGGGGCCCTGCAGGTACACAAACCTGAAGCTGCTGGGAATGAAGTGAAGCCACGCCCCCGCCCCCACCCCACCCCCGCCACCCGGCGGTTACACCCGCGTCTCCGCTGCACGGACTTCGTGTTCCTCTTCTTCTCACTGCAGAGTTGACCTGATTCGGAGCAAGCAGAACATTGGAGAACGGCACAGGGAAGAGTCCCTGGAAGGTGGAAAGGGGTTCTTGGGTCTGGAGGAGGAGCAGAGTTCGGAAAGCATGCTTCTCTGAGCTGAGGGAGTGGGTGTTGGGGTGTCAGGGAGGAGAGGTCACTGTGGCTCATTGCGTCTCTCTGGTGCCTGTGCTGTGCCCAGGGCACGCAGGCCCGCGGTAGAGATTTGTTGAATGGATCAATGAATCCAAATTTAATAATTTTTGCTCAAACAAGTATGGATGGAACAGGTGGGTTTCCCGGGCCTTCCCCTGAAGTTCGCCGGATACCATGGGATGATCTCGTTTTGTGGGGCGGTGGCTCTCCGTGGACACCATTTGCTGGGAAATACGAGGAGCAAAGGCCTGGACAGCAGATCCGCACTCTGGTGACTTTGCTTCCAGGTCAGGAACGGGAACCTCCCAGGTCAGATGTTCTTGTCGACAAGCTCCCTTCGCGTGAAAGCCTGGTCTAGCTGGAAAGATGCATTTAATTTGGAGCAGAGTGAAGAAACACACACACACACACACACACACACACACACACACAGCAGAACGGTCAATAACCTGGTTTGCTTTTCCTTATTTGAAAGACAGTTTAATTATGGGGTTCACGGCTGGCTTAAAAAGATGAGGACAAGCTGAGTGCATGAGCGGGGTGCAAAGCTGGACTGCAGAGGCGATAGCCCTGGACCTTCTAAGTGGTCCTCAGTCGGCGATGGCCAGGAGGGTGTGTCCACCCAGAGGTCCGTCCACAGCAAGGTGACGGCTCCTCCAAATAGCCCAGATTACAGGGCTTCGAAAATCTGTTTCATGTGCTTTTTATGTGAAGGTTTTAATTAAATATATTCAGGGAACGTCGGGAGATCTGGAGCCAGAAACCAAAGTCAGAAAATATGTCTATTTTTTTCCTATGACTTTGAAAGAATTAGTTATGGTAGACAGTTTAGGGTAAGGAGATTTTTTTTTTTTTTTTAAGGAAATGGTTTGCTCTATATAGGAATTACCACTAAACCAAAATGAAAGGCTTATTCATTATGGCCCAAAATACTGATTATATCTCAGACAAAATGAGACAGACCAGGTCTTTTTATCCGTCCCGAAGCAAGCTGTTATTTTTTATATATATAATCGTTTCAGTCAATAATCACACGTCTTCTCTGCAAGTTGGACTTCAACAGATGAAGTACGTCAAGACTGCTCCCAGGCACGGGCAAGGTGACTATTATCTGCTCCGAACACAGAGAACAGAGATGTCGACAAGTTGTGCGACGGCTGTCTGTCATTGCCCAGAAGGGGCCCGAGCTGGAACCTGGCAGTGAATCGCTTCACCACCGAATAGCGCTGTTTCCACAGAGAAATGTAAACTCTAGGATAACACATGTGACTTACAGCATAAAAAAATCATCATTTACTTATTTAACGAACATTCTTGGAGTATCTACCCTGAGCTAAGAAGGTAACTACCAAAGCATTGTTCTCACCGTAACCAGACACCTGACACTCAGCCTAGCGCGCCCCTTGGCGTATTAGGGGTCAGCGAATTCAACTTAGCATGTTGAGGATGCTACAAAGTTCTGTAGCAAAGACGCCGACTAACTTTGTTTAATGGGATGTGTCCCAAGCCTACTTTGAAGGTTTTTTTTCCATACATAACCCAAGGATACTCTACAGAACACTGATACATACTGCGCTACATTGTAAGCACGTAAGTACCGCCCTACTTATGTGCTTACAATGTAGCACAGTATGTATCCTACGTTGGGAGGATTCAGAGATGAGTAACAATGTAATGTCCTTGCTCCCTGCACTGTTGGCTGAAAAGGCCAGGAAAAAATGTCCATAGTTACAGTAAAAGGTAACAAGTACTGTGCTAAATAATGCACACATGTCTAGGTTCAAGGACAGTTTCACCCAAGTGGTCAAAGGTGACCTGCGACTGGAAGGGGTGGAGCAGTCAGGAAACCAGGTCAGGAGGACACCTGGGGAGGAGGCCAGAGCGGGGAAGTCTCCCAGGTGGGTGACCTGACACCATGTGCCACCGCATCCGCAGGCTGGGTAGTGGGCGGGCTTGGAGATCGGAATGCGGAGAAGGCAGACCCCAGGGTTAGATCTGGGCACAATTCTGAAGGGAACGGAGCTGGGACTTTCTAGGGCAGGGAAGGCAGGGTCTTGGCAGATCCTCTGATGGAATGAATCAACTTCCCTGGACGTTGATAACACAAAGGAGTTAACATATTTGCGAAGTGGTCTCCTCTACATTTCACTTCCTTTCACCTTGCCAAACAAACTTTTATTGATTTCTTTTAGAGAGAGAGAGGAAGGGAGCGGTGGAAACATCGATGTGAGAAACATCCATGGGCTGCCTCCTGCACGCCCCCTACTGGGGATCGAGCCTGCAACCCAGGCGTGTGCCCTGACGAGGAATCGAACCCGGACCTCTCAGTCCATGGGAGACGCTCAGACCACTGAGCCACACAGGCCGGGCCTCGCCAAACAAACTGTTCACCAAGATCCCAGCTGCTCTGAGGAGCTAGCTCCTGGAAGAGGAATCCCCCAGAGCGGACGCAGCACCCTTGGCACTGGTGACTTGGTCGACAACTTGATTACGATTGAATGGACGCTTTGATATGGCCCACTATTCGGATTTAACTGCAGGCTGGCTCTTGGTCAAATTCTTTTTAAAAAACACGTTCTCAGTGGGTGAGATGGTGTTACCCTCGACTCCAGAAGCCCCCTAGACGTCGTGTGGGAGCAGGCTCACTGTTCCTACGTCGGACTGCTCACGGGTTCAGAGAAGCCATAAGGAAACATCTCTGCTCTCGGGGAACTTGGACTTCTCAACCTTCAAGTCTTCCTGCTGTAATCAAACTCCCCAAGAGGTGGGGCCCGGGTTAGAAACACAGTCTGCACCTGTGCGAAGTCTGCTTCACATGCGCTCCTAAATCGACTTTATTTTCAACGTCTCCTCTCTCTGAACGCAGACATCTCTCGCTGCCTGAACTTGGCATCTCTGGAACTCATTCAGTGCGTAACCCCGTGTCTACTCCAGGAATGCGTGCCCATGTTTGATGGTTCTTGAGAAATATGCTCTTTCCCGAGCAATCTGTCCCAATGATGGCTCTGCTGGGGAAGGGTCCCGTTTTTTAAAAAAAATTTTTTTTCCTTTATTGATTTTACAGACAGAGGAAGTGAGAGGGAAAGAGAGATAGAAACATGGATGAGAGAGAACATCGATTGGCCGCCTCCTGCATGCCCCACACTGGGGATCGGGCCCACAACCTGGGCATGTGCCCTGACCGGGAATTGAACCGGCGACCTCTTGGTGCAGGGGTCGACGCTCACCCACTGAGCCACACCGGCTGGACTGTGTCCCTTTTTCTGAGGGAGAGGCAGAGGGCACTCGGCTCATGGACAGGGGCATCGGCATTGGGGTGTAGAGTTGCTGGGAGTTTTACGAAGTATAAATGTGTTAATGTGCTTGATGCTAACTTAAATAACATTATTATCATCAGTAAAAATCAAAACTTCCATCTGAGGTTACATCAGACGGGGTTCTTTCCTGGCTCGGTGGAAGGTACTAAACCACAAAGCTTCCTTTGCACACCCGTCTCCTCCTGCTGCCGTAGCTCTTAATTACCGATGCACGCTGGTCCCCCCACCACACACACTAAAAATATTAAGTGCTTCTTGTGGAGGCAGTTTCAAAGAGACCGAAAAGGATATAATTATGCTGAAAATTGAATCCACTCCATCTTAGAGTGTGCTATGTATCTGCGGAGGGTTAGCTGCCATTGCGGATGTAAACCAAATCTGAAATATAATCCTTCCCCACTTCATTCTGATTTGTGTCATCAAATGAAATTCAGGTGTGTCTGGGAAGTTGTAAATGTATCCTTAGAGCAGTACTTTGTTGCACTCACTCCTAAAGTGGTGTTTTGAAGCATGGGATTGTAGACATGTATTCTTTATGGTTTTAATAATGGACTACCCCCTAAATGCCCTGCACTTACCACTCAGCAAAGCGCTGGACAGATGACTCAGAGAGAACTGGGCTCCTGCGCATGTTCCCGGAGTACAGGGGGCATTTGGGAGGAAGTGAGCCTGCGTGCTATGTTTTCCTGATTTTGATAAATGACCGGGGAGTGTCTCACCTTAATTTCTAGCGGATGTTGGCTAGTATTCTTATTGTAGGTGGGATTCTGGTGTTAAGGAGCTGCACCCTGAAATCTGGGGATGATTGGGAACTCCGAATTCAGAGGTTTTGCCAATCTGGAAATCGCACACGACTAAAACACACACACACACACACACACACTCACCCCACAATATCGACTTGGTTACTTCCTGTGGGTTTAGGGTTTGAGAAATAAGAAATGGAAGGCAGGAGGGAAAGGGTTATCCCTGAGATTCATGCAGGCATGAAAGAAAACCGAACTGATATTCCAGTAAGTGGCCTGTCTTAAAAAAAAAAAAAAAAAAAAAATTAAAAAGAGATTATCCATTAATTGCCATCATTTCCTAGAAAATTTTGAACGACAGGCTGATTGACTATAGATAGTTATCCAATAAAAGAGAAAAGGTCTATTGAGATTTATTGTACCTCATATAGTATTATTATGTTTCCAGGCTCTTAATAAAACTCATTCCCAGTGTATTTCCTCAGCTTTTTATCTCTGACAATAATCAGAGTAAGAATGACATAACAGTAGATAACATTTTTGGACGTGTACTATGTATCAGACATGAGCTTTTCCTATATTATTATTCCTTCAGAAATTCCCTCAGGTTGTCAGTGCTCTTTACCTGGAAAGATGACCTGATCCTTCCATTTTTTAAAAGAACGTGAGCCCTGACTGCTCCTACTTGGAACATTCTTTCACTTAGTTTTACCACTGTGCACATTCAGTGGGATGCCCTGATTAGAAGGGATCGGAGGACATCATCATCCATCCCTACAGAATCTCTCTGTAGGACCACATTCTGACGGCACGCAGAAGGTAGGCAAATATTATTCACACACTGAGCGACAGGCATCCACTGAAGCCTTACAGAGCACCCCCTACAGGCCAGACAGAGCTTTCCGAGCCGGGGGGACGGGACTGAGTCTGGCACGGGAGGCCTGGCCTCGGGGAGCTTATATTCCAGCGCTGCCTTGCATTGCCTTCTGTTCGATCTACACGGGGCTGAATTTATTGGCTGTGGAATGGAAGTTGTTGTGTCTAGGCCAAGCACCTTAACACCTGAACGTGTCAGGCTCTCGGTGGGGAGAATGATGAAAACGTGGAGAAGTAGGCCCGGGCCCTAAACGCATTGGCGATGTAATCTAGAGCTGTAAGCACATGCTATATAGAGATAACAGCAAACGGAAGTGAGGTTTCATAGGTCAGAGGTGATACTTTCAGGAAAAACAGTCAAGTTTTCATGGGAGAAGTAACACCTGAGTTAGTCTTGAGGTAGAAAGAGTTGGCTTGGGGGGAGTTGAGACCCCGAATCAAGAGGGAGCAAAGTCAGGGACTCGCCCTTGTCTCATGGGACCGTCCTCCTCATCTCAGAGCAGCCACGGAATCCCTGTGACTTCATTTCCCCCCCGGAAGGGACGGTCTGTCCCGACGATGGCCACGGCCAAGACCTTGAACTACCCGGACGTCATGTAGCTCTCTCTGGTCAGACAAAGAGCTCCTGGGGGATTTATGTTTCATTCATTGTCTGCAAAAAGAATTTCTTTTATTCGGCCTATTTATGTCACCTTTCGGTTCTTTTTTCATGCTCTTGCCGAATTCTCTCTTCCAACGTAGGCTGCCTTTCCAGGGCCATTTTCAAAACCACGAGTCCCTCTTGCGATCGCTTTTGTTTTAAAATCATTTACAAAGCCCTCAGAGCCGTAACCTAGAAAGGAATTTTTCTTCCTTTTACACGTCTGCCCGAGCCCCTTACAAGCCTAATGAGAAAAATCAAGTCTCGAATCTGAGTTGTTTTGAGAGAGCTTAAAGGCATATTTTTGGCAAATGTTCAAGGTTCTCTTTAAATATTTCACCATAAAGTCTCCTGACTGCCTTTCTTTGTGGGACTGAAATGTCATATTGGGAAAATATGGATTTTCATTTCCAATGAAAACGGGCACATTTTTTGTCCCAAGAAGCTTGAGTTACGAGCTCCCAGCTCAAGCTGCTTTTGCAGTTTTCCTTCCTTTTCCTATAAAGAGCGTGGCACTCAGCTATGTAGATGTCAGGATGCAGAGGTGTGGCGGGTTCGAGCCTCAGTGGGCTGTGCTCCGAAGCACTCGAGAAAACAAAAAGTATCATCTGAATAGATCCCGCTCTTTGTACGGAGACCAGCTCTTTATAGGTCTTACTTTCATCCTCTTTATTTTACTTTCCCATCACCGTGTGTCCCCCTCTGCCCGGCTGTACATTTCCTCCCCCACAAGGGTCTTTCTAGTTTTTAAATGTTTTGCAAGGGAAACTGAAAATAAACAGCATTCACATAAAACAATAACGGTGGCACGTTTTAAATTATTCGGGGGCCGATTGCTCCATTGCAGAAATATCTGAACACCCCTATTTTACTCGCTCGCTCGATGTTCCATCGCTCTGAGCATCGTCCCATAAAAAGAGAATGAAATGGAATGAACCTACACTGAAGCCCCTTTTTTCCATTTGTGTGCAGGTGTGATAAGGAGCGTGGAGGGAAGGAGACTGGGAATAATACAGCGACTTCGTGGTACCTGCAGATGTAAATAATTCACACTCTCCTCTTGGCAAACAGGAGGATGCCTGAGCGGGTCAGAGAAGGGAAACCTGTCCCTGTTCGTTTTGGGGAACCCAACGGATCTTCTGCAGCCGCAGAGAGGCCCCCTCCAGGGTCCGTGGGACACATGTCTGCGCATTCCAATTAAATTTAATTCCAAACAAAAGAAGTCAATTAAAGGCAATTAGAGAGACGATCTTCTGGGAAATGAGCAAAGTGTAACTCGGCCTTTACCTGGAATCTCGTTCCTCTCTACAGAGTCCCCCTCGTCCACCAGCCTCTGTCCCTTCTGTTCACTTATTACCGGCATGGGTAGATCACGGGAAATTTTATAAATTAATGTCAGATCCACGGTCTCCTTGGATTCTCAACAACTCTGGCTTACGTAAAATGTTTCCATTTGTCGAGCTAAAAATGAAGAAAAAGAGAAGAGAAGAGATTGTCCCACGGTGCCCAGCTAGAGAAATGACCGTAACGTACTCAGTTACGAAAACTCATCGCTCTCCTCTGCTCTCAGTGATTAGACAAAGGTCGCTTACTCACCACTCACTGTGTGCCAGGTGTGAACTTCCACTTGGTCCTTGTAAGAGTCTTTGTAGCAGAATTACTGACTCCTCCATTGCGCACCGAGAAGTTCGGTCCCTTGTCCAAGCTGTTGAGCTGAGCTGGACCTCACAATGGGGGTCTGTCCTCAAATCCTTTAGGTTCTGTTTTCTCTGGGACCTGACTTGGAGTGTCGGGAAATCCCTCAAACACTCAAGCGAATATGTGTTTGCCTCTTTGGCAAACCTGTTCTCACTCATAGCATTTTGGTGACTATTTCCATCTCAGTGGGTCCGCAGTACAGTCAATCCCTCCTCTCGGTGTTCATTTACCTTCTGCAGCAGGGACGGGCCCTGACGGATGGCTTAAGGAGAGGCTGAGAAGCAGATTAGTTGAATTATCAATGAACTCTTCTTTCGTCTACACCACAGAGCTTGGGGGGGGGGGGGTTTCCAGCTTCTGCTCTTTCTCTTTTATTCTCTGTGGAAAGCTATGATGCGGCAAAGGTGAATTAAGTCCCGTTCTTCCAGGTTGGTCTTATTATTCTCTGGGAAATGGTATTCTTTTGGGGAAGAAAAATCTCAGTTCCATGTCCAGAGACTGCTGGAGCTGGGTCTCCTGGGCGTGGCTGAGACGGGTCCCTCCGCCAAGAATTCTGGCCACCCCCACGACCACACCCCCCTTTATTAAATTTCTGCGGCGGATCCCCCATGAAAATGTATCTCCACACTCAGGGGTGGCTGTGATTTCACTTACAGTGGACTCCTACCAAAGAAATAAATTCCCAAGTCAGATCCTAACCCCTTGATAAGGTCCCAGTAAAACACTGTGGGGGTGATAAGTCAGAATCACTGAACACTCTCGGGATGTCACACCCTAACATAACCACCCGGCCCGAGGTACACTGGCTTATTCGCAGCCTATGCCAGTACACGAATCAGACTTTTATTATGTGTGTGGAACTTCTGGATTTCCTTTACTTTTTTGAACATTTGAAAAGAATGTTTCCTTTCCACCAGCTTAGCTGCTGTGACCCTGGTACCAAAGGGCCCGTCTGACGTCTTTGATAAGAATCGGTTTCCTCTGTACTACACTTTGGTACACGGTCATATATGTATATATCTTCATAAACAGAGGTATACATATATCTAATATGTATATGCATAACTATAATGGCAACTATAATTATATACTAGAGAAAATGAGAGAGACTTTATTTTATAAATCAAGGATTAGGAAAACAGATACCCAAAGAAATCAGAACAGAAAACATGAAAATATCACATTTATGGTTCTAATGATTTCATATAATACTTTTTGGCTTCCTCAAATATTATCTTTTCTGTGAATTCCCTCTCCTAGGAGCGGAGAATAAATTAGGTACTGATCATTTATTTAAATCATCAAACCCAAAGCAAGGCTTAACATTAAAAATATCCATGTCATCTTCATTAGACACAGCCAATTTGTGTCATTGAATAGTTTCTAAGTGAGTAATTCCATAAGGAATTTCACATTTTTTACTTGGTCGCATGACCTGGCATATATGTGCCAGCCACATCTTTTATCATAGCAGCAAAATATAGCCTTTCAACTATGCAAAATATGGGTAAAATAATGACATAAGCTTTATTTATACTTGAGTGCACAGTTAAGGAGAGAAATTTGGTCATTGCATAATTTAAATATAGTTACAGAAATACAGCGTGGGACAAAAGTAGGTTTACAAGTATTCCTATGGAAAATAATACAATAATTAATCAGTAATAATACAACAAAGCCCGGATGGTGTGGCTCAGTGGATTGAGCGTCGTCCCATGGACTGAGAGGTCCCGGTTCGAGTCCCGGTCAGGGCACATGCCCGGGTTGCGGGCTCGATCCCCAGTAGGGGGCGTGCAGGAGGTGGCAGATCAACGTTCCTCTCTCATATTGGTGTTTCTATCTCTCTCTCCCTTCCTCCTGCTCTAAAATCATCAATAAAAAAATATTTAAAAAATACAACAAGAAACTTTTTCACATACTCATGACTGTAAACCTCCTTTTGCCCTGCCCTATATCTATTTATTATTAATTTAGTTAATTAATTTACTCCTTCATCCCAAAGGCATTTTGTGAGAACACACGGGTGCCAGGAACTCTGCTCAGTGCTGGGGTAGCAGTGACCAAACACCCTCATTCTCAAGATATACCACACATATAGAGTTCATCTTAAAATATCAGTGAGCCCTGGCCGGTTCGGCTCAGAGGTTAGAGCGTCGGCCCGCGGACCAGAGACCTGGGTTCGGTTCCTGATAAGGGCACTTACCTCGGTTGCAGTTTGTCCCTGGCCCCGGTTGGGGTCATGTGGGTGGCAACCAGGCGATGTGTCTCTCTCACATCAATGTTTCTCTCTCTCTCTCCCTCCCTCTCTCCCTCCCCATTCCATCTGAAGATAAATGCAAAAAAAATAATAAAATAAAAATCAATGATCTTGTCCGATCAGGCCACACGGACAATGATCTTGTCCGTTCATGAGGTCAGTCCCAAATTCAAGGGAGGCTATGTTTCGTTCTGTTTTGTTTCTGTAAAGGTGACATTTTGCTTCTAATTGATGTACTTAGTTTGAGAGCAGGGCACACGGATGGGGTGTGCAAAGGTATCGCAGAATTAGCCTCAGGGTCCTAAAGGTTGATCCCCCACGCAGGCTCAGAACCCTGAAACATGACTGTGCTCATGAAACACCGAATCTATTCTGGAATCCTGACCGCATCTCGACCCAGATGGACCAGCGTTCTACCAAATCCACGATTCAGCACATCTGTGGAATCCGCCGGGTCCTTTGAGTGTGAATACGTGGGCTTTCTTACACAAGTCAGCAGCGACCTTTTCTCGTTTTCCACACAGGGTCAAGTTCCTGTTTGGTGAGCGCCGTCTGATCACTGAGAATACTCTTGAAAGCTGCTAAATGGCTGACATTTTAGGTCTCTAGGCAAAACTTTTTTCGAAGAGTTCTTGTTGGAGCTGTGGTTTGCAAATCTCTCCCCTTCCGTGGGCGGCCTCTTTGTTTTGCGGTGGCTTTTTTTGCTGGGCAGAAGCTTTTCCGTTTGATAGAGTACCATTCATTGGACCCCATCCTTTGGGGTCAAATTCATAAAACTCTCCCTAGGACCAAGGTCCACACGTTTGGTACCCATTTTCTTCTGTGTGATTAGTTGTTTCAGGTCGTATGTCCAGGTCTTCGATCTATTTCGAGTTTGTGTTTGTGTGTGGGGACAAAGTACAATGGACAACTACTTAGTCATAAGAAAAGAGAGACACTGCCATTTGCGACAGCATGGATGGACCTGGAGAATCTCATGCTGAGCGAAATAAGTCAGACAGAAGAAGTTAAGAACCCTATGATTTCACTCATACGTGGGATATAAACAAAAAAACAAAAAAAACACCAAAACCCCACACATGAACTAACAAGACAAACAAACAAACTCATAGACACACAGCAGTATGGTGGTGACCAGAGGGAAGGGGCTGGGGGTAGTAAAGGGTTAAGGGGGTCAAATTCATGGTGACGGAAGAAGATTTGACTCTGGGTGGTGGGCACACAATGCGATACAGGGATGATGTATCATAGAATTGTACACTTGTAACCTGTATCATCTTACTAACCAACATCACCCCACTACATTTAATTCAAAATAAAAGTTAAAAAGCCCATGATCAAGAATTCACTCATTCAGTTATTTCAAGAAGCTTTCGTGACTTGGTTGTCCACAGCATTAAAGAGAGAGAGAAAAAAAGACAACACAATTCTTCCTGCTTCATCCTGACTTCTTGAACCTGTGACGGATTACAGAGAAGACGAGGGAATCTGCTCTGGTCCGCTTACTCTTCCCACCACATTGTGAAGCTAATTTGCCAAGTTTGCAGCGTAAATCCTCCTGATAAATGACGTGGGACATGGACTCACTGACCTTTTCTTTTGATTTAAACTCTGAAAACTTATTTTCCCCTCTGTTTCATTAGAGACATTGTATTTATAGTTATTGGAACTTCCTTTTTTTACCTTCAAAAGTTTTGTACCTTGAAGGTGGAGAATAAGGTCCCACAGGCTGATTACTATCTATTAGCAAATCATGAAAAACATTTGTTGTGGTAAAAGCACCAGGGTTCATGCACACCCTGGGGTTCAGTGGTTCAAACGATATTTTGGATATTTGGGGCTTTAATCTCAAGGGTATTACTTAGGCAGCATCTCATACCTTGCTTTTCTTTAATATCAGGTGAATTCAATAAACTCAGTGGACCGGATTTTATTAGGCGTTGTTATACTATGGTTGGTCTGACTATAGTGCTTTTCCACGGTCTCGTGTGTGGTACAGGAGACCCCTTCTCCCGCCCTGCACGGTAGACTCAGCGGGGGCTGTGCCTGAACCACCTCTCCCTGCTGCTCCTTCTGCCAGCCATCTGATTCAGGGTGGGGGCAACACTCCGTGCTGGCCCATGGCACTGGGGATGAGGCTGGGGTGGGGCCGGAGCAGGGGCCGAGTCTAGGGCAGGGGTGTGGCCAAGCAGCCCAACTCCCCGAGCATAAGGCTCTTCCCCCGCCTTTTGGTTTATTTCTTAGGGTCGCCGTGACAAAGTCCTACAAACTGGCTTAAAGCAACAAAAATGTATTCTGTCACAGTTCCGGAGGCTGGAAGTTCAAAATCAAGGTGTTGGCAGGGTTGGGTCCTGCCGGGTGCTCCGTCGGAGAATCTGTGGCATGCCTCCCTCCTGGCTCCAGGCCATCGGCGGTGGTCCTCAGCCTTCCTTGGCCTGTAGGTGCGTCACCGTAACTGTGACCTCTGTTGCTCCATGGCACCTTCATCTGTCTGTACATGTCTGTGTGCAAATTCCCCATTTCTTCTAAGGACACCATCATCTGGATTGCGGGCACACCCTAATACAGCATGACCTCACCTTCACTTGGGTCCATCTACCGAGTTCATTTCCAGATGAGGCCAAACTCCCAAGTACCAGCTGGACATGAATATGGGGGAAATGCGACTTGACTCCAAACCTCTCTTTGACATGTCTTTTTCTGTGGCTTGGACTCAAGTGTCAGAACCCAGAAACATGACAGGTGCAGGAAATCAGTAAACCATGCAGGGGCTGGTGCTCAGACTTGTTACCATGACTGAACCCCGTGTCTGTCCTGAGTGGTATGGAAATCACTTCCAAAATGACCACGTTCCACCACAGTAGAGGAACTGGGTTGCATCTTCTTTGCAACAGCTCCTCGAACACATTTTAGGCTTCAGTTCCCAGCACCGGCTTTCACTCTGAACGCTCTGAAAGTGACTTCACACCCTCTCTGAGCGGAGCTATGGTGAGTTTTTTAGATGCTACAGACTGACCTACTTTAGATGATGAAAACTCGGGGTGTGAGGAAGAAATGAAAGTCAGTTCTGTAAGTAAAAGGAGGAAGTCGCGTTACGGAAGATGACAGAAAGCTGTTAGTTCCTCTCTCGTGCTGACAGGCTGCAGAAGATCCAAAGGACCATCTGTGTGCGAAGTCTGCAGACGTACGTGTTCAACAGACACGCCGACGGGCAGACACAGCGCGGAGAAAGCTCCCATCACGGAACCCCGTTTAGGAACACCAACGGGGTTGACGCCCGTGAGGACAGCCGTCCGAGTACGGAGGCCTTGTTATCACATGGTACCTTACAGTCGCTTCTCCAGAAGAAATGTGAGTTTAATGACGTACACCAGCGGTTTTCAGCCTTTTTCGTCTCACGGCACACAAACTAGTTACTAAAATTCTGCGGTGCGCCAGAAAAGGTGTTTTTTGCCGATCTGACCAGAAAGTAGGTATAATTTTGATGGATTCACACTGGATGGCTATTGTGTTGGCTGTTGTCATGTTTTTTAGTGGACAGTCTGAGGGAAAAGAGGTCAGGACCCCTGATGAGGGAGTCAGATATTGCATGTTCTAGAAGTTCTTGCAGCCCTGGCTGGTTTGGCTCAGCGGTGGAGCGTCGGCCTGCAGACCAACGAGTCTCGGGTTCGATTCCAGCCAAGGGCATGTACCTCGGTTGCGGTTCGTCCCCAGCCCTGGTCAGGGTTGAGCGGGAGGCAACCAGTCGATGTGTCCCGCTCACATCAATGTTTCTCTCTCTCTCCCTCCCACTCTGTCTGAAGATAAATAGAAAAATATCCTCAGGTGAGGATACAAAAATAAATAAATAAATAAATAAATAAATAAATAAATAAACAAACAAACAAATAAATAAAGTTTGCCCTGGCCAGTTTGGCTCAGTGGTTAGAGCGTCGGCCCATGGACCAGAGAGTCCCGGGTTCGGTTCCCGCTAAGGGCACGTACCTCGGCTGCAGTTTGTCCCCAGCCCCGGTTGGGGTCGTGTGGGTGGCAACCAGTCGATGTGTCTCTCTCACGTCGATGTTTCTTTCTCTCTCTCTTCCCCCCTCTCTCCCTCCCGCTCTATCTGAAGATAAATGCACAAGTGTCCTCGGGTGAGGATAAA
This sequence comes from Tadarida brasiliensis, assembly GCA_030848825.1. Taxonomy (NCBI): domain Eukaryota; kingdom Metazoa; phylum Chordata; class Mammalia; order Chiroptera; family Molossidae; genus Tadarida; species Tadarida brasiliensis. The sequence continues at coordinate 25,375,591 of CM061278.1, read as the reverse complement.
AAAATAAAACAAATAAAATAAATAAAAGTTTCTGCAGCACACGGGTTGAGAATCGTTGGCTCAGAGCGCCGGTCATCAAAAGCAACACGCAACCCGGTGGAAAGCCCGAGGACTCGCACATCAGAAGGATCAAGACTTCCCCCTCCACCCACCATCCATTCACTGATGAAAGCACAGCTGAGTGGTCCTGACTCCACTCCCACGGGACAGCAAGACCGCGCGGAGACCAGTTCCACGAAAGGAAGAAAACACCAGCTCAGCACGTCCCGTCACCGCCGTGCTTTTCCATTGGAGGCGAATCATCTCAGCGTCCACCTGACCAGGGTACACACGGGCTTAGATAACACGCAACAAGACACTAGTTCAGATGTTCACACAGACGTTTTGGGGAAGAAGAGAATTTTTTTTTTTTGATGACGCTTTTCCAATAGAAGCACTCTCTTCATTATTGCACACGGATTTTTTTCCTCCCATTTCTGGAAAGAGATATGGACAGAAGTCATCACGCTGAAAGAACAGAGAGGACGGGAACAGCTGAGAGGGGTCTTGTTTGTGAGGATAAGACGACGCTGTCCCCCCCACTGGGACACACGGTCTCCTCCCCTAGAATCCCAGGAATGGTTCAGTCTGGGATGTCCGCTGCACAGGCCGTGGAACCAGGGTCAGGCGGGGAGGAGACGGCACAGGGAGATGAAGGGACACGATGAATAAGGGGTTTATTTAATTTCTGCGTTGGAGCATCCAGCACGGGGTGTGTATAAACCGGCTCACAGACGTGTTTATGTGAGGGAGTCGATGGAGAGGCTCCGAGCTGGTGTCACTGGGACATTCCTGAAATAGGAATTGTGCAAACGAAACGCACCCAAAGGGCAGGAGGCAGGTCACCTTCGTGGCCGGGGACCGCGGCTCCGTCGGGGATTTCTTCAAGTCTCAGACACTAACGTTTTTATTCGAATTTCCTGGAACCACAGATACATGTTGTGAGACGTTTTTGACTCCGCCGTTCTGGGAGACACGAGACTTTTGAAAATTAGAATTGCTTTTTCTCTCCTGCTGTCGTTTGAGAAACATTCCCAAGAAGCTTTGCTTTAAAGCAGATGTTCAAGGAATGCCGCAAAGGAGGAAAACGAGAAGAGGTGATGGTCAACTTGGTTTATTATTTAAAACAATGTTGAATTTTGTGGCGAACGCGGAGAGATCACAGTATATGTTAAGTCACCGTCCATCTTTACTTGTGTCACGTTGATTCATCTGACCTGGAAATGCGTAGGTGGGCAGAACCGCCCCTCGACTTTTAATCTTAGAACGCAGAGCAGAGAGAAGACCCAAGTCCAGAAAGAGACAGACATCTCGTGTAGAGAAAGCCCTCGGTCCCCCGAAAAGAGACAGAACATTCCTTCAGAGTGAACAGCTTACTTTGCTCACAGGCATCAAAGTGATTGTCAGATGTCACAGGAAGGATGTCTTATCTAGAGCATCACACAATCACTTTAACTTATAATAGTATTATTAAAAATAATTTAATAGCCTGGCCAGTGTGGCTCAGTGGTTGAGCATCGACCCATGCACCAATAAGTCGCCGGTTCCATTCCCGGTCAGGACACATGCCCGGGTTGTGGGCCGGATCCCCAGTGGGGGGCATTCAGGAGGCGGCCAGTCGATGTTCTCTCTCATCGATTATTCTATCTCTCTCTCTCCCTCTCCCTTCCTCTCTCTCTAAAATCAATAAAGAAAAAATATAATTTAATAATAACCACGAACCAGCTTCTTCAAATGTTTTTCTGTTGTTGTTGGCTGGAGTCACGGTTGAAAGGCTGAAGTTACACTTGGTATATGATTTAAGTACAGTGTGGACGTCTAAGGTTAGAAGAACAGGGCGTGGAAAAGGAGTTTCACCTTCTCTGACCTGCCCCAGCGAGGGCACTGAGCATGGACAGGCTTTGGGAACGGCAGGCAAGCTATTGCTTTGTTTTTCCTCGTCAGCTTCCCTAGGGCCAAAGGAAGGAGAAGAAAAAGACAGCAGGCTGGCATGACAGGTGACTGCAACCCTCTGAGAGAGGGAGTCTCTGGTCACTGAGATGATGGAGTTGGTTAAAGACAAAAGGATGCAGGGCAGAGGGACAGCTACTTTCTGTCACACGACCGGTCCCTGCTCTTCATGTCTGAGTGAGTGTTCTTGGGACAATGAGGAACCAATCACTATTTTAATGTTTGATATTCAGCTCAGGCCAGGAAAAAAAATCTCTCATGTCTGGAGTAGTAGTCACAGATGTCAGCAGAATTATTTTGGTTACTCAGAGTTTATGGAGGCATTTCATGCACGTGGGTTTATCATTTTACAGCTACAACATTTGACTGAAGGGAATGGTAAGATCTGCACACCCCGCTTATTTTCCTGTTTTACTTCATGTTAATAATCTGAGCTATCAGATACAATATGAGCCTTGACAAGCTCATACACTTTGTTCTTTTTTGTTGTTGTTGTTAATCCTCAGCCGAGGATATGTTTCCGTTTATTTTTAGATAGAGTAGAAGGGAGGGGGAGAGAAAGAAATATCGATGTGAGAGAGACACATCGATTGGTTGCTTCCTGCACAACCCCAACGGGAGCTGGGGCTCGGACCTGCAATCCAGGTACATGCCCTTGACCGGGAATCAAACCCATGACCCTTTGGTCCATGGGCCAACGCTCTAACGGCTGAGTCAAACCAGCCAGGGCAGCTTGTACACTTTGTATGACCCCTTAGCTGCAACTTCAGGACGTTGAAAGTGATAACAGCAGTAATTAATAACCCTGCAATGGGAACAGAAGCGATTCAAGTGACCTACGACCTTCCCTTAAGAAAATGAATCTATTTAGTACACTTCATGAAGGAAAGTCTGGATTTGGTCCTTCTCAGGGGCAAGTGATCAGAAGAAATATGTAGCCGGGCAAGGAAGCACACGGCTGGGAAATTTTGAAAATTCCAACCTAAAACGTACCATTCTCAGCATTTCAAGGATTCATCAAATGAAGGGAATGTAGCCAAGTAGAAAAGGATGAATGCATAATTCATGAGGCAGCCCTTTCCGACATGCCTACTGTTTGGGCTCCTAAAAATAGATCAGTTAAGAGCAACATGTAATAATTTCCTTCAGAAAAGTGGTCAAGATGTATTTTATTGGAAAGGGTTCTGAATTTCTGCAGTACAAGCAATAGAGGAACCGTCAGCCTCTTTTAGAGAAAGACGGGCTATTACGCGGAATATTTTTGAAATACTTTTTCCCCCTGTGGCCTTATTTTCAGCTTGCTAGCTGCCTGGCTTCATGTCTTCTGTGCAAATCACCAGGCTGCAAGATGCTTTTACTAATAGACTTAAAATACACGTTAGAGTGATGTCTTTGTTTTATTTTATTTATTTTTTGCAGACAGCATATTTGACATGGGATCTCCAACGGGGGGCAAGGACAAGTACCATCCATTTGAAATCCAAAGACTATAGCGAAGCTTCAAGGAACATAAGAAGCCATTTCAGAATAATACATTTAGAACCCAACCTGCGTCAGTAAATCCATTATCAGCTTTCTCTGACACTCTAGCTTGCTAATACATTTTAATATGTTAAATTTGTCAAGTATAATGATACAGAAGGATTAAGTCTACACGTAACCATTTTAACACAAAAACACAAAATATCATCTGCACTCTCTGAGACCTATTTTCTTTCTATCATTTAGAATACTCTTATTGCATGAACCTAAAAAGAGAATGCAGTCTTTGAAATGTTACCGTCATTTCATTTTGAGGTTAAGCATGAGAAAATGTCTCATTCTAGTTATACTCATCTGCAAATAATCACATTAATGTAACTGGATTTTGGAAAATTACTGATTTTGAAAAATACGAACTGGGTGTGCAATTCGAACGATGGCATTTTACTTAACTTTTTAACGGTGTAAGTCTCTATGGTATTTGTCTTATGAAACATTTTAATTTATGCTGTAAATCAGCATAATCTTACTAATTCTCATCTATCTCCCAAGAAATGGCATCTTTACAAAAACATTCATCTCCAAAATCCATAGCCCGTGGACTTCTGGTCGTCTGCCTGTCAGTTCTGATTATTTTCAGTAATCCAGTTAATTCGCTGACCTACTTTCTCGATGACGACCAACCTTTCTAGGCAAAAATCAAAAGTTTATTTTTGTCTTGATGGTAGATGTTTTTCTTGCCTGGGATGATTAATAATTTAGTTAACAGGTTTATAAAGCTAACTTTTACTTCTGGGATGTTTTTATATATTTATAATAAAATAATGAATTGTTTATGGCTCTGAATGACTGAGACACATTGTTCTCATCTAACATCTATTTCAAAAGTTGTTTACCTTTGTTCTGAAAAGAATAAAAATAAGGGTGAATGTATAAATCAAAATACCTTCAAAGGATAAAAAATTCCTTAACTAATTCAAGGTATCATTGGCGCTTTCTAAGGAAAGATAAATTAAAGTTGGTTTCTGTCAATGTGGTTTTACACTTTGAGAATTATGGGGTTTGGTGGATACTTACTTTTCATGCACCTGTCTTATTTGGAATAGCTAAGATGTGACCCTGTGGATCGACGTGGAACCCCCCCCCCCAATGTCGCCAGAATGGGACCTGCCGATGGCAAATACGTCCTAGAACACTGCTCTAAAGAAGGTTGTTGATGTTTTGGGAGTCTTATTCACGTAACCACTGAGAAACACCAGAAAGGAAAACTTCCCTCATTTTACGACGACAACAGAGGGGTACCCTATGAACAGCCTTATTGGTGTACAGAGAATGCGTGTCGGACCCTCAGTGCCAGCCAACCCTCAGTCCCCGCAGCACCACGGACGTGCTTTGGATTGCTCAGACCTTCAGTCTCACATCTGCGTTCTTCATGCTGGCCTTTTGGTGCATGTGCTGGGAAACAGAGTCAGCTCCTGCTGATACGGATTCCACTTTCCTGAGAGTTGACTTCTCTGTGTCTGTCACGCACAGCCATCCCGGACGCACGGGGAAGGAGAGGCCGGCACTGAAAATAGGTCAAGAAGAGCCCAGATCAGGAGCAGCGAGTCCTGCTCCGTGCGTGGAAGTGGCCTCCGTGAAAGGCGACATTTGCATCCGAAATGAAGCCATTGGGCCGGGATGACAGGGTTCTTAATGAGAAAGGATAGAACAGGACTCGCCAACCCCAATGTGTCTGTTACAATAACATTCAAAGAGAAGAGCTAATCTGAGCGCATGGCTGGGAAACGGACAACGTACACATCAGAGAGGAAATGCGTGAGGAGTGACCCCAGCGTGATTGACAACCGAGAACTATGGTGTTCGTGACAGAGAGAGATGAACTTCCAGTTTCACTGTGAACATTAACAGTAGCTCTCCTAATACGTGCCTCTTTGGTTCCCTCATTTAGAAAATAACTCCTGAAAGTCTTCTGTAAATAGCTGATAGAGTCAGCAGCAACAACAAAAGCTTCTAGATATTTATCAGAGAGAGAATATTAAAGAAACAGTTGCTAGATGGTCAAAAACTGATTTACCATTAGCCAGGGGGTCCTTAGGTCCTGTTTAATTGGATTTAGCCAGATGAATTAGACTCAGTTCACCTGATTTGGACCCAAAAGAGTGAAAACAAATACCCCAGGAACATCTAATCATTATTGATCAGTGCATTTGCGTTGGGCCTTAAAGAAGGGTGTGTGTCATGGCTGAGAGGTGGTCTCATGGGTCCAGGAGGCGAGGGCACCAGTGGGGTGGCAGTTTCAACAGGAATTTTCTGGGACCACATCCAGGCACAGATTCAGTTGGTTCACTTTGCTGCATTGGAATTTGTCGACGAACAATTTCCCTCGCGCCTGTGATGCGGTGGTGGGGAATGTTAATATATTGAAAATGTCAACAGCTTCAGAGGCAAATGAATGGGTTTCAGGTTCCAGCCCCACCATTTATAAACAAGACTCGGGACAAGTTAATTAGCCTCTCTGCACACCCATTTCCTCATGTGAAATATTAGAATTTCCGTACCTCGCTCGTAGTTTTAAATTAAGATTTAATCAAGATAATAAATATAAAACACCGGACACGTAATAGGCACTCATTAAAGACCGTTTCTCCTCTTACCGGTCACAAACCCATGACGCGGAGCTGGGGTTAGATGGATAGTCCAGCCACTTCCAGAAAACAATGAGTTTTTCATCACAAACTGTATGGTTGTATCAGTGAGGCTGAGGACAGAAGTGACTACGAAAGTGATCTCAGCTTAGACGGAAGGTTTCTTGTCATTACAGCCATTGATCTCATACAATTTTGCATGTTGAAGATAATAAATTTAAGAATCCCTCAAGTCTGCGACACCGATATCTGACTTCAAGGATTCGCCGGTTACAATGGTGTAAGCGTCTTTCATCTAATAACACGTAAGACGCAGTCGTTACTAGGTTCTACCATGTTGTTTTCTGTTGATTAAGTAAAAATAGCCACTTTACTGAAAACATATTGTTGCAACTACTCGTATTTCAAAATAGAGTTGGAAAGGTTTTTTTGACACGTACAAAATGCTCGTGTCTCAGTAACTGTCATCTCCCCAAAAGCAGTAGACAGTATTTTAAAGCGAATTATATGACCTTCATCCTACACTCTTCTGAGCTACAGAGGCAGAGAGTAAAAGCACCTCGGGCTGTATCCTCTGAATTGCTCAGGTGAGTGGATTTGGTGTGCCTAGAATTGAATGAAGTCTCCCAAGTCTTCTCAATTTGTTTTCTGTGACTACAATTTCTACAAATCAACAACAACAAGACTGTATTAAAACAGAGATGCTATCACTGAAGAAGCAGAACTCGAGATGAAGTAGTGGTTAATAATTCTCACCTCAAGGTTTGGAGAGAGAGAAACACCGAACACTTCTGTTCCCCCAGGTCCACCTTCGATTTCCTTTGAGTGGGCGGCAGGTGCACCAAACAGTCAGTCACAAAAGAGGCAGGTTAAGAGGATGTACATTTTCTTTCAAACACTCCATCCACTTAATTCTTGTTTGTATTTCAGCCGCTTCCCTTTCTGACCACATATCAACACACGTTCATTGCAAACACATTTCAGAAAACACAAAAACAAAGAGGCAATATATACAGGACGCCCACAACCCTACCGCCTCCTGCAATGAACTTTTAAACTCTAAAAGATATTCTAGTCTATGTCTGTCTAGAACTGCTCCCTACCTCATTATTGCAAGGAAAACGCACTTTTTTTTTTTAATCCTCACCCGAGGATATTTTTACATTTGTGTTCAGAGTGGGAGGGAGGGGAGAGAGAGAGAGAGAAACATCCACGTGAGAGAGACACATCAACTGGTTGCCACCCGCACAATCCCAACCGGGGCCAGGGACGAACTGCAACCGAGGTACGTGCCCTTGGCCGGAATCGAACCTGGGGCTCTTTGGACCGCAGGCCAACACCTCTGAGCCGAACTGGCCAGGGCGGAAAACGCACTTTTTAAAAGGGGTTGGCTGTAGCTGTTTACTGTAGGAGGATGGAAGAGGACTCTCAGGGAGGAAGTCTACTTTTTACTTTTTAAGAAAACACTTTGATGGACTTTTATTGTCCTTATTATTATTATTTTTTTGTAATTCCCCACGTCCCCCCCAATAACATCTGGTATGTAATAGTCTCCTGCTAATAGAAATGACATTTTAAGTAAATGAATGACATGGAAATATAGAATTTCCCCGCTTATTTCTTGATCAGTCACAGTCAAATGTACTTAGCATTTCATTTAAAAAGGTGAGGAAATGATTTTTAATGAAACGTCTCAACGTCTGCTGCAGTCTGAAGGCGGGGGCACAGGCACTTCTCCAGCGATGGAGGTAGCTTTGACTGTCCACGCCAACAGAGTCTGTGTCCCTGGGGTTTCAATTCAAATTCTTTTCATAAGCATTTAAAGGCAAAGCAACAACGATCTTCTGATTGTCCTTTCCACCTTAAAGTCAAAGTGAAGGACTGAAACTTTCCTTCTTTTCAGTGATTCACACGACCCAAACCTACACCTGTATACTGTGAACCTGAGGCGTGGTTGACCAGAAGTACGTTTGAATTCTATTATTCTAAAGAGCCCCAGACTAGGTTTATGTGACTTCCTGGCTATGTCATCTACAGATCAATAATTAAAACAATTGATTACCTTATAAATGGCCAAATTGAATTGGCCAAATGGACATTTTAGTCATTAAGACAAAAACTATCAGATTAACTGTTCAACCCAACATCGATGAGTAAGTACTTAGCAGGGATATTGTTCAAAATTGCTGCTTTAGTTACAAATTGATCAAATCTATGTAACAAATGGTCACCGCCTAGAGCAACGTCTATTTGTAAACATGGATCAATGAAGACTAATCTAGCTATTGTAGTTACTGGCTTAAAAACCAGCCCAAGAAGAACTTCAAATAGGTCATAATAAATACTTTCTGATAATAAGTGAAAGACTTCTAGTTTACTGACTGCATTTCACTGAGTTTCTGCTTAATTTGTGCTATCAGAGTGTGTGACTGTCCACATTCTTAGAGGAATACAAATTTTGCAAAGGTCTTGCTTTAGTCAATAATGATATGACTGGCCATGGACTACAGGCTAAAAAGAGTAACAAATAATAGGTTAATTCACTGATAGCAAAGAATAAATGAACAAATATATGTCATGGAACTCGAGAAGGTTTCTCATAATGTAGCTATTTAAAGAGGAAAGCTCAGATCCAAGACCTTTTCCCCAACTATTCATTTCTGGTAGGTTCTGCCCGATTGCCCCTCAGAAACTGTTCACATCATCAGCAGCCTGTGTCCAGTTGCTAACGCAGATAACGCCATATATTTGCCATCCTTTAATAGTCCCCAGTCTCACGCGTAAATCAGTATTTCATTGTGGGGTCTTTCTTTATAAATTCCAGCCTATGATTATACATTCATTATCATTTTTTAAAATAAATTATTTCATCAATGACACGGATTCGATGGGCCTTGTGAGTTTTGCTCTTCTGAAAGTCACAGTCACTTGGCAACATAGAATTTCGCCGGATTATTTGTAAGTGACTCAAATGTAATTATCCGTGCACATTTTTCTCATTTCATGCTTGCATAATTCAATTGTGACAGAATATGAAATGACATGTCTTCTGTATTATTTTATAGATTAAATTATGTCTCCAAATCCAAGAAATATATGAGAAAGTGGAGGAAAGCAAGTCATAACTTAATTTTAAGGGCTTTTTGCATTCATCCGGAGAGGAAAACTCCTTTTTTCCAGAAAGAATGGAGGGATGAGAGAACGTATGAGGCAGAAGATGACCCTCAAGGCTCGTCTGTCTTCATGCATCACCCTCCACCCTATCACATGTTTCTACTTCCAAGATTTCAAATTTCCCAAATTCAGGCCATAACCATAACAAAATAGGTTTATAAGAAACACTTTAAAGATATACATGTATTTTGGAGTGTTCTTCGCTGTGCTATTTAAATTAAATTTGTGATTAGGACTAAGCTTGATACATTAGAGCACCGAGTATCTTAGAAATGTCCAAGTTACAAAATACATTTTTTGAGCTCTTTCTTTCTGCAAGACGAATTTCGTGATGATCCCTCTGAAATCAGGTGCATATAGTAGCGATGTTTGTCAACACCGACGAAATCTGTTCTAAAGTGAATAATAATTAAGAAGCTGCTGGAGCCCTGGCCGGTTTGGCTCAGCAGTTAGAGCGTCAGCCCACAGACCAGAGAGTCCCGGGTTCGGTTCCCACTAAGGGCACGTACCTTGGTTGCAGTTTGTCCCCGGCCCTGGTTGGGGTCGTGTGGGTGGCGGCCACTCGATGTGTCTCTCTCACATCGATGTTTCTCTCTCTCTCTTCCTCCCTCTCTCCCTCCCGCTGTGTCTGAAGATAAATGCAAAAATGTCCTCGGGTGAGGATAAAAAAAAAAAAAGGAGCTGCTGGAATCTGGCAGTGCTTTGTGGATGACTTTAATTCTCGGCTTTGGTTTATTTATGGTCGTGGTATTGAACACACTCTAAAAGTACTGGTTCTATGAGCAGAACTAATGACAAATTCTTCACACCACTCAAGTGACCACAAGTTACATAAGCAATAACTCACGATCTTCGTCGAACTTATATTTCTCTCGCAGGCATTCCAACCTGTGCATTGTGATGGACACTTGGCCTGCATGTAATGATTTGGGGAGGTAAAAGATGTTTGAACATTTCTAGGTTATAGGAGATAAAATTTAAAAAATAAATAAATAGCCCAGCCAGTGTGGCTCAGTGGTTGAGGGTCGACCCATGCACCAAGAGGTCACCGGTTTGATTCCCGGTCAGGGCACATGCCCAGGTTGTGGGCCCGATCCCCAGTGGGGGCATGCAGGAGGCAGCCAATCGATGTTCTCTCTCATCGATGTTTCTATCTCTCCCTCTCTCTTCATCTCTCTCTAAACGTCAATAAAGAAGAAGAAAAAAAAACTTCAGCTAGCACATAATGTTCTTAACAATGCAACTCACTAAATGCTTCCAAGATAAGCCTGTGGGATCGCCAAAATACCTGGTGGAAAGCCACAGCACATGTGTGGGTGTCTGTAGAATGCACAAGGAGTTTCTATCAGCCTTTTCAAAATGTAGTGGTTTAAAACCACAAAGATTTGTTATTTGTAATGATTTGGTGGGTCAGCGAGGCAGTTAGTCTTGCTGGGGTCTGACGGGCTGGTGTAGGATGGTCTCATCCTCTCGCCTGGTGTTTGGTGAACTGGTCGACCCACAGTGGCTTCTCTCTTCTTCATGTGGTTGCTCTCGCCCTAGTAAGTAAGCCAGGGCTTCTCTCTATGGCTGCCTCCTGTGTCAAAGATCAATGCACGAGGGCAAACGGGAAAATGCAGCACTTGCCAAACCTCTGCTTTCGTCATCGGTGTTACTATCCCAATTGCCAAAGCGAGTGGCCAGCCCATCTCCCAGTGAAAAGGTCTCAGTGGCGCGTTCGAAGAGGCGGGCAGAGCACACCCATGTAGACGGGAAGAGGCGGTTGTCATGTCCGTAGCCTGTCACAACGCTCTTCAAATCCGCTTGCCCCAATCCCAGATTTCGTTTCTTGAGCAAACGGGTTACGAGCTTAAATGAATTGCAAATATCAAGCGATAGCCTGAAACGATGTGAACTTGGAAAAATGAAGAAACAACCTTTGATCGTCTTGAATATCTAGGGAATACTTAAACGGCGAGAAATCCGCTCTTGAATAATGTCTGTTGGCATAGGAAGGGGGATTGTACGCTTGATTGGACCTGTTGACCAAGGTCTCAATGTGGACGTCTAGGGAATGGCTGAGGTTTGGTTGGGTAAGTCCCAGAAAACAGGCTCTGAGGTGGGGTATGTGTGGACACAATGGCTGGGAAGTGAGGAGCAGGAGTGAGCAGGAGACCTTGACTTGTAAAGAGGGTGCCAATCAAGCCTAGTGCCTCCCACAGGGATGTCAGGGCTGAGCTGGCCGTTCAGGGATGTCCAGAAACAAGGCACGGACAGGCCTGGCGGTGTGTGGCACCCCTATCACATTAGTTCTGCAGAATCCCAGCTCAAAACGCTGTTCACGCATTTTGTTCAAATAATGTGTTCCACGACAAAGAGATTTTGAGAAACGGAGTAAACTTCTGTATCTCGGAACTCGGAGGCTTTGGGAGTCTTGAGGACTGAAAACCTCCGAGATAGACGTGAGTCATGAAATAGTTCTGAAATAACCTTTAAGTGTCTTGGACATGGATTGACATCCATCAACCACTTTTGGTAACCACACCCCGATTTCTGCCTGGGAAAGCTCTCCCCTCCCACTCTTCGTCCGTGTGGCTTTGGTGATGGTCACCCCGCCAGGAACTGTGGGTGGAGGACGGGAGCCCAGCGCGAAACCAGTCGGTGGAATTTTCCCAGCCACAGCGGTTGATTCAGAGACGGACATGTGAACCACTCACAGATCAGATGGCACAATTATGTTTTATTGGGACTTACGCAAGAGCCTGTGACAGTCTGTGGGGAGTAGGGCCAGGGATGTGAGGGGCAGAGTTTCTGCGGCCATCTCTCTCTTACCTGGAGCCCAAGGAGCCACCCAGGTGAAGGCAGTGAGACCATCCGAATCAAAACTCCTCAAACCAGAGTCACCCGCACCCCAGACATTTCAGCTCCTTGAGCGAATACATTCCCTTTCGGTTTAAGTAGGTTGGGATTAATATTTCTGTTACTTAAAACCTGAAATAATCATAAGGAATAGACCACAAATTCTTTTTTATAAATATGTTTTTATTGATTTTTAAAAATTTTTATTTATTTATTTTTTTATGAGTGTTCAGTTTAAAAAAATTTTTTTCCTTTTACTGATTTTAGAGAGAGAAGAAGGGAGAAGTAGAGAGAGATAGAAACACCGATGAGAGAGAACATCGATTGGCCGCCTCCTGCATGCCCCCTACTGGGGATCGGGCCCACAACCTGGGCATGTGCCCTGACCAGGAATCAAACCCAGACCTCTCAGTCCATGGGACGACGCTCAATACACTGAGCCACACTGGCTGGGCCACAAATCCTTTTCTCCACGATAATTTTGAAGAACTAGTGTTGCAAAGAACATTGAGGAGAAATCCAGAGAAGGTGGTGAAGTCAGCACAGACTGAAAGCTATATGTTTCAGATTATTTATAAAAATACTATCAAAATACAACTTGCCTGGTAAGGATTTCGTGAGGAGGTTATGACTTACTACAGCTTCACGAAACACATTTAGAAAACCTTCTACCATATCGTATGTACTCAAATAATTTAGGTAGAGAGTAAGCTATTTGTTCTTTACATAAACTGGCAGATTCTTCCCCTCCTGACATGAAACCCTGGACCAACTGCACAGACTCCGTCCTAATGGTTCAATCTCTGTCCTCCCCGCTCTTCCGGCTGGTGAACATGACTGGGGACAGTGACCGGTGTCTTTGCCTCCCCAGGAGTTCCCTTCTCAGCCTCGTCTGCTGGCGAGTGGGGCAGGATTAAATCTGAACGTATTAACAATACGTTTTAATCTTTTTTCTTCTATTAATCAAGTAGTACCTCCCACTGCGTAGCTTTATGAGAATCCATCTTTCTCCAGAGAGAAATTATTTCATCCTGCTATCCTTTTTAATATGTACTTCTTGTCTTCCCACCGTGATAACACACTACTGATATTAAAAATACTATTGAGAACCAACTGATAGATATCAAAGCATTCCCTCCCCCCGAACGGCCAACTCATAGTTTGTAAATAATGGCATGTATGGGAAATGCTACTTTGATTATAACATTTTCTTTCCTGTTTTGTTTTTAGCAAGGACTTGTTAAGAAAAAAATAATAATCCAAGTTTCATATTTCAAATGGCATAGGATATTACATGGTTTAATCAAGTATATCTTTGCATGTCTTGATTGGTTCATTTTATTTTGAAATATTACTTTCCAATCATGAAAATACAGTAATAATTCTCAACCCGGTTTCTTTGGTATTTCATCCAAACTAATATCCATCATCAGTCTGAGTCCCTCGTTGACTTTTCCATCATGATTTCATTTTTCTGTTTTTAAGGATACATTTACTCTTTCATCACATCACATGGACACATTCACTGGTCTCCCTCCACTGGGTCCCGCAGCATCTTACTCAGTACATTGCTATTGACGCCTTTGTTTCAAAACCAACATTTGGGGGTAGCCGTCAATGTTTTCCCATGAATTCTTTCTTCCCTCCTTACGCAAAAGTAACCAACTTTTCCTCTTGACTTAATTCCCACAGTTTCAAATTACAGCCTTCCAAGCAGTCTCTCCCAACTTCACGTCCGTATTTCCCACAGGCGACCTCCTCCTTCCACTCCATTTGCTTACCCGCCTCCCTCCTCTGCCCAAACACACTCCTCCTCACCTCCCTTAATTTATGTCTTCTCCTTCCTTCCTGTTCTAATAACATCGCATCTGATAACCTCTAAGCATCTCCTGATATTTTCCCCTCTGCAATGCCTCTGCTTCTACAATCATTCCTTCACCCTACTGTTTTTGAGAAAATTGACTGAGTGCCTGAGCACAGCAAATAATTCTTTACAGATAAATAAGACACAGGCCCTGCCCCAGAAAAGCCAAGAGGAGAGACAGAGGACCGAGCAATTTCTGTGCCAAGAGGTCAGGTTATAATGATGCCTCTACAGAGTGTGAGAGACTCACAGAGGAAGGAAAAACATCTTTGCTTAGGGGCCGGGCAATGCCCTCAAAGAAGTTGTGCTTCTGTTTTGGCTTGGACCTTTTCTTACCTGGGGAAGAGGTAGGGACGACGTTTCCAGGCCCAGGAAAGATCATCATTCTCTGACTTCACGATGGAGTCCCTTGCTGATGGAAGGTCATGGCCCCCTTCCTGTATTTCTTACTCGTCACCACAGAACTCAAACAAACCCAATGCTGATAAAGCGAATCACAGATATGTAATTCCCTGCCAGGTGCAATACAATGTAACTCCAATGTTTGGTGAAATGTTCAAAGATCCTTCTCTATGCTTCACCAGCTGACTGAGAGACAGAGTGCTCGAAGGAGGAAATTCTCAGTTCGCTGAAGGCATCTCTGGAGATAATACTGGAGATGTTTTCTTGAGTCAGAACACAGCACTCTGTCCCTCACATCACACTCAGGCCAGGTTGAAATTCCAAATCCCTTTTGGTTATAGTTTGACCGCCCTTGGTACAGACAGGACAGATGCCCGTGTGTTAACTGGATGGCTTGAGAAGTTCCGATCAACACAGGCACACCTGGGCAGGAGTAGGCTTTTTGGAAGGGCTTGAGGGCGGGACCATGCTGCCGCCCCTCCTGTCCCCTCAGGTCTAATGACATGGTCTGGATCCGTGACCACGCAAGGCAAATGCGCAGCGTGGGAGACACACCTGTGTAGTCTGCGGCCACGGGGACAGGGCATTGCTTCCAGCTGCCTCCCGATTCCCAGGAGAGGCCTGGGTTTCTCTCTAACCCACAGGCCTCCCTCCTGCTGGAAAACTCTCTCCCTTGTCGTCACAGGACCCCAAGGGTGACAAAGGGAGACTTTTCACCCTTCTGTGCATATCATTAGCACCCACAAGATGAAAAGTTAGAAAATGTGTCAGAGCCTAAAAATGTCTTTGGTTAGTTTTCAGCGACACTTCTTTTTTGCTTCGTGTGAGGCTGCTGGAAATAAAGTATCGCCCTGAGCTACAACCAAAAGGCGTTAAACCTCAGCAAGTGGATACATTCCACTCCGCAGACGTGATTTCGGACACGGAGCGACCGGCGGGTGACCTGGGCGCTGAAACGCTTCAGAGCACCTGTACTCGCTAAACCGAAATGATTCCACAGGAACCCACGTCGCCCAAAGCAGAGCTGATGTGTCCAGACAGCACTTCAAATGCGTCCGGGTGAGAAGACACGGTGCAGATGCAGGGCCAAAGTTGTCTCGAAAATTACCAATTTGGTGGGTTACTGTTAGTGTCAGCCAAGAGGAAAACCCAGGCTTTGCTGAGTCTCGGTTTCCCGGAGTCTGGAGTGTGGTCGTCAGCCCAGCTGGGAGCCTCAGTGGACTCTGCGTGCCCAGGACGGACCTGCGCTGGCCCTGGTGTGGGGACAAAAGGCCAGTTCCTGGGATTGTCCAGAGCGGCCGCCACGTCCCAGACGGCCACTGTCCCGACTTCTCAGAAGCTGCATGTGAACTAAACTAAATGCAACACCCATGCGGTGACCCTTCCTTGAGTCCTCCCCCCTCTGAGCAGGGTGACGGGGTCTCGGTGGATGACACCAAGTGTCCTGGGACTAGTGGGACGAGGTGGTGCTTCCTAAGAAAAGAGAAACACTTTCATCCTGACTCAAAACAGAGCTTTGGAGACTCGAGGGCCAAACACACCGTCGCAGCTCCCTGGTCTGCTGCTTTCTAGTGAAAGTACATCCAGGGCACCTGGGCAGCTGCTGCGACCTGTCGATCTATTACGGAATTCAGAGGTGGTCACCTTGTCTCCCCACGCAGCCCAGATCGGTGACTTAGGAGCTGGGGACCTATTGCTTTGCTGGGAGGAGGTCATCTTGAAGTGGTCACTTGGCAACGATTGGTTTTGCAGGATTCACGGGCCAGGTCTGAGCAGCGGCTTTGACCATGACACCACGTATGCAATGGACACCACTCACCGCCACCCTGGCCCTGTGAAGTGGGAGCTCAGGATACCTAGCTCTCCCCAAGGCCTTTTGGAACAGGGGGGGACGAGGCTGTGGCCACTGACCAGCCCTGACTACCCTCAAGCCTATTTTAAATATACTGGTCTCCCGGATTCCCTACTTGTCGGGAGTAAAACAAATCGGTCCACAGACATAAGAAGAAATATGAGCAATATTAAACAGGAACTCGGTGTTTCGGCCAGTCGATCTAATTCTGTTTGGCACCAGTGAGAAATGAAAGTTTAAATTATGTAATATAAAAGGGAATATCCTGAGTAAGAAAAAAAAATGAGAAGAAGTGGGAAAAGAAGATGCTAAGAAAATATGGTTTGAATTCACCATTGGAAAATCGTTGGCAGAATGTTGAGAAGAAATGGAAATGCAAAGTATGACATCATGGACCCCATAAACCAGGGCTCTTAAGAAACTTAGCTGCTTAGGTCATCTCTGGAATCCCCTCCTTCTCCATGGCGACACCTAGCTACAATGTGTCCCTTCAATGTGAGATGAACTCTGAAGGCGGTACCATTCTCACAATAAACTTCTCAGCACTTTTCCTGGAGATTTTATCTAAATTCTTACACATTCAGCCCAGCGGGTGTGGCTCAGTGGTTGAGCGTTGACCCATGCACCAGAGGTCGCCGGTTCGATTCCCAGTCAGCTCACATGCCCAAGTTGTAGGCCCGATTCCCAGTGGGGGGCGTGCAGGAGGCGGCCAATCGATGTTCTCTCTCATCGATGTTTCTAGCTCTCTCTCTCTCTCTCTCCTTTCCTCTCTCTCTCTAAAATCAATAAAGAAAAAAAAAAAGAAAGAACAATCTCAGGTCTGGGTCAGTCTACTTTTCGGGGCTTGGGTAAGGCTGGTGAAATGGCAGGAAGTGAGAATTCAATTCATAGCCTTCTCTGGTGTGACTCACCTTCGTGTTTGTGTCTCCCCAATGAAAACTCCCTTTCTTTGTACATCGGTGAGAGTTTTGGGGAAAGCTGGGTAACAGAATGTTCCTAGACGGCCACATTACCCTCAGGTGGGTATTTAACCTCCAGGGTCAGGGACAGGCAGAGGAGAAGGCAGACAGTGAAGCAAGAGTTAAAACCAAGTGTGATGCAGAACAGGACATTGAAGTAATGGGGAGAGGAAGTCAGAAAAGGCGCCGAGCGAAAGGCAGCGCCCCCTCACGTTGGAATGATGGAATGAGCGTTTGGAAGGAGCCCTGAGCAGCAGCGGGGGGCTAGGGCTCTGTTTTCCAGGGCCCTGGGCGGTCTGGCAAATATGAAGAGACTACCTCGCTGAAGTGTGAGCCGGACCTCAGACGCGCGGAGGCACTTTGATTGTGTATGTGTGGTTTTTTTTTTAATCCTCACCCAAGGACGTTTTTGCATTCATCTGCAGATAGAGCGGGAGGGAGAGAAGGAGGAAGAGAGAGAGAGAAACATCGATGCGAGAGAGAGACACATCGATTGGTGGCCTCTCCCACGACCCCGACTGGGGATCGAACCACAACCGAGGCACGTGCCCTTGACGGGAATAAAACCCAAGACTCTTTGGTCCGAGGGCCGATGCTCCAGCCGCTAAGCCTAACCAGCTAGGGCGGTTTCTGCTTTTACTAGACACCAAATGCAAAGGAAACCAATGGCACAGAAGTTGTATTTTTTGGCCATTTACAAAAAGAGCAGAATGGCCAGACGTAGTCTACAGAGCCAACCCGGGGCGGCTAAGCACCCTTAACTGACGGAGTTTTCCTCATGCGTTTTGAGCGGCTTCCCAAGCACCTTTCAGTGTCTAAGCAGTAGATCCGTACCTAAAATGATGACGATATTTATGTGTAAGATCTAGAAAAAAATAGTCAAGAAGTTTGGAAATCCAATGACTCGAGCTGTCACATGGGTTTAGAGCGGCCGCGCTGGGTGGGACAGCTTGGTGTCCCCGGGTAAACCTGGGAATGAGGCAGTTGCGAGGTGTGGTCCTCCATGGAAGGCAGGTCACAAAACCTCCGACACGCTTTCCTGTTTGTCAAAACAATGACACACACCAGCAGCAGACCGGCATTATGATTTCCTGTTTTTCTTTCCAACTGTTGATTGTTCAAAACACATCTGTACACTTGCTGGCTGCTCCCCCATTCACACTTTGTCCATTGAACTGAATGCGCCGAAATTTCCCAGTCACCAGCAAAGCGGAAAAAAACCCTAACATTTTATTCCAGAAAGTGATCCGGGGCTTGTAACAGATGTTTCATGGCCGGGCAGCGGACAGTCGCACGTCCGTGAGGCCATTGATCACGAAGGTAGACAGCCAACACCCTTCACTGTGCTGTGTGGCCAGAGTTTTCGGATATTGTGTTTTGTGTTTTGTATCCCATCATGTCTACAGAACGCACACCCCTGTCTTCTTCTTTTAGTGGGAAGAAGGGGAATTACTCTGAGATGAAACTCGAGAGTAATTGCCCAACTGTAGCTGCTGTAAGTGTTCCGAGCCCATCTAAGGTCGGCCAGGCTGTGCTGTAATGTTTGGTAGGGTAAGTGTATCAAATGCAGTCTTGACTTAGACACTTTTAACTTGTAATGGGTATATCGGAAATGACCCAGCATAAGTCCGGGGCCATTGGTGTGTCTGTATTTTGGATAACAGTGCTTTATCAGGGGGAAAAAGTCAATGTTTCCTTTGGCTAAGACTTTTGCAAGAATTTTCTCCCAGTCTGTGGCTGGTCTTCTCATTCTCTTGACAGTGTCTTTGGCAGAGCAGAAGTTTTTCATTTTAATGAAGTCCAGCATGAATTATTTCTTTCACGAATCATGTCTTGGTGTTATATCTAAAAAGTCATTACCATACCCCAGGTCATCTAGGTGTTCTCCTATGTTATTTTCTAGTTTTGCATTTTACATGTGGGTGACGATGCATTTTGAGTTCATCTCTGTGAGAGGTGTAGGGTGTGCGTTTAGATGTGTTTTGCATGTGGGTGTCCAGAAAATTCATTCATTGAAAAGACTACAACACCTTCTGACTCCCAGGGTCCCTAGGCCGAGACAAGTCGGACATGACTCCGGGCTCCCTTCGAGGCCACCTTTCGGAGCTCCGGCCGTGCGTGCTGGGCTCAGCTGTCGGAACACCGACTGCTTCCTAAGGAACACTTCACAGCCTCTCAGGACGTTCTTGCAGATACAATGAGCGAATGTTGCATGATTGATAATACATCCTCGAGCTGGAGTAACCACGTCCAAAGCTCGCCGAGCTCTAACTCACTCCCAGCCTAGAGGTAAGTTTCTTACGACATGCACTGGGCAGTTTAATCAGTGACTTAAATGAAAATAAAGGTACATTTATTATCAAAGCAGAGGCAGATGAAATATATTAAGATTTAAAAATGGATCTAAATCATAGTACAAAACGAATAGGACGGAGTTGGGAGAAACATACCATGTTAGAATTCCATGGGAAAGACCGCGTGGTTCAACCTCCCATTTGATGGACAAGGAGAACGGGCGCCCAGAGAGGGGAAGTGAGTTACCTAAAGCCACCCAGCTTCTAACAGAGGCGAGCTCTGCTTCCCTTTTCTGTGCTGGCTGCACTATCTTTCGACTTTTTTCTCACTCAATAATATCCTCAGAGAGCCTCAACATCACCCTCAAAACCTGACTTCTAATTTGCTGAATTCTGAATAGGTATCCAAACCCATGCTAATCACGGTGGAATTCTGCATTTTATCCAGAACAAAAATGGCATAAATTCATGCAGGACGGACAGGGCAGAAGCAAAGAGACATGGAGTTTGGGCAATAACACGTCTCTAAAATGTGACTTGACTTCGTCAAGAGCTACTTCAGTCCGAGGTTGCATCGGCCGACGGGGACCGTTCAGGCTGGGAGGCCTGTGTCCACAGGGACCACACCTCCAGGACACCCTGTCCGGGGGGGCCCCCTTGCACACAGACAACCTTCCTCCCGGAACCCAATTACCCGCATGGTCTAAATTGTAAAGTGAATGTTTATCCATTATTTAAAATCGAAACTCCATCTGAGGTTTTCGCTCACTCATGTTATCACCCTTCTTTCCCTTCCTGGCTATCTTTATAAAAAAGACAGATTAAATGACATTTAATTGTCCCAAAACGGAATGGTCCAGACTGCTTGTCGTCCTTCCGTAACAGGCAGAGAGGCAATATTTCTTCTTGAACTGTTTGGACGGAGCACTGCCATTTTTTTTTTTTTTTTGGTAGACCTCCACGTCCTATTTTGATTAAATTAAAGCTTGTCTTAGCCATCTCGTTCCCTGGTTTTACCCTCCGCTTGCCCGAGATGTCCACAGCGCTCAGGGCAAAGCCGTGAGAAGCAGAGTGAGTGTTCAAGGAAAGAAACGCCTTACGATTCATCCTGAGAAGTTTGCCCTGAGACCAGGCAGAGGCACAAGAGAGCGGTTTTAAGTAATGACACCGGCCCCTTCATCAGAGAAATACACGCAGTCCTCGGATTTCCCACAGGCTGCCATTGCCCAGTTGGGATGGTTGGTGTGACCAGGCGCGTTGCTCTCTGATTCCAGCTGCTCTCCCTAGAGAATCGGCCATGGGGAAGGAATCTCCATCCACATTTCCTCTGCCAGGGCCCCGGACAATCCTCGCGTCCCAGACCTCTAAACTGTTAAGTCAGCGAATGGCTGTTTATATGAAGTTCAGAAGGTTGTGCAACCCATGTCTGATTCGTCTGCCTTCCCTTCAGCAGGAAGCCAGTCAAACATATGTGCTCAGGGCGGGGCAGCGTAGCTTTCCAAGTGTGAATATGCTGAACAGAGCTTATTCTTGTGTCATTATCCAGGAATTAGTGTGCTGTTGGCCACACGAGCAACTGTAAACCCACTTTTGCCCCAGCTTGTGGTCTTTTCAATAAAGGGTGATGAAATAACTGGACATCCACATGCAAAAAAACAATCTGAATGCAGACCCTAACCTCTCACAAAAACGAACTCAAAACGCATTGCCGCCGAAATGCAAAGTGCAAAACGGCAAAGCTAGAAAGTAACACGGGCGAACAGCTCGATGACCTTGGCAATGACTTACAAAGCACACATTGACCCATAGCACACGTGATCGACAATCTAATCATATTAAAGTTTCGTTCAAGGGAGCGAACAGGTAAGTCCTCAAGTGTTTACTTTTTGTTTTTAGGAAAATGTAGAGAGTTCTGTTTTCCCAAGCAGCAGCCCAAACAGCTCTCTGGCTGTGACTTTGAGAGAGAAGAGAGTTTCTTTTCCTTTTGGGGTACGATCTGCTGATGTTTGACAGTTGCAAGCTTTTCTTTTTTTTTTTCCAAATGAAAGTTATACATCAAAGCTCAGGTCCCGAGAGATGCTATCAGCTGAGCAGCCCAGCGAGGAGATATGCGAACCCCCTTCCGCGCCCAGTGGTTGAGGGGCGGTGGGGTGCTGAGCAGCCGTTGAGGCAGTGGTTGAGCAGATCGGTCTCTGCGGTGCCCACGGAAAAGAGTCGTTAGGGCAGACCTGCCTCACCACACAGGAAGCTCCGACACTCCTGAGAGCGCCCTGCAGCTGCGGCTGCCTCCACACAGATCACTCGCAGAGCCAGAGAGTTTGTGTGACTCAACCGGTGACCGGGGACAGGGAGGGAGAAACAGAACTGCCTTAAAGCTACAAGAGCTACCATTCCCCGAGCTTGCAAATCACAGAACGGCAGACCTTCCTAGAAAAGAGGTTCAAAGCGAAGCCCTACGCTTCATCACATCAAAAACTGAGTGAGTTTCAGTGGAGGTTAAAGAAGAAATTGACCAAAACAACACAAAACTCAAAGAAGCATGGTGTAGTTTGACTATTACTGAACGCCTTGACACGGAGGTATCAGTGTTAGAAATGATAACATAAATTATGTTCTATGAGATATGTTTATGTAATAGATATTAGAGATGTAATAAATGCACCTTTTATAAGTATTAACAACAATAACAGAGTTGCCATTTTTTGTTCATTTACGTTGTGGTTCACTTAACACTTTGCTTTCACGTAATGGTTCTGAAAATCCTGTGAGCTCGGGACAGCGTCCACAGGGCCTGGACGAGCGGACGGACCGAGCGGCTGAGGCTCTTGACCACCGTCCCAGGGCTCGGGGCTGAGACCCAGGTGTGCTAAGCGAGTCTGTGCCTGTTAAACACACATCCCTACTTCCACCAAGACCTGTGGAACCACCGTCAGAATAATGCCATTCCGGTTTTGCGTAGTTTTCTCTTCTATTTGTAGTTATTTTCCTCTTCCAGCCTTTCGCATACACCCTCCACCTATATCCCGTATTTCATTCCTAGAGAACACTTTGGGACGTTTTTCTCCCGCAAAGGCACGGCTGCTGGTTTTGCCTGTTACTCTGTTTTTTAACGATTATTCTTCCACAATATTTTGACATACCGGAGTCACGTCCTTCTCGACGCTTTGAAATGAAACGCGCTTCGACAATAACATTGCGGCTGTAACTCGAATTCTCACTCACACGGTATAATGATGTGCTTTTGCACGAAATGTGGAAAAAAAAGCGGACAGCAGAAGACCCAGAGAGTGGAAATTAAACTCTTTTCACGGCGGATGCGGTGGTCAGTAAGCAGAATAAAAAGCCAATAAAATACAATTTTAAAGCATCTTCTTTGTTTTTAATCCTCACCCGAGGATACTTTTTTCCCATTTATCTTCAGATAGAGTGGGGAAGGGGGAGAGAGAGACACATCGACTGATTGCGTCCTGCACGCCCCTGACCAGGGCTGGGGATGAACCGCCACTGAGGTACGTGCCCTTGGCCGGCATCGAACCCTCAACTCATTGGTCTGCAGGCTGACGCTATAACTGCCGAGCCAAACTGGCCAGAGCATCAGCCTTTTAAACGAGGGGAGCAAGGAGAACTATACGGTGAGTCTTCTTTAAAGAGATGGAGGTCCCGGACGCACTTTCATCTGTCAGCCAAAGCACTGGATAAGGACGCTAACGTAGAGAAATATCCCACTGAGAGACACTTGCTGTGGAAGGTCTATGCACGGAGAGAGTAACATCGATGGGGCGTCTACCTGGTTGAGGTGGACCTGGATGGCAGTCAGGTGACTGATGGCAAGCACTGGAAATGACCACGATGGAGGGAAGCACTGGAACCATCGATGAGCCGAATTGCACGGCATGTCTGGTCTGGATGGTGTGATGAATGCTTTCTGGAGAGAGAGAAAGGTCGGTGAGGGGAGAGAGAAGAACTCGCAAAAGATGCTTTGCTCGTTGCCCGAAAGTTAAAACGAATACAGAACGACGGGGCCTGCTTTTCAAGATGCTCCGTCATAGCACAGAGTTCGACGTGGATCGCAACCTGGGGGGTGACGTCATTTCTGGGAGGACAGCAGAACGTGGGAGAGAAGCCTGTGAATGACACCGTGCTCCAGCCCAGCCGGGGTCTTGGCCGACTGCTGAGCCACCAGCTGTCGCCCGCTGGTCAGGTGCGGGCTGGGGAGCGTGCCCGAGTCCTCACAGCGGAACCAGAGGCACCGAAGGAAACCCAGCCTCTCCCCGCGGTGGCCGTCGCAAAGCCCGTGGGTCCTGCAGGGTCACAGAGGTGAAAATAATTTGGGTAGCACGCATGGATTTCGCCATTTGTCCTTTCCAATGGCGTGTTATCCATGTGCAGTGCTGAGGTGTGGTGTGGAAGGAGCCTGTACTCCCACACTGAAATCACTCAGCGTGTGTCTGATGAGCACACCACGGTCCTGTGAATTTTCTTGCAGAGCGGCCCCAGGAAGCCGACACATGTCTTAAAGATTCTCGAAGTTACTTTGATGTTTCCACTGTTGTTGAAATACTTTAGGCCATCAGAGACGTCCTATGGATGGACCAAGAGATGCCCTGAAAGGCACAGGATCTACGTGGCGGTAACTACACATCCCACTGAGCGCTGTGCTCGGGAAGGGCTGTGACATGGGGAAGTGAGGTGACCTTCGCATCCACATGCCCAGGTCAGCAGCTGTCAGTCACCGCTATCTGTGCAGAAAAACTGCTACGTGGTACGTATTATACTCACTGCGCGGTGTGACGTGCGTTTAATCTCTGGGGGCTGTGGAAGAGACACATACAAATAAATAAATTATAAATTCCGTGTTTAGTATTACTCCACATGCCGGTTTCATCCTGTGCTTTCCCTATGATATTTACATCAATAAACATACGTGCGTATGGACAAATACTTATGTCACAGAAAAATGTTCAAATACACACACATCTATATCTCCGTGAGCTAGTCTCCAACAAAGGCTTTATAAATATTCTCAAGTTATAGTGCACAAAATGTTTGTACAAAGACTCATTTCCTTTTTTTAGAGGGTGAAAATTAGGAATTGAAATTCACCTGTTCACAAACGGCGGCAGTTTCTTACCCTTGAGCTTTGCTTAGAATGTGCTCCTCTCCCCCTCTCCCTCTCTCTCCCCCTCTCTCCCTCTCCCTCCCCCTCTCCCTCTCCCTCCCCCTCTCCCTCTCCCTCCCCCTCTCCCTCTCCCTCCCCCTCTCCCTCTCCCTCCCCCCTCCCTCTCCCCCTCCCTCTCCCCCTCTCTCTCCCTCTCTCTTTCCCTCTCTCTCTCTCTACATGGGCATGTGTGTGTGACTACCTACCTCGATGTACCTATCTCTCTGTATATCCACACACAGCCACGTACCTCCTCCCAGGACCTGCGAACTTCATGTCCTGCCTCTGGAGTGTGGGTGACACAGGTCTTTTCCTGATTAGGAGCCAGCAGTTACGGTGACACTTCCACTCCCGCTCAT
Organism: Tadarida brasiliensis; assembly: GCA_030848825.1. Lineage (NCBI taxonomy): Eukaryota > Metazoa > Chordata > Mammalia > Chiroptera > Molossidae > Tadarida > Tadarida brasiliensis. The sequence goes on along the minus strand of CM061278.1, from coordinate 25,350,572 downwards.
AAACAGCTCTAGCCCGGCCGGTGTGGCTCAGTGGTTGAGCGTCGACCCATGCACCAAGAGGTCGCCGGTTCGATTCCTGGTCAGGGCACATGCCCAGGTTGTGGGCCCAATTCCCAGTGGGGGGCATGCAGGAGGCGGCCAATGGATGTTCTCTGTCATCGATGTTTCTATCTCTCTCCCTCTCCCTTCCTTTCTCTAAAAATCAATAAAGAAAAAAACAAACAAACAAACAAAAAAAACAGCCTTCACTCACTGCCATTCTGGGGCAAGCTCCCCCAAAGTCTAGTATTTCTCTCTGAGTTCTTGTTCCTTTTCTCCACGGGAGGGAAAATCTGTGCCCTGGAGGCGTTCTCTCACAGGGTCCCAGTGGCAGCCGGTGTGTCCCGGGCCCTCGGCAGGCCCTTGACATCTTACAGGCGCGCAGTCAAGAGAGGTTCTGAGCTCGCGGCTCAGTGATGCGGTCCCGCTCCGGGCCCTCGGCAGTGATTGCAAGAGTTTAAGACGGGCAGGTCGCGTCGGAAGTTTCCTGGCATCGGGACAGCGGAGGGAGATGTAGGTAGAGTGCCATCTGCAAATATGCCAGCGTAACGTTTGCCCACTGCCCAGCACCTCTCTCCGCAAAGCTTCCCTCGTGCGCGGCAAGGTTTTATTCTGAACCTGAATCTTTCATCGGCGGAAATTTCACCCTATAATTTATTTTGAACTCTTATCATTCCTCCCTATCGATCCCCAGATCTTACATTCATTGTCATTGAACCTGTAAGGATAATGAGATATTTAATAGCAAAAATGATTCAAATCAATGTATCTGCTTTCTTTTTCTTCTTTGAATAGTAAGGTTTAACTCTGGACAAAAGTCAATGTCGAATAAAAGGACCATGCTGGGATGTGTTTATTTATTTGTGTGTGATTTTAAGATTTTCAGTGGCAGTCAAGAAAAGCTGTTGCATTGTTTATTATCCTGTTGATGTGAAATTATCTTACTGCAAACTCTTAATGAAATATATACACTGTGAGCATGTTATGTTTTAATTTTATAACTTTAATATTATAATTCAATATTTAATTTAAATTTTTTAAATAGTTTTGATGGCATCCTATTTACATAATATTAAATATAATAACTATTAAAAGAGCTGCTATGAATTTATCACATTTATGCATTCATAAAATATTTATTGATACTGTATTGTGGTCCAAGTAGTATGCACTTATAATTTTTAAAATAACATATTGGCTTAAAATGGGGAAAAAAACAAACAAACCCAAGATGATTTATTAGGGGGAGAAAGAGAGAGGGAGAGAGATTTCTATTATGGCTAATTATGAGATCGTGTATTTATGTAAAGTAAATATATGTATTTACCTTTATGTTAATTATTTAAAATAATATTCAAAGTACATCCAATTGCCAGGTGCTTGAGGCGAGTGACGGGAAGAAAGATATTAGTTGGCTGATTACGCAAATGATTTTAATTATGAATTTTACTTTAAAAAATCTAAGATGATACAAAAAGCACAACACAGACACAGTGTAAATGCGCAATTGTGTGTTTCCGAGATACTCATTTATTACCATTTTGACTTTTAAGTGGAAGAGAAAAATATCGTGAATTTTCAGCGGGAAAAACATGAATTCTTACTGACGTCAAGATGCATATCGCCCTGGCCGGTTTGGCTCAGCGGTTAGAGCGTCGGCCCGCGGACCAGGGAGTCCCGGGTTCGGTTCCCGCTAAGGGCATGTACCTCGGTTGCAGTTTATCCCCGGCCCTAGTTGAGGTCGTGTGGGTGGCAACCAGTCGATGTGTCTCTCTCACATCGATGTTTCTCTGTCTCTCTTCCCCACTCTCTCCGTCCCACTCTATCTGAAGATAAATGAAAAAAAAAAAATGTCCTCGGGTGAGGATAAAAAAAAAAAAAGATGCATGTGTAACTGACCGTAAAAATTAATCCAGATTCCCACGATCGGCCCTTGGTTATAAACCTCCAGAGGAGGGAAAACAAAGAAAAGGTAAATGTCAATAAAACGCATAAAACGTACGCTGTGCTCATTATAAGGGGAGGCCACGCGTCCAAGGCCAAGGGCGCCCTTCTGAGTGGCTCCCCTTCTTCTTCTGCCGCCAGCTGGCCGCGGGTGAGCAGATTCATCCAGCCGAGCCTCAGTTTCTTCAACTGTGAAATGATAGGGTTGGACTGGAGGAAAACTGGGCTTCTCTTTAGTCCTACAATAATTATGGTTACAGGACCTAGCTAAGTAGAGACATCGTGTAGCCTTTAATTACCGGCTGGGTGACCAGCACGGGGGCCATATGGAACCTCTTAGCTGTCTCCTATCCGTAATAGGACAATAGCCTGTCATTTCAAAGAAAAACTCTCCAAAATGTTTCTCATACTCACTATTCAAATTTGTTCCCAAAATGGACCAAAAGCCATCCTATCATTTTATTACCAGTAAGCAATGCATCTCCTTCTTAGTGTGTATATAAACCAGTAATCTCTAGGCATCTGATAAAGCAGTGTTTTAACACAGCATGGTGGGACGCAGGTTTGGGTCTCCAGAATGTGTGTTTTCTCCCTCGATTCCTCCGCCTTCGTCGACTTCAATGCTTCTGAAAGATCTCGCTGCGTTCCCCATGCTCTGGGTGGAATTAACACTGTTCTCTAAGCTCTGAGGGAGGAGACAGAATTACTGGAGATTATTAACAAAATTATCACACATTCACTCTGTTCTTTGTTTCGGTCTTCCTCTCCAGAAAACCTCTCTCGTTCCATTGGGTGGGAGGGGGCAGGAGAAAGCCGAAACCCACGGGGTTCCCTCGGCTCCTCACATATTACTTTTCTAAACTAACAAACGTAACTAAGAGCTTTTCCCGACTGGCCTACACGAGTCAGTTCACAGGTATCCGTCTTTCTTTGTATAGCTGTGACTCTGCATCTTGACGAGAGAAAGCCGTAGTGGGTATGTTAAAAGTGGGGTGACTTGGCTCTTTGAGAGTACCCCGAAGCCCCACGCGTGTCTCCCGACTCTCCGGCTGCGTGCGAGGCTGGTGGGTGACACTCGCTTTCACGCCCTGTCCCCTCACCCACACAGGTAGGCACAGTCTGCACCTCGGAGAGGCAGCCTGTCACTTCCTGTCTCAGAACATTGTCCATTCATTCATTCTTGTCCATTTTCTTCCCGTGACGACTCCAGAGGTTACACAGAAACCCATATTCTGGTAGATTTTGCAGTTAAAAAAACAAACCCAACATTTTAAACGAAGATTTAAAGAGAATCTATTCCTAATAACTTTGCCAAACAGAGGGCTCTTATAAATCATAGCAAATTCTGAATTTGAGATAATGAAATTTTCTGGAGCAATGAGAAGAAGACATTTTATGAAAATATAAATTCCCACAGTTGGGGTGGTGACAAGTGCCTTTGGAAGTTTTCCTCTACTTGGGTGTATTAGTTAATATTTTTTACATTTGTAATAAAATGTAGACCTTTTTAAAGAAAAATACCTTGAAAATAAGCTGACAAGATTATTTTTAAATTCAAATACTATAGCCTTTGTTTCTTCTAACAATCAAAACTTTATCTTTTCTCATCACTGTGATTTTATAGCTCTTGAAATATTCATAAAAGATGAAATATCGGTTTCAGATGCAATATCGTAATTTATGGTCCTGAGGATGAGTTTGTGTCTGTCTCTGCGTCTCTATGTATATACAACATGCAACAATGAAATAGCGATTTTTACTTCTTTCTATGGGTTGATTAGCTGGTTAAACATCAACTATGTATTTTCTCCTTTATTAATCAAAAGATCCGCATGAAATAGATATTATGAACTCATTTCTGCTGATGGGGAAACAGAATTTGAACAGTTGCCTGCAGCTACTGAAAGAGAAAGTGAAAGAGAAAGGCGGATTTTCAGAGTCGGTAACAACTGGGTGGGTGGCGAGCCCTCTTTGTTTGAACGCTTCCCTCATCCCTTCCACAGCTGCTGTCTGCCAGGTCACCCACGGCCTCGTAACGGGCTGGGTGTGCCTGAGCCACGGAGAGCACCCTTTCCCCGGAGGGGAGAATCCGTGTCTGGTGCAGGGTGGACGGACACTGGGCAGGTGCCTGAGGACTGCTTGTTGACTTTTGCATGATGTACTTAACATACTTACACGTGGTTGGGACGCACACGCCCATCCCCTGTCACTGCGACGAGTCTATCAAAGGTCGTCGCCACGATATTCTGTCAAAACTGCCCCCGATTCGCCGTGCCTTCCGAGTCAGCACCCAGGAAACAACCGTTGAAGGCTTCAAGCTATTTCACGAGTTCTAAGACCGTTTATTTTTAAATGATTGATTCAGAAAGCACTGGAAAAGGTCTAAATGCAATTTCCCAAATAGGTTAGAATGAAAGATTAAGTACATTAACAAAAATATGCAAGGTCGCACTGGCGATGCTGCCGGCAGAGGTTTGGTCCACGTCGGGCAGCGGGGACAAAAGTGAGCGTGTCCATGTGTCAGCTGGAGAGCTCTACATTTCAACGCTTGAGTTTAGTTTCTTAACCCTCACCCTCTCCTTCCTTATTTATGTATTTATTTTTAATTCTATTACACTTGATGGTTTGGGAAGGACAGTGACCTACGAATCAGGAAGCTGTGCTGGCTTTCTCTTCCTAGTCCCTCCTTCGTCTCCTGCAACGACTTACCACTGGGTGAGATAAACCCACTTTCGGGTGAGAGTAGGAATACTTCCCAAAACTGGCCTTTTGGCCTTTCTGGTGACGAACACGCTGGTAAGAGGAAACCAAGAATTTTCACAGTGCCCTTGAAAAAATGTTCACTTGTCATTGGCATACGATATTCTGTTAGGTTCAGGGTACCATATAGTGATTCGACGTCTGCGCCCCTTCCGAAGTGACCCGCCTGTCCCCATGCAAAGCTATGAGAACATAGTGACCATGTCCCCCTCGCTGTGCTATAATACATCTCTGTGGCCTGTCCAGCACTTTCCCACGATGGCTGTGCTAAGCCCAGGACGTGCCGTTTCCTGGAGGTCTCTCTGAAATTAAAAAAAAAAACAAACGATTATTCTAAAGGAGGAGAGAACTTTTCACTCCACTCTTTTAAAAATCTTGTTTCAAAACTAAAAGAAAGGAAGCCGACTGCGACTGGCCAGTGTTGAAAGGGGAGATTAAATGTGCCGGGAGCGTGGCTTTTACACGTTAGGAGGTGATGCAGTTCTAGAGGACGGGACTCCGCAGCTCCTGGAGGGTTTTCCTGCCCGCGGGGTGTGAATAGACCGGGGCAACGTGAACTACTTGAGCTGTGACAGCACTTACCAGTCAATACTATCAATATAAGTCATTTATCAACAGTCATTTTTAATATCTCCGCAACGCTTTTTCCTAGTTCACAAACACCTGACGTGCGTGCCCCGACTTATTTTAATTCACCCGCAGACCACATTTACATCCAAATGGAAGTGGCGGCATCCGAACAAAAGAGCGAGGGCAGGAGAACCAACTGAATGAATTCCCAATATGACTTCTGAAGGCAGACGATCTAAAAGCTGTAATTTCAGTTTGAGCCTAAGACTCCTTAAACACAGTAATTCCGGGAACGCGGCTTTGCCATTGGACAGCGTTGATCGCCCGGTGATGTATCCTGACACTCCCCCAAATATGCCCCGGGGCTAATAATTCATTCACATTTCAGTGCTGTTATTAGCGACTAATCCAAACAATCGAGAGAAAGACAATGAGTGGATGACCTTGAGCCATGACCTGCTCGGTGAACAACATTTATTTTGTGCTTGTCACAGATGTCAGCGGGTCCCTGAGACCGTGACGAATCCTCCAACATCAAGCAAACAAGGGGAACCCTCGTCGCACGAACCTCAGGTCCCTTGTCAGTATTCGGATAATATCGAGAGAACGCATCCATGTGCTACGCTTTCTGTAAGAGAAACAAAAGAAGATCTCGTTCTAATAAATAGAGACAATTCAGGCATGGGTCGCCGTGGACACATTCAAACAGCGATTTCTTTTTTCACTTCAGCCGGTGAGAACATTGAAGAATTGCATCCATTTCGAGCCAGAAAAAGCATTCCGGCTCTCCCAGCAAAGCGGTGGGAGTTGAACGGACAGTTCCTCAGGGGCTCCTTTGGCAAAATATTTTCAACACAGTCTGCCAAGTGAACACTCCCTCCTGCTCACCTCCTCCTCGTTTCTCAAGAACTTTGAATTTTTGAAGAAATGTGGTGCTCTCGGCCTTTGGCAATATGGAATGCATTAAGGGAAAACCCATCAATAAATGCTTACAGTCTCGTGAGAAAGAGCGGACACCTCGAATTGACCTTCTGGACACCAGGGGGAGAGGCAGCCGACTGGCAGAAGAAGGAGGCAGGGGAAGAAATCAGTGGCATGGCCGCCGATGCACTCACTGTATTCCTTGGATGTGTGGGAGCCTATTCTTCTTGGGGTGTCCCAGTTACAAATGTGGGAAGGAGGGATGGAGAGAAATGGATTAGGCAGAATCAATGCCTGGTGAGGAGAGAGGGTTAGCTGGTCCCCTGTCTGAAAACCTCCCGCAAAGGCAATGAAAGTGTATGCTGATTTAATACAAAATCCCCAATAGAAAAGGCCGAGTTGGAATTCCCTGGGCGGTGTGAGAGCCGAGAAAATCAGTGTCCCAGTGCTACAGAAATGAGGGAAAGACTCATCCATCCAAAACAAATTCCATGGGTCCGAGCCTTTGGTACTTCTTCCTCCTTGAAAATTTTATTCTCCGCATGGATTCTACTGTAGTTAAAATGGATAATATGATGGGTACAGCCAATGTGTGGAGAACGTCTTAGAAGAAAATTATTTTTCATTGTATCATCTCCTTCCATCAACCCAGTGTAAGTCCAACAAATTTCAAAAGTTGATCGTATCATTATTTTTTTTTTTTTCACATAGGCAAAACCGAAAATGTTCGTTATGGACGCGATCCTTTGTATACCTTCAGCTCGAGTTTTTAATGTTGACCATTTCAGCGGACTCCAAAATAAAATAGTAGAGTCCAAACAAGCCTCAAGTAGTTTTTTTCTGCAAATTCTCACTGCCCTCGGGGTTTTTTTGCACAGAATGAGAGGGGCTTATGTTAGAACATGTGTTGAATCATGAAGCCTCGGAGACTACGGGAAGGAAAGGAAGGAGGGCTGTGTAAACGGTAAAGAAACACGTTAGAGAGTCTGGAGTGAGAGGTTGAGGCGGCACCTGGACAGTCACCCCAACACTTGATTCCAGGTACCCAAAATAAACAGCAAAAAACAGGCAAGACTCCAGATGAGCCCAGGACAATAATGTGCCACCGTGAGAGTCCCCTGAGTCCTGAGAAGGTTCTCGGGTCTCTCTTTCTGCAAAGCACTGTGCAGAACAGACTTGGAAAAATAGTGATCAATTATCTCTATTGGGCCCTGCAGCAGGGGCTTTCCATGGGCTAGGGGTCCCTACGAAGGCCTTGCAATGTGGTCACAATGACAAAGCAGACCTGCTATAGCCAAGTTGCTTACCAGCCTCAGGGCAGGTATTAATAGGGTCAATGTCTAATAGGCACATGCATACATTATTATTATTATTATTATTATTATTTACAAAAGTAGAATTCTCAGCTTGCTTTCCTTAAGGGTTCAGCTTGATGCTTCTAGAAAACCCGGAGGAAAGCCTGTGGGACATTCCCCACGGTCTTCCCTTCAGCGTGAGAAAACCCAAAGTCCATCCAAGGTCGTGGTTTCCCAATGTTCCCCGGGCTGCTCAGCATGGAGCTTCCCAAGAGCTTCTGGGGCTCCTATTGCTCTTCTTCTTCTAAAGCCATGGGATTGTGGGGGATATCCTCTATGCCGCACATTGCCCCACGCGGGACCCTTTAACACCTGTCTTCTCAGAAAGCCCCGCATGGAACTGGGGGTTCCCGTGGAGCCCAGACGGAAGCTCATGACACAGCACGGAGAACAAACCACAGCTAATCTCTCCACATTTCCATCTCCACTGGGTGATTCTATGCAAATGTTTTCCCTTCATGCAAATGTCCCATGTCAACCATGTTGCAGCTCACTGTGTCGGAGGTTCCTTCCATCTTGTGGTTGACCCACACCTGTGCTGATGACGCAGGTGTTCCCGTTGTCCTCACTTAACAGATGACAGACTCTGGCAGCTTGCAGGTCCGATGCTCAGTGGACAGTCCTAGAACTGTCTGGATGCCGAAACTGAGCAAAACCTGGGGTACGTTGGGAATGTCTGCTTTTCAAGCGATGGAACGTATAAGAGATGGATCTGGGAACAGGTGTCCACAGAGCAAGGGGTGCCTGTGAAAGTGAGTGGGGGGGCTCCCGAGGGTGCCAGAGTCCTGATTTCGCTGAATCACACCACTCCTTCTCCCTGGAATCACTACCCACTCGGGTCAAATGAGCATGTCCTCATTGCTGAGCAGAATCATGAACCTCCCCCGGGCACCCCATCTCTGCAGAAGCGAATGTGGGCGTCACTACCTTAATCTGAGAACTTGAACCAGCACAAATGCAGCAACATGAGTAAAAGCTCAGGTCCTGGGACCCTGCCGCCTGGGTCTGAAAACAGCTTTCACAGTGTCTGTGGCCCTCAGGAACCTGTTGAACACTTCTTCGTCTGTAAGGGGGCCTTGCAATGCTGTCTCCATCACAACTTTGGTAGGAAAATTAAAGTTAGCATCTGTAAAGTGTTTAATATTTGGAACAGTATCTGCCCACAACAAAGGACCTTGCAGTGTATTAAAGAATTAATGTGTGGAAAAGACCACCTGTGGCTGGTCGGTTGAGCCAGCAGGTGCGTCCTCATTTCTCTGGGGTCTGAGTTAGCTCCACCCTCTGTAATTACCCGGAGTGATGCACTGAGAATGGGGGTAGGGATGGCTTATGGGTTTCAGATCACAACTGTGTGGTATTTATATAACTTTGGAACCTACCAAACCCACATATTCTTGATATTTGATTTCCATTGGCTCTTGGCAAAAATATGCATTTCCCCATGTAAAGAAAAAGGCTTGCTGTAGATAATGATATCAAATATTCAGCTCTTGCAAAATAGCATTCTGGTGAGAGGAAGGTAAATTAATCAGACTCCTGGTAATTAAATCTCTGTGAAAATGCACACACACACACACACACACACACACACAATCCTGGGAAAGATGAGCACTGTAGAAACCCATTTTCCGTCAAATCCTAGACCTCACAAGCTCACGAGATACGTTGCACCTGTTTAAATGGGTGCTTTGTTGAGCAACACAATTCTTTATCACTTTAGAGACCTTTAAATACATTTACATGTAATTTGCTTTCGCCTGGTTTTATTAAAAGAAGAAACCCTAAGTGAGTTTATTTTTGTAGTTGCAGAATGAAAATATTAATATCCACTTAAAGGTCAGTCCTGGGTGCGCATCGGCCTGTTTTCAACGATATCTATATGCCGGGTCCCCACCACGTTTTCCGGAAAGAGCGGAATTTCTGAGTTTCGGAACGTGGCCCTTGTTTGGAAATGACCTGAAGTTCAGTGCAGAGATTTTAGGATGTTACTATTTTAGGAAATAAATGAATGTGTTGGCCTATAACCCACATTCCATTTTACCTGGAAAATTACATGCCACAGGCCGTGAGGCGTATTTTCTCTTAATAAAGAGTTGTGCAATGCCGTGATGTTGATGACAGGGACCAAAGGCAAGGGTCTGCTTTCCCAGGAGGAGTCAGATCTCTGGACCGGTCTCAGTTGTCTTCTCCATCTTTTCCTTCTTTATTTTTTAAAATAACGACACAGAAATTGTTTAGATTACATTGCATCTGCTCACTCGCAATGTTGATATTTCCGTCATAGGAACCCGTGCTTTCCAGCTGAAGTTCAGATTCTGGTTTAATGGGCATACTTCTGGGTTTCCCACATTTTATTTCAGAGGTTGAGCCAAGCTCCAATTAGATTCTTATTTTCCGTTCTTTTCTCTTAAAAGTAATCCCACAAAATCGATACAGGGTGGGGCAAAAGTAGGCTTACAGTTGCGATTATGTGAGACACAGAATTTCTTCTTGTACTACTATTCATGAATTATTGTATGATTTTTAATACAAACAGCTGTAAACCTACCTTCGCCCCACCCGCATGCTTATCGATGGTCTGTTTAGGACAATTTAGGGAGACTGAAAAGATAAGCTATACAATATGAACCTGATACTTCAGCCTACAAAATTCTCTTTAAATCCTTTCCTTTAGAAAAAGTAAAGCAAAAATAGTGTGCGTCCAGACTCGTATCGGACACGTGAGCTCATTTAAATGAGGGATGGTCAAGAACACACCGGTTCAAGCAAAGGCGCCGTTCCCCCCCAGGACAGACGCTCAGCTCGCCCGCCCGCCCTTCAGAAGCGCAGGAGGCGAAAGGAGGCTTATGAGGTCACTTCATCAATGATTCATCCGTTCCATCTGCTGATTGTGTTACTCAAGGAAATCATTTGGAATTATTCAAATGCTATTGTTTTCTCCCACCAGCAGTGTTGTCCTTTGATGCCACATCTTGAGCTCCGCCCGCAGGAATTTCGCAATGCTTTCGAGAGTAACAGTCTCCAAGGCTCCTTCTCAAAGGGTGTCCTGCTCGACTCTTAGCGACATCTGACTTCTGTCTCTCATCGTGGACCCAAGGTGGCCAGCCAGCCAGGGAGGAGCCAGGCGATGCCACGCATAGGAGTTTGTTGTAGTGTCTCAAAGCAATACTTAGTTACGACTTCTAAAACAATGTCAGAATTATTCCCTAATTATAGAACGTTGACAGGGACGGATCCGATAAGCTATTATTGATGTATAAATGTAAAAAGCCCTACAAGTTATCACGGGACAAATTTGTTCCCTGGGCTTGAGGGCAAGATATACTCACCACAGAGTGTTCAAGTTTGCAAAAAAAATAGAAATAATAATAATGCATAATGTGTGGGCATGTGCTTTTATTTTTCTGAAGTTATTTACTATTGTTTTAGTGCTTCACATACTTAGGTCTATCTGTATTTACTGTATAAATATCTATTCAGGAGATATTACATGCCAGGCACTGTGTTGAGTATCGGGGATGAAGGACCGTTAGTATCTGCCCTTGAGGAATTCCCAATGTGTTTAGCAGAGGTAGGTCATAGACGTTCATCCATTTACCCCACAGTGTGCTAAGGAGGCTGAGATTGATACACAGAGGGCTCTAGGGACCCAAATGAGAACGTAATCCTGACTGGGCGAGAGGCGGAGTTTTCAAGCCTACAGAGAAGATCTTTGATGTGGGCACTGAGAAGTGGAGAATGTTCTACACAGTCGAGAAAATATTCCTGGTAAAAAAGATCTGAGCAGTTACTTAGTTCACTTGCTTCATTTTCAAGATGAAGACCAGGAGACTTGGGGCTGTGAAGGGATGTGTCGAAAGGCACCCAGAACACAAGGCGAAGAGGAAGGGAATCCAGAGGGCTTGGTTTCCAGGTTACAGGACTCCCCGTTTCACATGGGACTCTGTCCCCAAACCCCTGTGTCCTTCCAAGATCCCTCCCCTATGTCCAGTCAGGCCAGTTAACACGGGTTCATTGTCTAACAGGAAGACAATTAAAGGAAGATTTCTTCTAAGGGAGGCAACACTTAAAGAAAAAATCTAGAAGTGATGTTTTTAGTCATTGTTTCAACATGTTCCCATTTATTTACTTCACCTGATAGTGTTTATCTGGACACTATTTCGTTTCGTACGAAAAAATAAGTATCATATGACTGACCTTTTTATTGACTGCCAGAAATCCTCAAATGGCAAGTGTTATTTGTTATTGAAAACATTTCTTGCACCCCCTGTCCATCTGATGGCAGTTTTCAGGGCCTGGCAACTTTGAATCAGGCCTTTTGCCATTTGACAGCTGGTCAGAAGTGTGAGTGGCCAAAATACCATGTGCCCTGACTGTGAAAAATCGGGGTGTGAGCCTCAGCTTAACTGCCCACGTGGCATTCGGTTCTGATTTACATGGTCCCGATGACAGTGGTTAGATATCGATGCTCAAATTCTTCTGCGTCCTTGCAGTTCTGTTTATGGAGAGGCCCATCCGATGTCCAATCTATAGAAAATGCATCTGGAGTGTTTGCGGATCTCCATATAATTCAAGCACGTGCCTGTGTTTGGATTTGCCGTAGCGCCAGGGAAGGCGGGCAGCAGCCCGGGCACTCAGGTGTGGCATGGAGCCATATTCTGCCCTTGGACAGAATGAGCAGAACATCTCAGTCATTTCGATTTAATATTTTTCTTGTAATACATAGAATAGCTTGAATTTGAACTGTAAGAGCCAGTCGGTGGCCTTGTTGATCAAATTTGTACATGAGGTTTTAATGGATTAAGAAAATGGAGAAAGGCGGCTTTTCACCTTATTTTGGTCGTTTGAAATTATGAAATTAGTTTGGCCACCTGGTGATCACGTGGCAGTTAGTAACTGTTCATTGATTAGCTGTTATAGAAACATACATGTAATCATATGTGGGTCAATGTTGTTAAGCTGTAGAGACCGTGTTCTTTAAACCACCTACATGGGCTTCTTAAAGAAGCCAGTAACTGCGCTTCTAACATAATTAACTTTATTCTCACTTCTAATATAACTAATGTGAATACATTTAGTCTATCAATTAAATGCTGAACTAGTTATTAGTATCAGTGGATACATTTTAATGTATACCAATCAGTATAATAAATACTACTGTAATTGTAACACATGCTAAAGTATCTATCTGCACCACAAAAATGGTCAGATGTCACAGATTATTCCTTTGGTTGCCACTGAGGTGTCATTTTTGTTTTTTGCTTTTAGTTATTAAGGGAAAATGGTTTAACCTTTCGATGATTATTCTGACACAGAGCACAACAAAACACCCATTTTTTTCTCCATTTAATTCTAGCACATTGATCATGCTTAAATGTTAACCTTAATGTTTGAAATGTTAGGGAATCAAATGGGAAATGAAATTTAGTGTCTTTTATATTTACTGTGTTGTACATGTTGAAACAAGTGAGACAAAAATCATTAATGCTTTCTGCAAAATTACCATACCCCAAAGAAAATAACCATACTAATTGATTTTTCCCTTCAGGGAAGTGTGGTGTCTTCTTCCAAGGACAAAAATAATCACTCAACTCCTCCAACCCCCCACCCCCAAATTTGAAAAACAGGACGTGGGAGCATATCTATCACATCATGTGAAATATAAACTATATTGACTGACCCTCCTTCAAAATGAGACCTTTCTGGGGTGGTTATTGGAGGACAGTGGCCATTCAAATGCAAATAGAGGCCCCCTTTTGCACTTGAACTCACCATGACCCGCCTCAGAGCCCTGTCATAAATAGGTCATAATGTCCGTCCTCTGGAACCAGCCGCAGAGACACCACGGCAGTCTAGATTTGCACACACAGCTCAAGACTAGACAGACGTAGAGAAGTTGAGTCTCCCACTGGTCACGGGGTGGCGGATTAAAGAAAGACTGTTCGGGTTTTCAGTCTTTTTGCCCTTGGTTCAGTCGGGGCTACACTGGAAAGGAAACGGTACATTTGTTTCTCTGGTGTGTGTCTCCCTAAACCCACGCCCTGCATGCCCTGTGGGTTTAACGCAACGAGACACAAGGTGGTTCAGCTGGACGGGGCTCTCTGTGCCTGTCGATGATAATCATACGTGCGCCTAATGCCACGTATAAGTGTACCTATTCTCATAATGCCAATTTCAGGCATATATGCTCGTAACGCCGCGTATAAGTATATTCTCATAATGCTGATTATAAGCATGAATATTCTCATAATGGCGATTTATAAGTATGAATATTCTCATAATGCCAATTATAAGTATGAATATTTTCATAATGCCAATTATAAGTATGAATATTCTCATAATGCCAATTATAAGTATATATATTCTCATAATGGCGATTTATAAGTATGAATATTCTCATAATGCCGATTATAAGTATGAATATTCTCATAATGCCGATTATAACTATTCTCTTAATAACGATTATAAGTGTATATTCTCATAATGCCATGTATAAATATAAACATTCTCAGAATGCCGATTATAAGTATATATATTCTCATACTGCCAATTGATAAGTATATACAGTCTCATAGTGCCGATTGATAAGTACATATATTCTCTGCAGCTTGGTAATTTTACTTCTTTGGGTATAAAAACCTAAAGGATATAGAAGTACTGATGAAGCCTAAATATGGTTAAGGAAACTGAGAGGAGTTTCCCAATGCATTCAGAGTAGAGTTGATGACCTACCTTTATGGGAGGGTTAGTGCATATAAATTAAACAAGGGAGACATGGAAAATGATGATGCTGTACCCTGCCAACACTGCCATATTCTAGGACAGTTTTGGAGGGAATGATCTTCATCAGGGTGCTCTCCAGACAAACGAGAAGATGTGTTGGATACTAGACAGAAGACGAAAATGGCGACTGGGAACACCCGCTATTTCCAGATGAGTTCTTGGGCAATGAGAGCGGAAAGGAATAAAGGTCAGAATTTTCAGTGGCCCTGGTTCAGATCAGCCCGGCTAAACACATGGCTCTCAACACTTGTCTACGGAGTTTGTGTCTGCATGAGGTCACCTCAGAGGAAAGGGGCCTTTAAATGGTGGTCTCTTAAAACTCGTTCATTGTAGCTTAGAATCCCATGTTCACTAGCATTATGAAAATGCCAATTGATCATTTTGTTTTAATCACCACGTTCCGCTTAGGACAGAAACATTCGTCCTGGCTGGTAAACTGGTTTTTTCTCTCTTTCTCTCTGCTAGAGATGGCCTTAGATGGCTCCCGTTAATGGATAACATAGGACCGATGTGATCATGAACATCCAAATAGCTGATCTTCGATGCAGATGCCGATGAGGTTCCCACAATATAGTCCCCAGAATATGTAAATGCATATGCATGTACAGGTGGGCAAAAGTAAGTTTACAGTTGTGAATATGCAAAACACAGTCTATTCTTGTATTATTATTTGTTAATCATTGTATTCCATATGAGCAACTGTAAACCTACTTTGGCCCCACACTGTACACCCACACACAGGGAGTCCCCCCAAAAATATATACACACACAATTAAACAATGTCTGTAGATTTTATTACATTTTGAAAATGAAATGTATTTTAATAAACACTGCCTTTATCATTATTCAAAGTGTGTATACATTATTTGGGGACACCCTATATATAATTTTTTAAAATTTAAATTTATTTTTTAAATATGTTTTTATTGATTTTTAGAGAGAGATGAAGGGAGAGAGAGAGAGAGAGAAATTGATGAGAGAGAAACATAGATCGACTGCCTCCTGCACGCCCCCTACTGGGGATCAAGCCCGAAACCCAGGCATGTGCCCTGACCAGAATCGAACCAGACCTCTCAGTCCATGGGATGATGCTCAGCCCACTGAGCCACACTGGCCAGGCTGTATATTTTAAAAGAAATAATAGCAGGCTCTCTGATTTTCATCAATACTTCTACCTGACAGTAAAGAGAAAGGCCAGTGTTGAGTGTGTTGAGGGTGTAGGGAGCGAACCCCAAAAGCCTTGAGAACAAAGTCACCCATCCCTGGTGTCATCGCATGTGATGCGTCTCTGCTCCTTGGCTTCTGCGTTTCTCAACCTGACCAGCTGGTGGGCCTCCAGTATCCCCACAAAAGTACAAGGAAGGCAACCAAACTTCGGGACGAATGAATGAGTAAATATAAGACTGTTCTCAAAGAAAATACGAGAGTATCAGTGATATATCCTGTGCTCTTCCTCGGAAGTCAAAGAGCCGAGTCACTGTTCTTATAATTGGGTTCTTGTCCAATACTCAGAGTAACTCAGAGCAGGTTCTGCAAGTCCCTGTTTGGAACCCTCTGAATCTGTGTCTAATTTGGTGTCAGATCATACACCCCAATCATAGCACGGCAGTTTCCATTGATTGACCAGAGCTCACTGTCACAGGAGAGTTGTTAATCCTCTAGTAATTAACATCTCACTGGGGTGGGCCAAGGTCACTGACAGACCTTAACATTTAGATATGAATTTGGTCCTTTGAAAATATTCATTTGCACTAGTTTGAGATTTCCTCAATTATTTCTTGCTTAGCTTGAGTGTCCCCAGTGTGCCAGTGACCCAACCCCTGCAATTTTTTCCTAAAATGTCATTTTGGGTGAAATATATTTTTGTGTGTGCAAGTTAGATTTGGAACAATCTCAGCATGATAAATTTTTTTTTTTCATTTCTTTCTGGTTTCTTGAATCCTCTGCAAAAGCGTGACTGACTTTGCATTCCTGAGTTTACTAATTATTCAGTGCATTGCCCAATGGGTCTATCATTCCAAATTTCATCATGTATTTGTGTAGCAATAAGGCATAACAGTGCAAAGTAACGATCAATTCAGTTGTTGATTTCACATCTTCCGAATTTCTTACGTATCAAGAATATGGGTATTAACAATTCCGCACTGTGTTTCAGTAGTTCATTAAGAAAACACATTTCGCACCATGGGTCCTGGAGGAATTTTATCTTCTCTTTCACTGGTGACATGTCCTGGGACACATGTGAATAAGCCAGGTGAAAAAAAATCGTAATGATTTCTTTACACAGGTGCTGCTATTTTAAAAGTTTAGATTCAGGACACTGCCCGATGGCTTCGGAAGTACGTTGCTGTGAGAACGGGCAGATAGAACTCACAGAAGCAGTTAATTTTTAATAAATGCATTTTGAAAGTAAATATGAGTAAATGAACTTTTCTCTAGTCTCTTGTGCTTCCCCCACACTAGATATTTCTACTTTAATGAGATCTTTGGAATTGAACTCCAAATGCAAAACTATGTTTGCTTTGCTTTTCTTTACCGTCACCACGCTCTTCGTTGGATGACGTAACGGCAAATGGACACCTTCTCTCAGAATCGGGTATAACCTTTGGGTGAACTTGTAGAATTCATACATTAAGAGATGTCTTAAGTTTTATATAGCAATCAGGAATATAGCTACAGTCTTAAACTGGAAAGTTGGGTTCGAAATCATGTTGTGAATTACCCTAACTCCTGAGTCTCCCCCTCCGAAACCAGCCCTCCTGGTCAGTAGGACATTTCCACAGGACCATTTTCCAATGGGGACAGTGCACCCCTCCCCATTTTTGAAAGTCAAGTCTGGGTGAAAGAAAGGGTATTTGGGCCTCTCAAGTCTTTTGGGTTGTTTTCTACATGAGATTAATAAGTTTCGAGCATCTCAGCTGCACTGAGCATGGTCTACTTTTGAATTAAACCAAACTAGCCAATAACTCAAAATCCTCACTGCTTGCACTAACCACCATGACTGCGTTCCCCAGTGAGCACATCCAAGCTGATAAACTCAGCCTCAGTTCATGCTGCATCTGCCTTCCTTGTTCGTCAACCCAGAATTCATCCTCTCGTGTGTTCCCTAGAGATTTGCCACCAGAAATCAGCATGTTCTTGCATTTCTCTTCCAGGGAGGGCTAGATCG
The DNA here is from genome assembly GCA_030848825.1 of Tadarida brasiliensis. NCBI lineage: Eukaryota > Metazoa > Chordata > Mammalia > Chiroptera > Molossidae > Tadarida > Tadarida brasiliensis. The sequence continues at coordinate 25,333,031 of CM061278.1, read as the reverse complement.
GACAGTTTCCTTCCCGTGTCTCAAGGTCACGAAGCACCAAACCCCCCGCATTCCCACACGAGGTGGCTATAAATGGCCACCATGCTTCTTCACACTGTTTTATGCGCTTTGTCTGGGCACCTAGACGGACGCCCAGCCACTGCCAAATTCACGATCCGGTGCGACATTTATAGCTTCCTCTTTCCAGTTAGTTATTAATGAAATATCTGACCTTGTCATTGTAAAACATTTTAGGAGCCATTATCTATCATTATGTAAACAATACAATCACCCTTTCTAGGGTGTGTTTTTTTTTTTTTTTTTTTTATGTTTTATTTCCCCCAGAGTTAAAAAAACAACAACAATTGAATCCAGAATTAAATTGTTCCAACATTTTCTGCTCGGAAGGCAGAATCTATGTGAACAGCAGAATAAGCTTTCAAAACAATTGGCTCTCCCCTATTCCTACTCTTTCGTGCGTCTCCATTTATCCCCAAATATAAAGTCCAACTTTCCAGACATACGGCCACAATGCTGAGAGGCTGTCCTTCCCCAGTCTGTGTGGTGTCGCATTCTTAGCCTGAGCTCGGGGACACGGAGCACCTGGCATTAGAGAGGGTGCTGCCCCCTGCCTCCTTCCCTGGGGACGGGGCGCCTGCTGCCCTGCAGCCATCTCATGGAGCGGCACCCTCACCACCTCGGAGTGGGCGGGGCCCTGAGCACACTCCCTTTCGTCAGGGCTGCTGTCAGTCACTTTGTCCCTGCCTTTGCCCACCTTCAGCTGAGTGCCTGGAGGTTCTCAAAGTATAAGTACACCGAACAGTGGCTGAAATGAAGCGGGGGAGGGAAGGCTACACCACAGGAAAGAGGAAAAGGAGGACTGACCTCCTTGAGAGGTAACCGTTATTACCATAACACACGTTTTCAAAAATTCAAGTGATGTTTACTAAGCGTCTGCTTCCTTTCAAATCCCGACTTGTGTCCCCATCCTGCTTCTGGGGCAGAATTCAGGGGGACACAAGCAGTGGACAAGGTCTCACTGTGGCGCTGGTCACTCTGGTGCCTGTCGTGTCTGGCCGAGTCCCAGGACGGAGGTCCCCCCTCTCTGCCCTGCCTAGGGCCTCGGGGAGTTGACCTCTGCAGATGCATTGCACGGCCCCCGGTGGGCTGCTCCCCGTGGGTTCTGGCCAGTGGGGGTCCCTGGTGGAGATTGGAGACAGAGAGCGAGGTCAGGGTGCTTCTTGCCTTCTGTCTTCCAGCAGCAGCCAGTCTTTGCTCCCACATCAGAGTTCACTGGGCTGCTACTCATGTCCTCGCCTTAACCCTTCAGGCCAAGGGTGATGAAGGTGTCTCACCTTGGCTAATCTCGCTGCTTCAACAGCCCTTGTTGGTTCCTTTCCTTCTGTCCACACCCTTCCCGGTGTCTCCTGGGCAATCCGAGCGGCATCTGTCTCCATCAGGCCTGGAGGAAGCTCGGTGGTTCTGGTCTGCTTCTGGTTTGCGGGTTCAGCTCAGGCTGATAAAGGCAGTAGAGCCTCTACGGGTACTTGTGTAACACTAACTGCATCATTAATTTATCTCTCTGCTCCGAAAATGGGGACACATCTTCATGCGATTAACTTATTTATGACCTGAGGAGATTTGGTAATGATTTATAATTCGTCCCCCAAGATCATGCCATCTTCTTGGGACAGGCGAAAATGTGGATGACTCTTTTTTTTCCCCTTCAAGATAATAAGTCATAACCTTTGCATATATCTTTCAAAGCTTAAGTAATGCGTCCTAAATTACTTTTGTTTCTGAGGTGAATACAATATAGTTTCCAGTTGTGTTATTTTAGTAAACATTGAAGTATGAATACAGCACCTGCTACCTCCTGGGGATGCAGTGAATGAAAATGCAGTCCTTCATGCCTTTTGTGGAGCTCATCGCCTAATGAACAGACAGACATTTGGCAAGTAAATGTGCAGTAGTAAACATATAATTACTAACTTGTGTGGAGGAGAAGGAGAAGAAATGAACTGAGGGAATAAGAAAGAAAAACTATTTTATTTATTGTTATTTTCTTCATTGATTTTAGAGAGAGATAAACATCGATGAGAGAGAACATCGATTGACTGCCTCCTGCACGCCCCCCACTGGGGATCGAGCCCACAACCTGGGCATGTGCCCTGACCGGGAATCGAACCAGCGACCTCTTGGTGCATGGGTCGATGCTCAACCACTGAGCCACACTGGCTGGGCAGAAAGAAAAGACTATTTTAAATAAGAAGCTTGGTAAGACCCCTGGGAGAAAGATGCATTCATGGTGAAAACCGGGAGAAGAATAGGACCTTCCATAAGAGTCGTCGGGTAAATGCCTTCTGTGTGAGGAGAACTGAGAAAAATGACGGAGGTGGGATTCTTTCTGAGAATACGGAAGGCCAGCTGGCCAGAGTGAGGGAGGGAAAAAGGGCCAGGGACCCGAACACGATCGGCCCTTGAGGTCGTGGATTTTATTAAGTATAAGAGGAAGACCTTGGACATGCTTCCTAAGGACAGACATGACCGGTCTATGTTTAAGGGACTAGCTTGCGTGCTCTGTAAGGGAGATCGAAGACCCTAAGAAGCACGTCCACTGTACAGGAAGCGGGGACAGTGGCATTTCGGGGGATGTCACCAGTGACCACGCTCGCAAGTGTTCCACGCACCGGGGTGACTTTGGTAGGAAGAACAGTGTTATTCGCTCATCTTTGACTTCAGACAGTTCCCTATGACCCTGGGCTGATGCTCTGGGGACGGCTGCTTCCTAGCTAGCAAGGAGAATGACTGCTTTAAACCCAAGCAAAAATATCCTTACAATTATTGCATTTAATTCTCACATTCTTAAAGTGACCAAGTTGAGTATTTCCGTTTCCTGTGTTTATTTGTGTGAAGCAACACGAATCTCTGTGTGAATAGCCAATGACCAAAAACAAAGAAAGAAAAAAACAAAACAAAACACAAGTCTTCTATCTGGAGGCATCATTTGTAAAATGATATAAAAATCCAGTGATTATCTTTTACCTGCTAAGTAATCATCTAGACTTAATTAATTTAAAATCTGGCCATCAAAGCTAAATTGTTATAAATAAAATTTTAAAGGACTAACTGTATCTGGTTAAAACGAGACGGCCGGAGTGATTTGTGGAGACAGAAGAAACTGACGTGACTTTAGATGAGAATGACTTCATGAGATCTGTGCCTCATCAGACCCAGCACAGGAAGCTTTTGCGGGAGGGGAAGGGTTTTTGTTATTTCACAACACGAGGGGCAATTATCTAACTTCTGCTTATATTTCACGGGGCTGAGTGCTCATTACTCTGATAGCCCATCGCATTCACAAACACCTCAGATTACTGGAAAATCTATCACTCCTTTCCCCCTGATAACCGGCTCCGTCATCTGACCTCTGGAACCATGTTGGAAGCTGACTCTTCTTCAACGAGATCTCTTTGGAGGAAAGGACTTACTCTGTGCCCTACTGGACGATTTTTGTACTTCAAACAAAGTCTTCAACCTTCTTTTCAATCATTTCTCATGATTCTTTAAAATATATATATGTTTGTATTGATTTTAGAGAGAGAGGAAAGGAGAGGGGGAGAGAGAAACATCGATGGGAGAGAGAAACATGGATCTGTTGCCTTCCTTAGGATCCCTGGTGGGGATCGAACCCGGAACCTGGGCATGCGCCCTGACCTGGAGTGGAACCCATGACCTTTCAGTGCACGGGAAGATGCCCAGCCCTCTGAGCCACACCGGCCAAGGCTTTCATGTGATTCTTCACCGTTCTGTTCAACTTTTTCTGGGCATTTATTCCTGCCTGCGATGGGGAATTCACATCAACTCTGCAAGTCTGTAGCTTCCAGAACCCTTTCATGATTTACCCTTCATAAAAATCTGCGCAATTATGTTTCTTAATTTGTATGGAAACATTTCCACTTTCTCTAAATGCTCCCCGAGTTTCTGGAGTCACATTGGAAAGTTACCGCAATGCCTTCTTGTGCAATTCCTTTGATCATAAAATTTTGAACTCATTTAAAACGAGAAGAAATTCCTTATTTTTGTCATAATCCGATGTGAGTTCCAATTCCCCCGTAATGATGCTCACCAGCCCTTTCCACACCGAGGAGCAGCCTGGATGGATGAGAATCTGAACGGACGCCAACGCAATAACAAATACAGCCAACCAAACCTCTCATCAGGATCTCTGTCGCCGTGCCTCCTGCCCAGCTGCGATGTAGAATATCCAGACAGTCTTTTTTTGGTCTAATTTGTCCAGCATGAAAATAACAGGAGAATGCCAAAGTCCTCCAGGGAAAGGTGCCCATCGCCGTGAAACACCGTCTTGTCTCTAGAAACGGTGTCTCGCTTCGTAAAACGCAGGACCGGATTCTAAGGAGTTCCAGTTCTTCCGAATCCGCATGACCTCCCTGTATACCGTTAACAGAGAAGAAGGGGAAAGACTAGGAAATACAGGTGAACCTGTACTTTATGACCCTTTCCCATCCTCCGTGTAATGAAAACCTGAGATTTATCTTTGACGTGGTTGCAGGGGGTGGGGGTCCCCCCTGTGAATGCAGGCTCCCGTGGACAGTTTCACGTGGCTGGTTGGTAACGCTACGTATTAGAATTAACCACCGCATCTCCTTGGTACAGTTACTACATTGTAGAGTCTCACCAGTTTTTTTTTTTTTTTTTTTTTTTCCCTTGCTCATTATGGAACAGATATTACCAGGGCTAAAAGGGGTCAGACATTAACTGGATGAGATCCAATTATGGGGAGGCCAGAGCAATGCTCTGGGCAATCTGAAAGCTGAACTCAGCCAGTCACATGACCACACACTGAGAGGCATGGGAATGTTCACTTCTTTCCCGAGATAATTTAATATAGGGATGCCAGTGAAATTATGATGAAGGAGTCCACTCATTCAGCTACAGATGCCAAGGAGGATTCCTAGAAAAAAATCCTTGCCAGTTAAAAAAAAAGAAAAAGGCATTTCCTATCAGATACCTGCTAGGTACCTTTAGGAAACATATAATTATCTGAAAATAATCAAAGCTCTTTGGCTTTGCCGCTGTATTTACTATCGCTAGTGTTATAAGAAAATGATGGTTTCATGCAAATTCTTAGACAACCTGAATTTATACATTTTGAATATAAAAATCATACATTCTCCTGGATAATTACCAATATCCAAGTAGAAAATCGTATACCCCGAAGTATATAGATATAAGCACTTTTTGTATCCACTTTTGCTAGCAGAAACCCGGCATTATTTATTTTTCAGTTGGAAATATATGTGGAATGTATTATTTCAGGTATAGCTTTTCTGGAGTAAAATATTACTTGGAAAAAAATCGCAACAAGGTGTAAGTTGTGCTTACAAAAAAACAAAACCACTCTTGGCATCCTTTTTGTATCTTGGACATTTATGAATTTTTTTCCCAACAGTTTCCTATTCAAATGAATAAACCAATTTCAAGTAGATATTTACTGGAAGTTAAAACAACTTCATGTTCAGTTTTGTTCCATATCGGAGTACTGTGAATAATAGCAGGAAGTGTCAAAACACTGGCCTCCGAGTTATTTTACTGTAACCATTTTACAAGGGAATTTGGAAGTGTCAGGTGGCAACCCACAACTGCTGGAAACACCTGACGAGGCAAGTGGGTGCTTGGAGCCACACGCACAACGGCCCTCAAATGGAGCATCTTTTTAAAACAGACTTACCTGGAAAGCAGCCAGAGGACCAGCAGAGGTCTCAGGAATCACGGGGGAAACGGGAAACTGAACCCAGTGGGATTGACGACCACAAATCCATGCAATATTGGAAGGAGAAGATAAAGATACTTGCTCACGACTGCAGGTCCGGTTGGATCCATCCTTAGGAGAGCCATGTCAGACTGTGCTGGGTCACCTGACAACCCGGCGTGGAGCCGGGCTTTCTGGGCGGGAAGTTGACTGTCCTCGCAGTGGACCTTGGTGGGGTGGGAGAGGACACCTGCTGAGCCATTCCATTCAGCTGAATCGCCCTGACAGCCCATAGCCGGATTGCCCCCACGTCCGTCGTTTTGGCTAAAATTAAACGTGAACAACTGGAGAGCGTTACGATGTGTTTCTAATTAGGGCAATAGTGTGCTTTTTAGACAGACCTGGTCTCTGTTGGGCAGTCTCCTAACCTGGGCGTGGTCAGTTACATCACGGCCTTTAAGGTTCGGATTTAAGACGTGGGGGTGAAGCGTAGAAGGCAGTGACCCCCGTGTTTCCTTCCTTCATTTTCTCTTGCTATGTCCTACGTTGAATGTCTACAGGGTGAAGGTCCAGTTCAGCTCCTGAACTCATGTTCTGCTCCCTCCTTACCTCTCTCAGGATGGTTTTCCACCCCTTTCCCTGTGGTGATCGCGGGCCCCAGGCTCCCTTTCAGATCTCACCGTGATGGGTCAAATCCATCAACACTTCCTAGATGTCACTCAGGGTCTGCAGGACAGCAGGGCCGTCTGTCAGGCCAGGACGTCGCCCTGCTTCCTTCCTAGGCTCTGGGTCACCCAGCGGCTCCCACGAGTGGACTTCTGGTTTCCGGCTCGGCATGTGAGCGGCGTGGATGTCACCACGCGTCCTCACCACACGTGAAACGCTGAACAGACTGAAAAATGAACACCTGCTCTCGGATCTGTCACGGGGGAAACCACGGCCCCCACGTTTGGAGACGCAGGTGGACACAGGGATTCAAGGCTCCCGGGAGCAGACCCACCCATGGGAACCAGCAGGGGTACGGACCCTGCATTGTAATGCAGGGATTGCTGGAGGTGCGGCGAGACGTAGGGGACCCGGGGAGACCCAGTCGGGGCCCCGCCATGTGGGAGACTGGACTGGAGCTGGGCCAGGTCTGCCCTGGCCTCTCTCTGGTTCTCTGCACAGGATTTCCTTCTGTCACGGCAGAGGGCAAAATACACAATTTGAAGAGAGAGAGCGCACGTCAGAACCAGACACGGCGTCAATGTGGGAATGGTCAGACCAGGAATATAGCGCAACGATAACCGTTATTCCCAAGGCTCGGGTAGAGTGGACAGCCTGCAGGAACAGGCGGGCAGTGTGAGCAGAGATGGACCTCCCAACATGAAATGCTGGGGGTCACCATCACTGAAATGACATGGAGAATGGGCTTCTGGGTGGAGAGGACAGGCCGAGGAGAGACTTTCTGAGTCTGTGCATGTCTCGGCAGAATCCTCAAAACACCGCAAAGCAAAGAGGTAAAAGACTGAATTTAAAAAGCAACAACAAAAAAACAGGACACCCAGCGGGCACACCTCCTCCCCAGCTGCTCAGTGATGTCACATCCGCCCCATTAGCATATTTGCGTCACCGAAGTCAGCTACTGCTCGAAATCAGGACTCTTTCCCGCTTCCCTCCCTTCACCCCACCCTCCCGGAATCACCCATTTACCAGCTCTTCACGGAAAACATTCCTTTTAAAAAACCATTCACATGTGTGGGTCCTAATCAAACCCTCTGCACCCTCCTCATCGCAACATCCTCAGTGGTAGCGTCAGATTTTGTCAAGAGCGCGGGTTTGCGTAGCCACGGGCTTCGTGACAGTATTGATGCATGTCGTGGGGTTACTGCCTCAAACACTTAACTAGTTACGATCGACAGTGGATTCAAGCTGGTTGATACAATGATTCTCAATTTTCAAATCAATATTTTGTATCCTTTGTGAGAATGGTGTGTAAAAATTGAAATGATCTTATACACCCAAGTTAGAAACTGTGTATAAGAATAAATGAACGAGTTGAATACATTATGGAACTAATGTATCTCTTCCATTATTTTTAACTTTGTTTTAATTTTTTTCTTAATACTAGAAGGCTTAGCTTTAGGATGAGAAGAAGCCGTCGACAGCCGTTGCTATGGCTGCGGTGGCAAATGTATGACTTAAAACAAGGTATTCTCTCAGGGCCCCAGAGGCCCGAAATGTCACTGGGCCGAACTCGGTGTCGGCCAGGGCCAGGCCCCTGCAGAGCTCTGGGGGAGACTGTCCCTGCCTCTTCCAGCCTCTGGTGGCTGCCCATGTGCATCTCTCAGCCTCTGCTCCACCTTCTCACGGCCGTGTCCTCTGCCTTGACCAATCTCGCTGTGTCTCTGTCTCATAAGGACACCTGTGATTCCATCGGTCCCACTTGGATGATCTCAAGCTACCCCATCTTAACAAACGTGATCACATCTTCCACGTTTCAGATTCTATTCCCAGGATCCAGGGGTTAGAACTCAGCATCAGCCTGCTTCTGTCACCGATCACCTCGAAAAGAATTGAGTATTTGTAAAAATCGATTCCAAGGAAGCCTCGGTGTTTCGACCATTTGTCAGACGCCTGAACCAAGGTACCCAGATTGCCAAGCGCTCGCCGAACCCTCAGGGGGAGCTACCGTGACAGTACGAGATGTCTACCTTATTAATATTCATGGGGCTTTTTTTTTTTCATTTAATTTGATTTTTTCATCACCTTTTATCCTCTCTGTGCCCTCCACCACCTCCACCCACCCCCCACCCCCACTCACCACATTCACTTCGGCTTATGTAGTTCTCATACTCACGTTTATGTGTAAAAAAAATGCCTTGTCTTTCCCTTCCAAGTGTTCTGCGATAATACCCTGTCCATTTTTTAAAAACATGTTTTTATTCATTGATTTTTTTAGAGAGAGAGGAAGGGAGAGAGAGATAGAAACATCGATGAGAGAGAAACATCCATTGGCCGCCTCCTGCATGCCCCCCACTGGGGATCGAGCCCACAACCCGGGCACGTGCCCTGACCGGGAATCGAACCGGGACCTCTCAGTTAGTCCATGGACGACACTCCATCCACTGAGCCACACCGGCCGGGCGACCCTGTCCATTTTTAATTCAAGTTCTTGATTCATAAACACACATGTTTCAACACTCACCTTGGGTTAGGTGCTTTCTTAGTTCTTACCTGAAGATTTTACGACAGCTATTACCAATTACGTATTTTTAAAGTTTCAATGCACCTAAATCACATCGATTTAGGTGCATCCAGAGGACGTGGATGATACTAGAGGATGTGGATGATATGAGAGGACGTGGATGATATGAGAGGACGTGGATGATACCAGAGGACGTGGATGGTACCAGAGGACGTGGATGATATGAGAGGACATGGATGATACCAGAGGACGTGGACGGTACTAGAGGACGTGGATGGTACCAGAGGACGTGGATGATACGAGAGGACGTGGATGATACGAGACAACGTGGATGGTACTAGAGGACGTGGAAGGTACTAGAAAGTCATGTTGCACTGTTGGGGGAAGGCCCAGGTACATGAGATCTTGAAAATGAGATAGACATGACTCCATGGGTTGTCACAGGAGGCAGAGAGCCCATGACGGTCTCTGAGCAAGACAGCAGCACACAGGGGAGAACTGGCAGTGTGCATGCATAGACACGCGAAAGAATACTCATCAAATGATGTTGGGAACCGAGGAAACTATTTCTTCTGAAATAGACAATTTAATGGAAAGTCGTGACAGTATCCAAGTAAATAAGGTAACAAGGAAAAGACTTTGCAGAATATTGATTTAATGCATCACTTAAGCAAGAGGGTATCTCCAACCTGCATTATCTCTGCTCTATTTCCTCGTATCATGAACAGCTCATCTATTTACCTCCCCCCAAAGAACAGGCACGTTTTTCTACGTGAATTGTTTACGTGGGATGTGTAGCATGTAACAGGATGACAAACTGCACCTCAGAGAGATTTCAGCACTTTTTAGAAGTTATGGATTCTTTACTATGCCATGGGTTAGAACATCATGAATAAAAAATGACTAAAATTAAATTGCGACCAGCACAGGGTAACTTCCATCACCATCATCATCATCTGTGGAAAACGTATCACTTTCAACATGCACAAAAGTTTGTAAATTGCAATTTGACCCCATTGTAGAAATTTCAATAGTCATCTGAAACGTCGAAAGGACCCATTTAAAATAATCATGTTGATTCTGAGTTGCGCATTCAAATGATGTGCTCACTTCACAGGCGGAGGACGTGACGAGAACATATACCATAAACCCGAGATGAAAAGTTGGAGTCAGATCCTAGGCTTATTGTTCATTTTTTAGATGCAGGTAAGAAACATCTACCCCTTTAAATGAAGTGGGCTAATCTGGAAGAAGAAAAAAAATTGTGTGGTTATTTCTATAGAGTTACCGTATCAGAGATAAAAGGAGCCTTTGTTACAATGGAAGCACCGTGGAGTTCTTCTAGGGCCGGAAAATGAATGTCACTCCCCACTAAAACGAAGCAAACGCCTTATGTGGTCAAGGCAGCATGCATAATTTGATCAGATGTCCTAATATTCTGGAAAATGGCATGAAAGGGTAGCTCAGATGCATTTAGCAGTCCTGAGGTGTAGAGATGTCACAGCAGAAAGATGGGTGTCCTTACAGACCCTTCGCGATAGCCTCGCTGCTGCTGGGGACTGCCAAGGGTCTGAGCGAATGCCTCCTCCCTGAAACCGCTGAGCAGGACGGGACCAGAAGGCGTGGAGGTGAGAGCCGGGAGGCAGAGGCCGGCTGCGTTTCACCACGATGACCTGAAGGGGTCAGGTCTGCAGGAATCTGGAGCTGGTTGGAGCCGCAAAGGCTGTGCTTCGGGTCGAGGCAGGCAAGCCCTTGTTGGAATTCTTTGCAGGGATGCGAAGTTTCATCTGACTTTTCTTTTTCTTTTATTTTCATGAATATGAGCAAATAAGAAAAGTGGTATGTTACTATTTGTAAAATGCGGAGTATTATGAAAAACCCCTGATTTGGGGTTGGAAGTCAGAATCCGATGCAATGCATCGGTGGCGAGTTTCCTTCTCCCCCTTGGGAGTTGGTGTGACTCTTAGTTCAAGGACAGGGTCTGTGGGGTGACACGATGTGGGTGAACGAGGCACACTGACAGAAAGCTCCCCCCAAGAAGGTAAGCAGAGTCATGCTATTTACGGGCCCCAGAGAACAACAGCAAGCAAACGGAGACAGTCCTGGAGATGTCTGCAGGGCAAGGTTCTGTGCGCTGGACAACACCAGCGGTCGTGTTGACTGGACTTCACCCCCCGAAGGTCCAGGCTCTTTTCTCCTCGTGACACTCTTTCTCAGTTCCATGTGGTAGATTTTATGTGACTCACGAGATTAAAAGAAGCCTACGAGTCAGCCCCACACGCGTTATTTTCAGATGCACGTCATCATTATTCTCGCTTACTGGGACGCAAGGAGGTGATTACCCTCACATGGATCTTCCCAGCCGATGAGAGGGCTGGGAAACAGTAGGTGCTCGATAAATAGTTGTTGGCTGACCGATTCAACCTCACGATGTATCTCACAAATGAAGGAACTGCTGGGGCCTCGCATGGTGCCTGAGACAAACATCAGGGCCACTTCTCAGTTGTTCCTGGGAAAGGGAAGTGACTGATAAACCGGATGAGCCTTTTTCTATCAAGATGCTCGTCCCGTGTGGCTCAGAGGATTGAGCGTCATCCCATGGACTGAGAGGTTCGATTCCCAGTCAGGGCACATGCCTGGGTTGCAGGCTCGATCCCCAGTAGGGGGCGTGCAGGAGGCAGCCGATCCATGTTTCTCTCTCATCAATGTTTCTATCTCTCTCTCTCACTTCCTCTCTCTCTCAAAAAAAAAAAAAAAAATCAATAAGAAACATATTAAAACGCAAAAGCTGAGCCTAAACCTGACCCCACCCCCAACCCTAACTCAAAACAACCCTAAAAACTTCAATGTGTGAAATAAGTCAAAAGGAAAGTGAGACTTATTTGCATAGAACATGAAGATTAAGAGCAGGAGCGGCACCTACCCGTCTGCTCCTGTCGCCAGCCCTTGGCAGTTCTCGATCCGAGGAACATAGGTCTTTGGGGGTGAAGGAAAGAGCTCAGAGCGCCCAAAGGCCAGAGCATAACTGGGTCTCGAGACCGAAATAGGCGACGGCCCCCAAGAGAGCTCAGAGGTCCGCCGTCCACGGCCGTGAGCCGGTGTCACTCTGCTTCTGGCTGAGGGTGGGCTTCCTCTCCCTCCCAGGCTGTGTTCTTGCTGAAAATGCTCGTCCTTTCCTTCTCAGCCTATAGACTGCGTCTGAGATCTTCGTCCCAACTTCAAATTCCTGGGAAACGGACTGTGATTCAGTGGGCTTTGAACACGTGCCATAAACGAGCCCCGACTCTGAGCGGACACCAGGGAACCAAAGCCGCGTGGGGGCCTGGGAAGCCCTCCCCGTGGCGTCCACTCTCGTGTCCACTCTCGTCCTGTCTGCCTCCGGCTACTGGCAGTTCTGTTCCAAAGAAGAACTACCTTCTAGTCCGACGTGACTGCCTCCCCGCGCTGCTTGCCTCCAGACCCTTCCAGGTGCCCTTGGCGGGACTGAGCCCGTGGGTTTTTCTCTGACCCAGCGGTCGTCCACCCGAGGACCAGTTCCGCAACATCTCAGCCTCCACGTCGGAGCTCCGTCCGCGCCTGCCTGCTGTTCTCTCCCCCAGCCCTGCACTCAGGGTCCAGCAGCTGCAGTGCCCGCTCAGTGGCCTGTCTGTCCCGACCAAGAAGCATATTTTTGTCATTTGCTTTTTAGCCCCTGAGTCCATCTTTGTAAAGCTCAGACCGGAGATTTCTGACATCATCATCCACTGAGGCACCCCCCCACCCCCATACGAGGGAGGGGGATCTGTCCCAGGGAGGGGGCGGCTTGCTTCCTTTCTTGTTTTAACCTTTCTTTCAAGAGTGTCACTGGTCCCATTATATATTACTCTGAGACAAGTCCCCAAGAAGCACTTTACTTCCTGTTTTTAAAGTCTCTCAAAATCATCTTTAAAGCAGTCCAGGCAACAGCTAGCTTTCCTGACCGAAATTTTCACTGCTCGTGCCAAAACTTTAACATGGTAAGCTTCACTCACAAAACTTTCTATGTCAATTATCAATCCAGTTTCATTTAAAATCATGTAAGTCGTTAAAGGAGTCTGCACGGGAGTCGCCGGCGTTCAGATTGGGGAGTCCCCACTCACGACCGCGCTCAGTGTGTAGCCTTCGGGCATCAGCTGTCCGCAAGGAAAGCACGAAGTGCGTTCTTTCATCCAAGACAAAATGTGGATGGCAGATGCCTTTCAAAGGGTTTAATTAATTATCTTCCATTTTAGACCACCCAAGAGTTGGAAGTCGTGTTGGAAATGAATATACAACTACAGCTCAAAGGTAATGCGATGCCTGGTAGGCCCAACAATTTTTATAATTGAAGACCTTAACAGATAATTTGGTATGTCTGGGAAAGCCTCGTCCTTACCTAGGTTAAGAGGCGGGGCGGCAGGGAGGGGGCTGCGGGGGAGGGGGAGTTGGGCGCAATGCTCATTCCTGTGCCTTCTCTGTTTTATTTTCTAGGGTCAATAAGATAATTCCTTAAAGTTAACTGCCTGTAAGATACTTGCATTCCTTCAATAAAATGCCAAGTCAGTCATTTTTATGGTCTAGAGAATATGTTTGAAGACAAGTAAGAAATAACAGAAACCTTTGTAAGAAGAAGAAGACCTGGGAAGACTACAAGAATATTCAGCAGAAGTTTCCATAAATATTTACAACTCTCCCAATAGTGTTCCAAGCACTTCAACCTTGACACATCACAGTGTTACAACCACCTAAAGACTCGATTTATACCAAGGAAGCTATGCCTGCTGGAGCCGGGTTTATGTTATTCGAGGATCATGACGTAATCTCAGCTTCTATCACAAAGCTTCTCTCCACGCAGTCATCGCCTAAAATGTTCGCCGCTGGGTAACCAAGTGGGTGAATGTCGGAGCTAGTTACACGCATTGGCGTCGGCGACGTCGGGTAGAACAGTACCACTAGGAAATGTTCTTTAACGAAATCAGTCCGGCAGAACGCCGAGCAGACATCTCAGGAAAACAAAGAGTTATTTTCAAACTCATCTTGGCATAAAAACAAAGCAAAAATGAGTTATATTTTTGAGCCAAAAAATCAAAAAAATCCGAGAGCTAAGGGAAAGCTGACCAGAGTTGGAGCTGTGAACGGAAGACGCATGTCGTGCCTTGGATAGACAGAGGTAGAGGACTTGGATCAGGGGCTGTGGGCTGGGTCCACTGAGTTTTTATAGACTCGGATTTGCTGGCGTGTGGCTGAGGACCAGATAAGGAATCGTGACCTTGGAATTGGGCAACTGCATGAGATACCACATGCCGTCCAGTGATAGCAAGGTCTGAGAGAACCTGGAGGGTGAGGGCGAGAGCTGAGAGCAAGGAAAAGGAAAAAGGGACATGGGAGGGACTCTCCCACTGGAGATGATCAGTGACACCTCCTGGGTAGTTGGCCTCCGACCTTTCGCCCTAGTCGGAGTGGCTTCTCCATCAGCAACCCCAGGGAGGCTGTTAGACTGATGTGCAGAATGGAAGGTCACGCCTCCCGCTCACAGGATCCGTCTCTGCGTTTAAACAAAGCCCAGGTACTCCCCACACACACTGATGTTAGAAAAGCGTTGCTTTTGGTCTCTAGATACAAACACTCAAGGGATAGATATACTGATGGGGGGCATTAAAATGGGAACAGAGTCATCTAACACGGATCAGTATCGTGTTGTTTTAATCTGAGACTAACGGGTAATGCTGCTTTGTTTGGGTGAATTTAATTCTAAAAACACAAGTCTCTGTTCATAGGTTCACGCTGTCCACACAGCTGAATCCCTGTGATGGGTAGAAAACGGAACATTTATTTTGTGTTTCATCAACGAAGATGTTGGAAATTGGGAGATTTGAGACAATAGCCCAACCTGCTTTTTTCCCCTTGAAAATTGAAAATGAAAAGAGTGGGTTTTTAACTTTCTTCTACATAAATCATATGCATACTTGGGAACTCCTTTATGTCCAAATGTTTAACATTTACTCACTTGCAGGAAATGTGGTCTACACACTCAAGGCAGGGTAATAAACCAAGAAAAATCTAAAGCATTTTAGTCACTTAAACGTAAAAATCTAAGTTCATCAAAAGGGTTGTCTCTCACAGGCTTCAACAAAGAAAAAAGAGAGACAACCTCTTTTGCATGTTTGGCCCGATTTCCTGAGATCTGACCACAGAGCCCAATGTGTGCTCATTATAAATTCAGAACAGTTGAGAAACTTCCTGCACAGATACCTCTCATTTCCATCTGATCCCAATTTTCCCAGTCACGTCTCAGACCACCCATGACAAACAAGCAGAATTACTACCGAGAGCTAATTTTATAATGAAAACAGTTTGTATGTAAATGTGTGAAAGGCAGACATGTCTTCGGAGCCTTTCCTTTGGAATACGAGGTTGAGGCCAAGTCAGAGGTCCTAACATCATCCAATAAACCGCTCTCACGTCCAAGATGCAGAACTCAACACCATCGCGGGCGTCGTAGCCGCAAGTGTTGGGAGTTGGTGACGTGACGTTGCCCCTACGGTGTGTTGTGAGCTTCTCAAATCCTGTAATTTTCCACGGCTCAGTGTCTCTGCACGGGGTAAAGGGAGTCACGATACTTCTTCCATCTTCTTCATCGTGTAATTGTAAATATCAAAATATCCGAGTAAGTGTTAAAGAGCTTTGAGATGTGTCAAATTCTGTGTAAATAGAAGATATTTTTATCGGTGAGTGTGTTTTCTTAAAGGCATTTTAGGATTTATAATAGAGTCTGTATTCTAGGCTTATTTAATACTATGCCATTGAGGAGACCCCATTCTGCCATCAATCAGATTCATTTCTGAATAGATTCCTCTTCTGAAAATTGAAACTAGAAACGGCCCCTGTTAATGTAGAAAGAAAACATCTCCATGTGACAAAAAAAAAAAAAAAATAGATATATGTTTGTTTTTAAACTTGATTGGACTGGCCTGGAAGAATTGTAAGAGCATACAGATGCAGCTTTGAGAGAGTGAACACAACACAAACACACAGAACGGATTCATGGGTGGTGTTTTATTTTATTTTTATCACGCGTGCATCTGGGCCTCTTATTCAACTTCATTTTTGCAGCCAATTCTTGTATTGCGATTCTTCTGTACTTCGTGGCTGTTGCACACTCTCTTTTAGAAACTTTGAGCCCCAAATTTGAACTATAAACACACAAAAAAATTCAGAAAATTAGAAGGTTAGACGGTTCTTTGAACATTCACTATCAATATAATGTGGTTACGCTGTATCTCATACTTTAGCTTTTAGCAATAATACACGTAGCGTTTCTTCGTTTTTTTCCCCAATGTGTAGGACTACTTTAGTAATTCGTGTTGCTCCAATTTGGTGATTCTTTCCCCTCATATACACCAATTGAATCCTCTTATAATTATTCATGCATTTATTCATTCAACAAATATGTGCTGCCTGTTACAGGCAATGCAATGTTCTAAGCGTGTGGAGAGTCATGCTGACCAGCCTTCTCTCCTGAGGCTCATCGTCAGGTGGGGAGAGACATGTAGCAGACAGTACATTTGAAAATGAGATGTTCTCTGATAGCAATACGTTCTATGAACAGAAAACAAAGCCAGGTAGGTAGACAGGAGGGTGTCATTCTACAGGAAAGGCACGTTCCTGAGCGGTGACATCTGTCGAGACACGCAGATGATGAGAAGGAGCTCCAGGTGAAGACCTAGGGGAGGGACGTCTGGGCAGAGGGAGGGAACGTCTGCTCAGACCGCCCAAGGACAGTCTGACACATCACCCAGCCCGCTGGGACTGGGATGCAGGGAAAGGGGAGTGGATTTGAGATGAGGTCAGTGTGTCCGCACGGGGCTGCAACAGGTGACTTGTGTCTAAGAGCTCAAGGTACTGCCGTGCACCACATAACAACTCCCTGCTCAACGACAGACCACGGATGCCACGGTGGGCCCACAAGACTATAATGGAGCCAACAATTCCTACCGCCTGGTGACGCCATAGCCACCATCCCTGTGGTGTGACGCATCCCTCCCGTGTTTGCGGTGATGCCGGTGTCGACGGACCCACAGCGAGGCCAGTTGTAGAAAAGCACACCCAGCTGTGTCCAGTCCATAACACCTGACGATGATCAATGACTATGTTTACTACATTATACTTTGTATCATTTTAGAGTGTTCTCTATGTTACTGTCTGTGTGTTTACTACATTATACTTTGTATCATTACTTTAGAGTGTTCTCTATGTTACTGTCTGTGTGTTTACTACATTATACTTTGTATCATTATTTTAGAGTGTTCTCTATGTTACTGTCTGTGTGTTTACTACATTATACTTTGTATCATTATTTTAGAGTGTTCTCTTTCCGCGTACAAAAGAGCCAGCTGGAGAACAGTGGCTGCAGCCTCATCCACCTTGCACGTAACCGTGTCTCTTGGCGTCATTTTCTCTTGGGTTTGGTTTAATCGCATGTTGTTTTATAAATTTAGTGTAGCCCAAGCGCCCAGTGTTTATAAAGTCTACAGCTGAATGTAGTAAAGTCCTCACCCTCCATGTCCACTCACCACTCATGCTCGACTCCCCCGGGGCAGCCCCAGTCCCGGTCAGTGCTGCACAGGGCACCATTTTATCTTTCACACCGTATCTTTCTGCACCTTGTCTATGCTTAGATACGTTTAGATACACAAATGCCATTATGTTACAAGTGCCTATGGGATTCAGGACAGTGACATGCTGCAGGCCTGTAGCCCCCGAGCAGGAGGCTGGACCAGGTGCCCAGGTGCCCAGTGGGCGGGACCACGCAGTCTGGGTCAGTGCGCGCGTGGTGTTTGCCCAACGACGGCATCGCAGAGCGACGCGTGAACCAGGAGGTTGATATAACGATGGTGGGAAGCGACTGGAGAGCTCTAAGCAGGAACGTGACACAGTGTTTCTGACAGTGTAAACGCTTGCTGCTCTGCGGAGAGCACGTGGTGGGCGTGAGTGTCCAGAGCCGGAGAGACCAGACGGGTGGTGCGGTGATGCAGGGGAGAGGTAATAGCGGCAGGAGACACGGTGGGAGCTAATTGCATGGAAGGTCTATTTTGAAGATAAGCTCCCTACTATATCCGCCTATCAGTGGGAGGGCAAAGGAGAGAGGGGGAAGTCAAGAATGATTGCTGGGTTTCAGACCGAGCGGTGGTTTGGATGGAGGTGACGTTGACCGAGCAGGGAAGAGTGGAGAATGAGCAGAGTGGCGGAAGAACAGAGGGCAGCCCAAGCAAACTGGAGAGCCAGGTGACCCGCCCGACCTTCCCACCGTGCGAGCCACTGGAAGGCGAAGGGGCGGCTGCTCTCCTAACGTGTCCGCGGCCGCCCATGCGGTCTCAGCCTTCTCTCTCGTTCTTGGCCACAGACTCCCTTTGAGTTGATGACTGAGCCAACGTGAGCAAAATCTTTCACCACTTCGAGGTCTTCATGGTCTGTGTTACGGTTGTGTATCTCTTCTGTGGTCATGATTTTGTCTTTTTATTTTTCATTGATTTTTAGATAGAGTAGGCGGGAGGGAGGGAGGGAGACACGTGGATCAGTTGCCTCCTGCATGACCCCGACAGGGGCTGGGGGTCGAACCTGCAACCCAGGTACGTGCCCTTGACCGGGAGTCGAACCCGAGATGCTTTGGTCCCTGGGCCGACACGCTAACCGATGGGCCAAACCGGCCAGGGCTGGTTTCGTCTTCTTGACGTTCAAATGCCGTCCTCCTCCGGCTCTTCTTCCCCCGCTGTCATCTGACGTCATTTCAGGTCACTGCCTCCGTCTCCCAGTTAGACGTGTCATCTTCCAAATCGTAAGTTGTCGGGGAACTAAGCACCCAATGAAAGAAAGAAAAAAAATAGTTCAAAAAAAGGCAAGGACTAAATATTTTCTTCTAAGTCTACCTGGGACCTGCGTAAGCTGTCCTGGCCACGCCGTACTGAGACAGCCATGGGTACAGGTGAGACAGCCACGGCACAGGTGAGACAGCCACAGTACAAGTGAGACAGCCATGGGTACAGGTGAGACAGCCACGGCACAGGTGAGACAGCCATGGCACAGGTGAGACAGCCACGGGTACAGGTGAGACAGCCACGGTACAGGTGAGGGTGTGGTCATTGCCTGCGTCCGCAGAGCACACAAGGGTATGGGGTGAATGGAAGTTCCCTTCAAATTGTATGACTCGCGAAGGCTGTTGATATTTCCCCGGCGGAAATGGAATTTTTGATGCCATTTTGGAAAGGATCCCTGGCTTGTCTATCCTGCTTTCGATGGTTTCCAGTCTGAACCAGTTGTAAGATGCTTCAAGCCCAGACTCATGTGCTCCCCCCCCCCAAATATGAGTCCGTGTCTGTCCCTCTGACGCCTGCTTCCCAATCCGTGTGAGTCACTGCGAGGTGGGATCTGGGTCTGAACCAAACACATTCGCACGACTAGAGTGATATTCTCCATTTATGCTGAAATATTCAAATGTGTTACACCAGAAAGAAAAAGAAAGAAAGAAATGAAGGCAATGGCACGAGGAGAATCCATATGGAGTGCAAAGTGGGTGAGAGCTGGTTTGAACCCAGCGCCAGCAGCTACCAACTAGATGTCCCTGGGTGGCCCGTTTCCTCCTCTGAAGTGGGGATCACAGAAGGAGGAGCAGGTCGGAGGTCCGCTGAGAGCGAAGCAGCTGGCGGGACGTGTGCCCACGCTGCCTGGCGAGCCCTGCAGGGAGGCACCTGTGAGGGAGAAGCACTGTGTTTTGAAGACAGCATCCCTCGCTGACAACGTGGACACGACACGCATCTAGTATGGATTCAGGTTAGGCTACGGCCATAATCAAGTGTCCAAGCCTGTTCTTGCCGCCAAGAAATGGAAGCAGTGGAACTGACCCCAGGCGTGTTGGGACCATTCTCACGCCTGCTCGCTCCGATGTTCCCCGGGGAACAGCAGAGAGGAGTATTTGGAAGGACCCCACCCTCCACACCTCTGACACTGGGAAGGCGGGGTTTGGCCATCTCTACGGTGACTCGCGTGTCTACATCTTACCCATGCACCAGAGTTCGAGGACTCGCGCGAATAACGCAGTCGTGAAATAACTGAAAAATACCTTCTGGCTGTCAGTGTTGTGGGCCTTTTGCATCCCCCAAAAGAGATACATAAAGAATGGCTTTGGGAACATTATATTTCCCCCTGACCCCTGCTTAGCCGGCGTCCTTCCTTTGGTCTAGGCGACGCTTTGCCTTTGAATATTGTCCAGTGATTTCCCCCCTGCCTCCTCCGAAGCATAATCACTGCTCGAGAAAGGCAAGTCCCATGCCTGTGTCGCTCGCGAACAAGTCAGCCTGTTTGTGTACAACTGAAATCGAGCCGCTTCAAATACCAGAGAGTTGGAAATTCATCCTGGAAAATCCACATCGAACGTGGGCTTCCCAGCGTGACCGGGCTCCGCCAAGGGATGAGACGATCATTTCAAGTGTGTCGCCTGCAAAGTTCACTGGGGGAAGGAAAACACACACACACACACACACACACACACACACACACACACCCCAAACCCACAAACACGTTTTTCTGACAGGCAAGGAGCCAAATCACAGTCCCCACCGCAGGGCAGAGGGGGCCAGAAGGGAAAAACAATCCTGGAAAAGGCTGACTTCCAGTCTCCTCCCACCGGTCCTCAGGAAGGATGGCTCCAGTCCCTTTCTTCCCCGAGTCTGTCACTGTGAAATCCTACAGTCATTCCCCCACTCAGAAAGAACGAATAAGCCCAAGGGGAGGGTCCAGATGCTTTCAGTTTCAACTCCTCACCAATGGGGGCACCGGCAGGATGCTGGGCTGGGCCGGGCGGCCAATGCGGAGGCTGCGTGGCGCCCACGTGACTGGCTGTCCCTGTCTTTCACATGGGCTGTAATTTAGTTCAATTCAGAACTGCAGATAGAGCAGCCCTCCCAGGAGCAGGGATGCCTGAGCACCGGGGCTGAGTTCCCGGGACTCCATGGAGCCCTCCCACCTCCGGCTGCCCAGGGATTCTGCACCTACCTGCAGCCGGCCCCAGCCCGGCTCTGCCTCCGGGGACGAGGGACTAGCACCAATAACCATTTTGAAATGGTGAGTACACATTTCTTCCCGTCCAGCGTCCTGATTCGGGTAGTTTGATGCCAGCAGCATCGACGATTCGGAGGTTTTTTGAGGGCACTCTGTTCTCGGTGTGACCGGAGGGCGTCTCGCCGGCAGGACACCTCTGGGGCACAGTTGTTGCACGCTTGGTCAGAGCCCAGGAACGGGGAGCGAGAGCAGCCGCAGGAGACAGAGCCCCGAACGCCGCTCCCGGGGCCGCTTTGTTCCTGGGAACACGAAGGCACACACGGGTGTCCTCAGTTCACTCCTGTCCGCTCTCGGTGTCTCATCAGCTCTGACCCGTCCCCCGAGGAAAATAAAAGGCAAACTTTGCTGACTCCACTGACAACAGCCCCCTCGACTTTCCAGACATCTGACAGTTATTATAATTAGCCAGAGACGCCGAGGCTCCCGGGGCAAATAGCTCTTAAATTCCGAACAATGGCTTCAAGCCAGGGCTTTCTTTTATTTCTTTTTAACCACCTCTTTGCACTTCGCGGGGCTGGTGGAGACAGAACAGGGTTCTGTGTCCGCCCACAGAACGGGAAATAAGGTCCCGGCAGAAGTGAAGGGCAGGGTGGGGATGTCCGGGGTGAGGACACAGGGAGAGGACAGCTTTTGGTCTGGGGATCCTGCCCTTCATGTATAAAGATTTTTTTGTTGAAATTCCTCGTAGGGTGGAGTGAGGCGGTGGGGGTGGGGAGGAAGCATGCGGAAGCTTCTGTAGAGAAGAATGCATGAAGAATAAAATAATTTGGGGGTCCCTTCTTACGAGCAGGCGAAAGATAAAGGGGAGCATCCGAGTTACAAGTCACGGTAAGGTTTTTCGCTGGAGTTTCCAAGGGAAGCGACCCACAAAGAAAGCAGTTTTTTTTTTTTTTTAATTTGTAAAATATTTGGAAACAAACGGGAAGAAAATGCTCCCTGCTGCTTCCTTTTTGGGTCTGGCTAGCGGCCCCTCGCAAGGCACTGTACCCCTACTCCTGGAAGCGTCCAGAGCCCCCGAGAGTTACCAGCTAAGTCTCGTCAGAAATTAAAAGGCAGATCAGATCGATGGGGTTTTGACGGGCGAAGATTCCGAGCAAGCAGAGTTCCCAGGAAGTGCTGCCTGCTCTTTCTAAAAGAGGAATAGTCACTCCATCGCTTATTGAAAGGGATTATTCAGCGGCTCCAGACATAACTAATTATGCCTCCGAGAGGCCTGTCCAGGCCAGGGCTTCTGTCCTAATTATAAAAGTCCAAGACGTTAGGATCCCTTTTTTTCTTTTTTTTTCCAAAGAGGACCCGGGCACACATTTTCACAGAATCTTTGTGAAATACACCATTTTCTCCCTTTGTCTGCTCCCACCTTATCTCCACCTCCCCCACCCCGCGCCCCCCACCGTGTGCCCAGACACCTGAAGGCTGGACGGAAGGATCGACCGAGCTCCCGCCCGTCTGGCCTCCAGCCAGGTGCCCCCACCCCGCCACCGGGAGCTGGCACGAAACGCCTGCCCAGCCCATTCCCCTGCCCTGTGCAGCCCGGGATGGAGTCCTGCTGGACTGAGGAAAGATTAAAGACAACAATATCCCCTTTCTCTTACCCCAGACAGCCTGGGGTTAACCCTTTCAGGCCGTGAAAACCTAGACTCCTTCTCCGCCCCAGGCAGGTCTCCGGGGACCCTGCACCATGTGAGATGCACACGCCTCGCTGGGCAGAGAGATCTCAGCGCCACAGACCCACCCGGGACCTTTTAGGATGCGCAGTGTGCCAACGAAAGGGACCAGAATTGGCCTGTGCGGGGAAGTGCATTTTTGATGAACTTGAGCCGTCTGAAATCTGGCAAAAGTCAAAGGTTCTGTGGAAAGATTTTTGCAGACCTTGCGGAAGGTTGTGCTATTTCTGATGGTGCTGGTTTTTAAGCACCTCTCTCTCTGTCTCTCTCTCTCTCCTCCCCCCTCTCTCTGTCTGTCTCTGTCTCTCTGTCCCTCTGTCTCACTCTCTATCACACACACACACACACACACACACACACTGTGTCTCTCTCTCTCTCTCTCTCTCTCTCTCTCTCTCTCTCTCACTCAAGAGACACACTCAGCCAGGCAATAATATCTTGTATCACAGAGAAGCCCAGGTTTGCTGGTGATGTCATCCCGTATAAAATTCCGCCTTTGTGGGAAGAGTGCATCACCCACTCCGCGGTCTGCTGGCCGTCTGCCCATAGGAAGTTCACGTGTGCGGGCCGACCGACGCCCACAGGAAAGGGCCGTTTTATTTGTAGCCATGTCTTTCTCGAAGATGTGTTTCCCGGGCAGCATGGACATGTTTGTCAGGATGTATGCAGTCAGGCGGAGTTTGCTGGTTCTAGGAAGACTTATTAATATGCAGGGGGAACGTTTCAGAGGTGGCCGGATTTCAGTGACGTGAAGGGGATGTGGAAATGGTGAGCCCCTTGAGATCCCTCGGATAAAAAGGCGCCGACACCGATGCGTGTGACGACTTGGTGACTCTTATTTGCCATTTAAATGCTTGCAACTATTTTTACTGTGAACTTACTGCTTCAGGAGAGATTCTATACGCCTGATTTATAAGTGATGGTCGTTTGTTTCCTGGGCTCTGGGAGAGACGATAGTTGGGGGAAAATTGTGTGCTCTGGAACGGTGTTTGTGTTTATTTTCAAGTCTATTTTCTGTGTCTTACACTAAACAGTTCTCTACAAAAGTGTTTAGATTTTAAATAACAGGTAGATTGAAGTACATTACTCTATTTTACTTAACTCAAATAGAACAAAGTTTAATCATTTTACCCAAACATATTGCTATCTCTGAGATATAAATACAGAGCAACTATGTAAATACAATGTCTCCTAATTAATAATTTTTAATATGGAAATTGAATTATTTATTCGTAAAGAATGGCTGAGTCTCCTTACCAGTCCTTACACACGAAGTATTTCATTCGTTACTTTCTTCGCTTTGCAATTTGCTCTAAATCCTTCCTTCTTGCGAACGGGTGGGTTTTGAAAGGATTTTGAGGCCCACGTATGTGAACAGCAGCATTTTCACTTCAACCCACAAATTCACGAGATGCATTTTGCTGGTGGTTGTGCGATTGTCTGAAAACACGTGGAAGGTGTTCATTCTCTCTTGCTATCGTGTTCCCATGGTTGAGAAAAGTATAGGAAAGAATGGACACATTTTGTCCTTGGGGAAAAAAAAAAACAAGCTACACAGGCTAGGCGACATTCTCTGGGGTAAGACTACCATGTGAACCAATAAATAACTTCGAGAAATTCTCGGGCCTGACGCAATCGTTTCTACATAAACAGTTCTCCCAACATGCACCGGAGTCCTTGCCCGAGGATGAATTATGTAACTGTTTTATCAAAGATCAAAAATGAATGAACAGTTGGACTTAAATTTCACCTACTTTCTAAAAACAAAACATGACATGGCCCACTGGGGATCCATGTTCCTAACAAGGCATCTTTCAAAGAGGAGGGCATAATGGACGTGATTGAAATAGTCGAGCTACGTAACGCCAATTCCAGAACAAATGCTTCTTCAGAGCATAATGAGGAAGAACAATTTGCTATCGTCCAGTTTATTCTCCTCGCACAATGGTCATGATTTATCTGAAACGGCAGACCAAACACAGTGAATAAACGAAAACAACCAGCGACAGATCAGGGATAGATCAAGATTCTGGTGTTTCACGTAGTAGAATAGTCTCAGTAAAATTATTTATGCATCTGAAGACTTTGGTGAAAACTGCAGCCTTGCTTAGCCTGTGTTGATATAATCGTGTATTCTGGTACCTGTGGGTAGTACATATAGTATGTGTATTTCTGAATATAGTCTTGTGGCCAAAAGTAATTGTTGGTATTGTATTATAACCAGAGTTCTTAAGAATGCTCTCGAGTTAGACCGTTAACATTTTAATACAATGGAATTAGGCGGGTAGTGTCAGCTGGCTTTGTCTCTGCGGGCAGAGGGCCACGCTCGGAGTCAGAGAGTGTCTAAGTGAACGGAGGAAGGATGTAATTATTGCAAATGCTCATACCAAAAAAGAAAATTGAATGGTATCAAAAGACATGACTCTAATTTGGCAAAGAGTACACAATGTTATTTTAATAGAAACCTCTCTTTCTTACCAGCATGAGGCTGATTTCTAAGGGTAAACTCACTCTCCTGTTTTCTCTTTCTGGAAGGAGAGATAAGGGCTTTTCAAAACTTCGCCTGTAGGCATAGGGCCTGGAATCATTTTCAGTGGGTGCCTCCCCAGTGAGCAGCCACGGAGGAAGCTCAGGAAAAGGAGGCCATCTGGTTTGGTTGCCCTCATGCCTCAGATTGTGTCCTTCCAACTTGCATGCAGGCAACACTCAGGGTTCGTGCCAGTGAACACCGTCCACGTTATTGTCCCCATTTTCCAAAGCTCCGTGGTCCTGTGGGTACCCACGAAGGAAAAGCATTTAAGGGTGGTGGGAGGTCCCTCGGCCTGAAACTCGGCCCAGCTCGGCGAGGCGCTGGGGTCCCGTGGGCTTGGGAATCACAGAGAGGGAGTGCGCTGTGTTTGGAGGTTTAAAAAGAAACGCCGGGGATGTTTCACCGTGAACAAATTTGGGGGTGATTTGGGGCACCTCTTTTTCCACGTCAGGCCCGCCGTTGTGCTGAGATAAGGTACAGGGCAGCTCCCACCGGCTGGCCACGTGCTCCCGCGCGCCTTTCTTATTGAGATGAGGTTTCCCTTTCAATAACGTCTCTCTTCCTGACCTGCTTAAAAATTCTGGCGAATGAAGTCAGCGCAGGATTTTCAATCCTAATTGACCATGCGCGGAGGAGGGGCGGGAGCCGTCAGTGGGAGCCTTGTGAGGCCCACTGGTGCCTCCGTGGGGCCTTTGTGGGCTCCCTCACTGGCCACCCGAGACGCGTGGAAACATCTCGTTCATATCAACGTTCACGGAGCAGCAGGAGTGCTCCTCGACGCAAATTATTTGAGTTGGCTGTTTCTAGTTTCTGCCATATATTGTCACAAGTAGTCAAAAAAAAAAGTCATGCACTTTCAGAGGCTCTCAGTTAGATAGGAAGCCACGCATTGGTTAAAAATACATGCACATCTTGGCATAACGATCGAATGATGATGGAAGCGTGCTGATACTAAATTCATTTTCCTCATCACTTGAATAAATCATCCTTATTGGAACATGTGTATACTTTGAGATACACCCTGAACAAATCCACTATCTAAAATTCTTGGTTCATTATCTGTAGAGTCACTATATAAACAAAAATGTTTTGTTACTGGATACTTCAGTGGGACGTGGATTAGTAAAAAAAAAAAAAAAAATCAAGAATTTAAGATGCTCAACACAGTCAATGTTGCTTAGAAGCTGTAAATGCATTAAAACTGGGCATGTACACTTTTTGTGTTTTTTTTCTCTTCTTGACAACGTCTTGACTCAAATAATTTTCTCCATAGTTTGTTACCACAGAGTCAAAGATGTTCTCTTTCTGCAATTTTAATTTTAGGATAGTAAAAGTGTTAGATGAAAACAAGTTATCCCTCTGATACTGACATTAGTTTGACTAATAAAGATAGAAACATGTACCAGAGCTGCCTATTTTTAAAATACACGACAGAGATAAGAAAAAACTCCAAGTTATGTATTGGTGCCACTTAAAAAAATATTGGCCTCACAGCAACATTGTCTCTGACTTGGAATTTTTTGCTCCTCCTTCAGAAAAAAGAAAATCTACTAGTTGTCAAAAATAGGGTGCCCCGCCCGGCCAGTGTGGCTCAGTGGTTGAGCGTCAACCCATGTACCAAGAGGTCACGGATTCCTGGTCAGGGCACATGCCCAGGCTGTGGGCCCGATCCCCAGTGGGGGGCATGCAGGAGGCGGCCCATCGGTGTTCTCTCTCATCGATGTTTCTCTCTCTCTCTCCCTCTCCCTTCCTGTCTCTCTAAAATCAATAAAGAAAAAATAATAATAATAAAATAGGGTGCCCCATCAGAGTCACACTGGTGTAGATGTTTGAAAACCCATGTTAGGACGAAGATCGATTAGAAATTTTTTGCATCAAAATTTTTTACACAAAAATTAAAATATAATTGCCTATGGCATTCCCAACTGTGAAGGCAAGTTCTAGGTCACCAGCCTATGAAGTCAATTCTTTATAAACACAGAAAAATTTAAATTTCTGAAATTGTCATATATATCTATATCTATATATATATCTATATCTGTGAGTCAATTTGTTACCCTGCCATTAAGAAATGTGTTGATGAGTACATCTCATATTTGATGACTTTCCCACTGATTTATGAATTATAAAAACCCACCAGAAAAATAGACGCATGGCAGTAATTTAGTCAATTCTCGTTCTACGGCTCCAAAGGAACAAAACATATTGAGAAACCAAAGGAATAAAAATGTAAACGGAAAACCGAGCCTAAGGTGTTTAATCACACATATGTTTAGCATAGGTTTACTTTCGTAACAACAGCTCTGGGTGAGCAATGCATCCAGCCCGGGAAGTGGGAGGTGGTGGATAGTGGGACCTTGTGGAGAAATGAGGAAAACGGTCCTGGTGTTGTCCTTTCCGATGGTTGCAGCTGAGATGTTCAAACACGTGGGTATGAACAAGGGAGCGAACTCTGAGTGTCTCGGGTTTTCCCTTCCTCGGGTCTTGATTCTGCAGGACCCGAGATAATCCCAAATACTAAACGAGTTTTGGTATTTTTATCCGTATGGGGTCCTGGTGGCGATCAGCCGTGCCTTCCTGTTTATCTCGAATCCTTACGTGACCAGCTGTGGCGGTGGTAGCTGTGCAGCTGGGTGCCTGGCCTGCCCCTCCCATGCTCCCTTTCCTGTCTCCTAGGCTGTGATGATGTGTCAGAGACAGAGGTCCTGGAGACGCCGCAGCCCCCTCGCCCCTCCTGCTCACCCTGTCTGCTCTCCCTCCTCCTGAAGGGATCTCCCTCCCGGCCCCAGAGTGCACATCTGCTCATCCCCACCCGAGTGCTGGGTTCTCAGCTATTTCTGTGTAGGTGAGACCTCGCCTCGCCCTTAGTGATGCAGCTAGGGGGTCACAGTCAGGCTGTATTTTCTTCTACAGTTTGCATTTTTAAACCGTGGAGGAAGGGGTGCTAATTGGGTGGGGGCGGATGGCATCCTGAAATCTGCAGTGTGGCCAAGGGGATAATAAGCTGTCCCTGAACTTGACGGGACAGCCCCCCTCCCGCTCCTGGGACAGAGCCCACTTCAGGGCGGGGCCTTCGTCCGTCCCCATATCCTGCTGGGAAATGGCACTTTTCATATAAAGGCCTGACTTCTCTGGCAGCAGCTTTGGACCAGAGACACAGAGCGTGAGCACACAAAGCGATCGTGTCCATAGTAATACGGGAGTATGAGCTGTATCAGACGATCTGGAGAGAGGAGACCAAGTCAGGAAGCTGAGCTCCGGCGTTTTTGACGTATCCCTGGATTCTCTAGAAACTGTCCGTCCCCGTCCCGTCTCTGTGTGGGGGCCCAGCATGGAACAGAAATCCTGTTCGTGGTCTCAAGCACTGACCTTGACTGCTCGGGACACGTTCGTAAGGAGACCTGGCTCCCCGATGGGGACGGTGGTCTGGTCGCCTTGTCCCCATTACGGGATGTGGTTCAGTGTGAACTGGGAGAAAAAGAATCACTCAGCCACTCTCCTGCCCCTTGCAGCCACTTTCCCAAGGGCCCCTGGCCCTGGAAGGACTGAAAGATTTGAGCTGGCAGCAGGGACTTTGGTCAGTCTGAGGACAGAAAGGGGTTAATTTTTCAAATCTCTGTGAAGAGGGGTGGGGGGCAGAGCAGGAAGCGGTGGTGGTGGTTGTATTTATGGATCCCGCTCCATCGCTCCCGCGGAGGGGAGACATCAGAGCCCCGAGGAGACGCCCAGGGGTCCTCTGGACCTCCCCCCAGTCTAGTCTGAGCAGCCCAGGCTCACTGAGGCTCTGCTTTGACCCCTGCCGCCCCGGCCCCTCCCGGCTCCAGGGACAACATTTCTGCAAGTCTGTGACGTGACTGGACACCTCAACTGGACAGAGGATGCCGGACAGTTACGACGCCCACTTTTAAACAAAGTTGAGACCTGGAAACTCCCATCCACTTCCTTTTATAATTAATAAACAGTGACGATCGTCTTCCTTCAGGATATAACTAAAGCTATTCAAGCGTAAATGGCATTGAAACCAGCTGGGTACACTGGCTGTTAGGATGCATGTTTGCGAGAACATGGACCTTCGTGGCTGGACGGGAATTTAGACAAGCGTGTGGAATGATTCCGCTTACATTTTCGCCTCCACACTCAGCGATACACGCGATGCCCCCAGGTTCTAGTACTTTTGTTTTTCAAATCAATTTTATTTTTAAAAACCGCATTAACTAAGAGAAGAAACTACAAAATGGCCTCGTGTTTTATCCGAGAACAGAGTAAAGCTTTGATTTGTCTTTCTGCTGTATGTTTGGTTTCGCAGTTCTCTAAATTACATACATGTGCTCGTTTTAAATATCTATTTTTGAACTCTGAAGAAAATGAAATCTCTAACTTATGCGGGAAACAGGGGTTTTAGAATGTCACTAAAGGAGTCATATATCAACATGTCCTTTTAGCTACAGTAAAAAAGTAGAAAAAAAAACTTAGCTTGTAATTTAGAAATATTTCAAACTACGCCCCCAAAAGATGCATTTGTCCTGCTTCAGCTAACTTCCTTGGTGGCACACATGGGGAAAATAAGCCCCCTACCTCCCTTTTATTAAAATTCTTCTGAATTCTTTAAAATGTTAACTGTTTTCACGTTCCAGCGGGGATTGTACTGTGGCTGACACTTTATACTTGGACATGGTCTCCCCTGCTCTCATTTTATTATTTTCCTAAAAGAGCTTGTATTATAGGTTGCTTCGTGCCTCGATCTTAGTTTTCCTATCTTACACTGTCCCGGTATCTTGGAAGGATGCTTTTTTCAAGATGTCCTAAGGGGCCAGCAAAGTTCCCTTTGGCGGCACTTGCTGAGAAAGTACCAGCAGGAGTTAAAGGAACGCGCCCAGGCTGCGGGCTTGTTTTCTGCCTCTTCACGTGGGTCAGATTTCTTCTGAAAAGGAGCAAATCCGTTTCTGAAACAGTGTATTGAAACCGAGACCCTGATGTGAGCCAAGTGTCACCACGTATTTGCATACCCGGTGTGGTCCCGCCTCGCCACAGGGGCCTCGCCACAGGGACCTCTCCGTCCACGGGCCCCTTGCTGCCACATGTCACCTTGCACGTAATCTTCGGAGGGCACACTGCGGAATCCCATCCAGGTGAGCTCACCTGTGGCTTTTCCCTGCAAGTCCCTTGCTGATTGTCTGGGTAGCAATGTATAAAGAGATGGTTACGTCGACTTCAAACTAAGTCAAAGTCTTGATGCCTGCAGGGAAAAGATCAACCAAGGTGCTCGAGACTGCAGTCCACCTGAACCCTTTCAACTTGCATTCTGTGGAGTACAGGTTCTTTCAAGATTGGACAACAGGTAACCACTAGTGAGTAATATTCACTCTAGTGTTGAGGGGAACGTAGTCTAGGGATGAAGATAGACAAGTGTGCAGGACTCTGGCTTTTGTTAGGTACATGCCAGGGTATAGCGTGCCCTCAGTAAATGGGAGCGCCGATCCTTATCCCAGGTGTAACTCAGAATGATTCCATGATTCTGACGGCACCCTTCCTTAAAGGGATATTTTGCTATAGCACATATTTAAATCCGATTTCCTAAGTTTTGGGCAGCAAAGCGTCGATGCAAAGACGTCACACTTGACTCTGAAATGAATTGAGGACGGAACACTGATCTTGAAAGCTCTCCTCATAAGATGGACCGAAACCTGAAAGCATACTCCACTAATGTTTACTGGACCCCTTTCTTTTTCTCGCCGCCTATTATCTTCATTCGCCTTTAAGCTCCCACTACTGTTTCCCTCCAGATCATTTCACAGCGGCGCTCCTCCGGGTCTTTTTACTCCTGTTTCCCCCAAAGTCGTTGAGTTCAGTAACTCCCATGCAGTAGTCTGTGTCTGCCTCTGACCAGGATCCCAGCAAGACCTGTGCTGGGGAGGGAGTGAGAGGCTGTGTTCCTGGGTGACACCTCGGGGCCTCAAGTCCGCTCTCCGTGATTTCGGGAGCCAGGGCTGTGGACCTCCAAGGCCCTGGGACACACCTCTGCAGGCTGGACCGAAACCAGGACTATCCGTGGGCTGATGAACCCTGAGCTTTCAAAATAGCCTCCGTGTTACAAGTGGTTTGTCCTGTCAACACGTGGTCACACGGAGCCCGGTTCAAGGCTGTTCCCTTTCAGTATTTCGTTTCCACTTTTTAAATTCCTTTGTAGATACACTTTGATCCTATATGTGCCTCCCAGAGAGTATTCCTCCCGTGAATCTGCTGGTTTCCTGCCAAAGTATCTTAGGTAGAATTATATAGTTTGAGGAGAGCTTCGATCACTCTGACCGTGCATTTCACTGATGAGCCAAGTGAGGTCAGGACACAGAGCGGCCATGGATCCTCTTAGACTGGGCTGTGCCGGCTCTGGAGCCATCTGAGCCCCCGCAGGACAGACCTCAGCTGTCGTTACCGCCGTCACGTGACCTGACCCTGGGGGTTTCCCAAATGCTGATTTAGACACGATTACTAAGTTACAAAACAGGCACCCGCAAGGTATTACCGAAGTTACTCTGTTTCTGCCACTATTTTTATTCTAGGGAAGTTGATCACTGGGAGGTTGGGGAACCGTTGCCAACATTTTTACCCTGAATTTTAGCAACACGAACGTACTCACATTTCTTGTTTACGAACAACCTAGATAAGTCATGAATTCTCTTGCTAATTCAGGCTGTGCTTTAGGTTGAAACCAGTTTGTAGCTGGTGTGTGTGTACTGATCACCCCCAGGGGGTGAATCTATGCATGGAATTTACAGTTTCAAATGTCAGAAGCAGGGACGATATTAAAAATCCAAGGCTCAAGAGTGCAGCGTGAGTGATGGGAGTCCAGGAAGAACAGTGTCATGCCGAGTGAGTTAAATAACAAATAGGAGATGAATTACAAAAATGCACTTGACATAGAAAGATTTTTTTTTTCCTACTAAAGTCTACACAAAAGATTTAATTTATTCTTTTAAGGAATTGTAATCAACCCCTATTCAGATCATGTCATAAAGCAGACAATTAGAAACTAATTTCTTAAACCTATTTGTCCAGCAAAATTATCTCTGCCTCAAGAATATTGTATAAACACAGAATGGGTCCAGATTAAATGGCTTCTGCAGCTACCCCCAGCATACAAAAACCGAATGTCATCAAAATACTCCCACTGTGAAACTGAAGACATGTCTGTGGCTGTTTTCCTCCCTTTTTTGAAAAAAAAATGTTTTTATTCAAATAGTCTTATAAGTCTACCCATTGGGAGGAAATGAAGGGGAAAAATCAAAGATGGAACAGCAGATAGTATTACATCTAGACAGTAGTTTCTTAACTGAGAATGTGAAGAGGTTTAATGAAAATCATGTCGACTTTCAGAAATATTTACTCAGATCAGATTTGGATTCTGTCTGTCATGGTGTGAGGCTGTGATCAGAATGCAGGACATGGTTCATGATGACATTTGGACTTGGGAAGGAAAACTTTAATTCCATACATGCTGTCGGTGTTCAGTCCAATGTATGCCTCTGAACTTTCATTATAACCTTTGTGGGAATGGATGATAAACTAAAGAAGAAGTGACCTAGGAAACATCCGTGCCTGAATAATACGCATAAAATAAAATGTAGCAACGTTCTTCCAATGATCACTGCTTAAATTCCTTTCCCTTTCATTTAAGACATTTCTTTATCAGAGTCAAACCTCAGAGCTGAAGAGTTTGATTATCTAGTGAGTGGAATCATATTATTTTCAGGCAGAAAAGGACCTTAAAGATTACCAGTAAGCCCTGGCCGTTTTGGCTCAGCAGTTAGAGTGTCAGCCTGCGGACCAGAGAGTCCCGGGTTCGGTGTCCGCTAAGGGCACGTACCTTGGTTGCAATTTATCTTGGGGTCGTGTGGGTGGCAACCACTCGATGTGTCTCTCTCACATCGATGTTTCTCTCTCTCTCTTCCCCCCTCTCTCCCTCCCGCTCTATCTGAAGATAAATGCAAAAATGTCCTCGGGTGAGGATAAAAAAAAATTTTTTTTTTAAAGATTCCCAGTAGGCAAAGAAACGGAGGCCCGAGAAGGGACGCAGTAACTCGACGTCACAGGGCACGTGAGCTAGAATGCTGCGACAGAATGCTTTCCATCGCTCTTTAAAAGCGTCTGGGTAAAGAAAGACGCATAGGGACGAAAGCACAATAGTTCCTACGGTTAATCACATTCATTCCGATAAAAGTCTTGCTAAAGGTAAAACAGAGTCCACTTGTCTTCAGAAGAAACATCAAACCTGCTTCAGAAGCACTTGCCCCTCTGAGCTCTGCCCCCTCGTGGGCAAACCCTCCCCAGGTGCCCGGACATGCCGTAGTACAGGCAGGTGCCTTGAGTATACCACAGCACTGGGTACACTGCATCCAGCCCTCCAACATTAACCTTCCTATGACAGAAGTCCCGTCATGATGCCTGTCTTTGGAAATGAGGAAACCTAGAACAAGGATGGCTGAGCAGTACATTCAAGGTGACATGCTGCCTACGACAAGGCGGGGAGGGCCTCGGAACCGGGGGCCGAATTCTTCCCGTGTTCATTGAGTGCCTTTCCTTCTATTATCGCGCTGAAATATGGAATCGAATGGGGGGCGGGGCAGAAACGTAATGAAGCATTTTATGAATGTAAGATGGTGTTCATTTTAGAAAGGATGCTGGCCGTATCTAACATCATCATGGGTGATTGGTTCCCAGAGATGCAGGTCAACTCTCCCTAATGAGTTCCGTCATCATGAAGACTGAGATATAACATATGTAAATAAGCACCAAGGAAGAGCCCATTTGTTTTACTTATCTATTTAAAATTTCTGTAGCAAACTCCCTCGAAAGTCACAGTAGTAGGATCTGACACTGTGGATAATTCATACACCTTCCTTTCCATACCCATCACATTTGGTCTTTGAAATCCATTGGTTCCCAGTCATATTTCCTTATGGTTCATTACTTTCTTCTCTTTCGCTCCTTTGCATAATCAACCTATTATATTCTGCCGTTCCATCTAAATAGAGGGAATGCCTAAAAAGTGTGTCAGTAATGGCTGCAAATTACAAAACTAATCTCGTGGTATTTTTGTAAATGCACTGAACTTGGCTCCAAGAAAATTTGCGGTAGCTGGGAAGTCCAGCCTGTGATGGCCTCCACCCACCTGGATGTAGCCACCAGCAACCCTTAGGAATGCACAAAGTTACATCCCAGAGCAAGGCCATCAAATTGTAACAATGTAGCTTTTCCCTAATCGATCTGTTTACTGAA
This sequence comes from Tadarida brasiliensis, assembly GCA_030848825.1. Lineage (NCBI taxonomy): Eukaryota > Metazoa > Chordata > Mammalia > Chiroptera > Molossidae > Tadarida > Tadarida brasiliensis. Next base: position 25,298,511 of record CM061278.1, on the reverse strand, counting down.
GGTTAGCTCTGGGGAAGACATTGGACGCCAACATAGTCTGTGTCCTCGAGGTTTAAAATGAAAACCTGTAGACAGTCTAAATCTTGGATCAGGGGTTCAAGGGGTCTTTCAAGGATGAATAACTATATACTTAGGAATCCTAAAATCTGACACCGCTCTACTTTTCTGACATTTTTCAAAATTTCTGTGCACAACTAAAATGTGGTTTAGTTGGAGACTTGGTCGTACTCACGTGACTCTCTCATGGTTCTTCAAACATTAATCAACTGGGCATTTCTAGATGTGAAACTCTTGACTCAAATCGACTTCTCTCTCGGAGAAGAAATGTAAGTCATTGCCCGAAAATGTTCTGGTTGATTTTCAGTTTTCTAAAAACATCGTTCTTGATTTTATATAAGGTAGTGAAACTCGCTACAGAAACTCATTTATTCCATAAACAGCAGTAGAGATACTTTTTTAATATGCTACATCTTAACTAATTCCTGGTAAATGTTTCATTCACTTGAAAATACCTTTGAAGGTATTTGCTACTTAAAAACCCGTATCTAGTGTGTTTAGGTGCAACCTCAGCCCGTGATGGTAAAACATTTATTAAAGGTCAAGGGCAACATAATAGCAAGTGCCAGAAGCTACTGTGGCAGATCCCTGCCTGCAAGATTGCTCTAAAATCTAAGAACTTCTACAACAGATTTGAAATTGTCCCAAAGAAGGGGCGTCAATTATCCCTGAAAACTAGGTTTTCTCATCAGCCTTCCAAATGTTATGTCTGAATACTTGTTCAGTTCTTCAATCTTCATATTCATAAGTGGTTTTTGAATCGTTCAACAAAGCATGTATGTATCATAGATTTTTTTTAACCATATATAAAGAGTGAAGTTGAACCAGCATGATGACCCGGAGCAGTAGGAAGCAAAAGCAGTGCTGACCAAATTGCCCAGATTAGGGTCAAGGGGGAAAGATAGAGACTGGGTCAGGTGCTCCTTTCAGTTCAATTCCTATTTACTGAGTTCTTGTTTGTTCTAAATGCTGGGCTACCTAGGAAGGAGGGCATCGAAAACAGGAGAAAAACGTGTTCCCTACCCTCAATTCATAATTAAGTCGATTCAAAATACAATAAAAATTACTCAAAGTAATGAACTTTTATTGTATTCAAAAATATAGGCTGAAGTGAAAAACATAAAACTGACTTTAGGGTTGTAGAAAATTTTATCATAAAAGTCTTAAGTTTGAGAATAACAACCGACTAAATATCCAAAGTGATAGGAATTACATTTTGTCAAGGAATTACATTTTCAAAATTGTCCTTGTTCAATCGTTTTCAAAGATATTGCTCTTAATAATGAAGACCGGAGAAGTACAGGCCGGGCAGAGTAGGTTTATAGTTGTGAGTACACGGAACACTGAGTTTATTCTTGTATTATTATTTATTTATCATTGTATTTATTATTAGTATTAGTATTAGTATTATTAACCTACTTTTGCCCACCCCTGTAAATATACTAAACTCTCAGAATTATAAAAGCAAACACTGGATTATGGTCAGTATAATTTGGGGATACATTTTTTTCTTTCATTCCTAAAGCATTTGAAAATGGGAATCCGAGGATTAACCCAACACATCAGTTCCTTTTCAGAAAAAAGACACATCTGCGTTCATGTTTCTTGTTTCCTGTGATGTGAAGTATTTAGTCGTCAGGCAATCGCCACAGGCTTTGATCAGGTACAGAGTCATGGGCTAACTCACGCTGTCCCCGACTCTTGGAGCCTGTGCACGTCACGGAAGGAGCGGGCAGGTTCTGCCGTAGGACAAACATTTCAGTAGATCCACAGCAGACGGAAGGACTCAGAGACATTTCAGGTACCTCCTGGGATCCTGAGATTCATTCGTGTCGCTCCCTGGCTCCCAGGGTCCATCGTGGTGTGTCGGGGTAGCCGGGCCACAGCCGAAGCACGGTGAGCGCCTCCCTGACCACACGTTCTGCGGGGCGAGCTCAGTCCCACCTGCCGTTGCCTCGAGAATCTCCAGGATGGGTCCGTTCCACCATATAATCTTTTTAGCAGACCCGAGGACCAAACAGTAGTGGTCTCAAAATTCACTTCGAAGCAGGGAAATGCGTGGGATGCTGTGATGTCTGTGGGTCCAGACAGACGGAGGAAAAATGCTTGCATCACACTGTGATTTCTGGAAGGAAGTGGAGTCTCACAGTGAGAGCAGCGCATGGAATCATTCACTTTAGCGCCACTGGGCCAATGACAAGTGAGTTCTTGCCACATCGTGTCACCTTGAGACTTGGGCTTGTGTTCCCTCTTACTCATGTTAACCCCGTCCCCTCATCGATGTCACCACCTTTCCCTTTCTGCTCTCTTCTTGGTGGGGGGGGGGGGATGAGAAGGGGCTTCTTTGGACTTGGACTCATCCTCAATCAACCTTAAGGATATTTGAGCCACATGATGGAATTTTCCTTTCCAGAAATTGCCACGTGGACACCAGGGGTTTTGATTCCTAGTGGGGACAGACCTGGAAGGGTGACTGCCAAACCAAACTGCTACAGAGAATGCAGGAAGATGGCCTCCTGGACCACACGGATGGACCTGTTTTAGAAAGAAAACACAGTTCCAGGGAGGGCGCAGAGGAACACTTGTGAGCTCGGTGGAGACCATGGGGCACTCGGAGCTGGGGTCAGGATGGAGCGGGCGAGGTGCTCAGAAGCAGCAGCTGTTATCTCTAGCTCGGTCATGCGAACTTAGGTGTGCGGTGCTCCCGAAAGACATTTCGGGTTCATCGAAGGCTGCCCCGGAATTGCACACTCGTCTCTGGTTTCTGTGGAAATGACACTTGGTGCTGCCCAGGAGCGAGCCACGTCCTGCTCACTCGGTTCACTGTCTCCAGTGAGCGTCTCCACGTGAATACCGTTCCTTAACCACCACAGCACAGGCTGTGACACGCGTGTCGTCTCAGACCATGTCCGTCAGTACACTCCTGCACCTCTTTGCTCCCTGTACAGCTGGTCCCAAGAGTTTTGACTAAATTGTCCTCGTTTTTATGTGGTTAAACATTATGATTCCAGAGTGGCATACAGGTTTCCATGGCTGAGAAAGTTAATGAGAGGAGAGAGTTTCATTGGGCTCTTGATTTTCACGGTTTGTCTCACTGGGGAGAAACATCACCTCCGAATCCACGGGAATGCTCAGGAAGAAATAAAGAAAGCACTGCGTGGCCGCGGGCAGTCACCAGCTCCACCTGGGCTCCTCCGCATCCCCCAGGAGGTAAAGCTTCCTAAAGCCCGTGTGTGTCGGGTCTGCAGCTACCACGGTCTGTGGGACAACATAAAAAAGGAAAACTGCGAAAGCCCTTTGCTTTGTTCTTGGTCAAATTCATATTCCGTAAAAACAGGTGTTTTCCATCAAAAGTCTTCATCTGTATTCATTTGACTTATTATCCTAGTTTAGCGACAGGTCCTTTTCCCTCAGAGAAAATGAAGAGAAATTCATTTTGTGGCTTAAAGAGGGAAAAAAATAAGAACGTGTCACAGTGGACCCTACTCCACATGTAGTTTTGAGTCAAAATTAAAAAAGCAAGTGGGTTATCATAGTAGCAGTATGAAACGCAGGTGACCTGTGTTGGTACTATGTCGTTCTCACGCAGAAGACAAACACTTGTTTCACACCGGGTATCAGATGGTTCGGATTCTCGAGGTGCTCAGTAGACAGTTCCCTTCTTCCCCGCTCAAGTTCTGACATAAAATGAAACGTCGAGCAGAGGGAGACAGAATACCGCCTTGATGACTGTTGCCGCTGGTCACGGTGACGGGTGTGGCTGACACCTCCAAGCATGTGGGCGAGATGACGGCGTGGAGAAGGTCATCCAGGACCATGTAGATAGACCAGTTCTCCAGGGGGAAGAGCAGAGAGAGTGAGAGACAAGGAGAAACACACAGAGAACAAGACAAGAGGCTACTAGCTTGCATGCCCATCTTCCCTTTCAAACTTTCCAACGAAATGCCTGTCTGGAGAAGAATGAAGAGGCAGCTGGGAGAATTTTACTGGTCAAGTCACGACACGTAAAAAGCCAGGAGTAGAAGAAACTTTTCCCCATAAAGATATGCCTGAAAGTCAGCAGGATGTAAAGTAGATAAAATAGTGAAAGTCGGCTTTGAAAAAAAATCCCATCTTTGCCCTGGCCAGTTTGGCTCAGCGGTTGGAGCGTCGGCCTGCGGTCCAGAGAGACCCGGGTTCAGTTCCCACTAAGGGCGTGTGCCTCAGTTGCGGTTTGTCCCCGGCCCTGGTTGGTCTTGTGGGAGGCAGCCACTCGATGTGTCCCTTTCACGTCGATGTTTCTCTCTCTCTCTCTTCCTCTCTCTCCCTCCCACTCTATCTGAACAAAAAATGAAAAAATGTCCTCGGGTGAGGATAAAAATAAATAAAATAAAATAAACCCCATCTTTGATTCTCTGAGTTAATATTCGTAAAGACGGCTAACGAACAACTTACACAGATATGATAGTGAGAAGAGAATTCTCCACGGAGGAGACCTGACCCAAGGTCGACATGATGGCCAGGAGTCTCCACACAGAACCACGGTGAGGAACTCAGGGGGATTCACAGAGAACCCATGCCTGGTGCACCCCAGGGCTCAGGGGTGGGCTCCAAACTGTAAAGGGCGGAGAAAGTGGAGCCTGCCCCCAAGGCAGCGCCAAGAATACAGCCCACCCCCTTCGTGTGCCCCTCCACCAACCACTCAACGCTGGTTTCACCGACAGATTAAGCAGGTCCTTTGAAATAAAGGATTCCATTCAGCACGCCTCCAAAGGCCCCTCCTAAAACTGCCTCACGATCACACATACTTAAAATAACAGGGCATGGCAAACGTGTAGAAAAAAGGTTTTGTCGCATGCGAAGTTACCCTGCCTGAGATGCGTAGTTGATAAAAGCCTTCCACCAATATCGAGAAGTCTTTCATCAAAAGCTCCAGAAGAACACATCTCTAGCCAAGTCACCCCAGCAGGTAGAATCGATTAATTTTTGCAGAGAGTGGAAACAGTTTCGCCCAACAGGTGGATGGGGTGGGCACGGCATGCTCTACTGTTTCTCCTCCTCTGTCCTCTGTTCTTGGTCCTTCCGCCCTGTGCCCTCTGGGGCAGCGACCAGCTGGGCAGCGGCAGCATCCAGCCTTCACATCCCCGCCTTTTAGCAGTCGGTCTGGAGGGGGAACAGCGACCCTCAGGGATGGTCCCGTGGGTGGGAATAATTCTAGTGCAAAGGGGAGCCCATACGCCTGACAGATTTCTACGGACCTCGCTCTGAAACAGGAGGCAGTGTGTGAGGATTTACCGAGGGGTCAAAGAGCAGAATGTACCGAACAGGCTGGTCAGCAGTCACAGAGACTTTTTAAATTACATTTATTGGAATGACACTGATTAATAAGATTATATAGATTTCGAGTGTATCCCCGGCCCTGGTCGGGGTCGTGTGGGAGGCAACGAGTCGATGTGTCTCTCTCACATCAATGTGTCTCTCTCTCTCTCCCCCTCTTTTTCCCTCCCTCCCTCCCACTCTATCTGAAGATAAATAGAAAAATGTCCTCGGATGAGGATTAAAAAAAAAAAAAGATTTCAAGTGTACAATTCTATGATACATGATCTGTATATTGCATTGTGTGTCTGATGCCCAACGTCAAATCTTCTTCTGTCACCCGGTAGTTGACCCCTTTACCCTTTACTGCCCCCCAACCCCCTTCCCTCTGGTAGCCACTATACTGTTGTCTGCGTCTATGAGTTTTTGTTTGTTCATTTATTGCTTTCAGCTTTATATCCCATATATGAGTGAAATCATATGGTTCATGTCTTTTTCCGTCTGACTTACTTCGCTCAGCATGATAGTATCAAGGTCCATCCATGTTGTCAAAGGACAGTGTTTTATCTTTTCTTATGGCTGAGGAGTGGTCCACTGACATTATAAGACATCAACCTTCCTGTACCAGTCAGCGTTCTCCATGGAAACAAGCAACATGTGTGTGTGTGTGTGTGTGTGTGTGTGTGTGTGTGTAGGAATAGAAAGACAAAGATTTATTTTAAGGAATTGCCCATGCAGTTGAGGAGGGTGGTGAGTTCAGAATCTGCAGGCTGGGCCAGCAGGCTGGAGACCCCGGGAAAGGGGGCAGGCGGAGTGGGAAGGCAGTCAGCCGCAGCTTCCCACGCCCTTTCGCAGAGAACATAGATGCGTGGACAGTCCTGGCCCACGGTCTCCGTCACCATGCGAACCCACTGTTCTGTTTCAGGCACCTGCCCAGGTTGCCTGTGCTCCTCCCTCCCGCTGCAGTGAGCTTCCCCTGCTCTTCTCGGAGTGTCCGAAGGTCGCCCGACGTAAATGTCGCCTTTTCCAATACCTCTCCCCTGGCAGCTCCTATCACCCCACTTTGTCCCCCGTGTTATTGTCTCTCACCCCGAGAAGACCAGTCCCTGAAGGCAGGATCCCAGTCACTCAGCAGGTGCCCTTAGTCTGCCAGGTGGGAAGTGGACATGTGTTGACAGGTTGGATGGATGGGCAAGGACTCAGAAATCCCCGCAAAACCCAAGGGCCGGGTCTGGGGTGGAGGCAGCTGGAGCGACATTGGGAGTACCGAGTTTCTCCGTCTAAACTGTGATAATCAAACAGTCCAATTTTCCTTACAAACACCTTAGGGGTTGAGGGAGCGAAGACAGCTGTTTGATGCAACTGTAAACTGCATTCTTTTCATTCACGTGATCTCACAAATCTGCGCTCACTAACTGGCCGTGTTGAAGACCATGGTGACTTTTATAGATTTTAATGTGGAACATTCCCTAAGTAGTCATCATTTGAAAAGTACAGGTGAAGAGCTTACCAAAGACTGAACCACGAGAAACAAATGAATCACATAACCGGATGGAATCCGAGGAGGTTCTGTGGCTCGGGCACCCCTGAGGCTGACTGCTGTCCACTCTTCTGTTCCACAGATAGGTACTGAGCACTGATATGCCCAGTGTGGCCCCCGAGGAGACAGCGGTAAACAGACCAATACCTCGATCACGATAAACACATTATAACCAGTCAGGGGGCAAATAAGTGGACCGTGGCATTTTATATAAAGCTATCAGGGAAGACCTCTATGACAACGTCGTAGGCGAGCTGAACTGTAAGTGAAAGCGTGGCCGGAGCAATATGGAAAAGAGCTTTCTAGACCATGGCACAGCACATACAGATGGCCTGGGGCAAGAATTTCTTAGGTGCTTGAGGAAGCATAAGAGACCCTCATAGTCAAAACAGAGTGAACGAGGGGTCAGTGGCCGGAGACACTAGGAAAGGGCGGGCGGGGACCTCACGCGGGGCTTCCAGGACATGGTTAAGATTTGGGGCTTTGTTCTGTAGGAGGTGGGAACCTCTTGGAGGGTTTGGGCAGTGGACTCAACGTGATTTGGCTTGAGCTTTCCCAGGGCTGTCTGGCCTCTGTGTGACGAGCAGGTCAGGCTGGGGGGCTGGTAATGAGCCAGGAAGGAACCACGGAGTCCAGTTAGGACCCTGTGGGGAGGACCCAGGCGAGAGATGCGCTTGCCTGTGTTAGGGGACCTAGCGGTGCCCCTGCAGAGGATGCGGTGAGGAGTGGCTGGTTTCTGGAGATATTTTAAGTTAGAACCAAGGTCAAATGATTTTGGAAAGGTTTTTTACTATTAGGATTTTACCAGATGTCGATGAAAGACAAGTCCCTTTGCTGAGGGAACTCTGTGTGTCACATTTATCGTGCAATGATGCTCATTCTCTGTCTCTGGGGGGCTCATCTGTCAGGGTTCACCCTGTTCTCAGAGAGGCCTGGGTGACAGACGTCAGCTCCGCGACCCCAGAGCTCCAACGTGGCTGTTCCCGCCGTCACATTCCACGCGTTCCTTCTTCTGCGTGTTTTCTTTTGCACACCCAGGAGGAGTGTCCATCTGAAGGGCCGTACGTGAAGAATTCTGAGCATTCGGAAAAATTCTGAGGATGGACTGAATGGTTAGTTAGCGTCATAAGAAAGTCATCAGTGCCTTCTATTCGAAAGACGAGTGTGGTGATTCTTCGTCTGTGGGCCCCGAACAATGATGCAGTAATTCCTGCCTGAGCAATTCCGCGAAGTGCTTACGTTCAGTTCCTGGCGCGTTCTGTGTTGCCCTGTTTTCAAATACGTGTGTTTAGAACGCAAATGTTATAAAAGCGTACCTGAAGATACTTTTTAACAAGTTATTTCTCACTGTAAAAAAAAAAATGTGAGTATATTGCGAGTCCTGACTACGAATGTATTTATTTATTTGGAAACATTAGCCAATGACCTATTTTTTGTTCACCCTGCAAAAATTTCTGAATCACCTATGCATGTGCTCTGAAACATGAACTAATCAGCAAACAGGTTTTATGCGATTGTGTTGGACAACGCTTTTCATTGGAACATTCGGGTTGCAACCAGCGCTCCCCTTTCTGTTCTTGGATAACAACGGTAACAATTTAAGTGTTCTTGGAGAGCCTTAGCTGCTATCACATTTAGAATGCCGGAGCGTGATGCCAATATCCGTATTTTAATCAGAAAAGAGGAACACTGGCATTCAGAAGTCTTCCCCCTCACCTCTTTGAGTCATTTTTTCTCCTCACGAATCTTTTCTGCATATTTCCGTGAGACTCACACCTGAGGCTCATGAGTGCTCAGCCTCTTGACTCAAGAGTTCGTGTCTTTCTCGGCTCTATCCCCTTCCTCTGGGAACGCAAACTGAATTGAATGCATTGCACATCTATGGATGGTCCCTAAAATACTTGACATTCTGGCCAAGACGTGGAGAGAACAACAGAGAATTGGCCGGAGCGTCTGCTTTCTGAAGATCTAACTCCTAAATAATCATTCAAGTTCAATGAGTTAAGCAAAGGCCTACCATTAGCCCGGAGAGACTCAATCACTGCTTTCCGGCGACTCCTAGCAATTGCTTACCCTTCAAGAGGAAAAAGGAACATGTTGTCAAGCATCCAAAGAGAATGTTTCACCTTTCCTTCTGTCCCATCAAAGACGCGTGTGTCATCTGTGTTAGGTGTTTTCCCCTTGGAGCCCTTCTTCCATTTCATTCCTCGGTGCTGTGCGAATCCTTGAAGACCAAACACGCAGGTGGGAGAGAACGGGACATAGAAACATCACCTGTGTTCTCGCCGGGGCTGGTCATGCACATGGCCTGGACAGAGACACACTAAGACGCAGAAAGGGTCTCCACGCCGGTGTGTACAGGGGGCGCTGTGGGTTCGTTGGGAAGAGTCTCACTGGGTAGATGGCATTCCTCCCAGTGAAAATATTTTATGTCCCCATACAGATGTTAAGGGGAGCAAGTGACTTACCTTGTCTTAGAAGATGCTATAAGGGATGTTTGTCGTGGGTTCACCTTAGGTCGGATGCAGTCATTTATTGTGTCCGAGTTAATGATGTTCAACCCTACCTTTGGGGAAATTGGACTGACGGGAAGTCAGGCAGGCTTGAACCCCGAAGGCAGAGTTTACATGTTGTCAAGGTGATGTGAGAGTAGAAATCGGAGCGTGTGGTCCTCAGTGTCTCCTACTTATCACTGTTTGTCCCATTTTGGGTGGATATTCTGAACATTATGACAGAGTAGGATGGTATGGTTATTTGGTGATTCTGTTAGGTTCCTGGGTCCAAAGTTTCCTAATCCCATTAACAGCAACAACAAAACACGTTGCCCCTTAAAAGCACAGATATCTCAAATATTGAAGTGTATGAAACTAATAGTTAGTATTAGAAATATTAAGAAATATTTCTGCGACTGTCACCAAATAATTCTACTTGAAATCACACGTGCAAATTTAGTAATATAATACAAAAAGTAAAGAATTTCTCTTCGTATAACGTTTTGACAGTAAATTTTATCATCAGCACAGTTAACTTAGTAAGAGCTAATTGTTACAAAAAGAATTTGCTGCCTTATATGTATAATTAAAATTGTGTATTACGTTGAAGGAAAGATAAATGTTGAATGGTTTTGTTTACTAACCGTTGTTAAAGGAAGCATTTTTATTATCTGAAATTATCATTTAAACTCATGGAGCAAGTTGGCTTGCTGACTATTTATGGCCACAGAATTTACAAGGAACACTGCAAAACAAACCAAAAAGAAAAGAAAACCCTGCGGTTTTCTTAGTCAATGAGTCTTTCCCCTAGATAGATTAATGGCCGTTAATTGTGAAATGTGGGAGCCAATGAAGACACAGGATCTTATAAAAAAATCTTATTGAGAGGGCGTGTGCCCATTTCCATGAGCACACATAAATGGGCACACCCAGTTTACACGAGCAAAGGATGTTTATTCAGGGAACGAAGGAGCAGTCGGAAGAGGCAGAGTGGGTTTTTGTCCTGTCCTCTGGCATGACCTGGCCTCTCCATCACCCTCCGGTAAAAGGGAGCTGGGAATCCTAGGACAGAGCATCCCGGGCAGAGTTAAAATGTGGGCTTGGACGGCCACAGTTCCTAAGAGTTGCATGGACATTGTTCTAGTTTTCTTCCGTGGAGAATTATGTTTTTAAACATTCGATAGACCTTTTATCTGGAAGCAAATAGATGTCAACAACATTCATGACTCACGCTTAGCTTTTCTAAGCAGCCTCTAAGTAAATCCAGTTCCTTTAAAACTTGGGACTTCTCTTAAGCAACATCCTTAAACGTTTTTATTTAAATGGAAATGCAGCCCAGGTTTAAAAACTTCTTTATTCTGAAATAGGGACAGGTTTCGGAGAGCAAACTAAACCAGTTTCTGAATACATTATGGATAAAGTAAACCTGGTTAGCCACCAAAACAGACTTTATGTTTTACTTTCTAAAATTAAAATTTATAAACATAAATTTCCCCTCTAGCAAAGCAAATTTGATTTCTTCTGGAGGAGGAACCCATGTGTGTCCCTGGTAGGAAAGGAAGGAGAACCTTAATTTCATGGCAGTAACAGTTCACTCTTTTGCTCTTACTGAAGGCAAAAAAATAAAAAAATAAGAAGGATGAATTTTATGTCTGCGGCGTGTTCTGTTGTTTATTAGAGAAATCAGCATTCCTAGTGTTCATAGACCACGTGCATGCCCAGTCCTGACCTGTATTTATACTGCAAATAACATCTTACTGGCGGCTGCTCTGAGTCCCAGCACAGCCATCGTTAATTCGCGTGTGGATGTGTTCAGACGTCTCTGTAACCCGAGCGATTCTGCTGCCGGCACAGAGTGAAGACAGTACCACGTTTCCCACCGACAGGCTGAAGGTGTGTCGCAGGAGGCGGTGTTGAGAAAGATGCCAGGGTCAGGACATAGGCTGAGCTGCGCTGACCACAGCACTCCCAGCTGAGACGTGGGGTCCGCAGGGGAAACCTGGCTGAGGTGGGCAGGGACGCTCCTGTCCCGAGCAGCAGGACTAAGGCTGAGAGTTTCGTTGGATGACGAAGGAGCTGAAGAGGGAGCAGGGGGAGGTTTGGAAACTGTGCCCTTCTGCGTCAGAGACCGGTGCCTGCCCCCGTGATGCCTCAGCCCTCCGTCGAACAGTGGGCAGTGCCCAGCGCACACCTGACCGGCACACCTGCCATCCCCCAGCCTGGATTGGAGACTCGCTCAGTACCAGACAGACCACAGGGGCTACTGAAGGGGGGCAGGAGTCAGCTCAGAGACAAGAAAGAAGGCTGCCAGCGTCCATTCCTATCCGTATGCTTTACCTCTTTAATAACATACCCTTTAGAGAAAGTGTACCCAGGAATAAATAGATACACACAGGCATGCATACATACACGCATACACACATACATGCATGCATACATACACACACATGCATGCACGCATACACACATACATGCATGCATACATGCACACACACATGCATGCACGCATACACACATACATGCATGCATACATACACACATACATGCATGCATGCATGCATACATACATAAAAACAAAAGAGGGAAAGGCAGAAGTCAGGAAACCGGCTTTCAGTTTTCCCTGAGGTGGCTTCCTAAACAAGGCTAGAAAACGGGGTGACGGGGAGGCCATCATTACAGGGCGGTGAAATTCACACCCCACTTCCAGATCTCATTTTTGAGACATCAGTTGTAGTTAGTACTTTTCTCCTCAGCACAACGTACCTGAGACATAAACACACCAGCTCTGGGTGGCCCTGGGGTCATTTCTCTGGACAAATGTAACTCATACCCTCTTCGCGATCATTACGATGAACCGTTTTTAAGAACAACTTCAAATATCATGACAATGTGCCTGGGAAAAGGATTCTTTTTAAATGTGTTGATCTTCATTGTCTCCATAAAAACTTACACTTAGTCATTTAAAGTATGTAGTGTATACTTAAAAGTCTTCCCAGAATCCTTACCTATAATTTTTAGAAAAATATTTTATATTTGGGATAATTATAGCATTAAACCTGCTGGGCTTTGCTTTTCTTTCCTCAAGGATCCAACAAGAGGGCGGTAGCGACATTTTATTTAAATTTTTATTTTTGTAACAGGATTCATTAACATGTCTTCTTCTTCTTCTTCTTTTTGACAAGAACTCTGAATGATTGGTATGACCTTGATAATCAATATATGTAGTCCACCCTCTACTCAGCAAAAATCCCAATCGGTACACCTGGGAGTTCATCCCTTGGCGTTTTACTCACCTACAAACTCACTAAAATTTTACACCTGAGAGAGTGTCTTACTTTCCTTTGTAATTAACAGGCCTCACGCTGATCATTTTTCCAATTTAATGTTGTTGTTTTTAATTCATTCGGTGGGTTCCAAATTCCCCAACAAATATAAGATTCCGGAGATGGGGTGTTTCAGGTTCGGTTTTCTTCATCTATATATGTATAAAATACGAAGCAATTTATATTTTTTCATTAAGCCTAATTGGCTCTGAGTAGATATAACTCCTCCGCCTTAAATTTGTATCTACAGCAGATTTAGCCAAAAAAATAAAAAATAAAGAAATGTGGCTTCCAGCAGCCAGTTATGGGGTTATGGGGATGTGTGTGGCACGTGGTCAGAAACCCTTGGCCGTGGCACCCAGAACACGTTCCTTCTCGCTGTCCAGGGTTAAGGTGTGACTTCTCGGGAGCTGTGGGACGCAGTTTCGATGTCTTTCTTTCACACTGGAATCATCAGATTACATTTTTTAATTTGAAACACAGTGTATCATAAAACAAACACACTTCCTGACTTTTGCCATGATTCCTTACTGTCCTCTTCGTCCTACAAACCCAGAAATAAACATTTGATTCATCGTAATTCTACAGTTTACAGGTCTTGAACACTGGCCTTCAAACTGCAGAGAAAAATTGTTCACATAACGGATCGAGCCATTCGTACCTAAAAATTAACTGCAAATTAACCAGCTAATTCTGTACAGAAAAAAAAAAACACAAAACCTCCCAATTCACATTGAGCTCAGTGTTTCTGAGAAGCAGGGAAACCACCTATCAAAATAGTTTCCTGCTTTCAAGGTCAGCACTGAGATCAGACAGTCCTGGTCCACGATGCATCTGGATGACAAAGACTTTGCTTCCCAGGGAAGCTTTGTGTGGGGCTTGGCGCACAACTGGGTCGAGCTGCCCAGCGAGCCTTTGCCTCTGCTCGTTAATGACTCGCATTTAATTTGCCTGAGATCGTGAATAGACTCCCCCCCCAAATCCAGCGAAACATACACACACCAACATCACCTTACCTGGTGCTCTCATTTCCAGAAATGGCCTTCCAACATCTCATCATCGTTTTTTAATAAAGAAAAGATAGTCTCTCTTTTTTTTTTTTTTCATGTTTACTTGATTGTCCGGAGGACCTGTATTCCAGGAAATAAGGATTTTCTGCTTAAAACGGTAGAGCCCATAAATAGCCTGAGATCACTTTCAGATAGGCACCGGTGGGAGAAACGATTGCATTCTGCCGGCGTGTGTTTAAATGGTCAGAGAGCGCCTGGAGATGTGAAGTTAATGATCATTTCTCTGCAGTTTTACGAGGGTGCTGCCTGGGACTGGATCCGCGCCCCTCGCGGGTGCGCACACAATGGTGCTTTGTTCCCGGCCCACGTTCTCGCGCGTGTTACTGTTTCAGTTTCATCTGTCAGCAAACGTCTGTTTACCCGGCTTCCTGTTATTAATGATGGGAAGCAGGTTTTCTGAAACATACGAGGGACTTTGGAAACTGCGGTCCAGATACTTCGAGGCAAGGTACGGATGAGCCCTTTACGTGGAAACAGAGCCAGAAACTCAAGTTGAAACACGCCGTGGCCTCGCGTGGCTTCCGACGTCTGATTCCTCGCAGAAGAAATGAAAAACCACAAAAAGTAACTTCTAGGCCTCTCCCTAGACACGGAGAGGACAGAGTTGGGGACTTTGTCAGCCAGGACAATTCATGGGCAGGTCACAGTCTACGTCTTGAACTCTTCGGTTGCCCACAAAAATGTTTCCAAAATCAACTCAAGTAGGAAGATGCTAAAAGACAGTGAGAGAGAGTCTAATGGAAAGGTTTTCCCCGAAGAGACCGAAACGCTGCCCTGGTTATTGGTGTGTTACACAGCTTTTCCTGTCGAAACATCTGGCCCATCCATCCAGCGCTCTGTCTTTGAAACTGCAGCGAATATCCTTGCATGCATTAAAATCAGAACGGAGCACGACATCTGGAAGTTTGAGAAGAAAAGGGAACTCGTTGGAGGAGGGGGGGGGGGGGCGTCCAGATTAAAAAATGCAGCTGTTTAACTGGGCTGTCAGTCAGGCTACGAGGGAATACGGCAGAAAGAACCAGAAGCCACTGGTGGAAAATTGAAAGACTTGCATGGGCCACCGCCAAGAGGAGAGCCGTGAACCCGTAACATAATACGGAGAGGGGCTCTCTGCCCTGAGATCTGAAAATGTCACCGTGTGCAATTTCGTAAATTAGCCATTTCCAAAAATCTTTTTCATGAGAGCCCAGTGAAAGTTTCTCTGACTCTCCCCTCTCTCTTCGGTCATTAACATGGGCTTTGGGCTCGGAGTATGGCTTTCATCAGTAACAAGCTCCCCCCGCCCTCCAGGCCCCCTTCCTAAGACCCTCGAATTCTGCTGAGTGGCCAGAAATCGCAGGAACGGCCACCTGACGCGTGACTGCCAGCCCCCTCCCACCCCGGTGCCTCGACAGTCCGGGCCCTGCCGGGACCTGCCTCAGCGCCGGGCCCGGAGACAAAGACACAAAGATCCCATTTTTCTCGGGGAAAATAGATTTCGTGTGCACAACGCCAGCGAGAAGCACCGAGAGCTGACACACATGGGCGATGGGACCCGGGCAGGGCTGCGTGTTGGAAGAAGACTGAAACCGCACGTGATGGCGTCGAATCCTCACAGACGTTGTTTAACCTGAACGTCTTCTCAGCCTGTAAAAAGACATTCGGCGGCGAGATCATTTTATTTCTGTCCAGCACGTGGCCAAGAAGGAGAAAAGGGCTGCAGCTCAGCGGAGAGATGTTAATTACATACCACTGCCGCATCAGAAACGAGCTCGGGCTCCCATCCCTGGGTCGGCCAAAGGAAGGGGGAAGGCAAAAAACAACCCCCCTGAATCAAAGGATTCGGCGAGATCCTATTAAACCCTCCTGAATATGTTTCCTATAAAAAGGCTCCCCTCCCCGCAGCCCCAGGGTGTCATTACTGGAGAGGCGGTGAGTGGTTCATTGGAGACGCAAACTCTGTGCCAAGCGTGTGGGCTGGAGCTGGTGAGCCGGGGCCCTCGGCGTCCACGTCCCCTCTGGCGTGGCACAGCCAGGGCCGTCTTCTTGGCCAGGCAGAGTGGGCACAGAGGCCACACTGCAGACAAAGACGGGTCATCCCTCCTCAGACGGGCACCCTTTTCCTGCTGCCTGACCCGCCTCTGCCAGGGTGACTCTCAGAGATGAAAAGGGAAATGGGTGGGAAATGAGAAAATGAGCTCGGGAATTCATGGATAACATACCCACAAGGGGTGAGGGAGAGGACTGAGGGGAGAAGGGGAGGAGGGGGGCAAAGTTTGAAGTAGGACTTCAAAATAATCTTTTATGCACGTGGGCCTTTGCCCACCTGCCCTCCGAGGTGTGTCGCTCCCCTGGGTGCTTGTTTTTCTCCCATGTCATTCCCGCGCGAAGCAGGCTCAGCTGTCTGTGAAAAGTGACCGGGTGGCCATGTTGAGTGGGACACTTCCGTGAGAGTTCCAGTGGACTGTTTGGGAGCAGTTTGTCTCAGTCACTCTGGGTTCATTCAGTGAGACCCTCAGCAAATGCTCCGGGTCACGAGGAGACAGCTCACCTGCGTCCCGGCCAGTCAAGGGTACTGTTCTCAGCCGATAGGTTCGATCCTTCTAGAATCATCCGAATGGGCTTCATATGTGTGGGAAAGTGCTAGGCCATTAACACGTGAAAACGCAGTTCATGTCGCTGTCAGGACTGGGAGACCGAGAAATTGCCCTGGGACTCTTTCCATTAAAAAATTTTACAACACGTTTTTTAAAATTTGAGAATGGTTTGGACTCTGCCGTTGCCTTTCAAGCTCCCACGATTCTTAAAATTCCTCTTTTTTTAAATGCATTGATTTGAGAGAGAGAGAAAGGGAGAAGGCGAGAGAGGGAGAGAGAGAGAGAAACACCGAGTGTTGAAATAAGTGTTGTTCCACTTATTTCCTCATCCACTGGTGGCTTCTTCGATGTGCCCTGACCCGGGGTGGAACCCCCAACCTTGGCGCACGAGGACGACGCTCTAACCCACTGAGCAACCCAGCCAGGGCCTTTAACATTTCTTCAGCTGATAGGAATATCAGAGAGACAGAAAAGGAACTAGCAAATGACACCCTCACTAGTAAGAGACCCAGAGGAAATCGCGACTCGGGGGATCCCTAGGACCACTCAGATGTTTTAAACGAACCCCTTATTCCCATGACGATGTTCGCGTCACCATGGTTCTCTCTCTCCCTCCCAACCCGCTCCAAGTACCACACAGCCTTTAAAACCAGAGCTTTCTGGTGTGGACTGATCAAGCTGGTAGTTCGTGCGTGGCGTTGGAAATAATCCAAGCGCCCCAAGCATGCTCCCCTTTGCCATCAGCACGGAGCTGTGGAGTGGGGGGCATCGCTCTTCACGCGCCAGTGAGTCTCTGGGCCTCAGTTTCCCCATCAAAGATGAAGAATGTTGCCAATCCTAGGACATGGCTGGGCGTGAATCTACAAAGGCGGCGGTGACTCCAAACCGTAAGGTCCCTGCGTGCGGAAGGGGGCGAGGGTACAGTTTCCATTGTGTTGAAAACTTTCGAGTTTGATATGGAGCACCGCTCAGCATCGCGGACGGAGCTAGGGAGTCCCTGGGAAGTCAAAGCGATACATCAGGCAAGGACGGCGGGGTGTCCGTGCCCACATCCCGTTCTCCGGGGTCCGGATTTTCCAGGTGTGTCTGATGTAGTCCACTCAGCCTTTCTCCCTGGTCAGCCACTGTCCTGCTCAGTGGGTGTGTACGGGACGGGGCGGGAGCCACAGTGACCCAGAGTGGTGCTCAGAACTGCAGCCCCTCCCCTCGGGGCTGGGTCCTGAGGGCACAGGTGGTTCAGTTAGGTGCCCTGCCTTCCCGGCTTCCTGAGCTGCCCGAGCTCCCCACCCAGCTGCCAATGAAGCGAGAAGGAAATCGGGGGAAGGGAACACCGTGTTGTGTGGGAGGCACTCAGGGAAACGTCGTCTTTTCAAATGGAAGTCATAGAAATGCGTTCCTGCAGAGAGAATACCGGAGGTCTCACCCAAGATGGTCGACAGACACAATTCTGAACAGTGTCCCTTCCAGTATTATTTAATAAAATACCAGGTTCTCTAGTTCGTTAGTCAAAAGGAAAGAAACCTTTGCTTGTCTTAGCTTACCTAATTGAAAGGAGACACGTCTATTGTCAGGGACCGCGTGAATGATATAAAGATAACATAGTATCATCCGGAGAGATTAACTGGTCTCTTTAGTGAAATTAAGTGATAACAAGCGGCAAATACATTTGAAATGTTTGGGAATAAAATCTAGATTTATTTAACAAAGGTACTAACATGATTTAGTAATTTCAAACCTTTTCCACTTGGGAAATGCACCCAAGTGAAACTAATTCTCATCATTAATTAGCATCAGGGAGGTAGCCAAATCTGTCTGCTTTCTCTTTTCCTGGGTCTCTGACAAGACTTATCTTATGAGGGGTGCACCCAAACAGTGCTTTCTGGGGCCAAATAGTAGTCCTAGAGATGAAAAGTTGGCAGACCGCTATGGATGGTTGCATTGGAGAACATTTCCCTGAGAGGATAAACACAGATTTTAGCTCATTTGCCCGGCGTGGCCTGAGTGACACGCATCTCTTTTTGTTCCAGGCAGGAGTGTTGGAAAAATGACCAGCAGATCCACGCAGGGGACCGAAGTCAGTTTCATCAACACGGAAGGCTCTTTGAGCTACATCTCCAATGACGGTCCGCAGCGCTGAGAGAGATGTGTCGTCTCCCAGGAAGGTGTGCTTGTGCCCGAACCATGGCTCTGGCCCAGGTGAGTCTCCTCCGGCTCAGGTGAACGCTCTGTTCTTCCGCTGCAGGTCGCTTCCCCGATTCTCTCTCTTTTCTTGGCCTCGTTTATAATCAATGCCATTCACTGTTCTTTCGGGGAGTGCTGGCCACATGGCTGAAGCCTCAGTCTATGTTAGTGGACGCTGGGAACCAGGGACACTTCACCCGTGCCCTTGGGGCGATGAGCCTCGGTGCCACGGAGCTCAACGCTGCGTCCAAACACTAGCTTTCGTCTCCACGCCCTCTGAGTGTAGACGTAGCCCTTGAGACCTCTGAGGGGCCCACCAGCCAGCACGAAGCCACTGCAAACATCCCTTTGTCACATCGGCAGAGGGTCCGAGCAGTGTCTCACGAAGGACCTGCAGGGAATGACGGCCGTTAGGGAGACACAGGACAGTCCCAACTGGGAGACACACGATTGTGTCTCTGGACCACGTCACGGTCCCAGCAGCACTTGTTTCTTCCCGAGCGTCTCCAGGAACGAATGCTGTCCTCTGGGTGACACATAGGACAGGGGTCCCCAAAGCTGCACTAATTTAAAAAAAAAGAAAAGCAAAAAACCCCGCTTCGTCCAGTGGTCAGACAGACTGGAACTGGGGGATTCGACGTCAGAGGGACGGAACGAGGGGGTGGAAGCTGTAGTTTCTGTTTCTGCGGTGGCCGCGGGATCAGCGGTGGCAGTCAGGCAGTTGAGGATGTGGCCGTCACTCAGCGTCTGGTTGAAGGTCCTGGGGACTGTCACAGGCCATCAGCCTTCTGCTGCCCTTGCTGTCCCTTCCCACCCTGGGTCCCACTTTCCATTCGATTCCATCTCTGTCTCTGACAATTCCATGGATTGCTTTCCTTCCTCCCATTTTCTTACTTTTTTCAACTTAAAAAAAAAATCCTCACTCAAGGATATTCTTCCATTTATCTTCAGATAGAGTGGGAGGGAGAGAGACACACACATTCCTTCATAATGTCCCCCTCCCCCAAAGTAAGCAACAGCTCTTGTCCTGCTATATTTTAGTTGTAGAGTCGTCTGTAGTTTCATAGTGCTGCAAAGCCCGACCAGTTCAATACTTTTATTTCAACTTTCGCAAGGTCCTGTTAAACTGAAGATGTCACTAAACCTCGGGACATCTGATCAAGTGAACCAATTATTCAGGATTCAGGAAAAAAACACCACATTTTCCGAGGTATCCGGGGCTGTCGCCTTGGACGAGAACGGGTGGCTCGGTGGGTACAGATGGTGGTGTGCAGGGTATTCTCTGGCTGAGCAATTGGTGTTCCTTGGTCTGAAATAAGAGTCCAGGTTTAACAAGACGGGCATGACCGTCTTGTCCTAACCCCAAAATTCGCAGGTGTGCTGTGTGGCTGGTTCGTGGACTGTGATCGATCAGGGAGTCGGTGCTCACACACCGTCAGCAAAGCCAGGGAGAGCTGCTGTCCTGGGGGGCGGCGGGGGTGCTGACGTGGAGGAGCAGCGCTGTCTTATTGGTTGGTGGAGGGAATCCAGAATTGGCCACTTCCCAGGCCCTGTCCTCGTTTGACGGTGAACCAAGGCACCCACTGTTCTGTTCGTTGACAAAGGGCACGCGACGACTGTCCTGCCTCAGCAGTGAGGAATCGAGAGCCTTAGAAAAGCAAGACATCGTTCAACTGAAGCTTTCGAGTCCTCTCAATCACCTGTGAGTGCACATGTATGAATAGGCACCGGTGAAATGCGCCCAGATCGTGCCGTCTTAGGGTCTCGCCTTGGAGTGGAAGCCTGTGGAGTTCTCCGTGACTTGTATTCTGTTGAAAGCGGCAGAAGAAGTTGAGAACGAGCTCGTCTTGGGGTAATGCTGGAAAATCACCATCCAGTTTGCCCTACTCGGGCCCCAGTAAGCAAAGACAGCCTCAAATCAAGGCACTTAATAAATCTGTGTCCCAACACTGTATTTTCTTCTTCTTTTTTTTTAATCCTCACCTGAGGATATTTTTTCCATTTCTTTTTTAGATAGAGTGGAAAGGAGGGGGGAGAGAAAGGGAGAGAGAGAAACATCAATGTGAGAGAAACACATTGATTGGTTGCCTCCTGCATGACCCCGACCAGGGCTGGGGACGAACCACAACCGAGGTACACGCCCTTGGCTGGAATCGAACCTGAGACTCTTTGGTCGGGGGGCTGACGCTCTAACCGCTGAGCCAAACGGGCCAGGGCCCAACACTGTATTTTCTTTGACCTCGATGGACGAGCCACAGCCCTGGGTTCAGCCTCGCTCTTGGGTCTTGTCTCTGTAAGACCAACTTGAGATGATACCGCGTGTTATCATCACCGAGGCTTTCTGAGTCCAACGGCACTTTCTTCCACGCCTCCATCCTCGTGGCCGTCCTTTTCCACCGAGGCCAGTGTCCATGCGTCCGCCTTCCCCACGGCCACTCCCCTGCACAGGTGCATCCCCGCGGCGCCCACGTGAATGCGGTCGCCATGGTGCTCTGCGGGGAGGCTGATCCTGTGATGGCAACATTGTATCCTTTCCTTCCTGCAATGACCTCACTGGCCTCACGGCCTGACATCTGCCACCCTTCTGCCATTGAGCAGCTGGGACTCCCGTCCTGCAGCAGGAAGTCAGCGCCTCCTTCCCAAGAGCCCTGATTGTTTCGAGATGTTTCTGGCAGCTGTGGGACTTGGGGACTGGAGAGAACACCGCTTCGTACCCGCCCCAGTTGGGAACCAGACGCAGAGGCATAACTTGTCCCCGTCTGAACCGCTTACGGGAGTTGGATGTGGCTTCGGGACGGTCACACCCGTGCGCTGGGACCCGAGGCAGGCGAACTGCAGAGAGTGTTTGTGTCTTGGAGTTATCGCAGGCTCTCCCCACCCACAGCTCCCCCCACGCTTGTTTGATGGTGCTACCCTCGGCTGGTTTTCTCAAGGGCTCGCCGTGCCGGGAGGCTCCGCCCGTGATGTGCTGCCATCTGAGCATTCTGAGGAGAATTGATGAATTTCATTCCAGTGACTCTCATGATACCGCGAGAGCTGCTATGCTCCTTATTGGCCCACGTGCCTCCGTTAACAGAGATTTCCAGGTGCTTATCATTTGCTGGAAATCAAGAGATCTCCAAAAGAACCATGGACTTACTAAGTGTGGAGCAAACCCAACTGTATTTATGTCTGGAATAATTTTGTGTCTTTGAGCCAATAACATCTATGTATTGTTGATTGAGAACGCTTTTATGCTTTAAAAGGAATCAAGGGAAATAACGACTGCATTAATTTGTCTTTGAAATGGCTACAGACGCTTGTTATCTTCATAATAAGAGCATTGGTCCTTTCTATCCATCAAATTAGAGACAGACTCATAGGAAGAGAACAGGCAGGCAGCTTGGGTCGGGGGAAGATATTGGGGGTACAATGATTGAGCAAAAAAGAAAAAAGAGAAAGAACTCACGGACGTGGACAACAGTGTGGTAATTGCTGTGGGGGGAGGGGCTGGGGGAGGTAGAAGAGGTTATAGGGGTATAAATGGTGATGGAAAAAATAAAATAAAATAAAAACATTTAAAGGAGAGAGACTAAAATGAATTTTACTAGTATCCTATGATTACCTTATTAACCAAAATTATTACTAGTGATCTCCCTGAAGCTAAACTGGTTTGCATAACTCTGCAAAAATGCAATGACATGGTTTTTATTGAGTCTGCAAATTTTCTAACGGTTTCCTCTTTTCCTACATTTCCTCCAGAACAGCAATATTCCCCATTGTATACGTATCTGTTGCCTTCCTCTCCGATTTCATGTAATATTTCTCTTTGCTCAATTATTTCTTCTGGAATTGGACACTCATAGTGATTACATCTCTCTCATAATTTAAGAGTTGGTTTTAAATAATGACATATACCTTCCATCCTAATGTCTGTGATCTCTGATATCCCCTTCTCACTGGAGATGTTTCTGCACCGTTTTCCCTATATTTTCAACGATACTGATTCTATCTGTACATCAGCGTTTTGTCAGATTTATGCAACTGTTGCATGATAACCAGATTCTCTCCATCTTCTGTGACCACAGACACCACTCGCCTTTGGGTTCACTCAAATTCACTTGTCATCACTCTGCACTGAATCGTGGGAAATTCCACCTCCGTCTTGGGTTGTTCCGGGACATTCCTAGATAGATAGATTCGTCTTAGAATCAGCAGAGTAAGATTATTTCTGTACGATGGCGTTTTCACACATCACTTATGTCTTGCAGAGGTTTGGGTGACATGTCGGTGATGAACGGCCGTTGCCAAGGAACCCACCCTCACAACGGAGGCAGGTGGGGACTCTCATCGCGGGACTGTGTCGAGCTGGGGGAGGTGCGGAGAATGCCTGGCCCCCGCTCTCCGGCTGCACCCAGTCTTCACTAACACGCCTCAGGTGGGGAACATTCGGTGAGCAAAGGCTTGCTCAGAGCCTCTCCGTGGGTGCCCACATTGGGAGGGCGGCCAGGGCAGCCCCGTGTCTCCTGAATCCAACCTGCCTCGACGTTCAGGAGAGCGGTCCGATGGGGCCTTGACCTGCGGGCTCCGGTTCTGAGGCTGCGTGTCAGCCCGCTGATGGGGGTTCGCAGCACTGCCCGATGCGTTTGGGTCGCTTTGCTTTGATTTGCACCAGAAATACTGCCAAGTAAGCTTTTTAAATTGTTCATTTTCTTTAAACATCATGTTCCAGAGAATTCTCAACCAGAAAGTGAACTTTGAGAAATGTGTGCTGCCACGATATAATAAAATATATCGAGGCAGAAAACAGGGAAACGAAACAGACGGTTTATGCATAAGAGTTTTCCTTTAACTATTCACACCTGACTTCAGTCGTTGATTATCAAGAGTTTCCCACCCGACAGCATAAATTTGACAGAATAACAATGTGAATTTGGGCCATAAAACATACTTCTTTCAATCATCCCCACAATTTCACCTAGAAGAGAAACTGGGAATAGTACTTAAATATAATGAGAATAAAGAGAAAGATAGAAACAGTATTTATAATATTAGACTCAGTCTTGGCAAAAATATTCCTAACTCATTGTCTATTTACAAAAAAGGTTATTTCTCCTTTTTCATATAAAAAGAAATTGAAATATAAATGCTTAAGACCTAAAGTTCACCGATGAGAACTCCTCACCCATCTCCCTTAAAATGTATTCTATACATTTAAATTTACAATTTAAAACCCCAAATTGTTAACATTTCGCGAGTTTTTCAATCATTCGGAGACGTGCTCAGGAGAGAAGTCACTGTGGGTCACATGGTTGTGGCATGTATTTTATCACAGATGAACCGCTAAGGTTCCTCCCAGAGGTCAAACAAGAGAGAGAGTGTGTGTGTGTGTGTGTGTGTGTGTGTGTTCTGGTGAATCTTATAAACAAAACATGTCCCTATTCTTTAAGAAGGAAAATGTATTTAAAAAGATAAGCAAACTACAGTGTTCTTAATTTCTAAGCTGCAAGCGCTACCAGACTGTTCGTATCGAGACACGTGGAAGTCTCGTTACTTTAAACCCAGATGTGTGTATTTTGGGACATTTTTTGAGCGCTACATCATCATAAAGTAACCTGAAGTCCCAACAGGGGAAAAGCCCGCTCAGCTGATAAAATGCACGTTGCTTTTTCTGTGGTGTTCCCAAAATGACGGACGCTGAAATCTGCCTTAGCTTAAGACAGGGGCACGAAGTCGTCTCCTTCCTGGAACGCAGCCGTTGGCACGGCAAGACCACAGGGACAATTTTATCTGCATTGCGACTGAAGACGAAGACATGTTTACGGTGTCCCTGTCTCCACGCAGGAGCTCATGGGTCTTCAGGTTACGCCCTGCCACAGCCAGGCAGTCGAGACGGCACGTCACCTGACGGCACCATGTCCCAATCTGTCAGCACGACTTAGTTAAAAACCCTGCTACTGCCCTTGGTCTCGTTCTTCTCTTTTGCTAGAAAAATTGAGCGAATTCTCTTTTAAACCTGGCGCATGAGTTAACCTAATCACACAGGGGAAAAGGCACGCTTTGGTTTATGTTAACTTAATTAATTTAAACCAGTTTACACATTTTTTTTCTTGTTTTTTTTTTTTCTGCAGTATCCCCTCCACACTTTTGTGTGTTTGTAGGGTTGTCATCTTTCTTATATATGACACAATACACAGCATGTTGTAGACATATATTAGATGGTGATCAAGAATGTGTGTCCATTAGGGACTTAGAGGTGAAATGTTCTTCTCTCAAAGCGAAGTGTTTTATGTTAAACTGATACACAATACAGTTTCCTTTCACAGACTATGTTTATCCCAAACTAGGGTTTGATCTCACCAATGCACCAAAACATTACCAGCCAGATCATTTCCCTCTTTAAAACAGCCCCTTTGGCCCGCTGGTGTGGCTCAGTGGTTGAGCGTCGACCCTGCACCAAGAGGTCGCCAGTTCGATTCCCGGTCAGGACACATGCCCAGGTTGTGGGCCCGATCCCCAGTGGGGGGCATGCAGGAGGCGGCCGATTGATGTTCTCTCTCATCAATGTCTCTATCTCTCTCTCCTCCCTTCCACTCTCTCTAAAATCAATAAAGGGGGGGAAGCACGTGCTATATTTAGCTGCAAAAAGACTTCTAGAGAGCGGTTGACAGCATTCAGGTGGATTTGGCGGAACGTGGAGGTGTTTACTTATTTCACGTGTCCAGAGGGCACCGCCGAGGCAGACTGCCTTCTGCAGGTGAATTCCGTTTGTCCTGGAACCTGGTTCAGGACGCCGGACGTGGACTCGGGCTGCCCTAGTCCATCGCTGTTTCCAAGGCACTTGCACCTCCGCAGGGGCTGCGTGTTGGCTGTGATCGCGCCCTCGGCAGACAGCCGAGCTGCAGACAGTGGCACCGCCACTGCCCCTGGCTTCTGTGGGGACAGACCCCTGTCTGATGGATGTGCCGAGCCCTCCAGGAGGGACGTGCCCGGGCGGGGACCATGCACAGCCCGAAGGCAGCAGACTTCCCTCGTGTGGCCCGGTCCCCCGTGAGCTGTGGCTGGAACTCAGACGCCCCTCACAGTGACCCCTGGCAGACAAACCCACCTGCCATCAGGGTCTTCAGGTAACCGCTGCCTTTTTTTAACACCCGAGCAGCACCGCGAAGGACCTCGGAATCAGCTCCGTACCTGCACAGAACAGGGTTTGGAAAATCTGTCCTTCCCCGTGTTCGTGGACTGCCCACGAGTTATATTCCACGTTTCTATATATTTACAGTAGATTTCTATCTGAAGAGTCCAGGTATCTCTCTGCTGGTGTGTCTAGGTTGGGTTGGGGGAAAGGCATGAGGACAAACCACAGAGCAAAATCCAAGCCAGTGTGACAGTTCATTGACCCAATGTTCATAATACATGTTGGCAAAAACCTCTCACAATATGTTGTTAATTACATCTCATGTGGATTCCATAAAACTGGAGCTTTATCGCATTTTTTAGGCTGTCAATCCAACAATGGGAAGATGGGTTGAGAAAATGCAGTTTTAGGTCAGCTGTATGTTTCTGCAGGTAATATTTTCTCCTGCATCCAAGTTTCGGTCTTCATTTCAAATGCTAAAAAGAAGCTTAGCTTTTTTTTTTTTTTTTTTTTTAGAAGGAGGAGGAGGAAGAGAAGGAGGTACCCAGAGGTTTAAGAACTATATAAAAAGTTTTATTTATTACAAAATAGAAAGCATTCAACTCCATGCTGGGGAAAAACAACACAGGAAAACCCCATTGAGCCAACTTGCTCTTCAAAGGAAAAGTGATAGAGGGTTATGTGTTATGACAGTCTGAGATCAAATGTATTTGCCGGTGGCTTTGGGGACATGGGAGGGAAGGTCTGGCTGGAGAGACCCACTGGCACCAGGGTGATGACAGTAATCTGAAGGAACTGCCCAGTTCTAGGTTCTTAAATCCATTTTTTTTAAACAACGAAGAAACAAACAAAGAGATAAAAGTTAGAATAGGGGATAGTGGTGTTACTATTGAAGTATAAAACCCTAGGTATTGCCTTTTGACGGAAGCAACATAAAAAATAAACTCAGAAGATAAACAAAAACTCAGACGAGGGCTGAACAATGATGCAGGTCTTGAGGGTTGGGGAGAGACGGTCCGCTTGGCCGGTGTTCACTGAGCTCCTCGAACAGCAGGAAGGGACCGCGTGAAAGGGCCCAGGTAGGAGCCCAGCACTGGCCCGTCTGCACACTCAGGGGACTTAGGTCTCGCACTCACATTCCCTGAGGATCCATTTCCTCTTTTATGCACTAAAGGGATTCAGTTACACTAGGTGAACCAAAAAATCTAAAGAATTGGAAATGTAGCTACTAATCTATTCCGATAGGAAATATAATCTTAGACTATGGTTTATAATCAAGGAGATAGAATGACCTT
Source organism: Tadarida brasiliensis (assembly GCA_030848825.1). NCBI lineage: Eukaryota > Metazoa > Chordata > Mammalia > Chiroptera > Molossidae > Tadarida > Tadarida brasiliensis. The sequence goes on along the minus strand of CM061278.1, from coordinate 25,271,568 downwards.
GAATACTTTGTCAGCATAGGTTTCTGAAATCATTATTAATTTAGGAGATACTTCTTAAGATTCCTTTTTATGAGTGTGTATGTTCATGCTTTTAACTAAATGGGGGATAATTCAAATGTATAGCCCCTTTCTGCTAATAATCTATAATCAAAGAAGTAGTGCAGATCTATTTCAAGTATAACCTTTGTCCTGTTTCATATCAATTCCTCATTTTGATATTCTCTAAAATTAAACCATAGACTTTCATAACTTTAAAGTCTACGAAGGAAAACAAAGAGAAAGCAATCTTCAAAGGTTATTAGTTTGTTTTCCATTTTCTTAAGGTAAAACCACTGTCAGGATGGTACGGTGCCCCCTTAGATGGTTCAGTGCTCACTTCCTTTTTCCCTCCCTTCCTCCCTCCGTTTCTTTTCCATTTCATTTTGCTAAGAAAAAATGTCAGAAAGGGTCACGTTAGAGAGACTGTTCTTTCTTTATGCTCGGGCTCTGGGGCGAGGGTTCTGTTCGTGTCTAAACCGCGGAGCGAACGGCCGGTTCTCTTTGGGAAACGGAACCTTGGGTTCTGGAAACTTCCCTGACATTTCCAAGGTTTTGTAGCAACTCCCTGAACGCACTCTGCCAGGAATTCGGGCAAACCCTGAAGCCTGAAGTGGGAGGATGAACCTCCAGACCCAGCCTCTTCCAGCAGAAAGACGCGCAGACAGGCCTGGCACACGTTTTCACGGAGCAGCCTCTGACACCTCCAGAAACGTTGAAACCAAGAGTGAGTGCCAAGCCAATAACCCAGAGGACGGGGACAACGGCGTGAAATAGCCATCTGACCGCCAGTGATCAGTCTGTCCCCGCTGAACTGTTTCATCGGAAAGAACCGCTGGGGCGCGGCGGGTCACGTGAAGACTCGTGTCCTGCAGTTTCCAGGGGAGGTCGTGGAATGAAACACGTTCTCCGTCTGCCTCCCCACCGTCCTGCGGACACACAGACTGTCCCAGAGAAGAAATGCCATGTGATGGAAAAATATACTATTTACAAGTATATAAATATACTGAATGCTAGGAGACATCTGTTTTCTATTGCTCAGTATGCTGTGTATATTTTTTTCCATGATTTCTCCTAAAGTATTCCAGACTCACGATAATGGGTGTACGTTTAATTTAAAATTTTTACTGTCCATTCCTGTAAGATAGCTTTAGTAACCATAGAGCTTTACAAACATTGGAGCTCCAATATAACACTGGTTGTGTCTAGAGTAAATTGCTCTATTTAAAGGTGGTAGGGCCCAGCCAGTGTGGCTCAGTGGTTGAGCGTCGACCCATGCACCAAGAGGTCACCGGTTCGATTCCCAGTCAGGGCACATGCCCAGGTTGTGGGCCCGATCCCCAGTGGGGGGCATGCAGGAGGCGGCCAATCGATGTTCTCTCTCATCAATGTTTCTACCTCTCTCCCTTTCCCTTCCTCTCCCTCTCAAATACCCAAAGAAAAAAAATAATAACAAAGGTGGTAGGAAATCGGAGGCCCAGCTCCTGCCCCGGGCTGCTGCCCATAAAGGAAACAAGAGCTGACGTGCTGGTATCGCTCGGCTCCAAGAGACATCTTTAACTTCTTCATACTAATTTTCTTTTAATTCCCAAAGAAATGATGACATTTATCTGGAGTGCCCAGCAGAGTGTGGGAAACTGTGGACCCACAGGGGCTCACTGAAACGGCTCCAGGAGCCCACCTTGTGTGTTCAGGCTGCAGCCTTGTAGTTTGGGTCAACAGAGCCGTGTGCTGTGACGGTCGCTTTAAATCAGTGTAAGTTGGCAAAACTGTGTATCATTCAGGTGGTCTCACAAAGTTGGGCAGAATGCAGAGTTGAGAATATGAAAGGAACTGTCCGAAAACAAATATTCAGGTCAAAAAGCTCCACTCCGCAAACTATTTCTGTTACCCTAAGACGACCAAGAAATGAGAAGTGTTCTTTGACCAGCTATTGCCAAAATTATTATTTTTCTTTTTTTGCCAGAACATAAAAGCTGAAAATAGACTGAAGCATAAAGTATTTTTATAGCTCTCCATGCAGATGATGGACTTCTCTGTGAATCTCATTACGGACAGTCGGCCTTCCCCAGTAAGGATTGGTGGGCACCCACTCACCCGACCGCTCAAACGAGGTGACGTGCTTGAAATGATTTGGAAGCTGCTCAGCCTTTTAGGTAACTTTTATTTGTTGTTTACTGGTGAGAATTTCTTCTTTGGGGCAATAAGCAGAAATGTAATGTAACATTAAGAAATGTGATTTGTGCCCTGCTGGTGTGGCTCAGTGGTTGAGCATTGACCCATGCACCAAGAGGTGGCTGGTTCGATTCCCGGTCAGGGCACATGCCCAAGTTGTGGGCCAAATCCCCAGTGGGGGGCATGCAGGAGGCGGCCAATCGATGTTCTCCCTCATCGATGTTTCTATCTCTCTCTCCCTCTCCCTTCCTCTCTCTCTAAAATCAATGAAGAAAAAAAAATTTTTTTTTAAAGAAATGCGATTTGTGACACAACATGGTGAGCACAGAGAGCAGGTGTAAGTGAGCATGTGAGACAGCCATGTGCAAAGATTAAGTCAGGACAATGGAAGTCGCCAACTCTTAGACGTTGGTACAGGCTGAATTTAATGAGAGCAACGGCGTTTTGGAAAAAGAAGGCTCTAGAATACATTATTCACTTACGGTATTTTTAAAGCTCCTTCTAACAGTATGTTTTTGGGCAAAATATCTTCCTTAAAATGATTTTAGTGAAGAAAAATCAAGGAAGGCTAGAAAACTGCCTCGAGACCATTAATATGGACAGCATCTTGCCTGTCAGTAACTACGCCTCTGTGTTTCATGAAGTAGGCTGTGGAATACATTTTCCACTTGCTGAGATTTTAAAATAAATATTGATATTTATGTTCAATTGACTGAGTTTTGGATAACGTAGCTCTGTAGAGTCATCTGCCCTCCACTGGCGTCTCAGTTAACTGCCTTGGAGGATGGTGCCAGAAGCCAGGGCCTCTGACACCCGTCACAACTTTCTTAGACTTGTCTCTGAATTCAAGCCAGCTCGTTTTTACCCGATTTTTTCAAGATAGCTCTCCATTCTTTAAGGATGATTCTGTTTTCAAGAAAGTCCTAACGGTACCCAGTTAGGTGCAGAAAGCAGTGAACACGATTGATTCACCAGGACTGGAATCAGTAAGCGAAGACGATTTGTACCTGTGTTTAATGACACTGTTGACATGCATTCGGGTAAACCAGTCGATTAGCCCACTATCTGCCTTGAGCACCCATCCAGCAGCAATATTACATTCAATGTTTACATTAAATTAAATTTTAAATGTGTATTTCTTAATGCAAAAGAAAAGAAAAGAAAAAGGCGAAGGGATTGAGAAGTACAAATTGGTAGTTAAAAGATAGTCACAGGGAGGTCGATTACAGCATAGGGAATGTAGTCCACAATATTGTGATGACTGGATGGGGCCAGGTGGGCGCTGGAAATATCGGGGGGAGCACTCTGGAAAGTGTAGGATTGTCTAACCACTATGCCATACACCTGAAACTGATACAAAAGAATATTGAATGTCAACTGTGATTGAAAAATAAAATTTAAGAAAACAAAGAAAGGAATGCAACCCAACGAGTTGCCAATTTGTGTGGAAGGAAACTTTGTTTCTTACTGTGAACTCACTTTCTTCTCTCTCTTTTAACATATCATAACTTCTGTGTAACTGTTTTTGGAGGAGAAACAGTTACAAAGTATATAGTGGGTAGTTTAAAATGGCTACAGTGTCTGGATTGTGGCTACACATTTCATCAGAATCACCCTTAGGTTGGCACAAACAAAAAGCAATCCCTGAATGAAGTCTTTTGTCTTTTCTCTCTTCAGTTATGATTTCAGTGAATCGAGCTGCCCCGAGTTCCTATTGTTCAAGGAACAAACTGTTCTATTAATATTTCTTAAAAGAAAAAAGCACTGTGAGTTGTTAACTAAATACTGGGTTTGGGCCTGTTTTTTGGTTAAAAATGTAGGAAGAAGGAAATACTAATTAAGCCCTATCGAATTAGTCCCTTCGACTAAGGAAATTAAAAGTAGAACAAAAACTAAAAGAACTCACAGAATCTCAGGTCTAGAAGAGGTCATCAATCAGTATTCCACATCAATGCATAAATCTTTTAGAGGTTAGACAATTAATCCAAACATATCAGATGGCGTGTATTTGATGAATAACTGTGCTGGGATATTCCATTTTCATAAGATCTATTGAGCAATATGATATGTAACTGTAACGGACTCTTGACTTTTGGCTGGGACCCCCACCTGAGCCCACAGGTCACCTGTGGAGAGAACACAGTGGCCTGCTGGCTACATGAGGTAAGGTCCTCGCCTGGCCAAGTCTACTGTAGATTATTCATTCTTAAAGAAACATTCTTATAGAGGGAATTTTGCTGGAGCAAACCAAAATCCATGTATTGAGTATCAGAGCTCAACACCAAAAGTTTGGATAAACTTTCGTATTCTCCAAATGCAGTATTTTATGTAAAATGAAAGCCATAAGACAGAAGCTTTTGATAGAAATGCAACAAAGAGACTGTATTAAAAATTGTCAGGTTCTGCTAATCTCATTTATTTTAACATTTCTATGTAGAATAGAAACCTAGAAAGTTATCAGAATTTATATCATAACTTCTTTTCTTAATCCCCCCAGATTGTACTTTGTGATACATTTTTTATTTACTATTTTTCATCCTTCCTCCATCATCCTAATCATTCAAACATTCACTTTATTACAAAGTCAGTGTTTCCTAAAAGCTCATGGGAAGTAAAATTGTATTATATACATTGTTTCACACAGGTTGATGCAAAAAACATTTGGTATCCTGTTGATTGAAAGAACAGATGCTTGTATAATTTCTGAAGCCAGAAATACATTCACAATATCTTCCCGAAATAGTAAGGTATGCAAATAACATCATTAGTGGGGAATGAAGTAAAAAAGCTTGGGAGATTCGAGGTTGTAGATTAAATTTTGAATGGAGCATAGGAAATTTGAAAGATGTTATCAATATTCTAAAAATATGATTGTAACATTCAGCCTATATTGGAACATGATAGAATCATAAAGTAATATTTGATTGTCTTACATAAAATAAAAACCCCTGGCATGTGTTTTTTTGATTAAGCCTATTTGGTCTCCTCCACTGAGAAATTTTAAATAGTCTGTATAAGCAAGAGCTCTGCCATCTTTCCAAAAACTGATACATCTTTCTTAGGAAAAAATATTTATTTTCTATTATGCACATATTACTCTTAATTTTCCAAGATTAATTTACATGATTAAAAATAACAGTGGAATAATGCAAGTTGTGTTACTGACGTGGTCGTGTTTACTGGGGGTTAATTTGGAAATTATTTTGAATATCAATCAACAAGACTATCATTTTCAAACCGAGGGATTAATTAACCATTCCTGTGGCGTCTTAGACCAAGGAGGCTGTATTTCTCCACTAAAATAAACACTGCTGGCCACGGCATTGGCTCGGTTTTCGGAGTCGCCATGGTTCTACGAGCGACTTAATGGCTCTTCATTATAAAACAAGAAAACGCACTTCAGCTGTGATTAGAGTTTTTCACTCCAAACTTCACACCACGTTGGAGGCCTTTTCTATTTAAAAAATGTGTGTTTTTTCCCCTATAAAGAGACATTTTATTGTAAATTGATTCTTTAAATGATTAATTATGCATGAAGGAATAGTTTTGAAAGCCCAAAATAATTTAACTTCGAAATAAGCTCCATTTTGGGAAAATGTAGTAATGTATATATTTTCTTTCTTTCCTTTTTTCCTTCAGGAAGAAGTCTAAATCTCAGAGCGATGAAACACTGAAATATTTTTCTGGTAGACAACCCCTGAAACTAAAAAAAGCCCAGCAAAGTTGATGAATGTTTAAAAATATGATACACGAGTCTAATTCTGTGTAGTACCAATGACACACTCACCTCTTTTAAAATAACTTAGGCCATAAGCTCAAGGACAAGAACTATTTTGAAAGGCGATCAGGAGAAGTCATCTGGAGTCCCTGGCTCCGCGTCCCTGCGTTGAGTTCCCCAAGGTTCCTACATTTCGGGGAGTTTGAGGTTCATTGTAACCTGTCTTCCCGGGGCTCTCCCTGCCCGTCAGCCGGTAGCACCGACCGGGTAAGACCGCGTGGACTGCTGATCCCACTGGGAGTATGATTCTGCTGGGTTTCTTTTTTTAAAAGGTATATTTGAGGCTCTTTAGAAAATAAATCTAACATTTGTCTCTTTTTTTTTATCTTAGCTGTGGTTGAAGACCAAAGGCATTAGAATCTTAGGAGATCGAGATGTAAGTCTCTGTCCCTTAAATAATGAGAATCATGCCATCCTTTGCAGAAAATCTATTATAAAGGATTATTTAGAAAAAAACAAAACAAAACATTGAACTAGTGTATGTGAAGATGATTTATCTTTTTTTTTTTTTTCCTTTATTGATTTTAGAGAGAGAGGAAGGGAGAGAGAGAGAGAGATAGAAACATCCATGAGAGAGAACATCCATTGGCCGCCCCCTGCATGCCCCCTACTGGGGATCAGGCCCACAACCTGGGCATGTGCCCTGACCAGGAATGGAACCGGCAACCTCTTGGTGCATGGGTCAATGCTCAGCCACTGAGCCACACCAGCCGGGTGTGAAGATTATTTTATTACCTACATCATACTAGGAAGTTAAAGCTTGGAGAGGGTACAGAGCCCCGCCCATGAGTGGCGGCCCCGCCCATGAGTGGCGGCCCCGCCCATGAGTGGCGGCCCCGCCCATGAGTGGCGGGTGGCGGTCCTGCCCATGGACTCGGCCAGCCCTTTCCCCTGGTATCACGCGGGGCAGCCCAAGAAAGTGCGCCGTGCACCTTGGATGTTGCTGCACGACTCATACGTAGAAAACCTTCACCCGTGTGGACATAGTTTGTACATACACACTCTCTCCTAAAACAACGTTTTGGTCCAGCGTGTGATAATAAATCGTTACTATAAGAAGGAAAGTAAGGTGAGAGAAAAAAATGTCGACCCTTCTCGGCTCTTACTAACAGTGACGTTCACGTTGGCGCTATTGAGGTTCTTTTTTGAAAACCTTGTCCATTGGGATAAACTGTGTATTTGAGGCACCGTCTAGCTTTTCAACAAACAACACGTAAACACTGATGTTTGTGGACACTTCCAATGATAAACACCATAGAGATGGCTAGAATGTAGATTTCCAAATCTTTCTAGAAAATACAGTTCTTTTAAAATTATAAGAGCTAAATCCGTGCCAGTTGGACTGATTTGTTTGTTTAAAAAAAAAAAAAAAAAAAAGACTTAAATTCCTCACAGTGTATTTGGGGACATAGATATGGTATGGGTATTTTTTTATGTCTAAATCCTGTTAATATGCATATTAAAAAATGGTCTGTTTTTCCACTTGCTAGTAACTTTGCCAAATAGTCCAGAGGTTGCTCTGGGAATGCTTTCCCTCCCCAGAGGACATTCAGGACACGTTTCACAAAGCGAGCTGTGAATGACTATTTCCACAGTGTTTTGGGGACAGGAACCCAGAACTGCTTAGGGCCCCTGCAGTGGACAGCAGCAGGGCTGTCTGGAAACAGAGTCCTAGGCCCCTGGGGTGCCAGTCTCTCGGCGTGGGCGGGCCTGACCGAGCCTGGCTGTCTGTCCTGCCCTCCTGGCTCACCGGCTCAGTAACGAGCGCGTGCCCGGCGCACCTGGGCTCTCCGTGCGTCTGGGCGGTCCCTCTCGGGTGCTCCCCCTGTTCCTGCCGGAGCAGCCGGAGTCCCTTCGGTCACAAGGAACATTTCTGCGGGGGCTCTGTACCTGTATCGCCTGTAAGGTGGACGCCTCGTGCTGGACCGTCTCATGAGATTCCACGCTCTGGACGGAGGAGGAAACCTTCCGAGATAATGGAAATGGACATGGAGGGGGTCAGGCGGCGCCTCGTTTGCCGCGGGCGCAGAGCGCTGCTCCCTTCCAGGGTGGAGTGCGAAGGAGCGTGAAGCGGGACGGCCGTGATGGCGTGTTTCCTAACGCCACATTTTCCGTGATTCATTTCCACGGACGGAAAACGAAGCGGCTTAAGCTGTGTATCTCTTCCCGGCTCTGTGCTGCCCCTACCGTGTTCGAAGGAACTGGAATGAAGAATGAACGAGTCTCGTGCCCTTCCACGTGTCCAGATGGGCGCACACGTGCGAGCTCGATGTGGGTCAAGGTGCCCTCAGCTCCATGTAGGTCAAGGCAGCTGGCAGCGGGAAGGGCTGGAGACGGATGGGGAGATGCTCTATTTCACACGCTTGCCCTCTGGAGGGCCCGGCGGAGGCAGTCACTTAAATTAACTACAGGTCATCAGGCCGGATAGCGCTTCTATTCCCAAAACAGACAACCTCAGTCGCCCGAATCCCTGTGGCCTTTGATGAGGCACGTCCCCCCACTTCCCCGTGCGCCCCGTCAGTTCACGTTAGGTCTGCTGTGTCTGAAAGTGCTATTCTGTGTATTCCGTGACCCTCTTGCTCCAGGCAAAGAAATTGCTTTGGTTTATTTACGACCTACTAACCTTAAGCAAAACTGAAATGCTGAATGTTCTCACAGGCCGAGGGAGGAGGTACCAGAATGAAAATAAATCTCGCTGCGATGCAGGTTGGTCTTATTCTGCCCACACAACCCTCCACTATTTCGGGGAGGAGAACAGGCAGGTATTTATCCCTCCGTGGCCTGTGGCTTCTGGATCTTTTCGTTCAAGGAAAGCTATGCAGGAATGAAGATTGCTACCATCCACCGAGAATCCTGGAGTTAGGACAGAGCTCTCTGCAAAATGTGAAATCTCAGCGCTGCTGCCCTGGCCGATTTGGCTCAGCGGTTAGAGCGTGGGCGGGCAGAACAGAGTCCCAGGTTCGGTTCCCGCTGAGGGCGCGTGCGTTGGTTGCAGTTCATCCCCGCCCCGGTTGGGATTGTGTGGGTGGCAGCCAGTTGAGATGTCTTTCTCACCTCGATGTTTCTCTCTCTCTCTCTCTTCCTCCCTCTCTCCCTCTCTCTCTATCTGAAGATAAATGCAAAAATGTCCTTGGGTGAGGATAAAAAAAATTTTTAAAAAGTCAATAAAAACATATTAAAAAAAAAAAAAAAAGATGAGGTTCATTGCCAGGACTAAGTCATGAGAATAAAGACAGAATTCGAAGAGATGAGATCATTATTGAAAGCAAACACGAATGAGCAGAAAACCGAGTCGGACCAGCACAAAACCCTTTCTCTGTGGAACAAAAGGAAGTGAGACCGCAGGGCCCTCGAGGTCAGTCTGCTCTCTGACACACGCGCGTGCAAGTGGGGTCACCGAGACCCGGGGCCAGTTGTGGAAAATGGTGCGACTGCTCAGAGACAGGTTTGCTGTTCAACCAGCTACAACCGTAGAATGTGCTTGAGTCCGAAGAAAAGAAAATGAACTCCTGTGTGTACTGCTGCTATCTCGTGTGTACAGGACACAATGCCTTACTGTTATAAGTGAATCCTTTCATAGTTAAGAACGTTACGTGAAGTATGTTCTGCAAAGGATTTTTGGGACAGTGTTTTGAAAAACAAGAACATACTATGCAATGACTGGCAACCACCCTCGAGCTTTGCTGATCAGTGGGCCAAAGGCCTGTCTTCTGTTAATTCCAAATACACAGCGTAGTTGCTCACAGTAGCATCCCTGGTGTACAGGTGTTAGCAGGTGCGCAAGGAGAGGAACAGGCATGATGGAAACGCCTGCGTACTGACCTGGTCCAGCAGCCCAGTGGGCGGGGTGCAGACCGGGAGTGATGAGCCTCGCGTGGTCCTTGGTAAAACAAACAGATGAGTCCCCGGGCCCATGGTGGCAGCCCCCCCAACCCCCAGCCGCACAGAAATACCTACTGATAAGGATTTCCCCTAAGGAGTTCTATTCTGGAGGGGAACATCTGCTTATTTCAAAAGAATTAAACAGCAATGTATAGATTAATCACCGTTTTCTATTCTAAGACAATTTGATGCCTCACTACGTTCGTATACCCAGTAGACCCCTAAAATTATTCCTAAAATATCAGGTTGCAACCCGGCCTGTGTGGCTCAGTGGATGGAGTGTCGTCCCATGGACTGAGAGGTCCCGGTTCAATTCCCAGTCAAGGCACATGCCTGGGTTGTGGGCTTGATCCCCAGTGGGGGCATGCAGGAGGCAGCTGATCGATGTTTCTCTCTCACATTGATGTTTCTCTCTCTCTCTCTCCCTTTCTCTCTCTCTAAAAATCAATGAAAACATTTTTTAAAAATAAGGTTCCATGTAAACGATTTGTCTAGAAAGTATTAAACAGTGGCTTCAGAATATTCAGAAAGAAATGTTAGAATGTGTAAAAATTTAGGGTAAAAATTTCCCGTCTGTGTCAAAGACAGTGGCTTTGGTTGCCTAGACCTTGGTCACCTTCAGATGAATGTCCCAAGTCGTTGTGGGTTGTCTCACTCACAGGGAGTTACAACCACACGGAATACCAGTTCGTTGTATGAAATTGTGACTTTCTATCCTGGTTTTGATACATCCAAAGTGACTTTTTTTTAAAACCGATGATAGAAAATTATTGAAAGTGGTCTAACAATGTATTCAACAGAGTTGGTAATAATTAAAAAAAAGAAAAAGAAACGTAGATTACAAAGCCCTCTTGGAGAAAGGGGATATAAACAAAAGTGTAGGGTTTATATAAACAAATGGATGGTTTATAACACGCGCACAGTGTATTTACCTTGGATCGTATCCATGGGAGCTTGGTGCTGTAAGCGAAGAAAATTGTGTTGGGCTGGCTGCTTCATTTATATTAACCTTATATTAGAGAAAAATATAAAATACTAAAGGATAGCACTGACTAACATTCATTTGGTTTGGGGAAATCTAAGAAAATTCTGTGTGATATGTATACTCTAAATACATTCTGTTTACCTACCCTAAGCATTGCCCTATTTAAATGATAAGATATTGTTTTGATTGGCTACCTCCAGCTACCTGGAAGAGCAGATTCTCTCTGTCCTTAACAGTGAGCTAACCCATCTCTGGAACTGAGCCGAGACAGGCATTGTTTTTAGTTCAATGAAATAGACCCTCTTCTCCCTCCGCTGATGGGCAGGTTTGCCAAGCCCTTGGTTGAAGGAATCATGCGTCCTCATTCTCATTCTTTGTGAAGAGGCTTAAAATGCATCAAATGAATGACTAAAGCTACACTGTTGTCTGTCCCCACCCCCGACACCTGCAGAGACTGTCAAGTCAGCCGAATTCGGAGTTTGAGGTGGCTTCAGGGAACATTCAACGCTGTCGGTGAGTTTGGAATTAAAGTCAAAACCATCGACCGTTGATTGTACCCTGCGGCTAACCACCACCTGCACCAGCTTCCGAGTTCCCGGAGCCGGGAACCACAGCAGGACCCGCGGGGCGTCCCCTTCCCGGCGGCAATGACGTTCTCAAAGGTCACAATCCACATTCATTGCTGTCGGTGGGTTGAACGGTGTGGACGAGCTCGCTGAACAATGAATGCAACTGTGGCCCCGCTTTTGACCGTCACGACCAGGAGATACCCGTCTCTGAAAGGAGCTTTCGACGTAACAGTGTTCTTTCCTCATCCAGGTTTATGGACTCGTTTTCCACCGGATGATAGGTTTTGATGAAAAAGACACTAGTTTAAGCAGCAATGATACTTCTGTACACTTCTGTACGTTATAAATAGAGAACTTTGAGGGGGGGTTAACGTTTTGTGTGGGATCTATGGCATAAACATCTGAGTTGGCGACCTTCGTGGGTGGCAAAGAAGACAGACGTGAAGAGCCCATCAGCACCCATGTCACTGGTACCCGAGCTCTTGAAACAACAACCCTTAGAAATATCCGTTCTCTGCATCTTTTGTTGGGTTTTCTGGTCCCCTTGGAACAGAAAGGCCAGGTGGTTGTATCAGTCTCCTGTTCTAGGTGGGGACTGACTCAAATAATACTCCCTCTTGCTATGGCATTTGCTAAGGAGGGCAGAAAATATATGTAAATAACTGTCACTACCAGAACATTCATGAGAGCCAGCTCATAGACTGGTTTCCCTAATTAAATTCAGCTCTAAGGTAAAGTTTTACCTACGTCCTCTGTGTTTTTCCTTTCGAGACCCTGGTCTGTATCGTTGGACTTATAACCATGGCCTGTCCGTTACTTCATGCTTCCTCAAGAATTCAAATGTTTGTAAACTTGGAGTCCATAATTCTATTTCTGTTAAATGTATGTCTGTATGAAGATAGTCAACAATGTTATTATTATTGTTGTTGTTGTTATTATTTTTATCCTCACCCGAGGACACCTGCATTTATCTTCAGATAGAGCAGGAGGGAGAGGAGGGGAAGAGAGAGAGAGAGAGAAACATCGATGTGAGAGAGATACATTGAGTGGTTGCCACCCACACAACCTCAACTGGGGCCGGGGACAAACTGCAACCGAGCTACGTGCCCTTAGCGGGAACAACCTGGGACTCTGGTCCGCGGGCCGACGTTCTATTATTTTTTAAAATTTAATAATGGAAGCAAGCTGCAACAATGGGGAATGGGGCAAAGAATATGACAGGAATACAATAGGAAATAATAATAATAATAACACAAGAATGTTTCACTGAACGGAGAGTCTGTGGACTGGATTCCAGCTTACCGAAGGAGCTGCCCTGGGGAGGTTCATTAACCTTCCTAACCCTCAGTGTTTTCACCTGTGTGATTGGTATACTATTCCCTACTTGACAGTGTTCTGAGGACCAATGAAAGAATCCATGCCGCGAGCTTACCATAATTCCTGACTCAGTAACCACTTCGTCGTGGCAGTAAACTCTACCCCGTGTGAGATCGGATTCTGTTACGTGAAAGTTACTTTGTTTATTTAATTCTTAGTGCTAGGATTTTGGTCATTCTTCTTCTCATATACAGTGTATCTTTTTTCATCTTTTGTTTTTCCTAGTTTTTTGGTTGTTTGTTTTGTTTCAGACTGACAACATACACCTTTTTACTGTCCTTGGAGACTCTAGGTCTCAGTTCAAAAATAATCACACCACAAACTATGTTTACCTTTTGGTCGACTGCAAAAAGAAACAAAGGAAATAGGACTCATATTTACTTTATTAAATTCACACAATGATCTGGATACACTGCCTCCGTTAGTGCTCACAAGGGCCGTTGGAGGAAGGACATGTTCTTTTGAAGATGGGGACAGCCATAGACCTGATGTCACAGAGCTGGTGGATGGATGGCTTCCCACCATCCTGCCCTGGTGACATTCAAATTTTGGAAATTTAGACCTTAAGGAATTAACTATTTCTGAGAAAAGAAAGAATGATGTATTCCTTTCAAAAGAATAGCTCAGTCCGAATTAACTTTCACTGGGATCAAAGTACAATATGAAGACATGGTCTGCGAACACAGTACGTGCCCCCAGACTCCGTATTTAGAAGGATGACTATATAATTTAAGTGATTTGAAACCTGTCTTGTTTTTTTTTTTAAATCAGAGAAAATAATCTCTGAAAATTAGAGCTTTCTCCAGCCTGTTTCATTTGCTGCTCCAACCTGGCACCAAGAGGAATGCCAAATGCACGATAAGGGCTCAGTAATCACACTGAGTGACTGAGTCTGGAACACATCAGGGCTTCAGGCCAGATACTCTGAGTCAAAGTTGAGGCTTATTTGAAATGCAGTGGGAGTTTGTTTGTTTGTTTGTTCTCAGAAAACTACACACGCAGCAGTAGCATTTATTTCTAACTTCCAGAGCAGAGTCCTAACATTTACTATACATTCACCATATATGAATGTAACTGCTCTATTTTTTTCCCCGTCTAATAGACCATTTATGGTAAGACAAACCATCCTTGTATGAAGTAGTAGGAAAGGAAAGAAGGAAAGGTAGAACCCTGAGCATCGCCATTTAAAAATGCCACCTGTTATAAGACACATCGCAACGTCCGAGATGCTGAAATGTAAAAAAGATGCGTCTCGGCGTCCGCGACATACCGTGTTTATTCTCAGAACTCCAGCACCGAAGGCTGATTCCATGAAACAACAGTACGATGAACCCTGAAAAGGTAACGCAAGTAAGAAAAAAAAATGATGGAAAGGTTTGGGGAATGATTTTAATTATTTTCCCTGCCATGGACCACAAATGAAATGCGTGGTTTGGAATTTACATGAGTTTAAAGGATTTTTGGCTGTAAGTAATTTTTATCTTAGATGCTGACTTTAGAGCCCAACATTCCCCTTGACCTTAAGGTAAGAAAAATTCCTCGTTATAAACAGGTTCTTCTTATTTTCTTAAGATTATACATTATAGCCAGAAAGAACAGCTACCATTTACTTAGCAGCCAAATTTGTATTTTTCCGAACCCTTTCTTTTATTCCCAGGGTGCCATGACAATCTAATATTTTTTAATGGATCTTAATCACAGTTTCCAAGTCACTCCCATCCTCATTAGACAAACCCACTCATTCTTCCCCCTCTCTCTAGGAAAGCAGGTTGTGAAGACTGTCAGAGTCCTTTAAACCACCCCTCCCCGTGCAAATTTTCCTGAAAAATCAACACCAAGTAATAATAAAAGAGTCCACTATGCTTGCTGCCCAAACGTCTCTAAGCCCTGGACAGACCGCTTGGACCGCGCGCATAGAAAGCCTTAGCCACGGTGCCAAATCGCACAAAGCCGTTTTCAAGATGCCTGGTTGAGCTATCGATGCTCTGACCTCAGACAACCCCTCCTGCTGGGGACGTGCAAACACATGGATCCAACCGCGGGAAGGGATACGGCTTACAGATTAAAACTAGGCGCAGAATTAAATTGCTTGAACACAGCAGAAAAAGAAAGGGTGGAGAGGACCCTTCGGAGGTGCCAATACTCACACACGCTCGATTCCAAGACTTGCCTCTCCACGAATTTCCATTAGAATTCTTGGGTTAGAGTCTACATTCAACACCGAGGGTCGAAAACACACAGAATGTGTCAAAGAATACACAGCCCCCTGAAAATGCATGAGCCCCTTTTAGAAGCCAGGGAGAGTAGTTTAATGACCACGAAGGACACTTGTAACTTTTCAGGCGACTCTAATAAGAGTGATCAGATCCCAGGCTCCCGGGTGTAACATGATCACCTACGCTCTTCAGAGAGGAATTTCTGTGCCCTGGACAGCGAGCCCGCAGCTGGCCAGGCGCATTGCTGGTCGTGCTGGAAGGAACGGAGCAGACATCACCTTCTCCAAATCATTAAGTGCCTTTTGCCACCGGTAAACACAGACTCACACAGCCCTTAAGACAGATGCGTCTTTATTAAGTTAAAAATGCTGGTCGTTGCCTAACAATTGAAGAGCTAAACCACTGGGAGGGAAAGGAAGTTCACAAATGTGTCCTTGCTTGGTTTAGGATATAAAGTCATAAAATGAAAAGTTGTTGACTCTTTCATTCAACGAGTACGTGTTGGGGGGAGGGGCATTGTCACCACCTCCTGGGATGCGAGGTCCCATGGCAGAGAAAGATATTCACGGCGGATGCGTAGTCAGAGCGTCTAAAGGGCTAGAGGGTGAAGGAAAGACCGCCAGAACTGTAAGAAAGACAAAAACAATCAAAGCTGAGTCTTCTTAACTTACAAAGCAAGGGAACACAGGCTCCTGAGGAGACCCGCTGAGTCATTCCCCAGCAGGGACAAGGAGAGGTTTTTCAGTGGGAGATGGGGTATTCGGGTGTTGTGCTGTGCAAAGTCTGGAAAACAGCTCTGGATAAGATGGCCAGTGCCTCCCAGGTCTGTGCACGGCTGGGTGAGACAGAGCTCAGAGGTGACTGGTCCGCAGAGAGTTCGGTGTTGTCCAGGAAGGGGACCGAGGTCATCCACAGTTCACGCCTTTTTAGGAGCTTCAGCTGGTTAGAACTAGCTGTGGAGAAACTGAGGTTTAGTGTCTTCAGGCAAGTGTTGCTGCAATGGAAAACTTTCCACTTGCAGATGTAAAAGATAACTGGTGGGGGAGCTGGGGACGTGGGGTCAGGTGAAAAACACAGGACATCCCGGGAAAAGACAATAACATGTCCAGACCCCGGGAGTGGGTAAGAAAGGCAGGTCGAGGACAGGATAGAAGCCAGTGCAGTGCGGCTGGAACTCGAGGTCAGAAGAATATATGAGCCATGCTGAAAATGTTGATTTACTGACCCAAGAGCGATGGGATAGCACCACAGCGTTTGAAAACAGGGTGACTGTGGGGGCTAGAAGTTAGGGGATGATCTGATTTGTGAGTTATCTAAATCCATGACTGCTAATTGGCTAGGAGGCAGAGTTATCTAAATCCATGTGTGCTGATTGGCTAGGAGTCAGAGTTATCTAAATCCATGAGTACTGATTGGCTAGGAGGCAGAGTTATCTAAATCCATGAGTACTGATTGGCTAGGAGGCAGAGTTATCTAAATCCATGACTGCCGATTGGCTAGGAGTTAGAGTCATGTAAATCCATGACTGCCGATTGGCTAGGAGTTAGAGCCATGTAAATCCATGACTGCCGATTGGCTAGGAGTTAGAGTCATGTAAATCCATGACTGCTCCAACTGAAATCCTGTAATTAAGAGCGTGGGAAGCATCATTTTCCAGAAGAATGGCAGAGAAGAGGTGCTGTTCGTTCTCTGCAGACAGGAAGGGTACCTAGGCAGAGGAACATCCCAGTTTCCATGGAACGGACTCTTAGGGGCCGTGAGTTGAGTGGTTTAGAAACGGAGTGTTTTAGGATGTGCTCTTCTTCCCAGACGGTGTAATTTGTTTAGACGGTGTACTCTGAGATCAGCAAAGTCAGAGCTGTATTCATTCTCCACCCTGTTAAGGAGCCTACGTTTCCTGAAGCTATGTGGTGTTTTGTTTTTTTTTAAAGACTCTTTGACATGTAAGAAAAGGGGAGTGCAAGGTAGGGGAGCGCGAAGCTCTCCCTCTGTAAACGCCTAATGACTTCCCTCATGACAGTTTCTTAAATTAGCTCTGTGGTCAAGGACAGGCTTGGGTGGAAGGAGTCAGACATCTGGATGCCTCTTTTGGTGATGGCGGGCCTAGCGAAAATACCAAGCAAAGCAGAGTCCTGTGAAAACGAAAACCATGATCCTTGGGGAGAAGTTCCCCAGACGCAAGGCTAAGCTCAGGAGGAAGAGGCGGGCTCCAGGTCCCACCTGCACCCAGCAGTTAAACGTCAGGCTTTCGAGTTGGAGCGTGAGGTTCGCGTTCCGGGGACAAGAGTTTGGGTGAGTTCCCTCACACTCGGCTTCGCTTCCTCACGTCTGAGCTCCCAGGGGTCTCAACACTGACCTCCCGGGGTTGTGGTGGGTTTAAGTAAAGGGCATCTGTAGACACAGAGCCTGGCACGGAAGAAGACTCGAGAAATGTTACTGATCACCGTTAGAGGAATCTAGATGCTCAGAAGCAGCAAGACCGAGAAGCGATGGAAAGCTGGGAGGAGGGAGGAAGCTGGAGCAGGAGAGGCGCCCGCCGAGATGTTTGCGCACAGTATCCGGTTTCTGTGGCGAGTCCCCGCGACGCAGAGCGGAGCCCGCCCTGTGGTGCCCCGAGCTTCCCATCCAGGCTTTGAGGTGGAATTCTGAGGTTTTTGCCAGGCTGTGGGGGTGACGCCTTATTAGACAGTATAATGCAGAAGTCACAGTTTCAGGTAAATAGGATACTTTCTCCCCTGAGTTTACTCAATAGCTACTTTGAACTGAAATCCAAACATGGCCGTTGCTAAGCCCGTCCATGAGAGCTTGACTGTGTTCCTTCCCTGCTTTTACGGGTTCTTAAAATATAGTATTTTTGTTTTTATTATTTTAGTATTAAAAAAATTTTTTTTTTCTTTATTGATTTTAGAGAGAGAGGAAGGGAGAGGGAGAGACAGATAGAAACATCGATGAGAGAGAACATCGACTGGCCGCCTCCTGCACACCCCCCACTGGGGATCAGGCCCACAACCTGGGCATGTGCCCTGACTGGGAATCTAACTGGGACCTCTTGGTGCAGGGTCGACGCTCAACCACTGAGCCACACCGGAAGGGCTCGTCTCCTTCTTGTCCTTCTAAGAGTGAATCCCATTCTCATATTTGTTCTAGAGAGTCACAGAATATGGGCAGGGCAGATGAAGGGGTGTGAAATCTTTGCAGCTACGATAAAAAGAAATGAAAAAGCAACTTAGGATGGTTTTCTGTGGTTCTAGATGTTTCGAGCCAAGAGCACAGATGAGTCAGCATGTGGAACACGAGATTCTGATCTCAGACTCCCTGGGGAAGGAGTTGGTTCCAAGGGCAGTGAGGTCACAGGCTCCGGTCACAGGTGAAGGTTCAGGGCCATGCCTGTCCCCTCCAGTGGCCGTAGGCGCTGCACTCGGGTCAGTGTGGAGACTCGCTCCTTAGGGTCTGCCACTCCAGCCCCGGGCTCTCTGGGACAAGGACCACAGGAAGGAACAGTGACTCCGCTGTCTTTAACCCATAAAGCTCAGCACTCTGACCTCAGCCATCGAAACCAGAAGTGAGAGCCCTGGCCGGTTTAGCTCAGGGGTAGAGCATCAGCCTGTGGACCAAAGAGTCTCAGGTTCAATTCCGGTCAAGGGCACGTACCTCGGTTGCGGTTCATCCCCAGCCCTGGTCGGGGTCGTGCAGGAGGCAGCCAGTCAATGTGTCCCTCTCACGTTGATGTTTCTCTGTCTCCCCCTCCTTCCCACTCTGAAGATAAATGGGAAAATATCCTCGGGTGAGGATTTAAAAAAAAAAGAAAAGAAACTGGGAGTGGAAGAGGCCATCGTAAACCCAGTCAAGAAAACCGGAGACGCCCGTCCAGCGGGGCTAGAAGGCTGCTGTCTGGGTGCGGATTCCTCTGGGTGGGGGCCCCACCACGGGTGTCGTCTTTGTGGATAGAGGGCGGGCTGCCAGGCACTCGCTCCCCAGGCGCTGGTCTCTCCGAGGGCCGGGGCCACCTCCTGGGAAGGAAGACCAGGTCCTGGAAAGGCCGCCACAGGGCCTCTGCTGTGGGGCGAAGGGGTATCGCCGTTGCCCTTTCACGCGAGGCCTGAGAGACCCAGGTGTGTTCCAGAAGGAGAGAGGCCCCGAGCTGAGATGGGAGACCTGCTTTGTACTAAAGTGCAAACAGTCCTCAGTCAAACACGTTCTCTACAGCACTTCGAGATTCCTCGCCATGTGTTTACTTCCCTTCCTTATATCGACACCAAACACCTCCTTTATGGACAGCTGCAGAGCGCAGGTTGGAAAGTGAGGTTCCGGCAGAAGAAAGAACAGGAGCTCGACCTTCTGTCCTGGTCCCCAGTGTCTTCTTCTGGGCCAGGGGGACCGGAGAGAAAAAGCAACGGTGTTTTGTTGACCAGTCAACCAGACTCTGCCCGGTTAGTCCACCCCAGGAGAACACGTTCCCTGACGAAGCCACAGGAAGGAAGGAACGAGTCACCTCTGAAAGTACTGGGACATTTCTCTCTGATGTTGAAGGCTTCTCCAAGCTTCTCGTACGCACACACCATCGCTTATAAAGGCGAGAGCCAAACGAATGAACTGTGGATTAGTCTTTCCTCCTCCAAATCAGACTCCCGACTCCTTCCCTCACTGACTAAGGGTTGTAGCAGCCCAGCGAAGGGTCCTGGAAGAGATCTCCACCAGCTGTGTCGTCCCAGAGGGGTCTTCACACGCGCGTGTGGTCTTTGCGTCACGAGTCAGGGTCAGAGTGAGCGTTAAAACACTCTCATGAATAGTGAAGTAGAATATAGTGAAATGGCGTCGGCAGGTGGCCGGTGCGAGAGATTGCAGAGCCTAGAGGTACGGGACAGTACGTTGGATTTCGGAAACAAAAACCAAAAAACCAACAACAAACAACCCAACCACAACCCATAAAACCCCCCACACAGAAGAGCTCCCAGCCCACAGGTGTGCTCACTTCCCTGGGAGCTAGGGGAAGCCATTGTGTGCTCATCAATCAAGATCTAAGCGGAGGAACCTGGCGGGGTTTCCAAGGCAACCAGCCTGCCTCCTGGGCCGCCTCTGTCTGAAACGCTGAGGGGGTGGATGACGACACAAACGAGGGACCGGGCCGGTGAACCCCAGGTCGGGATAACGCTGAGCCCCCGCGTGGCCTCTCGATTTCCATTTCTCCCAGAATGAATGAAAGAGTGGCTTCTGCTTGCCCAGTTAGGTCCCTGGGTAGCTCAGATTCCAGTGGAAATAGACCCGAAACCCGTGGCCAAGGGCCACCCAAGGGGTCGGTGAAGATACCCTGTCCCCCGAGGCAGCGCAGTCACAGAACCTCTAGGTAAAGATTCGGGACCACAGAGTTAAAACCTGGGCGTCTTGGCAGGACTCGGTGGGAGCTCAGATCACCTGGACTAGATGCTCGGTACCCCGTGGACTCACTCGGGCCAGAGCCCCAGGGCGGACCGAGCCAGGAATGACCGCAGCCGATAAGCTGGGCTGTTTGGCATGTGGGTATGGAGATCCCCAGAGAGCCGCGGGCACTCTATGCCTGACGAGCCGTGGAGCAGCCCACGTGTGCCTCGTGGGCCGTGTCTTTCCAGCCCGGGATGTCGGGAGATAACAGATGCGTGACCCCCGGGAGCTCTCGTCAGTGCCCGGACGCGCGACCTCTTTCTCGGCTGCTTCTGGAGGTTGCTCCGGTCTCCTGGGGGAAGAAGAGACACGCCGTGAATTTAGTCTGCTCGTCAAAGGGTTCTTCTTGCTCTCCAGATCCCCCCGCAACACGCGCACTTTTGGGGTCAGCACCCCTTCTTTGCACTTTCTTCTCTTCCTGGAAGTTTTCCTGCTCATTAGCGCATCCTCCTTGGGCCTCGCCAGGCTGCGCCCGCCTCCCGGGATCTCCAGTCCCCGGTCCTTCATCTCCCTCCCCCACACTGCCCCCTCCGCTAATTGGCTTCTTTTGGCAAAGGCTCCCTGAAAACGAGTATTTGTATGAAACCTGAGAAAGATGGCGACCGTTTTAGAAACTAGTGACACCCCCAAAAGACTTGTATGCGTTTCCGAGGCGCTGTGCTAGCTCCCGGAGGCCAGCCATGGCGGGTGGGTGCCTCCCCCTGCACACCCGTGGACAGTGCTTGCACTAGGCAGCACCTGCTATGGAGAAGTGTGAGGGGCTACGGGGTGGTCAGCTGCCCAGAGACACCCAGAGGCAAGGGAAGACCTGAAGGGCGAAGGAGGGAGGGTCGATGGAAAAAGTATTCCGGCCAAAGAACAAAGGACGGAGGCCCCGGGGCGAGAGAGAACCCGTGGTCTGAAGATCTGGGAGGTAACTGGTGTAGCAGGTGTAGCAGGGCCTTAGGAGTGGAAGGACACGCAGTGTGGGAGTTTTATGAACTCAGGCCGTGGAGACGGCTGGAAGACTCTACCTGGTGTCGGGGGCAGGGGGAGACTGATAGGACGGCGGACGTGATAGGAATCACGTTTTCAAAACCTGCATCTAGGGACTGGGGTTGGATTGGAAGAGGCCAGACTTGGTGAAGTGAGGAGGTTATTTCTCAGGTCTAGAGAAGCGGCAGTGAGGTCAGCGTCTGGCAAGTGAGTGTAAAGAAAAGGAAATCGATGCCTGGCCGGTGAGGCTCAGTGGTTGAGCGTCGACCCATGCACCAAGAGGTCCCAGTTCGATTCCCGGTCAGGGCACATGCCCAGGTTGTGGGCCCTGATCCCCAGTGGGGGGCATGCAGGAGGCGG
Source organism: Tadarida brasiliensis (assembly GCA_030848825.1). NCBI lineage: Eukaryota > Metazoa > Chordata > Mammalia > Chiroptera > Molossidae > Tadarida > Tadarida brasiliensis. Next base: position 25,249,797 of record CM061278.1, on the reverse strand, counting down.
CCAATCCATGTTCTCTCTCATCGATGTTTCTCTGTCTCTCCCTCTCCCTTCCTCTCTCTCTAATATCAATAAAGAAAAAGTAAATAAATAAAAAGAAAAGAGAATCAATTCTTTAGCTCCTCAAACGCAGAAACTGCTGGTGTAGGCTCCGTCCCCAGGAAGTCGGGGTACAAAGATTAGGACTGCCATGCTGTGGCCGGGCCAGAACGCCAGAAGGAGAAGGGCCTGCTTATGCTGACAGGCGGGTTGGTTCCCCAGCAGTCTGGGGCCTGTGACCGGAGTCATGCTTGACACAGGGAAAGCACACACTTAATAACATTCCCAGGTCTTAGAGTCTGCTGAGTGGAAGCTTTGGCCAACTCAGAACTCTTTGCTCTGCCTGACCTCATCTGACACTGGCCTTCAGTAAAATGGATCCTGCACATGGTAATAAAACTCGGGCGCAGTTGCTTGTAATAGCTGAGCTGTACCCTCCCGAGGCCGAGACTGAGGAAGGAGCCAGCGCCCCTGAAGGGCGTCAGAAGGTCAGCGACTGAGGCAGCCTCTGGAAAGTACATCAGTGTCTGTGTTTTCCTCCAGCTGGACCTCGGGAGAGAAGGCCGTGGACCAGGATGAGTCCCAGCAGAGCCCTCGCATCACAGTGTGGACGTTCCAGCCACGGACACGTAAACGCATCCCTGGGATTCTCGTGATTTTTTTTTTTTAACTCCAGCCCAAACCTCTTCTGAGCTCCGGTCCTGCTTACCCAGCGGCCTGCTTGATCCACCTGGAGGTCTAACGGCGATCTGAATGTTCCCAAGCCTGAACCCCATTTCCTCCGTCCGACTCCACGCTTCCTGCCGTCTGCGCCTCTCAGTGAAGGGTGCCACCTTCACCCAGCGTCTCCGCCAGAACCACGGGGGCCCCTCACCCCCACAGTTGGCCCATTTCCGACCCCCGCCCCCACCTCTTGCGACGGCCACAGTGTGTTGGGACGAAGCTCCCGTCCGAGCCAGCGAGGAGGTGGCCGGTACCGCCTTCCTGCCTCCCTGCGTCCCTCCTCTCGGCTCCTGGAAACAGACGGAGAATTGTGTTCCCTCCATGCCTCACGCCTGCTGTCCTGCTGGGTTGTTACACATGAGTCATTTCCCAAGCGTTTCAGAGGCGAAAGAATTGTGTCCGAGCTCACTGCGGCGTCATGAATCTCCCTGAAGACGTCGAAGCTTCCAGGGGACACCACGCTGGACCAGGGGCCCAGACTCGGCTCCCAGGTCAACGCTGTCGCCCCCTCGTGGCAGGACCTTGGGCGCCAAGGTGTGTCTGGGCATCAGCTCGCAGCCCCTGTGGACCCGATGGTCTCTAACCCTGTGTTCCTGACTTTTCTGGGGTGTGTGAGGATCCCTACTTCCCTCTGCTCGACGTGCTCAGGGGCCGGAAACAGGCAAACCCAGCGGTTCTCACTCCAGAGCTGCTCACCGAGAGGAGCTGAGGGGAGTGAGGAGGAAGGTCAGAGCCGGTGCTGAGACCGTTCCCGGAGACTGTTTGCAGGCGGAACGGATAAGATAACGATATGGTTTTATCCTGGGCCCTGAGTCTTGGGGAGACATGGTGACGTCTTCAACTAGTTGGGTTAGTTTTGGAGGGCTGCGGTCACACAGCCGGGCGGCTTGACCGAGAGGAACTGATCTTCTCACCATTGGATTGGATTACGGCCCACCCCGCGGACCTTCTGTTAAACTTGACCACCTCTCAAAGGGCCCTGTCTCCAAACACAGTCACGCTGTGAGGTCCTGGGGGTTAGGACTTCAACATACGCATTTAGGGGGGCCCAGCACCCCCTAAATATCAGCCTCTCACGTGAGACACACGGAACCAGCAGAGCTGGTAAAACTGGGACTAACATACGTGTGTGTGTATGTATATATTCCTTTAAAAATAAGAGACAGGAAAGCACAGAATTAGAGATAAAGAAATCAAGGTCAACATTTTTTAAAATGTAGGTGGGCCCGGCCCGTGTGGCTCAGTGGCTGAGCATCGACCCATGCACTAAGAGGTCCCAGTTCGATTCCCGGTCAGGGCACATGCCCAGGTTGTGGGCCCGATCCCCAGGGGGGAGCACACAGGAGGCAGCCAATTGATGTTCTCTCTCATCAATGTTTCTATCTCTCTCTCCCTCTCCTTTCCTCTCTCTCTTTATTGATATAAAGAAAAAAAATTTTTTAATGTAGGAGGAAAGGAAGGAAGGGAGGGAAGAGGGAGAAGGAAAAGAGCTAGGGGAGGAATTTATCGCTCGTGTCAAGATGATTTTGTAAGGGTCACCCCACGCCACACGCCCAGGGAGGTTGTGGGATGTCAGTCATCTCAGAATGAGAAAAAGAACGCTGGCCCACACATTCCCAGTCTTCACGACCAGTTCAAAACCTCACGTTACTTTAGACCCCCAGTTAAACACTTTTTTTCATTTATGCAGATCTTTCAGAGTCTGAAAGGACTGATGAAGTTTATTGTTTTTAAATCTTATATACAGCCCGGTCCCTGTGGCTCAGTGGTTGAGCATCGACCCTGCACCAAGAGGTCACCAGTTCGATTGCCGGTCAGGGCACATGCCCAGGTTGTGGGCCCGATCCCCAGTGGGGGGCATGCAGGAGGCGGCCAATCAATGTCCTCTCTCATCGATGTTTCTATCTCTCTCTCCCTCTCCCTTCCTCTCTCTCTAAAATCAATTAAAAAAAATTTTTTTTTAATTTAAATCTTATATACAGCACACAGGCAACAAGAACAGAACTAAGTGGGGTCCCAGGAACGGTCCAGGACCGGCTCTGGTGGCCGCTGGTGACTGCTGTCCGAATGGACCGGGGCTCCACGCGGCTTCTGCGCTAATCCACGAACTCGGCAAGCATCTGCCCCCGGCGGGGCCCCGTCTTCACGACGGGCCTATACATTCGTAGTCCGTTTGCCTTCAGGAAACAGCAGTCAGCCTCGCCTGACCTCCGCAGTTTAACCTCGGGATAGCCAAGCTGTTCAACCACTCCTGTGTCTTTATGTAAAAATAGAAACAGAAAGACGCTGGCACAGAGAGCCGTGACTGCAGACACGCGTCCCAGGCTGTGTCGGGAACGGCCAGGCTCCGTGAGGAACACGAAAGTACGAACTCGGGGTACTGAAATCAAGTCTGGCGGGTGCATCGCTGCGCGCTGGGGTCGCCACGGTCCTCTGTGGACCCCTTGGAGGCCGTGAGCATCAGGAAAGTGCAATTTCCAAAGAAAGGGATCAGCCAGGGGAGTCATGAATCTGTCCGATAACTCAAGAGAGTGAGCCCACGTAAGGGCTTCGGATGCACCCATCATCCTGTCGCCTGAGAGCGTCTCAGCTCTGCTCACCGAGGTCGGAGAAGTCAGGAAGTCGTAGGCAGTGACTCGGCAGCTGGATCCCAGAGATACCTATGGGCGAGGGGTATCTCTGCAAAGCCTGCACACTCAGCGGCTGGCACCTGTCGGCCCTAGGCCGAGGGGTGCTATTGTCATGGAACGTGGCAGGAAGGTGGGACACCATGGAGAAGAACCGGTCAGCCCTGGCCGGTGTGGCTCAGTGGTCAGAGCATCAGCTCACGCACTGAAGGGTCGCGGGTTTGATTCCTAGTCGAGGGCACGTACCTGGGTTGCAGGTTCAATCCCCGGCCCCGGTTGGGGTCGTGCGGGAGACAACCAACGGATGTGTCTCTCTCACATCGATGTTTCTTTCTCTATCCCTCTCCCTTCCTCCCACTCTGTCTGAAAATCAACAGAAAAATATATCCTTGGGTAAGGGTTAAAAACGAAACCACAAAGCCAGAACGGGAGGTTCAGTGATTTCCGGAGGTGGCCCACTCGGTGAGCGGCGGGCCCTGGACGCACTCTCAGGCCTTCACAGCCGGGTGCCGGGGTCCCTCGCCCGGCTGCGGAGCAGCCTGGGGACTGAGCTTCTGGTGCGTGGGGACCGCGGCCGTGGAGACAGCTGGGAATTAGAGTGTCTGCTTGTCCCACTTTCTATGCATGTAAACTGAGTGGGACAGAGAGGTGTTTTTTTGGTTAGTTTTTTTATCCCCACCCAAGGACATTTTTGCATTTATCTTCAGATAGAGCAGGAGGGAGAGAGAGAGAGAAACATCGACTGGCTACCTCTCTCATGACCCCGACCAGGGCCGGGGACCAGACCGAAACCGAGGTACCTGACCTCGACCAGAATCGAACCCGCGACTCCTTGGTCCGCGGGCCGACACTCCAACCGCTGAGCCAAACCGGCCAGGCCGGCTAGTTCAGTTTTATCTGTGCTAACGTATCACCCGCTTTTCTAAATCCCAAGTAGGCCTGCACGTCTCCGAACTTACACTTCCGCCGAGAGACTTTGTTTTCAAACCGAGCGTGTGCCCGGGGAAATCGAAGACCCCCAGGGAACACGGCTTTCCGTGGAATTCACCGTCCTCATCGGTTGCCTTTCGCAGGCACGGTGAGCTGACGGTCGGCCTGGAGGTCCGTTCCAGGGGAGCCAGGGTTCTCTCCGCTCTGCCTTCCGCCAGCGCCGTGTCCCGATTGCAGGGGTTCTGTTGAGCTGACGCAATTTTGTGTTTGAAGAGTCGAGCTTCCGTCCCAGGAGAGCTTCATTTTCTTTCATTTGCATTTGTTTTTTGGCCTCGTCCTTGCTCCGTTTCCGTGCAAAGGCCAGTGTCGGTGATCAGTTCAAATAAACCGGAGATCAACTTGCAGGCGTTGAAACGAGGAGGAGACCAAGCGACGCGCGGACATGGCTCTGAGCCGCCTGCCAGGAGGGGCGCCAACCGGCTCTGAGATTTAAACGAGGTGAGAGTTAGGGTTCTTACCATCAACCCTCACTGAGCATTTCAAGCCTTTGGGGGTCGCAGTGGTTCCTGATATTACATCCCACAAAACAGGGTCCCGCTGCTTGACTTAACCACCCGGTCACTACTTGACACAGAAAATAATCTTAACACGAATAAATGACGCAAGGCCACACTCTCGGGCAGTGGTTCTCCACCTTCCTAACGCCGCGACCCTTTCATACAGCTCCTCATGTTGTGGCGACCCCCAACCATAAAATTATGTTCGTTGCTACTTCATAACTGTAATTTTGCTACTGTTATATCTTAGGCGACCCCTGTGAATGGGTCGTTCGATCCCCAAAGGGCTCGCCACCCACAGGTTGAGAACCGCTGCTCTCGGGTGTCAGACGGTAGCAAGCAGGAGGGCACGGTGCTGGAGAGAGGGACGCACACGCCACGAACCCTGTGCTCCACCCAGACTCGGCCTGGAGGGACTGCCCAGCCTGCCGCCGTGGGACTGGAGCCCGCGTGGAGAACATGGGTCCACTCTGGCCAGAGAGCTGAGTGTGCAGCCGGGGCGGCTCAGACTGCTGGGGTCTGTGGGGCGAGAGATTGGAAAGGAGGCAGCTGCCCCCCCGGTGGAGAGGTCCCTGCAGCCTTCCTGGGCTCCCTCTCAGGTTCTCGGCTGCGAGCCGGTTTGCACACACACCAGGCCGGACCCCGCAGGCTGAGCAGACACCAGACTCTGTGCAGGGCTGGGGGACAGGCATGCCTGGCCCCGCCACGGGGAACAAACCTTGCTGAGCTCACGGACACTCAGCTGTGACTTGGGAACGACCACTCCCTAGAGTGAGGGCTGAAACCCAGAGCCCGGTCTGAACAAGGTCCCGAGTCAGCATAACCCATCGCCTGTATTTCTACTGTCTTGTCCTTTTGTACGCATTCTTCACTTCCGAGTCACTCGGTAAATAATTCAGCCAGTCTTACCGAGCTCCGAGTGTATGCATCGGGGCACCATAGTAAGCATGATCGCGTGTCTTCAAACGAAACATATAAAGTCTATAAATATGTAAAATATGTATACGTACAAAACAAAAACAAAACAGCCGAATGTATACAGCCTCCTGTCCTTGGAGAGGTTGTTCTTTAAAGGACTGAGCTAAACTGATAACTTGCTTTGCAATGATTTATTTTTATTCACAGGAAACTTGAGTTACTCGAGCACTTGATAAACCACCGTTCCACACTGTGTGAAGTGGACTATTATTTTGGCTTTCCGCAGATCATTCACAGGCGAAGGGTAGCGCATGAACGCCCAGGACTGACACGGGCCCGGCCTTGCAACTTTCCTGCTGATTTCTCTGGGCTTCACTGGGAGCGCCGGGATTCTTTGGGCCCCCTGAACTGGACCCACGTGAAAGGTCCCAACCACCACACGTGCGTGTGTGTTCCAGATCCTTCTGCGGGCCCTGTGGTTTGTGCTGATTAACCACCTTCCCCTCCTAAGCCTTGCCAGCGAATTCTAGGTGTTTTAAATACTCTTCCTGATTTCCAGAGCTGTTCTCAGTTGTGAAATGCCGTGATCCTCTAAGTAATGTTATTTCTCTTTCACAGCACGGTTCTTCCTTCCAGCAGATACCTCCCGAGACAGCTTCCGGGTCATCCTAGAAATCACCCTGTTGTCCTAAACTCAGGCACAAGAACCTCAGGCTAGAACCCAAGGAATCAGCGCTGACCCGGGAGGAGTGTGTGAGCACCAAAGACAACCGCTGTGACAGTTCACAGAGAGTTCACTGCCAGGCGTCCCGTCTTACAAACATTTCTCTGATGCGGGGTTAAGAATATGTTAAAGGCCCGGCCGGTGTGGCTCAGTGGTTGAGCATCGACCCAGCACTAAGAAGTCGCTGGTTCGATTCCCGGTCAGGGCACATGCCCAGGTTGTGGGCCCGATCCCCAGTGGGGGGCACGCAGGAGGCGGCCAATCGATGTTCTCTCTCATCGATGTTTCTATCTCTCTCTTTCCCTCTCACTTCCTCTCCCTCTCTAAAATCAATAAAGAAAAAAAAAAAAAAGAACACGTTAAAGGAAACCATAACATTGAAAACGGGAGTAATTTAGAATTTTGGGTTCTAAGGAACATGTATTTTGTTCTCGGGCAGTTTCGGCCATCTACAGTCTCCACCTGGGAGAGCACATGTTACTGAATTTCAGTGTGTCTGTGTCCTTAGCACCTAAGGATGGAGTGTCGTCCCATGGACTGAGAGGTCCCCGTTCGGTTCCTGGTCAGGGCACGTGCCCGGGTTGTGGGCTCATCCCCAGCGGGGGGCGTGCAGGAGGCAGCTGATCAATGTTTCTCTCTCACATTGACGTGTCTACCTCTCTCTCCCTAAAAATTACATAAATAAAAACATATTTAAAAATATATTTTTTTTCATGATGTTGTCACTGGGTTATCACTCAAAGGACCCGAAGAGCTTGTCAGTAACTAAACTGTGTCATGAGCTTGTTTGCAGAAACTGATACGAATTCCCGACCACAAAGACCAGGGTCCGAGCGCAAAGCCAAGGCAGCGATGGGGCATCATGTGCAAAAGGGCTGTGAGCAAAAGAGCCATGTGCAAAAGGGCCGTGAGCAAAAGAGCCGTGAGCAAAGGGCTGTTAGCAAAAGAGCCATGTGCTAAAGGACCGTGTGCAAAAGGGCCGTGTGCAAAAGGGCCGTGGGCAAAAGGGCTGTTAGCAAAAGAGCCTTGAGCAAAAGGGCCGTGCACAAAAGGGCCGTGTGCAAAGGGCTGTTAGCAGAGGGCTGTGAGCAAAAGAGCCATGTGCAAAAGGGCCGTGAGCAAAGGGCTGTGAGCAAAAGAGCCATGTGCAAAAGGGCCGTGAGCAAAGGGCTGTGAGCAAAAGAGCCATGTGCAAAAGGGCCGTGAGCAAAAGGGCCGTGGGCAAAAGGGCTGTTAGCAAAAGAGCCATGTGCAAAAGGGCCGTGAGCAAAAGGGCTGTTAGCAAAAGAGCCATGAGCAAAAGGGCCGTACGCAAAAGGGCCGTGTGCAAAAAGGGCTGTGCGCAAAAGGGCCATGAGCAAAAAGGGCCGTGTGCAAAAGGGCCGTGCGCAAAAGGGCCATGAGCAAAAAGGGCCGTGCGCAAAAGGGCCGTGCGCAAAAGGGCCATGAGCAAAAAGGGCTGTGCGCAAAAGGCCGTGGGCAAAGGGGCCGTGTGCAAAAGGGCTGTGAGCAAAAGTCCGGAAGTGGGACGGAAACATAACTAAGCACCTAAGGACTTAGTCACGCCCCGGCCGAGGAGCTCGGTGGTCAGGGCCGGTAACAAGGCTGGAAGAAGAATTTGCTGAACTCTTCCTCATCGAAGAAGAATTTCATCCAGTACTTGCTTTGGAGAATGAAGGGCGCTGCATATATTTCTCTTGTTTTATTCAACGCATTTCTGCTCAGTTGTGAAAAAAAAAAAACACTAAGAAAGCAGGTGGGGGGCGAAGAAAGCCATTTAAAAATACTCATGGACAAGAGAGAACTCTGAAGGGCTCTGCCTGGAATGCCCGCATCTGCCTTTGCAAACACGTCGACCGCACGAGCAGCGCCCGCCGTGGGGAAGGACGTCCTCGGCCCGGCTCCCAGGCCGCCGGCTCCAGACGGCCAGCTGTCGTGCAAATGCACCCGCTCGGGACTGGCCACCAGCTGCAAAGTGCAAGCGCGGTGAACACTCTCGTGGGGTAGGCCCTGATGGAAAGGCCCGAGGAAACCACGCAGGTCGGCCGTGCGCTCAGATGCGACGTGAAGAGCGCTGGGGCGGGGGCTCCCCCTCCAGAAGAGGCAGGAACACACGAAGCACGAGCCTTCTCATCTCTGAGCGGAACGGGACCTCCAGGCTTGGGGACAGTAACTCCCACGGCTGTGATCGGACGTTAATAATCCGCGTGGGACTCAGGCACGTTTGTCCCCGGGGAAGAGGCTGCCCCTGGTTTGAGTCACCTTGAAGGTCTCCCGCAGTCCGCGTGCCAGACCCGTGCGGGTCACCTGTCCGTGCTCAGAGGTGACGCGGGACCGCGGTCTCTGCACTGGGGCAGGCTTGTCGTGCCAGGGGAGGGCGCGCTCCCTTCCAGCCCGGCAGCCCTTCCTCCACCAGCCATTTGCCGCTGAGCTGGTGGCAGAGGAACCACTGGTGTCCAGGGAGACTGCAGAGCTTCACGCGTCCGTGTGTCTCCCTCCGGCGAAATCGTTCCGTGGGTGCCGCGCTGAGAATATGGACCGCGGGCTCTTCTTCCCGTGTGTGGACACCGAGGTGGGAGGGAGGCCCCCGTGTGAAGGCGGAAACGTCCCCTCAAATGACCAAAACCCAAATGTATCTTCCCCTTCATTTATTATAAATAAAAGGCATAGAATAGCCCTGGCCAGTTTGCTCAGTGGTTAGAACGTCGATCAAAGGACGGGGGGTGGCTCGGGTTCAATTCCTGTTTGTGGGGGGTTCCTGGGTTGCAGGTTCGATCCCAGCCCCGGTCAGGGTTGTGTGGGGGACAGTCAATCGAGGGGCCTCTCTCACATCAATGCTTCTTTCTCTCTCCCTCCCTTCCACTCTATCTAAAAATCAATTGAAAAAATCCTCAGATGAGGATTAAAAATTTTTTTATGGCATAGAATAATCACAGACAGGACTACCGCTTGCACAATGTTTCTTCTGAGGCTCAGAAAGGCTTAGAAGCAGGAGCTTTGCAAGACCTGGTAGTGTGAGCACCCGTCCACGAGGGAGCCACGAGAACAGATCTTTATTATTGGTGTCATTGCCACTATGACCATGTTTTTGCATAATTTCAGATGCACTTTTTTAATAATATTAGCACCAAAGAGCAGAGGGAAAATTAGTTTTCTGCCTCCCTGCTCATAAAATACGTTAATAGGCAAAAATAGAAATCAAAGCCATCTCTTTTTTTATGTGAAATTACAGAGTACACGTTGAAAAAAACAAGTTTCCCTTTGATTCCAGAGGCAGACCTAAATCTTGAGGGCTATAAAAAAAAAAAAAAAGTTTCAGATGGGAAGCTGGATTTTTAGGCTAATGAATGCAACTCTATTTTTGATACTATCCTGTGTGTTTATATAAAATAGAGGGGCGTTTTAGGCCAATTAGTGGCTTTCAAAGCCTATACTTTTTTCCAGCGAAGGCTGAGCTCAAGGAACTTGAACTTGAGAAGCTAAGACAGAGACAGGTTGGCAGGGACCCGTGCGGTTGGCCGGGTTCAAGTCAACAAAGCTTTGGCATAATTTAGTTTTTATTTGTGAAAAGAAAAAAACACGTTCTGTTTGTTTTTGTAATACCGTTTGTTAGTCCTTTTAATCTGGGGGGAAATCTGGGGAACACCAGTCCTCCCAGAAGTGAGCGGCCCCCAGGCCCTGGGTAAACACCACCCCGTCCGCCGAGGCCCACGTCCCTCGGGGCAGCAGGGCTGGCCGGACCTCAGCTGAACCGAGTGCCAGCCGGGCAGCTGCTGCTGTGGGCTCCTCAGGCCACCGGGGGGCGCTCCGGGCCGGCCCCGCCCCCACCCCTTTGATGTCCCGGCTGTGGAAACCCAGCTTTTACAGAGCTCTGTTGCTTCGATGGAGCTCCAGACCCGAGTCCTTCCCTTGAGTCTGCAGACAAGGACGTGAAGACGGGTCGTTCAGCCTGGCCAAGGCCGAGTCGTGACCACCTGAGCAACCCCAGTCCCACGTCCACGGCCCTTCGCCCTGAACTGCACACGCAGCGTCCTTTGTGAGCCTGGCCACCGAGGACACAGGAAGTGGGAGGCTGCGGGAGCGTCCACCCAGAAAAAACCACACCCGTGACATCATTACGGAATCATCCTAAGTGTGTGTCCTTAATTTACGTTTCGGATGCCGCCCGGCCGGTGTGGCTCAGTGGGCTGAGCGTCGTCCCATGGACGAGAGGTCCTGGTTTGATTCCCGGTCTGGGCACATGCCCGGGTTGCGGGTTCCATCCCCAGTAGGGGGCGTGCAGGAGGCAGCCGATCGACGTTTCTCTTTCACATCGATGTTTTTATCTCTCTCTAAAAAAATGAAAAATATAAAAAATAAATAACTAAATGTCGGGCGCTGACGGTTGTCGCGAGGGACGCGAAGGGTGTTCGAGGGGATGGGACAGGCGTCCCCCACAGCACTGCCACCGCGAACAGCAGCTGTGCCTGGTTCTGTGACCTTCCGAGTGGGAATGTGTGAACCCGAAAGGACGAGAGGCTCCTGGGGGCGGGGGAGGTCATGGCCAGCATGGGGGGAGGGCTCTCCCCTCCTCTGAGACCCCCGGTGGGCGTGTCCTCCATGAACTAGATGGGACCCTGTGGTTGGTGCTGGCTCTCTGTCCCGAATTCAGTCACAGGGAGAGTGACTCAGTGCTGATCCCGCCTGGGAGCATGGGGACGCGGAGGCTGGTCTGGAACTGCCTCCTTCAGGTCTGGATTGATCTGGGCACTAGAGTGTGAGGCTGAATGTTAGGATGACTCAGGGATCCAGGGCCCCTACGGCAGGGCGGGTGAGAGACCAGGCAGAGGGACGGAGCCGGGCTGGCGCAGGAAATGTATCCACCAGGTGGTCGGAGCTGTGGTTTGATAGCCAGCGGACACGCTGGACGCCCAGGCCGACTATTTAGCAACCGTTACCGGCACCCACTTCTATGTCTTTACGGGGGTAACAGCCACTTTTGGGGGGCTGTCAATGACAGCCTTCATCTGCTGAGTTCTTAAGACACGCCACTCACTCCTGTAAATGCTTTTTGCACATGATCTCAGATAATCGTCACAGCAACCCGGGAGGTAAGAACTCCCTGGTTTCCAGCTCACAGATGAGGGAAACCGGCCCCGGGGAGGTCAGAAGTGGAGCCGTGACCAAACCCGACTGCTCCCTGCCTTTCCGGCCAGGAGGGAATGAGAACACCGAAACCTGGGTGCTTGGGCGCCTGCCTTGGGGAAACGGTGACCTGTAAATATTCATTCCAACCTCAGAGGTGCAAAAATGAAGGTCAGACCCGCTACGTGGCTTCTCCCAGATCGCATGACCAGGTTGGTAGAACAAGACTCAACCGAAGGCGGGAGGAAGCAGCCCCTCCCCGGGATGGGAGCCCGGTCCAGCAGCTCCCGGAGGGCCGGCAGCACTCTGAGGACAGGGCCTCGCGCTCCTCCAGAGGCTCGATGCATCTTCAACGGCAGCCAAGCCGCCTCCCGCCCAGCGCCCGCTCGCCCTCCTCTACACAGACCCAGCCGCCTGGGAGCTTGTCACGGCACCTCTCCCCACCTGTTTACGGAGCTCCTCAGCCACGAGGAAAACCGGGAGGTGTCACATTGCAAGGAGACCGCATCCAAGGAGCTGCCTATTCCAACCCAAGTTCCAGCCAGAGAACCTTCAGTAACCTCGGGGGAGGAGAGACTCCAGATCCGTTCTGTGTGCGTTGTATTCGCCGGTGAGGTGAACGCACAGACCTCGGTGTCATCGCTTTCATTAGTTTGGTTTCTGAAATTAGACAAAAACAACAGGCTTTGTTCCCCTCCTGATTCTCTTTGGGGCTGGGGGGGGGGGGGCGGGTGGTATAAAAAAGCCAGTCAGTACATTACTTAGGAAAAAAGAAAATCAAATCTACATACAGAGTTAAGTAACTCTTTGTTTACGTCTATTTTTAGCCAGAGGTGAGAGGGGACATCGGCAGTGTCTCTGCGGACCGTAGATGCACAGAGCAGCTGCCGGAGACCCAGGAGGACTCGGCGCACGGGGGGAAGAGCAGTACCCTGAAAACTATAATAAAAACTCTAATGCAATGCTTCTGAGGCTCTGCCTCTTTTTTTTTTTTTTTTTTTTAAGTCAGCTATGAACTGTGTCTATACAATGCTTTCTGGAGGAAAGGGGACACTTGCTCCTCCTTTAGAAACAATGTATCTAACCAGATAGAATCCCCTTGTGTTGTTCACCACTGAATGGCTTTCGAGCTGCTGTCAGATTTCCCCAGCGCAGGGTGCACTACATTCAACGCCTCACCCGGCCGGTTTGGCTCAGTGGTTAGAGCGTCGGCCCGAGGACTGAAGCGTCTTGGGTTCAATTCCTGGTCAAGGGCACGAACCTGGGTTGCAGGTTGGATCCCCAGCCCCTGTCGAGGAGGCAACCAATGGATGTCTCTCTCTCTCTCTATCTCCCCCTCCCTCCCTTCCACTCTCTCTAAAAATCAATGGGAAAATATCCTCGGGTGAAGATTAACAACACAAATTAAATGCCTCTCACTAGGCAGGGAAGCCGGAGGGAAGCTGGAGGCAGGGACTCCTAGGCCCCCCAGGTCCCCCCAGAGGGTGAGAGGAGTCAGCAAGTCCTGGTTCCTAACACTTGAAATGGGGGAGATGCGGAGACGCAGCCAGAGCCGGACAGGACTTGACATTTACCTTCAAGCCAAAGTTATTTTCTCAGGAGAAAATTCACATGGCAGAGAGAACAGATCTCTAGACTCATTTACTTAAAAGCTCGGGGAATAACTTTTGGAGAAACGTGGGGAGAGTCCTGGGTGGGCCCAAAGGAGGCAGTCCAGGAGGGCAGGGGAGTCAAGCATAGGAGGAGGAGGAGGCTGGGCGTCTGAGTGCTGAGGTCTCGTCCCTGTGAATGACCAGCCTTGGGGCTTCCAAGGCCTCAGAGCCCTTCGAGGGCTGCGGGGATCAAGGTCACGGTTTACCGAGGTGCCCAGCTCACCAAGTTGTGAAGGCTGGCCTTACTGGATGGTTTCTGATCTCCGGACATAATGACCCCAGAGGCAGACAATGAGGCAGTAAAATAAATTAATGTAAACAAACATCCAAGTTCAACAGACAGCCCTGGGAAAAGCTACAGGGAAAGAGGCCTCCCCCCACCCCCCACTAAAGTGATGTTTTAGGTGCAAAGGATAATAAAAAGAAGTCGTTTTTTGGGGGGTAGAAAGGCAGACTCTCCTCTCCACGTCCCCCCCCCCCCAGCGTGGGGAACTCACAGTGGACAGGTGCAGACGCACAGGAAGACACGGAGGACACCCCGCAGAGCACAGGCAGCCGCTCCTACGACAGAACAGGCACAGGCCTCGGACAGAACAAAAGTCGAGGCTCTGGTGTGCTCGTCGGCTGAGCCCCGTTTTAGAAAAACTGACCGTGGGCGCTTTCAGGTTGCATCGTCGTTCCCCACGCCGTGGCAGCTGCCGGAACTTACCATGTTGACCACCTCTTTGCTTCGTTTTCGTTGTTTTCCTAACCTCCGAAGATGTTTGGCTTTGCAAACCCCGGCTCCTGAGTAGTTCTGGGAAAACTGGGAGCCAACGTTTTTAGAAGCAGAAGCTCTAGAGACGATCCTCCCAGCGGAGGCGAGCTCCGGGCTCAGGGAGGGAATGTATGAAAACGAGGCCGCAGCTTGTAAACACAGAGAGTATTTCCAAGGGGACACTAACCGCTCAGAACTGTTACAGAAATTAAAACACACCTGGATTTATGCACGTGTTTTTCTACAACCTGTATCTCCTCACCCGGCCGGTGTGGCTCAGTGGTTGAGCGTCGACCCATGTACCAAGAGGTCACCGGTTCGATTCCTGGTCAGGGCACATGCCCAGGTTGTGGGCCCGATCCCCAGTGGGGGGCACGCAGGAGGCGGCGAATCGATGTTCTCTTTCATTGATGTTTCCCTCTCTCTCTCTCTCTTTCCCTTCTCTCTCTAAAAATCAATAAAGAAAAATAAATTAAAACCTGTATCTCCTCCATTTTCTGAATTAAACATGGATCTAGTTTACCACCACAGTTTGTAATTTAGTTCTCCTCGATTCTTTTATTTCCGAAGCTATCCAAACAGAACGTTGAAGTTAAAGACTGAAACTTCCCTGAACTCCACGTGATGAATATCGAGTTGCTTTGGCAGAAAAGACCCTTGACCGAGGCCTTCCGAGCAGCCCCGCGCTGTCCACGTGGGCCTCAGCGGAGACGTCTCTGCGTCTGTTAGACACGGAGGCAGCCTGCTCTCGTCTGGGGCAAAGACAAACGGCTCCACCCGGAGCTCCTTAAGGGCTTTCGACTCGAGAGGAGCTCGTGTGCAGTGGGATAGACACAGGATGCGCGTGTGAGGTCTGCGTGTGGAAACTCGGACCCTAAAAGGCCCCCGCTGCCAGGGGGTCCTGCTGTCGGAGACCGAGTGGATCTCTGTGCCGGGGAACAGGAAACAGCAGGCTGCCCCACTTGGGGAAGATGGTCCGGAAAGAAATCCTTTCCCCCACAAAGACTATGAATGGTGCATCCTGGTAGTACCAGCCTTCGTAAGTCTGCGTGAAACAGCAGCACACACGGAAAACCTGTAACGCAAGCAGGTATGGACAGACCCAGTGGCTCACTCACAGACAGACTTCCAGGTTGTTACCTTGAGAAGCTCTCCCCTTCCCCGGCCGAGGAGATCCATCTAGCACGGCCTGGTGGTCACTGCAGGTCCTCAGCCAGGTGAACAGGACACTCTGTGCCACTGGGTCATCCCAGAGGAAACAGAAGCCGCTCCCGTGAATCCGACTGTCCTGTTACTTTATGACGAAACAGAAGCACACGCGGGTGAAATAAAATACATTTCTCCGACTGGTTTTTAATCAACGTTCATTCAGGAAGGAAATACACATTTTGGATGAAAAAGCGCCCTGGGCTGAAAGTCTAGTCTTCACAGACTTTTTTTTCTTTTGTTCGGAGAGTTAGTTATTTCCATAGAGTTAATTTTAAAAACATATTTTAAAAGTTAATAATTGGGTCTTACTCAAAGAAAGAAGCTGGAGCTTAAGAATGATTCTTTATATATATATATATATAGAAAGAGAAATTCCAAATGTAGAGCAAGTCCGAATTCCAACAAAACATTTACATTTCGTTTCATGAAGAAGTGAGCAGTCCATTTAGAGTAATAAGAACGGGTAACTTAACTGGGTAACGCTGTGTCTGGTTTTGTCGCCGTAGCATCCGAACCCCCTGGGTTCATTTATACTGTCTATAAAGCTTACAAAATCCAGTAAGAACTTATAAAGCAGATTTAAACCCTTGTGCATAAAAAACCTCTACCTTGGAAAGGCGGGGACCCAAGAGGACCGGGGTCAGGCTGCCAACTCAGGGACGATTTATTTCCCGGGAGCTTCGTGGGACTTAACTTCCTCTGGCATTTTTTATTATAAATTATTGGGGTCAGAACTCTCAGAAGTTTGACTCTTCTTCCAAGATTTTTTCGGTCTGTGAAGAAAACGTCCATCAAGCAAGTGTATAAACATGGCCCGGACTTTCCACGTCGCACTGAATCAGCGCGTGAGGCGACTCAAATGGAAGATCCTGAGAATAAATAAATAGGGATTTTGTCAATGAAATGATATTTTACAGGGAATCAGGCAGCATACGATTTAAAAAAGTAGACTCTTGGAGAGAAGACTTAAAAGACAACGAGTTAGAAGAAAATAGCAAAGTAACTAAGAAAAAGAGGGGATTTGGAAGTTCACTACGGAAAGGTAATTCCCAGCTCACCACGCGCACAAAGCGGGATGAGATGGGGGAGAAAGGAGAGAACGAACACATCATATTCCACTGGACGAGAACCTTGTTTATTTACCCGGAAGCCAATAGATGGATGTTTTGTTACGACCCTTCCAGTCAAGGACCCAAACCACGGTCCTCCTGCCCAGTGCCAGTCATGTCAATAGGAGACTGAGCTCCACAGAGCAGAGCAGAAACGTCACCTTTGATCAAGGAGCGGGGAAGGCCACACACGCTCTCAGAGGCTTCTCCAGGGCCACGGGGTAACTGGCGGCTCCTGTACTCAAGGCTGTGGCTGATGGACGCTGATTGAGGTCTTCTAGGTGCTTTGTCATTCCTCCGTTGCACTCGGCTCTTTTGCTCCGGGCCCTTTTTGCGCACGATGCGCCTCCGCCATCTTAGTCTTTGCACTGGGTGCCTTGGTTTTTGCACTCGGCACCCTAGGCAACCTGGTCTTTGCACTGGGCACCCCAGTCTTTGGACTGGGCACCCTTGTCTTTGCACTGGGCACCCCGGTCTTTGCACTGCGCACCATGGTCTTTGCACTGGACACCCTGGACTTTTCACTAGGCACCCTCGTCTTTGCACTGGGCACCCCGGTCTTTGCACTGGGCACCCCAGTCTTTGCAGTCGGGAAGCCCTTTCAGTTCCTGGGAACAATCACAGCTCAGGACATAATTTAGATACTGAGAAACGTTAGGATCTCATGACAGCCCAGTGACAGTTTGGGTTGTCTCCAGTAGTTTCCAATTTTAAAGACGGATGTAATAAATAATTTGTACATAGACGTTTTGTAATTGCATAGCTATTTCTGGAGGGTAGACCACGACAGGTGAGTTTTCTGGGTAAACGTGAAAATGCACCTGTAAATGTAGTCCCTACCCCCTCATTGCCGCTGTGTGGTTGTTGTGTACTGGAGAATCACAAAAGCCCCCGTTTGCCCCTCAGCCCTGACAACAGGTGTGGACACGCTTTTGTGTATTTTCTACTGAGATCTCACCTGCATCTCTCCACAGGAGTGAGGTTGAGCATCTCTCCTGAGTTTAGGGTCTTTTGTAGTTCTCGCTGAGGGGCTCGACCGCTTCGACCCTTTCTGATTGCATTTGGGATGGTTTCTTACCTTTTTTCGGTGCTTCTCTGGATTGCTTGCTTTTATATAACAAGAATGCATTAGTTTGATATCACAGTACTTTAAAAACATAAAGAATACAGATGAAGAGTTGGCCTGATAAAGAGTAGGAAGGCCTCTTCTGAAATAAGAGGAAAAGTGAGCCCATAAGGAGACAAATGTAGTTTTAAAGGCATAGAAATTCAGGCAAGTGGATTCTTTTTTTTTTTTTTTTTTGAGTCAATGGCACTTGATGAAAGCAGCAGATATGAACGGGAAGGGGACTCAGCTGTGGAGGAACATCAAGGGAGGCGACGAAGGGTCCACTTAGAACAGGAAAGAACCTACTCACCGACTGCAGTTCTGCCTCAAGCTCGGGATCAAGTTGGGAATCGATGCAGGCGTTCTGGGGATCCAGGGACCTGGGTCCACGACTCCCTGTGGGTTCTTGGCTTCTTGCAGGAAATTATTAATTGCGAGCCAGCACAGAGTTTAAAGTGAAAGAGTGAAGCGGTGAGACCGAGAGGGGGCTACCCCGCAGACAGAGCACCCCTCCTGGTGGGGGGCTACCCCGCAGACAGAGCACCCCTCCTGGTGGGGGGCTACCCCACAGACAGAGCACCCCTCCTGGTGGGGGGCTACCCCACAGACAGAGCACCCCTCCCGGTGAGGGGCTACCCCACAGACAGAGCACCCCTCCTGGTGGGGGGCTACCCCGCAGACAGAGCACCCCTCCTGGTGGGGGACTACCCCGCAGACAGAGCACCCCTCCTGGTGGGGGGCTACCCCGCAGACAGAGCACCCCTCCTGGTGGGGGGCTACCCCGCAGACAGAGCACCCCTCCTGGTGGGGGGCTACCCCGCAGACAGAGCACCCCTCCTGGTGGGGGACTACCCCGCAGACAGAGCACCCCTCCTGGTGGGGGGCTACCCCGCAGACAGAGCACCCCTCCTGGTGGGGGGCTACCCCGCAGACAGAGCACCCCTCCTGGTGGGGGGCTACCCCGCAGACAGAGCCCCTCCCTAGTGGGATTTAATTTTTATTGAGGCTCATTTGGAGAGGGGATTCAGTAAGGGGGAGGCATATTCAGGATTTTTCTGGGAAAGAGGGGGAGATTTCTCAGAAGAGCCCCATCGGCCAAGTTGTGTTCTTTTTTAAAAAAAATAGTTTTTTATCGCCCTGGCCGGTTTGGCTCAGCAGTTACAGTGTCGGCCTGCGGACCAATGAGGCATGGGTTCGATTCCGGTCAAGAGCACGTACCTCGGTTGCAGTTTACCCGGGCCCTGGTTGGGGTTGTGCGGGAGGCAACCGGTCTATGTGTCTCCATTTCTCTCTCTCCTTCTCTCTCTTTCCCACTCTATATGAAGATAAATAGAAAAATATCCTTGGGTGAGAATTAAAAAACAAAACAAAACAAAACATGTTTTTATTGATATTTTAGAGAGAAAGGAAGGGAGAGAGGGACATTGACTGGCTGCCTCCTGCACGCCCCCTGCTGGGGATCGAGACTGCAACCCGGCATGTGTCCTGACCGGGAGTCAACAGGGACCTCAGTCCATGGGACTATGCTCAGTCCACTGACCGGCTGGGCCCAGCTTGTATCTTAGGGGGGCTTCCGTTTCCTCCCTGGGGGGCGTGGGGTGTGTCGTTCAGCTAATGCCTCACCACGAGCCTGTAATGGAGGAAGGGGTTACCTAGGCTGAGATCAGTCCCCACGTGGGTTCCAGCAGAGTTCGAGGCCACACATCCAATGGGGGTTGGTCTTACTTGATGGTCCCTGCAGCCCTTATTGGTTACAGTATTTTGCCACATACCCTGGCTCATTATCAGCCAATAGGTAAGAAGCTTTAAAAAATGGTAGTAGCTCCAAGCCGAGAGCTGCAGGCCTGGAAATGGGACGAAGGGCAGAGGTCCGACCGACAGGCCGAGGACCAGCAGGGAGCGGGCAGGTGGCCCAGGACCCCACGACGAGTCTGCAAATTGTGTCGTCTCAATGCCAGATAGAATCAGTCTCTTCCTTTAAATGGCAGAAACGTAAGGTTGGTGTCATCTCTGAAATGCGTTTGTTCTCTGAACAACGACAGAGCCTTGAGCTGAAACGCACCCTAAAATCCGGAGACAGACACGCAGTGAGCGGGGGAAGTTTGACCGCGCTGGCTTGGCTGGTTTTGACCTTTTCCAACTTCCTGCATTTAAATTGTGAACAAATATTTTGCTACCTCTTGAAAGAACAGAGTCTCTTTCCCACTGGCTCTCATCAAAGAGAAATTTGACTTCCATGATTTAATGCTACTTTAAACAAAGGGGAAACGGCCAGAGCACGTTTTGTTTACACAAATAATTTGTTTCACTTAAGAAGTCATTTTCTAAAACTAAAACTGACTGCGAGCCTGGAGAGAAACATCCGACTGTCTTGGGGACTGTCTGGGGGGATTGTCTTGGGGGACTGTCTTGGGTGACTGTCTTGGGGACTGCCTTGGGGACTGTCTTGGGGACGGTCTTTGGGGAACTCCACACGCATTCACTCCACAGGTGGCTGGCTGCTTCGTATGGATTTTCTCACGGAATTCAAATGCTGTAGGTGTTAAAAAACAAATGCTTCTTGTGTTGAAGTGAGTGTGGTCCTGCCCAGTGCACCTGTCCAAGAGGGTCACACGGCTCTGCAGGATTCCTTACGGTTCCAAGATGGTACGGGGAAAAAAGTCAAGAAGCTTCTAGGAGGAAGGACCGATGGATTATTAAAGATTTGCAACTTAGAGTGTACCTCTGTAAGAAATGAATAGTGCAAGGCAAAACACACACACACACACACACACACACACACAACAAACACGTTAAAAGGTGATGTAAAAATAATTATTTCTAAAACGTTCCGCAGAGTGTTTACGTAAACAGCTACCTGTCCTGAGCTATTGCCCGTGCATGAGACCCACCGCCGCGTTTGAGGCGTGACGGAAGAACTGAGGGCAAATCAGTATGACCTCAGTAAATGTTATCATCATAATTAGATTTTATTTGTAAGTGACAATACAGGATGCACACCCTTTGATGGCGTTAGCACTGAACCAAGAAAGTGTAAAAAGGAATGAAAGAGGATTACAGAAGAATCCTGGGAAATGGACCTCAGCAGAAGAAATCTCTTCCCCCGAAATAGGAAACAATGTGTCTCTTTGAAGAACTTTTGAGTCTTTCCCGTTATACGATTTGTATCAGAGAATGAAGACACAGGCTTTTACACTGGTTTCAATAAATACTCTTTCCCTTTGAAGGTCTTCTGAGTCAAGAAACACTGCACTGAGCCTGGGCGACTACCACCACTTACATGGGTGGATACGGTGCTGGAACATTTCATAACACATCTCTGGTGTGAATTAAAAATGAAGATTAACCCTAGTTAGTTATAAGCAATAGGAAAAGTCATAGTCAGCGTTCTATCATTGTAAGAAAATAGTAAAATGTATATCCCTTCTCTGCAAATATTTATTTGTAAAAGGTATTTTGTGTAAAAATAAATATTCCTATGTATTCTGTTTTTAAAAGGTATGGCTCTGGAGCTGAATTTTGAGAATACTAATTGTATCTTTTAGTCCCAATGAATTCTGGTACCAAATATAAAAGAAACTTGCAGAGAAACCTAACATGTCTCTTTCTGCCCAATAAGTATATAATCAAATCCGAGCCTTAAATCTGAAGTAGACCAGATTTTATTAAGTTGGGACTTTTTTGCTTAATTTTTCTGACTAGGTCTTGGAATTACTAACAGCAATGCCAAACTTTACAGAAAGAATCTTTTACGTCTCGTGACAGGTTACCTAGGAATGCAACTCATTGTAAGAGACACGGGTCTGTGATTTACATCTTATTTTCTTAAAGATAAAATAATCATAGACATATAATTCTATGATCTAGTACAGTGGGCCCCACCGAAGGATATCGACTGATCCTGATCGATATATATTCACACAGGGGGCCTTCTGACCCTTGACTACAACTTCTCTTCTGCAGAAGAAAAAGATTTTCCCAGCTTGCTTCTAGAAGAACAGGAATGACCACGGCTCTATTTTCAAAGTATTTATTTTGTATCCTCTGGAAAAGATGGACTCGGGTGGAAGACACACGGTCGAAACACACAACCTCCACACTCGCAGCTGAGACCCTCCAGATAAAATCTTTACTTGTCGATTATTTAAAATGTAGAACTTTTACTTTTAGTATTTAGAAGCAGCCTCACAGATCAGAGAGACACACGGAACACGAGTCGACCGAGCATGAGGACTTCACGTTTTAACATCATCCAGTAAATGGCAACCGGTTAAGTTTCAGCGGGAGAAACGAAAGCACACGGGGTTGAACGGTGGAGGAGACGGAAGAACGCCCTTTCTCTCCGGTGCTCAGAAGTGCACAGCTAGCGACTCCCGGCCACCTTCTCGGTCAGTAAAGCGACGGCGAGGAAACATGGATGAGAAAATGTCGCTCCGCTCTAAAACTTTCATGTTAACAAATTACCATCCGATCGTGTAAGTGTTCATTGTTAACTTTGTGTGTATAAGAAAAAAAAAATTAGAACGAGGAACCCAAGATGAACGTGAATTGAATGGAAAGCAGGCGCTAATGTACAGGTAAGACATTTAAAAGCAGTTAGGGGCCTAATGAAATATTGCATGTCAACTACATTTTAATAAAAATGATTTTAAACAAAAAATAAAAGTCAGTGAGGAGAGTGAAGGTGTAGAAAACCAAAGCAGCCTAAAGGCAGTGTGTGACCAATGAAGAAGCTGATGCAGAATTCAGTAAGAGGAGTTTTATTATTTTTTGAAAAATACCATTTTTCTTGAATTATTTTCCAGAATGTAAACAATGATTAAACCATGGATCTTTAAAAAGAATTGAGACCTGTAAATTTTTCTACAAATGTTAATTGCATACGTGTATTTTATAAACATGTAACACACATACTATTTTATGGACAAGAAAAGCCAATGGTTAAATCTTATTATGATTATTGATATCAATTCCTGGTCAAAGCAGCCTAAGCATTTGAGAAATTCAAAGTAAAAGCACTTCAGAGAAACTTTAACATGGAAAATATGCAGATGCAGTATTAAATGTCTTATATCAATGTTTTATTCCATAAAAGTAGCTGTATTAGGTTTTACATGTAAATATTTAGTATAAATACATTTGCATGATTCTATTTTTATTCTGTAGATTTAATATATACTGCATTTGTTGAAAGATGTTTATTTAAGTTCAATTTTAACAAACATAATTTTGGGCCCAAAGTATCAAGCAATGAAGGTCATGTATTATACCTAGAATAACCCTTTTTGCAAAATGTAAACACCAAGTGAAGATACCAAGATAGGCTTGCTTGAAACTTTTAAATTAGATTAAATAAACTTGCCAAGAGACTGCACTAAATGCTAACATATGGACTATAAGGTTTCCAAATGTTAATTTAGTTAACTTTCTTGTACACCCTTACTACTTTTATGTCTATTTCTAGAGGTAAAACAGTAACCGGTAGGACGTATCCAGACAGAACAATGAGGACATCTGGAGGCCACTCGGAAACATGTTCTTCTTACACAGAGCCCACACGCAGTTTACGATTGGAAAAAATAGATGCTTGAAGCTAATATTTCCACTAAAAATATTGTTTAAAAACACACACACAAAAAGGAGTTTCAATCCTCTCTCTCTCTCTCACACACACACACGCGTGCATGCACACACACACACATACACACACACACATGCGCAAAGACTAGGAACGGGTTCCTTTTGCTGAATGAGACAAAATTTTAAAAGAAGCATAGGACTGTACAACACTGTCTTAAATATTTTCTACAGTAGTAAAATAGAAGCTTCCCACCAAAACTGGTCCAAGGTGCCTCCTTCATCCACTGTGTATCTATTTTGTTCCCCTACTTGTAGAAAAAATGGAATTAACACCTAAGAGCAGGTTCTGAGCTGCCGGTTCGAGCCTTCCCTAGGCTGTCTGGGTCATCGCTGGGCTCGCCGGGCCGTTGGCAGAATGTTCTGGCCCCTCGGGGCCGCTGGCGGGTTTGGGGTCTCCCTCCTCTTTGCTTCCTTCCGGCGCCTTCTCAGGGCCGCCGGGTGGACTCACACAATTGGCCTCCTGTTTGGCTGTGTCCACTTCGTTATCAAACTCGAGTTTGTCTTCCCGATGGGCATTCTTCTTGACTTGTCCGTTCTGGACGGGATAGGTGCTGGCAATGACATCGTACAGGAACTGGTATTGCTCCTAGCAAAGGAAAGAGCAAAGGATTCCGTAAAGAAAGTTCCTTGTTTCTCAGCGGATGTGCGTGAGCCAGGACCGACCCTGCCGCTGTGGGAGTCCTGGACAGCAGGAAACTGGTCTTCTGTGTTTGCGTGGAAAGAGCATCTTACTGGGCTCACTGGCCTTACAGATCTAAAGGGTGGGCTGCAGGGGACGCGTCGAGATTTACCTGCTGACCTCACCGGACTGCTGCTCAGCCCCTCGAGGGCCACGTGGGCTCGCCCCCATGCCTTTGCCCACGGTGCCAATTTCTGCACCTAATCTCTTGGCTACAATCTCCCAGGACCTGACTTCAGAGCGGGAACCACCCCCTGCAGGAAGCCCACCCTGGTCCCGGCTGGTGTGGCTCAGCGGTTAGTGCATCGGCCTGAGGACCAATGACTGGCGGGTTCGGTTCCAGTCAAGGGCACATACCTCAGCTGCGGTTCGTTCCCGGCCCTGGTGGGGTCGTGCGGGAGGCAACCAGTCCATGTGACTCTATCACATCGATGTTTCTCTCTGTCTCTCTCTCTCCCTCCCTCCCACTCTATCTGATAATAAGTAGAAAAATATCCTTGGGTGAGGAATGAAATAAAAATAAAAACAAAGAAGTACCCTTTCACCAGGCTGGCGTGGCTCAGTGGTTGAGCGTTGACCCATGCACCAAGAGGTCGCTGGTTCAATTCCCGGTCAGGGCACATGCCCAGGTTGTGGGCCCGATCCCCAGTGGGGGGCACGCAATGCAGGAGGCAGCCAATCGATGCTCTCTCTCATCGACGTTTCCATCTCTCTCTCCCTCTCCCTTCCTCCCTCTCTAAAATCAATAAAGAAAAAAAAAAGAAGAAAAAGGAGAAGGCTTTCCTGATTCCCAAGGACCATATTTATAAGGGAAAAAAAAGAAGTGTCCTCCTTGCAGGGCCACCACAAATTGCCGGCGACCTCTAAGCAGGTCTCTGCTTAGAGACCCACTAAGAGGGCTCATAATTCAGTGCGAATTATTGTGCAAAATGGAAGACAAAATAGAGGAATAGAAAAGTGAACAGAAGAGAAGAGAGGGGAGGGAAGGAGGAGAGGGGAAGGAATTGTCCAAAAAAAAAAAAAAAAAAAAAAAGCGAAACATGTCAAAAGCAAAGGCAAGAGCCACTTACAAAGGTAGGGACCATTCCTGGCCTGGCTTTGCGTAGAGATTTCACGACTTGGAAAACATCGATCACTTCCTCCGTTTCGGCACTTTCCAAGATATTAAACAAAGCGCAAAATAGTCCTGTCTGCTGAGATCCATCTCTATGAGAGGGAGAGAGATTTTAAAAATAATTCCACATTTTATGGGGACAGAAATAGTAGATAGTGGACTGATGCCAATCAGCACACATCGAATGTCGTATCCATCCGTCTGCCTGTCCGCACAGCCTGCCACACGGCCGTTAGTTTATTCGGGACATAGGACATTCCAGGTGCAGTAGGTACCGGGGACTGAACACCTCCACGCGTCCGCTTCCCTTCTCGCCAGAACTGGCACTGTTATTGAGCTCAGCTTAAGATTACTGCACTGTGGCCCTGGCCGGTTTGGCTCAGCAGTGGAGCGTCAGCCCTCCGACCAAAGAGTCACGGGTTCGATTCCAGCCAAGGGCACGTGCCTCGGTTGCAGTTTGTCCCCAGCCCTGGTCAGGTCGTGCGGGAGGCAACCAGTCGATGTGTCTCTCTCACATCGATGTTTCTCTCTCTGTCCCCCTCCCACCCTATCTGAAGATAAATGGAAAAATATCCTCAGGTGAGGATTTAAAAAAAAAAAAAGAAAAGAAAAAGATTACAGCCCGACGCTGTCCTCATGGCTGTTATATGTCTGCAATCGTTACGCTGTGGGCCATGGCGGAGAGTCACTGAGCCCCTGAGAGGCTCTCACCGTGGGCGTGCGTTCTGTCCATCGGGATAAGAAGCAGCGAACAGGACGAGTGAACCCGGGAGGGGAGTGTTTTGACGATTCTCAGAGCAAAGCTTATCAAGCGCCACCCACCTGCAGTGAACCAGGAGAGGCACGTTCCTGGGGTGCTTGTTCCCGTCCGCGGCGTTCCGCGCGCGGAGCTTCTGTTTCAGGCTCTGGACCATGGAGACCAGGCCTCGGGGCTCCGCAGGCAGCCCTTCCACCTCCCAGCGAGGGTACTGGTACTGGTACACCGTGCGGGGCTCCTTCCTCTGAAACCGGAAGCGGGGGCAACATTAGCTCGAGCGGAGGTCCACCCGTGGGCGCATCGCCGGCCGCGTGTGCCTCCCCCTTACTTCCGTTTCAACCTTTCGAGACTCACGTTGCTTTCACGGAGTGATTTATGTCAGTGTCACACCAGATTGTTTACATCAGAGATGGACACTCAGAAGTTGTTTCTATACCTTGGAATGTCTCAGTTCAAACACGCGGAGGGTGTAGGCGGCCGATGCGGTGGTGTCCTTCAGTTCGACCTCCAGGTCTCCGTGGGTTTGCTTCCCTTCTCCCCAGTACTGAGCGCAGGTCTCCTGGATGACAAAGCACGATTCAACAACGTCCCCCACGCACTCTCCGTCTGTCTCTCTCCTCTCGTTTTCCTTCCCTCTGTTCTATCCTGTTAAAATGACTAACTGTGTTCTAAGCTTCAAAGATGCTTGTAAAACTCTAAAATCTATTTTAAGTGTGGTGGACATCCATTCACCAAATGCACGATGTTTCCTGCTGGGGTCAAGGGGACCTGGGAATAACCGAGGTGGTCAGGACACCCCAGGAACTGCCCTGTCACCTCTCCTATGGGTCTCTGACATTCCACCGTCCTCCCTTCCACTCCCTGTCATCATCTCTTCACCATCCAAGGACCGAGCTGCAATGAGGCAGCTCTCACTGCCCGGCAGTGGTCCCTTGAGGACCTGTGTCTCTGTATCTGCATGACCAGCACCACGAGCAACTCAGCAGACGTTGACTGAGTCTCTATCTACAGGGTCAGATGAAGGGCAGGTGAATCACAGAGGTGTGTCCTCTCTACAGATGGTTCTCCATCAACTACCGTCCCACAGCTGCTGACAACTAGAGGCATCCCCGCCCACAGTCCCGTGCCAATTTACCAGTTTCACAATTAGATGAAGGGAAAAATGGCTGTGAATACAAACTATCTCTTTTTAGAAAAAAAGAGAGAGAGAGAGAGAGAGAGAGAGAGAGAGAGAGAGAGAAAGAAAGAAAGAAAGAAAGAAAGAAAGAAAGAAAGAAAGAAAGAAAGAAAGAAAGAAAGGAGGGAAGGAGGGAGGGAGGGAAGGAAGGAAGGAAGGAAGGAAGGAAGGAAGGAAGGAAGGAAGGAAGGAAAGAAGAAAAGAAAGAAAGAAAGAGAAAGAAAGAAAGAAAGAAAGAAAGAGAGAAAGAGAGAAAGAAAGAAAGAAAATACATAAAAATAAAAAACAACTTTCTGTGTCCAGGGTAGAGGGCAGGAAAAAGAGAGAGGAAAAGAGAAGGCATATAACCTCATTGCCTGCTCACGAGGCTATTCATTGAATAAGCTTTAACATGTGTGAGAGAGTGTTTGGCGCTAAAACTTAGCAAGATCTACAACCAGGGAAATTCTGATGACTCGGCATTGAGGAACGAATCAAATACACATCACAGGCATGAAGCAGAAGGTCAAGGTAGATCTTAGGTTCACCTCCAACTATAGAATTTTATACCAATAAATATCACGTGGACATAAAGAAGGCAGGATTTAGATAAGTGTTTGTCTTTCTAGCAAAATAAGGTCAAAGTGGGAAGAGAGGGGACATGTAGACACAGGGCAGCAGTAAGTTGGGACTCGGTGACGGAAATGCACAGGGAGCTAAGATTCCGCCAGCAAACCTACTTGTTCAGAGTGGGAAGTACGGGGAACATAAACATAGGAGGACATTGGAAAGACAGATGTGAACCAGACCTTTGAAGGTCTTACATCTCAAACTGAGGAGTTTGGCTTTTTATGTTGAAGAAAATAAGGAGAATGGGGCTGTTGTTTGTCGTTGTAGCAAGGTGGCCCTGGGGTTGCCTGCCTTAGATGCTCTGTGAGGGGCAGGCAGGGCTGGAGACTCGGAACCCACACACATGGTGCTGGGGGCCACCTCGTGGATGGGAGATGGTCGGAGTAAACAAAGGAAATTGGATGATGGAGGAAGGAAACACCAAGACTTGGGTAGAGCCATCAGGTACGTTACCCAAGGATGGAGAAGGTATTTGATGGCAGAAAGAGTAAAATAAAACATGACAAAGTACAAACCTGGTCCCCATTCTTCAGCTCCGCAAGCATCACAATGACTTTGACTTTTCTTTGGAAAGTCATCTGCCAAAAGTCCCCGATGGTCTCTTTTTTGGGTCCTTGAGCAGCAATCATCACTTCTGGTTTCCAGTAACTCTTAAAAAAAAAGTGGGACTCTGTTACTATTGCTCACTGACGAGAACCGTGGATTCTGAAAAGTGCCATTTGGAAATATGGTCACTTACTATTTACATCAATGTGGATACATAAAAATATTAAGACTCTTAGGAATCTTAAGAAACAATGTTATTAAGAAATAATGTGGTGTCTATATGCAAAATACTTATTGAGTTAAAGATAATACTTAGCTAATCATGTAAGATCACGTTTACAATGTATCTTACAAAACTAACACGTTATCCCTTGCAATGCCCTTTTTTCCCCCAAAAAAGGTTGATACAATTGTAAAAGGAAATTGCATAAACATTTCAAATTATCTTTATTATATCTCTACCTTATTGGTGTCTATACATTCTTACAATAGCTCATCATTAAATTAATATTCTATGAATGTGTTTTAGGTAACTTTGGAAAAGAAATAAGCCCAAGTTAGTATATATGTAAAAAGTATTTACTGAATGGCTAAAGGTTTCTTTGTTTGAATTTTCAGGATATTGAAAAAGGTATGTGACACAGACTCACCTAATAATTCAGATAATCTGAATGAAAAGTTTTTAATTACAAATATGGACTTGCTTACAGTTTGGGTATTTGAGTAAATATAACATTTTCAGACACCTGGATGTGCTCAAATTCTACTTTTCAAATTAATACGATTATAGTTGCATTCATCATAAATAGCAACTAATAGCATTATCTCATTTTTTAAGACTTGTCCTAACAAGTTCGATATCTTTAAGTCTTTCAATAAGTTAAAATATTGTGTTAAAAATGGAAACTTTGATGTCAGTCAACAGAGTTACAGCCAAGCTCATCATTCTCTTATAAAATCACTCAAGAATCGCCCTGGCTGGTTTGGCTCAGCGGTTAGAGCATCGGCCCGCGGACCAGAGAGTCCCGGGTTCGGTTCCCGCTAAGGGCACGTACCTCGGTTGCAGTTTGTCCCCGGCCCCGGTTGGGGTCGTGTGGGTGGCAGCCAGTCGATGTGTCTCTCTCACATCGATGTTTCTCTCTCTCTCTTCCCCCTCTCTCCCTCCCGCTCTTTCTGAAGATAATGCAAAAATGTCCTCGGGTGAGGATAAAAAAAACAAAACAAACAAAATCACTCAAGACTGGCCATCATAACAGAGATGTATGTGTAAACCTTAAAGGGTCCGACGCTGGGCTCTGGAGGCTGGGTACCTACCGTGACGAAGGAGGCGTTGATGTACCTGCCGCTGTCTTCCTCGTCACTGTCGTCGGAGGAGGACTGGTCTGAGTCGTGCTCGCTCTCCTTGCTGGCGTCCAGGTCGTGCCTGAGCTGGACTCTGTTGTAGTCATCTACGCAAAATAAACAAGGAGTCAGTCTTCCGTTAGAGCAGCGGATCTCTGCTCGACTGTCACGTGGAAGAAATTTAGAAGTGACAGATCACAGTCCAGCCGGTGTGGCTCAGCGGTTGAACGTCGACCCTGCACCGAGAGGTCGTATGTTTGATTCCCGGTCAGGGCACATGCCCAGGTTGTGGGCCCGATCCCCAGTGGGGGGCGTGCAGGAGGCGGCCAATCGGTGTTTTCTCTCATCAATGTTTCTATCTCTCTCCCTCTCCCTTCCTCTCTCTCTAAAATATCAATAAAAGGAAAACAAATTTTGAAGAAGTAACAGATCACAATGAAGTTTGATGGATCCACGTGGATTGAGATCCTACATAAAACTCAGTTCTTACCAATTAGAAAATCATAAGAAAGAAGTCTAAGGGGAAAGAAGGCCCCACACGGGTTCCAGGAAATACACACAGAGCATCCTTCGAAGTTAAACGATAAACAGATGCCATAACTCTCCCTGTGGTCATTCAGCCTTTGACACATTTACTTGAGTTTTCCATGGAATATTAGCATTCTACTGGATATAAAAATTTAAAAATATATACGTTAATCAAGTACATTGCTTAGGTAAAAACCTGTTTTTCTTTCTTTGTTTAAATTGACTTTAGAGAGAGGGAGGGAGAGAGAGAGAGAGAGACATCAACTGGCTGCCTCCCACACGCGCCCCACCTGGGCTCACCCCCGCAGCTTCCTGGCGCGAAGGAAGTGCTTCACCAGCTGAGCCCCAGCAGCCAGGGCAAAGCCTGTTCTTTCCACTGTACTCTATCAACATTTAATTAACATCTCAATGACATCAGTACCTCCGATAAATAATCGTTTAATAAAAAATTTAGTCTGTAATTCCTCAGTTTCTCAATTTAAAAAGTTTTTAGAAATACGTTTTTATTGATTTCTTAGAGAGAGAGGAAGAGAGAGAGAGACAGAAACATCGATGGGAGAGAAACATCGATCGGCTGCCTCCTGCACGCCCCCTACTGGGGATCGAGCCCGAAACCCGGGCATGTACCCTGACCAGGAGTCGAACCCAGACCTCTCAGTCCATGGGACAACGCTCCATCCACTGAGCCACACCAGCCAGGCTCAGTTAAAAACAAGTTTAATAACCTGATCAAATGATCTGATTAGCTACATATTTCAGACTACATTCATAAAGAATTCTCCGGAAATTAACTAGGCCAACCATACACTCATCTATTCGGTTGTCTCGTTCACTCGCCTGGGTTATATCTTCCCCAGACTAATTTCAGCGCACACACCTGGATAACACCATAGCTCTCCCAGAGGTGGTGCCATCAATACGCTCACAGGGCAGAACTCAAGTCCTGAAAACTGTGTGTATTCTGATCTGTGAAACTGGGTGATAGGCAGTTTACAGAGTACTTGTCACCTGCTTCCAACCTCCCAGAGATAAGGAAGGAAGAGGAGAGAACAGCAGGGGACCAAAGCATGTCATCTCTGCTATTTGGCAATCACTGAAATCAACCGGAGGTCAGACGGAACTGGGGAAGGGGACCTGGCCTTTCTTCCTCCCAGCTCCAGAGTCCCCATCTTTCTGACAACCCACTTCTGAAACCATTGCTGGAACGAAAACTCTGAGTACAGTCCATCCTCCGAAGTCCCTTGTGGATGTTCGGGGTTCAAAGTATTTGCCCTAACGTCGTTTTAGATGGGCTATTAATGCTACCGTCAACTCAGTGTGGAAAACTGGCTTCAAGATCACTCGTGTGTGTCTGTTCCATCGAACAAACCCCAAAGAGCTTAAGTTCACCTGATACCAAAAAAAAGAGAGAAATAAATAAAATGAACTACATACATGGAATGACGGAAGAATTCCTGTTTTTACTTTTATTTTCTTCTTGATTCCCAACGTGCTGTGTTCTCCAGCTCCTGTAGGAAGGCAGTCGCTGTGGGGGAAGCAAAGAGAACGGAAAACGTCATCAATGCAAACGTCCGCTTAGGTCACTGCTGCTGGTAGGAGGCACCGGACAGAAACCTCTTTCATCACGTGTTGTGAGCTTTGCGGGCATTCCCCTAGGGCTCGCGGTTTTTAAGTTTGCCTCTGAATTTTTCCTTTTAATCGCTCAGGCATTGAGTGCTTTTGACGTGGTGAGTTTGAACCACACACAGACACACGCGCGCGCGCACACACACACACACACACACACACGATTATGGAACAGAAGATGCTTCCTCCTCCAGGGCAGCACGGTTTTCTCTTGTACAAGCTGAAAGCGTGCTACAGATGTCGCTGATTATCCATATTGCAAAAAGCAATGGTAAATGATCTTAAATAATCAGAAATACGCTCTCCAGAGAGAGCATTCACGGAAGACGGGGCTCGTGCTGAAAAGAGTTGATTCTTCATTTACTTATTCCTTCCCGGAGCGCCGCCCCTCCCGCTGAAGTAGCCAATCCGTCAGCAACACCTGCCCTGTGTACCAAGGACACTGGCAAACCCTCCTCCTTTCTCTCCTTCTATCGAGCCCAGTGCACTGTGGTGTCTTACCTGACAGCATCCGAGAGCCTGTCTCCCTCAGCGGTCAGGAGCAGCTACCAACCAAGGCTCTTGTCTACCATCCAGTGCCCACGTCCTGGGCAACCCCCCCACCCCCGCCATCCTCTCCTCCCGATGGCCCCTTGATCTTTTTATTACAATTGGTTTTGGGTGTGTTTTGTGGGGGCTGGGGACACCAGCTGAAGCCTAGATGTCCCCTGAAGACATCACCAAGAATGTAGCAGCTTTTTAAGAAAAGCCGGTTCCCCACTCTGGCCCATTTCCAGCTCGAAGAACAGCTGTGCGTCTTTCTGCTCTCTGCTCCACGGTGCACCATCTCTGTTCACTTCTCCCGTGGAAATCCCACACGAGTGTCCTGCCGTCGTGCTGTTTCCTGGGCCCTTCGGCGGGTTGGAGGCGTCAGGCCCCGGTTTCCGGATCACCCCACCTGCCTTAGTGTTACCCCTGGTTAGCTGCGTGCCCCTGTCCTCCTGGTCTGCCGTCGGTCTTGGTTACTCAGCATCGACAAGGACGCTCCTCCCAGTCCTGCCGTCTTCACTGGCGCTGCTCGCCTCCCATCCCGTCTCTCCGCTCTCAGCGTCCGCTTTCCCCTTCGTACCTCTGTAGGTTTGGCTGCAAACGGGGCATCACCTTGCAAAGTATGGTTCCGACCATCCCTCTTACTGAAACTTACCTCTGTTCTTCCTAGCCAGCTGTCCTAGCACCTTCAACCTAGAGACCCGGAATTCCTGCGGGACCTCCACACTGTTCTGGCTGCCACCCGCGTACCACGCGTTCGCAAACACCCTAGGCTCCTTGGTCTCCCAGCTTCTACAGTCACTTAAAAAACCCTTGAGGGTTCAACCCAGCGTCCTGCAGATGCAGCCCTGTCCCCAGAGAGCCCAAGGCTGGAACGGACACACAGAATCAATGACGGACCTCTCCTAGGTGCATGGCCACACACTTCAAATGACGCAGCAAAACCTCCTGGCACCCGCTGCCTTTGTCTCAGAGACGGCTTTCCACTGTGACATACACGTTTCGTGTGCTTCCCCTTCCTCAGGCATAAGCTCTTCTTGCTCTGCTCACGCCTGTCCCCCCGAATTCTCAACCGATCACCTTGCTTCGTGTTTTCTTGAGAACGAAAAGGCTTTAAGACAAGAACTGCCTCAACTGCCCATCACCAGGCTGGCCAACCAGACGCCATCTCTGCTGTCACTGGCTGTCTGCCGTGAGGCTGGGCTGGACGGAGGTCCCCGCTCCTGTGCGGGGAGGGTCACTTCCTGTGCCCTGCGCCACGCTGTCTCCCCGTGTCCCCTTGCAAATCGCTTTGACTCTTGTGCCTAGAACTGTGCTCGGCACAGAGCAAAGACTCAATCATTTTTGTTCAGAGAAAGAATGGACTCTTTTAGTGACTTTACGTCTGAGATTAAAGGACATTCATGAGCGTTCCAGTCCGCGTGTGCCCATGTGGTTTCAACAATGAAACCCCGAGAGGGGCAGCCGGCCCGAGCCTGCTAGCTGCCTCTTCCCTGGGGGGCAGGCCTGCCGGGACCGTGTGACCTGGGGTTATGTTGCACCCCGCCCACCCCGCCTCAACTCCCCTTTGATCCAAAACACTCAAGGATTCTTCATCTGATTAACAGCGTATTTCCGGTCTTGGGAAACCCTCTGACTGGCCCGTTTGGTTGTTCGCAGAAAGGTTCGGTAAACTGGAAATCGTGGGTAAATCACGGGTGAAAGAGAAAAGTTAGAAACTGTTTTTGTGAGAGGTGAGCCGTTGGGAGGTCGCCAGGCCAACGCTCTGAGATCCCAGTGAACCACATCCTACGTTCGCTGTCAGAGTAATCGCCTCCTAAGGAGGTGGGGACACCCGTCCTTCTCCTTCACTGTGTCCAGCTCCCGTCAGTGCGGCTGCCTCAGGGCGTAAAGCCCCAGAATGCTTTCCTCCGCAAACCACCAGCAGGTGCCGGGAAGGGCTAGGGCCCCGTCGCCCCTGGCCGACCAAGGCGGTGGTTCTCCACGGCTCCGTCACCCTCCGTTTCGACGAGCATAGTGAGGGAGGCTTGGAAGCGCTGGCTGTCGGGCCAGACGTCTACGTTTAAGCAAATCTCCGCGATGGTCGTGCGATTTCCCCAGCACGGGAGGGCGGCCTCCGTGAGCGCTGTCTGTAAGCATAGTCGTTCTCTCTGTTCTTACCTGGAACTCAGCCTCCAGCGGTGAGGGCTCACTGGGTGGGTCCCTCTTCTTCATGTTGGAGAGATAGGGGTGCAGTTCGGACAGGCTCACTTCCGTTTCTCCGAACTGGTTGTATTCCACCAAGGCCTGATGGATCAAGATGTACTGTGCCTACGATTTCCAGGAAGAACACAGATAATTAACGGAGGGCTTTCGGTCCTACCAACCACATTTAAACACATCACATACTTTTGCTCAGATGGGGACAATGGATGGAAAAGAAAACTGTTATCTCCGATGTTTGAATACTCCAGAAGTTGGTTTCATATGAGTAACTTCCATCTCAGATTTTTTTTTACCCCCAGGGGGGAAAAAGTAGCTTGCTAACTAGATGAGGTACTACAGTGTGGTACCTCGCTTTCTCGTAGGCCCACAAGTTAAAAAACAAAAAACGTGTATCTGTTTCTTCCTTCGGGGACTTGTTAAGTCAAATTACTACAATGTAACACTATAAGAAATTTCACATATCCGAGAAGGGAAAAAAGGAAGTTGGTATTCCACAGAACACATTTTCAGAAGAGGGTTCTGGAACTTTTTAAAAAAGAAATTTATTTTTTAAATCTCAAGATGTCAAACCCAGACTTAACAGCCCCACACTTTTTATCATACTTGAATCCACTGTTTTATCTACGAGACTCATTTCTGATCAGGCTCAAGGGCCCTTTGCCAACCTCTGGTCCCCCGAGTCAGCTGTGTCCTTCTACTCTCTGTATTCTCCCCATGAAATACTTTTTCCTGTGAAGGTGAGGATATAGTGAGACTAGTGAGTGAAGGTGAGGACACTAGTGAGTGAAGGTGAGGGTACTAGTGAGTGAAGGTGAGGACACCAGTGAGTGAAGGTGAGGGTACTAGTGAGTGAAGGTGAGGACACTAGTGAGTGAAGGTGAGGACACCAGTGAGTGAAGGTGAGGGTACTAGTGAGTGAAGGTGAGGACACTAGTGAGTGAACGTGAGGACACTAGTGAGTGAAGATGAGGGTACTAGTGAGTGAAGGTGAGGACACTAGTGAGTGAAGGTGAGGGTACTAGTGAGTGAAGGTGAGGGTACTAGTGAGTGAAGGTGAGGGTACTAGTGAGTTAAGGTGAGGACACTAGTGAGTGCAGGTGAGGGTACTAGTGAGTGAAGGTGAGGGTACTAGTGAGTGAAGGTGAGGGTACTAGTGAGTGCAGGTGAGGGTACTAGTGAGTGAAGGTGAGGACACTAGTGAGTGAAGGTGAGGGTACTAGTGAGTGAAGGTGAGGACACCAGTGAGTGAAGGTGAGGACACCAGTGAGTGAAGGTGAGGACACCAGTGAGTGAAGGTGAGGGTACTAGTGAGTGAAGGTGAGGACACTAGTGAGTGAAGGTGAGGGTACTAGTGAGTGAAGGTGGGGACACTAGTGAGTGAAGGTGAGGACACTAGTGAGTGAAGGTGAGGGTACTAGTGAGTGAAGGTGAGGACACTAGTGAGTGAAGGTGAGGACACTAGTGAGTGAAGGTGAGGGTACTAGTGAGTGAAGGTGAGGACACTAGTGAGTGAAGGTGAGGGTACTAGTGAGTGAAGGTGAGGACACTAGTGAGTGAAGGTGAGGACACTAGTGAGTGAAGGTGAGGGTACTAGTGAGTGCAGGTGAGGGTACTAGTGAGTGAAGGTGAGGACACTAGTGAGTGAAGGTGAGGACACTAGTGAGTGAAGGTGAGGACACTAGTGAGTGAAGGTGAGGGTACTAGTGAGTGAAGGTGAGGGTACTAGTGAGTGAAGGTGAGGACACTAGTGAGTGAAGGTGGGGACACTAGTGAGTGAAGGTGAGGACACTAGTGAGTGAAGGTGAGGGTACTAGTGAGTGAAGGTGAGGACACTAGTGAGTGAAGGTGAGGACACTAGTGAGTGAAGGTGAGGGTACTAGTGAGTGAAGGTGAGGACACTAGTGAGTGAAGGTGAGGGTACTAGTGAGTGAAGGTGAGGACACTAGTGAGTGAAGGTGAGGACACTAGTGAGTGAAGGTGAGGGTACTAGTGAGTGCAGGTGAGGGTACTAGTGAGTGCAGGTGAGGACACTAGTGAGTGAAGGTGAGGGTACTAGTGAGTGAAGGTGAGGGTACTAGTGAGTGAAGGTGAGGGTACTAGTGAGTGCAGGTGAGGGTACTAGTGAGTGCAGGTGAGGACACTAGTGAGTGCAGGTGAGGGTACTAGTGAGTGAAGGTGAGGACACTAGTGAGTGAAGGTGAGGACACTAGTGGGTGAAGGTGAGGACACTAGTGGGTGAAGGTGAGGACACTAGTGGGTGAAGGTGAGGGTACTAGTGAGTGAAGGTGAGGACACTAGTGAGTGAAGGTGAGGACACTAGTGAGTGAAGGTGAGGACACTAGTGAGTGAAGGTGAGGGTACTAGTGAGTGAAGGTGAGGGTACTAGTGAGTGAAGGTGAGGGTACTAGTGAGTGAAGGTGAGGACACTAGTGAGTGAAGGTGGGGACACTAGTGAGTGAAGGTGAGGACACTAGTGAGTGAAGGTGAGGACACTAGTGAGTGAAGGTGAGGGTACTAGTGAGTGAAGGTGAGGACACTAGTGAGTGAAGGTGAGGGTACTAGTGAGTGAAGGTGAGGACACTAGTGAGTGAAGGTGAGGGTACTAGTGAGTGCAGGTGAGGGTACTAGTGAGTGAAGGTGAGGACACTAGTGAGTGAAGGTGAGGGTACTAGTGAGTGAAGGTGAGGGTACTAGTGAGTGCAGGTGAGGGTACTAGTGAGTGCAGGTGAGGGTACTAGTGAGTGAAGGTGAGGACACTAGTGGGTGAAGGTGAGGACACTAGTGGGTGAAGGTGAGGGTACTAGTGAGTGAAGGTGAGGGTACTAGTGAGTGCAGGTGAGGGTACTAGTGAGTGCAGGTGAGGACACTAGTGAGTGCAGGTGAGGGTACTAGTGAGTGCAGGTGAGGACACTAGTGAGTGAAGGTGAGGACACTAGTGAGTGCAGGTGAGGACACTAGTGGGTGAAGGTGAGGGTACTAGTGAGTGAAGGTGAGGACACTAGTGAGTGAAGGTGAGGACACTAGTGAGTGCAGGTGAGGACACTAGTGAGTGCAGGTGAGGACACTAGTGAGTGAAGGTGAGGGTACTAGTGAGTGAAGGTGAGGACACTAGTGAGTGAAGGTGAGGACACTAGTGAGTGCAGGTGAGGACACTAGTGAGTGCAGGTGAGGACACTACTGAGTGAAGGTGAGGGTACTAGTGAGTGAAGGTGAGGACACTAGTGAGTGAAGGTGGGGACACTAGTGAGTGAAGGTGAGGACACTAGTGAGTGAAGGTGAGGACACTAGTGAGTGAAGGTGGGGACACTAGTGAGTGAAGGTGAGGACACTAGTGAGTGAAGGTGAGGACACTAGTGAGTGAAGGTGGGGACACTAGTGAGTGAAGGTGAGGACACTAGTGAGTGAAGGTGAGGGTACTAGTGAGTGAAGGTGAGGACACTAGTGAGTGAAGGTGAGGACACTAGTGAGTGAAGGTGAGGACACTAGTGAGTGAAGGTGAGGGTACTAGTGAGTGAAGGTGGGGACACTAGTGAGTGAAGGTGAGGACACTAGTGAGTGAAGGTGAGGACACTAGTGAGTGAAGGTGAGGACACTAGTGAGTGAAGGTGAGGGTACTAGTGAGTGAAGGTGAGGACACTAGTGGGTGAAGGTGAGGACACTAGTGAGTGAAGGTGAGGACACTAGTGAGTGAAGGTGAGGGTACTAGTGAGTGAAGGTGAGGGTACTAGTGAGTGAAGGTGAGGACACTAGTGAGTGAAGGTGAGGGTACTAGTGAGTGAAGGTGAGGACACTAGTGAGTGAAGGTGAGGACACTAGTGAGTGAAGGTGAGGACACCAGTGAGTGAAGGTGAGGACACTAGTGAGTGAAGGTGAGGACACCAGTGAGTGAAGGTGAGGACACTAGTGAGTGAAGGTGAGGACACCAGTGAGTGAAGGTGAGGACACTAGTGAGTGAAGGTGAGGGTACTAGTGAGTGAAGGTGAGGACACCAGTGAGTGAAGGTGAGGACACCAGTGAGTGAAGGTGAGGACACTAGTGAGTGAAGGTGGGGACACTAGTGAGTGAAGGTGAGGACACTAGTGAGTGAAGGTGAGGGTACTAGTGAGTGAAGGTGAGGACACTAGTGGGTGAAGGTGAGGACACTAGTGGGTGAAGGTGAGGACACTAGTGGGTGAAGGTGAGGGTACTAGTGAGTGAAGGTGAGGACACTAGTGAGTGAAGGTGAGGACACTAGTGAGTGAAGGTGAGGGTACTAGTGAGTGAAGGTGAGGACACTAGTGAGTGAAGGTGAGGACACTAGTGAGTGCAGGTGAGGGTACTAGTGAGTGAAGGTGAGGGTACTAGTGAGTGAAGGTGAGGACACCAGTGAGTGAAGGTGAGGACACTAGTGAGTGAAGGTGAGGACACTAGTGAGTGAAGGTGAGGACACTAGTGAGTGAAGGTGAGGACACTAGTGAGTGAAGGTGAGGGTACTAGTGAGTGAAGGTGAGGACACTAGTGGGTGAAGGTGAGGGTACTAGTGAGTGCAGGTGAGGACACTAGTGAGTGAAGGTGAGGGTACTAGTGAGTGCAGGTGAGGGTACTAGTGAGTGAAGGTGAGGACACTAGTGAGTGCAGGTGAGGGTACTAGTGAGTGAAGGTGAGGGTACTAGTGAGTGCAGGTGAGGACACTAGTGAGTGCAGGTGAGGACACTAGTGAGTGAAGGTGAGGGTACTAGTGAGTGAAGGTGAGGACACTAGTGAGTGCAGGTGAGGGTACTAGTGAGTGAAGGTGAGGACACTAGTGAGTGCAGGTGAGGACACTAGTGAGTGAAGGTGAGGGTACTAGTGAGTGAAGGTGAGGACACTAGTGAGTGAAGGTGAGGACACTAGTGAGTGAAGGTGGGGACACCAGTGAGTGAAGGTGAGGGTACTAGTGAGTGAAGGTGAGGACACTAGTGAGTGCAGGTGAGGACACTAGTGAGTGAAGTTGAGGATACTAGTGAGTGAAGGTGAGGACACTAGTGAGTGAAGGTGAGGACACTAGTGAGTGAAGGTGAGGGTACTAGTGAGTGAAGGTGAGGGTACTAGTGAGTGAAGGTGAGGACACTAGTGAGTGAAGGTGAGGACACCAGTGAGTGAAGGTGAGGACACTAGTGAGTGAAGGTGAGGACACTAGTGAGTGAAGGTGGGGACACTAGTGAGTGAAGGTGAGGACACTAGTGAGTGAAGGTGAGGGTACTAGTGAGTGAAGGTGAGGACACTAGTGAGTGAAGGTGAGGACACTAGTGAGTGAAGGTGAGGACACTAGTGAGTGAAGGTGAGGGTACTAGTGAGTGAAGGTGAGGACACTAGTGAGTGAAGGTGAGGACACCAGTGAGTGAAGGTGAGGACACCAGTGAGTGAAGGTGAGGACACTAGTGAGTGAAGGTGGGGACACCAGTGAGTGAAGGTGAGGACACTGCTGAGTGCAGGTGAGGACACTGCTGAGTGCAGGTGAGGACACCGCTGAGTGCAGGTGAGCACCTACCTCCACCTGCACCATCAGGCAGCGCTGCCGCCGTAGCTTGACCACGTAGCCGTACACGTCCACCTTGTTCTCGGCCTCCAGCCCCTCCAGCATGGCGTCGATGCCGATGTAGGTGCCTGTGCGCCCCACACCAGCGCTGGCGACAGAAACACAGCAGCGGCACAGTCACCGCAGGGCAGGGGACGGAAAACCAGTGGGGTGAGGCAGAGGGAGGGCCGAGTGGTCCTCGCAGACCGTCCCCGCAGGGCCTCGGGGGAGGGAGGGTGCCGGCCCCCCTGGGCCGTGCGGGGCCTCACCTGCAGTGCACCAGCACGGGGCCGCTGAAGAAGTTGCTGAAGGCGTTGACCCTCCTGCGCAGCTTAAGGAGCAGGTGAGGGTCCTCGGGCACCCCGTGGTCCGGCCAGCTGGTGAACTGAATGTGGGTCACCTCTCTTCCGCTCGTTTTTTCTTTTTTCTAGTCAAGAGACAATAGGTTCTTTGAGCTGATTTTCATTTCAAAGCAAACTTGCTGACATAAGTGTGGGGACCCGTACAAACAGCTCCCCACGCCACGCTTCTTTCAGCCGCGGCTCCGGCGTCTTTTCTAAGCGACCCCCACGATGCCAGGCGGGACCGGCAGGCGCCCACCTGTCAGCAGATACTGAGCAGGAAGGTGGCGGAGGCTCGGAAGTGTCGCTGGGACTGCTGGGGATTTTCACGCCGCCGAGTCAGAACCCACAAACGGACAGAGATGTGGGGCTGGCGGGTGGGTGCCAGAGAGACGGTGGAGGCCGTTCTCAGAGCTGACTGGCCAGCCAGCAGACAGGACTCTGGTCCTGGAGAAGGTCTGACTGAGGATTTGATTAAACTCTATTCCCTAGGCTCACTCATCTTGGAAATGGCAACTGTGGACAGAGAACGGAAGCCAGATGACGGCTGAGATGGTCCCAGTGTGATGGTAACTGCCAGAGGCCACAGAATTCACCGTTCTCTGACCAGGTGTGAGGACGAACCACCTACACTTAGATAACGGGAGAAGCAACCCTTGGTTGGTTATCCTGTTCTGATAGGTATTGACCACGTGAGTTAAGAATAGGAACGTCAAGCCCAGCCGGTGTGGCTCAGTGGTTGAGCGTCGACCCACGCACCAAGAGGTCGCCAGTTCAATTCCCAGTCAGGGCACATGCCCAGGGTGTGGGCCTGATCCCCAGTGGGAGGCATGCAGTAGGTGGCCAGTCAATGTTCTCTCTCATCGATGTTTCTATCTCTCTCTCCCTTCCTCTCTCTCTAAAATCAATAAAGAAAAATAAAAATAAAAAAGAATAGGAACGTCAGACTAGTCAATGCAACCAGACTGGCATTGACCTCTGCGTGTCACCCACATGGGGCCTTCGTGGCCCATCCATCACCCCACCACGAACCGTGGGTGGGAGTTTCCCACAGCCCTCTGTGGGTGTAACAACTAGGGGGGCCCTGAAAACCTTCGGAGACCTTGGGATAAATACACAATCAGTGCTTTCTGAATTGCAGAAAATACATCTGGAAGAGATGGAGATACAGCTTAAATGACTGAAAACCCTTCAAATGAGTGAAATTCAGAGAAAATGTCAACCCTATGTGGAAAGACCTCTATTCGTAACAGCGTTTTTAAGATATTTTTCGCGTACCCTACAAGTCACTCTTTGGAAGCGTAAGCTCTTTTACTGCATCGACTGAGTTGTGAAATCATCACCTCTATCAAAGTATAGGACATTTCCCCCAAAAAAACTCTCCCTGATTTAGCTGTCATCTCAAAGTGTGCTCCCCCCTCAGTCCCAAGAAATCGCGAGCCAACTTTCTGTCTATAGATTCGCCTGTTTGGGACTTTTCATAAGTGAAATCGTATTCATGTGTGAAATCTCCATCTCAACTCTGAGTTAAGGCCACACGGGTAGTTTTCTGAATTAAACCTTTTATCTCTGCTACCTGGAACTTGGTACCTTTTACAGTAACCTCTCATTGTGCCTCATATATAAATATCCTTTCCTTCATGGCAATAGATCCATTGAGAACAGAGACGGTTTCGTCATCCATTCAGTAAGTCGATCATTCATTCAGCACATTCCATGAACTCTTTTCTCTGCACTGGGCGAGTCGGCATTATCAAGACGTTCGATGTGACTCGGACAAACTACTTTCACCACTGAACCTGACCCTCTTGGCTTGTGTTATTGTTCCCACCCAACTCTTCCTCCTGCCGGTCACTAAAAATCAGTTCTCCCAGGAATATTGTCATTTCTCACACCGAATAGTCCATAATTGCATTTTCGGGCACACCATGCGGAAATAAAAAGGATGGAGTAAAACAGACTTACGTTTGTGATGTTGAACTTCTGAATGATGTAATCTGGGCACATCTTGTACTCGGTGACCTTCACGCGGACGTCTCCGTACTCCCGGACACCTTCTTGCGTGGACGGCCAGTATTCTGCACACTTGTTCTATGGTTTAAAAATCATGAATAATCCTGGTTTTCCACGGAAACAATTTTGTTTATTAAACATTCTTTAAACAAAAACATTAAAATTAAAACGTAGTGGTCGGAAATTCAGAACACATTAGTATATTCATTTCGAGGCACATATCACTTTGAGCCGGAACATGCCCAGAGGATTTTCTTCCTACAACCCAGTGGAGGGATGGCCTCCTGGGGGTTGCTGACCGCGGTGGGGCACCCGCGGGGGGTAGGGACATGGATGGGCACCCACCTGCCCAAGGTCAGTTCTGGTTCAAGTATGCACAGGTACTTGTGAACTGGCTCGTAGAAATGTACTGAACTTATAATAATACTGCAAAGGCGTAGGAATCAAACTGCAGTCCAGCAGGTAAGCAGAGACGTCTACATTCCATTCATAGGTGCATATAAGAATACAGGCACAAATTTTATCTTTGTACATGGACGCAAAACTTCAATCCAGTGTTACTCTGATTAAAATGGGGAACCCCCCTCTCTTAGTCATCAAGCACACGTATGTGGCTTTTGGAAATGCCGTTCAACTCTCTTTTCCCAGCCTCAGCCTCCACGCGCGGAATCTCCCAGGTCCTCACCCTGTTTCCTTCTTCACATCGAGTGACCATGACAATAACCGTGGCTTTCTGTTCCCAGATCATCCTCCAAAAGTCATCAACGGTTTCCTCCCTGGGACCTAGGAGGTGAACGAACGCACACTAAGACATGTCTTCTTTAAAGGGCTATCAGCCAATGTCCCAAAAGAAGACGGAACGGTGCGGGAGATTACCTTGAGCAGCGATGTATTTCCTGGGTTCTTTGAAACCCTGTGCAAAACACACACAAAGGCATATCATTTACTGAGCGCACGGCGACTCCTGGGCGTGGGAAAGCGGGGTGAGGGGAAGCAGGGCCACTGCTTCTCGCTGAGGGGTTCCCCGGCATTTTCAAGGGGATTTACCATCAAGACTCACGACTTCTGTGCGTCTTTGCTCTACGCTCAAAACAACGGAAGAAAACTAGACTTCAGTCTAGTTAAAACATCCCAGATAAAATGGTTTAGGTAAATGAAGCGCGGTTCGGGAGAGTGTGACGACTGTGTTAAGATTTTTGGGGAAAGTAGGAGGTAAAAAACGTGGGTGTTTCCATGTGTGTGTGCAAAGAAACTCTGGCTGGATAAATAGGAGGCGACATCTCTGACGGGAGGGCGCCGGGCAAAGGGTAGGAGAAACACTTTGCCAGCCGCTCTATACATTTCGACTGCTTCCAGTTTTTAAAGCTGTGTGATGTACTACTTACTTAACAATCACAGAGTAAATTACACTTTCAACTGTTTTGGGAAAAGTCCCACGCACGACATTTGTTTTTCAATAAATAGAATGAGCAGGTGATCTGGATCAACGAGGGCAACCCTGCTGACAAGCAATGCGACAGTTTGGAGTCAGGCAGGCCTGGGTTTGAATCCTACTCAGACCTTTACTAGTTGAACCAGGACAAGGTAACTAAACAGCCAGAGCCCCCCAGTCCTCGCCTCTCCATTGATAGTGCACGTGGCGGGCGCAGATGTGGGCTCTTATAAGAAATGCCTGGCCCTGGCCGGTTTGGCTCAGCGGTTAGAGCGTCAGCCTGCGGACCAGAGAGTCCCGGGTTCGGTTCCCGCTAAAGGGCACGGACCTTGGTTGTCCCAGGCCCCGGTTGGGGTTGTGTGGGTGGCAACCAGTCGATGTGTCTCTCTCACATTGATGTTTCCCTCTCTCAATTCCTCACTCACTCTCTCCTGCTCTATCTGAAGATAAATGCAAAAATGTCCTCAGGTGAGGATTAAAAAAAAAAAAAAAAAGAAAAAGAAATGCCTGCATCGTCCGGCCAGTGTGGCTCATGCACCAAGAGGTCGCCGGTTTGACTCCCAGTCAGGCCACATGCCCAGGTTGTGGGCCTGGTCCCAGTGGGGGTGTGCAGGAGGCGGCCAGTCCATGTTCTCTCTCATCAATGTTTCTCTCTCTCTCTCCCTCTTACTTCCTCTCTCTCTAAAATCAATAAAGGAAAAAAAAATTAAAACAAACAAACAAAAGAAATGCCTGCATAGACCGTTTGGTCTGATATCCTGGGCGCCAGAGGATATCATCATTTTATCCGTATCATCATTTTATTTGTAGAGAATAACCCTATGGGATACGTAGTACCAACAGCAAATAATAAACAATACTTCTTGCAACTGTTAGTGATTTTGTTGTTTGCAGCAGTGATAGTACAAGCTTCCTTCGAAGCATCTCTAGCCCTCTCTGTAAAATTTTGAGAAGACAAAGAAGGAACTCAGCGCCATCGACTCAGGACAAACGATGACGATACACCATCACCGGGCAGTTAGCATTTCACTCACATCAATGTAGCTGGCGTTTATGTAGTTTGACCCTGCGTCTCCATTTATTTCAGACAATTCCACACGGTTATAGTCATCTGGCCGAAGAAAAGAAATACAGGTCAGTGCGACAACGGAGAACCAGAGAGCCCGTGCGTCTGGAAAGCCCGCTCTCAACGGGACTTACAGGGGAGGATGTCCACGTAACGGTTCTTGTTCTGGTTGAAGGATTTCCGAGCCTCCTTGATGGAGAACTTGCTGAACACCCGTGGAATGCTCTGGAAGACACAAAGACCCCGGGGTCACAGCAGGTTCAAGGAGGACAGTTTCC
The DNA here is from genome assembly GCA_030848825.1 of Tadarida brasiliensis. Taxonomy (NCBI): domain Eukaryota; kingdom Metazoa; phylum Chordata; class Mammalia; order Chiroptera; family Molossidae; genus Tadarida; species Tadarida brasiliensis. The sequence continues at coordinate 25,204,907 of CM061278.1, read as the reverse complement.
TCCTCGCCTGTGACCATTTTGCGGAAATGAGACAGCGTGTTCCGCGCTTCCTTTGCGCTGATGGACGGGCTGCGTGGGGGTCACGCGATGAACACGGAGGAACGCATTTTAAAGAAGTGAAGGGTGGACTACTTTGGGAATACGTTCTGGGTGACAGGAAATTGAGAATTAATTGCTCTACCACTTTAAGATTAATTAAAAACACCGTAATAGTGGAACAACGCTATCTGGTGTCAGATGGGTTCCAGATTTATCAGGATGGCCACAGAGTAAGTTATATAACTGTCTGATCATGGAGTTCTACTCCTGACATGGATACGATATTGCACATCAACTGTACTGTAAAGATTTTAAAAGAGGAAAACAGATAAAAACTCATAGACACAGACAACAGTATGGTGGTGACCAGAGGGAAGGGGGTTGGGGGACGGTAAAGGATAAAGGGGTCAAATATAGGGGGATGGGAGAAGATTTGACTGCGGGTGATGGGCACACAATGCAATATACAGATCATGCATCACAGAACTGTGCACTTGAAACCCATATAATTCTATAACCAATGTCATTATATTTAATAAAAAATAAATAATACTCAAAAACAGAACACATATTTGGATGATGACTGAGAATCCAAGGACAAAGCCAGCCAAGTAGGTTTTGTGACACAATTTCATAACGTGTGTTAACACGATGAAGCGTTGTTCTGGAATATTGACTAGTTCCCTGTCCGCGAGTCTCTCTTCCAGGCTATCGATTTCTGCTAAGAATACCTGCTTTGGTGATGCTGTGATATGATATGTGAGATACATTATAAATCTCAGCTGGCTTTATCTTGACAGCTGAGTAAACTTTCCCCTCGTACACCAAGGAGAGCACCCACCTGAAATTCAGCCAGAAAAAGTCGTCCTTCGTCAGCAATCTTTCTCTTGTAGGTTTCCAGCAACATATCCGCGTGGATTGGTTCCACATTCATCAGCTGTTTTTCATCATCTTTAAGCAGATTAAAGAGTCTGTGTTATGTGTCTCTTTCAAACACATGTCATTGAATGTACATCTTGGATTTAATCCTTGCTGATTCGTAAATAAATGTAAGCTTTGTCATTACATCAGCAGAGGAGGTCCGGGTTAGATAAAAAGTATTGAATTCTTATTTAAAATGAATGGATTCAAATGTGTGTGTGTGTGTGTGTGTGTGTGTGTGTGTGTGTGTGGTGGGGGTAGGGGGGAATAATTCATCAGTTAAAAAATAGGCATATTTACCCCTTACAACGAGTTCTTGCTGTTCATCTAAATTGCTGTGAAAATAAAAAAGATAAGTTTTTATTCTTAAACGTGGAATTCAGCTGGCTTTCGACTCATATTTAATAAATGTATTAAAGGAAGGAGGGAATGGAGCGGGGGGTGGGGGGGGACAAGGGCAAGGAGGGAAGAAGAATGGGTAAAGGAAAAATGAGGGAAGAAGAAACCAAGCAAGGGTTGTCTGCCAAACTCACAGAAGGGACTACATTCTTTTATTTTAATACTCTTGTTTTTCATAAAACGTAGGGGGCCCTGGCCGAAGGAATACATATACTTCCTGAGGCTGCTTTCTCCTGTTTTTTTGGTTTTGTTTTTTGTCCTTGTCATTCCTAGATGCCTCTGACCCACTTGGCACAGACAGACCTACATCCCTTTCATTGGTTATTATTCAAAGAAATCCATACCCTAATTAGCGAATGTAGAGACTGTTCATATTTAACGTAAACCAAGACCAGTGCTCGACCCAAGGTTCAGTGATGAGCAAGGCTTCCTGATGTCTGCTCATGTTTCCCTAATCGAGTTCCAAATTTGCCTCACAAATGGGAAGCCTCCTCATCATTACCATTATTATCACTTTTCTCATTTTGAAATCAGCTCTTACCTGGACCTTTTCTTATGCAGGTCATAGATCTTATAGAGAACGATGAGCAGAGCTATTGATGTTACAACAATCAGAAAGACCAGGAATATAATCAATGCCTTAGAATTATCTAGAAATGAAAAATAACACATGGAGAGAGATTATTATGTGATGCAGTCTGCCGGGTTCTTTGAATCGTCGTGTTTAAAGTACTTACAATTTAATTATTTCACTTACTTGGAGGTTTTCAAAAAAATAACACTTTTAGAATGAGACCAAACACAATAAATCCCTGAGGTTGTGACTTTGGCCTGTGTTATCCGGAACCAATCAAGACAGTTTATATCTCGAGGGTAATGAGAATAGGGAAGAGCAGTTCCCTTTCCTGTCTTTAAATAATGTCCTTTCAGGAGACACTGTCAGGTAGATTTAATTCTTTTCTGTCAGCCGGTCCATTGGGAAGGGATCAAAGAGGCAGTCTGGTTATAACTCTCGGAGAGAAACTCACGTAACTTTATATGCAGAGTGGGTCGCTTCCTAAGTGGACCGGAAAGGTCTCTGCCCCACAGAGATACACTTCCCTTACCTGCTCATTGACATATAAAATCAATTAACCAAGGGATAAAAACTGTTTCATTCTACCGCTGAGATTAGACTTACCCCGATGTACGTGTTCACTAAGGTTTAACGCGAAATCACGCCCTTTCCCGGAGGAAGGGCAGAGAACAGAGAGTGTGCTGGAAAGATCTCTTGCCCTCAATGAGCCTATCCTACTTTTCATAGACTGTGCAGCTGCAACAGAACAATTCAGTGAGGTCAGGGCCTCGGCTCCGGAGTCAGACGCGAATCCCGGCCTTCCCACTTGCTGGCTGGGACCTCAGCCAGAATCCTTGTCCGATGGCTGTGTCTCCAGGCCCTAATTCCTAACATGAAGTCAAAGGAGCGGACTCATGGTCCCTCACAGGACTGACCTCCTCGGGAGGAAAGACACAGTGAAGAGTACACACAACGAATAAGCGTATGGTAAAGTAGGTTAAAGATAATAAGCCTCTGAGGGGGCTGAGAGTTAGCTCAGCAGACTGGGGGTGGGGGTGCATGATTGTAGGCAGAGGGGTAGTTAGGGCAAGAACCTGAAGGCAGAGAAATGCCCGGCACGTCCAAGGAACAGCGAGAATACCCGCGTGGCTGGAATAAAGGGAGGGCGAGGGGCGGATTTTTAGGGCCTTGTAAGCCATTGGAAGGCCACACTGGTTTTTGAGTTAAGTTTATAGCTCCCGTAGAGCGTGGAGGAGAGAAGCAATATACTCTGACTTGTGCACGATACAGATTTTTATGGATACTTGTTGAGAGTCCCAGAATGCAGGCAAGCCAGGACTGATTCAGCCCAGGTTCCCAGCTCTGGAGCCGGGCGGAGCAGCCACACGGAGTTCGGTTAACGGAATCAGGGAGGCGGTGCGTGGAGCCGACTTCGGGGGGGCAGGAGCTCGGCTTTTGTTGGACAGAATCAGACATGCAAGTGAAGATACTGAGGAGGAAGTTAGATGTGCCACTTTGGACCTCTGTGCCTTAACCCTCCCGAAGACATCTGGCACCGGACATACATCGGAGGGTTCCCCTGAGAGCTGCTGTTGAAAGCTGTAAGACTGAATCATTCTTTGGGAGATTAAAATTAGATGGAGCGGAAAGAAAGCCCCAGACCGAGTCCGGAGACCCTGCGAGGTTAAAAAGTTGGAGGGAAAGAGGAAACCGGCCAAGGAGACGAGAGAAACAGGAGGAAAACCGAGAGTGTGTGTCCAGGAAACCAACTCTGGAGGAAGACTTTCTAGGAGGGACCAACGATCCGTGATGACGAACGGTGCCCATCAGTCCAGGCTGATGCGCTCTGACAGCTCGCCTCTGGTTTTAACAGCAGGGAGGTGAGTGGAGGTGCACAGGGCCGGGTGGCGGGGTAGTCAGGCCCCAGAGGAAGCAGAAGAGAAGAACCCCAGACAGCCCCGTGTTAGATCGCGTCCGGGAATGCCACTGCAGGGCCGCCAGATGCCCACTGCTCGAACCCTGGCTGGCGGCGCCCGTCTCCTGTCTGCGTCAGCTGAGCCCGTGGGATGTCCAGTTGAGTCTGTGACCCTCCCCGGGCAGGCACGGCAGCGGAACCTTGTCTGCGTAACTGGAAGTGGTCAACGACACTGCTTTTATCGTAAGGGATTGTAAAGTATTTATTTGGAAATAAAATCAAAGCTATCTGGATGAATGTGTTCGGCATTGAACCCGGGGAGCTTTTCCCTTCTTATTGAAGTTATTGGGGTGACACTGGTTAATACAATTACATGGGGGTTCAGGTGTACAGTTCCATAACACATCATCTGTACATTGTACTGTGTGTTCTCCACCCAGTCAGGTCTCCTTCCATCACCGTGTGTCCCCCTCGGTCCTCTTCTGTCTCCACCCCCCTTCCTCTTTGGGAATCGCCATACTATTATTTTCTAAATCTGGGCAGAAGGAACTGCATTTTTCCATGAGACCTGGTGGAAAGCAAGCTGTCTTTACATCTCCCCTCTTCGGGAGACGAAGCATCAGGGACGATTTTATGAAATCACACGCACAAGAGCGACAGGAGCGTTCGGTGCTCTACAACCCAGAGCTAGCGTTCTCCAGGATTCCATTCCAGTCACCACACTACCAAGCAGGGAAAACCTAAAACAGCGTCCTCAGCGAATGACTCCAGAAAGAGCCGCAGACCATACTGTCCACGGGTCAGAGGAGACGCAAACACACAAGGGTGGGGGGCTGGTCTGGAGAGGACAGTGGGTGGCGGGGGGCCTGCCATTCTCATTAAGATCATGGCATTTTAAGTGATTTTTTTTCTATATGCACCTTTATTTTGCTTAAAATATGTTTTAGTAGTATTGATAAAAAATGATGTAGTCATAGCCCGGGCAGTGTGGCTCAGTGGTTGAGCATCGGCCCACGCACCAGGAAGTCAGCAGTTCGATTCCCGGTCAGGGCACATGCCCAGGTTGCAGGCTCCATCCCCAGAAGGAGGCAGCCCTTGGATGTTGATGTTTCTCTCTCACTGAAGTTTCGATCTCTCTCCCTCTCCCTTCCTTTGTCTCTAAAGTCAATTTTTTAAAAAAATTAAGTAGACATATGATGAGGGAAAGCTGATCTTAGCCTCAGTCAGGTAACTCAGGACAGGTGTGTGCCTAGCACTCCTGAGGGGCAGAACAGGTGTGACCATCTCTGAAGTACACAGAACACGCCTTGCTGCTAACAGGCACCAGAGTCAGAAACATAATCGTCATTGAATAGCCTGCGCAGATTAATCTTTTTATGAACTATTTTATGAAACTGACAATCCTTTCATCATTGAAGTTGCTCATTTGCATTGAAGATCATTGTATTTTAACATGATGCTTGTCTGTCCATGGTCTGTCGGGTAACCAAATATTATGTTTATGAAAATATGTCATTTAAGCATTTCATAATTAAATGTGATATAAGCTATTCAAGCATTGTAAGTGTTCACATATTTTTAAATATAAATGTAATAAATAGCCAAGTAATGACTTACAAGAGGTTGAATGAGAAACACTTTCTGAATCTCCAGAATAGTATCCATTGTGGTAGAAGACCTGAACAACAGTGATAAAAAAAAAAGAGAGAGAGAGAGAGAGAGAAATTTATATATATAATGGAACACACACATTATTTCTCAGACAATGATTTTTATTTTTATTAAAAATATTCTGGTTATGTTTCATTTGAAGTTGGAACTTCAAGGTTACGTCAAGGCCTGTTCATCTGTACCCTTCATTATCTTCCCTAGGAAACATGAGTGTCCCCCTGAGCTCTGTCAGCTGCTCTAGCAAATTAACTGGATCCAAAGAGGCGGACATGGGAACCCCTCACTCCTAGCCAGTGGGCAGAAGTCTGGATAGGACCTACTGCGTGAGATTGGCTTCTGAGGCCGGGGGTGGGTGAACAGTCCTCTGGGACTGACCCTTAACCTGCAGTGACGGGTAAGGATGGACCGAAACTGTAGGGCAGTCAGCCTGTGTCATGGAGACATGCTCGATGTGGGGAAAACACCCACGTTCGGCAACCAGAAATGTGGACGGTACAAGTGTTCCAAGTGGAGAGTCAAGGGGACTCACAGGGAAGAAACTGAGCCAGGCTTCTCCCTCTAAGAGGACGAAAGACGGAGTGTCTCCACGGTGGAGGTGTATGCACAAAGTGTGATCAGGAGACACCTTATTGTGGGCGAGCTTTTTAATTCTCTGTGTTCCCTGACACTTCCTCATAGTTATTTCTGTTATTTTCTAACCTCGGTGGACCTGGAAAACGTTTTATAATTAATAACGTCACCTGAGTAAAGCCAAGGTCAATAAAAGATTTGGCAAAGGAATAATCCAGTGCGCATAAAATGTTGTTCCTCTCGACACAGGAGCAGTGATTTAGCTGTAAGTAAAATGCAGTTTGACCAGACTTTGTGTTCAGAATGTTGATCATAGATCTAAGGTCACCTGGCTGGTGTGGCTCAGTGGTTGAGCATCGACCCATGCACCCAAAGGTCGCCAGTTCGATTCCCGGTCAGGGCACATGCCCAGGGTGTGGGCCCGATCCCCAGTAGGGGGGCATGCAGGAGGCGGCCCATCGATGTTCTCTCTCATCGATGTTTCCATCTCTCTCTCCCTCTCCCTTCCCCTCTAAAATCAATAAAGAAAAAAAATAGACTGAAGGTCATATTGATGATGTATAATAGATGGATTAACAGAGAGGTAATAGATTGATATTATATTGAAGGTCACATTCTGACAAAATCTTAGCTTTCATGTACTGTTTTTGGGACAAGGGGTACAAAGTTTGGAGTCGAACTCGGAAGACTTTGAAGTGTGATTGCATTGGACACCAGGACTTCTCACGGTCATGTGAGGGATGGTCTCAGCGACGCAAGCGCTACATAGTGACCATTATAGCGGATATCAGCACTCCAGTGACTACAGAAATCGTCACCTCACCTTAAACTGGTATTGTGTTGAATAGTGGAGGTTTGTCACAAGGAAGTGGCACTTTTTCTGTGACTTCTCGTCAACCTTGTTATCCCCCGATATGATGCTCAAATTGTAGATACCATCTTTGGGGCCATTGAATTGTTCCGGTGGGTCACAAGTCACCTCCATACTGTTATCTGACTTCTGCACAACCTTGAGGTTCTTGACTTTGGTTGGGCCTATCGAAAGGAAGAAAGATGGGTTCATCCTTTGGTAAACGCCCATTTGAATGACTTGACACGCTGTGCGGACAAAATAGACAATTTTAGGTGTTCCTTTGGGGATTTGGATGAGAACGTTCTAACAGTACTGACATGAAAAAACTTATAAGAAAACATCTAAAAATAAACCACTTCTTCATCCCGTCAACATTAGCACGGAGGCTGGACTAGAAGCCTTGAGCATCATACCATCGGGTAAGGATGGAACAGAGAAACAGAGAGCAGAGGAGGGCAGAGGGGAGGGCGGGAGACAGAGGGGTGAGGAGACACCCAAGGCTCCATCCAGCTCGTGTCCTGCTTTCTCGACGAGCTCCCAGCGCCTGGTGAGCGCCCACCTGGCTGGGTCCTGCAGGGCAGCTGTGCATCGTCTTTGTTTTCTGCGACGTCACAGAAATTCGGATCGGAACAAACACGTCAAGCTTGGGGACCTGGATGTTTTCAACCCAAACCTCAATGACATAAAGAACATTGATGTCCAGCCCTGGCCGGTTTGGCTCAGCGGTTAGAGCATCAGCCCACGGACCAAAGAGTCACGGGTTCGATTCCGGTCAAGGGCACGTACCCCAGTTGCGGTTTGGTCCTCGGCCCTGGTCGGGGTCGTGTGGGAGGCAACCAATCAATGTGTCTCTCTCACATCGATGTCCCTCTCTCTCTCTCTCTTCCTCCCACTCTATCTGAAGATAAATGGAAAAATAACCTCGGGTGAGAATTTAAAAAAAAAAAAAAAAAAAAAGAACATTTATGTCCAGCCTTGAAAAGGACAAGCTGTCGTCATGAACCCAGTGCCAGCGAGGGCCTCTGGGGTTACAGAGGCTGCTTAAAGCTGCTGCCTCCTGCTCCCTGACCTAATGGACCTCACGTCCCCCCACGGCAGAGCCAGCTCCGGGCCTGGGAACCATGGAGACATCAGATCGGAGGCACGGACCAAAGCCACGGGAAGGAAGCCCCCAGTGGACCGTGTGACCAAAGGCAGGAACATGCTGACAATATTTCCTTTGAAGAGGTGTTTGGTCAGTAAGCAGAGGTCAGCCAGTGAATGCTTTGCGGGGGAGACATGATTAGGTGTCTGACTGCCCTTAATATTTCTGGGTAAGAAAGAAAACAACAGGTGCCTGGCCGGCGTGGCTCAGTGGATGGAGCGTCATCCCATGGACTGAGAGGTCCCGGTTCGATTCCAGGTTGTGGGCCCGATCCCCAGTGGGGGGCACGCAGGAGGCGGCCAATCGATGTTCTCTCTCATCGATGTTTCTATCCCTCTCCCTCTCCCTTCCTCTCTCTCTAAAATCAATAAAGAAAAAAAAATCAGTATAAACCCTCGATGTAAACAAATGGGCCAGATGACGTCCCAAATGAGGCATAAAAGACAGATGTTCCTTCCACATGTTAAAACGCTCATACTCTGCTCCCTGCCGTTCACAGGAAAAAGCGTCCAAGCGTGTAACTTACGTGCTGATCTGGTTCGAAATGTACACGTTGCAGCATCCCCCTTGCGCAGCGCTCGCCCGAGGACTTCGGCGTGCACTGAGGCGGAATACTCTGTGAACGCTTTCAGATCTTGCAACTGATATTCGATCTCAGTTTTACTTAGACTGTGGCATGTTTGACCTCAGGGGAAAAAGATCAAAACTTTTAAGTCATTACAAGTCAAGATTACGGCATATTTAATTTAGAAATCGTTTCTAGCCAACTGCGAAGCGAGTGACGGAGAGATCGGTGCCTCCTCGGTGGTCAGAAGTACCTCCAGCGAACAGCAATGGCACTGAACAAATCCCACCGTGAACAACGAACTCAAGCGTTCAAAATTATGGTTTCCTATCATTCATTTGGTCCGTAAACCATTGAACAAGTTCATTGTGAAGATGGTCTCTTTCCTTTCTGAGTTAACATGGTCTGCAGTCGCTACTGTGAAAGTGTCGAGTTGTGATGTTTCAGAAAGATGTTTTTTTTAAGGGAACCTCTTTTTCTCATACTTAACCTCCAAACTGGACCACTGATATCAGCTAGTTACGGATTTTAGATGCAAGTCCATCCGATCACAGATAACCAGGTGCACTCAGCGCCGACTCGTGGCATCTATGGGCGAGGTGAAAGTTCATGCCTAGAGTCTGAGTGAGCTGCCACTGAAAGGTGGGTGACAGTGAACAGGTGAACAGACCGCAAACAGCACCATCACAGATGAAAGGCCCGTGCTGAGTTTAGGGACACACTTGGTGGGAAGGTGGATTCTGGCTGGGCGGGGCACGTGAGTGGTAGGACCTTGTCTAAGTGTTCTAACATTCGGGCAGAGATTCAGCATTTGGGAAGTTGAAAAATCGCTAGCCATTGACTATTTTTGAGTAGCCAAGTGACACCCGGAGAGAAGGGTGAAAGGAGACCCAGGGGCACCGTGCTGCCACAGCACTTACAGTACTATTAACAGTCATGAGAAAAATGACGCCTTCCGCGGTTCTCAACCTGTGGGTCGCGACCCCTTTGGGGGGTCGAACGACCCTTTCACAGGGGTCGCCTAAGACATAACAGTAGCGAAATTACAGTTATGAAGTAGCAATGAAAATAATTTTATGGTCGGGAGTCGCCACACCATGAGGAGCTGTATGAAAGGGTCGCGGCGTTAGGAAGGTGGAGAACCGCTGCCCTAGATCGTTCTAAGTATCAAGCACCGTGGCGGACGTGAATTCGCTAACCACCCCCACATCTGATTTTAGAGATGAGAAAACGGAGCCACAGGGATGTCAAGCAATCTGTCCGTGACCCACAGGGGAGGAAGAGCAGAACCAGGGTGGGACCGGGCACGGAGGCTCCAGGGCCCATGCTCTGGTCTCCCCCGCTCTGCAGAGTCTGGACGACGGACAAGGGTCTGCCGTGGGCTGAGCTTTTTCTCAGTGTGGGTTACATCACCTCTCGGGGCAGCTAGAGGTACCCACGGACCTGCAGAGGTCTAACAGGTGCGAGTTCTCGCCTGTTACCCAAGGTCTCCACCTCCCCGTGGGTTGCCACGCAGTGAGGTGAAATGTCCGTTCTAGCCTGTTACGTGTCTGTTTCTCAGAAACCCCAGAGCCGGAGTTAACTGATGCTCGCCCTCTGAGTTCTGCCCTGTGCCGAGTGAGATTTCTCTTCTAAGGCAGGAAAGGGGTGAACTCCAGAGAGAGGCAGGTGGTACCCCTGAGTCGTGGCTTCTGCCAGCTCCTTCTGCGGGGTCTGGCTGCTGGGACGATGCCCGACTTGAACTCACTGCAATCTAATTGTCAGGGTCCCGTTCTCAGCCTCAATCTGGCTTCAGTTCAGTGACCCAACCCTGCGTGTTTGCACACGTAACCTCACTCCATTCTGCAGCAGCCTCGGTTCGGCTCGCTCCGTCCACCCATTTCTACTGCTTTCCAACTCCTAATTTCTCTTTCCCGCTATGAAATAAAATTCTATACAAATTACCTGAACCAGTTGGACCATAACAAAGACGAAAATTATGAAAAAAACTTTGAGGAGGAGCCCAGGAAATACTATCCACATTTGCATCATCATTGCAGCTGAGGTTCAGGGGTTTTCCTGGATCTGTGTACAGAAGAAGAAGGAAATATAAAAATTAAGACGTGTGGGAAAGATTCTCACGTTGTAGGCATGCATTGTGAATTGCCACCATTTAATTCACCCCAAACTAACACTGAAAATTTTAAAATGACATCTGGTGATATTCCATTGGCTTTAGCGATCCTTCGACAGAGTCAGTGTCACTCCGGGGTGTCACGGTGACACATAAACAGTCCACGGACTTGAAGATATCTGGGAACTCCTCTTTCTCTCGTGGCTATTATTGTCCAGCTTTCTTGGGATTATAGATTTCCCTGTGCTGGAAATCCGTCATGGGTAGGACGGATAGACTTCACAGGCGTTATCTGGAGGACCGTTCCTCGTTGTTTCCAGTGCCTTGTCGCCAGGACTGGAGGTGGAGACCGTGATCCATGCGTATATCGAGTCGATGAGGTATGGTTTACGCTAGAACACACCCGTTGGAGGTACGGCATGATGAGTTAGGACACGTGTACACACCTCTACCACCACCAGCACACTCAGGACAGAGAACGTTTGTATCCTACTCGTCAAGTCAGCTCCCCAAAGACCCTCTGAGCTGCTTCTGTTACTACAAATTCAACTGGTATTTTCATCCACTTCAGAGATTAACCCAAAGGCGTAAGCACTTCTGATGTCCAGCACTTTGCATTCAACATCATGGTCCAGAGATCCGATCACAGCGGGTCCGCAGTTTGTTCCTTCTGTTTGTGAGTGGTTTGCCATTGCAAGGACACTGTACCTATCCGTGCAGTGTGGATGGAGATGTCCCTGTGTCCAGGCTTTGGGCTCTTACGAAGGAATCGGCTGTGAATATCTGTGTAGTCCTTATGGGGACACGTTCTTTCCTCTTTGGTAAATACCCAGAGTGACATATCTGGGTCATCTCTCTCCATTCTCACCAATAGTACTGTCAGTCTTTTGAATTTGAGCCCATTTAGTGATATGGGTGCCGTCATCTCACTGTTTGAATTGGCATTTTCAGATGACTAATGATATCAGGCATCTTTCTATATGTGTATTGGCCGTGAATATATCTTCTTCTGTGAAGCGTATGTCCAACATGTTTGCCCGTTTTTAATTGAGTTACTTGATGTCTCATTCTGTAGTTGAAAGAGGTCTCTGTATCTTGGAAAAACGTCCTCTGTTGAAAAAATTAAACTGTGGACATTTTTTTTTTCAACATGCATGGCTTGTTTTGCTTTAATTTCCACAATGGTTTTATTCGAAGAGCAAGAATGTTCAATTTTTATGAAGTCCAATTAATATAAAAATGTTTTTATTATTATTCTTATTTTCTGTGCCCTAAGAAATGTTTGACTACACTACAGTAGCAAAGCTTTTCTCTAATGTCTTCATCTAAACATTTTATGGTTTTAGCTGTAGTATTTAGATCTGCAATTAATTTTGAGTTAATCTTTGTGTTTGCCAAGAGGTAAGGATTGATGTTCTTTTTTCTTTTTTTAAATTGGGATACCTAAATCATTTGTTAAAACAAACAAACAAACAAAAAACTATGCTTTCCCCCACAGAATTGCCTTTGCACTCTTATAAAAAAAAACAAACAACTAAATATTTGGGGGGGGGGGTTCCTATTCACCACAACCTCACAACAGCCTACAATCTGCAAAAACAACAAAAAACAACAACAACCAATAAACAACAACAAAACACTTGACAGGGTTTGGCTGCTCCGCCGTTTATTTCTAAATCCTACTTTAAAAAGTCGATAGAAGCCCGGCCAGTGAGGCTCCGTGGCTGAGCGTCGACCCTGCGCCAAGAGGTCGCCAGTTTGATTCCCGGTCAGGGCACCTGCCCAGGTTGTGGGCCAGTTCCCTGGTTCTCTCTCATCGATGTTTCTATCTCTCTCTCCCTCTCCCTTCCTCTCTCTCTAAAATCAATAAAGAAAAAAAATTTTTAAATAAATTAAAAGTCGATACAAGTATGTTTTCTGAAACCCTGTCTCCAAATCTATAACATCAATGTCTGTGATACTCAAGAATTATAAGAATCTAAAAAGAAAATACATTTTACATATACATGTAAGTACGATACTCACTTCCAAAATCTGTTTCAATGGTCTTCTCCTTTTTAACAATGATGGACCCATTATAGTACACTTCTGAAGAACAAGTGTAATTACTTTGGGGAGTAAGGTCTGACACTTCAATTCTTATTCCAGATGAAACACTGTTACCTGAAAGAAATAAGTAGTGCCTATGAATATGTTCGTACAATATATTGCATTTAATTTTCTTTGGGGGGGATTTCATATTTATAATGAATATCGATTAGATTGGAAACCCATGCAAAGAGTCAAAATAATAAATAAAAGATCCTGAAAACTACAGGCGTTGTTTTGCCACACTCGATGGGAAAGAGAATATTAGGAAGAACGATGGATTTTGACAGTGTCTCTAATTCAACCGATAGAATTAGCTCGTGGTTCTGTGTGCGGAGCTGAGACTGCGCCTGGGTTAGCTGTCCTCTAGCCGATGTCTTAGGTCACTGTTTTATCACCAGTCCCCCACATGTCCATGCTACCTTCCTCATACGGCTTGTATCGGAGCCAGGCATCACCCCTGTGACAGGGGCATGACAACCAGGGGCCCCTTGTCCTTTGTGTGTGTCTGTCTTCCCAAACGTGGCCTGGCAGACGGCACTATGCGAAGGGGGGGAGATTCCAACTCAATCAAGTCAAGTAAAAAGGAATAAAAAAGCGTTCAGCCGTTCATCATGACAAAGAAACGATATCTCAGGTATTGCTCCCTCCCACTGATGTGAGCCCAAACTCATACTCGGGGAAGCGCTGACGCTTTTCCCACTTTTCCTTGTGAATTGTGTCGGTGGAGGGCTGGCCAAGGGAACTCTTGACTCATGAGATCTTAGGCTGTGTTCCCTTTTCTTCTCACGGTACATGTACCATCATTTTCTCAATGGCACCCTTCTTCGAGAATCTCTTGAACAGTGCCTGGTGTTTAACAGTCGCCAAGAAAATTGTTGCAATGTAATTGACTCACTGTTTCAGAAGTTATTTTTCAGGGGCAGTATTTGACTATTTTGTAAATCTGAGTTGTATAGAGAGTACAATAATTTGGCTCCAAGTGTGAGAGAGAAGAAGGAGGAGGAGGAGAAGAAGAAGAAGAAGAGGAGGAGGGGGGAGGAGGGGGAGGACAGGGAGGAAGGAGGAAGAGGAGGATGTGGAGGAGAGAGAGAGGGAGAGAGCAAGAAGGAAATAACTTCCGACCACAGACATTCTCTAATAAACGCTATATTCTTACCACATTGATGTTTGTATTCAATTTTATTTTCATCACAATTAGGTGTTTCAGTTTTGTTCCAAGTTAAACAAATAGAAGTATTTGCTTTTTCATCATCTACACAATCATCTAAATGAAAACGTGTAGGATCTGTCAAGAAGAAGACAGAGAAACAGGTGATTAGTATTTCATAAAGTGTGTCCTGTGCTCAGTCACAACCACTGGAATTATATTCATAACATAGACTCAGGAAAGCATTAACATTACTTCTGAAAACATCTAAACTCAGGGTTTTGTGTTTCTTGATTATTTTTCTTCTTCTTTTTTTTTTATCATCACATATTTTGGTAGCATTTTATTTAAAATTTATGCTATTTTTAAGAAACAGAACCCAAGCCAACGCCCAGATAAAATTGCATATTTTTGCACATTTTAAAACATGAAGTCCATTTTGTTTTCTTCTTGATAACTTCAGTGTTTTTTTTTTCATTTACCCTTCGATTTTTCATTGAATGATTATCACATCGAGTCTAGGGGCTTTCTCTTGTGGAGTGTCTTTTTAAAAAAAAAAATTTCTGATTTTAATTAATAATCTATTTCAGTAGTAGCTAAAGTAAGTTAAACATTTGTCAGAAAAACATCAGACTTAATGTACTTAAATGTTCAGACAGCGATCGATAATCTTGACTGACCAAATGACAGGAGGATGGAACAAACTTGCATGGTCCCTGAACCCCTTTTCTGAGTGCGTTTTGTTCCGATGTGCATCAGGGCGGTCGGTGGGAGACCTCGGTCCCCTCTGTTGGCCAGCAACGCCCGCCCGATGGCCCTAACACGACTCTTTACTCCCCTCTGTGTGACAGTAGTTTTGTTCTTTCCACAGACATCGGGGCCCTTGACTTTGTCATTTCTCCCAGTGTGTTGCAGACACACCTGTGTTTAAAGGACAAATAGGTACTCATGTGTATTGAATGACTAAGTAGAGGAGAAAACGGAACTCTCGTGGATAATCACTGAGTGGGGTAGGTTTCGTGGCATCCACGGGAACCACTCTGAAAGAAGTGAAGGGAGGAGTCACGAGAGGCTCATGTGTCTACAATGTTCCCTGGGCGGGGGCAGGCTTGCCCACTCCTGTCTGGCTGGCTTCTGTGCCCAAGGTCCTGTTTTGCCCCGTGATGACCCCCGGGTCCCTGGAAGGCACCACACGTACAAATAGTAATCAATGGATACTTACCTGGTGGTACATATAATGTTAAAATTTTTAATGGAGCAACACATGACTCATGAGATATATTAACATGGACAGTGTCACATTCCTTATGGCCAGTGAGCAAGAGACGTTTGCCGACACACGGCAAAGGCTGACATTTCACTTCTTCACCCACTCGCAGGTGTGCCTCGAACTTCTTTGCTGTGTCATTGTAATGGAGACTCGCAGAGATGCCCAAAAATTTGTCCTCTGAAAGAAAACGAAAACAGTGAGGGTTGCTTTATCTTTCAGAACAAACAAACCTACATAAAATGCAAACTCCTTAGCTATCAAATCACTCACAAAATCCCCCCGGGAACAAGGAAACCCAAGGGATCGTTCTTTCCTAACGCCCTTGACTGCTCCTCCAAGGACCCCAGCCTGTGGGTGCGCGTTGGATCCACTGCCGTCCTCCTGCCTGGGCTGAGTGTCTTGGAGCACAGGGCACCCGTTGTGGGCCTCACCATAAATCCAGATCCTCACCTAAAACCTGGCACTAGTCGGGGTTTGATCATCACTCACGGAACTGACGAACTGATGACCAAATGGAGGACGCGTTGGACACTTTTTTTTTTCACTTTACAATTTCCTTTGCATTCTAAAATGTCATGCTTGATTTTCTGTTTCTCTAAATATGTGGATCATCGGTTATTTTAGGGACCCCGGGACTCATCATTCCTTGACTTCTATCAAATTATTGAGGCGAAACCCTCCTAAGCAACCTTCTTCGGGGCATCCCACATTCTCACCTTTACTGACACAGATCCCGTTCATTTTTAACAGTATCCTTTCAATGAATGTTCATGTATTCTCGCATGGATTAACACAACAAAAATAATTAAGCCCTTATTGTGTCGAAGACACTGGCCAAACCACAAGGACTCTGAATGACCAGCTTTAACAAGCTGTCGTCCAACAAGGAGACCACACGGACATGAACAGTAGCAGACACGGAAACATATAAGCTTATGCACAAAGTTGTATGGGAGCAACTCGAGAGAAATCTGTTCAGGTTGGAGGGATGGGAGAGGCTTCCCTGGCAACGCGGCTCAGTTTGAGTTTATTTACATCAAATTTCTCGGGGTGACATTGGTTAATAAAATTATACAGTTTCAAGTGTAAAATTCTATGATACCCTGAGACCCTCATTCACTGCTGGTGGGATTGCAAACTGGTGCAGCCACTATGGAAACCAGGATGGATGGTCTTCCAAAAATTAAGAATAGAGTGACCAGATGACCCAGCAACCCCTCTTCTCGGCATCTATCTGGAAAAAACATTGAAAACATGTACGTGCAAAGATATTTGCACCCCTATGTGAATGGCAGTGTTATTCGTGGTGGCCAAGACAGGCAGACACCCCAAATGTCCTTCACGAGAGGACTGGATGGAGAAGATGTGGCCCGTAGACACGCTGGAATGCTCCTCAGCCTTCAGAGGGGACGAAATACCGCCATTTACAACCACGAATGGACGGGTCTTGAGAGGATCGTGCTCAGCGAAGTCAGACGGAAAGAAAGGCCGAGAGACATCGATTTCACTGGTGTGTAGGATGCAAAACTGAAAGCAACGAATGATCTGTTTGCTTTTTAGAATATGATCAGGGCTCGAAACAGATGGAATTCCAATGTCGAGGAAGAGAAGCAGGAAGCGGGAAGAAGTGTGGCGTGTTTAAAGCCTGTACGTATTTCTGTATTCCTTAAGTGAGAAGCGGAAGGGGGCCAGGGTCCCCGAGGACCCCCAGCAGAGAAGGTGGTGGTAAGTGAGCGACCTTCACAAGTGCCCGGAGAGCCAACGCCGGCAGCTGCAGGCGCGGGAATGGGGAATTGGAGGGTTCGGCCCTGGCCATGAAGAACGATTTTGCTTCATGGGAACGGACGGATGGACACAAAGTGCTCTCAGGCATCTGCGTCGAGCCAAATCCCGATCAGAGACAGACAGACAGAGACAGAGACAGAGACATGTATTACCCACATTCTAGATTAACCATCACACTCAACCCCACCCCAAAACAAACTTGCGATCATTCCATTGTACAGATGCCCAAACTGAAGTTAAGCGACTTCCGTGAAGTTCTTCGGCTCAAGATCACGCACCCTGGTACTCAGAACTAGGTCTGACGGGATGGTCTCAAAGCCTCCCAAAGTCCCTCAAGGATGCTGGCTCTTAAGATTTGGAGATAGTCATTGGTGGGAAGTTAGAACCAGTGAGCTGAGCCTGCTAGGGGTCATGGAAGCTTGGCCCAAAGAAGGAAATAATTAAAGTGCTCTTCCGACGTGACATCGGCTGCCTCCAGGTAGGCCAACTTACCACATGATGGCTTGACTGTTGTAGGAGCTGTGAAAAAGGAAAGAAATTCATGTTAGAAAATCTCTGCTAGAGTCATTGGGGGGGGTGGTATGTGGGGTCTATCAGGTTAGGGTTAACACACCGCACAGGGTTTGCAGTGCCCAGGACAAACCTGGAGCTCAAGACTGCAGATGCTATAAAGGAAGGAGCTACTTCTCCAAAACGTTTTCATGAATTCACCCAACCAACACAATTGTGAAATTAATCGCATGGACCTTTTCAGGGCGTGGGTGTGATTGTGGTAGCTGAAACATTCTCAGGGTCCTCATCCCTTGACTGATCTCAAAGTAGATTTCTATCATTATAACCCCGAGAGAGTTCAGTTGACACGTTTGTTGAAAAAAGCCAGGAGACAGGCAAGGGTTGCCTCATTCTCTAGTTCGGCCTTTGTGATACATTGTTCTCTCAACAAATGGAGATGTATCTCGTGTGAGCAAAGGAGTGAACAGCACTGGGTGGAAAGTGCCTTGTGGAGACCAGGAGATCCCTGAGGCTCTGGTCTCTGAGCTGAAGAATCTGTGGGAGACAGTGACCTCGCAGGGTCGGCCCTGGTGACCACTGATGGGCACGCCGATGGCTGGCCCATTTGTACCCAGGAGGCCCTGCCCAAGGCCCAGGCTGTGTGACTGGAGCTCAGAGCTCCCCTACTCATCGCCTGGACTGCCCAGTCCATCAGGAGAGCTGTTCTTTCTCAAGCCAGCCCCTAGCCCCATACTTAGAGAAAGACGCCCTCATCTGTGCGGTCATTCTGCACACGTTATCATCAAGTACACAGTTCCCAGGGGGGTGCCACTACAAGGACAGGATAGTGGTGACATCATACACCTTCCACACATTCCTCCCTGGCCTCATGCTTTGTCTGTCACCCCACTCTCAGGTCTACGACCCTCGGTTAAACTTCTCAAAGAAAGGGCCCCCTGGAAGTGCACCCCAGGCGCCCGCCGGTGCTATGACTGCGTGACTGGGGGTGAGGTTGTCACCTATGGTGAAGGAAGTGGAAGCAAGGCTGTTTGCTGCAGTGCTCTGAGTGGGTGTTGGTGCGTGGAACGTGGGGACGAGACCTGCAAGGAAATGAACAGAAGAATAAAGGTTAATGAGTTTGCCCAGCCGGGGGGTGTGGGGGGCGACAGGCAGATGCTTGAGCCAAGAGAATCTCCTAGCCGAATCTTTGCTGCAGGAGTTCTCCTGGGACTCGACACTCACTCGTTTTTTAAATAAGACGGTGGATCAAAGATTTATCTGCGGGTGGACCTTGAAGATCACTAACAGTCCACAGGATTTAAACCGAACACTGTATGAGTTGAGAGCGAAGTATTCATTCCTGGGTGTGAGTCTTACCTGTGCTCCTTCACCTACTCTCACTCTCAGTTACGACTCTCCGTATCTTAATTACTCACCAGGATGCCAGTCACTCTCTGGTACTTTTTTCATTTCACCCCAGGCTTTGTACATCTCTAGTCCTCACTGCAGTCCTAGACAACGAGGACTGTGCAGTCCTGGACCCGTTTTATAGGCGGGAACACGGATACACAGAAAGTGTCCGTCCCTTGTGCCCAAGTCAGCTACGAAGGTGAAGAGGCTGGGTTTGGTCCCAGGTCTCCGCGACACGAAAGGCTCTTATCTTTCGTCTTTGCCACGGACGTTTACATCAATGAGGAAAAGTAAAATACGCCCGGAAAAGGCTCCCAGGCAGTTTCTCTGGCTCCCCTCCATGTCAATATGAAACACGCGTGAAGCCGGGGGCCCGCCCGCAGCAGCGGCTCCAGGACGGAGCTGCGTGCAGGCACGTGTCTGCTTTGATCGGGACCCAGCCCCTGGAGCGCGAGGCCCGACCTGAGGAGTTGGTGGTGCTGTTGGAGGTGCGTGCGGGTGAGGCGGAGGGGCTGCTGGGTGCAGGGCTGGGGGTGGGTGCTGACAGGTTCGCTGTGAGTGCAGGAAAGATGCTGGATGGACTCATCTCTGCCGGGGCACCTGCAACCAGAAAGGCCATCAGTCATCAGCATTGTCCCCTGGCCCTGCCTCAGCAAGACGAGGGCCAGACAGCCAACGGAGCTGGGGCTGCGGAGGCTAAGACAAGCAACAGGTCACGATCGCGCCTGTGGAAGCACAACACGTGCTGTCTGAAAAACCAGGAGAAGCGTCAGGGCTGCGGGAGGGGTGAGCCGAGGGCCGGCACCTTGAAATCGGTGACGCTTCGTCATCAGAGCCCACATTTTAAATGTCTTTGGGGCAGCTGGGACAGCCCACACTACCAAAAACGCACCCACGTGACCAAGTGGGGTGCTGGCTTGCGGGTGCTGAGACCTCAAAGATGAGAGTCAAAGGCCGTGTTAGGTTGTCCCAGGAGGAAGCGTCACACCCCCCGCTGAGAGCCTCCCTGGGGTGCACCTCTCTGGGGAGGGTCCCTGGCCAGGTGCTCAGTTCTGGTTTTCTTAAAATAGAGCTGAGCCGGCGCTTCTCGTGCAGCTGCCGAGCTCGGGCATTTTCCTTTCCAGCTGGTGGTCACCATGCCATTTGCACGCCCTGGGCTCCCCGGAACGTCGGAACCCCAGACCGGCCCTGCGAGGCTGCCGTCATCACCCCCCATTGCCACCTGCACCTGAGCTCGTCCGTACAGAGCCAAGAGCCACCGCCGGGCAGACCGCACGGCGCGATTGGGTAGGACTTTGCATTGTGGGGTTGAAAGCACCCAATTCCCCCCACGGGGTCCCCCAGGTACCACACCCAGAAGTCCAGGGAGCCGACCACCGGGAGCCCACTGCAGGGTTCACAGCCAGAGCAGAAGGCCACACGCCGGCCTCCGGGGAGCTCCTTGGCTATTTCACTGTCAGTCACGAGATGTCGTCATCGCTCACTGACTCACAGCCAGCCCTCCGCGCGTCAGCAGGGGGCGCCCGCCTGCCATTTTGACTCTGACTCTGATACAACACCTGGGCCTCCTGGGTCCCTTCCTCCAGCTCCCCACGTGTACCCCACTCGAGGGAAAATGCACCTTCCCACGTTTTGAGTTTGGGGTCTCAGCACTGTCTTTCCAAAATCCCCTCCCGCCCCACACGGAACTAACCCAGAAAAGAGTGAGTGACGTCAGCTCCGGTCCCCAGGGTGGGGCCGCAGCGGCAGGACGGGGAGAGGAGAAGGTGGGCCAGCCTTTCACGGGAGAACTGAGACGCAGGTCTGAACCTCCGTGAGGTCTCCCAACCAGCAGGGTCTGTTTTCAGCCTTTTTTTTTTTGCCTTTCTTTTCCCAAGAGACCCTTGCCCTGCAGGCCGCTCTGAGGCCCAGTCTCCCCCTCCCCAAACTCCCTGCCTCCACTGGAAAAGGACTGGCCGTCTGCAGGGAATCTCCATGAAGGAGTGGCATTTTCGATTCAGTTAGGTTCGTTCATTCTAGGTGATTTCTAAGGAGCGGAATCAGCCCCTGGGCCAACCCCTGGACCAGGGCGGAGCAGAAAGTCTGTGTGACCATCAGCCTAACTGGTCGGTCCCCTCTGGTGGTTCCCAGCTCCTTCCCCGCGACGCAGGCCTGAACCTGACACTGCGGATCTGCTGAAATCTCCGCATCTTTTTACTGCGGGGGGCACGAGGCCGGAGGCGAGAACAGCTCCTCTCCGGCTGTTTGAAGCATGTGGTTGGCCCGGAATGGGTTTTCACACCAAGGAAACAATGTTGCTACTTCAAAAGAGCAGCCATCCTGTTGGGGGCGTTTGGCTTCCACGTTGGAACCCTACTTCACGCGAGGCCACCTGAGCGCCAGCGCGTGGGCCCCTCGTTCACCTCCGTAACCTTCAGGCGCGGGTCACTAACTTCTCCCTGTGGCTGTGGGAGTCTGTCACCGGGCCAGCGGGCCTGCACCTCGGGGCACAGAGAGCAGCGATCTGGATACTGATTTGGGAAAGACGAGGAGGGACCGTTTCACCGCGTTCGTGGAACACAGAGACGCTACGCTCAGAGCATCCCGACATCTGCACGGGGGATACGACCATCACCTTCTCTTCTTCTCATTCTTTTAAAAAGCAGTTCTGCCCTGGCCGGTTTGGCTCAGCGGTTAGAGCGTCGGCCTGCAGACCAGGGAGTCCCGGGTTCGGTTCCTGCTAAGGGCACGTACCTCGGTTTCGGTCCGTCCCCGGCCCCGGTTGGGGTCGTCTGGGAGGCGACAGCTCGATGTGTCTCTCTCACATCGATGCTTCTCCCTCTCTCTCTCTCCCTCCCACTCTGTCTGAAGATAAATATAAAAATATCCTTGGGTGAGGATTTTTTAAAAAAGCAGTTCAATTGAGGTTGCAATTTCTCCGTGACAGCAAGCCATGAGTCCTCACGGCTTGCCTAACTGGAAGGAGGTCTTTAAGTAAAGATTCGTAGGTTATCCTTTATTCCTAGCCACGGGTTCTTATGGTACAGACACTTGGCCCAAATCAAAAGAAACGCAGGGAGAGCCTTGAAGAACTGTTTCCTCCTGAACAGGGTTTTCCTATGTCTCGTGACTCTCTCCCTGAACATCTCAGCTCTACAGCAAGGACCTGGGTAGCCCAGCTCACAGACTAACTGGAAGCAGGACACCCCACGTCCAGGCTTGGAGCGGGCGGTGCCCCGGCCCCCTCCTTAAACACAGGCGGTCGGCACGCCTCTGCCCACGCACACGTCTGAACATGCAAACCTGCTGTCTCATTGCCGCCCGGAGCCAGGGTGAGTGCGGGAAGGGGAGCCTTGCTGGGTGTCTGGGGGTCAGATCCGGCAAAGGGTGTCTGTGGGTCTGCTGGAGCGGTGAGACGAGGCGGCTGTGCGGGTGTGGTCCCTACGGTGAGAGAGGAACATCACTCCGTCAATATCTGCCCGCTGCAGACGGGAAGTCAACTGCTACAAAGTTACAGAAAGCAAACTGCCATTACCGTGTACCACACCCGGAAACGACCCAGTCCACCAAAATGCGTGTCCGCCCGTTTTCATGATTTAACTTAATTTTTTGAAATAATGCAAAATCCCAGGGGGAGAGGGGATCCAAATCACAAAGCAAAGCTGGATTATGAATCCTCAGTGGGTTTTTTTGTTCTTAATAAATTCTCTCCAATAATTTTCTGATACTGAGACTCTGGAATGAACAGAGACTCTGCCTGGGGGTAATAGCCCAGGAAGGCAAGACTAACACACACCTGGGACGGGGTGCTCCGGCCTGTCCGGGGTCCAGAAAACCGGAGGGAGCAGGGCCCGGGGACTGGGCGGCACAGGGAGACCAGGGGGCGCCAGAGAGCGTCCCCCCACCCCCCCACCCCCATCTTACTCACGGGGGTCTCCCCCAGACCCCCATCAACATGCACCCGCTACTTTGACCAGCCAGGACTTCATAAACACCGAGATGTCCTGCGTTTACACACTTCAATAAAATCCCACGCGTGGAAACTGAACACACGCTTGAGCTCAAGAAAAACTTTAGATATTAAAGATATCCTGATAACTTTAGAATTAAAAAAAAAAAAAGACATGTTTCCCCTCATCACATGCCAGGGGCCGTCTGTGCCAACCTGTCCCATCAGGACGACTGGCATTATCCCAGGTGTGCAGGGGTGTCTCTGTGGAAGGGCCCCCGGCACTGAGAGGTGGCGGGGCCCTTGGGGAGCCACCCTCCGGCCTGGAGGTGCTTGCGGGTGAGAGTGCCGTGGTGCTTGCGGGTGAGTGGAGGGGTGTGGGCGGAGTGTCCGGCTCCCCTGGCGGGCTCGATCCTGTGATATAATGGGAGACGGAGGAGAAGAAAGTAAATATATGAATCACATCCCGAGACGTCTCCACATCCAAGTTCAGTAACTCCCCCTTCCTCGTGCTGCGTAAACAACACATCTCCAAGCATGCTCACATGCACACACCATCCACATGTGGTATGTGGTATACACATGCATATGCTGTGTGTGTTTATTTGTAAACATACATGTATCTGTACACACGCATATAAACAAGTAGATGTGTACAGAGCAATAGAGAGGATACAGAGACTCAGATAAAAACCAGCTACAGCCCTGGCTGGGTGGCTCAGTTGGTTGGCCGTCGTCCCATGCACTGAAAGGTCGCTGGTTTGATTCCCAGTCAGGGCACTTGCCGGGTTGCAGGCTCGATCCCCAGTGCGGGGCGTGCAGGAGGCGGCCAATCGATGTTCCTCACATTAATGTTTCTCTCTCTCTCTCCCTCTCCCTTCCCCTCTCTCTATTTCTCAAAAGAAACTTCGCAGGCCAGAAGGGAGTGGCAAGAGATATTCAAGGTGATGAAAAGCAATGACCTACAACCAAGATTATTCTATCCCACAAAGCTATCATTTAGAATCAATGGACATACCAAGAGTTTCCCTGACAAGAAAAAGCTAAAGGAGTTCATCACCACCAAACCAGTATTCTATGAAATGTTGAAGGGTCTTCTTGAAGGAGTAGAAGAACAAAACTATGAACAATAAAATGGCAATTCATACTTATCTATCAACAGTTGAATCTACAAACAAAATGAGCAAGCAGAACAGAAGCAGACTCATAGATACAGAGAACATTTTGTTGCTTGCCAGATCGGTGGCGGCTGGGGGGATGGGTAAAAAAGATGAAGGAATTAAGAAGTAGAAATTGGTTGTTAGACTGATGAACCTCAAAGGGAAGGGGGGAGTGAGGGCAGGATGAGATAAACCAAAGAACTTCTATGAGTATATACATAACCAATGGACACTGACAGTAGTGTGGGGAAGGCAGGAGGGGGGCAGGATTGGGGAGGAGGTCAATGGGGGAAAAAAGGGGGGAACATCTGTAATACATTCAACAATAAAGATGAGTTAAAAAAATAAAAACTAAAATAAAAACCAATACAAATGAAAATTAAAACAGTGAACAGACCAGCTGCAGGGCAGTGGCTGCAGAGGAACGAGCTGGTGCAGATGAAGCAGCGGTGGGCTCCCTGCACTCTCCCAGCCGCTGTCTGGCAGCTCGACTCTCCAGGGCAATTCGGTTCAGAAGATGAGTCTCGATGCATGAAGCCCATAGAAAGAGGCCGGAAGAGACGACCCATGGGGAACAGAACCGAGAAAGACAGAGCCGGCGGGAGTATTGAGGAGGACGAGGGTTCCCAGAGAAACATATGGAAGACAGAAGCTCTACATTCATGCCGATCAAAGATACATCGATGAAAACGAAGCAAAGACTAGCAAACAAAATGCGCAAACAGATCTGCCAATGGCCCACGTCTACAGAAATGTTCTCAACTTGAGGGTAGCAGAGGGAGCCCCATGGAGACACTGAAAGAACGTTTTCCCGTTTCGGCTCCTTGGCGTGAAGTGGATGCGATGAGGTGGCGTGGGAACAGGAGGCTGACAGCTGGTTCAGGGTCCGGACTCCTGCCGGGCACGGGGCTGGCACCACGGGTGAAGGCCTGGTTTCTGTGTGGGTGCTCGCGTGCAAGGTGCTTCTGTATCAAAGACGTGGGAAATACTCCAAAATTGCTTTTTAAAAGACAAAAAGATGCCCTGGCTGGTATGGCTCAGAGGTTAGAGCGTTGGCCTGTGGACCAAGGAGTCCCGGGTTCAATTCCGACCAAGGGCACGTACCTCGGTTTTGGTTCATCCCCAGCCCTGGTCGGGGTTGTGTGGGAGGCAACCAGTCGATGTGTCCCTCTCACGTCGATGTTTCTCTCTCCCTCTCTCCCTCCCTCCCACTCTATCTGAAGATAAATGGAAAAATATCCTCAGGTGAGGATTACAAAAAAATAATAATAATAAACAAAAAGTACATGCCCGGCCGGTGTGGCTCAGTGGTTGAGCACCAACTCATGCACCAAGAGGTCACCAGTTTGATTCCCGGTCAGGGCACATGCCCAGGTTGTGGGCCCAATCCCCTGTGGGGGGCATGCAGGAGGCGGCCAATTGATGTTCTCTCTCATCAATGTATCTAGCTCTCTCTCCCTCTCCCTTCCTTTCTCCTTAAAAAAAAAAAATCAATAAAGAAAGAAAAAAAAGACAAAAAGCACATTGTGGCCTGTGGATACTGGGATTATAGACGTGTGTGGTGTCTAAATGTTCTGTGTGTAACATGTATGTACTTCTATGAATAGCAAATTTTTGTTTTCTAATATTTAATTAACAGAAATTGAGTTGTATCACGCAAGTATTTTAGTTAATTCAGTTCAAAACGTTTGGGTAAAAGAAATTGGCACAGCCCTGGCCGGTGTGGCTCAGTTGGCCGAGCGTTGTCTCGGGAGGTCGCCGGTTCAATCCCCGGTCAGGGTGCATACAGGAGGCAACCCATGGATGTTTCTCTCATGTTGATCTCTCTCTCTCTCTCTCTCTCTCTCTCTCTCTCTCTCTCTCTCTTTTCCTCCCTCTCTAAAATCAATACAAACATATTTTGCAGAAAAGAAACTGGCACAGAGATGGGAAGAGAGAGGATGGGAGAAGCAAGAAAGAGCAGAAGAGATCAGACAGGGCAGACGGGACAGCGGAGGTGGGGAGAGGACTGAGCAGAAAGCTAGGATGTGGAACTGGAAACGGCACGGAGGAGTCCTGGCCTCGTGCACGAATGTCAAAGACCAAGTGGAATCAGTTTACTGGATCCCGATAAAAGCCCTCTGAACGGATCGAACCGCACATGAAATCCTGCAGAGCTACGCGGTGACTCCAGAAATCCCAAGCTGGACTTCCTGCGTCCGTGTAAAATCTCAAGTCTAACTTCGGTCATCTCTCATCTCCCCTATCCGAGTGAAAGAGAGGAAGGTGAAGGGAAGACAGGGAGAAAGGGGCAGGGAGAGAAGGTGGAAAGGAGGGAGGGAGCCCTTCCAATTCTACACGATAACCTTGACTCACTTCCGTCCTTACAGACCTGGCCAGTGATTCGCTGGTTGTTTTAGGTTCCACTAACTTTGTTGCTGGCAGGGTTCCAAGGACCCATCCGCTCCCAGAAAATGTTGCAACGTTCTCCCTTTGTTACTTAATCCCTCTCTTGTCAGATTCGAATCGCAGAGACTAGAAGGAAAATCACTGCAAACACCGCACGCGATTCTGCCCTGCTGTTTGGACAAGGAGCCTCGGTCACAGTGACTTGCAGCCAAGCAAGCTCAGCCCGGGGTGGACGGACAACACCTACCCGGAAGCCTTCGCGCCCTTACACACATCTTAAGCTCGGCGCCCATTCCCTCGGTCCATGCGTAAGAATTTCATTAAGGGTGAGAAAACATGCTTCCATCGCCAATTCCATGCTATCCCTGCACCCCGGCTTTGGAGGTGCTCCTGGTTTCCAGGGGGAGACGCTGCTCATTCGTATTTTGGGTCATGATTCTAACTTACCTGGTTGCACCCTTCAGAGGCTCGTTAAAACAGAGTCAGTGCGGGGATAATGGCCACTGTCTCAACACGGTGATGAGTCGTCCAGCATTTTAAACATTCACTCCTACACCACCCCATTCCCACCGGTGTATATAGGGTCGGCGTGAACTTACTCTCCTGTTCAAGGAGCAGATGCTAGCTCATGGAAGGAGCAGAAACCAGTTACAATGTGCTGTGCGTTAACGGCTATCACTGCTTTATGAGACTTCTCTGCCGTGTTACAAAAGTATACAACTCTAACGGTGGGTCTTTTAAAAAAATAAAAGAAGGTGCTTCCTAGGCAGATACAAGAGTGTTTGGTTTCTCTTTGTTTCCACAGTTTGAAATGAATTTTTATTTAATTACGACAATGATTCCTTTCATAACCAGATTCTTGGAACATCTCAAATGTGCCTCATTAGAACTGTGCATTCTAATTAGTAAATCAGAATTGTCTTGTGCCCTTACTCACCTTCTTAATTTGTACCATCAACCACAGGATCAATTCGGAAATCAATAATACATTTTCAATAACAGTAACAGTTAGGTGATGTCATTTATTGTTAACCAAATGTAATCTAATGTTTCTCTCTTATTTTGCACGTAGAATGTATACATTTATTTTCTGCATCTATGTTGTTTAAATTTAATTTATCACAGGATTAGGACATTTGTTGGACAAAATTTAGGTGTGACAGTGGAATTTGGAAATAATCATTACAAATATCGTAATAGTCTCAAAGCTTTTCTCTTGAAGGAATATATGCTTTATATATAATTATATATAAAATTCTCTCTAATTTCTCAAAGACTTCCTTAACCTATTTTTAACTATCAGGTTTTGTGATCTAACTTGGATTTATTTGTAGTGTTAAAACTTAAAAAGAGTTGGATCCTGCCACAGGGTTTACTCTCAGGTTGAAGAAAAACTATACCGCCCTGGCCGGTTTGGCTCAGCGGTTGGAGCATCGGCCTGTGGACCAGAGAGTCCCGGGTTCGGATCCTGCTAGGGGCACGTACCAAAAAAAAAAAGAAAAACTAACCCTTATACACAACAACACATACAAATAATAACATGTTCAGGTAGTCATCAAACTTCATCTCTTCAAGCAGAAATATAAGAACAACAGAATATTCTATTCATGAAAGTTTGCCCTTACAAAATGATCTCATAAGATGATGACAGAAAATTCTATCGACATGAAATATATGAACTGGGCAACGACAAAAAAATAAGTCAAATGGAAATATGAGTTCTTACCAGGAGGAGCAGTAGTTCCGACATCTGCAAGGAAGAAAACAAACATCCCTTAGAAAGTTTCAAATTTCATCCATATGTAAATGTTAGGCTTATATACACATGCATACGTATATTAATATGTATGTATTATATATCTATATAAAATTTCCGTTAGTTAACTTTGATACAGTGGCAATTTTCAGTACCTTTTGCCCCAAAACTACATTGTGTTTCCTAATGTTCTATTTACAAAGCCCAAGTGGGTCAAAACGATGCTATAAGTCTGTTAATTTTCAGGTAAAAATAAGAACAATAATAGGATAAAGGAGAGCTGTTGGGGTTCATTTCAAGCCTGCGAAAGACTGGGAAGTTCCCCCCAAAGGCGGCATCTATTTCGGGTACTGATTGTTTATTGAGCACCTACTGCGCTGACATCATCCCACGTTCTGGGGTGTGGCACGATCTAGAACCCCTGCCCGTGATAAGCTCGGCTCCGTGTGACATTTAGACCGACGACGACGACAAAACCCGCCGCGGAGCGAAGTAGACCACGGGTGACAAGGAGGCTGGATTTCCACCGGGTGGCAGACGCCACAGGCTCCACGAACGCGGAGGAGAACCCTGGCGGAGGATTAGATGGCAGAGAACAAGCAGCTCCGGGGTGCCGTCTGGCTCCATCTGACTCCACAGCCCACCGTGCCCTGTGGTGCTCATCTCTTGCCACCAAAATGCGCACCGAGCCTTTCGTAAGGAAGGAATCCCATCGGGCACGTGTTTATTATGGAAATGAGGGAAAGAATTCTGGGACAGCGAGGACGCTATTTCCTTTTAACATCGGAACTGTGACGACTGGAATAAACATACCAGAAAGCCTCCAACCAGCGAAGTTTCATGGGCCCACCCACGTGAGGTGCCTCAGAGAGAGTAACCGAACCCCACCGGTTCAAAAGCAATGCACTTTCATTTATTTATTTTTATCCTCACGCAATGCACTTTCATTTATTTATTTTTATCCTCACCCGAGGACATTTTTGCATTTATCTTCAGATAGAGAGGGAGGAAGAGAGAGAGAGAAACATCGATGCGAGAGAAACACATCCAGTGGCTGCCACCCACACGACCCCAAGGGGGGGGACAAACTGCAACCAAGGTACGTGCCCTTAGCGGGAACTGAACCTGGGACTCTCTGGTCCGCGGGCCGATGCTCTAACCAGTGAGCCAAACCGGCCAGGGCACGATGCACTTTAAAAAGGAAATACATGAGACTGCATTGTTTTCATCTACGTTTTGAAGAGGAGAGCGAGAGAAATTACCAAAGGGCAGCAGACAGTATCTAGAGATGTGTCTCTGTGGAAGGATAATGTAGGGAAGGTCTAGCATTGTTCGTTGCCAATATTCATGGAGTGTTCACTGGGTGCCAGGCTCTCGGCTACGCCTTTTGCTAGCATTTTCTCTCCTAAGCCTCACAGCAGCCCTGAGAAGCCTAGCAAAGCCAAGCGTCCGGCCAAGCTCACGGGGCGCGGGTGTGCTCGCCCAGGCTTGACCTCGAGCCACGCTCTCAACCCCAGGGCACCCTGCTTTCCTCGTACTTCCAGTCTGTTCTCTCCATCAGACATGCAAATGCGTTCAGCCAACGCTTTCGGTTCCATAGAGACTGGCGTTTATTAAAAGCTCACAAGCTAAGCGAAAAGCATCTCAATCAGAGTTAGTCTACAGAGTGGATGACTTCAAGGGCTACAGGTGCTAAAGTGAACTTGACCCTAGATACGGATATTCAGACTCAAGTTGACATGTATGGCACTGACAAATACCAGGAAATTCAGAGGGGCATCAATTTAATTTACTACAGAATATTGTTTTGACGAAAAGGTCAACCCAACTCCGGTGACATCAAACTCACAGACCTCCTGTTGCACTGTGAGGAGGGCTTGGAGCTTGGGAACAGAACAATAATATCTACATATCTCTACCTTCACCTATATATCTTTATCCACATCCATCGTTATACCTATAGTTACACCTATGTCTGTAGTTCTGGTCTTATCATGGCTGCATATTCAACATTTCTCCAAATTCTTTCATCTTTAATGTAACAAAATTTAGCACCTGGGAAAACAACATCCCACGTGAAGATAAACCTCATTTTCTTTTCTTCTGTGTTCATGCTCACGTCCCATAAAGTCTTCCCAAACTGAATATACGTTTTCTTTTACACTTGTTTATCTCAGACGCTGATTGTAAGTCCCTCCACTGAGCGATCGTTAGGCCATATTAAACCACGGTAGGTTACCTTAGGCTTTATTTCATTTTTCTTCGCAGAGGAGATCACACACAAACACACAGTCATTATCTTTCTGAAAGAAAGCCCCCAGTCTTCAGCATCACGGTGGAGACTTAAATTGCTTGTTCTCGTGGTTGTAGAGTCATTACCAGCAGATATGCAGCCACTTTTAGTGAACATGCTAAATCACGTGCAAATGACCTGGGCACTCAGAAATTACGGAAACACTCGAAAATAAAGATGTTTCCAATGCAAGCCCCTCCCAAGGTGGAGCTCGCAGCCTTGAGAGAAGACTCAGCCACGCAGCGCGAAACAACACTCCGACTTCAACGCGCCATATTCACTAGATGACATCATCTGTTAAATTGCAGTTATTTTTTTTTAAATATCACAAAACTCTCACTGCAAATCTCCAGTGAGGAACATGAATGGGTGTGTGATGATAAAGGGAAGGTGTCAGTATTTCTAAAAGCATGAACTACATGGAACCCTGTCTTACATTCTATAATCACACCAAAAAGTGTAGTAAGATAGAGCACAGTGATGGACTTCGTGTTTTTATATATTATCCTTCGACTTGACTCTTCTGGGGACATTTTCTCTCTCTCTCTCTATATATATATATATCTATATATAGATATATAGATATAGATATAAGATCTATATATGTATAAAGATCTATATATATAGATAGATAGATAGATATAGATAGATATAGATAGATAGATATCTATATATCTAGATATCTATCTAACTATATATATAGAGATAGATGGATATTCTTATTTAAAAAATGAACATTTTATTTTCTCTTCAAATGGTAAAACCGAAGCTTATTCTTTGTACTGAATTTCTCTCAGCATTTCTGATTAAGAACTTACTTTTATTATCAATGAAAACAGCCTCTAAACCAAAACAAACACAGTCAGACATCAAAGTGAACTTCCCCCAAATTTAGAACTTGAATTTTAAAACTATTTTATAAAACAATTTTACCACCCTATACCAGAAAAAAAATCTTTCATGTGTCAATTCTGAATATAAGTTTTGAAGTCCCTCTGATCTTTTGAAATGTGCTTACCCAACAGATGAATTTAGAAACTATTATCACTAATAAACCATGTATCATCCAAGTTGTTTAAGAAATGCCGCCACATACCAGC
Organism: Tadarida brasiliensis; assembly: GCA_030848825.1. Taxonomy (NCBI): domain Eukaryota; kingdom Metazoa; phylum Chordata; class Mammalia; order Chiroptera; family Molossidae; genus Tadarida; species Tadarida brasiliensis. The sequence continues at coordinate 25,173,341 of CM061278.1, read as the reverse complement.
TCCTGAAAGATCACAATTCCCTCAAATACAGACTTGTGAATATTTTAATTTTACCTAAGAGTTAATGTGTTCTTGACATGTGTCTGGGCTTTCACTTGGACAAAGGGATGTCTAGAAGTATTCCAGTAGGTGGCGCCACAGCATCAGAAATCTGCTGCCCACCGGCCAGTGGGGTCTTTTCCATTGCAATGCGGCTGAGAATCACCAGTGGAATTGAGCGGGGCTATTACACAATGTGGATGACAGAGCGCTTGATCTTCAAAGCCGCGTCATCCTAACACATGTCTTGTTACTGAACTTACCTTCTCACCATGTCACAACTCACAATGTTCAAGTGATCGCAATTCAAAGTTACCTTGAAGTCACACCCCTAAGCCCCCGTCGGAGATTTCAGCACACACGAGGACTCCACTGAGTGGAAATGGCATTTCAAAGATGCACCTGGGCTTTAAATACCGCCCCCCTTCCCCCGCAAAGACACGGAATGCCATTTCCACAAGGATTTAAATCTGTCTGCTTCGACAAATCCAAGAAAAGTCCAAGGTCAGAAGAGTAAAACGAAACAGATGAAATAAATGCGGACTCTCAGCATCTCCCATAAAAAAATGCAAAAGGCAAATCAAGACCAAAAATAAGGGCCATGGAAACAGACAAGCATGGCTTTCGTTGCAGCCCAACGCGTCAATAAACAGAACAGGGTTCCCCGTTTACTCACTCCACAGGCCTGAAATGTGCTTCACAGACAGCCAGTCCGACGAGAGATGGATGAGTATTCACGGACTGAGCGCTCTGGGCAGGTGACAAGTTTGTGTGTTTGTTTTTAATCCTCACCAGAGGATATTTTTCCATTTGTCTTCAGATAGAGCGGGAGGGAGGGAGGGATGGAAGGAGGGAGAGAGTGAGAGAGACACATCGACAGGGTTGCATCCTGTACGACCCCAACCAGGGCTGGGAACTGAACTGCAACCGAGGTTCGTGCCCTTGACCGGAATCGAACCCATGACTCTTTTGTTTTCTTCTTCTTCTTTTTTTATATATATTTTTTTGAGCGGGAAGGAGAGAGAGGGAGAGAAACATAGATGTGAGAGAGACACATCGACTGGTCACCTCCTGTATGACCCCAACCAGGGCCAAGGATGAACCACAACCGAGCGAGGTACGTGCCCTTGAGCAGAATCGAACCCGTAACTCACTGGTCCGCGGGCCAACACTCTAACCGCTGAGCCAAACCAGCCAGGGCAGGTGACAAGTTCTCATCCGGTCTCAGAGAGGCAGAGGAAATAGTCTCTCCTTCCCGCCCTCCATTACTTTATCGGTAAATGCAATGATGATAGCACCAGGGCCCGAAACGTTGGCATACCGCACACTCTGCAGATCTCCTTACCTAGGATTTTGCATTTAGTCACTCCAGCAAGCCCACGAGTCCCCAGTTATTCTTCCTCGTTTATGGGGAATGACCCGGAGGCATGAAGAGGTCGGTAAACTGCGCTGTCACCCGCCTGGGGAGTGTGAGGTGTAAAGGACAGTGTGTCCAATACTTTTCTGACTCTTTTCACGTGAGCCCTTATGCTGGGCATCCCGTGAACCCAGCAGCTGCTGCTCACTCGCTCACTCACTCACCCATCCACCCACCCACGGCCAGAGACAGCTGTAGGCACTGGTGACCTCTTGGTCCATGGGTCGACGCTCAACCACTGAGCCACACCGGCCGGGAGGGGTCTTCACTCTTAAACACGAATGGGCATCCGAGAAACACTAGACCAAAGCCTCAAACAAGAAAGACGGAGGCCGAGACAAACAGAAGAGAAACTCGGGAGAAACTGAGTCAATTCAGGAGCAGAAGAAATCCCGAGACCAACTGCAACTCACGGCCCAGCAATGAGAGGGCACCGCATCCATGAACAGAGAAACGGCGATAGGAAAAGCAGTATTTCAAGGTCGAGAAAGGAAGTCCATAGAAACTGGCTGAAATCTTTGAAAACGAAAGGGAAAAAAAAAAAGTAGAGCAGAAACTACCACTTAAAGACAGCAAAATGGTCCGGCCAGTGTGGCTCAGTGGTTGAGCGTCGACCATGCACCCAGAGGTCGCTGTTCTTGCTCATCAATGTTTCTATCTCTCTCTCCCTCTCACTTCCTCTCTCTCTAAAATCAGTAAAGGGAAAAAAATTTTTTAAAAAGTAAAATAGAATAAAGATAGCAAAATGTCTTGAAATGCTTGTGTCTGTTTCCGAAGAGCAGGAGTCTAGGGTGGGGCACAGAACGGAGCATAGGACCATCTTTCTCATTATAGACTTTCTGGAGCTATGAACATTTCAACACACACACATTTGAATAACAAGACGAATAAGGAAGTTGTCGGTGTGAAAAACCGAGGCTGAAAGAGCAAAGGTCTAACAACATCAAGGACCTTGTTATTTTTACGTAGAGTAATGACACCCAGCTGCCACCCAAAGGGTCCTCCTGGGCTTCATCAGGAGCCTTCCTGCCCCCGCAGGACTGGCAGGTGCACACACACCTCCACAACATTTCTGATTCTTACGTGGGGCTTACAACCTCATGCCATCGACTTCAGCCACACTGATTAACTAAACAAATAAGGGCAACACAATGAATCAAGGCCAGCTGGCCATCTATAAACGAGTGACTACTTTGTCTTATTTCCTATCTTAAAATATTTATCTATAAGTCACCGGGGTGGGGAGCTCAGTGGTCATATCCTATGTCATGACGACCACCCCAAGGTCTTTGCTTTAGACTCAGATCTTAAAATGGCCCATCGTCAAATTTCCTTCCAAAGAATTTCACACTACATGTCCCCAGGGGAGATTTATAAAGTGTGTTAATACATTAAAGGAAAAGAGAAATATGTCACTTTCTTTTTTTTTCTTTTTTTCCCCCCCTTTATTGATTTTAGAGAAAGAGGAAGGGAGAGGGAGAGAGAGATAGAAACATGGATGAGAGAGAACATCGACTAGCCACCTCCTACATGCCCCCCACTGGGGATCGGGCCCACAACCTGGGCATGTGCCCTGACCAGGAATCGAACCAGCGACCTCTTGGTGCATGGATCAATGCTCAACCACTAGGCCACAGTGGCAGAGAGAAAGAAACCTCTTTTTTACCCCTTTAAAAAAAATGAACTAGCCCTGGCCAGTTTAGTTCAGCGATTAGAGCGTCGGCCTGTGGACCAGAGAGTCCCGGGTTCGGTTCCGACTAAGGGCACGTACCTTGGTTGCAGTTTGTCCCTGGCCCTGGTTGGGGTCGTGTGGGTGGCAACCACTCGATGTGTCTCTCTCACATCGATGTTTCTCTCTCTCTCTTCCTTCCTCTCTCCCTCCTGCTCTATCTGAAGATAAATGCAAAAATGTCCTCGGGTGAGGATAAAAAAAATACAAATTCACCATGCTATATTTCAATGTATGGTCTTTAGAGGGAAAAGGGAAGGAATTTCTGGAGAATATATTTTAGTAAAATCATTTAAACTGGGAGGAATGCATTTGAGTTAGAAAGATTGTTTATGAATGTATGCAAACATGTTTCTGGTGACCGAGTAGTTTACATAAGGTAACTAATGTAAGGTATTGTGTGCTACATTGTGACCTCTTGCTGCATGGGTCGACGCTCAACCACTGAGCCACACCGGCCGGACTGTCACTTTCTTTAATCCAAAATCTCCCAAAACTTTTTGCCACAGACTGATTTTTCCCCCCATGGAGACACTGTAGATGCTGGCAGAGGAGGTGGGTACCATGGAACCCAGGTCCTGGGAACACAGCTCTCCGTCCTGGTTTGTAGCCGCTTGTAATGTATCGACATGTGCAAAGAAAAGAGAGTGTGAGAGAGAGAGAATGAACAACATTGTAACACTGGTTGATACAAAATCTCAATTTCTACTCCCCTCGGCTGTGCATCCGATTAGAAGTGAAAAGTATCAGCTTGATCCTACGGGAAGGTCTGGGCCCCGGCTCTGTGAACTCTGACGCAGTCGCCCTGGGGTGTGACGTGTCCGGCGCAGGGGCATCATGGCGGGAGACACATTTCAGAACAGTCGGTGAAGACACGTCCTTACGCACATACTCTTTAGAAACATTTCCCAGGACCGGTTGATTCTCAGATTAAATCCTTCTGCTTCTTATGAAAAGGCCTGCGTTCATTTATCTAAATCCTGGGATAAATACCTCACTTACCAACCATACATCAGGCAGCAAAAAACGTTTCAATTCTACGAATCCCTTAGTGCGTGGATGCTTTGGTAGCTCTCGGTTCCTCTGGGCTAGAGAGTAAGCTCATCGTCAAAGGAATACAAAGAATCAGAGGATGTCTGTGCTGGGTGGTGAACAGTTTTATCAGTGTCTTCGGTACCAAGAATAATAATGACTATTTAATAACCAGCTACTATGTTGATGGCATTACCAAAATAATTCTACACGTGACTCGAATCATCACAGAAACCCTACCAGGTAGATCACATGCTCTTTCTGCAGAGGAAATCTCAATAAATAAATGAATGAATGAATCTACAAAGGCTAAAGCGCTCATAGCAGAGAGAGCTTGCGTTCAAAGGCCCACCTGTCCCCTCTAAGGCCCCCGCTCATTCCCGCAGACTCGGCGACGAGGCGAAAGTGAAACCGGGGTCCTACTTCAGAAAGACGCTCCGAGAGCTGACCACCCAAGGGTGATTCAGAGGAAGTCAGACATTGCGATTTGTTTTTCAGACGTGCAGATCGCTGAACAATGACTATAAAAGAGGGAGGTTTTGACCCTTTAGAAAGAAAAAAAACAGAGAGAGACGGGTAACGGGAACAGACCCAGGACAGCCATGGAGTGACCGTGACCTTTAGAATTTGTACCCAAACCCCCTAGGAGGGGGACATAGCACGTGCTTGAAAATGGCTTACGCTTAGGATGCCCATGATTTTAAACAAGCAACAACACAAGAAAAAAAAAGTGTTTCTTCTGCACAAAGTGGAAGGCGGAAGTGAAGGGTGAGGGGAGCTGGGCCTTCAGTCTGCAGTTACTCCCAGCACCGGCCCCAACCTTTCCCAGTGAAGCAGGAGGGAAGCTCAATGGTGTGCTGTGTGTGTGCGAATTCACACAAGGCCATGAGACCAAGCAGACAACCAATGCTGGGTCCCAGGGAGCCCGCCTCGCCGACCTGAGTCCCATCCCACAAGGAGGATCAGGGCCCAGAATCTGACACAGGCCCTGCTGACGTCTCGTGTCCCCTTCGTGAAAACTCGGAACAGGAACCCTCGTGTGCCCTCCAAGTCGCGCAGGGAAGCCAGGCCTGACGGGGAAAGCTACGCTCTGAGAGAGAAGCCCGTGCTCGGTGCTGTTCTCACAAGAAGGCTGTTTGCACAGCTCACAGCTCCAGCTCTGCTGTGGTTTCTCCTCCCTGGGCTTCTGTTTTCTTCTTCGGAGGCTCGAGAAGAAAGGAAGAGGCGTGGCCCCTGCGGTCGGCTTAGGCGCTGCCACATGGTGCAACCCGTTGCCATGGCACCACAGAGCCAGGCCTGCCCGGGTGAGACCACAGCTCCCCGTCCAGGTTGACGCTGTCCCGGAAGGCTTCGCCCCGCGCGCCCGGAAACTGAAGGCCGGGTCGTGTGTTTTTGTTTCCGTGGAAATGCCTTTCGAAGGCAGGTGGGCTGGCTGCGCCTGGGCGCCAGCTCTGTGGACAAAGCCTGGGCCAGTGACAGTTTCATGAAAAAAAAACGAAAAGAAAATGAAAGCCTGTCTCGTCTGGAAGGCATGAACAAGTTGCCCTCTCTTTGGCCAGCAGGGAAATGGGAGTGACTCGTTACCTCATGACACTTGGAGGAAAGAGATGACAAAGGAAAAAGCAGGATACCTGTGCTTGTCAGCAGATGTCACTCCTTCAACCTCAAGATTGTAAGATGGCCAAGCAGTCGGGCAAGGATGCTTCACCCTCGTGCGGACGCTGGCACCCACGAGGATTGCTCTACCTCTGGGACACGCCACATCAGGTCCTCAGCAAGCCGAGGGACTCCCTCCATTCACACTCGGAGTCTCACCCAGATGCTGTCTGAACACAGAAACGTGGGATCACTGTGCCCCCCCCCCCTTATGTGACACACTTCAGCCCTGGGTGGTAACAGTTCTCCATGCTGAGTGTGTCCACCCGCTGTCTTACGTTTTCACTGAAAATAATTGCTTCACAATACAGAAAATATGAGAATAACATGTTAACACCCATGCATTATAAATCCTGGAGGAGGTTAGGAGATACCTTTGTCTAACTGCTTTGGTGCCCTGGCCGGTTTGGCTCAGCGGTTGGAGCGTCAGCCCGAGGACCAAAGAGTCTCAGGTTCGATTCCGGTCAAGGGCACATAGCTTGGTTGCGGTTCGTCCCCAGCGCTGGTCAAGGTCGCATGGGAGGCAACCAGTCGATGTGTCTCTCTCACATCAATGTTTCTCTCTCTCCCCTTCCCTCCCTCCCTCCCACTCTATCTGAAGATAAATGGAAAAAATATCCATCCTTGGGAGAGGATTTAAACAAAACGAAACAAAGATTCCTCTGATAAAGAATGAGTAAAAGGGCAATAACGCAAGGCCAGGTCTACCAGATGCCTAAGCCTGAGCACTTCCTACCAATCACACAATGCCACTCCCTAGGAGGAGGGAATTCATCTCCTCGTCCGTGAATGTCTGCTCCTTGGAGTCTGTGCTCCTTCCGTCTCCACTGCCTTCACCAAGCTTCAGACTTGGTTTCTAATCTACAGCTGACCCTTCCATCAGCATGCTTGCCAAATACAGCCCATGCGTCTCCATTACAATGCCCCGGTCCTTTCTCGCTAAGGTGTTTTAGTAGAAGAGTCCAGTGGTCCCACTACTGTTATTGAAAGCCCTCCACAGTCCATCCAGCCTGCTTTTCCAACATGCTGAAAAGAAACCACTTATTTAGGATCAAGTTTAGTTCAAAGGCCACGATTGCACCCAGTAAGGTTTCCATGAATGTCCTCTCTCCCCCCGTCATTTTGACATCACCCTGTGTCTTTCCTCCTTTCAATGGCCCTGAATGATAGCCATTCTCAAGACTTGGTTCAAATTCCAACCATCGTGACAATTGTCCTGGTCTCCCCAGGCCATCAGGGCCTCCTAACATTTGGAGTAATAGCCATGTACACCACTTACGGGAAGGCTTATGGTAAGTCGGTTTATCTAATTCTTTATCATTTTTTAATTGATTTTTTTAGAGAGAGAGGAAGGGAGAGAGAGAGAGAAACATCGATGTGAGAGAGAAACATCTATTGGCTGCCTCCTGCACGCCCCCTACTGGGGATCGAGCCCGCAACCCGGGCATGTGCCCTGACCGGGAATCGAACCGGGACCTCTCAGTCCACGGGACGATGCTCCATCCACTGAGCCACACTGGCCGGGCTAATTTGTTATTTTACATGGACGGTTCCAGTTACAATCACAGCCTTTGGAAACAACATGAAAGTGTCTGAATCGCTATGCTGACTCTCTTTAGCTGTGTGGCCCTGGGAAAGTGACACACCCTCTCTGAACATCAATTCCTTTTCAGCTAACCCAGAATATCTATTCACAGGGCTGTTGCAGCTCTTTAATAGGGCAAAGTCTGTGACGCGCTTAGCAGGTAAGCACTGAGCACTTCCTCGTTGAGGAACCCCCTAAATGGTGGTGGTCCCTGTTACGGTCATCATCACCATCAAGGGCGTCACCTTTGACATTTGACTTGTGAACTCTGTTTCTAAAAGTCACCGGTGATATGAAGTCCCTCGCACCCTACACAATATCTGGTTTACGGAAAGTGAACAATCGATCCCTGTGGTCTTAACCTCAGTGTGTGTGGCTGTGATCCCATGGCAACAAAATTCTGAGCGATGTCATTTTGAAACTCATCGTCAGAGGACACACGTAGTTCTCATTTAATAAGATGGCATTGCACTTCCTGTTGGCATGCTCACGTGCTTTCGGGTTTTATGCATATCTATATTTATGTCCCTGCCACGAAGAGCGAAATGCTCAACTGCAGCCAGCGGGGCTGGGCTCTGCGTGGTACCCAGCCTGGCTCCGAACCGGCTCAGCCAACGGGACCCTGCGCGGGGCAGAGAACGCTCGCGAGCCGTTTTACGTAGCGACGAGAGAGAACCATCATCCCAGCGGCCGTGCCGGGGTGACCTGAGGCTTGGATACCGTGAGACCTGCAGAGGGTTCCCCCAGACACATCGCGGGCCCCTCAGGACAGCTCATCTCTCTGCCCTGCCCACGCGGCGGTCGAGACAGTAACCGGTTCGTAGGAGGGGCAGGACCCAGGGAGCGTTGAAACTACCCTGTTATCAGGGCCGAGTCATCTGTCCATTTAACCGGCACACGAAATCTCGTTCAATGTTCCGTTACGAGCTGGGTGCGAGTCTCCCCACGCCTGCCGTCTTGGAATCAGGATTTTTGCACACTTTTTCTGCAGTTCCGTGACGTGTTGCGGGCAAGGAGGAGAACCCGAGTTACGCTCCCAGATTCTAGTCTTCCGTGGGCCCCTCCGCCCGCGCGTGCTGGTCACGTTCAATGCTGTACCCATCGTGCCCCTTTCGGACTGCCCCTCATCCTGGGAGGGCTTCGAAGACATCCATCAAAAGCAAGGCTTATGAGTCACCATCAAGACACCAGCCCTCACAAACACGAGATTTTTCGGCAACCTATCATCTCTGACTTGACCTGGGTGCCAATAGCCACAGCAGCCTTCCCGGGTTCTGGGTCCCAGGCCTCGGTTCACAAAGGTGTTCAGACAGGCCAGTGCCAGGCACTCTCTGGGACCCAGCTTCCTGCCAGTCATCAGAAAACTACCTCGGAAAGCCCTCCACCAGATAGAGATCTACCCTCAGCTTCAGAAGAAGGCTTTCGCAGCTGGATGGAAAAAGACATGGCCTCTTTTCGGCTTTGTGCTCCGTTTCGTGGCCCTCCTTAATCACCAACTGAGGGATACCCAAACATCAAAAGAGCACCGTAGGCTTACGTTAACCTGTGCTGGAATTGTCACCGTTTAGAACCTGGGGACATGGCTGGTCAGACCCGGGTCCCCATGGGACCGTCCAATGCTGCCCTGGGCACTGATACAGCCAACACCCCAGGCCCTGGGTTACAACTGGTCTGATGCCTGAAGGACTTAAAAGCAACAGTTACAGGTCCTTCGGCAACATTTGGAGAGTCAACATGTAGCAGCTAAAATAAAAGTGCCCATCACAGGTCTGTCTGTGATGTCAGCCGTCTCTCTCACTCACGTTTACCCTTGGGGTGCAGTGTCCATCCGACGCAGTAGCCACAGCCTCGGTTTTGAGGTACAGGGTCGATTTTGAGGCAGGAATGCTATTCTCATCACTGGCACCATTCTGGAATAAGGCTTCTAATAGTCTCTAGTTACCCTTTTAATGAAAAAGCAGACAGCAGAAACGACCCACCCACGTCAGATCCGGGAAAGTAGCCACTGGTCAGGTCAGTGAAGCTGGACGTTAAGGAAAGAGAGTCCTGGCTTCCTTTGTAACCATCAAACCTCCCAGAGGAAAGGGACCCTGTGCCTCTTAGTCATCGATTCATTGGCGCACGTGCTCAGGTTACACCTGTTTGCAGACACGGAAGAAGGTTCCTTATCTCTGTGAGTGGCAGCTGTTCTCATCACCAGAGACACGGATTTGAAGTGGGACGTGACCAGGGGCAAGAAGGCTGGCTGGGGGCATCTATAAGGAAACATGATCACGGGTGTCTGTGGACGGGATTCTAGACGGGAATTTCACAGAGGGGAGGTCAACGCAATGCAGGTGAGGAGAGACCACTGTGCTAACAACATCCGTAACTAGGACTCCAGAGCTCCGGTCACTGTGGAAAGGCAATGAGACACTGTCAGTGACTGTGCTGTGCATCGGTCTTAAGAAATGAGTTGGTTTGGATGATAAAACTCTCTTGAAAATGACCTGTAATTAGCAACTTTGTGCAAGAAAGAGCATCAGAATTCAATGCGTCATCCATCAGATTCCCCCAAATTCAAAGACATTCTACAAAATATCTGACCAGTCATTCTTCTAGTTTCCTGATCATGAAAAAAGAACAAAAACTACAAACAAGACTAAAAATATGCCCTGGCCAGTTTGGCTCAGCAGTTAGAGCGTCGGCCCGCGGACCAATGAGTTGCGGGTTCGATTCCAGCCAAGGGCATGCACCTCGGTTGCGATTCGTCCCTGGCCCTGGTTGGGGTTGTGCGAGAGGCAGCCACTCGATGTGTCCCTTTCACGTCAATGTTTCTCTCTCTCTCTCTCTCTCTTTCTCCCTCCCACTCTATCTGAACAAAAATGGGGGGGAAAAAGTCCTTGGGTGAGGATAAAAAATAAAAATAATAATAAATAACTAACTAAATAAATAAAAAAAAATCTGTCGCAGATCGGAGGAGACGCAGGAGGCAGGATGGACCATCCGATGTGGTAGCTTGGATTCGATCCTGTAGCAGGAACGTGACCTCGGGGGAAAAGCTGGCGACATCCGAAGGGTCATTCCTCAGTTCTGACAAACACAACGTGGTCAACGCCAGCGTCAGAGGAAGCTGAGAAAAAGGACATGGGAACGGGCTAGGCAACTCCGTCAGTCTGAAATGACTCCCAAATTAAAGGCTAGTTTTTTAAAAATTTTTGTATTCAGAGTTCAGAGAAAGTAGCTTCTCTTTCATTCTCCAATCAAGTACTTTTGAGATGGGGCCAGTACTTTTGCAGTCATGGCCCCGGGCATCACACCATCGGATGGAGAAGGTGTAAACAGCAGTGTTCAAAAGACAATGCTGTATGCGTGGTGTCCTGTGTGAGGAATCATAACATGTCATGGCTGGGAGAGAGAATCAAGCTGACCTGACCACCCACACCATCCACGAAATCGCCAGAAGTAGTTCACTGGAAAGGTTCTCGCTGGAAAGCCACTCACGGCTGTGCCCGTGGACAGCACCCGTCTAACTGTCCAGCAGTAGCCCTGAGACGCTGCCCGGCTGCCCGAGGGGGAGGGCGTGGCCTCAGACCAGAGAGGCGTGTCATGTCCACAGAATACAAGGAAGCCGCAAGTGCAGGGAAATAAATGTCAGTAAACTCTACGCTTTAGGAAAACGGACCCAGATTAGGTTGAAGGTGTATAAATAGAGTTTTTTCCAAAAAAGTTTTGATAGTTAGTCTATATTATACCAAAGAAATACACAAACGTCTCCTAATGCATTTTATTTTATTTTTATTATTTTTATTGTTTAATTTTTTTTTTCTTTATTGATTTTAGAGAGAGAGGAAGGGAGAGAGAGATAGAAACATCAATGAGAGAGAACATCGATCGGCTACCTCCTGCATGCCCCCCACTGGAGATTTGGCCCACAACCTGGGCATGTGCCCTGACCGGGAATCGAACTGGCGACCTCTTGGTGCACGGGTCGACGCTCAGCCACTGAGCCACACCGGCCGGGCTCTAATGCATTTTAAAAGCTTGTTTGTAGCCCTCCTATATACACATAATTCACCCATAGTGTGAAAGTTATTTCATTAAAACAATGTTTGGAGAGAAGTAATCATGAAGTGGCCTGGACCCCGTCCTTGCTTCTAACAGAACAGGCAGGTCCAGGTGAAAACATGGGTCGACAATCACGTGGAAACTTTACAATGAAAGAAAACATTTACAAAGGAATAGCTTTTAAATCCATGTCATTTCTTGGAAGTCAATTTCTGTCTCAGATGTTACCATTTGAAAAACAGGTGGACCAGGTGATTCGATGACCTCCCCACTCCTTCCGTTCACGAAGCCCACAGGTAGACGGTCCCAGTCGGCGCCCAGTGGCTTCTAGTTCATGTCAGAAGCAAAGGTGGCACCTTTTGGCCATAAACACACACCTATTCACAAGCAAACAATCTTCCTCTGAGACACAGCAATTCGCCAACAGTTGGCTAAGATATTAAAGAACGAAGATCTCAAGGTTTAAAAAACGCTTATTTTCATGAGAACAAAGCAGATCAGGTGCCGGGGAGGCCCAGGCAGTGAGCGCAAGGAGACGGACGCAGGAAAAGGAAGTGCCTGGGGGCAGGTGGGCAGGTGCGGCCCCTCAGAGCTGGTGAGCGTGACCAGAGACAGAACCTCGCGTAGGAATTTGGTGGCGGGAAAACATACTCTAAAATCTACCGCGATTTGAATTCTGGAAAGAAGTGTGATCACTGTTTGTGGTTACTGTGCTCCCAGTCACCTCTTCTTTGGTGATGTTTGCCCAGCGTGTTGGTGGTGCGTGCCGCGTCACCCAGGTGAGTTATTTGCACAGAAGTCACTCCTTTGAAACAAGAACCACTCAGCTGAATCATATAAAATGGTGTTTTTGTAAGTCAACCACCGAACAGCATCAATTTCACGTTGCTGCTGACATATCACATGTCACCTTCTCGCTAAATGTGTGTCAGCCGCCAGGTGGTCCTCTGCTTGCAGGATGGATGGGTCAAAATCTGTCCCTCTTTCTGGAACACGGATCTGTTCACCAAAGGGCTCTAATTTTCCCATGGAGAGAAATGTCTTCCCCAGTTCTGAAAGGCAAAATCAGCCCCCGATGTCCCTCGGAGTCTGAAATCTCTGGGACCCCGTGTCGCTGCCCCTATCCAGACTTTCCTGGCCGTCTTCCCGGCTTCTTTCCTTTTGCGCAGAGGTAACCTCCTCACCGGATCTGAAAACGTCTTGGCTTCTTCCTGGAGTCCATTTCAGTGGCTGTGACATTTCTCTCTCCCCTTTTTAAATTGCCTTTTCTGTCCAGACGGTGTGGCTCACTGGTTGAGTGTCGACCATGCACCAGAAGGTCGCCAGTTTGATTCCCGGTCAGGGCACATGCCCAGGTTGTGGGCTGATCCCCAGTGGGGGGCATGCAGGAGGCGGCCAATCGATGTTCTCTGTCATCGATGTTTCTATCTCTCTCTCTCTTCCCCCCACCTCTCCAAAATCAATAAAGGGAAAAAAAATGCCTTTTCTGGTACAAAACCCACAGCCTGTCACCCACCTTCCCCTTAGCCTCGGCCATTCATCTGTCCCATAGCCAGGTGATTGCAATTATTCTCCTCACTGGGTATTTACCTGAAAAGGCAAAGGCCTTTCTGTGAGTGCCCAGGGCCTCGCTTCCTCTTCTAAGTCCCTTCGCTCTTGGTGGTGTGGAAGGCGCCCGAGACACCAAAGCCTCGGTTGACAGGCAGGTCACTCCTCAGGTCCACGCCTCCAGGCTCCTCCGGGCTCCTCCGTGGGCTCCTCCGGGCTCCTCCGGGCTCCTCCGTGCGTTCCTCCGTGTGCTCATCCATGTGCCCCGCCCGCCCTCCCTTCTGCACCTAGCTTGTTCTTAAAAGGTCTTTAGAGCCCCAAGTGAGATGACATTGTTTTCTGCTAGCATGTCCCTCTGTGCATATGGTTACATAAAATGTATCACACTGTGTTTTCACCTTCGATTTCAGCACCTGGAAAGCTCTTCCCACAGGTACCCACGTGGCTAAGTCACCATTTCTGATCTTTGTCCCACGACTCCTTGTGGAAGGCCATCCGGACCACCCCGGCCGTCAGAATCCCACGGTGATGACCGCACTCTTGATCTCTGCCTTCTGCATTCAGGGCGAGCTACCCGCTAAATCCCTGTGTCACTGTCTGACGTGCCCCCACTCTGCAAACAAGTGGGGCACCTGTGCCCTCAACTCCCTGTCTGTGTGTTACCACATTTTCTCATTCTGTGTACCACTCAACACGCCTGGAAGAAAGACGGCGTCTCCAAAGCTTGGGACTCCAATTCTGTCGACGACCTGAATGTGTCTAAGCGTTCCAGCTTCCGGCGACATGTTGCTCTTTCTGTATTTCTGTGGCATGTCGTGAATTGTTGGTTTCTTGCATGGGTGTGTGTCCTGCCCCACGAATGGAGAAAACATGTTTTCCGGGCAGAGACCCCAACGTTCTCCGTGCTGTGCCCACCGCTCTGCAGTTAACAAGGGTTCAAGAACAGCTAGAACGTGTGAGTGAATGAATGAATGAACGAATGAATGTCCCTACCCTTCGCTGTCCACCCACAGGGCAACCACGCCAAAAGCTTAGCTTCCCAGACTCCTTTGGCCAGGGAAGTTGGCATTTTTCAGCACCACCTATCATGAGATAGAATTAGCTCCATCTCAGACAAGCTCACTCTTTTCCTTTGATCTCTGTACATCGGGAAGCTTGACAGATCAAATGACTTCATATAAAGTCAATCACATGAAGTGACCACCGGCTATGGCCCCTAGCACACGCAATAAACACCCCAGAGCTTTTCACAATCCCATCATCCCTCGTCTCACTTTACAGGAGAGGCTGGAGGGCTAGACTGTTTTCCTCCTCAGTTCCCCCCTCCCCCACTCTCTCTAAAGCAAAGAATGGCCATATAATGTATTTCTGGCCAGTAAGTGCAGACAAAGTCTCTGCAGAAAGCTTCCATCCAGAATGAAAAAAGTCAAAGGTCACAAGAAGAAAGAAATCTCTGGCCACTTTGCCCTTCCTTTTCTTCTAGCTGGAATACAGATGAAAGGAGTGGAGGCACAGCAGCCATTCAGAGATGTGAGGCAGCCAGCATGACAACAGCCAGAGGAATACGGTTGGTAGAAAAGACACAGGGAAGACGTTGGGCTACTGATGGCATCCTTAGGTTTCCGTGCCAGCCAGTCACGGCCCGAATCCCTCCGGGTCTCTAGCGTGTGGTGCCTCTTCACTGGAACCAGCAGGAATTCCATTCTATTGGGTTTGTTAGCCGAATACGAAGCTGACTGACACAGGGACCTTACAGGAGAGTTCTTGCAAGGGTCTGTACTCAAGCAAGATTGCATTGAACTCACAAAGTCAAATAACAATGAACCTACTCTTTTAAAAAGCATGTTGATGGTGGAAGTACTCATGGTCCACCTCGAACAGTGTTAAGAGCACAGTGTATGTGGGATGTTTTACGCCCTTCACTCTGGGTCTGGCATGATGAGGGCTGGAAGTATCCATCTCAGCAGCACCTGTGTTCCAACCCTCTGCATGTATGAAGATTCTAAACTCGGCCAACAGATTAATTTCGCAAGTGCTTTAATTATTTCCATTTCTTTTTTTGAAAATTGATTTTTAGAGAGAGAGGAAAGGAGAGAGAACACCGATTGGCCACCTCCTGCATGCCCCCCACTGGGGATCAGGCCTACAATCTGGGCATGTGCCCTGACCGGAAATCGAACCGGCGACCTCTTGGTGCATGGGTTGATGCTCAACCACTGAGCCACACCAGCCAGACTATTTCCATTTCTTTATAAGATAGACCAGTCTTACAAATAGTTTCTAAAAACTAAACATGGCCCAGAAAAGATCTGTGAAATCTCGAGAGTCTGTTCTGGGGCCACTCTGATCAGCAAAAGGATCTCCCCCTTTTCCTGACCTCTCTTTCCAGCACAAGTGAGAAATGGACTATCCCAGATACACGCTGTCCACTTCGATGGCTCCAACTCACCCTCCATCTTTCACTGGGGATGTCTGACCAGATGAAAAGCTAGTGGGCTGCCCTTTGAGGTAAAGGTAGGTCAATGACAACGGAAACTGTGCCTGTACTGAGCCTTCTTCCCAGGGCAAGATCAGTCACAGCTCATCACATGGCCCCTGCGTCCTTTAGGCGCCCATCAGAGTCATTGGTGACGCTTGGCTGGACACATCCCTCTGTCTGTGCTGGGCACCTATGGCCAGGCGCCCTATGAACGGGCAGCAGCATGTCTGTCCCGTCAGATGGTGAGGAGCCAAGGACAAGGCACATGGGCTCCGTTCAGAGCCGACCTGTTCTTGGACACACACAAGCGCGTGGAGAGATGAGGAGAGATGGGCAGGGACGGTCTTTCTACACACTCGGCACCTCTACGTCTCTTCTTGTCAACTTAGTCATTTCTTTGGCCATCACACATGTCACAGTGACAGCGGAATCCACACCAAACAGCCATTTGGACAAATACATTCCCATCCAAGTGCACTTCCCTCTCAGAAGGGGGAACATAGCCTGTTCCTTTTTTTCACAGTTGCTCCACCCTCTCATCTCAATGGCCGCAGACCAACTTGTTTAGAACATAGAAACGTATAGGAATAAGCCCGGCTGGTGTGGCTCAGTGGTTGAGCATCGACTCATGCACCAAGAGGTCACTGGTTCGATTCCCAGTCAGGGCACATGCCCAGGTTGTGGGCCTGATCCCCAGTGGGGGGCGTGCAGGAGGCGGCCAATGTTCTCGCTCATTGATGTTTCTATCTCTCTCTCCCTCTCCTTTCCTCTCTCTCTAAAATCAATAAATAAATAAAAATAAAAGAAATAAAAGGAACGTATAGGAGTATATAAAAGTTACACTGGACACTGCCTTACATAACTATTTTCCCTCCTGTTTATCCTGATATGGTCTTGCTATTGCATAAAATACTCCTTAGATGACCTAAAGGCACGTAGGGGGAAATGTTCAGCTCAGAAGCACTGAAAATATGTATTGCTGTTATTACAACAGAAAAATGCTCTCGTTTGTGTTCTCCTCTCCTGGCAGGCAGGTGCCATGACGTTTCGCATAAAGAAATAACAATAAAGAGAATAATAGCATCGCCGTGATAATAACTGCTGACATATAGTCATACATTCTAAGTGCCAGCTATTATTCTGTAGTACCTGTGAGGAAGACCCTCAGACGATCACCATTTACAGAGGAGCAAACTCAGGCACAGAGAGGCCAAGCTGCTTTCCCAAAGACACACAGGAAGGGGCGGAGCTGGGACTTAAATCCAGGAGGTCTCCTTATGAAAGTCTGTAGTCGTAACCAACCACACAACGACCTTGTAGTTGATACTATCTGTCAGGGTCGAGGGTCAGTTCTGGATTCAGAGGGAGGTTACAGGTGCCAGTGCCCAGGTAGGAGGTCGTCTGTTAGACCACGCTTTCACAGAAAGTCTCCTTCCAGAAGCGTGCCAGTCCTCAGACCAGTCAGACCCGGACGTGTCCTCCTGCCACACACCCACCTGCGCCCTTCCACACCTCACGGGGAGTGGAAGCCCTGTTTCGTTAGGAAAAGGAATCCTGTCGCTGAAAGTGTTCCTCAGAACCCTATTTTTGAAAGGAAGTAAAAAGTTCAAGGTCATTGTTATTCAGATGGCTGCACTAGCAGCTTGCTTTGGCTCTGTTCGTGGACTGAAAAGAGTGCACCTCAGCCAGGTGGAGGGACCCGGGTGTACCAGCAGGGCGCGGGTCCAGGGAACCCAGAATCACAGGAGGAGCGGGGTCCCACCTGCCTGCCGTGCCTTTATGTTGGGAGACTGTCTTTACTCCACGGGACAGTGATCACACACTTAGGGGTCTGTTGCATTTTCCAAGAGCAGAGACCTGGGAAGCAGGACCCAGATGCTCCTATGGCAAGTGGCTGGGGCTCCAGCGGGGGCCATGGAAATTCAGCCCCTCCCTCCTGCGACTGAGCAAGGGCCACAGGGGGCAGAGACCGCCACACACCACGGGACGGCACAGTCCAGAAAGTGGGCTTCACGTGAAGTCCTTGAGTTAAAGAAGAAACCATCATTTTCATAAGTCCTGTGAAAACCTCTGGGTGAGACAGTTATAGAGGCAGGTGCGTTAAAGGCGCAGAAACAGACCGTCCAAGAGCTACGATGTCTGTAAGTCTGTCCGAAAACAGGACAGAGTGGAACTGGTCTGTGTGTGCAAAGTCACCACTGAGCTTAAAGGTCAAAACAGGCAGCAGCATCCAGAATCAGGAGGGGCCAACCTTATGGGTTTTTCAATCTTCATCATTCCATTTTCCTTTCCTCCCTCTCTCTCTCCGCCTTCTTCCTCTCATTGTGACCGAATAAACCACTCCTACTCAAGACATTCTTGCTTAAAATATATATTGATATTTATGTTTATACTAATGTAGGCTTGTTTATATTTTTATATATTTATCGAAACACCCAGCTCCCAGAAAATTCTGAGTCAAAAATGAGTCTGGAATCCAATTGTTTGGGATCAAATCTTGGCTCTGCCTCCGATTAGCTGTGTGACCTTAAAAAAGATACCTAACTTCTCTGGGCCTCCCATTCTCTATCTATAAGGTGGAGATAATAAATATACGTCCACAGAGGAATACTGTAAGTTTCAGAGGAGCAAATACGTGTGTTAAACACAGCACCTGGTACATTGCAAGTGCTGAATATTGTTAGTAACTTTCATGATCATTCCTATCGATGTTATCATTAAAATAACCAATGCAGCATGGAAGAATGCGTTACCTGGACCTGGTTATGTCGACTCTGAGATTGCTGGTGTTTAATACAATGTGAAAAGTTGGCCAACCAGCTGGGCATGGTAGCTCCCCAAGAGCCATCCTTTGGAAGATGGATGCTTGCTAAGTCAAGGTGTCGGGTCCCCCAGCTGTGTCCAGTCTGGGATCCCACACATGAAGGATGCAATTAAAATCCTGGACCATCCCGACGCAGCTAACCGGAGGGCAGGGGCTAAGCAGGAGTAAAATGCAGCATGCCAAATATAGAAAATTAGGAACATGCAGGGTTGTTGTTTTTTTCTGAGAATAAACAGTGTAAGAATACAAGATATACATTCAAGACTTGAAATACTGTTATATAGAAATGGTGTTATATTCTGAATTTTCTCATGTAAGGGAAATAATTTTATCTGGGTGGCTTAAGTCAGTGGTTCTCAAAGTGTGTTCTGGAGACTCAAGGGGGTCCCCAAGAACCTCTCAAGGTACCCTCAAGGTCAAAACTATTTTAACAAGACTATTAAGACGTTATTTGCATTTTTCTCTCTCACTAGTAGACAAGGATGTTTCCAGAGGGTCTATGACAAATGATACTGCAACAGATAGAATGACAAAGCAGAGGTGAGAACCGCCGTCTCCCATGGAGACGGACAGTGGAGAGGTCTGTATAAATATAAAACAATGCCATCTTCTTGTTACATCTCTGTTTTTAAACATGTGGTTATTTTTCATAAAAATATGTGTTTGCATTACCATATATTGGGTTTATTATCATTATTAAATTAATAGTAAGTCAGTATTTTCAAATCCTCAGTTTTAACTTTCATTATGGTAACCAGAGAGATCTCACATAAAGAAAAATTCTTCAGAGCCCATGGTTCTGTTCAAGAATAGAGCTTATTTTTAAGAAGTATCGAGACCAAAACTTTTGAGAACCACAGTTTCAGCCATAAGAGAGTTTGAAACCTCAAAATGCTAACAGTGTGAGCTGTCCACCACTCAGCTAGGCCCTTCTTCAAAGGTGGTCTTCAGAAACCCCTCAGGCAGGGGGCGGGGTGCCGAGGGGAGACAGCGTGGGCATTAGTGCCTCTAAGTTCTTCACCAACTCAGATTGCACAATTCTCTGCGGGAGGAATTGAGAAGGGACCTCACTGAGAGTACGGTTCTCACCAGGCTGGTGAGAAAGTCAGCAGAAAGGCCTGTGGTTAGGGCTGAGGCGCGAAGTGTGCTCTCTGAGCGTGTGCTGGTGGGGTGTCTGGGGAGGCCGGGGTGCTCGGCGCCCAAGGCCCCTACGTTTCCTAAGAGGCCCTCTTCCAGGAGGATGGAGACTGGCCTCCCTGATGACCTCACCAGTCTCGCCAAACATTCCAGAAACGGACAGTGAAGAGCTTTTCAAAGAGAAACATCGGCAGAAGCACACAGGATTCTCTTCCAGACCCCGGCACAGCTGACACCTCGGCGACCTGTCCTCGTGGTCCTGGGCCACGGGCGTGTCAGCTCCGAGGGTGTACATCTTCCTGGCTGCTTCCCTACAGTTTTCCATCTCAGTCTAAACAGCTGCATGGAGATAAGTGTGCAGAGCACGTGAATGCAACTTACAGAAGAAACGCAAGAGACGACAGGCAAGTGGAAGAAACACAACAGAAATCGAATGCAGTGCAAGACAGACGTTTGAGAAATGCCCTGTATCTGTGGAACGAACACGTACTCGGAAACCATGAAAAGCAGAGAACAGCGATTTCGACTCCGACAGCTGTGTGGAAGAGGAAACTCAGGTGGACAGCCAGGAAGGGCACGTGCCAGAGGAAGGCTGGGGAAAGCCATCTGTTAACACGCAGAGAAAGGCTGAAAATAGTCCTAGTTCTTGCCACAGGAATTCTAGGTTGATGGCTCTAAAAGAAACAGTCAGGTATCTACGGGCAAGGAGTGCTGGAGAATGATATCACTTCAGGAAACCGTCCTTTGGACTACACTGATTTGGTCAACAGACATGCCTTGTCCGTCCCCTCGGACGCCCCTCTTGTGTCCTCAGAATAAGCACCGGCCCTGTGTCTCCACGGTGGGGTACCTCCATGGCTGGGGAGTGGGGGGTCACACAAGGAGCTCCCCCTGGGAGGAGCACACACTTCTGATCGCTGCTCTGCTGCTGTCCCCTGGCAGAGAGTGACCTTTGCTTGTGCTGATGGTTACAATGTATATAATTACTATGCGTATGTAATTCCTCAGCAATTACTGGCTAGGATAGAGCAGGTGTCGAGTGGTGACTGGCCAGAGAACAAGGCAAGGTCTAAATGCAAGGAAGCTGACGTCCTTCTTGGAGATCTGAGAGCCGGCAGACACTGCTTCGGGCCCAAGGGTCTCCCTGGTCCGTCCTAACCAGCCTCTAGTTCCAGCCTGAAGGAATGGAAGCTCACACGTCTAAGAGTGGTCCTATTACCTGGAAGAACTTGCTCCTTAATTGTAAGTTCATCATTCAGACTTTTTTTTTTTTAATGTTCTTTTGAAACACCTGGGAAGAAAATACTTTTTCTCTTCATTTCTTTTTCTTTATTGATTTTAGAGAGAGAGGAAGTGAGAAGGAGAGACAGAAACATCGATGAGAGAGAACATCGATTGGCTGCCTCCTGCATGCCCCCCACTGGGGATCGGCCCACAGCCTGGGCATGTGCCCTGACCAAGAATTGAACCGGCGACCTCTTGGTGCATGGGTCGACGCTCAACCACCGAGCCACACCGGCCGGACACTTTTTCTCTTCATTTTGGAGTCTATTCTATCAGATACCCCATTGTCCCCCAAAGGCAGAAGGCTGCCTCCCAGTTCTGCAAGGTGGGCCATGGGGCTTCCTCAACTCAACCTTCTCAAGTGGTTGGACTAAGAAGATACGTACTTTTTCTTCTAAAAACGTACTCCAAAGAAAAGGGAGACTAGGCTCTCTTTACGAATTATCAGGAAAAGCAACCAGAACACTGGGCTACTCTTTCTGAAGTCTTTGCAGGGGGCCTGAAGGATCATGACTTTCCAGAAAGAACAGAAGAGAAATGCCACCAAGTCTTGTTGTGTGTGTGTGTGTGTGTGTGTGTGTGTGTGTGTGTGAAGAGAGAGAATTTCTATTTATTATCCCAGGTGACAGATACCAAAATGTTAACCACCTTTTTGGGGGTGAGAAGGACAGGAAAGGGAGGAGGAGGTAATATAGTTCCTGTAGTCTGCGCGTCAAGGAAGGCTTTGCAAAATGTATCACTTCACAGAAGAAACCTTTCTCCTCCCCAGCGGGCCAGTCAGGCAAACAAACATTCCACCCTCCCCATGTTCGTCTCAGGAAGCTAGAAAAAAGGGGGTGCAAAAGTTTTGTCAGAACGTTTCCCAACTTCCGCTTCGGAACTGTCAGAAACTGGAAGCAGCAGAGACTGTGAAAAATGAAAACCTTGTTTCTTTCTGTAAAATGACAATTACATTTCTTTCTTTCTTTTTTTTTTTTTTGCAAGCTCACAACACTTAGTATACTTCCTTCAGCTGTGTTTGGGATTTTAGCTGAAGAGCTACAATGAATCTACTTTTATTTAAAGTGAAAAGCTAGTCTACCCTGGACAGCCTTTAGCTTAGCTTGGGGGAAAATAAAATCACCACTGTTCGGCCGCAATAAAAACAGAAAATGAAACTTTTAATGGGTCGTCAGATGGGAGGGGGGCCGGGAGGATGGGCAAAAAAGGTGAAGGGATTCAGAAGTACAAATTGGGTTGGACTGGCAACCTCAGAGGGAAGGGGGGAGGGGGCAGGAAGAGATAAACCAAGGAACTGATATTCGTATATGGACACAGACAATAATGTGGGGAAGGCAGGAGGGGGGCAGGGAAGAGGGGATTAATGGGGGGGGGGGAAGTGGGGACATCTGTAATACTTTCAACAATAAAGATAAACCAAAAAATAAAAATAAAAACACCAGAAAATGGTAGGGCTTATAAAAATGGAGTTTCTTTAATAAAAGCATCTAAAGCCCCAGGGACCTGGCGACAGGATTCGGTATCAGAAAAGGTTTTTTTTTCCTCCAAAACCATTTCATCAGCTAGTGAGCTTGGACAAACTTAATTTTCTGAAAGATGATCAGCACCGCGATTAGGAAAAAGAGACCCAGCTGATTTGCTGTGCTCTGGCTGTGGACCTCAGTCCAAAGTCTGCTTTACCAGAAAAAGACCAATTGCCACGTTTATTCTGCATGTTGCGGAAATAGGAGGACCGTGATCTGAGCCGTTTTATGGTGGAATTAAGTGTTGTGCACACACAGGAAATAGATCTTCCAATTTAAGCACCATGGATTTTCCCTGGCTAATTTGGTCTCTTTGTCTGGTGAGCAGCACTGCGACTGCGCCCAGAAGTCTGCCGACTTGAGCGAGTTCTAGTCACAGGATGTGGCCGCCTCAGTGTTTATCTGCATCTGGCAGAACAGAACCAACCTCTCCGCGCAGTCAGCTTCCACTTTACAGCAACCAAACTTTCCCTGCGCGCCCGCCCCCCACCCAACCTCCACGACGCGCATTTCTCGTAAAACCACAAGGCAGTCAACTTCCTCGGGGAACTGGTACAATCCTGGCAAACAAGGGACCCTGTGGTGGCTGCACAGTTCACCCCTAGCTGTCAGGCCTGGGGTCTGCGGCCAGACAGGGTGCTTGGTGGCCCTTCACAGCCCATACACCGAGTCTCCCGGAGGCTGTCCCCTTTTCCTGGTGGGTGTCTGCACCCAGTGGAAAAAAATGAGGGTGCATGAGCAAAAGAAAGAAGAAACAATATCTTTCCATTTAAAAACAAGTGAATAAGTGTCTCTTTCTTCCCTGTGCAAAGAAGGAAAAGACATCTGTGACCCTTTGCAACAATGAAGCATTTGCTATGTCTCCTGGTCAATGTATCAGCAGCAGCACCCCCCCCCCCCAAAGGACATGGTCTTAGGAGGAAACCTGCTCCGTGCACACCTCTGATCTGGAGGGAGGCCTCTTCATTTACGAGATGATGACCAAATGATGCTCTTGCTACAACTGGTAAATAAAAATAATTCTTTTCTTTTTTTAATTTAAAAAAAATTTTTTTTTTCTTTATTGATTATAGAGAGAGAGGACGGGAGAGGGAGAGAGATAGAAATATCAATGAGAGAGAACATTGATGGGCCACCTCCTGCATGCCCCCCACTGGGGATCGGGCCCACAACCTGGGCATGTGCCCTGACCGGGAATCGAACTGGCGACCTCTTGGTACATGGGTCGATGCTCAACCACTGAGCCACACCGGCTGGACCACACATAATTCCAATAGGAAAAAAGTGCCATTGCGGGGAGTGGATGTTTACTTTGTTTTGTAAGCTTTCCTGGACCTTTGTGATACGTAACATCTCATGAGTACTACAAACCCCACGCCCCACTGTGAATATTTCTGATGGTTTTCTCTAAGTTTCTAAACATTGTTCGATGTCCCCTTGGGTCACTGTGGCACCCTACAAACCTCCTCTGAGCAACGTGGGTGGGAGCTTTCTGACGAAACGTCCAGGAGGTCACCACGTGGCGAGGACCGCTCCAGGTCACTGCCGCTTGAGTGCTGCAGGAACGGTTTCAGCTCTGCCAGCCGCTCCCAAGGGGGGCGGTGAGAGGGACGGCTCTGCCGGAGAGGGATCGGGCAGCACCTGGAGACGGTTTGGCTGGGACACAGTGGGGGAGGGGACGGAGGGGGGGCGTGATCCTGTGCCTCCCTTGCCAAGGCCAGGATGCTGCTGAACATCCCACAAGGCACAGGACAGCCGATTATCCAGCCCCAGCATCCATCGGGCCAAGGCCGAGAAGCTGGACAAGTCATTCATGTCACCGAAAAAGGGACCGTGTCACTTAATCAACACCATGCCTCAGAACCTGAGTCCAGGGAAAACGAATCAGTGACAGAGTTGGGGTCAGACTGCTCCTTGCTTGTTGAAGCCGGTACTCATCTCCTTACATCTCCTTACCCACGGTTAACCCGCGAGATTCCGAAGGACTCGGCACCCAAGGCCCTCCGTTTGCGCTAACGAGTCATGAAGTGTGTTTTTGAGCTTCAGTGTTCCCATTTGTAAAATAGACGAGCTAAAATTGGTGATTTCTAAGGTCTCTTTTCTCTCTCAGATGGTATTATTGTGTAGATAAGGGTGCTCCCATTAGAGTAGTCTCCAAATTTCCAAATTCCTTTTCTCTCTTTGGAAACTTCTCTAGGAATCCCGGCCCAAATAAAAGCAGAAAATATCACTGGTAATTCAAAGAAAAAAAAACAAAAAGCCCAGAGTCCTGAGCGATGCCTGACCGTAGGAAATAGTGGGGAGAGCTTGAATAATTCTCTGAGCATAAGTGACAGGCGTACTCCCACGGTCGATTGTTTTCGTGGGAAGACCAGTTCTTCTGGTCCTTTTCTATCCTGTGTACATACTCACTTATTTTGACTAAACAAAACATATAAAAACTGTAAACATGAGAGAAAATCAGCCATGTAGACAGCCAACGGTTGTTCCTGAGTTAATTGAATTGGTTTGGCAGCTACAACCCAATGAGACATTTCCTGAGATCAAAGTTTCCCAGAGTTTTCATGGCTCTGTAATTCATACTTAGTGATTTTAATACTGTAGACAAGACAAATTGATCAGTGTTTAACATTTTCATTTTAAAACTCATGTATTTACAGAGAGGAACCCAAGTTGCTTGTTCTAGGCTATATTTTTCAGGCCAAAGAGTTTAGTAGACTAAGTATTACAAGAGACAGAAAGCGAAACTGTAACTAGCGCTTGTAACCTCTGTGCACAAATGTTGGGAGTACCGTAAAACATCTAAGTCCTAATTTTAAATCCTCTTCCATTACAAAATAAAAGAATGAAATTTCCCATGTCAGATCACTTCATTCCACAACCCAAATCTCTTTCAACCAGAAGAAATTAAGCTATCATTTTATTATTATTTTTTTTTAAACACAGAAAGAATTTTAATCTGGTCCATGTGACATCATTATTGTTAACCTCTGGACATTTTAACAGCATTTTGATGGATCTTAAATCCATTAACACTATAAAGGAAAACATCTGTGGTCCTAATACTTTCTAGAGCGGCTCCTTAATATTGTTTTTAAAGGGAGTTTAAAACGTATTTAATTAAAAAAAGCCATTGAAAATTCCATAATTCATTGTGTGTTAAAACAGTAGATATTAAAATCATGTCAATTTCATTAACAGACATGAGGCATGGGTATCAGTTAGAGAGGGTTATTAGAAAAGTCAGCGGAAGGAAATGTTTTCTCGTCCGTCAAGTCCAGATGTTTAGCCCATAAAGCAGAGGCTTGGAGCGAGAGGTGGGTTGGGGCATCGAATATCCTTAAGAAGTGTCACTTCAGAGAAAATTCATGGGCAAGGAAACCCAGGAGAGGTTTTTAAATGATTTACGCTTTACTTTCATTCTAAAGGAGTTACAGTAATTATTTTCTAAGTAAAATAGGGAATGGAGTAATGGATGGCGTAAGATGAGAGGCACAGGAATTTCTCTTCCCAGAAACAGCATCAGGTAAATATTTTCATTGAAACCATAAAGGTTACTTTTTAGCAAAATATAGATCCATGATAAGCATTTTTTTTTTTTAATAAACTGATGAAATATAAACTGAAGCAAAGATTGTACCAAACCATGGCCATGGAGTGCACTGACGCTTTCTCTTCCTTCGTCTATTGGCTCTTCAGTAGATGCAGAAGGTTGTAGCATCGTTTAATCACAAGCCGGCAGTCCACACTGACTGGTCGAACATGCCAGATGTCTGCCCTTAGATTTACAGACCAATAGGTGAACCATTTCTTCTCTTTTTAAATCCAGATTTCAACTTTGATTCCAACTCTTCGAGTGAAACACCAAAAGGGACGCCAATGATAATAGTAGGAACTCAACTTCCTTCCCTCCTGGTTGTCCAAACCCTTCAGACTATAACCTGTATTACTCCATTTCATCATAATGAATGGGGTACCAACCACCCTCTACTTAGAAATACAAATATTGAAATGTAGCTGAAGAGAAGGCAGTCTATTAAGGACAACAAAAAAGTCACTTTGCATTCTTTGAGCATCATGCTTTCTTTCTTTTTTTTTTTTGCTTTTTTCCCCTTTTCGAAAGCCTCTGGGCAGTAAATTAGTGTTCATGGAGACTCTTTCGTGTTACAGTGTTCCCGAAAACAGAATATGAGACAACTGCAAAGTTTGCATTTAACAACCGAAGGTATTTCTATTGCTCCCATGTCTGGCCTTTGAAGTGCCCTCTTGTTGAATTTCCAGAACTCTGAGGTTCTCCGTGCTTTGGTCCACTGGCCACCCCCAGCCCGACTTTCAGCCCTGCCCTCAACAGACCACCACCGTCTATGCTTAGACCAGGGAGAGCCTTCACTTCCAAGGCCTCGGTGGCTTTCTGTCATAGGCCACCCTGAACAACTCTCGTCTTTCTCTGTGTGAGAAGCTCCCTTTCTGGGACCTGGAGTTGGACTCGTGGGTTCCAATCATCCTCGAGGGGCCCGATGTCCAGGGAGCGGCCCAGCCCCTCACACTGAAATGATGAGATTCCTCTTTTATTGAGAGAGAAACTCAGGTCCTTCATTCATCTTCGGCCTGGAGACCACGGGCAACACGTGACCTTAGCTGGCACAACGGAGCTAACCTAACTGAGAACAGATCACTCGGGCTCACAAGGCTTTCCCCTCCTGAGGACGTGAAGGCAGCTAGGGCTTCCTGGCTCCCTGACCCGAGGGCCCGCTGCGTGGTTATCTGCCCCCGCACTCTAAGGACTGCTGTCCATAGACTGGTCCCTCCTCGGTCTCTCTCTGGAGCCGAGGTGGATGTTCTGAGACCACCGCCTTATGTCCTCATGAACACTAAGCAGGAAGAGAACGCAGGCTCCTGGGCTGAGCCTGTCAATAGGATCCGACCGTCGAAATCCCAGCGAGCTGCCCAGACCTCTGATGGGCCCATTTTTCGACGTAAGCAAACCACCACCGTTCAAAACTGAACATCACGTTGGGATGACTTCGTCTTTGATTTAACTGTGGTTGTGTTTTCCTCTCTGAAGTCTCGTGACCAAGGATGGTTGGAATCTTAAGTGAATACTCTGAAGACTGGGAATCAAAAGGGACAAGGAAATCGAAGGCTGAAGGGCCCTGGGGGAGATACTCCCTGGAGGGTCCCTTTCCTCTCCTCGCTCCTTCTTTCTCAGTTTCATCACTTAAAATGAGAACGAGGAAAATTCACTTGAACTATTCTCTTTCAGGACATGTAATCAGTACATTTCATGGTAAATGTCAGGAAACAAATGAACACGTTTACTTAAGGAAAAGTACAGGCTAGACTCCGTAATGATTTGTATACGTCAATTAAAGGAGACCACATTTATATAAAATTTTGAGAACGGGTCCCTGGCATACGGTAGCACTATTTTTCTTATTAGCTAACTATGTCTCTTATTAACGAACTACCTACCAGTTACTGTAAAAACAAGTTGCTCTAAATAGATACCTCTTTTAAGAAAACCTGCCAAGTCTAAAATTAAAATTTTATACACATATGTTCCCAAGAGAATACATCTCTATTTGTATGCCGGGTAATTGCCAAGGTTATTAGGTCCCACCTAATAGAAGCCCCAGTGATAACCTATTCTTTTCCAAATTTCTGAAAGATACAAAATTTGATTCAGAAAGAAGACTTTTACGTAACTCTCGACAAACCTCCCAACCTGTCCATGTCCTGGCTTCAATAGTTTTAAAAATATTTTTATCAATATGCATCAAAACATAATACACCCCCACAAGGGACTCTGCTGGGTATTATTTCTTGTAGACATCTTTAATTACATTTCTAATCATTAGTCTCTCAATACAGTCTACATCGCTTTTATTAAAACAAGTTATCTTGTTCTTTCTCTTTTTAGTATTGAAGCAAGCAATATACGTGATACTGCATTTTTGCAAATATTGTTGTATATTCCTACACACTTAACTTTGCTGGTGCTATTCAAGCTAAACAGGGGTGTTTGACAATAACTAGGATGCTCACAATCAACCTTCCAAGAAGAGACGTGAATGTTGACTTTTTACGGAATTAACTGGATTCTCACTATGTCAGCAAGTATGCTCAGCTCTTCACGGCCATCAGATCTTTTCTCCAACACCCGAAGCAAAATGCTTTTCTCCTCTTCCTCTCTGCCTCCCCTTCTCACTTCTTTTCCTGCCTTCTCCTCCCAACTCCTCCAAATACGACGCGTGTCCGGGCTCAGGGTGAGTCCCCTGGACGTGTCCGGCTGAATGTGCTCCTACCCTGTCACACTTGGTCCCTTGGCTTTACGTTCCCCCCCGCACACAGTGCCTTGCAGACTGACGAGTCAGTGACCTCTAGACCTCTCTAGTGGGGTGTCTGATGAGAATTCAGGCATTACTGAGGACAAGGCACCACCCTGAGGACCTGGCCGTAGCTGGGGTGTTTCCAGTCCAGTTGCTTGTTGGAAAACAATGAGTCATTCTGTTCGGTGTAACTTCTGACCTCCCGCCCACACGGCGAGGTTCTTGCTCCCCTTAACTCCTTGTTTTCTCCCACCTTCACCGGTCTCCCTCCCACCAAGCTGGCTCCCAGCTGCTCCCCTGGCTTTGACTCACTTCCATTGTAGCCTCCTCCCAGCAGCCAGGGTGATCACTGAAATATAGAAGTAAAATGAGGACACTGTCTACTTAACACTCCCAAATGGCCTCTTCCCATTCCCCTCTGGGCAGAATCCAAACTCTTCCTGTTTCCCTCCAGGCCCCGCAGGCCGCCTCCCCTGCTTCTCACAGCACCGTCCCTCCCACACGGACTCAGCCTCACCCACCCCCGGGTGCACCTGCCCCCGCCCCCAGCCTGGAGCCCGCCAAGCTTCTGCTTCTTTCTGAAGGGCCTTTGCACCTGCCAGCTCCTGTTCACACACAGCTTCGCATCCTGTCGGCCAGAGGGGAGCTGAACGACACCTCTGCAGGGAGGTCTTTCTGGGTCACTCTGTGTAAAGGGCCATTTACTCCCCTCCCCCCAATCTGGCCTGTCCCTGTACTATCACACTGTGTCATTTCACAGCTCCTATCAGGATCTGACATTTTCTTATTTGTGTTTGTTGTCTCCCTTGCTAAGAGGCCAGCT
The DNA here is from genome assembly GCA_030848825.1 of Tadarida brasiliensis. NCBI lineage: Eukaryota > Metazoa > Chordata > Mammalia > Chiroptera > Molossidae > Tadarida > Tadarida brasiliensis. The sequence goes on along the minus strand of CM061278.1, from coordinate 25,143,889 downwards.
TGTGAAAGTTGGTGCTTTTCTGTTTTATTTTCACGCGTGTGCACTTCAAATAGCTCCAGGCACCCAGTAAGAGCCCCATCAACAACCGTTGAACCAATGAGTACAACCATCTCACTTCATCACTACGGCTGTTCTGCCCATTGTACAGATAAGGACACTGAGGATCTGAAAGGTAAGACCCTCATGTCTCATGATGGGAGAGCCCAGAACAGAGTCCGGGGGAGATGTCAAGGACGGACCCTTAAGCACTTCAAAAGTCGAGCTTGTCTGCCCCCAGCATTTCATCGAATTACTTTCATTCGTTCTCCGACCCTTTTCATTGGCTCATCTGCTTTCCTCCCACCAGTTCCTCTCACAGCCAAAACGCAGAGCCGACACCTTCTGCTCTGTTCATTTTTGCTTAGCCCTGACATAACTTGATCATACCTAACGTATCAATAAGTAAATTCAGAAAATAAAAGCATGACCACTGAAAAGCAGAAAGACTTAAGGTTTATTAGAAGTCAGTGATCATCTTCATTTAGAAAACAAAAGGAGACTTGGAAACCTAAGTGGAAGAAGCGGAAGTAGGACTTGGGGTCTCCATCATCTAACTGGCAACCCCCAAGCATCCTAGCCTGCAAACAGTGAGCACACATTCCTTCCATTCCCCCTAAGTTATAGCCAACCCTTCTGGAGAGGAAATCCACAGGACAGCATCCTAACCCTACCCCTAACCCACCTGATGCTTTCAATATGCCCCTTGGATTCATATGGAAAGATTACCTGTATCTAAACTTTCTGGAATAAGATGAGAACCTCAAGTGTTTCTCATGATCAAAGTGTTCAGCAAAGGTCAAATTACTTCCTTTGCACTTAAAAAAAAAAAAAACAATCTAAACACTTTGGTGAAGCAGTCAATGGCTTTCACTTTATGTAATATCAAAAAGCTATTATGAGGTGGGGGGAAATCCATTCTTTCCACCGCAGCCCTCCGCTCGGCACCGGCTTTGTCAGCTCCTTGCCAGGAGGAGAACAGGCCACCTTTGTGTCATTAACGTGGCATCCACCCTCACCGTCAAGACAAGTTAATCAAAGACGCCCCCTTGCTTTTCATGAGGAACACGTGGTCTAGCCGACTTAGATCTTGCCACAGACAAGGAAATGGCTCAGTGCACCTTGTCCACAATACAGACAATTCAGGTGGACGGGGCTTAAATGTATGTTGCACGCAAACGGCCTCGGAGAAAGTCCTCACTGCCCTTTGGTCGTGGTGGTGTTTGCCCACCATCAGGAGACCTAGTCCCCAGTCACCTGGCTACGAAGCAGGCCACTGAGAATGCTGAGTGACCCCGTGGGAAAAGAATAAACCTAGAATCAGAGAGACCCAGGATGAGATCCCCCTCCTCCCCCTGCCCCCATCTCCTACTCCATGAGCTGGTGACCTTAAAACATCACTGTGAAAGATCAGCCCCAAAAGTTAAGCATTTATTTATGTGGTATGTGTGTACGTTTTAACATTCCTCTCCAAATAAATATTTTACTTTCAGTTTAAATGACAAAACCAACCAAAACGAAATGGGACCATTGGCTGGCTCCGCTCCCCCTCAGCCACCTTTATTTATTAAATACCTGACAGTCATCTACTGACGGCACACTCAAGAAATCTAGTTGGAACAGGGGCCTTGATGCAGTCTGGCAAGAACAGAGTTCTCAACTCGTGCATTATGTGTAGAGTCAAAAATAATACTTTTTATTTACAATTTCTAAAGACTGGGAGCACAAATAATTATCTGTTACAAAAGAATATCAGTTTAGGAGAAAGCTGATGGAAATGTGGGGAGATTTAAAACCTCATCTCCAGGCAGCCCCCGCCACAGTGAGATTAGCGACCTCCACAGTGAGATTAGCGACCTCCCGGGGATAAGCATGGATGTGAGCTTCTCAGCTCACAGCACACGGCGCGCGGAAGGCGATGGTTCACAAAGTGAATCAACCAGCCGATAACTAGATTGAGCCAACCTGGAGAAATGAAACAGGTGGAAAGAGTTTCGGGGATGGCTACCGGGAATCTGTGAACTTACTACTGCCTATTCATTCATTTGGGTGTTTCTCAAATTGCCTACAGCGATCGTGGTTTACTTAGGAAAAACCTGGGCTGTTCAGCGCTATACACAGCACGTGACTGCAAGAGAGAAAGACAGAGGGGGAGAGAGAAAGACAAACAGAACGGTAGCAAGGATGTTACGCCATTTTCTTCTTTCTCCTATTTCCTGAAATTTTCTATCATGTACAGATTTTACATGAGTCACCCACTTCAATAACAACAAGAAAAGGGCAGAATTAAGACTGTGTTTAGGAGTTGTTCAATACTGTCTATATACAGGGTGGGGTCACACTGTCAGGCCATCCATTCATTCAACCGACCAGCGCCCTGACCTGCAGGGGCTCTCTGGTCAGTGGGTCCAAGGTGGCTGCACAGGCTCCCCAGCACTGGCCGGCAGCCACAGAAGGGTCCCCCAACACCGTCACTCACGGGCTCATTCTCTACCCGGGAGGGCTGCCAGAACTAACCTTTCAATGGCAATTATAATTTGCCCAGTTAAAAAGAGATTCAGAGGACAAGCTATATCATTAATGGGGGGAAATTGGGGACAGTCATTGTGTAAAATTTGCTACCTTTTGTGCAAACTTAAGGAAATCATACATTTGTATTCACTGCCATGTCTGTAGTGCACACACACACACACACACACACGTATGTATATAAAATAAATAGAAAATAAAGATATGGAGGTGAGAAAAATCAGCATGGCCAACCGTTTGCAGACAGCAAAACTTACAGTTTTAGGAAAATACCAGTTAACAGCGAGAGCACATGCTCAGTGTCACAGAGTGGTGACAGGTGGCGCTGGGGGCGTCTGGGGGGGCTGGCGAAGAACTGTGGGTGCCACGGAGTAGCTTGTATTACTTTTAATGTATCTTGTTGTTGAGAGTATTGTGTTTTTCTAAGCGCAGAGACCAGTGGAGGGCGATTTGACACCTTATTTGGGCCCCACCCACCGCTGTACATTGAGAACATTTTAAATTAATTATGTTCATTCAGTCTCGTTCCTTTCTGCCCCATCGTTTAGTGAGAAGTCGGCACAGATGTGGAAGCTAATCAGAAGAACAGCACAGCAATGAATAAGAATTAAAATATAGCCTGGTCAGTGTGGCTCAGTGGACTGAGCGTCGCCCCATGGACTGAGAGGTCCCGGTTCGATCCCCTGTCAGGGCACATGCCCAGGTTTCAGGCTCGATCCCCAGTGGGGGGCGTGCAGGAGGCAGCTGATGGCTGTTTCTCTCTCACATCGATGTTTCTCTCTCTCTCCTTTCCTTTCTCTCTAAAAAAAATCAATAAAAACATATTTATAAAAAACAATTAAAATATCACAATTCCAGACTACACAACAGTCCCATCCGGTTTTCTAAAGTGTTCATTGGCTGAGAAATAACCAAAACTCTCAAATCTCAACATGAATCTTATTAATAGCTCTCAACTGCAAAATGAATGTTACTGATACAAATATCAACACATAAATTGGAGAATAGCTAAGACTACCCAAGCTAAAGTTTGACAAAAGTAAAAAAAAAATTACATAAATTACTTTTTGTGTAACATTAAAATGCAAAAGAAAGAAAGAGAGAGAGAGAGAAACTAGCAATGGCAAGAATTGCACACAAGAAATATTGTTTCTGGCTAAATAGAAGAATTAAACCCTTTATGGAAAATCAAGTTCTGTCTGATTTGCCAATAATTACGCTTATGAAAGGCAGAACCATAAAGGAAATCCCCAGAGGCATAAACTATAATCAGTAAAATGATGTGGATAAAAAATCATTCATAAATTTAATAGTAATTATAAAAGTTAAATGAAAATTGATTTTGTTGAGCATTCGTTCAGGAAAATAAAAATAAAAATGGAAAAAATGGGTAATGATCTAATCAGGCTCTATATAAAAAATACTCAGGGAATTAAATTGGCTTAATAGAATTTTTTTCCCTGTGAAACCTGTCCTCAAGGAAAACTCATAAATGTTGGAATAGTCTAATTAAATGTTTATTTTCACAAAAGCTGAGTCAAAACACTTGGAATCAAAATTATGGGCTCGGAGCGTTCTCTCGCCCACAGGAAGCGTGCGGGAAGCATGTGCAAAGGTGAGTCTCACCTTCGCAGGGGCTGCCCTGAGGGGCAGGTGTGCCACAGTAGGGGTGGAAAGGAAACAAGATCGTTTCCATCAGAACTGATAAGATTCCCAGCACAGAGTTGAGAAAGAGGGTGGATTCCAAACTACTTACAAGGCAGAATCCAGACTGTCCTGAAAAACTCCTAAAATGGAGGAATCCGAGCTAAAAGAATTCAGAGATCTTTAAGAACATATTCCTCTGCCACAGATTCTTAAACTGCCTCCTGGAGTCATGTAAAGGATGAGGTGTGATCTAGAATCATGTTCTGATGGTCAAAGCCTCGAGCTGGGACTTCATGGGGCCACAGAAATAATATTCACAGCTTTGCAGAGTATCTCATAATTCTCAAAGCATTTTCACAAATATGACTACTTTTAATACCTACACAACACTCTATAGATGAGGAAAAGGGTGTCTCCAAGATGGAAAATAGTTTGGGTCAAGATCACACAATTTATAGAATTAGATCTCCAGAACAGTCTACCCTGCCACATGATCTTACTTATTTATGGAATATAATGAACAAAATAAGCTGGCAATCCAAATAGATCCAGAGACATGGAAGTAGGGAACAGATTGACAAACCTCAGAGGGAAGGGGGGTAGGGGAGGGAAGAGATAAACCAAAGAACTTATATGCATATATGCACAACCGATGGACACAGACAACAGCATGGGGAAGGCAGGAGGTGGGTGGGGGCAGGGAGGAGGGGGTCAGTGCGGGAATAGCTGTAATACTGTCAACAATAAAGTTTTTTTTTTTTTTTTAAATAGTCCACTCTCCAAATACAGTGATATTCTCCAACTCAAAATGGCTCCTGACTTCCCATGATGCTTACTATTTCTTTATTCAGTAAAGATTTTTTTTTTTTTTTACTTTAAGGGGAGATATTTAAAATCTAGTGACCACACTTTATTGTCATGATATCATCGCTTTGATATTATCTTTTGACATCACTGTTATCTACATTAAGTCCCTCTGATTGACTTTCGAGACGATCAAGTTTCCATAGGCTTTGTTTTTGTTTTATTTATAATGCGGTGAGTTTCTTCTAGTCTATCAGGGAGGTTTACGTTCCCTTTACCAGGTGTTCATTTCCAGGTGCTCATCTGAATGGCACTCAACTCTCGATTTCTGCTCCAGGGTTAGCAGGTTGCTTTTTGGGAGGGTTGAGAATTTTCCTCCAGTTGCCCACACTTTGGTTGGGAGGAATTTTTCAAATATACTAAATGGTGATCGTTTTCACTCACACATTCTAGCACACCATATGCATGAAATTGAAGTTTTCATAAAGTGACTTTTTTCAACTTCAGAGACTCCTTTTCAGCAGGAAATAAATGTTTCATCTTTACAGTGTATAGCTAAGTGCCACAGAAGAGGCTGACGTCTGTGTGAGTTTGGAGCTCCAGCAAAGAATCTAAGGGACCTTATACGCATGTACGCATAACTGATGGACATGGACAACAAAGCTGGGGATGGGGTGGGGGGATGGGGAGGAGGGTGTCAATGGGGAAAAAAGGAGAAACATCTGTAACAAAAATAAATTAATAAAAAATAAATAAATTAAAAAAAAAAAGAATCTAAGGGAGATGTTGATTCTCTTATTATCTTTCCAGAAGTGGATCAGCTGAAGAACTGTGAATGCACATGGCTGATGCTTGTGTAGTTCACTAACATTGACTCTGTGTCCCTTATGCTTGTCCTGGCTGAAAGAGTGGGGACGTTTTGTTGCTCTGTGTTTTCTTGTTTTCGTCGTGGTTACTGAACACACAGTACTCTGCCTCCAGTAGCCATTCCCAAGACCCTTGACAGACTGAAGCTGAACTAGTACCCTGACATGTAAAAATGGGATGCATACTAAAGATTGCAGGCAACAACTAGATATTTTCTCCTGTGAATACTGGTTAGGGCCATGTACACAGAGTATCATAGTTACCATCATTTTTCTCCCTGTACATTTCAGCATCATGCAGAAATAGCTGTCAACCACATCACACTGCTGAATGAATAGCCTGCGATGTTTAATTTTTTTCCCTTGTCCTTCCCTAAAGACTTTGTGGATGCAAAAGTCACAGCGCTAATCCCTGGGTAACAGGAAGCAAGCCTGGGTGTCGATCATCGACAGAGCTATTTAGACTAGACTGAAATGAAGTTTGAACTGTGATTAAGTTAAATGCTCACTCCGGTTTGCTCCTGCGTCAACATCCCCACCAACTCACGACGGGAAAAGAGCAGAGAGATTTCTTTCTCAGCACCAAGGTGACTTACACACATGTGCTCTGTCCTCAAATCTCATTTACATTTGCTCTGTGCTTTCACCAACAAAACCCATCAGCCAGGCTGCAAATCTGCTCTGGACTCCCTCAGCCTGAAATCCAACGTGATGATGTCTAGTAAGAAATGATGCCCGGACTCTCCACCAGCTCCCTTGTGCTCACAAGACAACGTGTAGGGTGCGACATCTCCCATCTGCCCTTGGAACAGCCCTGCAGCACGAGCCCCAGTGTCCACGGCAGGGCAGCCCCTGACCCGCTGTCCTGTCCCCCGGCTGGAGGACGAGCTCCCCCTCCATCCCACCCCGATTCCTCTTCGCCTCTGGACCTCAAGAACCAGCCTGACCCACCACGGGAATGCCATCAGCAAGGGTGTTCCACAGAGCAGGCCAAGGAAAACTTAGGAGCGACATGGTTGAACTCTGAAGTTTGAAGAAGTCAGACGCTCTTCCCAGGTAAGAAGTAAAATGGGAGATGGAAGAAGAAACCAGGGAAAGAGGACCCGTCCACGAACGTGTAGACCCAGTTTCGACAAAGTTGTCTGACGGCCTCCATCTCACTGTGTGTGTGTGTGTGTGTGTGTGTGTGTCTGACCAGGTTTTTGGTCTTATGTCTCTTCCTCCGTCTGTCCTCTCTTCCCGAATGGTTTCTCCTCCTCTTCCTCCTCCTTTTTTATTATAATCTGCAGTTTTGCCCTGAAACACCCACTATTTTTTTCAGTGCTGCTAAGAAATCAGGCACGGAGGGCAGGAAAAGGCCTCAGACGTACTTTCTGCTTTGCTGTAGGCTCCAAAGGCAGGCAGTGCCCTGACTGGTGGATACAAATAATAATGCCGCCACCAACAGCCGATTGAAAGGGTATGTGGAAAACGCCAAGGAAAGGGGGTAGAACGTGTCGCATTTCAGTGGCCGTGTTTTGCAGCGGGAGTGATACAAGAGAACATTGGAGAGGAAACGGGATTTGCTCAGAGCCTCCGCAGCCTGGAGGAAGCAGAGGGGCCTGGTGTCGAAACTCCCTGACGCTCATACTATTTAAATCCGTCATAAAAGAGAAAGAAAAAAGGATCCTGGCCACCCCAGGTCCAGCTCCTCACTCCCCCATGGGCCCCATTGCTCTGGCCGGGAGTTTAGAATGTACCCCAAAGGACACGAGAATAGATCAGACGACCCCCCTTTTATTTTGTATCATTCCGTTGGAGACCTTGAAAAGAAATGAGCGAGACTTCAGATGAATTCAGAACCTATTCCAATCCTCTGGGGGAAACCAGTGAGGCTTGAGTTAAGGGGGCGGTGAGGAAGAGGAAGATTTGAGAAATTGTTAAAAACTAAACTGATAGAACTCGGGGAGCATTTAAATACATATTTCAGATTGTATTTTTTTTTAGCAAACATAAAGCAAGATTAAATTTAGAAAAGAAAGTAGTCCCACACTGCGGTGAGTCTGAGAGAGCGAACCAGGATCGTGAATGAGCATCGGTGATGGTGACCTGAAGGTAGAAAATTCAAAGAAAAATGGCCAAGAATGGAAGCCCCCAGAACCCTAATTTTGAAAAGGAGACAAATACAGAGAATCAATAGGTAGATGACAGACTGATATAGAAAACTCTTTATAAATATATATATTTATAATATAGAACCAGCACATATAACTCACACATATGAGCCAACTCAAGCTCTCCACCCTAACACTGTGTTTATATTGAACAAGAGAGAAAAAAGGGAAAAAGACCCCTAATCCCAGCCTACCTATCCTCTAACAAAATGCACTTTAAATTCCAGCAATAAGGGTCCCAGGTAGGTTTTTATTACAAAAATACTTAAAAATGATTTTTTAAAATCATACCCCCCAAAACTCCACATTGTAGGGTATTTAGAACTTCATAGCATCGCTTATCAAATTGAACGTATAATTTGTGTCGGACATCTGTGATATGCCAGGCATAGCTCACGTTTGTCCTGAGAGACAGTTCCTTTCAGTGTCGATGGAAAAATGCAGAATTGGGTCCAGGAAATGAATCTTCTACACTGTTATGACTCAGAGCTCACACGCTCAGAGCTGCTCTTTCAAACCATCCTGGGCCCTTAGAGCTACTCAGAAACTTTAGACATAGTTTTAGTTTCCAGTTTTCATGGCAAAGACACAGACCAGAGAGATAACAAACTTCTGTGCAAAACTCAAGTCCACGCTGCTGTCGGCCCGACGAAGGTCGACTTGGTTGTATTTTAGAGATGAAATGCATCTGAACCGTGCCCATGTTTATCTAGCAATGTCTCTCTCCATGTGGTCTATTTCTTTATGCCTTTAGAGTATGCAATATAAATTTGATACCCAAAAGTCTAATATTTCCTACAAACTCTAACCTCAGATGGAACACATTGAAATAAAACACAACCCAATGCATTCATTGCTGATAAAGAAATATATGTAATTTAAATCATTAATAACTTCCCAAATGATACACCAGATCACAAAAGGTCTCTCAGTACCTAAAAGCATGATAAACAAGGTTTGCAGACACAGATGATTATAGCTATATTTTTTCCCAAAAACTAAGTATATATTTCAGGAAGACTATCAACACCTTTTTTTCTTTTTTTTTAAATGTTTGTTCTCACTATTTATGTGAACAATTCTAAGTTTGGACTTTCACAATAAATCTATGGAGATCTACTCATTCATTTCCAGTAAGTTATTCAGCAGAATTGATTGAAAGGTTTTAGATAAGTTTATCCTCTTGTTTTGGTCACAAATTCACAGATGTTTCTCATGGTAAAAATCCTAACAGACTGAGTTGAAGTGTTTGTGGTGGCTTGCTCTGTGGCCAACAAAATATTTCTGTAATCCTCGTGCCCTTTCAGAAATGTTCCGCAACCATTCCTGAGTGGCGCTTGTAAATGGAGATTTGCTCTGATTTATGATACTACACGTATGATCACGGTGGTGAAATTATTCTTCCTTATCATTTGCTTTTGATTGTGCTAAGCCACTTTATAAGGAGGGTAACGAACAAGCATTTGGGGTCAGATGAAACGCTGTACTTCTATAAAAGCACTTCAACCTGTCTTTGCAGTTTTAAAAACACACACTCTCTCGCTCTGCTCTGCACTGTCCTCAGTTACACAAGATACAAACTGACTGCGTAACACGCCCAGGAGGTAGCTGCTGCCCAGCCTCTTAGAGGAAAGGAGAACAGCAGAAAGACGACAAAAAAAAAAAAAAAAAAATTTCAAAGTGAATACCGACAAGCAAGGTTTTTAAAAATAATTATCCATTTTTTAAAATTTACTTATTTCGAATTTCTACAAAAATACCATTTCAAGGTCCTTTCAACAACACAAAAAACAGCTTTAGATACTACATCATAAGGAGCAATATTAAATATCAATTTGGTAGCTACATTTAATAATCAACCGAAATGTGCTCACCACCCAAACTGAAACTATTCAAAAGATGTTCCTTATTTAGACCACAAGTGCACAAAGATCTAAAACTTAAAAAGGTAACTAAAGTCCCATTAGTTACATAGTTCTATAGACTGTAGCATTGGCACGATTGTTGAGTTGATACTTTGTTATCTTGTTGAGGCTGGAACATCGACCCATCACCCAGGAAGGGCGGTGGCCCCGTAAGGATTTTTAAAGCAAGTAAGTATTAACTCTACCAGTAAGAAACCAAAACCTTGATTTAAAATACGTTCTGTGATAAGAATTTGCAAAAATTCATATTTTGTTCAATATTATTTTACCTAGCATACAGCAAAACATTCAATGAAGTATATTGCTATTAATCAGAATTTGAGGAAGCACCCTCCCGGCCCGGAAAGAGGGGTAGTTACATGCAGCCAAAGGCGTATTACGACTCAAAAAAAATTCATTTCTTGTTTAATGGAGAAAAATTCGCTTATTTTGTCATTAAAATGTACTTAGACTTCACGTGTACTGTGAAGGGTTAAGGAACAGTGGCTTTGGTTGATGCCCTCGATGAGTTTGTAAACAAAGATACAAGTAGACAAGGTTTTCCTTTTAAACTGCAATTTCCCCCCAAACACTTGTGCCTTTTTAAATAGAAATGATGTGTTCCGTCCCAAGCAAGCTCCGTCTGCCTGAGCGAGAGCAGCTTTGCCCATTTTACAGAGGCTTCCTGACTTCCGCTCGCCAGCCCTTCCCTTCTTTTCATGCCTATTTCCAACCAATCTCTCTCCACAAGCAAGAACTAGGGAAGGAAATAACAACGCCACGTTCTTACCTTGACCGAAAATCCCTACGTCCAGAAACACACAGCCGAATGCCAAAAATTGAAGCCACAAATACATGGTCATATCTGGAAATCGGCCGTATCCCTACGAAACAGCATGCGTCCTTCTGAAAAGGCAAAATAATGGTTATGTCGGTGCCAGGTTTTCTCCCTGAAACCCAAAGGAAAAATAAAAGGTATGAGTGCGTACTCTTCTCTGATGTCTTATCAGACGGAGCAATTTCCTCCTCTGATACCCTAAGAAGAAACCACTCGCTAGCTATACGAACTGCTAGGTAGTGATGTCAGATTCGGTTTTGCTAACTTCTCCAAAAATACTGTACAAGGTCCTCTTTGCAGGAAGTCAAGAAAGTTGTTCAAAGTCAGAGCAAAGGCATCTTACTTCCTTAATTCACGTAATTAGACTAAGTCAGTAGGCCTTTTGAAAGAGTGTTCCCTCCAGGAAGGTGGTTTTTAAGTATCCAAGTAACATTCCCTTATAATATTCATTACTGGTGAAAAAATACCATAGCCCCCCCCCCCCCAAATAACCAACACTTTTCTTACCTAAGAGATGATCAAACAGATTCAGCATGGGTGGGTGGTGGCAAGGTGATTTACTAATTGAATTAGTAGACAATATCTCTACTTGATTTTCGATGGCCAAATGAATGAATAAACAATGACCTGTCTGGTTATTTTTGGCAATTATCATCACGCACTAGTAGGGCACTGGAAACCCAGAGATGTGACCCTTTGAACAGTCAAACCATTTCCTATGCAAAGAGCTTAACAGATTGGCCCCAAATCTTCCACTGATATCCTTGTGGGGCCAGGACTGAAATCAGAGTTCACTTCCACACGGCAAATCCTGTCTCCAAACACGAATGCCTCTGCGATCCGAGGTAGTCTTCATGCTGTTGACGAGGGAAAGAATTGCAAAGTCAAGATCTGTCTTTACAAAAGTTAACCCTTTTTCTCCCTCAGCAATACTCCTCAACCTTTTTCACGGAGAGACGACAAATTAACACACAGCGCTCGCCGTGATTCCGATGGGGGGCCTCAGTACCTCCGTCGACGTGCGTTCTGGCAAAGGCCCCATGAGTTCGGCAGTACAATGAAATGAATTTTCATACTAGCTTACTCATTTAAAAATAATAGTTCATGCACACGTAAGGCGTGATTATTTGAACTGCATAGACCGAGCCCGTGCAGGAATTCCCTAATCTCGAGTTAGGGGCACATTGTGGGATTCTTATGTTTAAGTAAATAAATCTTTGGATGTTTACAAACTTGTTTTACTCTTATTTTGGCTGCTAGGATCCACTCAGTCAAATCTACACACACACACACACACACACACACACACACACACACACCCTTTGTGCAACAGAAATATCCCCACATCTTAAATTCTGGAGAATAACATTACAGTAAGATTTTTGTTATGATTATGACTTTCTGATGATGATGGTCATCCTTGCTGTTACCACAGCCAGCACTATGCCTAGCACTTTATTTGCCTCACCTAATTTATACAACAGTGTTTGAGACAGATAATGTCATTGTCCCTCATTTCATCGATGGCGTTCAGAATTACACCCTAGAGTGACATCTAGCGCAGGGACTGGTAACCGGACAGAAGCACGCAGGAATGAGGAGTGGGGTCCATCCCCGCCAGCAGTGAAAACAGACTTGTAAACACACGATTAAAATGCAGTGTGAAGAAGGGTACGTGGCCTAGGGGAGGAAGCGATCAGCTACGCCTGAGTGGACAGTGGAGGTGCGCAGAGGGGCCCTGAGCTGGGGGGGCGGAGGGGGAGGGGCAGCTGGTAGAGCAGCATGAGGTTCCACAAAACACCTTGTCTGAGGGAGCAAATGCCGGGTTCACAGCATCCCAGGGCAGAGGAGGAGGCTTTGGAGAGGGATGTCCTCAGACCAGGACAGGCCTTGGGTGGGCTTGTGATGGGTTCGATGGCAGCCTGGAGGCGGGCTCATCAATGCACCGCCAGCAGGGAGGAACGTTTGTTCTTGGTACATCATTCTGTCATAGCATCGGGGGGACCTGACTGAGTGGAGGGACAGTCACTGAGACACCACGATGAAGGGCAGACCGGCAGGGAAAGCCAGGAGGCAGGTGATGGGACCCAGAGGCACAGAGACTAAAGACGTCCGGTTGGCACACGTGGGCTGTCAGCCGGAGGGGTGACATGAGCATCTCTCTGAGTCCTCCTGGTGTTTAGGCCGGTTAGACCGTAACCATGGTGGAGGTGGGAAGAAGCAGGATCTCTCTATTCCCACTCAGTTTCAACTTCTCCCGTGTGTCTTACGCATGCTTCCTTTTTCTTCTTCTCTGCCACCAACTCATTTCCATTTTTCCCTCAGAAAACAATTAAGAAATGAATAAAAACAGGAACAGATGCAGAGAATACGCTGATGGCTGCCGAGGGGGAGGGGGTGGGGGGATGGTAAAAACAATACACTTAAAATAATAACAATAATAATATATAAAACCTAGGTGGGTCAGATCTCATTTTTTTAAATTTCATCTTCTTATGTCATGCCCTTTCTAAGCAACTTTGGGTCGACACATTCTCATGCATCTCTCCCCCCTGCCTCCCTCCCTTCCCAGCACTCAGAGTGTGCGGTGGCGTTACCCCCGGGAGAGGAGCGGGGTGAATCCGTGCCGAAGACAGCCCCTGGGCAGCGCCCGCACACGCGGGCTGGGCCCCCTCCAGCCCTCCTCCACGTGGCCCCCACACGTGGCGTAGGAAGTGGCACCTGGTCTGCGAGAGGCAAACAGCTAGCGGAGGGCGGGCTGTCACCCTTCACAGCGCCCTGTACCGCCTCTGATGTGGGTGGAGATGAGCTCGGCCTGGTGCTCGGGGCCTCCCGGCAGGGCTGCAGCTGCAAAGCCAGAGCCCGGGACCCTGGGAGCCACGGAGCCACGGCTGTGGCAGTAAGCTGGGAACCGACTGTGACAGCAGGATCGTGGCCCTCTGCTGCACTGTGGCATGCCTTCCAGACCCCAGGCTCTGGGAGCAGGTGCCGGGGTGCTGGGAGCACCTCCTCTGTGAGGAAACACCAGCCCCCACTCCGGCAGGGGGCGAGGCCGGAAGCGCCCACAGGAAGCCTGTGGCTCCCTCCAGAACCTGCTGCAGCTGAACCTCCTCCGCTCCTTGCACAGCGCTGGCCTCCCGTGGGCCTCCTGTGCCGGGGCTGCGTGGAGGGGAGCTGGGCAGAGGGAGCAGCAGGCTGGGGAGCACAGCACAGGCTCTTCGCAGTGGGGGGCCTGAGCTCCACCGTCCGAGAGGAGAGCTGCGTTCAACGCCCGGGTCAGAGCCCGGGTGGTTGCGTGGAGGCCACCCGTGTTCTAACTTTCACATGTCAACAGGGGAGCACGCACATGTCCGTGGCATGCATGCTGGGAACACACATCCCCGCCCCTCCGATGCGCCATCCATCCATCGTCACTCCAGACAAGACCCTCCCTTGTTTAAACAAAGAATGTACGATTCGACACCCCTAGAGTGGATGTGTGATTCGACGCCCCTAGAGTGGATGTGTGATTCGACGCCCCTAGAGTGGATGTGTGATTCGACACCCCTAGAGTGGATGTGTGATTCGACACCCCTAGAATGGGACACCCAGGAACACAGGAGCAAGGGGAGAGAGGCCGTCCTTGTTACTGGGACGCTCGTTGACTATAAAATGGTAAACCGATGATTGAACCGAAAGGGAGGCAGGGGGTGAACGGGCCTGGATCCGTGACCAAGCTGACTTCTCCTCCAGTACACTATGAAAGTATTATTTTAATCTTATTCACTGGATTAAAGACGGCTGAAGGAATTCCACTCATTCGATGAGTCGTATCCTTGTGATCCCCACAGACACGGGTGAAGAAGAATCTTGGAAGCCAGCTCTTCTGTTGCCGTTTGTGTGACCCCTGTTTCTTCGAAATACGAGAACCAGGGGCACCCGTGCTGTGTTCAAGGCCAGCGATGCTGGGCCCGGAGTCCGCGCCGACGGTTCCGACGGGGTGTCAGTGAACGCGGCTCTCCGACAAGAAGGGGGGCCAACCACCCAACGTGGGCCCGGACACACGCAGCTCTGCCCGTGTGCAGCTCGGAAACGCTGACACACTGCAGGACCATAAACACACAAACAAAGTGCAGACTAAACCGTGTGCAAACGTCACACCGCGAGTGGTCCCTGGGGAAACAGGCTCTAACCTTCGACGGGTGCGCACACGGTGACTGCACGGACAGTTGTGTTCCCGTTGACGTGAGAACTGCACGGCGTACTTGCACGACAGGGTCACGAGTCCGTAATAACGTCAAGTCCGGTGATAAACAACTATTGGTTTGAAAAGAATCAAGCTTCCGGACGGCAGCTAAAAGGACTTTTTTTTTTTAGTTTTGCAAGTTGGCTTTTGGGGTACGTCAGGGCTCAGTGTTAATTGACATTTGGGGGGTTCGTGGTCCTTTTGGTAGGTGCTGGTGATGATGTTGCTATTCTATGAGCGTGAAGGCAGGAGGTGTGGATGATTTCTGTCTAGTCAGGCTGACTGAGGAGCAGAGCGCCCTGATGTGTTCCTGGTGCTGCAGAAGGAAGATCAGGGAGGTGACACCAAGGTCGACAGGTAGGCAGGAAGGAAAGCACAGAGAAATTCTACCAGTGGGGCACGTCCGTGAGGTCTGAGGGTGATCACTGCACAAGTCTTTTGATTTTCGCTTAGGTTGTATCACACCAATTTTAAACAGGAACAAGTGTGACAAACGCACCCGTTTACCTCGCAGGTGGGTTTCCCTAGGGGCTGCCGGGTGTTGGATGGCTCCCTCCGCAACCCGACGGCTCCTTCTCCTCTTATTCCCTTCCAGTCACTTTGCTGCTAGGTTAGCAGCAAATGAAGCGAGAAAGAGAACCGTCAGCTGAGAAAGAGAACACTTCAAATGCACATTCACGGATGCACTTCTCCTCCTCCTGGGAAATGGGCACATTTATCGACGGATGGAAGAAGCAGAGAGCACGCTTTGTAAGAGTCCATTGAAGTGTATGTGTGTGTGTGTGTGTGTGTGTGTGTGTGTGTGTGTGTACACAGATGTGTGCACAGACAGGTGTCCAGAAGCACATTTGCCTCTGAGTATCAGATAGTCAGGTGACATTCTCTTCTTTGTATACGTTAGTCTCACTTGGTTTTTATAACGAGTGTTATCTCACTTTAAAACACAAAAGTCTGGCCCAGCCGGTGTGGCTCAGTGGTTGAGCGTTGACCCATGCACCAAGAGGTCACCGGTTCAATTCCTGGTCAGGGCACATGCCCAGGTTGTGGGCCCGATGCCCAGTGAGGGGCATGCAGGAGGCAGCCAATCGATGTTCTCTCTCATTGATGTTTCCCTCTCTCTCTCTCTCAAATCAACCAATAAATAAAAAATTGAACAACACACAGAAGTCCGACACAGCAAACAGATGACACGTTGACTTTAACCCCGTCCTACGAGAAACCCGTGAATGTGTTAACCAGAAACGTCTTCGATGCGCACCGTCTGCACGATGGATAGGCACTTTCTCGGGAAAAATGCAATGCCAATAAGCTATTTTTAGGTTGTATTTACACGCATATGTCTTTCCCTTCCCCATATACCACTATATTTGAGTATGTGGTTTTCATTTCAAAGAATTTGAAATTCTACGTGATCACTGCCTCCAACACTGTATTTTCCTCTGCATCTAAGGAAAGAATTATTCACAGACTGTAGGTAGGCTTGCCCATAAGAAAAGTAAGCCAAACTATTCCATTCTCAATGAAAATCTCCTTCTACTCCTTTGAAGAATTGTTAGCAAGGAAGCCCATACATGACCTGAACACTATCCGTGATTTTCCCTCTCGCCTCGTGGGGTGTCTCATAAATGGGCCTCACATGGAAGTACCTAATTATGACACGGACTAAACTCAGAACCGCACTTTCACTAAAGTGATCACATTTCTCATCACCTTTTTTTTTTCCCTTTATTGATTCTTAGAAGGAGAGAGAGATAAAAACATCGATGAGAGAGAGAACATCGGTTGGCCGCCTCCTGCACACCCCCCACTGGGGATCAGGCCCACAACCTGGGCATGTGCTCTGACCGGGAATTGAACCAGCGACCTTCTGGTTCATGGGTTGACGCTCAACCACTGAGCCACACAGTCCAGACTCTCAGCACTTTTAACATCTACAGCCATCTACTGTGATGGTGTTGGCACAGCTGTGGATCCCAGTTCAGAGTAGTGCGTTAGCCCTGGCCAGTTCGGCTCAGCGGTTAGAGCGTCGGCCTGCGGACCAGAGAGTCCCGGAATCGGTTCCTGCTAAGGGCACGTACCTCGTTTGCGGTTTGTCCCCGGCCCCGGTTGGGGTTGTGCGGGTGGCAACCAGTCGATGTGTCTCTCTCACATCGATGGTTCTCTCTCTCTCTTCCCTCTCTCTCCTTCCCTCTCTGTCTAAAGATAAATGCAAAAAAATGTCCTTGGGTGAGGATAAAAAAAATAAATACATAAAGAGCAAACATTAAAAAAAAAGAGAGAGAGTAGTGCGTTAGTGTCTCTAAAGACTTAGCGACAGGAGGGAGCAGAATGAAGGGAAGAGCTGAGTCTCGGAGAGGGCAGTGACGACGTCCCTACCGTCCTCCTTGGAGGGTTAGAACGCCCTCTGTCATCCGTGCGCATGGACTCAGGGTTGTTCCCGCAGGAAACGGTGCAATGATACAGTCACCGGTGCATTTCTTTCTGGTTTGTTTCTTTCTGAGCACCCTGGTCTCAGGAAAGAATCAGAAACATCCCTTAAGGGTGATATAGCGGTCAAAGTCCCAACTACAGTGCAGAGATCTAGAATCCAGTCGTTTTTTGCTGTTGTTGTTTTGATTGATTGAATTTTGAGAGAGAGAGAGAGAGAACATCGATGTATTGTTCCACGTATTGACGCACTCACTGGTTGATTCTGGTATGTGCCCTGACCGGGGATCGAACCTGCAGCCTTACCGACCGAGCTACACAGTACACAGCCAGGACTGCTGGAAGCTAGCCTGATTTCTGCTGTGACTTAGCCGAGTGGTTTCTACAAATTATTTAACTTACCTGAGTGTTGTCTTTGTAATTGTCAAAATTGTTTTCCCATGGAAGAAATAAAGGCAAATACTAGTGTGCAAGGTTCAAGAGTTCAGAAATAAAGGGGAACTTACCCCGATGTGGAAGTTTTGGGGCCCCTGGCTTACACAGACCCCTTTCGAGGTCCTAGGAAGCTGTGTCCATGGTCTTACGCTTTTGAAAAATGGACAAAAGAGAGATCTTCCTTTGGATCGAAGGGACCCACCCGATCATAACTCTTTAGTCTCTCCTCTGTGAAAGGAAAAAGACAGCAAGAAAAGGCGGAAGAAAAGGTGAATTTATGTGTGCTCTAAAGGTAAGACTTTCATGAGAAAGCAGGCATTTTCCCAAACTAGCTACTATCATTTCTTAAGGAAAAAATATATTTTAAAAAATTCCTGCCAAGTAATAGGAAATTCAGTTACCCAAATAACCTGAATTCTTCACATCCAATGGCAAAGCCTGCCAGAAAATAGATCCCCACGCTTTTCTCCCACATAATTCATTGCATGCATTTAAATACCGCCAGCCACATAATGATAGTGTGATCATTGCAGTAGTATGGTCTGTTGAAAACAGCAAGTTTTCGGAGATGAAATGACGCAAGGACAGGCAAATAATCTTTCTGCTTGCAAACATTAAACGTATTTCAGCAAAATTGCACAAATCATTCCTGTCTTCTGACCCCAGAAACAAACTTGGAAAAGTTGACTTTATTAGAGATAGTCAAGGAAGCTAATGTGAGTGCAATGATATCCCGATCAGAGGAGGCAAGAGCTTCATCATTCAGAGTTCCAAACCTTATTAAATTGCATTTTATTGTGGTTTACTAAAAAAATTAAAATAACATTTTTAAAAAGAAAAATAATTCGTTCTTTTCTCTTGTCAATCACTCCCTCCCCCCCTCTTTCTTATACAATCCTTCTATCCTGTACCCCTCAGAGCGCCCGCCTAGCTGTTGGGTGGGCTATTGCCCGATTCATGAATTGCTTAATAAAGCCAATTACATCTTCAAATGTATTCGGTGGACTTTTGCTCTTTAACAAATGCATCTTGCCTGGCCAGTGTGGCTCAGTGGTTGAGCATCGACCCATGCACCAAGCGGTCCCTGGTTTAATTCCCAGTCAGGGCACATGCCCAGGTTGTGGGTCCAATCCCCAGTGGGGGGCATGCAGGAGGTGGCCAATCAATGTTCTCTCTCATCGATGTTTCTATCTCTCTCCCTCTCCCTTCCTCTCTCTCTCAAATCAATAAAGAAAAATTGTTTAAAAAAATTTAAAACAAATGCATCTTAAAAGCCTTTAGTAACAAAATCTATTAGTAAGAACAATATTAAAAATAGGGCTTCAAGACCAGAACATAAACCACCAATCTTTTCTATGTAAAAGTAAATATGCATCAAAAGCAGGGGTTTTTTTGTTTTGTTTTGTTTTTTTAATGGGTCTGTGCCACTCATAAGGTTTTGGGATCCACATTTTATCACTTCACGTTGTAACATCTTTTCCTTCTCCATAACACACGTCTGAACCTCAGTTAACTGGATGGACAGCGTTAAAATGAGCCCGGAAGCTCTCACCGCCGTCTTGGACCTTCCACGTGTTGATTTGACCGACGTGAGCATTTCAAACATCGTGTTAAGTGCTGCGCTTCTACCTGGAGACGTCTGAAAGCGCTGGGCACATCTCCCACGAGCACAAAGACTTTATTGACAGCGTGTACAAGAAGCTGTTATTTGGGAGCTGGCTGAGTTTGGCAGAAAAAAACAAGAACAAAAACAAAAAATGGTCCTTGTTTATTTTAGCACTTCCAAACGTAAAAGAAAATATAAACAGTTAGACGTAAGAAAATGCCGAGCGCGGGATGAATGACCGAAAGAGCCCGTTGGAACACCGTGTCCCAGGCGCGCTGGCCACCGAGGCCGATAGGTGCTGACACTGGCCATTGGAACGCCACCGAGCATGGCGAGCTCTGCACGTCACAGGCTCGGGACCCTCTGCTGGGCCCCAGCAAGCCGGGCACGAACCTGAACTCGGAATGACTGAGAATACATCGTTTCCTAAATCATTTTCATTGCGAATCGTTTGCTTTTCTCTCCGTCATCCTACGATGCGTTGCAGGCAGAGGAGAACAACGAACGCACACTCATGTGGGACTCATCTTTTTATTTTTTTTTATTGTTATTTTTTTTATCCTCACCTGAGGACATTCTTGCATTTATCTTCAGATAGAGCAAGAGGGACAGAGAGAGGAAGAGAGAGAGAGAGAAACATCGACGTGAGAGAGACACATCAACTGGTTGCCAGCCACCCACATGACCCCAACTGGGGCCGGGGACGAACCGCAACCGAGGTACGTGCCCTTAGCGGGAACCGAACCCGGGACTCTCTGGTCCACGGGCCGACGCTCTAACCGCTGAGCCAAACCGGCCAGGGCGGGACTCATCTCTTTAAGTCAGCGTCTCTGCTTCTGAGTTTTGAACGAAGTGTCCTGAAATGATAGAAGCCTAGGTTTATTTGAAGCATTTGCGACTTGTACATCGAACACAGTAATGGTGACCTGCAGGGACTCAGGTGTGACAGTTCTGCCCTTCTAGTTAAAACCGCCACCCCTGGGTTCCCCGCGACAACTCACTGATGAGCTCCTGTGATAACGCTGTTTCTAACTGAGGTTGGGATCCTAGGGGTTAGTTTATCACTCATAGCTTTATTATCATTCCACTAACTTTCCGTTTGGGAGGGCTGGCTCTCCCGGTCAGAATTCTCAACTCATTCCATATTCAAGAAATAGAATCATCTTTGAAAGGTCCAGAAAGCTAGAAGCAAAATCTTTTGACTCTCAGGATTATTATTAAGTTTCATTAAGCAGACAGACCCCTGACTTGACATATTCACATTCAATCTGTGGCAGACACTGAGTTCCACTTATGTCTCGGACATGGGAGGAGGCCGGGTGTCTCAGCCCCAGCACGGTGGACATGATGGCTGGATAATTACTTCTTCGTGGCGAGGGCCTGTCCGGGGCCCTGTGAGATGTTAGCAGCATCCCTGGCCTCTTCCCACTGGCAGCCGGGGAGACTTGGCAGTTGCGACGACCAAAAATGTCCCCAGAAGGTGCCGCAGGCCCTGGGGGATGGGCACAGGGAAGGTAAAATCCCCCCCCCCTCCCAGTTGAAACTGCTGGGTTGGGCATGAGGGGTGTTTTTAATTAATGAATCACAATGGAAACCGCTGAGCCGACCACATCTTTGAACTCACACGCGCAGGAGGGCATCCTTGCTCTCCCTCCCCCGTGACAGAAAGCACGGTCAGTGGAGAAAGGAAGATGCTGCATTATCAGGGGAGGGGGTGGGGTTGCTAAACCATCTCCATAAACCCCGTGGGGGAGACACGCACAGGAACTGGCACGGCGGTCCATCGGAAATCTCCCCCTCTCACCTCTCACACACACAAAGACAGAAACTGGTGGCTTTTCAAGTGAGGACGAGTCAGCTTCCAGGCATCCAAAGGGACCGTCAATAAAAGAGAACATGGACTTGGGTCCCTGTGACTCTCCCAGGTGCACCGGGACTGAGTCCGAACACGGGGGACCCTCCCACCCAGGCCCCGTCCCGCTGGCTGCCTGTTGTCATCTCGAGGTGGGCTTGCCAAGTCCCGCTCAGAGTGACGTCGCCCTGGGCAGCCAGAAAATGTTAACAAGCCCAGGCAGGGAGGCACCTACCTCTCCCCTGCTGGGACTCTGGCCTCAGGCCACAGATTCGGTAGTGACTTTATAGCTTCACCGCCTGTTTTTAATTTAGTCACCTCGAAGATTTGTGCTCCTCAGGCTTGCAAACTGCCCACCTTCTGCCATCCCTCCAGCGCCCCCGCCCCCTCCCCGGCCAGCGGAAGTTTCCCTGGTAAAGAACGGCGTCCGCTTAGGTAGCTAATGAGCTCCATGCCGCCGCGGACCGGCCTGTGTTTTTCCCCTTGAATAGGCATTTTGTGTGTGTGTGCTCACCACCAAAGGCACCACGAATAGCCCTCCCTCGACCACCTTTACCAAATTATTTATCACAGTGGGTCACGCTCAGTAGCTTTTAATCTGGATTTTGACAATAGACATTTGAGATATCTCCTAAACAAAACAAAAAAGGAGACTGACTGGGAATGAACTGTCTGCACAGAAATGTCACCTTCCGACCACTTAAGAGAGGAGGTTTTGTTCAATCTGGGACGGGCTTTCTCAGTATTGACACGTTGCTTGGCCGGTAGTTTGCTTGGAGTCTTTCCTGGGCATGGAGACACCCACCAGATGCCAGGAAAGTCCCTGTCCCCAGCCCCAGTGTGACATCAAACATGTCTCCAGGCTGTGCCCGCCCCTTGCACCCCGATGGGGGTAGCCTGTCCCCTGGGGTGACGCTGGTTTCCCCCGAGGTTCAGAGTCCGTGCTCATCATCGGACTGTGCACCGGAACTTGACGCTCGTTAGACATTTGCTCAGACACAACCAGGGCCACAGAGCCGGGCGGGAAACTCTGAGACGTCACGTTCGCACGTTCCCAGATCTTGAAATGAACTGCAGAGAAACCCACTGGGTAGGAAGCCACAGACCTTCCGTGAGTGGTCTGAGCAGTGAGGTAAGTAAGGAGGACTTGTCGCAGCCGAGGGAACACGCACCCTCTCTGGTGGGTTCAGCCCGTCTCCCGGGGCCCTCCCACTTTCTCCCGATCAATCCAGGTCTCTGCTCCGCAGGGCTTTCGGGGGATGCTGGGCCAGCAGATAAGGCCACCTGCTGTCAATCATTACTAGAGAGTGAATAATGGGAAACGGAGGGACTTAGGGTTTTAGGAATGAAATGTTGCCAAGGCAACAACTGACAAATCATACCACCTAGAATTCTTCAAAATTGAATTAATTAATATGGTCTTGACATCACCAGGGCATAGGGTGCATTTTAAAAATGCTTTTAGCCCTGGCCAGTTTGGCTCAGTGGTTGGAGCGTCGGCCCGTGGACCAATGAGACCCGGGTTCGGTTCCAGCCAAGGGCAAGTGCTTCGGTTGTGGTTCGTCCTGGCTCTGGTCGGGATCACATGCGATGTGTCTCTCTCACGTCAATGTTTCTCTCTCTCTCTGTCTCTCTCTCTCTCTCTCCCTCCCTCCTAATCTGTCTGAAGATAAATGGAAAAATGTCCTCAAGTGAGGATAAAAAATAAAAATAAAAAATAAAATGTTTTTAATTTCATTTTAATCTTATAAAATGGTGTGGACATCAATGCAACGGAGTAATTTCTGATTTAATTCAAGCAAGGAAGAAACATAGAGCCTACCTACGACACTTGACAAGCATTGTCCTTGACACACACACTTTACATAGGGCATTTGCGATAATCCATGAGAAAAGCTATGGTGGAGAGACTAGCGGTTGATACGTAGCAACACATGGAATAATTGTTGCTTTTTTTAAAAAAAAAAAAAAGGAAAAATAGCCCTAGCTGGCTTGGCTCAGCGGTTAGAGCGTCGGCCCTGGGACCAGAGAGTCCCGGGTTTGGTTCCCGCTGGGGGCACGTGCCTCAGTTGCAGTTTGTCCCCGGTCCCGGTTGGGGTCGTGTGAGTGGCAACCAGTCGATGTGTCTCTCTCACATCGATGTTTCTCTCTCTCCCTCCCGCTCTATCTGAAGATAAGTGCAAAAATGTCCTCGGGTGAGGATAACCAAAAAAAAAAAAAAAAAAATTTTTTTTAAATAAAATGGAAAAACGAAGAACCAAAGCAACAGCGGCACTTTCGGATGCCATGACATCCCACACGCAGCGGCTCTGCACTTTGGAGGGCTCTCTGTGACCACACCGCAGAGTATAAAACGTTCAGTAGCAAGACCCCGGTCAACAACACACAGAGTGTCACTGTCACTGTCACCAGGCGAAGGGGGAGGGGGAGATGTATCTCCCACGGGGCGACAGGAAGAAGGGTGAGGAGACCCTGAGCAGCTGGAGAACGCCTTCCCGGTCGGTGGGAATGAACGCCGGGCTCCGCGCCCTCCCGCTGTGCAGATCCAAACAGCAGAGCAAGGCGCTGGCGGCATCATGTCACTGCCGCCTGCAGCCGGGGACTCTGTCGCCTGGACCTTTGAGGCATGAACAGGAACAGCGGGACCGCACAGGGACGTTCAGGGTTAATCAGGACACCGCACCTTAAATGACCGACTTTGGGGGCGTGTAGAGCGACAAGGGGCCAGCTTCAGTGTGTCGGTTCTGGGGTACGTTACCTTCCAGGCCACTTGTTTCGGTTTAGCGTGGGATTTGGTCCGCATCGGCCACAGCGGATGAGCAGAGGGATGTCCAAAGAAGACATTATACGGGACCGGGGACTAGAAAACACGGTATTTGCTCTAAGGTCTCCAAGAATAATGCAGTGAGAACGAATGGAAACGAACACGAGAACACCGCTCACAACTTCCTGGTACCCACAGACGGTGGATGCCGTCTACGCTCAGGGTGCACTGCTCAGGAAACTACTGGACGCGTGCTTCCGCTTTCGGCCCCTGCCCTTGATGTGTGTGTGAGCCGTGAGTGACCGTGTGGCTCAAGGATGTGGGTTAGCGGTCTGTCCTCAAGCTATGGCCCTGCCACTGTCCTCGCTTGGATCCGTAAGATGTGAGTGGAAGGGACTCGGCACTGAAGGGTCCTGGAGAGCTCAGTGGTTGAGCGTCAACCCTGCAGTAAGAGGTCACCAGTTCGATTCCCGGTCAGGGCCCATGCCCAGGTTGTGGGCCTGATCCCCAGTGGGGGGCATGCAGGAGGCGGCCAATCCATGTTCTCTCTCATTGATGTCTCTATCTCTCTCTCCCTCTCCCTTCCTCTCTCCCTAAAAGCAATAAAAAAAAAAAAAAAAAGAAAAATTTAAAAAGAGTCCTGGAGAATGATAAACCACCAACCCTGGATTTCGGCGAATTCGCACTGAAATCACCCACTCCTGGCAGCTTGTGAAGAAAGCTGTAAGTATCTCCATGCTTAAAACTACAGTTGGGAGAGTTTTCTTTATAAATGAGTTCCTGCTGGTAGAGGGCAGAACATCCCAGGGGCGATTTAGACAGGACAATAGGTAGCAAGGAGGCCAGTCGTGGGTATGGCGCTAGGAATTCAACTCCCCTGAAATCTGAACCGAGAGCACGTGAGAGGGTCTAGATATCCTGTGTCGTTATTCGGAGTTTTAGAATATTTTCTCAATATCCAAGGTGGCTTACCAAACATACAAACTTAATCCCAAGATGTATTCGTGTGTTTTAACTGTGCGACGTTTAGCCAAGTCACCTAACTTTTCCGTGCCTGTTTCCTCGCCTGGGAATAGTTACCGAGTGACGTAAGGTTATCGGGGGAATGAAATGCAACGATCCACGTACCATATGCGACGCCCAGGGCCTGGAGCGCGGCAGCGGTGGGTCCACGGTCTCTGAGTGTGCTCATGACGAATTCACGGGCTCGATGTGAGAATCACGGACATAATGTGTATCAAATGTCCGGCACAGAGAGAGCTCTCCATCAGTCCCCATTCCTCCGTTCCAGGACCATAACCACAGCAACTTTGTTATGGGAATGTGAATGCATGCTTAGAACGTTTGCATACATAATTACAGGTGGCAATAAAAGTATGTAGTCAAATAAAATGTCCATTCTGACAATATGGTAGAATCACTTGAAAAGCATCAGAATCTGCTTAGTTTGAAGTCCTTGGAGGTGAGGAATTAAACCTAAACAGGAGGGGGTTATAAAAAACACCAGACATTCCACGTCCGTCAGAACGAACATTTGAGAAGCATCGCATGGACAAGGAGACTAGTGCAGGAAGCTTCTCGATGCTCCTTCCAGGTGCCCACGGTCTGCCTCTACCATCCGTTTTGTTATGCCCCGGGAGTTTGAATTTACCGCAGCTACGCCCCAGGCTGGGTTCTCCCTCCTTAGCATGCCTTCCTGACCTGGGTTCCTGGCCTTGGTTCATTAAACCTGGAGCTGTCAGAGGCCCAGAGCTGGCAGCTGGGTCTCTCACCACGGCCAGGTAACCCAGCCATGAACCCTGAGAACCACCCTCCGGTTTAACGATGTGGTTTTCTTTCCTACGAGGCCTGAATAGTTGAACCATGACTTGCTCGGCCCAATCCGATGGGAGTGATGTGTGACTCCTGGGTGGCAGGCTTCACAGCCACTGTATGATTCACTGGGTGACCTTCTCCGGCCCCACCATCTGGAGGCAGATCCAACGGCTGCTCTCTGAGGAGCTGCACCCGACAGGGGGCGAACGCTCCCGGCCAACCCACGCCGCGTGAGCCAAAAACAGAACCTGGTTCTGCGACGTCTCTGCAGTGTTGAGGCCATTGGCTTCCCCGGCGTGTTCTACCCAATCCAGACAAAATCCTCCTGAAAGGAAGTCCTGCCCCCTGATTGAAGAACTCGGATATCCAGACCGGCCCTGGCCATCCTGGGACTGTCAGTCAAGTCCCCCTCCCTGGACTCAAGCTGTCCAATAACGGAATGTGCTCTCAAAGGCCCAACCGGTAAGTTGTTGAAAGAGATAATGTTGACACAGATGTTAATGGAGCAAAATGCTAAATCTGCAGACACTGTAAGATCATCTTAAGATAACGTTTGGGTACTTAACAGAAGCATCACGCTTCCCCAGGGCACGTTCAACCACAGCATCCGTGTCCTCCGGGGCCGACTGTCTCCCGCTTTTAGGACGTTGTTGGAAGGAAGCGTGAGAAGCGTGTGGGTCAGGGGTAACGTTGAGTGTCTGGTTTCCCCCCTCACAGCCCAGAGAGGCTCAAAAGACACATAACGTAGCCCAAGTACTGTCACCAACCCAATGTCACAGAGATTTATTTAATTTATTTTTTTTTATTCTTTATTGATTTTAGAGAGAGAGGAAGGGAGAAGGAGAGAGAGATAGAAACATCAATGAGAGAGAACATCAACTGGCCGCCTCCTGCATGCCCCCCACTGGGGATCGGGCCCACAACCTGGGCATGTGCCCTGACCGGGAATCGAACCGGCGACCTCTTGGTGCATGGGCCGATGCTCCACCACTGAGCCACACCGGCCGGGCAGAGATTTATTTTTAAAGAATCAAACAGGACAATGTAGGTAAAAGACCTTTGTGAACTGGGGAAGAAGGGAAAAGTAGATTTTTCCATGTATGTTTTCTTTCATTTAGAAAATATTTATTGAGCATTTACTCTGTGATGACTCCACGGGGCCTGGTGCCTCTCTGCCAGGAGCCCACAGGCTCAAAGAAAACAGAAACCATGACCCGTCACCTGCGTGGTACGAGGGGGCCGAGGGCAGGTACTTTCTCCGAGTTTAATGACATCTGACGGAGGACCTGACGGCAAAGGGACAGCCACAGAGGAGGAGGCGTGAGCGCCTTGTTTGTCCGAGGGATGCGGCGAGGGCTCAGCCCAGGTGCTCGTCTTCCTCCGACAACATTTCACCTGGGACGGAAGGTAGTTGGGTTTTTTGAAGTTTAAGGCTTTACTGGGCGATTACAAAAAAAAAAGGATTCGAATGGATAAGCAAAGAGGTCACATTATGGAAGGATCGGAGAGTCCTGAGGAGAGCTGGGACTCCCTGAGAGAGGGCACCTCATCAACCAGGTCGGTGGGAGGAGACGAGGTCCTGCGGGTGACGGAGCACAAAGGCGGCGAGGAGAAGAGGGTCCCACGCACGGTGGGAAGGACGGCACCCCGGGTTTGTGAAACTGCTCGGAAGGGTACACAACAGGGTGTCGGCCGTGGTTACGGAGGGGCGACGGGATTACGCGCCGGTTTTATTTTATTTCCCCTGTCTTCTGTATTTTCCACATTTTCTTCACAGATTCTATATTGCTTTTGTAATGGAGAGATTGAAAACAGATGGGGTAGCCCAGAAACACGGGGTAAAACCAAACAGGTCATTAACGGCAATCACTCCCTGCCCGAAGGAACAGAGAGTCACAGTGAGCACCGCGGAAGCGTCCCGGGCTGGTTCCCAGGGGACAGACGGGCGCCCATCCTCCCCGCTCAAACCCGGAATCACACATCGAAACTCACACAAACACACACTCACTCACTCACTCACTCCAGCTCTTCCTTTTTCTTAACAGGAAGCCCTCGATACCGTGAACACAGGGCCACACCCAGGGCGCCCTGAGCACCTGTGCGTGGCTGTGGACAGTTTGCCTGTGCCCCTCGGTGCCCCGTGGAAGGCTCTGGCACAGGTTAACCTACTGGGAAGACGAGTCTGAGTCAAGACACGTCCCTGTTGACTCTGTCAAGCGCCCTTTCCTGCCTCCGTTCTCCCCTCCCCTCTTTTCCAATAAGACACATTAACAGAGAGCAACTGAGTCCCTGTCCTGGAGCTGTGGGTGGGTGGCTAAAGGACCACACGTGACCCCCTAACCATGTCCCAGTAGCATTATGGAAAGTCTCAGTGATGTATCAATGCCAGTCCCTAGGCGAGTGGAAATTTCGCTCCAAAGCCTTTCCTCTCGAAACGCACGCTGCTGCCTCACACCCTCCAGCAACCCGCGACCTGCTTGGCCAGTTCTGTCTGATACAGTCCACGAGACTGGCGATTTAAAAAAAATCTCATTTTAAATTCAGTGCGACGACGTGGTAAGAGGGACACACTGGGTACAGCCCACTCAGCTGTTGTTATGAACAGTTTTTATCCCCTTTTCCTCCCTCCGCCGACCCTAGTCCGAGTCCCGTTCCTGTGCGGCTAGTTATTCCGCCTCCTCCTTGGGTTCTGGATGGCAGAGACAAAGGAAATGTGGGTTCCTGTCCTGAGAGGTCTGGAGGGACCCACAGGTACGTGGGAAAGCACACAGAGGGCTGAGCCGCATTGCAGAGGGATGCAAGGGTGCAGTGGGCAGGCAGAAGAAGGGCATCCAGAGCCCCCTTCCTCCGAAAATGTCGGACACGGGACATGAATCAGACGGCACAAGGCCGAAGGCAGCCTGCGGGGGCTCAGGCGGGGACCAACCAGGAGGGTCACGCGCTCTGTCTGCCTCAGGTGGTGCTGACTCCGCCTCCTTCGTCATTTCCTCCCGTTTTCCCGCTTAAAAACTCTGGGCTTACTTTTTTAAGGGATCAAAACTGCGTTTAAAATTCTCTGTTCTCAGACATTCCATTTTCTGACCTTTTGATCATTTTTGCTGTACTTTCTATATCTATCACGTTCATTTCAAATGATGGAGCCAGAAGTTAGAATCGGTCCCCAAAACAGCGCTGGGACGGTGATAGGTAGCTTGTAAAAGAGGGTCCTGCCCGGCAGGTGTGGCTCAGTGATTGAGCATCAACCCATGCACCAAGAGGTCGCCGGTTCGATTCTCAGTCCGGACACATGCCCAGGTTGTGGGCCCGATCCCCAGTGGGGGGCATGCAGGAGGCGGCCAATAGATGTTCTCTCTCATCAATGTTTCTGTCTCTCTCTCTCTCCCTTCCTCTCTCTCTGTAAAATCAGTACAGAAGAAAAAAAAAAAGAGGGTCCTCCTTCAATGCCATCTTGTTTACTACCCAGGATTCTGTGGCCAGAGTCCAACTGGTGCAAGCAACTTCTGAATAACATACACCCTGATGTCCCTGAGATCACACCAAGTGCCTTCTTCTATGCCTGTTTCTCTCTTTTTTTTTATCCTCACCCAAGGACATTTTTGCATTTATCTTCAGATAGAGTGGGAAGGAGAGAGGGAGGGGAAGAGAGAGAGAGAAACATCGACGTGAGAGAGACACATCAAGTGGTTGTCAGCCGCACAACCCCAACCGGGGCCCGGGACAAACTGCAACCGAGGTACGTGCCCTTAGCGGGAACTGAACCCGGGACTCTCTGGTCCGAGGGCCGACGCTCTAACCCCTGAGCCAAACTGGCCAGGGCTCCTTTTTAATCACATTCGTCCAACCCATCTCAGCTCCTGAACTGTCCCTGTCTTCACAAGGGTGCACATGGAAAGTGTTTTTTCAATATATCTTTATTGTTGAAAGTATCACAGATGTCCCTTCCCCCCCTCCCCCCACTCACATGCCCCTCCCCGCTCCGGCCTCCCCGCCTCCATCTCCTTGTTGTCTGCGTCCACTGGTTAGGCCTGTGTGCGTGGACGTTCTCTGCTCGCGGTGTGGGTTGTAGGTTCACGTCTAAGCAAATTAAACGCAGCACGGGAGAGGAAGCCAGCCAAAGTAAACACACACAAGGAGGCTGCAGGTCCTAGTGGGCAGGACAGTGATTCCGGTCCCTCTCTTTACGGTCAACACTGTCTGTGTATACTAAACACCGGCTGCCACGGACCCTGCCCTGTGTTCTGTCAGTCATCACAGAACAGGGGCGCTTCATGGGAATTCACACATTTCAAAAGATCGGGGCGCTCTTTTGACAAATGTCTGAATTACTATTATTCCGACTACCAGCACAAATACTTTAGTTGCTTCTGTGTGGCTGCGACTGTTGACTGGAAACACAGAAACATGTCCCTACTTGACACTTTTCGTGGGGTTTATCTCTGACTTGCAGCTGTGCTAAAAAAAAAAAGGAAATAAAGAAAACAAAACTATGATAAAAGCATTTTGTAACAGTTCACACTTGTGGATGGACGTTTGGTGCTGTCCACGCGACAGCACATGGATTTGTGACAGCTGGATAGACAGATGCTCATTAAGATAGATACATATCCAAGATATGTTTCTTAGTGCTTTTCATGTGTCAAATCATTTCATTTTCACAACTCAGTTACTTTACAGTTGAGGAATCGGAGATACAGAGAGGTTAGCTAACTTCCCCAAGGATGCACAGCAAATAAAGGGCAGAATTAGACACTCAAGACCAGCACTGTCGGGTGCAGATGTAATAGCAGCCACATATGTAATTTTGAGCTTTCTAACACTCACCTTTTAAAAAGTAAAGAGAGCCCTGGCTGGCTTGGCTCAGCGGTTAGAGCGTCGGCCCGTGGACCAGAGAGTCCCAGGTTCGGTTCCCGCTAAGGGCACGTACCTCGGTTGCGGTTCATCCCTGGCCCTGGTTGGGGTTGTGTGGGTGGCAACCAGTTGATGGGTCTCTCTCACATCGATGTTTCTCTCTGTATATATTCCTTCCTTTCTCCCTCCAGCTCTATCTGAAGATAAATGCAAAAATGTCCTTGGGTGAGGATAATAAAAAAAAATCAAAAAATAAAATAAAAAGAGAAGGATTAAATGGATTCTTACACATTTTATCTCACCCAGCACATCCAAAATATTATTCCAATATACAAGTAATAAAAAATAATGAATATGATTATTTTATATTTTTGATGCATGCTGTGTTTTCTAAGTCTGGTATGTAGTTGCATTTGTAGCCCTGCTCACTTTGGACCGGCCCGCCGCAGCTCACGACCCCAGCAGGCAGGTCTGGGAGGTGGCTGCCACTGGAATAAGAAGGCTCCACAGTCTGGACATTTTTGCTTTATCCTTGACATTGATCAATGTCAGGTTTTAAAATGACGTACCTTGCAGATTGGGGGAGTGGATTTAGCTTACATAAATATACTCAGTTCTAAATAATCATGCAAGTGTATCACCTGTTTGGACTTTGGAAGGAACCTGTGCATGCAAGCTGAGAAGTTCTGCCTACAGTAGACGAGAATGGGAACCTATTATGCAGATGAGCTCAGCCCTCCCCAGTCACTCATCTCTCACCCCAAGCCTCGGTTCCACTCGGCAACCCCAGGCCCCTTCTCCCTGCTTCCCCCGCTACTGCCCGTTTCCTTCTGCCTGGGTGCGCAGTCCCTCCCGCCCCAGACTGTCTTCCCACCAGCCCTTCTTCCCCATGCGAGTTCCTAACACAGAGATCTTCTCGAGCTTTGGTGGTTCCGGCAGGCTCTCAACACCCTCTTGCACCGATGCCCTCTGACGTCCACTGTGGTCAGCTGCTGCTTTGGCTCAGGGAAGATGCCGCCTTTGGAGCCAAAGTTGAAGAACTGGGCATGCCCCAGAACCCAGAAAGAGGGCATGAGAACAGGACCTATCCCAGGGCAGAGGCTGCATGACGCAATCTTTCCTCTCGGTCTGGTTCTCGGGACTGTCGCTTTGATACCTTGCCTCCCTGTCATTGAGGTTTCTTGAACATTCTCCAGGGTCACCCGTGGGTAACTCAGGAACTGTTCCTTCTTTCCCTCTCCCATATACCCCTCAAGGAGGAACTGGGTGCAAGCAACATTTTGGGCCGTCTTCTAATCTTTAAAATAGCTTACCAAGGGACAGCCTGGGGGTAGGGCGAAGGGAAAGAGGAACACCACCCTCTTCACCTCCCAGACAAGAGTTTCTAGTAAGAGAAGTTATGGCCGGATGGTGTGCAAATCAGTCTCGGTTCTCTATAAGATGAGCTGGGAAACACCCTCTTCTCCTGAGCTTGCGATGTCCTAAACCCCCAGGAGCAGTTTTTAACCCCAACCAGGGACATTGGGGCCCCCAGGGACAGCCTCACCAACACCTTAACCCTGGTTCCAGCATTTGGGAATCTTGATCCCATTGTATCCCATTGGAGGCTATGTGTTATCCGATCCCATCTAAAGCTCCCCGCCCCCACCCCCGCTGCTTTCTTATCAGCCTGGCAACTGGGGAGGAGAAAATAACCCCTTGGCTGCTGACAGTCACAAAGGGTTTAGACTCGCCGACCTTCTCCAACTACCCCCTCCCGCATCTAAAAATCCAATGTATCTGCAGAATGTTTGGTGTTTCCCCCACAAATCCAATAATGCCTTATTCCTAAATCTCTTAACAGTAAGATAGGGTATTAGGTAGAAGGACTATTAAGAGTCAGAGTAAATGGCAAATTTCTGTCCTACTTGGACCTTTTAGGAGCCAAATGACTTGGGCAAATGCCCTACGTTCTCTGGATCTCAGTTTCCTCATCTGTGAAATGGGCACACTCGTGCTTGTCTGCCGAGTCCATGATGTCGCAGTGAGATCCGACTGAGGGAGTTCATGAGAGCGCTCAGCACAGTGTCAGACGCTACGATTGTTGTTCGTTTCCCATCAGCACATGTCCCTCTCTGCTGCCGAGACCACGGCAGTGACCAGTAGGCAGCACTGTGGCATTTACAGAGTTCAAGTCATTCGCTGTGTGTCACGCCCGGTGCTAGGTGGATGTACTGAACCTATCACCGCTAGCCTGATCTAAAACATGTCCAATAAACATAGCATTTTTACACCATTTCTCTTCCCTTGATTGGAAAGATCAACGGTCAAGTCTGAACAGACTTCTACTACACGGACGTTAAAACTGAACCCCCCCCCCCAAATTAACAGTGGACCTGCCTTATGACCCAGCGACTCCTCTTGTGGGAATACATCTGAAGGAACCTGAGACACTAACTCGAAGGGATACATGCACCCCTCGGTTC
The DNA here is from genome assembly GCA_030848825.1 of Tadarida brasiliensis. Lineage (NCBI taxonomy): Eukaryota > Metazoa > Chordata > Mammalia > Chiroptera > Molossidae > Tadarida > Tadarida brasiliensis. The sequence continues at coordinate 25,110,675 of CM061278.1, read as the reverse complement.
ACAGCAGCACTATTTACAACAGCCAAGATCTGGAAGCAGCCCAAGTGCCCCTCAGTAGAGGAGTGGATGAAAAAGCTGTGGTACGTCTACACAGTGGAATACTACCCAGCCATAAGAAAGAAGGAAACCTCACCCTTTGCGACAGCATGGATGGACCTGGAGAGCATTACGCTAAGTGAAATAAGCCAGTCAGAGAAAGACAAGTACCCTAGGGTTTCTCTTCTATGTGGAACCTAATGAACAAAATGAACTAGCAAGCAAAATACAAACAGACTCACAGATGCAGAGAACAGGCTGACCGCTGTCAGAGGGGAGGGGGCTGGGCAGCTGAGAGAAAGAGAGAAGTGATTAAGCAAAAAACAAATAAACTCATAGATCAGACAACATTGTGGGGATTACCAGAAGGAAAGGGGGTGGGAGGTAGAAGAGGGTTGGGGGGTGTTAAATGGTGATGGAAGGAGACTTGCCTTGGGTGGTGAACACACACTACACAGATGAGCCAGAACTGCACACCTGGAACCTATATAACGTCATTAACCAATGTCACCCCAATACATTCAGTTTAAAAAAAGAAATTCTCAAATAAATAAAATATATAAAAAATAAACTCGAACGAACTCTGAGCGACTTCCTGCTCCATCAGCCTCCACAAAACCAAGCGAACCCGACGGCACTTGTGACGGTCACGGATGGACAGCCCAGCGTAAGAAGGCACACATCTCAGGCCACCAGGGCCACTCCCTGGCTGTCCCACCCACCCATTCGCCGCCGGGGTCCCCGATTCCCCAGAGCCACAGGTGCCAGAGGCCCACATTCTTCTTCCTTGTGCTCCTTCCGGTCAGCGTCGGTGGCGCTCAAACTTCAGGGTGCATGGGATTGGTGCGCACGATTTTTTCCTTTAAATATGCAAATTCAAGGAAACCCAACTTCACAGAGCTCCTAAAGGGTTGTCATGCATACCCTGACGTGGGCGAGCCACGGACTTTAGGGCCTGAAATGACTCTACGCTGCATGCTTTCCCCGGGATGACCAGTAGGATTGCCTTTGCCCTCACGACGCCAGTGGCCGGCATATGTGGTGGTCATTAGAAAGGGCGCCCTTCGCCCTGGCCAGTTTGGCTCAGCGGTTAGAGCATCGGCCTGTGGACCAAAGAGTCGCAGGTTCAATTCCGGTCAAGGGCATGTACCTTGGTTGCCCCTGGTCATTGGGGTCGTGTGGGAGGCAACCAATTGATGTGTCTCTCTCATGTCAATGTTTCTCTCTCTCTCTCTCTCTCTCTCTCTCTCTCCATCCCTCCCACTCTATCTGAAGATAAATGAAAAAATATCCCCGGGTTAAGATTTATAAAACAAAAGGCATCTTTCATTTATTATCTCTGATGCTTGCTACAACAGACAAGGTAGAGGTAACTTCATACTTGATCCAATTTAATCTCCACACTTATTCATGACACAGGTAATATTACACCACAGCGCTGCATACATGAGGCTCAGTAACTTGCCCGAGGTCTCCCAACTCACCAGTGACGGGGTGGGGGGCTCGGCCCCTGTCTCCTGGTCTTGGGGCCCCAGTACGAAGTCACCCTACGCCCTGCCGTGCCAGGAGGACATCACCCGGGGAGTGACTATGGACAAAACCCAGAAGTGGTCTGGGGACTGAATCCTGCACAACTTCAAAATGTACAACGTAGAAAATGGGAAGGAACCCAAAAATAGGTGGACAGGGCGCAGCTGGAGAGGAGAAGGAAGACCAAGGGTGCTTGGTGCCCTTCGAGGTATGTGGTGTCCTTCCGGGCGGTGCGGCCAGAGTGACGGAGTGGAGATGACCTTGACGACCTCTCCAGACGACCTGGAGCACCAAGAACTCCATCTCCCGTCCTTTGAACAGACACCCACAGACGTACTTCAGTGGAACTCATCGTACCAAGAGTGGAGGGGACTGAACTATCACTCAACCATCTCAGGACCATTTCCTCCACTGGAACGACCCAGATCTTCCACATAACCCATCCCAAGAGGCCAGGTCATCTCCACCAGGGATGGGGAAGGCGTTAAATAGTGCAAAAGAAACACACGTCTGAGACCTGACGTGACACATCTGTCCCTGCGATGGGAGTGATGAGGAGGTACAGTCTGTTCAAGTGGCATCTAGTCACCCCATGGACAGCCCAATATTTCTTCTCTGTTTGGAACCGCGCTCGAGGTCCCTGTCCTCGGGCCGCCATCCCAGGCACGTCTGGGACCCCAGGGGAGGCGAGCCCGGTGACTCGGGCGAGTGGAGGCCATCACCGCATGTCTTTAGGCTCTGGGTTGGTTTAATAGGCACGGGACAAACGAGAGCGGGAAGTAGCGACATTCTGCAGGAAATGAAAATGGAAGTGGACAGGTCTGTCTGATCTGATCCTGGGGCAGACAGGGGACAATGGATCGGGAGCGAGGACTCCTTTCCTTCCGCTCCAAGCAGCTGCGTCTGTAATGGAACCATTTCCACCTTTATTCCCGTTCACGTGACAACCGCCACACACACGCCTGGTCCTTTGCCTCCCAAAATGACAGCTGGGAAGAGCAGAAGCCCTGCCCCGGGGTCCCACAGTGCGTCACTGAGAGACAGCTTCAGGGTCAAAAGCATTCGGTGCCCACTGTCTGCTAGGCAGCGCCCCAGAGGGCGCCAGGGTGTCCTCGAAGCGTCAGAGTCTAGGGGAGGAAAGGGGCATGAGGGGCTGGGGACACGCCCTCCAGCTCTGCACAAAGCGTCAGCAGGGGCTCGATGAAGAAGATTCCGGGAGCTCGGGGAGGGTCTAGAAAGTTCCATCCTTCAGAGCAGTCACTGTTTTCCAGGCAAGCAAGAGCACGCTTTTCCAGGCAGAAAGGAGAGTCTGAATAAACGTGTGGAGGAACGCGTCTGGGGTTGACGAGAAGATGACAGTATAGGGACCTGCTGGAAGGACAGAGAGGAGAAAAAAAGTCAGAGGGTGAGAGGCTGGACTAAGGAGGTCGTTTCCCTAGAGCTGGGGATACAGGTAAGAAAACAGAAAGTAGACGTGGTCAGTATTTGACTCGTATTTGTTTCATGGGTTACTGCCCAGGGATACCTGTGCAATGGTGCTTGCTCTTGGTCCTCGGGTTGTCCTTAAAGACCAACGTTTTAAAATACCTAGCAGCTCCAGGCCTTTGGGAAACCTGGAACTAATCAACTGTTTGCTCTTATTCGATTCAAGGGCTAAACCAACCCGGGCGAAAGAGGAAGAATCCGTGGGGTATCTGAACCGTCCAGAGGGGCGATGACAGAATGAAGGAGAAGAGGAAGTCTGAGTAGAAACGAAACTTCAAAAAAGAGAAACCAAAAAAAAAAATACAGTGAACACTGGCTAACCTTGTAATTATAGCTATTCAAAACAGTCAACGTTCCATTATTTTTTTTTTTTTCAAGTTAAGTTCAAGCAAAAATCAGAGGCGGTCCTATAATCACCCTTTCCCCTGGAAAAACGGGAACTTTGCCAAAGGGCACCGATTTGGTCCGTAAGATTTTGTCATTTTTAGTAACTATTTTTTGTTGTTGCATTTTACAGTGATATAAAATAAATATGAACGTGTTTAGAAAAGAGAATCAAGGAACAGGGAGCTGGTATACCCTGCACCGACCCTGACGCTTCCTTTGTGACTAAGTCACTGTGTCCCCCGCTCCGCCCCATCTAACAAACCAAATCTCTTCGACTCCTTGGAATCTTTGTAAAAATGTATCACTGAATACTCAACTTATCTTTGAAAATTATAATAAAAGTAATGACAACATCGTATCACAGAATAAGTAACTGTATCAGTTGGTCCTGTCTCTTACATGGAGACACAGAAATCAACATTAACATTCCATTAAAAGAGAAACCAAAAGTGATTTTCACCACTCCAGTGACAGAGAAGTGTGTTATTTGATTCACAGGTGGTAGGAAAAACTCTTCTATTAAAAAAATGAAGAGAAGGAAGACCTCTGTTTTAATATTAAAAGGGAAGAGGGAGAGATTAAAGGAAATACGGTTAAAATTTTCGCCACTGATATGTTCACACCAGGTTACAGACAATCAGAAAGGACCTGACAACAGTATTGTGTGTAACTGACAACCATCTCACAGCCCTTCCTACCCCGGTCCTCCCCGGAACCACGCTCCATCAGCTCCCCCTCCTGTCACTCAGGGTCCAGCCTCCTTCAGGCCTGAACTTGAGTCTGAAGAACCCCTCTCCGGTTTGCTTCCTGTCTGCTCCTATGAGTTACAATGTATCTACCCAGAGTGGCAGCTCTCTGTTCCAGCCCTATGGATTATTGTAATGATGCAATAACAATGAAATTTAGCCCTGGCTGCTTAGGCTCAGTGGTTAGAGTGTCAGCCCTCAGACCGAAGAGTTGTGGGTTCGATTCCAGTCAAGGGCACGGACCTCAGTTGCAGTTCAGTCCCCAGCCCTGGTTGGGTCATGTGGGAGGTAACCAATGGATGTTTCTCCTCACATCGATGTTTCTCCCCCCTCCCCCCCCCCCCAACACACTCTATCTGAAGATAAATGGAAAAAATATATACTTGGGTGAGGATTTAAAAAAAATAAATAGCCCGACCGGTGTGGCTCAGTGGTTGAGTGTCGACCCATGCACCAAGAGGTCATCAGTTCCATTCCCGGTCAGGGCACACGCCCAGGTTGTGGGCCTGGCCAGTGGGGGGCGTGCAGGAGGCGGCCAATCGATGTTCTCTCTCATCGATGTTTCTATCTCTCTCTCCCTCTTCTTTCCTCTCTCTCTAAAATCAATAAAGAAAAAAAAATTTTTTTTAATAAATAAATAAATAAAAATGAAATTTTACTAGCTGACTCAATGAGAATACAAAGAGAAAGAAGGATGCTCCTTTAGGAAAATGCTGCTCCTTTCGGAAAGATTCGCCGAGGGCGGTGTGGGCAGACGGTGTGATATAGGTGTGGAGGGTGAGACGATCTGAACTCTCAGGGGGCACTGTCATTCAAGCCTCGGACAGTGCGGCTCTCGGGCTGTTTTACAGTTGGCGTCAAACCCGAGCCCCGATTTAGAGAAAGTGAAGCCGGCTTTCACAGGCGAGGCAGCAGGTGCCGTCCAGGGAAGCGAGAACGCGTGACGCCCCGATCTGCAGAGCGCTTCAAGGGGGAGACAAATGTCTTGGCTGTGAGTCAAAAAGATCAGCTTTTCATTTCAAATAAAAGACTCTGAGATGTATAAATGGCGTTTGATAATTCTCCACTGTGACCGACTTTCTCCTTTTTCCACTCCCTCCTGGACCAAGTCAAACCGAGTACGCTGGGTGTTACCATCCTGAGGACAAGGCCGAGGGTGAGCAGCAGTTAATATAAAGTGCATGTTGAGATGATTTCCATTTAACCTCAAACCTCCAGTATGCACTTCCCTCACTGCTGATTGAGTCACCACACTGAAGTCTCCCTGGGGCTCGAGCGTAGAGCACAGCCAGAGAGCCAGGTGATGCTTCCAACCTGTCTGTCCTGTCACGTGAGGTCTGGGGACAAGGCAGACTCACTCCCCAGCTCACGCTTGCACAAAGCCAGCAAATCTCCTTCCTAGCAAAGGGTAAGCAAATGTGTCCCTAGTGACCACCGAATCACTAGAAACAGAGAAAGAGCCCTAGAACTAGAACTGCAGGTCACTCTGTCCTGGAGGAAGGGTGAAGACAGCTTCCTCGTGTCTACATGTGGACCCAGCCCCTCACAGGTGTCCTCGGTTCACACAGACGAACTGACATCTATGTTCTCACCCGCTCACATGGACAACTTGTTTTTCTGGATTCCACCCTTGGGCTGTCCTTGGGGCCCAGCTCTCTGGCCCCGTCAGGCCATTTGGGAATAAAGAACTGTGTTTACAATTCGCTGTTGACACCACACACTGAGTTGCTGGGGGTTTCTGTAAGGATAAGCAGACCTGTCCCTTCCCAGAGTCCCCAGAAGCCGGCTGACTTGGAGAGAGCTGCCATGGCCAGCCAGTCCCAGGGCATCCACCAGCTCCTGCAGGCAGAAAAAAGAGCCAAAGACAAGCTGGAGGAGGCCAAGAAGAGTAAGTGTCCCTTCTGTCTGGCTGGGAGGGATTCGTCACCAAGGGGAGAGGGGGGACGGGGGAGCATGCGCCTCAGCAGCAGGCCGACTCGGTCCCAACCCTGGTGTTGACACTCTTCCGGTGAGACCGCGGCCAGTGGTAGGTTCCCCATCCCTGTAACGGGGACAAAGTTCTCTCGCTCAGATCCTCCTGAGAGGCTGAGACACGCTCGTGGACACAGAAGTTGCAGAGACTCAGGCTTCCCCTGTCCCGGCAACTTCCTCCAGGCGCCTGGCCTCGTGTCGCAATGTTGTGACACTTCTAGCTGCAACTGCACCAGCAAGGGGACCCGAGCGAGTCCCACGGGGCCGCGCCCTTGCCAGCTTCTGGAGGATCTAACAGTCAGAGTCCTTGTCCCCACGACTCTGAATTCCCCGTGTTTCCAAATAGCTCCGCTGTATCCTCGTGTCCTGACTTTGTGTTTCCTGAGTCACGCCTCTAGGTCCTTAGCATAGAACCTTCTCAATACACGGCCACCCCCCTCCACCCCTTTCATAGTCACAACGACCGTGTGGACTAGGAATCGCTGTCATTCCCGTTGTAGGGACGTAGCAACTGAGAGGCCACCCTTTGAGGAAGGTCATGATTTTTAAAAAATGGAAGATACGGGGCCAAGCACGATACTCAGTGCTCAGTGCTCGCCTTACTTAACCCCCCTGCGCGACCCCTTTCCGCAGAGGGGGGAGGGGTGCTTGAGAAAGTATGAGGTGCTCAAGGCCACACAGAGGGGACACGGGAGAGGCGGGGTCTGGATGGGGTCCGAGTTCCAAGCCAAGGTCTTAACAACCACATACATCATTTCTGTCATCGAGCGTCCCAAGTTTGCAACACAGATGCAGCTTGCTGGGATGACACCTGTGTTCTTCCCACACTCCCATCTGCTAGCATGACTTAATCGATAGTCATTTGTGTCCCTTCTTCCTCCTCGTTACCTTCAAGACCCAGCAAGACAGAAGCTACGGGCTAAAACCGTGGCTCATGTCACATTCTGGGTGAGGGTGGGGACAGGGGCTAGGAGGCCCCCACAGAGCTGGTTGCAATGTTTGCAACAGGACGTGGGAACAGTTGTCCCCGGGCCAGGCAGGCGGGAGGGAGGGAGGCACACTTCCATCCCTGGGGTTGGGACCTCAGGTAAACCACTTTCCTTTCTTAGACGAGAGGATTTCCTGAACTTGGCCGTGTGGGTGCCTACCGAAGGGAAGGGTCTGGGGAGCTGCTAGGAGAGGAGGGAAGGAGAAAGATCAAGGAGACGAACCTGACCTACTTCGCAATTTCTTTTCTACAACCATGCAAATGATCGCAAAGCGGCAGAGTGCAGAGTAATTCTCCAGAACACAGCAGCCTGGCACCTGCTGGTTGATGTGGGAGAAAACCCCCTTACTGTGTATTCAAATGCCTGTAACCACATGCAAAATGCTCAGAACAGAACCACTCATTTTAAGATGCGATCATTGTGCTAACCCTGCTTCCTCATTATGGGAGAAACACAATGGCCATCGATGTAATCAGTGAGCACGTAAGGAATCGATATTATCATACGATGCAAGTGATTCCAACCAATTACTTCTCCTTTTTCAAAGTCACCTGAGAAGAAAAGTATCACGAATCATGTAGTTGTTGGGACGGGAGCCTCTAGAACAGTGGTTCTCAACCTTCCTAACGCCGCGACCCTTTAATACAGTTCCTCGTGTTGTGGTGACCCCCAACCATACCTGTAATTTTGCTACTGTTATGAATCACCATTGGAAATACGTGTTTTCTGATGGTCTTAGGCGACCCCTGTGAAAGGGTCGTTCGAACCCCAAAGGGGTCGCGACCCACAGGTTGAGAACCGCTGTCTAGAACAATCCAGCCTCAGATTCCGCAACGAAAGATACAAGCCAAACACACTTTGTCCTTCCCCCTCCTCGGGGTTAGAAAATGCACATTGTGTTATCTGTACACAAATGTTTGTCGCACCTGCCTGTAAGTTAAAGCCCTCGGGTCCTTTTTCCTCAGTCTTGGTTCAGGAATATTCAAGCAAATTTCCACCAGCAGTAGAAATAACCGTGAATACATTCTGGAAACTATCTGGACTTTCCACGACTCACCTCTGCACTCCGTGTCCCAGAGAATGTCCGTCTGTCCTCTTTGCCTCGGAGAGCGGAGGCTTGGAGGACAGTCGTTCCTGGAAGGGAGCGGGTATCTCACCCAGGCATCAGCAGTGGAAACTCATGGTTTCAGCTTCGCTGACCACACCCGTCCTGTGACTTCCCAGACCTTCTGAGGCAAAGCCAGCATTGCTTTCCGAACCTGGAACTCTGGAGCACCTCTCCGAGTTCATTGCTTCTTGTTTCACTCACTCATTTCATTGACTACGTATTTATGGGGGGCCTGTTCCCAGCCACTGATGATAAGACCTAGACTCTTCCTCGAGGGATTTCCCAGTGATGTAAATGCACATGGGCGCAGAAAGAGGGAACGCCGTGGGAGGGTCAGGAAGCCCTCGCTGTTAGGAACCCGCGTGTTGCGTGCTTTCTTTTTTCCGCAAAGAGATTCATTTCAAATCCGACCCAGAGGGAGGCCCAATAGAGACGCAGAATGAAAACCCACGGATGGTGACAGGGACCCCCGCTTAGAAGGTCTGTGATCACTTTCTCTTTCTTAAATCCCTTTATTTGAAGGCCTCATGGAGGCCTGCAGTCTGTGCTGCAGTGGACGCCTGAATATATATTTAAAGAAGAAAGAGAGGGACGGGAGAGGGAGAGGGGGAGGGTAAAGAACACAGCAATTCGAATGTTAATCATTTTTTTAAAAAAGGACAAGATTAATGAGGTGGTAGTATTCATATATTATGCTGCAAAAATATTAATACATCCCATTAAGGAGGCCTGCCTCAGATCTCCGTGGAGTTTTTACATAATACAGTATGCGGCGTAAATGTTTTGCCTGAAGGGACACAGACCTGGTGGGCAGGGTCTCTCCTAGAGGCTGTGAGGTCTTTGGAAATGGAGCACACAGCTCCTTCCTCTGGAGATAGTCACCAGCTACTGAGAGAGACCATTTGGGGGTGGGGGGGGGAGGGAGAAACAGGTAGTAAACAGGCTTGAATAGCTGGGTTGTGAGGCCATGGAGTACAAAAACCATTGCCTTTTTAATTTTTTTTTATATAAACTTAATTGTCTTTGTATTTCTTTGTGTAAGTTATTTAGCATCTCTGTGCTTTAATCTCTTCTGTTTGTAACATGAGCATACAGCCAAGATGTTTCAAGGAGCAGAAAACTATATCTAAGATAGAGGAGTACAGACTAAATAGTTATTTTTTAAAATATATTTTTATTGATTTTTTTTTTAGAGAGGAAGGGAGCGGGGGAAAGATAGAAACATCGATGAGAAAGAACATCAACGGGCCGCCTCCTGCAGGCCCCACACTGGGGATCGAGCCCACAACCTGGGCATGCGTCCTGACCAGGAATCAAACTGGCGACCTCTCAGTCCGTGGGCTGACGCTCAACCACTGAGCCACACCGGCCGGGCTCAGTTCAGTTTTAACCTGCTCAAAATTGATTTTTTAACCCTTTCCCCACAAATCACCTGAACATCAATCCAAACACCTTCCTCTCCTCGTTTCCACTCACAGGGCCTCCCATGGAACGCACCCTGTTACGGTTTGTTGAATGTACGACGTATCTACCTGGGCACAGGCCACGTGTCTGAAAATGAATGATTTCATCAGGGTGGAACCATTTACAAAAGAGTTCCCCAAAAGTATCTTAGAAAGGATCTTCTTGCCTTTTTTTCTAGTATTCAAAATAGACTATCCTCCTTTATTTTACCCCTGGCTAGTAAGACCACTCAGCTAACTGGCTCCCTGCTCAGAAATCTTTCCCCGACTCTGCAAACCGGGGTCTGTGTATTTATTTTTTTGACTTACTCTCTTAACACAAGATATGACTGTAGGGGTGGAGGGGAAGTATAGATTCCCTAGAATTTTAGAAGTTGGTATAAAGGTGGAGATTTTTAACAGAACAGACAGAACGGAGATTTCTGTTCCGTTGTTTTCTTCGTTGATTCTGTGTACTTGTCATAATTTCATGTATTTTACGACTTTCCTCTTGGAAGCAATAGCAGCATGTAGGTATTTCCAACAGACACCGTATCTGTGTCCAGCGGAGGCTGGGACGCTATCGCGTGTATGTCTGCAGCCTTGCTCCCAGCCCTCAGCATGACGCTCAGTGGGTGCTCAACAAACGCTGAATGAATGCTGGATGGATCAATGGAAACCCTTCCCTGCAGGGCTCTCGGCACCTGCTTGAACAGTATTTAAAGCTATGATGCATGAGATAACCGGGTTTTCTAAACCCCAAATCAGAACATTTGGCCCGAGGAACCTGCATGACCTTGTAAGAACTTTGGGACCAAATATTGGATTGTCATATTTAAAATCTGATCCCATGTGGTCACCCCTAATGTGTCAATAGAAGGTATTGAGAAAGAAGAGTAACCTCTTTTGTTTTTCATGCTTAAGAAGAAAGAGGTCTAATTTTAAAGTCTGGACATCTCACCCTGGCTGGTTTGGCTCAGCGGTTAGAGCATCAGCCCGTGGACCAGAGAGTCCCGGGTTCGGTTCCTGCTAAGGGCGCGTGCCTCAGTTGCAGTTTGTCCCTGGCCCCAGATGGGGTCGTGTGGGTGGCAGCCAATCAGTGTGCCTCTCTCACATCGATGTCTCTCTTTCTCTCTCTCTTCCTCCCTCTCTCCCTCCCGCTCTATCTGAAAATAAACGCAGAAATGTTCTTGGGTGAGGATAAAACAAACAAACAAAAAAGTCTGGATATCTCTGTAGGCAGACAGCACAGCAAGGCAAGGGTTAACACAAGGGGCTGTGATGTGTGCATTTGGCGTCACCTCCAGCGGATCAGGGGGCTGTGGGCCCCGTTTTTCCCACCGGATTATCGGGGTAGCATCGGCAGGCCCTCGTCCAGGCAGCTCTGAGTCTGGCCAGAAAACGCTGCGCCGGCCCCAACGTCCTGGTGACTCTCCTGTTTAATTGAATGAGAACCAGCAGGTGACCGGTGCCACCACAGGGGGGTCACAGACACTCTGGCTGTGTGATGGAGCCAATATACGGCCGCCACGTGGAATCCCGGGTCCGGGTGCGGCCCTCCCTGTCATTATTATTTTTCTTCTTATGGGCTAGAGTCGTGACTCTGAAACCAACACGTTTATATATTATGGGATTAAGGTGGAGAGGGAGGATGTTCGATGTGATTTGGTTTATAAAACAGTTACGTATCCTACAACCCATTATTACTAGGAAAATGTCGCTACATCTGAAATATATTTTGGTCCTAGTGGTAGCGACAAGCGGTGCTAAGAAAGTGGGCCGGGATCAAGGAGTCGTCTTCCCTACCGACCCATCATGTTTCTCCTGGGAATGAACTGGACATGTCCGGTTGCCCCAGAACCGTAGAGAATAAAGGAATCTATACATGCAAAATGGTCATGAGCCTGAGTTAAGAAGGAAAAAAGATAAGCATTGCTGTGAGTGTTCCTGACCCTCGAGCACCAGGAGAACACTCATTTCCACCAGACCGTGGATTTTAAGGAGAATAAAGACAGGTCGGTATTTGTCCTGAACGAGGTTTACGGAATCCCGTTCCTGAGCAACAGACATTGAAAGAGTCACATTTCATATAGAACTCGGTGAACCTTCAGCCCGTATGTCACACAGTGATCAGCAAGGCCACTCACGCCTCGCAGGGAGAGGGATGTATAAACCTCCTACACGCAAATGCGACAGAGGTTCCGAGAAACACAGACACAGGAAAATGTGCATCTCACTGGCAGATAAAAGTTCACGTTCCGATTTTCTCCTCTGCTCCTTACTCAAGGAACAGTCATGTAGTTCAAAGTCTGCTCAGCACATAACCCGCCCTCGACGAAAATGACAAACAAAAGCTTGAGAGACATTCCCGCAGAGGAGAAACTGCTAAAATGTCCAAAGGCATGTCACGGGAATCGGAAGACAATAGATTCAGAGGGGGCAAGGGGAGAAGCATGTTCATATAGTTCAGAGTTTCTTTAAAGTTTTAATGATCACAGAGCGTTAGTACCTCACCCCCTGAAGGTGGTAGGTGGGGGGGAGGGGCAAGCAGCAATTAATGGGACTCTAACCCCCCAAACTTCCTCTGCTTGTCAGAAAGGTCACGTGCTCAGCTAATGATCCCCACAGCTCCGTGGCTGAAGGCTCCGTGGGCCTCGCCCTGTGTGCTCACACGTGTACCTTCGCTCTTCATAAAAGGACGGGATTGCTACCGGACCCGGCCCCTAACCGGTAAAAACAGTTGGTTTTACAAGCAGTTGTAAGTCCCCCTCAGAGAAAGCGACTAGAAAAAAACATGTATCCCTACTTTGATGTGCTCTGCAGCTCCGTCAGACGTCCCGGAGTCGAGGAATGACAAGGGGAAAAATCCCCATAAAATGCTTTTAAAAACTGTAAGCCGGTTTGATAGAGTCTGAGCCTCAGGTCTGGGGCTTTGGCGCTCTGCCAGCACCGCGGACCGAGGGACGCCTGGCCGCGAACCAGGACGGAAAACTGGACCAAATAATGTCTTTCCGAGTAAGTGACAGCAGAAATCTGTCCTGTGGCTGTCACTGCTGAGAGGAAGGGGGCAGGTCTCCTATTCAGACACGAGCTTGAAACGCCATGTGTATGACAAGGAAGCATCATTCTTTCCGTGCCTTGTTACCCTTCAGGGAAAGTGAAGAGGATCAAGCAAGCCAAGGACGAGGCCACGGCGGAAATTGACCAGTACAGGAGGCAGACAGATAAGGAGTTTCGAATGAAACAATCTAAGGTGAGTAAGAAAGCCAGCATGGATTTTTATGCAAAGATGTAACATATAAATAGTCATAAGATAGTCACAGATCCTAAGATATAAACAGTCATAAGCTGTAATGCAGAGTTCAACCAAGGCTGAACATCCAACTGAATCGTAAACATTCCTGAATTGGTGATGGTTCGTCGTCAATTTCAAGGCTTTTTGACTTGTCATCTAAAGTGTCAGTCAATAAAGATACTCAAATTTCTCATACCTAGTATATATTAGAAATTATATTCTCAAATGCACAAATTAAAGGGGTTGTTTCAAGTGTGATTCCAAAGGAAAAAGTATTGACTAACACGTTTTTGTAAGGAAAAAAAACTTCAGAAAACATTTTCTGACTATTCAAGTGTACTACCAGAATCAATAAAAAGTGTTGGACAATGTTGTAGAATGAGTCTGTGGGACCACATTTCCTTCGGTGAATTCGAGATTTACGAATGACCAGAGTACATCCTCTTGCAAATTGCTATAGAGTCTTCTGGAATTTCCTTTTCAAGTGGCTGGGGCCGTTTGTAACAGATTCTGCTACCCGTGTCTCCACTTGTTCTATTCTAACCATATCTGCCTTCTTGTTCTTTCTCAAAGGGCCCAAACGTGCCACGACCACAGGGCCTTTGCACATGACAGGTGTTCCCTGGAATCTTCTTTCTGATACATGCATCTTCCTCTCAACTCTGCTCCATTGTTAGCTTCTCTTCCTAATCACCTAATTTCTATTTGTTTCGGGCAGTAAAAAATCAACGAATTCCTCCACTAGGGCCACAGCTTTTTATCACTCCTCGGAATAGTACATGTTTACATCTTTTTCCTGTTGCTCACTTTTCCTTCTGGACTGTTCGCACAAAAACGGCAGGTCCTTTGTTTCGTTCTCTGTTTTCCTCAGTATTGGGATGGTGTCTGTCCATAGTAAACACACAATACACATCCATTGAAAAAATGAAAAACTAAGCATTTCTTCCGGCCTTTATCTTTCCTGTTGAGTGCTGTCATAACCGTGACGATCAGGACCTGAGGAAGTAGTCATCGTAACGCCTATCAGCTTTTCTTATCCTCTGTGGGATATTTGTGATATGGATATCACCTTTTTTTTTTCCCCAAGTAACAGCAAACCTGACCATAATTTCAGAAAGTGGTCGGGCAAAACCTCGAACTAGCACGTCTCCAGAAGACTCTTCTAAGATGGAAATCTGGTTCGAGATGCTTGTTCTCTGCGTGGGAGAATAATTAAAGCTCCTCAGTGCTCTCCTAATTAGAGCTCTAAGCCAATTTTACAGCTAGCTGATAAAACTGACCAGAGAAAGGTCAGCGCGCTCAGGCCTCGGCCACCTCGAGCATGTTGTAAAACCATTAGCACAGACCTACTGTCTGCGCCGTGACCTCCACGTGTCAGACACGTCGCTGCTGGGCTCAGTCTCATCGTCATTAACCCAGGGCCTGTCGGAGTCTGCGAGGAGGCCCGAGAAGCCACCTCTCTGCCTCTTATTGGTGTTGCATCTTAATATATCTTTTTTTTATTATTTTTTTCTTTATTGATTTTAGAGAGAGGAAGGGAGAGAGACAGAGATAGAAACATTAATGAGAGAGAACATCGATTGGCCGTCTCCTACATGCCCCCCACTGGGGATCGGACCCACAACCTGGGCATGTGCCCTGACCAGGAATCAAACCCGAGACCTCTCAGTCCATGGGTTGACGCTCAACCACTGAGCCACACTGGCCAGGCTTGATATTACTTTTTGATCCTTCTGAGCTCTTGTTTATGTGCGTGTTCTGTTAAGTCCCCTGACTTATCAATAGAATCAGATATCCCAATGTAGATGTCTATCAAGAAACATTGTTGCATCAAAGATTTACTTCTCTCTTGCTTATCAGTTCTACCCAATGTATCTTCTGCGGAAGGAGATATTACATTGTTACAAAGAAATCTGGACTCCAGCGGGTGAATTAAATCTGCTGTTAACACAATACAAGTTAGATGAATGGTGAATCTAAACAGACCTGGAAAATGATTGCCTTGGGCATCCTGAAGATTTTATACCTTCCGTCTTTCTTTCTGAATCTGTATCATGAATGCATTGGTTTCCTTGAAGCAACCGCACGGTGAGAATACAGAACACTGTGTGGGACTCGAACCCCACACCATCAGTCATGACACGGTAAAGCTACACACACCAGTCTCAACATTTGAGGTTCTGAGAATTTACATGGAAAAGTCCTGTCATGACACCCTTGGGCCAAAGCCACCAATAGCTGTCACATAATTATCAGCTTCTAGTTTATATAGTGTCCCAAACATTCAGGAAGCAGGCTTCTCCCAACAACACAGGACACAGGTGATAAGTTCTCCGTCATACCTGGAGATCTGTCCATTCTATTCAGTTTGACAAATATGTACTGAGCATCTACTGTGCACCAGTTAGTGTCTGAGGCCTTTGGGGAGCTTACAGTCATCCATCTAAACTCTTCCATGGCCTAAAGCAGCACTACCTGCAGCTCCAAAGGTCTGGAATTCTTCCCAGGGAAGCCCCCTCAGTACAGGAAACACTACAAACTCAAATGACTGCACATCGAATGAACTCAGAAACACTGTATTTAATTATGCAGAATGAGACATAAAAGTATGTGTTGTTTATGAGGGTATTCCAACGTTTCTGAGCGTGTAAACAGACTATAAAAATTAAAATGTGCAAGCAACGCAGCAAAAATCGTAATTATCACCAACGCTTGCCGATGACTCGCTCAGCGCGAGGCTTCCACGCCGAGCACCCTCTTTTTAATAAGTATCTTCGGGAAATGAACATATTGTCTTCACATAGCGTATTAGCAATGTCACAGTGCTAGCAGCTGGCATCTACTGACCAGACCCACACCGTCGAGACGGGAGGCCACGGACACTGGAGCCATCGCTGGTCCCCGTGGAGATGTTCTATCAGCTTGACCACATACCAGATTTCAAAGACTTCATTTACCATAAAAATAAGAATGCAGTGGTTTTATATTGCGGTCTCAGGAGTTGTATCTCCTCAAAACGTTTTCTTTGCCCTGGGAAGCCCCTATTACCTGGGCTGGACCTGGAAAAGAACGTGGCCCCGTAGTCTCTGTTGCATTGGATTTCAAGTTGAGGGTCTAAGGACTCTGCGGTGGGTGTCAATCATTAGTGAATCTCTTGGATTCAAGTAAATGCATACTGCCCTCAACACAAACAAGCAGAAAAGAGCTGTGTTGCCCGAACAATGCCACGTTTAAGGAAGGTTGAGTTTGCCCTGGCCAGTTTGGCTCAGCGGTTAGAGCGTCGGCCCGCGGACCAGAGAGTCTCGGGTTCGGTTCCGGCTCAGGGCACGTACCTCGGTTGCAGTTTGTCCCCAGCCCTGGTTGGGGTCATGTGGGTGGCAGCCAGTCAATGTGTCTCTCTCGCATCGATGTTTCTCTCTCTCTCTTCTTCCTTCTCTCCTTCCCAATCTATCTGAAGATACATGCAAAAGTGTCCTCGGGTGAGGATAAAAAACAAAAAAGGAATGTTGAGTTGGCAGAGGAGGCAGATTAGGAACGGACCGTCTGCTCCGGAAAAGGATGACCTCACAGAGGGCTTCCCTGCACGACTCCCTCACACGGGTCACACTCCTGGGGAAATTGCCTTTGGACAAATCCTCACCTGACAGAGAAGTTAAGAGGAGGGACGGGGTGGCGGGAACTACTGGGATTCATCGGCAATAAAAGAGCGATCAAAAAGGGATATTCAACAGTGTCCAAAATCGTACTAAAACTACATGGGCAACCGTGTCTCATTTGAAAGAAACCCAGTTTATACTAACATTTTCAGGATGGTATTCGTGACCCAACAAGACAAATCTGTATCTGTACACGTGTCTTTTTGGGCACGTTGTGGCTCTATCTCCCTGAAAAACGAGATTTAATCAGTTCAGAGTCTGTTTTTAGAACTGCCCAACCAGTTATTTGTCCTTTAAAAATGAGCAAAAGTGGATTGCACGATGTCGTCCAGCCTTCTCTCGCAGACGTGTGCTTTATAAAGCGAGCCATAGCGAAGACACAGACGCTGAGGAGAAACTTGTGCGTATGCGAGCAATGAGATGAACCCCGTCCGGGCACGGTGTCCCGGCTGTGACCTGCGTCCAGTTCGCACCCTGTGGAGGTCAGCCCCGAACCAGCCTGCCCTGGCCTGGAAAGTGTATCCATCCCACTCATGTTATTGGTGATCTTATCCTTCTCAGAAAATCCTGGAAAAACAACACATAATGTGTACACCACAGAACAAGCATGGAAAAGTAGGTCCGAACTGGTTTAACTCGTAAGAGCATTCGGTTTGCGAGGGTGCCGAGTGACGTGACTTCTCTTATTGTCGTAGGTGATGGACTCTCAGAGCAACCTGTCCGAAGAAATGGAAGAGCAGACACTGGAGAAGATTAAGGAGCTGAGGGGAAACTACAGGAGATACATGGAGAGCGTGTTGTCGCAGGTTCTGAACATGGTCTGTGACGTGAAACCAGAAATTCACGCCAACTACAGAGCCACCAACTAAACACGTGACCTGTTTCAATAAAGAGGTCACAAATGCCGCCTGGGTGCTCATGGCTTCATGTTCATATTAAGAAATTTGAAAGGGCCTTGGCCAGTTTGGCTCAGTGGTTAGAGCGTTGGCCCGCAGACCAATGAGTCTCGGGTTCGATTCCGGTCAAGGGCATGGACCTCGGTTGCAGTTGGGTCCCCAGCCCTGGTTGGGGTTGTGCAGGAGGCAACCAGTTGATGTGTCTCTCTCACATTGATGTTTTTCTCTCTCTCTTCCCCTCCCTCCCTCCCTCCCTCCCACTCTATCTGAAGATAAATGGGAAAATATCCTCAGGTGAGGATTTAAAAAAAAAAAAAAAAAAGGAAAGAAAGAAATTTGAAAGGGCAATCTTAAATGTACTAGCCAGCTACAGATTTCAACATGGCATAATTCACACATTAGCGTTGAATTTAAAAGCAAACAAACAAAAAGTTGTTATGTCTTTCCTGGTGACAGGTATGACCTTGTCATTGAACTTGGAGTAAGTCAAGAAAGCAGAGTAACACGTTTTTAGACACTTGACCAAAACAGGGACCCAACTACTTTTGGTGGGTGTGAGGTTTATTTGTCGCTGTTGTTTTTTTAAATGTCTTTCCCTTTTCATCAAGTTAGAAAATGTGTTCTTCGTTGTAGTCATTAAAAAATCATTTCTAAAGGAGGATATAATCATGACTATCATGCAGATAGAAAGCAAACAGATGTCAAGGATTTTATTTAACTCATTAATCAATGAGGAAGCCAGTAAGATGCTCCCAGGAGTTCAAAGAAGCACCCTAAGAACGTCATAGATAGAAAGAGAAAGGATGGATATATAGATGGATGGATGGATGGATGGATGGATGGATGGATGGATGATAGATTAGATAGATAGATAGATAGATAGATAGATAGATAGATAAAGAGAAATGGGTTATATAACCATCCTCTCTGCCTAACCTTAACTAACCAGATGATCTTGTCTTTCAAGTATAATTTTTAAAATAAAAAAGGAAATGATAATTAAATGAGCTGCTAACATAGATGTTTAGGTTTAATAAATATTCCGATCTCTCCAGGCCTGATAGTTTTTTAATGTTTTAATAGACAAAATGGTGTTGCATTAAATGATCTCTGGGAGTCATTGAACATTTCATTCTCCACCCTCAATCAGGCCAGTTTCAAAACCCACATTCACCGCCCAGCGTCCTCAGCTCCTTCTGATGCGTTTGCTCATTTCTCAACAGCCCACATCTGAACACATCTTGGCGGTGGTACGTGTGATGCCCGGACCCCAAATTCTCTGTAACTCACCTCGTTTGGGGATCAAATATGGTTTCCTATCTTTGCCTCAGGGAATGAGTCATTTTCCAAGAACTCTCACCCTCTCTGGGGTTTATTTACATATGAAAGAGGCCTTGCATATTTCAGAGATAACTCACTTATCTTATGAGGTCTTCTCAGTCACTAAGAGGCTGACTATTTCTGCACACCCATGCACCCTAAAATGCCTCTCTTGTCCATCCACACCTTGGCACAGAAACAGAAGCACCCGAGGGTGTCTAATTCCTCCATCCTCGTTTTGATCCTTCGGGTACTCAGAAGAGACAAAAGGGAAAACACCTCCATGAAGTTCTTACTCCTGCAGGTGGCGCCCGAAATCACAGCCGCCAGACACGGAGGGGGGGGGGGCAGGTTCCCCCTCAATGTTAGCTCCTAAACAAGTCAAGAAGTGCCAGCGATGAATCCCCTCTGTTATTTTCTGGAGGGACAGAGCTGGGGGAAACGAGTTGAGCGGAATCTGCAAGTCATCACCTCAGTTTAAGATGAGGTGACTTTGGAGGGCGTGGGGTTCCTGGCACCCAAATCAATTAAGCCCTATTAGGATGCTGTGTCCAGAGAGCACATTTACTAGAACTGTTACAAAAAAGGTAACAGAGCATTTAGGGGACCATCCCTGCACCTAAACTGTCTGGGTTCATCTCCCAGAACCATCCGCGACCATGGCCTGGAGCATGTCACTAACTCCGGGTGTTCTACCTGCCCCATCCAAACAGAAGAGAAACAATGTTACCACAGGGCGTCATTGTAACTAAATACTCATGAAACGCTCAGAATGTTACCTGGCCGGTGATGAGTGATGTAAGACTTTATAAAGTAATGGCAATTATTGTTGTTATAGTTGAAAGTGAACTAAGCCCAATAAGCTGATTTAAGGGGGAAAATGAGTATGGAAGGAGGTGGTGAGGAGTGGCAGAAAATCGCTGTAATTTCCTTCTGTGGCAGGTTTAAACAGACTGCTGTTAAGTATCCTATTTTAACGGGGCTGCTTCGCTCTGGCTAGGTGGGGTGCCTGCTTGGTCCTGTTAGCACCTCCACTGAAAAAGCACCCACAGCTGTTAACTTGTTATCATGTTTCTCAACGTGCAATCAATTAATAAGAGCATGTGTGTTCCACAGACAGACCCCAAAGACATTCAAACAGAGCTCACAGTGCACATGAGAAGCGTGCGGATATTCCGCAGACCTGCTTCCCAGGGAATTCACGGTGTGCAGTCAGTTCCGGAAGGTGCTTTCCTAAGCAAACATGTCAATCTGTCCAAACAGCCCAAATGGAACCACGACCGGCACCGAGTGGTACGTAGATTTCAGTCTGCCCAGGAAGCACGGTCCCCCCACGACAACGCCGGGCTCGGCACTGAAAGAAAGTCTTGTGGGTGGAAATCTGGGTGGAACACCATTTCCGAAAGGACTTTCAAAATGGTCTGTGACCGCCTGGAAAGAAAAGAAAACCCCTCGGACAGTAAATTCACAGCAATACCACCACCCCGCTCTCCGCCCAGCTGTGGACTGTGACCATGTCTAGTGACATCAACGCTCTTGAACGAGGCTTCGCCGTGATGAGCAAGTCCGAAGACAGACGCAGCAGCAGCAGCAGCAAAAGAAATCATGTGAAGGCCGGTTATCGTAATAACAGGCTCGACTCTTTGCCTGGAGTTTCTCTCTTTCCCTGTCTGCCCAACACATCCTGCTAGTTTTCAAAGTGGAGTTTAAAGCTTTGTCTGGTTCTGAAAGTCTTACCCAGGGGCCCCAGGAAAGGTGGCCGACCCCCCTTGGTGAACGCTTCCCAAGTCATGTGGCATTGAGTCCCAGGGGTTTTCCCCAAGGACTGGGGTTCCTGGAGGGCAGAAAGTCCTGGCCCTAAGCGGAACTCAATGCTTGGCACATTGTATCCGTCGGTGATTCATCAACATACAATATTCGTAGTCATCCATGATTTGTCATGATGTGGGAACAGCTTCTCGTGGAGATTGCAACATGAATTTCACAGAATTGGTACTTAAACCCGTGTTGGAATGTCCTGTTGGTCTAGAGAAGGACACAGAAACCCCCACAGGAGGTGGGTTAGGAGCTAGCCTGGTGGATGTGGGGGCCGGGGGAGGGGAACCCGACCAGCAGAAGGAGCACCCACAAAGGCCCAGAGGCGGAGAGAACACAGTGCAGGTGCGGAAAGGCCAGGTTAGCAGGGCGGCTCGTGAAGGGCGTCTAGACCAGGCAAAGCAGCTTGTTCTTTACCTGAGACGGATGGGGGCCCCCTCTGGGCGGTCATGTGTTCAGGATTGTGTGCACTGATCTGAGCGCACCCAGTGCCTTAGACAAGGGCTGGGCTGGACACCAAGGAGGCTCATGGAGGATCTCCAGTAGGAATGGAGATGAGGGGGTAGATGGAGGGATAATAAACAGAACTGGCTGGACACAGGGGAAAGGGAGAACATGCTAGACCGCGAAGGAAAACCACATGTGAAGGAGAACGAAAAGGAAGAACGACTGTGGCCCTGAGAAGAAAGCCCTTGAGGACAAAGGGAGTCACAGGCCCCTGGAAGGGCGCTGGGCATAGACCCTGGCTGGCCCCTGCCGGACAGACAGACAGACTCAGTCCACTCCTGTCTCCTTGGTGGACTCTTCACAGCGCCCTTCCGTGCTCACAGCTGTCGTCCGACCCAGGACCCAGGGCTACACGGAGATGACGTCCATGGAACTCGATGAGTCCAACGTCGTCTCTGCTTCCAGCAGCCGATACCCAGCTGATACCCTGCTCCCCCCAGAGCCCGACTCAGCTCTTGTCCGGCTGTCTCAGTCCCCACATACCTCCGGCCAGGCCACTGCCTCCTGGTCCCACCCCAAGCACAGTATGAAACCGTCCGGGGGGCCTGCGCCCTGGGCGGGCTGGCGGACGGGTGAGATGCCCTGGTAGGTACCGGGCGCTCAGCCTTCCACCTCACACCAGGCAGCCGGTTCTGACCTGGGATGACCTGGAGGCAAGTTCATGCCGTCATTTGCTTTCTCGAGAGTGCTCACCTCCCCGAGCATGTTGTGGGCTGCACACGTTTCCTGAATCCCGAATCAAAGAGGGGGTTCACGCCCTGACACGCAGCTTCTCATCTGCAAAGTTCCTTTGCCCCTGCCTGGCCCCACAAGTCTTTCTGGTTACTCCATGAAGAACTAGGAACACTGGCTTTTCCATTTATCTTCTTTAAAATGTGGGTGTGGGGATACCATCCACAGAGATTTTAATTCAGCGGGTCTGGGGGGAGGTCCATGAATCTGCTCATTCAATAGGCTCCCTCAGTGATCCTGGTGCAGGAGACCATGCTTTGAGAAATGCTGTCTGCAAGGAATTCACTTTATTTTATTTATTTATTTATCTATCTATTTATTTATTTATTTATTTATTTTTTCCTTTATTGATTTTAGAGAGGGAGGAAGGGAGAGGGAGAGAGAGAGAGAAACATCGATGAGAGAGAACATCGATTGGCTGCCTCCTGCATGCCCCCCACTGGGGATCAGGCCCACAACCTGGGCATGTGTCCTGACCAGGAATCGAACTGGCGACCTCTTGGTGCATGGGTTGATGCTCAACCACTGAGCCACACCAGCCGGACAAGGAATTCACTTCAGATGTAAGGACCCACCCGGGCTGGGAGTCAACGTGTGGGGAACAGACATTCCACGCAAATGGCAACTGAACGAAAGCAGGGGTGGCCACCCGACACCAGACCTCCTCCTGGCTGCCAGCCCCTGTCAGACGGGTCCCCACAGGCTTTGCCCCTGGTTTTAGGCTTTGTGCAGGGTAAATTAATTCATGATTTCTCGTTATTAAAAAAAGAAAAAAAGACAAAATTAAAAATATCTCTTTGCCCAATCTCTTTCAAAATACCCCCGGGCACCTGCCAATAGAACGGCCGGAAACAAAGCACATTTGTTGGAAGCCAGAGAGGCTGGGGAGGCCGTGAGCCCTGCCCACAGCTACCCGGGTCAGGGTGGCCACGGAGAAACAGGCAGACTGCCAAAAAGGGTACCTCGGACGGGGCACGACCAGGTGTCTTATTGTTCTTGAGCAAAGGTCTTTGCCAAGGGCAAGGAGCGCTCAAGCCATTCACAGGCGGCCAGGTACAGCTGTGGGCATGAGCCCCACACAAGGGGCACCGCTTTCTAGCCAAGAGGGACGGCACTCGGTGACCAGTGAGTCGTGTCCAGGTGACAATGCAGGTGGACCGAGCCATAAGATTTGAGCGTCTAAGCGTGTTTTCATCCACAGTGACATAAAACTGGCAAAGAATCCCCCCCCAGGGTGGTCAATTAGGACGCCCAGGACAATCAGAAAACTACTGTTGGCCAAGTGTGTTCAATGGCTGATCTCCAGCAGCTAAAACAGGACTACCTAAAATTCAGCACATTTTAAAAAATCTATGCTCCCTATGTATTTTTAATTATGAAATAGTTATAAAATATGACTCTGCTTCTCTGTTAATATTGAAGCCAAAGAGCGAATTCTCCGAGATGCAGCCAGAATGGGTAAGAAAAAGCCAAGCAACAACAAAAAACTGTGATTGCACGTGGTCCCCTGCAACTGATATAATGATGCTCAGACAATGTCCTGACTGAGCTTCCGTCCCTTCTGCACCTCGGCCTGTTTCTTCCATGTTTGGTAATTATTAATATTCTACTGGGGGATATGTCTATGAAATTGGATTGTTTATGATATTCGTAATCAGTCACTGTTCCGTCCTTCAGAAAGTGTGGCTCGAAGGGTCACAAAGCCTTGAATAAAATGTCGCATGAAGTTCTCAAAGCCTGTCTCTCCTGCACACACGTGAGCCGCCCTCTCTCGCCTTTCAGGGCCCTTAATTCCTCCTCCCCTCCCCCAGGCCTTTTCTCACTGTCTCACCCAAGCTTTCAGGACCCCACGAGGAAGAGGGGCGCAGGCACAGGTAGCCGGGGCCGCGCCAGAGACCGTGTGACACAGGTCTCAGTGGAACCTCCCCTGTTCCCAAAGGGCTGACGCCACTTCCCGGCGCTGCTGGGAGGTGAAGCCACACGGACAGGTGCTTCTAAGCATGACCAGGTTCCAACAGCCACAACAACAGCCGCACAGAATGGAGACAGGCAGATTCTGTGCCTGGATCCGAAACGGCCCCAGGTGGAGTTCTGAAATGATGGCCGCATTTGCCCGGTGGGAGGACACCGAGGCAGGACCGACCGGCGGGGTTTGTGGGTGTCCTCCCAGAGAAGCAGAGTCCCCTCGTCTGCCAGTTGCCCCTCGGGGAACACTCTCCTGTCCCCCTTTAGTTCATCCTCTATCTTGGGTGCTACCGTTTGGGTTTATTTGTGGGTTCCTGTCATGCTAATCCTCTGAGAAGAAAAGGGGCGTGTGTTTCTCCTGTTCAGGGATCCTTCTCAAGCTGTGCTTCAAAGGAGGACGTCGCACACCAGCGAGTGTGCGAAAACGTCTCTACCCAGAAAGTGCTGGCCTGCCTCAGCCAGTGACTGGCCCAGAGACCTGACACCCACTGAAAATTTCCCCGCCTGCGCCGGTCATTCCGGTGCCGGCCACTAGATGGCACTCTGAACTCGCCTAACGAGGACCCGCCGCCCGCCCAGAATGTCAGAGAGAAAGACAGGGGCAGTCTCCTCCCGGGTTCGCCAGTCTGACGCAGCCTCTTAAGGAAATGCATCTACACGAGGTAACCGTTATTTCCTTAAGCTTCCTGTGACTTGCTGCAAACACAAGCCAGCCAGCCCGTGTGTCCGTACAGGCTGCAGTGCTCACGGTGCGAAGTGAACGTCTGTGGGGGTTCCAGGGCCCTCCTGCCAGCGTGGGGGTCTGGCTGCTGAGCTCCGTTCGGCGGGGCACACACTAATGAGGCCGAGGTCACCCTGATGCCAGCCTTGCCCGGGGTGCGCTCTGCTCGCAGAGCCCCAGGCTGTCCTTGGTAGCCGTGACCTCAGCCCAGCCTGGCCTGCGCGAGGGTCTGGAAGGGCCTGCCCACTGCACACGGGCCTCAGGGCTCAGGACGAACACAGCTGCGGGAGACGGCAACTCCGTGTGTCTCCTGGTCACGGCAGGTCACAGGGTCATTTTTCTCTGGAAAAGAGGGCTTCTCCAATCGGCGGCTAACCAGCACGCCATACCCCTCCGCACCCCTCCGCACCCCTCCGCTGTCCATGCAGGTGAGGAACCTGGTCTGCGCCAGGCGGGGAGCCCATACCGCAGGGTCAAGGCCGAAGGACGGGGAGCCCATACCGCAGGGTCAAGGCCGAAGGACGGGGAGCCCATACCGCAGGGTCAAGGCCGAAGGACGGGGAGCCCATACCGCAGGGTCAAGGTGAAGGACGGGGAGCCCATACCGCAGGGTCAAGGCCGAAGGACAGCCAGTGCCAGGACTTCGCAAGCTCATTAGAAAGATGAACAGGCAGAGGGATATGAGGTGACAAACAGCATCACAGGCACAGACGTGGACTGCCAGGGAGGTGAGGAGAAAATCCAACCGCCAGGCAGTCATCTGAGCTGGATGGGGAATATGGACGTGGTTTTCACTGCCTGTTACCTTCCAGGGGGATGGAGGGAGGGAGGGAGGGAGGGAGGGACGGAGGAGGGAGGGAGGGAGGGAGGGAAGGAAGGAAGGAGGGAGGGAAGGAGGGAGGGAGGGAGGGAAGGAAGGAAGGAAGGAAGGAAGGAAGGAGGGAGGGAGGGAGGGAGGGAGGGAGGGAAGGAAGGAGGGAGGGAGGGAAGGAAGGAAGGAGGGAGGGAAGGAGGGAGGGAGGGAGGGAGGGAGGGAAGGAGGGAGGGAGAGAGGGAGGGGAGGAAGGAAGAAAGGAAGGAAGGAAAAGAAGGAAGGGAGACAGGGAGGAAGGGAGGGGAGGAGAATTGACCAGGACTCCGGCTTCCAAAATGCCTACACATGGTGAGTGCCAGGGGACACGTCTGTACAGCCCAGTGAAGGATGATGGAGTGACCGCGGAAGAGCGAGGGTCACGGCCGTGATCGATGCACAGAGGTGAGCAGCAGACGGGAGTGTGGATCGAGTTCCTTCTGGTCCCGCCTTGTGGGGCGATGGAAAGCACCTGGTAGGACTCACGGTAGGCACTGAGTTCTCCAAAGTTGCTTTCAAGTGTTAGCACTCAAAGGGCAGCGCCCACCCCCACCATCCCTGCAGATGCCGCCGTCTGGCCCGGCAGAGGATGATGGGAACTGTTATCAGGACACAGCGATTAGCTTGCACAGGTTCCCGCTGGCAGAATCTGAGATAATCTGGACATAAAGACATGACGGTAGTAGATCCTTCAACCCACTGAATAAAATAGCAAGTCATGAACACACTGGTATTCATTAATTAAACAAGACTGCTCAGGAACGGGTATTTATGGTCTCAAATCACTGCCCCACAAACCCTCATTAGTTACAAAGAGGGGGATATGCAAGACCCTCTGTATTCAGGGGATCAGAGCCCACCGTCCTCAGGGAGAGGGACTGACCTTGGGGGCCCCCAGAGTGGACGCAATGAGAAGAACTCGGGGTCACTTTCATTCCATTCCCGCCACAGATGCAAACGTTTACTATAACCAACAGGAAGACTCAATGTGTTTATGTTCATGCTCAGTCTCCCCGCATGGGACCTGTCTCCTCACCACGCACGCCATCTGCTTGGTCCCGGTCCACCTTCGTCCCCTCAGCCCCCTGCTCCCTCCAGGTAGAGGGATGGACGTCCACTCCACTATTTCATATTGTTATTACCTTGCGAAACTTTTGTTGTAATTTCAGTTTTGTGGAATGTTTGCATTAAGAGATAGAGACAAAGATTTGACACAGAAACAAAAATAATTCTCTACGTGGTATTCACTACTTAGTGGCTCAAATCTTTTTCTTGTGTTCCGATTCTTTAATTACATTATATTTGTCCTGTCTCCTGAACATCTACCAACAAGCTTGGACAGGGTTTCAGTTTCGGTCAAAGATTGGGTTGTTTCCCTCGCACGTAGAGACCACAAGCGTCCGGTCTTCCGTGTGTTCCTCGTGTCTCATTGTGGACGTGTGAAACGCGCCAGTGTCAGTAACACGCCGTATCTGTACCGTCACAAATATATGTACTACATCAACTGTAAGCAGTACACAACCATCGAATCATAAATTAAAAAGGCTGACCTGAACCCTGCTTGTGCAGGCCCGGAAGGCGCCATCGGCGAGCCGTGGGAGCAGCTGCAAAGCAATGACATAGGCGAAGTCAGCCCGCGAGGAGAACTTCAGCAACAGCACCGAGGTAGACAACCGGTGTGCCCGTGCTGCGGGTTTGGAACAAAGCGGTCCGCGGTTAACGGCTCAAGGATGCCTAGCCAGGAGGTAGGCACATTTTCCAGAACCGCGGTGGAAGCCACCCTCTTCATTTCCAGAAAGCAAGGCCAGTGGAACTCGTCACCCTCCCGTGAATCTGTTCGCCCTCCTGCATCTGGAGGGCGTGGCGCCCCACCCCCACTCCACCCCCACCCCCGGGACCTTCCCACCTTGACCTTCATTACCATAATCATTACCGAATTCGTTCTCACGTCTAGATTAACTTGGCATCAAAAAAAGATCGTAATAACTTAGTGATGGGGAAAATGAAGTCTCCTGAAGACGCCTTAGAGTGATCAGGTCTTCCCGGGCAGGTGTGATCGGTTTTGGAGAAGCAGACGTCCAACCCAGAAGCAGATTTATTCCTTCGAACACCATCATTGCTGACTCTCGGGTGTGCATGAATATCCGGGCTCCAGACCGTCACGCTGTGCGCCCTAAATAGACACACTTTTTAAAAAATAAGTAATAAATTGGGGGTTCCGTTTTTAGATCTTTCTATATTTTTCCACGCAGGTGTGTGGAAGGTAGGAAATAGTCTCCGTGTCAGCCAACGTTCCAGGGTCACCGTGTGGAACTAAATGGAACTAAATGCTAAGTGTGCTCTCGAGAACGTTGGCGTCCCGGGGAGAAACCGCAACCAGTCAGGGGAGCTGGGCAGCGGGGTGAGTGATGTCACTGACGCACAC
Organism: Tadarida brasiliensis; assembly: GCA_030848825.1. Lineage (NCBI taxonomy): Eukaryota > Metazoa > Chordata > Mammalia > Chiroptera > Molossidae > Tadarida > Tadarida brasiliensis. The sequence goes on along the minus strand of CM061278.1, from coordinate 25,082,799 downwards.
AGACGCCGGAGAAATCGTGACGCACTGCAGCCGGGTGTGACGTCACTGACGCACACAGACGCCGGAGAAATCGTGACTGCAGCCGGGTGTTTTACAGGACGGCGTATCTTCTGTTTGTAAACCAAATAAATAAATAAATAAATAAATAAATAAATAAATAAATAAATAAATAAATAAATAACTCCTTCATTCTATGAACCACTGCACGTCTCATACGGGGATGAATCTGATCAGCCAACCTGCTTACCCCCTGCTCACGCCCGTAACCCGTAGCTGGGCCAGGTTGTCACCGTGATGTAATCATGGAGATTTCTCCTGCAGATGCACCTGGAGGGTTTCAAGAGGTCGCCCGTTCGATTCCTGGTCAGGGCACATGCCCAGGTTGTGGGCGCGATCGCCAGTGGGGGGCGTGCAGGAGGCGGCCAATCCATGTTCTCTCTCATGGATGTTTCTATCTCTTCCTCTCCCTTCTTCTCTCTCTAAAATCAATAAAGAAAAACATATTTAAAAATAATAATAATCAACACAGCTCAGAATGGAGCTGGCCAAGCCTTCTGCGGGTGCATCCCAGCGTCTAGCTCAGGCTGGGAGAGCGAGAGAAACACCAGGTCTCCCTGCCCCGTCTCGCGTCATGGGCACCGCCCTGCGAAAGGGCACAGCCCGTCTCTGCCTCGGCTTCCGGACGCCCGGTGCTCAAAGCGATGAGCGCCACCTGGATGTTTGTGGGGGGAGCCTCGCCCAACCAGGGCAGACCTTCCACCAGCTGGGCAGGAAAGCTGGGTCTGGAGCTGCTCTGCTTACTCAGGGCGAGACGACAGGAAATACCCAGGCTCTGCGCACCCTTCGGAGCTGCAGGGCCCTAGAATCGAATTGCTGGCTTCAGCGGGAAGGAAAGGGGGGAAAGTCCCTGCCCCTCAGCACACAGGGACAGCAGGTCCTCGCCGGGCCAGAAGCAGAGAGAATAAAGGCAGACCCTACATAACTGCAATGAACGCGGGAATGTCCGAGCTCTCCTGCTGTCCTGAATTATTCCGTGCTTAAAATGAATGCGTCATGGATAAAGGTTGACATCTTTACAGTCTAAATGGTATACAACAAATAAAATATTCTAAATGACTGGATGGGATGCGCTTTTAATTTCATAAATCCGTGAAGCTCCATTGATTTCACACCTACTGTTTCCTCGACAACTTTCCTGTGCAAACAGCCCTGAAAGTTTTTCTGCAACGGAAAGTGTTAGAATCCAGAGTACACATCAATCTGGGTCTGGAAGTCCAAGTGTATTTTGCCGGAAGCCTCCGTATGGAGCCTTTGAGTGAAGATTTTGCCCGGCAGGTGTGGCTCAGTGGTTGGGCGTTGACCCTGCACCAAGAGGTCGCTGGTTCGATTCCCGGTCAGGACACATGCCCAGCTTGTGGGCCCGATCCCCAGTGGGGGGCATGCAGGAGGCGGCCAATCAATGGTCTCTCTCATCGATGTTTCTATCTCTCTCCCTCTCTCTCCCTCTCTCTTGAAAATCAATAAAGAAAAAAAATTTTTTTTAAAGAAGATTTCAAGAGGAGCCGTGTACACTAAGTACATTCACCTGCTCTCTGGGAAACATCTCTGCCATGCGACCTACTGACCTATTCTGTCATACAAATGCATGTCACATTGACTCCGTTTTTTGTTAAAGAGGGGAATATGGTTATTTGTTGTAGTAATAAATCAATTGATACGTCACATGGAGGGCGTGGACTTTGAAACGAGACACCCCTGGGTGTGTATCTCGCCCCCACCCCCACCGTTGACAATTATGTGTGTGATTTGGGGCGATCACATGATCAGAGGGTTCTTGAATGTTCTAAGTCTCCCTTTCCTTTGTAAATCACCGTGGTAGCTGTGAGAGGGTGACTCCGAAGGTTGGGTGAGATAGTCCGCAGGAAATGCTCCACACAGTTCCGGACCGTGGTGAGTGCTCGGTGATGGGTTAGGGTCAGGGCACCTGTGCCCACCCTGGGCCCGCTTGGGGCTCTTCGATTCCCGGATCCGTTCCGCAGTTTTGTGTGGAGTGAGCAGCCCACAGTGCGTATACACCATGAGTGTCCGGCCGCTGCCTAAGGGTTCAGGGGGCATCTAAAACGAGGGGGCGCGTTCTCAGTTACCCGGGATGATGTCTGTGTTTACTAGGGACATTCGGCTTATGCGACGAGGCCCTGAGCACGGACAGCTTCCCGGGCGGGACTTGTGAACGCTCAGAGGCCAGCCCAGAAATCAGGCAAATGGTTGTCAGTGGTTGTCTCCCGTTGTATCAACAGAGCTGACGCAGAGCAGCTGCTGGGAGAGCCCGGCTTACTCGCTCAAAGGGTGGGGAGGTGACATCTGCCACTAAGTGCCCCCAGAGAACCAAACAGGATGAAGCCCCAAATGCCAAGTTGAAGGCTCGAGGCTTTAATTCTCCAGAAATGGCCGAGCACTGACCGGAGAGGCCGTCGCTGTTCACGGCCCCACTGGTCGCCCTTGAGCGCAGTGAGGCCAGAGGAACGGTCCACGGGAGTTCCAAATCCGAAAGGGCAGAGACGAGACGTTCTGCGTGCGCATAAATGAATGAAGGGCCGGCCCCCCGGCACCGGGCAGGTAGGACAGCCCCAGGCTCTGTTCACTGTGGGCTCCAAAGACACGACATGAACTCCGAGGCTTCGATCACCAGCTTGAGGTCCCAACATGGGAGTCGCTAAAAAGGAGATAGCAAATTTATGAAGGTGACACTTATTCATGTACACTCCGACTACAGAAAGCTCTGCCTTCGCTCCCCTCCCTGCCCCAAATCATTTCTGGAGAAGACTTGAAAACAGGTTAAAAAAATATATATACACATGAAGGAAACTTCCAAGCAATGTGTTAAAAAAGTGAACACAGTAGACGAGAAATATGTCTGTTTTAAGGGCAAGAGAAAGGACCATCCCGTAGATCGGGGACAAATAGGAGGAACAGCCTCACAGTCCTCCCACAAAACGCCCAGAGGACTTTGGCCCTGAGGACAACGGCCTAATAACCGCATTCAGCAAAAGGCCTCTCACCGACTTCAGACAAAGGTAAATTCTGCCACTTGGGTTGTTCATCAACATTACATGGGTTAATGCTCATGGTTAATAAAGAGGTTAAAATTCTAGCCCTGGCCGGTTTGGCTTAGCAGTTAGAGCTTCGGCCGGAGAACCAAAGAGTCCCGGGTTCGATTATGATCAAGGGCACGTATCTCGGTTACGGTTCATCCCCGGCCCTGGTCAGGTCATATGGGAGGCAACCAGTCGATGTGTCTCTCACATCGATGTTTCTCTCTTGCTCCCTTTCTCTCTCACTCCCACTCTATCTGAAGATGGATAGAAAAATATCCTCGGGTAAGGATTAAAAATAAATAAATAAAAAGAGGTTAAAATTCTACCTGCTTTGTATAATAAACATAATAAAAGCCATTACTGGAAGATAAGAAAAAGCCTCTAGATGCACCCTTCTTTCCCCCTCCCCTCTCTCCCTCTCCCTCTCTCATTGTAGACAGGATGCTGAGCAGAGTGTTTTTCAACAACATTTGTATTTTAGACTCGAATGCTGTGGTCAGCTCCTTCTTACACCTTTTGCTTACACGTTTTGCTCTGGGCAGAAGGGAAGGAGTTAAGGGCGTGGGGAAGGGCTGGTCCCTGCCCTCATTCCATTCCCATGAACAAAGCAGATTCAACAAGAAGTGACTCCTTCTTACTTCCCAGGCGGGAAAAGGTGTGGTAAATGGTCCATTTGACATGTTTTTAATTATTGCTTCTTTTTTTTCTTTTTTTTTAATTTCCTGAACCCTAGCCACGTGACCCTAGGAAAATATTTCACAACCACCGAATTCTTTCTTTTCTGACTGTACGTTGCTTCTCGGATGGTACAGTGATATATATCTCTCTTATCATTGCTTACGACTCTAGGTGATTTTGTTACTTTTTTAGTTTAATGTAGCAGCCACGTTTCACTTTCAGACACATCATTGTTTTTCGAAACAGTGACGTCTTCACTGAGAGCCTGCAAGCCAAGCACCCCAAGTCTCCAACCAGCCTTCGTTCTTTTGAAAAACTGCAGATTGAGAAACTTCTGTGCAGAAGGCACTAGGTTACTATGTCCCTGACGGATTCTACCTCAGTTTCCAGCGGCTGACTTCCTCCCCCATTCCCAGGATGACGGCCCTCCGGAGGCTGCCACCCGCCGCCGTCACCCACGCACGGCTCGGCACAGCCCCCCACCCGCTCGGGCTCCCACCCTCCCAGGGCCGAACCCCTGTGTCTTGTCTGGAGCTACCGGAACAGCCTCCCAGAGGGGGCCCTGACCCCCGTCTTGCTCCCTTCGTTGTATGAGCCCCTCAGTGGCCTTTTTAAAACATAAATAGTATCAAAGCCCAGCCCCGCTTCAACCCTCGCACCTGCTCCTCGGGCGTGCACGTCCTCCTGACGGTGGCCTGGCCGGCCTCGTCTCCTTCTTCAGGGCTCAGCCCTGAGGCCACCACCCCGGGAAGCCTTCCCTGATCGCCCCAACCGAAGCAGAAGGCGGGGAGTAGGGCGGGTCCCACTTTGTGGGTGCTGTTGCCCACACTCTGACCTAAATGATAGGACCCCGAAGAGAACCGGGGTGCAGGCCTGTGGGCTCGCACGAGAAGCCAGCAGGCTGTGTCCAGCAGTCGTGTGGAGGCACAGAGGGGCAGACAAATTGTCCGTTTGGAGTAAAACTGTTTGCATTTTTTTTTTTTTAATCCTCACCCGTGGACACTTTTGCGTTTATCTTCAGATAGAGCGGGAGGGAGAGAGGGAGAAAGAGAGAGAGAGAAACATTGATGTGAGAGAGACACATCAAGTGGTCGCCACCCACATGGCCCCAACCGGGGCCAGGGACAAACTGCAACTGAGGTACGTGCCCTTAGCGGGAACCGAACCCGGGACTCTCTGGTCCGCAGGTCAACACTCTAACCGCTGAGCCAAACCAGCCAGGGCAGTGCATTTAAATCCTAACTCTTCCCCTTCCTAACTGTATGACCTTGAAACATCACCTGACATTCTGAAATCAGGTCTTCTCACGCACAAAATGTGCACAAAATATCAAACGTATGAGTTTGTGGCGAGAATTACGTAGATGTGCGAACCTGGAATATAGTAGCTACCTCTCGGGCTAGTTTTTCTTTTCATCAGTTTCTTTTGTTCTCATGTGCTGGGCTTCTGCCTGTGTCCTAACGGCTGCTCTGAAGGAAAAAGTAAGTAGTCTATTACACATGGCTAAGTAAGTCAAGATAACAATGTTTCCATGATTCATAGACATTTGTGGAAGTCGCCACACCCAACTTAACGTCTAGACTGAGTCACGTCCAACAAGACCAAGAAAGGAAAGGGTGCAGAATTACCTGACTTGGTGGCCCCGCCATTTAAACAGGTGCACCTCATTTGAAATATTCAAATCATGGAAAGTAGTGCCCATTCATTCATTCATTCAACCAGTATGCGTGTGGGGACCAGGCACAGACCCATGCTCTGTACATACCGTGCCGTGGTGAAGGTCAGGACCACAGTGTCTGACCCGTGATGTCATCTCAGAATGACCTCCCCTTAGAGTGAGAGAACATTGTATCAATTGCAGTGGACAAACTTGCAGTCAAAGGAATGGGGTTGTATTCCCAGCTCGACCACCTTCACTGCGCGGTCTGGGGCTAGTGACATCTTCTGTGAGCCTTACTTTCCGAGCGGACACGGTGCTTCAGCTAAGGTCTCCGCAGCGCCCAAACACCAGGATCTCACGACTGTACCAAACCCCACCTTTAGTACAAAAAATCTGAGGTCAGAAAGCTTGCAATCAAGAACCACTTCACTCCTCAGTATTGAGTGGACTGTTCTATGACGTCAAGAGTATTCTCTTTTTACAACTATTTACTTCCCACATTGACGTTTAGAACGAAGCCGAAGAGAAGATGAAATGTGTTCAGGACACAGTTGCCTTAGCTTCCGTCTTTTACTGTGAATGATGGTCTGAGATTTGTATCCACTGACTCTTCTACTCGCCTTGACATTGTCTAAATGCCAGGGTTCGTCTGTTTGGGGGACATGCAGGGCACAGAACTTTGTCTCTTATTCCCCCAAAGTGACCAAGAAGCATCCCTGTAAGGTCTGTTGTCTGGGTTCAAACAGCACCTTCGTGGAAATCAAAGATGAGTCCCCCAAACACACACCTGCTGTCTCTATGACGATGGGCACAATGCCCCAGAGGGGTGACTGCCACCGCCCGAATGCATCAGCGCAGTAGACTCACTGTCAAGTGGATACCACGCTCTTTCTCTCCTGGCCAAAGAAAAAAATGTTTTTGGGGGATCGTCATGGTATCCAGGTTACCTCCAGATAATCACTGTAGAACTGAGAGGGAGCGATGGCAGGTGGGACTGGAGAGCTCCCGGCTCCCTTTGTGCCCCAGCGTCGTCAGGCGGGCTCCGTCCTGAGCGCAGGTGCCCGCCCCTCCCGGCCTCTCATTCAGCCGCGGGCTCATTAGCATTCCTGGGAGCTGGAGCGCTCTGAGTGACAGGTAACCATGGAGAGCCACACGCCGTTGGGTGATCCGCAAGACTCGAGCTTGGCTTTCTAATTAAACGTTAGAAAAGCGTCGGAGAAAAAGCATCGCCTTTGCGGCTGTCTGCTGTTGGCCCCAGGTCGCCGTGCTGGAAAGAAGCCGCCGTGTCAAAGGGACCGAGGAAAATGCCACGGGAACCCACACCCGGCAGGAAAACACAGAAACGCGGAAGATCGGGTGCCCCTGCAAGTCCCTTCAGATCACAATGACCTGGCTGCAAAACTGGAGAAAGAATGCTGTGTTTGTTAGCAGGCCTTTCTGTCATTTAGAAAGCCTTACGGTTAGGACCTTGGGATAACGTGCGGTTAACGCTGAATAATACATCTTCGCAGCACGCTCATTGCTGATGATAAGACGTGAGATAAAAACACTAAAAGGTATTGATAACTTATTTGTATCCCCGGAAATATTGGGATAGTCCCCCGAGGACTCAGGATTGGATCTGGTCTTGAGAATCGGGGTGAGTAGGCTGTATCTTTCCAACGAAGTCAGTCTTCCAAGTAGGGCAGAGTGGTGATTTTAATACCGGCACTGCAGCTTGGGAGCCTAGATTCCGAGAAAAAAAAATAAAATAAAGAACAAAAATGTTGCAATATTGTAAGGGCATGTCAGGATAAGTATCCTCTTCTAAAATAAAGTAAATAATTTGGATAACCGAAGTCCACGTTCATTTTCCCGAAACCAGAAGGGAACTGTTCTGTGCTCTTCTGGTTCTGTTCATTTTATAAAATATTTACTTCGAACACGCCTCTCCGTTTCCTGTTTTTCCCCCCGAGCAGGAGTATTGTGCAAACACTCTGTGCTGTTATTTCTGTCCAGCAGAAAGCCGGGAAGCTGAGATTCCCAGGAGTTACCAGCTTCCTTCAGCGCGGGGGACAGGAAGGGCGCAGCCCAAGCCACAGCGAGTCCTTCAACGATTATTTCAGAGTAATTTCTACGATGAGAAGAATTCGCTAAAAAGACAGAATGTTGAAATCAGTTCTATATTTTGCAGTTACACGTTCCTTCAGTCCACATCCCAAAGATTAGAATTTTTCTTCTAAGATTTAGGCTGAATAAAAACGCATTTTAATTCCGTAAGACAGTCCCCCTGAGTGCGTGGCAAGGGTCCCCGTGCATGGCCCACCACGCACTCTTCCTTCTCCGTGTGTGTGAATGTTCCTTCTCGATACACGTAATTCCTCAGCTTCCACATTCTCCACAAGAATTTTCCAGAAAACAGATCCCCCTTCTCAAGTTTCAGAAATCTGGCCTCATTTGCCTCGCTAATGACTACTGCTTTTCATTTGAAAATACCAAGAAGGATTATGTCCCAAGAATCTCAACACGTGCTTGATTTTTTTTTTTCCTGAAATTCCTCTACACCCAGCAGAATTCGGCTCCAAGAGTAGGAACCTTTTCCATTTAGTAATGTTCCGCTCACACTTGTTCCGAAGTGGAGTCTGTCTGAACCATCCCGGAGGGAGGTGGCCGCCGGTTCCATAACCACCTCCTCTGATAGCGACTTCGATCACACATCGATGTACCATACATCGATTATCTTTTTTTTTTTTTATCCTCACCCAAGGACATTTTTTGCATTTATCTTCAGACAGAGTGGGAGGGAGAGAGGGAGGAAGACAGAGAGAGAAACATCGACGTGAGAGAGACACATCGAGTGGTTGCCACCCACACGACCCCAACCGGGGCAGGGACGAACTGCAACCGAGGTGCGTGCCCCTAGCGGGAACCGAACCCGGGACTCTCTGGTCCGCAGGCCGACGCTCTAACCGCTGAGCCAAACCTATCGATTATCTTTCTGAGAGTGAAGCCCAATCTGTGGAAATGCTGAATGGAAGAGAAAATAACGCACATTTTCAAGCGGACCCTTCGGGAAGCCACGGCTCACGACACTGCATGGGTCTGAAGTGTCCCCTGAGGTCCGTGACCATTGTGAACCATTTTAAAGACGGCGGATTAAACTGTTGGAGATTTAGAACATTGTTCGTCCCTTTCAAGCATGGACATTGACCGGGGCATCATGTCAGCGTTTCTGCCTGTTGTGTCTGCAGATCCCGGCAGACGGAAACCCGCAGGGTGGATCGCTGTCGGCCGGGTGTATGAGTGAAGGCCACCAGGCTGAGGCAGGGCCCCGAGCCGTGGCCGCCGTGATCTCCATCCCCGCCCTGTGGCTTCTCCCGCCAGGACCGGCTCCCCACTGACGACAAGGGGAACTCGCCCAGACACGATGGTTGTTCATGTTGTTTGGAAAGAGTCGATAAGCCAGCCACTCCCTGGTTGGTGTCACGTCGTGGAACGTTCCTGTTAGGTTTCCCCCGAGATGAGGTCTTTCAGATTCTCCTCGCTGACTCCGAGCGCCACAAGGAGTCAGCACACACCTGCCCATTCCGCAGAGCAGGAACCGGGCAGAGAAGGGGGCTGGCACTCCGTTCCACTGGTCTCGGGGCCGGAACGATCTGGAACCCAGGTGCAGGAGTCCCTCGTCGGCGATCTTCTCCCAGGCCAGCTCCGCTCCCCAGACCTTCTCATGGGTCCCACGTAGGCTTGTCATGAGTTGGCTCATGGAACTGACTCACTGCCCCGGCCAGTCTGGCTCAGCAGTTACAGCGTCGGCCAGTGGACCAGAGAAGCTTAAGTTCGGTTCCTGCCCAGGGCACGTACTTCGGTGGTGGTTCGTCCCCAGCCCCGGTTGGGATCGTGCAGGTGGCAGCCAGTCGATGTTTCTCTCTCTCTCTCTTCCCTCTCTCCCTCCCACTCTATCTGAAGATAAATGCAAAAATGTCCTCAGGTGAGGATAAAAAAAGAACTAACTCACAGAGCTGGGCCTTGCCACGCGCTCTCAGGACACCTGTCCCCAGGCTGAGACTTCGCTTGTTTCCATGTCACCAACCTAAGATGCTGAGTTCATAACCGGAGTGGACACGGTGGCGTTACTCCTCATCGTTGTGAAAGTCTCGACGTTCTTTCACTTTGATACACGCTCTGCATCTTCCGTTATTTCACCGTCAGTCAATGGCCTTTCCGGGGGAGGGAAGGGGAAGCACTTTCTTGAGCCCCTGAGATGCCACATCTTCAGATGTCTCCACAGACTGCAGCACTTTGTTTTTTAAAGTAGTCCCATTAAAAAATTAAAATAAGCAAGATGTCGCTCTGGCCGGTTTGGCTCAGCAGTTACAGTGTCAGCCCACAGACCAAAGAGTCGCAGGTTCAATTCCGGTCAAGGGCACGTACCTTGGTTGCGGTTCGTCCCTGGCCCTGGTCGGGGTCGTGCGGGAGGCAACCAGTTGATGTGTCCCTCCCACATCGATGTTTCTCTCTCTCCCTGCTTCCCACTCTATCTGAAAAATCAATGGAAAAATATCCTAGGTTGAGGATTAAAAAAAAATAAAGAAATAAGCCAGATGCTCTTAAGAAAAGTAGACTTTTTTATTTCAGAACCATTACCAAAAAGTAGTAGTGTATTTGGAAAATAGTACATGACCTTAAACGCATATTTTTGTTCTGTTGCCTTTTCCAAACAGACAGAAAGTGGGGAGCAGGAAAGTAGGGGAGACAGGAGACAAAGCCAAGCACCAGCCGAGTCTCGTAGGAACAGCAGGACCTTCTTGCGGAGAAGACGGGTGGCAAGGAGTCATCCTTGCGCCAGGGGTTCTCGGGAGCTGGTGATGTCGTGGGGAAAACCTTGGGCAAAATCCAAACCCCGAATGAACGCACTGATGTATGTCTCCAACCCCAGATCCTCTGGAAACTAAAATATTCAGATATGTATGTATGTATGTATGGATGGACACACAGGTACAGCTACAGATATACGCAATAAATCGTGTCTCAAAAGCAAATTCTGATTTCTATTATTTTATTGGGATTCAATAAAAAGTTTCTCCTGACAGAAAAACAATGTTTCTAACACAGACAATTCTCCGAAAGCCTAGAGAAACCAAAGCTATAAAGAAAAGTATCAAATTTCCTCAAAAATAACGAAGGAAGGGAGAAAGGAAAGAAAAAATAAGATGCCAAGGAAACGGAGAAAGAGAAAGGGAGGGGGGGAGAGAGAGAGAGATTGAAGTGTCAAAACAACGTCTTTGTTTTTCAGTATCCCCGAGCAAATTCATCAGGGATATTTCAGTGTCATTGGTTCAGGCCAGAGGAGGGAAATTAGAAGAGGGAACGCATTCAGTGAGGAGAGAGGAGGGAGGTGAGGGGATCATTAGGGAGCAGGAGGGGAAGGAAAGTCCGGCGAGGTGGCCTGGAATTCTGCCACAGCCTCTGGTGCCCGGTCACACGTCCCCTGGATAATAAGGAATTTTAATCACTCATCTCCTCTAGCTGTCCCAAAATACCAATGTTCAAAAATCAGCTCAAATCAAATCCCGGAAATAGTAACAGGGTACCCGCTCCTCCCTCTCTTCCAGGTGCAATTTGTAGACTCCATCGTTTGGTTCTCCACCGTGAAAACAGCTAAACGTCTCGGCTCATGTTTTCCTGTGATAGGATTTCCCAGGTCGTCAGAGAATGTGGTTGTGATTACGGAACCGCTGAAGTGAGAGCGCCTGAATTACAGGACTCGGTTACGAGTGGGCCAGACGCGCGACATCTGCGATGCCTTTCGCCCGAAGCTGAATCATGTCAGCGTCTATGAAACTACCGAGGTCAGCCCCTTCACGTGACGCCACGCAGCCCACGGAGTCCGCCTGTGAAACTCCCACACGTCCTGTGCGCCCGCGGCGCACTCACGGATCTGAGAATGGCTTTTCCAGGGAACGTTCCTGCCAAGGAATTTCTTCTTCTGGCACCAGTAGAGAAACGACAATATCCCCACAGCCTCAAAAAGTAACACCCGTGAGACCTACAGCCAGCCAAGAATAGGCGGGCAATGTTGGACAAAACTGGAGATGGAGGGATTCACATTCGAGTAGGTCGAATTTTCTGGATTCATCCAGAAGCAATCGCTCTGGACTCATCCAGCTTTTCAAAGGTGAGGGGGTAGTTACGGAAAGTCATTAGCTCTCCTGCAGACTCCCCCCACCCCATTTTGCCAACGTCTTACCCGACTGAGACCTTTCTTTAAAGCCAACACTCCTCAGGGGCTGGAATTTGGAGAGCGGTCGATCAAGGGCCACGGTTTTGTTCTGACCACTGCTCAACGGTAATTTGGAGATGGCCTCACTGGTCTGTCACATGTCATGTGCCGTCCTGCAAACGTAAAATAGGTCTTTCAAGTTGGTGAGCTTGCTGGAAACGTCTGTTTGCAAAGAATATCTGTCTACACTCTCGATGGTATAGCTCTCTCTCTCTCTCTCTCTCTCCAAGAGTTCTAACTAACGACGAAGCATTGTGCTAGATGCTTCTAAACAGAATGAATAAATAAAACATAGACATAGACAATCCCTGTTATGTAGCATCTTAACACTTAGTAATGGGATTTAAACACAAATATACATATATTATATATGTGTGCATGGATGTTGGTATAGATCAATAGAGTGACCGGTGACAAGTGACATGTGACACAGACCAGAGAGGCCATCGCGAACCTCAAGTTCATACAAACGGAGCCAAGCCAGCCTTTTAACTGTTTCAGAGAAGACACGAGATCCAGCGGAAATCACTCGAAACTATTTCTGGCCTCAGAAGTAAGCCTGCCTCCAGCAGCCACTAAAACAGGCTCTATCTCATATTCGCAGAAGCGAACAGCCATCGAGGCAAGCTAATGAATATCAGAGTGTGACTTTGATAAAAACCAGGCGGCAGCTCAAACATCTATTTAAAATTCCCTGCCTCTCCCCACTACTCCCTTTTTTATGAGGTGTTTGTGGAGAAACACTGTCTACACAAAATTCTCAAGGATGCAGAAGTGGAAAAAGCAAGTCAATGATTAGGTGCTCAGAGTTTCGACCTCGAGCCAACTCACCAGAACCATTATCGCGCTTCGCCAACGAAAGCCCAACCAATGGGAAGAGTCTTTTCCTTCGGATCTTCCGACTGCGATGGAAACGGAGCTTTTGTGAACAAAACCGGTGGCTGTTTGATTGGAGCAGTTGAGCTAAGCTGTTCTGCATTTGCACAGCTATGCAGATCTCAGGAAGGGGGGACCCAGGAGTCAAACATTCTTCGCCTGTCGAAGGGTTCACAGCGATAAAGCTATGACACTCCTGCTGTTGCCGAGAGATGAATTCCCTGTTACTCAGCATTGTCCTCTGCCTGTCCCGACCCGTCCTTCTTAGTAACTGCGTCCAAATTCGTCATTGGGAAACTCCTATCTCCCATTCTGGGTCCATTGGCTCAGGATCTGAACCCAGTCCCCAGGCTCCAGAAACAGGCCTCTTACCCAGGCCTCGCTAATGAGAACATGCTCTCTCCCGGCCACAGTGGTTGGTTCACGGACAAGCATGTGAGCCAGGACCTGTGCATCCAAATCCATCTTAAGAGCTCTGTTAACTATTTGGACAGTTCATGGAACTTCCGAATCAGACTGCCGACTTTTAGATGATAAAAGCCTGGCATCTCTAAACTTCTTGAGGCCACCACGCAGAAGAGACCAAAGAGAAGCAAAGAGCGGATTAACAAGGAGGAGGGGTGATGACTGGCGTGGGTGAAGGAAAAAAGAGAAATAGAGATGATTACGCCATTTGAGTTCCTGGATCAAACCATCTCCGTATCCTTGTAGTTTGCAATGACAGGACTTAATTGATTGACTTGTAACTGAAAGAGGCCTTTGAAAGAAAGGACAAAATAACCCTGATAATTAAAGGACAACATAGACTCATTCTGACGTGGTTTATGTCCTCTGGACCTAATTCCCTGGATAACCATACATGGGTATGAGTTGGTAGATTTATAAGGACCTTAGCCAATAGCATTTTACTGAAGTCAAGCAACGTTTTTGTGGATTATTTGGGCTTATTTAACAACTGGCAAAACTGGTCTGCATTTATACTCACTTACGTCAGTTTGACCCAAAGATTTACATAAGTGAGAAGTGGTTTGTTTTAAGCCACTGAGATGTCTGTCTTTGTTACTGCAGCATATCTGAATGCATGTGACTAACCCAAGATCAATACTAAATGCAGAACAAATGTGTTTCTCAGTTTTCTGTCTCCTGTGCTTATTGAACTAATTTTCTAAAGAGCTATTATATTTGAAAAGAAGGTATCTCATGGATAATCTAACAAATTGTAGCTTCAAGCTGATACTCAATAATATGCTATGCTATTAATTTTAACTGCATGCAGACAGTCAAATAGCTTGATTCAAAAAAGATTGCATTCGGATCCTTCTATTAAGTGCTGCTCTTTCTCAAAAAAAAAAAAATAGATAAGAGAAATCTTTTCCAGTTTTTTTTTTTTTAATGACCACGCTTAAAACTTGAGTGTCATCCAGCATGAATCCATCTGCCTCCAACCCCAGGCATTGTGCTTGACCTGGTGAGGAAAAGTTCTGTAGACCAAGAAAACGACTTAGCAGTAAAATATGGGAGAAACACTTGGACACTTCTCCCATCTTTTTTCCCTTAGCTATAAAATGGGTGTCTTCCCCTCCCCAACTCGACTGTCATCTTGAAAACCACCCGATACATCGGTCATAACCGTCGTAGTCATCCATAGGCAAGAACAGAGAGAGGGTGGGAGATTTCATGCGTTGGAATTAGGGTGTCTTCGCAAGAACCAACACATTCTTTAAAGACACATTAACGCTCTCCGAGGCCAAACAGAAAATGCATCTTCCTCCTGGTGGGACTATTTGAAAAACGCCCCTTGTAAATTCATTGCCGTCAGAATGTCCCGTTGCCAGAAAGGTTGGCTTCCAAGGAAGAAGAAGGCGTGTCCACAGGGCTGTGTGTTACCCATAGTTTATCTGCCCCTATTTCGCTCAAGTCAAGAGACTGGGCCATTATCTGTTAGCTTATCTACAAGCATAATCAACCACAGGTTTTAGTGGTAGCTGTATTGGGGGACAAATTACCTGCGGGAGTCTCCAGCAGCTACCTGCGAGAAAAGGTTTATGAGACCCTCCAGCACTCAACCTGGAGAGCTCCCCAAGGAAGGGTGTTTACACCTTTAACAACAGCCTTTCCGGGACTCACAGAGGACTCGCAAATTGCCAGCGTGCGCACGTGCGCGGGGTCCAGGGTGGACCCTGCAGAATCACGTCCCAGCCCTTTGATGAGGGACTGTCTTGTCCCTGTCTGGATGACTTCTCAGAGGCTGACAGAGTTCTTACAATTTAATTGGTGTTGACACCTTCTGAAGTCCTGCCTCGAGGCTCCGAGGGTCGTGTGCACAGGCTCCGTGTCTCCCCGATGCCTCCTCCCCCACGCAGCCCGGTGTCCGCCGGCCCCACACTTCTATTCATGTTCTGGCTTGTCCTGGGCCCTATTACAAGGGCCCGTGTTAAATACCCAGCAGGCTGCAGTGAATGGAGATTTTTGACAATGGAGGAGCCGCAGCCTCGGGCAATAATGGAGAATCAACTGTCAGTATGAAAGTTTCCCTGTTGTGCACTGTGTTGTTATTACCAAAGGTTTGTTCCGGGGGACCTCAGAGCCCAGGCACTTCCTGTGCACGCCATGGCCCGGGCCTGGCAATTAGGTCTCTGCTGTCGTCCTTGGGATTCTAACCAGACTCCTCTGTCATTATCTCCCCTTACACACCTTCGTCTTCCAGCTACGCTCTCGCCTGACCGTCGGAGGGATGTCATTAGGATTCTGACTTGGCCTCAGACTTCGTTACCTTGAAGCTGAAGCAGAAACAAAAGGGAAGTGAAACCTGCCTTGTTTTTTCAGGTCGAATTCTGCAAAACAGTGTCTTTTTGGCCCCTTAAGAGTTCTGTTTAACAGGCAACTTAGTTCTCGGTTTCCAAGAGCAGCAGAGTAACTGTCATCTTCCATAGAACTGTGTTCAATTTGCTGTATATATATTTTTTAAATCAAGATTCCCAGGCACAGTTATCAGCTGCCTGTAGACTCACGGGCTCTCAGAAGAGATTTCTTGTTCACATACCCCATGAAAAATATTGCCTCTCCAAGTGTTGAGATTGCTGGAAAGCTGCTTTTCCTAAACATCTAATTTATGTGGTCTACAGTGAATAGAATAAACCAGGCAGGTTTTACATTTTTAAAAAATAGATTTAAAAAGAAAAACCTATCAACTTCCGTATCAGATGCTATCCTAGAAGATAAAATGTATGCAGAAATAGGAGACTTTTGAGTTTTAAGAAGATAATAAATTTAATTTGATACCATTTTGTCTCAGTGACAATGAGCTATGGAAATACAGATTTAGACAAGCAGCATCTCACACTGGGCGGAAGTAGTCACAGAAGCATCCTAAGAGAAGTGGCATTTGCCATCGACCTGACGTAATATCAGCCATTGTTTGACGTCATATTCTTTATTCGCTGGTCGTCCTTCATTTGAATTTCCAAGGAGATAACTTACTGAAACTGAAGTTCAGTTAATACCGAGATCAACAAGTACTACGTTCTTTCACTTAGTAGATGTGGACGGAAATACATCGTATCCTCTTTGAAGTTCGATAATTAAAGACACGCTTCTATTCTACCTTTCCAACTTTTAATTCTAATATGTTTCTTCAAACAGTCAACACTTCTAAAAGCAAAGAATCTTTTTCCATTCGAAGGAGTCACAGCCTACAATTAGCATACCTCCCATGACAGTTTAGCCCCTCAGCCCCAAGTACACGCGTCTCTCCGGAACCATCGATACGGTGCTGACTTTCTGACTCACGGTCAAAGGAAGCAGCAAGATTTTGATGTGGCTTTTCCCCTCTCCAACCTCAACACATGATTTAGTATTAAGTCAGGTTCTCTTCCTCCTCTACCTGTGTGGCTTACTTACCTTGGCATGTGACTGGTTAAGTTTCACTTGATAGCTTTCATCCAAGACTAAGAAATTTTTAAAATATCTTCATTCCTTCATTTAACATATCGTAGGAAGTTGAGCCAATGAATGAAGACCATCTACACCACTGACTGTCGGCATCAACGTGACTTGACCCCCCACTGTCCATATTGACATCACTTTAACCCTCCGGCATCTCTTGCTTAGAAAGATAAGTTGCAAATAACTTCATTGCACATTTCACACGCTTCCTAAAGATTTGTCCACTTTTCCCCAAGAAGCATCAAATGACAGTTTATACCCCCAAACTCTTTAAACTCTTGCCTCAAAATCTTTGTCTAGCTAGACTACCGATGATAAGCTGTTCCATGACGGTCCCCTACACAGTCCTAACGGAGCCTCCGCATAGAAACACTTGCTTCAAACCAGATTCAGCATCTCAGTGAATGTCCCCATTTTACCCTCCCCCTCTGAGTCAGCACTGATGCTCTGCTCTCTCCAGGGAGGGTCGACCAAGGGAAGACTAGCTCGGTTTTATCTTAACACAGGTGATTTGGTGCTATTTTGTGGATCCAGTAGTTGACTTTTCCATTGTTCGTATAGTTTCTAGAGACACACATGGAATACGGGGGAGAAAATAGTCACAGGAATAAAAAACAGGTGATCTGACCAACTGAAGTCACCACCAGGTCCCTCTCACGCCCACAGACCAGCAGCGCTTACCCCCAGTCCATCGTCCTTACGGATGAGAGCCGTGACTTCTAAGGGATGCTCTGGTAGTGGTTAAACACATCTGCAAATGGACAGAATTTACCTGTAAGTGGATAAAATAATAATACCTAGGAAAGAGATCTAATTCTTAACGGAGATGAAATGGGTTATTGGACGTCAAGTGCTTATAAGAAGCCGACACATCCAACTGCTTAATGCATTATAGCCACTGTCCTACCTCATTCGTCATTAATAAAAGTATGAAGGGACTGCGTGAGGAGAGTCACGGTGCTGCTGGGAGACTCCCCAGTTTGGTATACGTTTGCTCACCCACCATCTCTCCCATAGAGTGTCAATAAATCGTGAATTTAAGTGACGACCCTGTCATTCAGCCTCTGTTTCTTCAACCTGTCTACCAAGCGTCTGCACAGATTACCGAAGGGATTTTCCTGTTCTTGAGGGTGACAGCTCTATTTTCAAAGGAGACATGGTTTGTGTGGCAGGGCCTGTCCTGATTGGGGCATTTTTCTGCTAGCCTTCACCTAACGGACTCCAGCAAGACTGGTATGTGCCATGCACGGAGGGAGAACTCGGGCAGGGGGTGGGGGGTGGGCAGAACGGGAAGTGGGGGCACAGGAGGGGGATCCCCATGGGGTGGGGTGGGGGCTTTGTCAGAAATGGTGTCACAAAGTCATACGTCACAGGCCTGCCCTCTGCAAACACTGGAGCTGGCATTTAGCAAGTTGTTGTTGCCTCTCCAAAACGTGCAGTTGGGGGAGAGACGGTCCCTCTGCCTCTGTTTCTCTGTGTGTCTGAAGGCCGGGAGGTAGGACACCAGCGGCCAAGTGGTGGCCCTGGGAGGCACCTCACCTGCCCAAGGCTGGGCTTCTGAGTCTGCTGGCTTCTCTCTGGTGACTGTCACACAGTCTCGGAAATGTGCTTCCTTGAGCTTTGTTTCTAAAAGGGACGCTGGGAAAAGAAAAAAAAAAAATAGGGGGAAATATGCAAAATGTCCCGGGCAGTCCACCTCCTGCCTCCTGCAGGGGGACCCCGCCTACAAGCCATGCGCGGTGTTTGTCGTGAGTCTCCACACAGCTGGCGACGTTTCCAGTGGGCTCCATGTCCTTATCCGGGCCTCCTCTGAAGCCAAGTCCACGCTGACGCCTCTTTCTGGGCCGAAGGGAAAGAAACTGCTCTCTTCCTACAGCGAAGGTCTCTCTGAGTGAGAGCTGGAGGAACACCGGCTGTGTCTTCACAATGCTGTTTAAAACACACCAACTGTGAGCACGCCTCACGGGACCCACGGGAACCGCCCGATCGCCCGGCACGGACACACTCATCAAGAACATTATGGGGGCTAGAAACACGTATTTCCACCCAGTGCGATGGCCCTTAAAATAGGGAAATTAGTCCCTTAGCTTGAAAATTATTCAAAGCCTTAAATTTGAAACACAAATATGAGGTTATGGGATTCAATTTTTATGTACCCAAGGAGGGATGAAATTCTCGTCTCTGAAACATAAAGAAGACTTTTTCTCTCTTTGGGTTTTTTTTTGAGGTTGCTTAATGAACAGAATAACTTCTTGCCCTGTGTGTCCTGCTACCACAGAGGACAGGGGACGAGCAGGGGGGAGCAGGGAGGACGGAGCAGACACAGCGCGAGGGAAGAGACCGGAGCAGCCCGACGCCGTTCAGACGCAGCGCCGAGCCCAGAGAGACGCCTGTCCCTGTCGCTGCAGGCGGAGGGGGCGGAATTCCCTTGACAATGCCCCGGAGCTGGGCCCCCATTTCTCACTGCAACTTGGGAAACACATGCCATACAGCGTTCCCCTCTCTGCCTCATTTTTTTTTTTTTTCAGTAAAATCCTCATAAGAGAATAATTGAATCTGAGTACCAGAGCTCCAGATAGAAAAATACAGAATATTGGCTATGGGTAACTAACAATTCCCTCCTACCCGACATCCCTGAAGACAAGCGCATTTTCCTTAAAAATGGAAATTGCTTCTAATGGTGCATCACCGAAGGTCTGAAAAGATACACATACAATGGAGAATACAAGTGCCCTCGTTTCAAATGCATTTATTGCAACAGGAATAAAAGATTGAATCCAATTACTACAGTATTAAATTCTCAGTGCATAGACAGGAGAGGTAGCTTTTTAACTCAAAAAAAAAAAAAAGAGATTAATTATTTAAGCTTATTTGTCTTTGAAATTAAATAAGCTTGCCCTGGCTGGTTTGGCTCAGCGGTTAGAGCGTGGGCCTGCAGACCAGAGAGTCCTGGGTTTGGTTCCTGCTAAGGGCACATACCTTGGTTGCAGTTTGTCCCTGGCCCCGGTTGGGGTCCTGTGGGTGGCGACCAGTCTATGTGTCTCTCTCACGTCGATGTTTCTCTCTCTCTCTCTTCCCCCCTCTCTC
Source organism: Tadarida brasiliensis (assembly GCA_030848825.1). Classification (NCBI taxonomy): domain Eukaryota; kingdom Metazoa; phylum Chordata; class Mammalia; order Chiroptera; family Molossidae; genus Tadarida; species Tadarida brasiliensis. The sequence goes on along the minus strand of CM061278.1, from coordinate 25,063,199 downwards.
CCTTCTGCTCTATCTGAAGATAAATGTAAAAATGTCCTCGGGTGAGGATAAAAAAATTAATTAAATTAAATGAAATAAGCTTTGCCAACTTGTTAAACTACAGGTCAGTGAATTAAACCTAAATAGGCAGAAGAACAGTGCATTTGAGTCAGACAGATTTGAAACATTGTAGACTTTACGTTGATGGAATTTGATTCAAGAAAGCGTTCCTCTAATCCTACGTGGAGCTAACAAAATGCATGACGAGTGAAAGTGTGTTGCCATCTATTCACAGAGGGAATGAAGGAACACTTTTAAGACTTATACTCCCCAATGAATTGTTTTTCAGGAAACTGTGCCCGTCTACAATTACATTTAGACTTTCACCAGCAGCATGCGAGAGAGAACGCTCATCTCACAACATGCTCACCAACACTGAGTGTTATTGTTTTATGAACCTTTGCCAGTTTCAACCCCTCAAGTGAGGTGATTGCTATTTTCATCTGTAATCATTAAATAGGCATCGATATATAACACCATTTTCACACAATAATCTGTAAGTGTTAAATAGACATAGATATATAACACCATTTTCTGTTTACTTTGAGACTTTTACTATGGCACATTTAAAACACACAGAAAAGTCGAGAGCACAGTCTACTGAACTTCCAAATATGTACCCGTCAAGTAAATGTAACAACTATTCACATTTAGCCTTATTTTCTTCATCTACTTAAAAAAAAATTTTTTTTTTCCTTTATTGATTTTTAGAGAGAGAGGAAGGGAGAGGGAGAGAGAGATAGAAACATCGATGAGAGAGAACATCGACTGGCTGCCTCCTGCACCCACCCCCCCCCCACTGGGGATCGGGCCCACAACCTGGGCATGTGCCCTGACCAGGAATCGAACCAGCGACCCCCTGGTGCATGGGTCGATGCTCAGCCACTGAGCCACACCGGCCGGGTTTCATCTACTTTTTTATTTTATTTCTTCCATCACCACTTATCCCTTCTATACCTTCTTCCACCTCCACCCCACCCCCTGCAATCACCACACTGTTGTCCCTGTCCATGAGTTCTCTCTCCCTCCCTCCCTCCCTCTCTCTCTTTTGCTCAATCCCTCCACCCTCTCCAGCCCCACCCCTACCCCACCCCCTGGGCTGTCTGCCTGCCTCTACGTAAGAGCCTGTCTCTTTCTTGCTTGGTAGTTCAGTCTGTCCTTGAATGTCGCTTCCTCCATGACCAGACTCCCCCTGGCGGTGGTCAGGGGGTGCACCGGAGGCTCAGTGCGGCCCAGCTGACATGAGGCAGGACAGGAACAGGGTGGGCTCACCCCAGTGCCGGTACCAGGACCCTTACTCTGTCCTCTTGGAAGCTGAGGGTCACACAACGGTGAGTGCCCTTCCTCAAGCCGCTCACAGGCTTTGGGGATTGTGTCTGACTAGAAACCCAGAAGAGGGTCCAGATTAGCTGAATGATTAGGCCTCGCTAACTCCCATTTCGTCATCATCTACAATTAGTTTTAACCTCTACAATGCATCTCTGTTCCTTACCGCTGATTACATTCAACGGGTCACTGTGACCGACTATTTCTATTGCCACAGAAAGGCAGGGTTTGAATTCTTTTTTAACACGATTTGTTTTGAAGCAGATTGAGATGAGGGATCAAAGGAGAGGCAGAAAGCACGTTGAGTTTCCATGGAAACAACAGGGGCGCGTCCAGGAGGTCTCCTCCCAGGGCGGGGTTACCAATGAACACACATCCTTCACTAATCCCCACTTCCAGGCGTGACCTAGAGGCTCCGAAAGACTGGGTCACCCACAGGCAGGTCCTGATGGCGTGTCCCTCTCCTTCATGGCACTTAGCACAGGAATGGTTTCACATGTATTTGTAAACGTCTCCAACTGAAATGGAAGCTCCACGAGGGCTGTCTCTACCTTCTCATGATGACACACCAGATACGCAGTATTGCGTCTGGTGCATAGCAGATGCTCAGGAAATATGCATTGGAAGGAAGAAAGGAAGGAAGGAAGGAAGGAAGGAAGGAAGGAAGGAAGGAAGGAAGGAAGGAAGGAAGAAAGGAAGGAAGGAAGGAAAGCAGGAAGGACAGAAGGAAGGAAGAACAGAAGGAAGGAAGCAAGGAAGAACAGAAGGAAGGAAGGAAGGAAGGAAGGAAGGAGGGAAGGAAGGAAGGAAGGAAGGGAGAAAGGGAGGAAGGGAAGAAGGAAGGAAGGAAGGAAGGAAGAACAGAAGGAAGGAAGGAAGGAAGGAAAGAAGGAAGGAAGGAAGGAAGGAAGGAAGGAAGGAAGGAAGGAAGGAAGGAAGGAAAGGAGGAAGGAAGGAAGAACAGGAGGAAGGAAGGAAGGATCTTATCAGAGACCATCACAGCTGACATCCTTTAGTCTCAGAGGTCTTCAGCATTTGATTCTTCCTCTGGCTCTCGGCCCCCTCCCCGTGGCACATCTGGGTTAGAAAAGTCGGATATCTCCCCGGAGCTCCAGCAGGCTCTCACACGCCTCCCCCTGTCCTGCTGCATTAAACAAGTCCAGGTATCCTAGCCTGCCAGGCGGAGAAGAAGGAAAGGCCCATCGCCCCTGTAACTGAGAAGTTCATCGCTCCTAAGGAGATGAGCGATGCAAATGCCTCTGTGCACGGCCGGTCGGAGCGGCGCGGGAGCACGGTGCGGTTTCTTCAGCTCCCAGCAGCCAGGTCTCGCTCTATTCTTCGTCCAGAAGCTCTCTTGCCCAAGAGCACCCCGGGGTGCAGGGAGGCAGCGGGGCCAGAGCGGCAGAGGCCGCAGCCCCCTTCTGACTGGCTGATGGATCTGCCAAGCCTGCGTGAGGGGCACCGGGGTGCTAACGGCAGTCATCTCTCTCTTTTATGGGTTCTCTTTCTTTCCATTAAGCTTGACATTTTTTAGATTGAGCTTTGTACCTAACTATGAGCCCAAGGCCAGGAGTGGGAAAATGAGAATTTACTGAGAGAGTGACCCCATCCCCAAACAGAGTGTGAGCAAGGGTCCTGCCGCGAAAGGAGCTCGGCCCCGATTTATGTCCCCAGATTGCAGTCGCTTTGGTGAAGGGAAATGGAGCCAGGGCCCCGCACCTGCCGGCGGCCGGGCACTCTCAGCAAGAAGTGTCCGTTATTCTTGTCTTTCTGCGCTGTGGTCTGTGTCCACTCGGCACCCACGGCGGTGAGCTGGGCCATCGTGAACCAGACGAGGAGAGGAAGAGCGCCCCCCCCCCCCGGATCTCGTGGAGGCCGGGCTCCGAGTCACACAGGGGGCGCCATTGTCCCCGGTCGTCAGCACGAGGCCCCGGCGACCAGCGTCGTCTGGTAGCGGCGGGTGTCTAGAGAGCAGCCCGCTCCCCACGCACGTTTGCTTGTCTGGTTGCAGGCGCACATCGAACTGCCCGACTGTGAGTTTGGGGGAGGCGACAGGACCCCGCTTTGGAGTTTCAGCTCCAGCTCCAAGGTTTCCCTCTCAGGAAAACTTCTTACCAAAGCATTTTTAGCCGTGACTTCCAGAGTCGGGCCTTTTTTTTTTTTCTTTCTTTCTTTACTTTCTACTTCCTTCGTGAAAGGATAGAATTTCTCCAGATAAGACTCATTTCCCTCCTGCTCGCAAACAGACAGAGGGGCCGCTGCCAGGGCAGCACATCTCAGGGACGCAGTTGAACACAAGAATTCCCAGCCCGGAGGGCCTGGGGCCCCCCACTGAAAGAGAATGCAGTTTTCCTTATTAAAACGGATTCATTAGCCTAATAAATGAGGGAAGAGGACAGAATGAGAGAGAATTGTCCCCGTTTAACGTGTCTATTCGGGCCCTGTGGGGACACGGAGTCTATAAAAATTCTTAAGGGAATTAAAACACATGTGTCCCCGCAGTGTGGCTTCCTTCCCCTGCCCAGGACCAGGAGACTCCAAACTTCATACAAAACACCAGCCTCCAGGCAATCTGTTGGCAAAATCAGTGATTTCTCCACTGCTGTGTATCATTGTTTATGTAACTTTTCAAAACAGTGGTAAAATATCTTTGTCAAGAATACACCCTTAGCCCGGCCGGTGTGGCTCAGTGGTTGGGCGTCGAACCATGCACCAGGAGGTCGCGGGTTCGATTCCCGGTCAGGGCACATGCCCAGGTTGTGGGCCTGATCCCCAGTGGGGGGCATGCAGGAGGCAGCCAGTCGATGTTCTCTCTCATTGATGTTTCTGTCTCTCTCCCTCTCCCTTCCTCTCTCTCTAAAATCAATAAAGAAAAATTATAAAAAATAAAAACCGCCTCCAGAGGACAAGTAGTCCTTGCCGTTAACAGGCATGTCCACGAGTGAGCGGTGCAGAACTCGGACACATGGGAAGTAACTAACCTTGGCGGCAAACAGAGTCCCCTGGGCGAATGAACAGCAAGTGCCACGATGCGCCCAGAGGAACTCCTGCCGCCGGCGGAGGTGGAAGTGTCCTGCGGCAGCCGGGCCGGAGTCAGGCTGCACCAGCCGGCAGGCAGATGCTCAGAGGTGCTTCAGTCATGTCTGCCATGTGAAAACCAGGCCACAGTTTAGTGAAATAATAATGACTATGAACCAGGCCCATGAGTCTGGGGGTTGACTGAGCTCACTTAGAGAAACCTCTCTGCTCCGTATCAGCCTGCTGGAGTGACCTCCTGGGCTGCATTCAGCCGATCGATGGGCTGGGGGTTGGAACATCCACCGTGACTTTCTCCACAGGCCTCGGTTGTCCACACGTGACACCCCCAGGGCGAGCTTGGGCTTCTCCCCCCACTGGGGATCGGGCCCAAGACCTGGGCATGTGCTCTGACTGGGAACCGAACCGGCGACCTCTTGTTGCATGGGGCAATGCCCAACTACTGAGCTACACCAGCTGGGCCCACCTTGGTCTTCTACGGGCAGAGGGAGTAACCAGCAGAGCAAAAGGCCAGGGCTGTTGGGAAACGTCCTTGCGGCAGAAGTCCCGCACGGAGAGGAATGCCCCACAGCACGTGCTCTCTGGAAGCACGCAGCGCTGGTGTGTTAGACGCACGCACCCGTCCGCACCGGCCAGAGTGAGCAGCTGCTCGGCGGGACCCCACTGTCCACCGTTCCGGCCCTGCTTCCTTCCCAAGTCCAGAGACATCTCCAGAGGATGTAAACCTCCGAGGGAGAGCCAGACGCACACGCAGAATGTGAACGTGGAAAATGTGGAGAGGAAGCCCGCGCAGTGGGCAGCACCCTTGACACGCAAACGCGAGGGGGCCGCCCCCCTCCCCCGCGTCCACGCCGCCGAGGGGAAGGAGCGCTGTTGAGGAAGTACCCCTGGTTTGAACGACAACAAAATCAATAGCCTCGCCCTCACGTCCTGGGATATACACACGGCTTCAAAAACCAGCGAACGTCCCAAAGCGTTTACCCCTCGCGAAGAGGCTGATCCACGGTCCTCAAGAGCTGACGATGGTGATGGGCAACCGCCTGCCCGGTCCAACGTGTGACTGTTCGGACCGGATGCCACCGTCCCAAAGCCGCACCCATTCCGGGGTGGGATTTGGGCTGTGCTTTCTCTCCTCTTCCTGGGTGCCTGCTCCCGGTTCACCTGGGGGTGCCCGGGCCTCAGCCGGCGGCGCGGGCTCCTGCTCCCCGCAGCTCGAGCGCAGGGGGCCCCGCCCCGCAGCCGGGCCGGGACTCAGCCGCTGCTCGTCCATCACGCTGGTCATTAGCGGGGGATCTTCCTGGACCTTTGCCCACAGCACCTTGCTAGGCAGGAGACGCTATAAAACCCTGGGCCCTGTCAGCTGTTGTCACTTAGGTGAGAATTTATCAGGCCTGCCGGTGCCCTCGGACTGGATGATCATGAATAATGAATGAGGCTGTGAGCGACACCCAAGCATTAATAAGACGGGATGACTGGGGGCCACGCGCTCTCCACAGACGCTGCTGCTCGGCTCAGGGTTGGAGCGGCCCAGCTGGGGCGCCCCGTGGCCTCGGCGGCGTCTGGGCCTGAGGGAGGTCCCCCTGTCACCAGGAGCCAGCTCGGTCTGGGATCAGCCTGCGGTGGTAACAGAGAACCAGGAATGAAGCCGTGTGTCCTCCCCTCCCTCCCCCCCGTAAAAGTGGAGGGACAAAGTTAGAGTCCTTCGTAAAATAGAATGCTCGGTGGTGACAACGTCTCACTGTCACCTAAAGCAAGAGTCTCGAGTGGAAGGAACAGCCTGGTGAGACACTCTGGGGTAGGAGTGTCTTTCGTGACAAAGGTGTCTGGGGCTGGGAGAGGTGAATGTCGCCACTTTGCTGCTGTTTGAGCCCAGAAATACAGGAAGGAAGGGCGGCGTAGGGAACGGGGTGCAGAGAGGGCCCCGGATTGCCTGCGAGGACCCGGGGTCTCAGACCCGTCCGCACAGTCATTTCCACACCTGTCGGGGCCCCGCCAGCACTTCCGGCCACGCCCCTCACAGCTCATCCCCTCGTTCCACTCACTGCCTTCCAGGGCTCCCGGTTTTATGGAGAAACCAAGGCCACCTGGTGTCTTTCTCAGGAAAGCTGTGTTTGGTCAGAAGAGGTGAAGGGCCTTCTCTGCGCTTTGATTTTCCACACCAGTCAGCGAGCAGCTGAAACTTTGTAACTGTCGGCATCACACACACAAAGCCTGTCCACAGGGGGCCGAGTGCATCTTCTCAGCACTCTACCCAGTGGAGAGCAATGTAGGGGACACATTTCGTCTCTGAGGAACGATTCATCTGGAAGCGCCTGTGGGTGTGAGGGAAGGCGTGGCAAAGGGGACTTCAGTGTTTGATTTCGTACTTTGTGTTTGATTTTCCCCCCCGTGACTGTAAATTCATTTTATAATAAAGGTCAATAAAAGATCCCCTTGCCCCCCTCCCCCCATGGTAACATTTTAGACATTGAGATAAGTCAGTGAGAGAGGGATTTGGGTCAGAAAACTGGCATTCTAGCTCAGACTTGCTAATTCTTGGTCTGGAGAATGAGATAAGGGGTTGGCGGGAAAAGCGTTCCTGGCAGAAGGAACAGCATTCCTAGCAGAGGGAACAGTATATGCAAAGGGACAGAGGTGGAGCCCTGGCCGGTTTGGCTCAGCGGTTAGAGCGTCGGCCCGCAGACCAGAGAGGCCCGGGTTCGGTTCCCGCTAAGGGCACGTACCTCGGTTGCAGTTTGTCCCCAGCCCCGGTTGGGGTCGTGTGGGTGGCAACCACTCGATGTGTCTCTCTCTCTCTTCCTCCCTCTCTCCCTCCCGCTCTATCTGAAGATAAATGCAAAAATGTCCTCAGGTGAGGATTAAAAAAAAAAAGGACAGGTGGAAAAGGGATTGGTGTGACCCCAGCATTCCTCCCCAGGCCATCCATTCCCCCCCCCCCCGAATATTTTCAGAGCACTCTGCGCTTTGTGCCAGTGGAGAGTACATAGCCATTTGCATACTCCCTGTGCACGCCCAGAGGAAAGACCACAAGAGCAGAAGCCATCGGCTTGAGCACCAGCGTGTCTGCTGCAGGACAGAGAACCTCACAGCAGGTGCCGTGGAGTTGCTGTAGAATGACTGAGCGAATGAATGGACGAATGGATAGATGGATGGAAAGAGAGCTGAAAAGCAGTCATTAAAAGACAGGAGTTCTGCCAAAAGACCTGATGAACCCATCACCTGAAAAATCAATTTCTGAATAGTCAGAGTGAGCTATAGCCTTGAACTAGCTTGGTGAAAACGTATGCTGAAGAATGCTTACAAGTCACCACGAGATAAGCCAATCGCATGGGTGATAAGAAATCTCTGCTTGTATAGCCGCAGAAAACAGGTTGAACATTAAACAGACCATAGTTCAGACATATGTGGATCAGAAGGTACAAGCACATTTCAATGGAAACATGTTAAATAAAATATATTAAGACTATGGTCAAAGCAGTTTTGTCCTTCAATGGAATTTACAACTAAAACTAAAGAATTGATTTAATAACAATGAAAGGTTGAAACAGTTTGGGGTCTTTTATGTATGTATGAGAGAGAGAGAGAGAGACAGAGACAGAGAGAGCTATTTCAAACAGATTAAACCAGAACCTTCCATTTACAAGAGAATTAACTGTAACAGTCCTGCAATGACACAGTCTTGACTTGATACTTGTTATTCAAGTTAAGGTTGACCTTCATTTTCAACTCTTGATGTTTATTTAACAAAAGACATTTTATCTAAGGTGCTCAAACTTATTAATTTTAAATAAAACATTGCCTCTATGATTCTATCCTTACTAAACACGCCTACTATGTTATTTACTTGAACAGTTGGAATGACTTAAAACTCTCCATTAATTACATAATTAGGTGGTTTCTGCCAATGAGGTTCAGGTAATCAAACAAAACATGTCTGGTTTTTCATGCCAATATACAATCAAACTCTAGACATTCCAATAAAATTCTGGCCAAAAACTCATATTAAATATACTGAAACACACAGGAGATGCCATTAGGTTTTAGGGTAATGAGAATTTGGTGAACATTACGTCAACTAACTTTACTGGCAAAAGATTCACTAATACTGCAAAAATCGTAAGTTGAGAAAATAAAAATAAACCTCTTCTCAAAAACATAAAAAAAATCAGATCAACCTAAAACACTGAAATCGATTATAGATTTGAGTCTAACTTTTAGAATTATATTCTAATCTTATTAGTCAATCACCCTCTTTATCTTATCTAAAGTTACAAAATTTCTTTTAAGCATCAAGGATTGAATTATCCGTAATATTTTTGTAATAGTAGAGTTTATAATCTCTCTAGTCAGAGATTTCTTTGTGGATAAGTAGTCACACATGTTCCCATATAGGTAACCCCTTCAAAAAAGATTCACCTTTTGACTTCAAGTTATAGATGGAGTCCAGTGGGGCAAATTTCCCAAGAACTGAATTAAAAAAAAAACAATTTGGAGTCTTTTCATTTATCTTTTAAAAAAATCAGGTCAAAAATGTATTTTTATGGGACACAAAAGGAATGGTTGAATCTCACAAGAATTAAAATCTATGAGATGTGTCTGAGATTTTGTGTTTGAAACAAACGCATTTGTTTTCATGAAGACCAAAACAAAGCACCAAGCTCACAATAGGTTCTCTTACAGTCCACGGCGATGTCCTCTCGGGATTAAATAGGCCCCCAAGTTCTTTTCACCCTAAACCATTTGGTGTGAGTTGTTGACCAAAGAAAGTTATGCGTGAGAGACCATTCCGCTCAGGAATGAGGGTCTGTCGTGCCCTGAAACGTCCCTGTGATTTATAACACATGAACTCAAGGTGAAAAGAGGTAAATAAATGAAAGCAATTTGAAAACCGAGAGAAAACATGCTGTGTACACAACTTCTCGGCCACACAGCCATGAATATCATATTCTAATCCAACTTTAATTTCTAAAAATGCTTCAATGAGGCAGCAGAAGAGATTTGAAATACAAGTAAGAACACGCACCATTCACGTTGCATTCACTAAAATCGGCTCATTTGGCCATTCAGGGGGATGGATTTTCTGAGGACTAAGACAATTTCTCCCCCGAATCGTCATGCGAGGGGCACTGGGAGACACAGCCGTATCTTCCACAAAGTCACACGCGTTCTGTTTTTGTAACATTCTCAGTAACAGCCCAGCTTCCACTCGGCGACGGAGCGCCCCCTAGGCCAAGTCCAGGTCACGGAGCTCTAGGGTCAGAGCTTTGCCATGACCTGGATGATTCAAGAATGAACGTCCCACTGCCATGAGTTAACAGGTCGCAAGCGAACTTCTGAAGAATGGAAAGGAGACAGTGCAGGGGTGTGTTCCCTTCCCTGAAACCTGGAGAACAGGCATCTCTTTGCCAGTTAAGAGGAAACTGATGAGCTTTGACGACCCCAAGAATGGGTGCTGTGCTCCTTACCAGCGTACAACACAATGAGCATCGAAGCAGATTCACACCGATGATAATGTAGTCCATTGACCCCCCTCACTAAGGTCGGGAGACCTCACTGCTTAGTTCCCTCTGAATAGTTCCCGTTATAAAATCTTCTTCAACCCCACTTTTTTATTGCCCTGGAATGGGTGTCGGCCCAGAGTCCTGAAACCATTTTAACCCAGTCCCTGAGGAGAAGTTGCACACTTACTTTGGGAAATCGTATCCATGGGAACCTGGTTCTTCATCAAAACTTCCAACTTACCGTTCCCGGTGAAATGAGATGAACCGTATTGAACAAGTCGGGTGGCACACGGATCCGCGGTTCGATAAAACTCAGGTGGTCTCGTGTGTTCGGAACGGCTGGGCACAGAACACACACACTGGAAAGACAGGAGGCGACTGATCCTTCTCTGAGCCGATTGCAAGGTAAACACAGAAATGCCCTTCTGACACTTTACACACCAAGGCTCAGCCCGGGGCAAATTCTTATGGCTCAGTTATAAATTTTAGAAAAGCGTTCTTTTTTTTTTTTTTTTTTTAAATCCTCACCTATGGATATTTTTCCATTTATCTTCAGAGAGAGTGGGAGGGAGGGAGAGAGAGAGAGAAACATCGATGTGAGAGAGACACATCGATTGGTTGCCTCCTGCACAATCCAACCAGGGCCGGGGACCGCAACCGAGGTACATGCCTTTGACCGGAATCGAACCCACAATTCTTTGGTCCGAGGGCTGATGCTCTAACCACTGAGCCAAACCGGCCAGGGCTAGAAAAAGCATTATTCTTGAAACATGGACATAGCCTGAGAGGGAACTGCCGAGCTGAGTAGGGAGGACATAGGAGACCATCTGAAGGCAGCAAAGAGGAAACTATACATGTGTCTACAATAGGTGATTATTTAATTAGGATACATGGTTTACACACATTACGGGTTGGCAGGCTCCTCGCTAAAGAATCCATCATTTACAGAAGGAAATTAACGTCAAAGGCATAACAACCAAGTCCTTTGTTCTGCACAGGGAGATACAGACGGTTGTCTAACACCCAGCCGAACAAACGTCACGTGTGTGATGAGAGTAGTCAAGAGATAATTAGGGAGGGCGATTCAGAAAGACTCCACTAATGACATTAATTAATGTAAGCATAACCACTGCCTACCAAGTGTGTCCCGGGAACATTGGTAGACACAGGTGATGTAGTGATGAATAAAATAGTAGACGATTCTGCATCCTTGGTCCGCACCATTCTTCTCTCTGTTGGTGTTGGATGGAACTCTTGTTCATTGCCAAGACCTGGTTTTCTTACTAATAAAGTGAGATTTTAAAAACGGGGCTTTTTCTAGGGAACTTAAGAGCTAATAAAAGCTCCCCCGTACCTTGGCTCGGCTCAGATGCTGTGAGGAGTTGTCTAATTGTCATCACATGGTTGTTGTTTTTCTTTATCTGGAAGGCAGCAAGTTTGTGGGAAGGAGGTGGAGACAAGAAGACTATGAGGCTGGACACCAGGGCTCCTCTTCTGTCCTCTAGTAAAAAGGAAAAGAAAAGTCTCTGAGTGTCGCTGTGGATTACACCTGACGTGAGCAAAGGCAAGTGGTTGGGATCATGAGGGAGGGACCGTTCTCCAACAAACATTCTTCTGAGGCAACCAGATACCAGAAAGGTTCTCAATTCAAGAAGTCTCCAATTCTTCCCACTTCAAATAGACTTTACAGGTTAGTTTCCGTTTATTCTGTTTGGATCTCAGTCCCTGCTTTGGGTAGAGCTCATTGCCAGGACTATTGCTCGGGGGTCACAGGCTGACTTTGGGTCATTGTTAGAGTATCTTCCATCCGTAACTGTTCAAACACAGGACCCCCGAAATTGGAGGCTCTATTTTGATGCTTTTTAGACACAGACCTTGGGGATATGCCGTTCCGTGCATTGAGGATTCGAGGTTCAGAATCAGTAAGTGGAATGCATTGAAGGACAGCGATGACCCTGAAGAGACCACCCCCTGCTCCTTGACATCTAAATCAATATTTGGGGCTCAGAGGTCCCCCTCAGAATTCTCTCCAAGTCTCGCCTCAAAGCTTCTCAGCTTCTGCAGTTTAACTCATTCTGTCTAGACCTAGTCGGCCACTTCCCCACTGGACACGAAATATGAGTCATCTATTCATTCTGGGGCGTTGGGGGACACAAGCAAATTTAATTACTCCGCTAAAATCATTTAAAATAAGACTATCAAAAGACATTTTATAAGATTTGCATTTCTACCCCCGAGCTCTTTAATCTAGCTAATTTAGCAGAAGACTCCGCGCTGGAAGCCAAGCTTGTCATTTGGAACTAAGATGGGCTTTTCCATTTAAGTCCCATCCTCGCCCGTTTTTCTTATTTTAATTATGGCCCATGCCGCTTTCAGATTCTCTGGGTTATAAACATTTATGTCCAATCCTCTTTAAAAATTATTTTCTTTTCCCAACTTGAAGAGGCTAGACCTATGAAAAAGTTTAAAGTTTCCTCCGTCTCCGTGCAGGAGGAAGAGCGCCCCGGCTTCCGCTCCTCCACCCTCTGCCCGTGCGGATTCGGGGTTCTGTTTGCACAGAAGAGCCTTTTCCCAAATTTATTTCCAGCTACTTTTGTTTTCCTTGAGGGACCTCTGAAACACTCTATTGCTACTTTTCATGTTTTTTATTTGCCCTGTGGAACAATAAAAGCTCAAAGGTTCATAAATATGCATTCTGCAAATGCATCGTGCTGCAGTCCGGACGGCTGTTGCTGCCTGAGGGGAATGAGTGAGTTTACAGCTTGGTGAGGGGCGGAGAGGAAGCGAAGGGGAGAACGGGGAGCAGGGACGGGAGGAAGAGAGGACACTGAAAATAAACAACACGGGGGAGACAGCAGTGAGGGACAACCCGAGAACCACGACAGGGGAGGAAGGGATCCACGGTGGGGGGAATGCAAAAGGAAGGGCAAGACAAGAGTGCAGTCCTGTTTTACAGATGTCGTACGATGGCAAGAAAGAGATCTGTTTTTCTACCAAAGATCCGAGGTGGCTGTTTTTGTTTTGTCTCAGAATGATTTAGACGGAGCAAGCCGCGATATCTATGTTCTAACGTGGGCCGGGCTCTTCTTAAGATGAAATCTGAACACAGGGTTTGGGTCCTTATTAACTCTAATTCCCTCTGGAACGAATCTAGTTCTGCCTATTCAACTCAAATGAGATACACCGTAGGTCTGGTGACAATCAACACGCACGGGATGGGAAGGCGGAGGCATCTCCGTGACAGGCTGGAACCACGATCTCCGGGAACTGCGCTGACGAGCGTGAGCGCGGGCGCCAGTGAGTTCCAGCCGCCTCGGAGGAAGCCTGGCGGGTGTAGACAGGACCACTGGCTAAATCCACGCGCCGTCTCCTTTCACCTGAGAAAATAACTGGGACATTCAGAAATTCTTTACATTCCTAAAATAAAATAAAAAAAAATGTTTGATACCAAAAACAATACAAGTTGGGAAGAAAAGTAAACGAAATAACATTCGTAACTTAAAAAGATATCCAAGAAAGAGTAAAGTCACTGAGGGAGAAATTGGGGACACCCGGTAGTTTTCAGTAAAGATTATCAATTATTTTATGCCACGAACATTTTGATTACTGCCCAGTGAAATTATTAGAAAATAACAAGTATCCTGGACTTGGATGAAAGGAAATTAGTGGTTTGTGTGAAAGTTTTTCAGCCTCAGAGCTAAATGTCGATGTCCCATCTTGGTCCTCCATGAAATTCTCAGCCACTCTTAATTCGATGGGTAGAAACTCCTTCCCGTGGACAGCCTTAATCACGCCACTTACAAGATTTCCTCAAAAATCCCATCACTAGGAAGTGAAGATATCTTTTCTATCCATCATCAAAGTTATTCTTTAATTATGTTTCTGCTTCGTTCAGTGAACATGGAGGGCTTGACATATGCAGCTGCCCTCTGAGAAGTTTGTCCTTACAGAGAGATGACACAGTAAATACATCAGGATGTGATCCGTGCTGAGAGAGAGAGAGGAACATCGATTTGTTGTTCCACTTATTGATGCATTCATTGATAGATTCTTATATGTGCCCTGACCAGGGATCGAACCCGCAACCTTGGTATATTGGGATGATGCTCTAACCAGCTGAGCTATCCAGCCAGGGCCAATTCTTTACTCGATTACCTTTATAAAATTGTATAAATTATGATTAAAATAACACAAAGAAATGTTAGTCATTGTCTCTACCTTACCAATTATTCCCTCTTTCCTGAGCTGCAGTCAAAGCAGATGTACAGTTGGAATTCCTTTTTGCATGACCTTCCACATGCCCACATGGAGACCTGTCTGTAGCAATGAAGCCGGGGGCATCTTCCAATTTCCACTTACGAAGCGTTCACAAAATTTCCCCCCTTTTCCCCCAAACTGGCTTTTACATTCACAGATCTGGGCAAGTCCCCATTTCCAGTGGAGGGAATGAAACTGGAAATGGGAGAGATTCAAGGTGATTCACCTGAGGTCTCTCCGAAAGTCAGTCCGAGGCTGAAGGCAGCTGTTACACCACAGCTGAGGCTGAGAACTGCTGTGCGGCACGCAGAGGGAGAGATTCGGAGCTAAAGAATGCTCAAGTCCACGTGCACGGAAGACAGTGGGAATTAATTCCTCCTTTACCATGTCCTCCAGTCTACATGAGTATTTAGATGGAACAGAAATCCCCCTTGTTGATCAAACGGCCCCCTTCTCTTCAGGAATCCAGTTCTTCAAAGGGCTTTTGTTTTATGTGGTCTCAATATTTCTCCATTTCATTCACACGCCTTCCCCTAAGCCCAAATGGCGTTCCTTAACACAGGAACCTTTTATTAGAATGTTTTCCCTCCTCTCTTACTTTGATTTCAGCCCCTTTGCCTTTCTTTATGCTTTCTGAAGAGAGCCATCCCCTTCCGAGGCTCCTGGAAGGAAGACTTTAAAAGCCAGCTTCCCTGTGCTCCCCAAACACAGTCCCCCAGGAACCCCAACCAAATCAGCTACCGTCGTGGCTAAAAACAAATCAAAATAGGCCCCCGAGCATTTATTTTTCATACTTATTTATTTATGTGTTGTGCTCTGCACTGAGAGGTTGATTCTAAGAATTTCTCTTGAATCTAGGGGCAGCCCTGGATATGGATAGTGAACGGAAATGTTACTAAATGGAGAAAAGGAAAAAAAAAGGAAAAGGAAACTGTCACCCGGGATTTCATCAGCCAGGAATCGCTGCTGACAAGGATGCTTACCTTTCTCGGTGCTCAGATCACCGGTCACCACAAGGACGAGTCTGGGTGCCTAGTGAAAGGTCATGGTAGCAGCCCAGCATCACAAAAATGCTCCTAATTCCTTGAACATTTATTTTCCCTAGATGCTATAGGTGAGACCCTTCTATCACTTCATTGTCTACATGTTCAGAAACTTTTAGGGAAAATCGCATAACATCAGCAACAACATCAAAACATACCGTGTATCGTGTGTATTGGCTTGTTTATTCCTTGCTGTTGTCGTGGACTGAACGCTTACATTTAAGTGTGTTTCATTAATTAACAAGTCTTAATTGGATGGAAGGACTGGATTGGGTTAAAGGACTTCTTGCTATACTATTCTTAATTAAGAAAACGAGAACCAACTAGCTTAAGGCACTTGTCCAAGGATATCACGTGGCAATAAATGGGGATGAAGCTCCCTCATGAGTCTCTGTGGACCTAACGCCAGAGGCGCTTTCCATGAAGCCACACTCTCTCTCGGTCGATAAAAAACAATTTAGGCCATGATTTATAGCTGTATGAAACTAACTATTTCATCCTAATTTCTCTAAAAACATATTGATCTCTGTAGGATTAATTCACCAGAGCAAAATAAACTTAAGATCAAATTTTCAAAAGACAGCCTTCAGTCATACAATTAAATCACTCCATAAAACAAAACACAACTTTCTTCAGGTACAATTGAATTTTGCCATTTGGCCATTTTTCTCTCCTTTAGAAAATTAAGCAGTCAATGCACAGCATAGCGAAGCCAGCTATTGACGTCGGCAGATCAATACACGTGTTCGATATGAGTCAGACAGGGCTCAGTGGTCAGATCTGCGAGAGGAGGGGACTGTTTTGGTTCTTATTGCTTATTCCAGGGACCCACGGATTCCCCGTGGTCTCCTACGGGACCTATCTGTCAGATTCAAAGGGGAACGGCCTTCAAATGTGCTGTTGACCTTAGAGAGGTATCCTGGAGGACAGAGCAAGCGTTCCTAGTCCGTAGGCTTGTCTTCAGACAGGCTGACCCTAACCCTAACTCTAACCCCAGGCTGACCCTTACCCTAACCCTAACCCTAACCCCAGGCTGACCCTAACCCTAACCCTAACCCCAGGCTGACCCTAACCCTAACCCTAACCCCAGGCTGACCCTAACCCTACTCCTAACCTTAACCCCAGGCTGACCCTAACCCTAACCCTAACACCAGGCTGACCCTAACCCTAACCCTAACACCAGGCTGACCCTAACCCTACCCCTAACCCCAGGCTGACCCTAACCCTAACCCTAACCCCAGGCTGACCCTAACCCTAACCTCAGGCTGACCCTAACCCTTGCCAAGCACCTGGCTTTGGAAGAAACAGACACAGGCATTGCACCACACAGCCCTTCTGATCGGATGGAAAAGGACGGGGACCTCCCCAGATCAACCTCCATTTTCTCAGGGCCTGTACCGACAATCTCATAGGACAGTCATTTATTTTTCATTTTATTTATTTTTTAAAAATTTCCCCCTTTATTGATTTTAGAGAAAGAGGAAGGGAGAGGGAGAGAGATGGAAACATCGATGAGACAGAACATCGATTGGCTGCCTCCTGCATGCCCCCCACTGGGGATTGGGCCCACAACCTGGGCATGTGCCCTGACCGGGAATCGAACCGGCGACCTCTTGATGCAGGGTCGACGCTCAACCACTGAGCCACACTGGCCGGACTATACAACAGTCATTTAAAAGTCATGTTGTTCTGGACTTAAAAAGAACAATCTTTTTCCCAGTTAAAGTGTGATTAAGTGAAAAAAACGTCGAGGCATTGATTGTTTGATCAAGAGAACAACGGTCAGTGCCTACATCCCAGAGCGCTGAGATGTCTCCACGAACACATTTTCTGTGTCCCATCTCCAACGACAAGACACAAGTCCTCAGAGTCTGCAGGCACTCCGACACCCTCAGAGAAAGGACTCCGGACACCGAAGTTTCCAGGATTTACCCCAAAGGCACCCACCTGCCTCGAAGTGACACCGCGCACTGGGCCAGTTTGAAATGTCAATGTGGCACTCAGCCCTGAGCCTCCCATCCTGTCTTCACTGACAGGGATTAGAATAGGGACTGAGCCCTGGTCGGTTTGTCTCCGCGGTTAGAGCGTCGGCCCGCGGACCGGAGAGTCTCGGGTTCGGTTCCCGCTAAAGGCACGGACCTCGGTTGCGGTTCGTCCCCGGCCCCGGTTGGGGTCGTGCAGGTGACAGCCGGTCGATGTGTCTCTCTCACATCAACATTTCTCTCTCTCTCTTCCTCCCTCTCTCCCTCCCATTCTATCTGAGGATAAATGCAAAAGTGTCCTTGGGTGAGGATTAAAAAAAAAGACTAGGGACGGGTTTTAGCGCATCCTGGGGAGCCGCGGGGGGGGGGGGGGCTCACGCCCGCAGAGCGAGGAGCACGCTGCCTTGATTTGAGGAGCTGGGTACTCGTGTGCACTCAGCTCGTCTGGTCTCTGCAGACGCCCGCGTGCGGGTGGGGGGCGTCTGTCCCCGCTCCACCCACCGGGACGCTCCTCAATCACCTGTTTCCTAATCGAAAGGAGAGTCCCTGGCCACCCTTGGACATCAAAGGAGACGCTTTCTATAGCTATTACGGAACCAAAGACGTATTCTTTGAGGAGCCTAAGTGGAAACACTGAATCATCCTTCCCAGACACAGATGCAAATGCCCCCCGTGTCTTCCCAGGTATCCAGGGCGACCCATCAAAAGACGGAGGAGGGCAGAGGCCCACACGCATTCACACAATACCCGTCTTCGCTTCTGTTCTCCTCTCGCATTTCTGTGGGGCCGCGGTCCCCTCGCTGTGCTCAGGGGAGCCTGGCTGGCAGGGCTGGGTAAAAACGCCAGCCCTGGTCAGTGAGTCGGGTGAGGAAGCGCCCCCAAATGCTTTCATTTCCACCCACCTTTGATGCTACGGGCCAGGCTGGGGAGGGCGACACCACGCCGTGGCCGAGGAGAAGACACGCAGCCCACGAGCAACAGGGCTCCTCCTGCAAGGCCGGGCCTGTCGGTGGCCAGAATGTGCCTGGATGCTGGTTAAGTAATTACTGTGTTCTGGAAACCCAAGAGAAGGCGTTTCTCAAGCCTCCGGGGAATTAAGGTAATTAGCACACAGGCCATTCTTCCAACGCTCCATCCCGAGAGACCGAATCATTAGGAAATTCAAGTCAGAAATGACTCGGCTCTTTTTTTTTTTTTTTGTCCACGGTGGCTGGCCCACGGAGTCTCCTTTCCTTCCTCTTTTAAGATGGAAACCGACCCATTTGAAAACAGAAGTTGTTACGTGCTCCCTGACTTTAACATCTGGTAACATTTTCATCCTCTGCAAACTAGTAAAATGTTATAGTATTTTCGACAGTGGGAGTCCAGTGCCCGAAGAAATTTTATCGGTACAAAGAGACTACAAAATGGGTTTCTGACTGGGCCTCGGGGGTTCCTAATCCTTATCTTAGAGCGCAAAGGAGGCTCAGCGGGGAAGGGGCCGGCCGCCTGCAGCTCCCCCAGGAGTGAATTTGGGAGGACATGGTGGCAGGGTAGGGTGGGGTGCCCCCCTAGCTGTGTACAGCCGAGAGCGGGGTCAGCTGGAGTGTTTCAGCCACGAGACTTGCTGAGTGCTGCCTCGTCCCAGGGGCCACCTGCCCCTCATTCTTTCAGTCCCAAATCCGGTGATCGGAGCACACTTATCATCCATTAATTTCGGTTTTCAAGTAATCTTAACGTTTATCACTGTGCGATGCTCTGAGACGAACATATTAAGTGTTTACCAGCCAGACTTACTGCGGAGCAAGGAAAGGCCTCTGGGAGCATGGGGCGGGCCATCGCTGAGCTCAGGGGGCACCATCTCCAGGAGCAGACACGGCTGGCAGAGCAGACACCCGGAGCTGGGAGCGGGCACGTGGACGCCACACCCCGAGGTGGAGTCTGGTTCTGGCACCTGTGCCTAGAGACTTGCTAAGTCCTTTCAACTCTGAGCCTCCACCTTCCCAGCTGTGAAACTGGGGGAACAAGATGTGAGGACCCAGGTGATTCACGGAGAGACACCAGCACAGCGCAGCGCAGTGACAGGCTCTCCACCAGTCCTGCTATTCTTGTGGCTCCTGCAGGGGGCACTATATGAAGCTTAAATGAATGGACGGGAATTCTTTCAGTTTCAGCCTCCTTATGATTTTCAGCAGGAAGAAGCTAGACGCCTACACACACACACATAGATGCACACGCACGCACATCGAAAATACACACAGATTCACATACACACACCCATACACCCACACACATGCATAATACACATACACACAGAACACACACATGCACACACATACACACAGAGAACACACATACATACACACACGTGGTGAGTTTATATTTGACCACAGCTATTTTACATAGAGGTGAAACATTTGTCTACTCATTTTTCCGGAGCCTGTGTACACAAGTAAATGATTCAGCAAGGAATTACAAGCACAAATTACTTCTCCGAGCACTCGGGTCGTGCTCAATAAACGTTCTGATTAAAAGGTTCTTGCCAGGTCTGATTTGTCTGTGGTATTATAGAAACAACTTAGAGGTCAGAAAGGGAATTAGCACCTTTTCAACAGCAAAACAAAACAAAAATCATTCAAAATCTTGGTTAAGGGAAAAATAATGTTACTATAACCCAAGTGTTCAATGCAGCATTCAGAAGAAATTAAGGAGCTTGTCTGAACAGAAGCTTTGTCTTCTGCACCAAGAACATTGTTTGTTTTCTTGTTATTAATGTAGCCATAATTGCCAGTGTTTTGAAACTTTGTTATGTGCCTGCCACATGCTAAGTGATCTTCGTGCATGGTGGAATCCTCTCAACTCTGGAAGGAAATGGGAGCTTTAAAAGGTGAGTAATTTGTCCAAATCGTGGAGTCATTTCCACACACACAGGTAGCAGTTTCCTTTCTCGGTGACGGGGGTTAAGGCTGGCGTTATTCAGAGCTGGAACCTCCCACACGGTCCCGATGAAGAGAGATCCATCCTCCCCGGTCCTTTCTAACCTGCAAAGCAACAAGAACCAGCTCCTCTACCTGGTGTAATAAAGCACATCATTTCCCTTCTGTTCTGCTCATGTCCCCTGTGCCTGACACGACTCCACCCCAGAAAGAGGTGGCATTTCTTGTTTTCCACCACTGATCTGTCCTCAGCTTCGGAAATTTTTGACAGCAAAGCTCTTGACATTAGGTTGGGAGTAAAGGCTGGGAAAACATTTAAGCAACCAAGCTAAGCACACATCCATTTTTCAAACTGCTCACTTTGGGCTTGTCATCGAAATATCTACGGCTTACAATACACCAAAGAATTAGAAACCACTGTGTCCTGTATTCCCTTGGAAGTAAACAATCAAAATATCTTTAAAACTGTCCAACAACAATCAGTTCTTTATATTTTAATGCCCTGGGATACTGGAACGGTTTTCAATCAATTATGTGGCTGGAATTAAGGGGGTGGTTTTGTGAACATTGTCGTCGACACTGATGCATTTTTGGTAATGCATCAACATTACCTCCCAAAACTTCTTTTTTTCCTTCGCTGATGTCAGCTGTAGGGAGTAAAAGAAGTTTAAGTCAGAAATGGTGTTTAAACTTGCTCAAGTGGGTGGGGAAGGAAAAGGAATGAATTCGACCCAGTCTGATGAAAGGCTGGGGTTTGTACTCTGGATGGTTCAGTTAAAAGAATGGATAAAAATAGTAAGGTAATTGGGAGACGGCAGAAACCGGAGGTGCAGAGGGAGGACAGAGATTTCAACAAGGGCTGTTAACTCTCACTAAAAACTCCACATTTAATTAAAAAACTCCTCTACCATCAGGCAAAAATCTATTTTAAATAAACTTTGTGTCCAGCTATAAATATTTATTCCTTATTAGTAATCATGTCCTCCATTTACCCAAGAAAACACATAAGCCTTTAATAATCTAAATTTAGACGGGTAACTGGTATGTTTTCAGACCTGGGGAGATTTGTTGATGGATGACAGCTGATAGGCAGAGGCGGCCAGAAGACTTCCCTCTCAAGAATATTCCCCAGGGCACACAAACCTCAAGACTAAAACACTTTTCTTAAGGCTATAAAAAAAAAAAAAAAAAAAAAGTTGAAGATTGAGAATTTTCCAATGAAAACGTGAAATATTCCTGTGTTCTTCATTGGAAGAGAGACGGGGAAATGAGCAATGGGTCAGTGATGGTGGGCATGGCGGGGGAGCTGCAGGGAAGGCAATGTGCACGGTTTTACGGGGTTTAGTAAAATGCCACCGTGACTCCCAGGATGTCCCTGTGTTCTGTGATGACAGGTACATTCAGTGACAGTTCACAGGGACACTGCTCCAGCGTTCCCCTCCTGAGGATGAACTCCAAAGCCGCCAGGCTCACGGTTTCCCCTGACTGTCTGGTCCGCACTGGCAGCCTGCTGCAGGGCTCCAGATGAATTGCTGTAGCACATTCCGATGTGGTCTCTCATCTCCAAACCTCAGACGGGTTTCTGTTTCTCATCGCTGCTGGTGTGGGGTGCACAGACTTGTTTTCACCTTAGAGAGGACACCTCACCCGTCAAAGTCCTGGAAACTTCCTCAAGGTGGTAGGGCCCTGAATTTCTGTGGGGTTCGACTCTCTCATTCACATTGGCTTTACGGAGGCATATAAAGTGTTTGCTAATTTCTGCTCATTCAATCCAGCCCCCACAGTGGGGGCTGCAATGCAGTGGGCCAGCAGATGCTGTGTGGAATATGTCGGTATATTTAGGTGGTTTCCAGTCACTCCCATGCACCATTGACTTAGTGTTAATCATTCCCGTGAGAATCACTTTGAGGACTCATTGTGTCCATTCATTGCACGTTGTAAGGCAAAGGTGCATGGCCGGGTCCCATGCACCATGTGAGTGCTGGGCTGAGTGAGCAGGGGCAAGGGCAGAAGCAAACCTGTGGGGATTTCTCCCAGTCACAAACATGTAGCTGTAAGGAGAGGATGCACTTCTCACAACTACTTAGTCAATGGAAGTTCTCCTTATCTGATAACAAAGCATGCCCGATTGCAAACCACCTGCATTTTTTTTTTTTTTTTTTTTTTGTTTTGATGGGAATAAAATGAAATGGAATCCACAACAGTTCCTTTGTTTGCAGGGCATAAACTGTAACAGTACCACACACAGCAAGGGCATTTGTCTATGAAATCACGTTGAATGCATTTCATCTAACAACAAAAAAAAATTGCCTCAACTCTGTAGGAAATAAGACTGAGTTATCTTTCTATTTACAGAGTGTTTGTCATGTGAAGGAGAAAACCAAGAGTATGCAAGCAACTCATCAACAAAAGTATTGTTATTTTTCCGGGTTTTGTAATGTTTATGGTATTTGTCAGCCTTTTAAAAATTATTTCTTGTAGTTTCTTCAATCATTCTGCAGACATTGACTTTTGTATTTAACCCTATACTGAAAATTTCATACATTTCTATTCGAGTTTTCTGAAAGAAGGTAAGTTTCAGAACCACCCAAAGTTGTATTTGCCCCTTAGAGGTGAGACATATGAAGGTGGGTTTGTAAATTCTGGATATTAACCCTTATCAGACAGATCATGGGCGAATGTGTTCTCCAATTCAGAAAGTTGTCTTTTCATTTTGCTGATGGTCCTTTGCTGTGCAAAAGCTTTTTAGTTCGATGTAGTCTCAATCGTTAATTTTTTTCTTTTGTTTCCCTCACCCAAGGAGATATATCAGAAAAAATATTGCTATTAGAAATGCCCAAGATTTTACTATCTATGTTTTCTTCTTTTATGGCTTTGAGTCTAACAGTTAAATCTTTAATCCATTTTGAGTGTATTTTTATGTATGGTGTAAGAAGGTGATCTAGTTTCATTTTTTTGCATGTATCTATCTATTCAATTTTCCTCACATTATTTATTTAATAGACCATCTTTGCCCCATTGTATGTTTTTGCCTCCTTTGTCAAATATTAACTGACCATATAGATGTGGGTTTGTTTCTGAGCTCCCTATTCTGTTCCATTGATTTATATGCCTGTTCTTGTGCCAGTATCATGCTGTTTTGGTTACAGTGGCTTTGTAGTATATTTTGATATCAGGTAGCATGATTCCTCCAACTTTGTTCTTCTCTCTCAAGATCACTGTTGCTATTTGGGGTCTCTTGTGCTTCCATATAAAATTTGGGAGTATTTGTTGTAGTTCTGTGAAATACACCTATATAGGAATTGTGTTGAATCTATAGATTGCTTTGAGTAGTATGGACATTTTAATCATGTTAATTCTTTCTGTGTATGAGCTTATAAGACTCAACACCAAAAAACCCACAAACAATCCAATTTAAAAATGGGCAAAAGACCTCAATAGACACTTCTTCAGAGAGGACATACAGATGGCCAATAGACATATTTTTTAAAAATGCTCAACATCACTAATCTTCAGAGAAATGCAAATTAAAACCACAATGAAATAGGACCTCACCCTGTCAGAACGGCTGTCATCAATAAATCAACAAACAAAAAGTGTTGGCGAGGGCATGGA
This sequence comes from Tadarida brasiliensis, assembly GCA_030848825.1. Classification (NCBI taxonomy): domain Eukaryota; kingdom Metazoa; phylum Chordata; class Mammalia; order Chiroptera; family Molossidae; genus Tadarida; species Tadarida brasiliensis. Next base: position 25,039,485 of record CM061278.1, on the reverse strand, counting down.
GGAAAAGGGACCCTCATGCACTGTTGGTGGGAATGCAGACTGGTGCAGCCTCTATGGAAAACAGTATGGAGTTTCCTCAGAAAATTAAAAATGGAACTGCCTCATGACCCAGTGATCCCAATTCTGGGAATTTATCTGAAGAAACCGGAAACACTAATGTGAAAAAATATATGCACTCCTATGCTCACTGCAGGGTTATTTACAATAGCCAAGACCTGGAAGCAGCCCAAGTGCCTGTTGGTAGATGAGTGAATAAAAGAATCTGTGGTACATGTACACAGTGGAATACTACTAAGCCATAAAAAAGAAAGGAATCTTACTTTTTGCAACAGCTTGGGTGGACCTGGAGAGCATTATGCTGAGTGAAATAACCCAGTTAGAGAAAGACAAGTACCATATGATTTCACTTATATGTGGAATCTAATAAACAAAATTAATTAATGAACAAAATAGAAACAGACTCGCAGATAGAGAACAGACTGACAGTTGTCAGAGGGGAGGGGTTTTGGGGGGCTGGGTGAACAAGGTAAAGGGATTAAGCAAAAAATAAAAAATAAAAACCTCGTAGGCACAGACAACAGTATGGTGATTACCAGAGGGAAAGGCGGTGGAGGGAGAAGAGGATAAGGGGGGGATAAATGGTCAAAGAAGGGGACTTCACTTTGAGTGGTGAAAACACAATACGATATACAGATATAATCTTATTAACCCATGCCACCCCAATACAGTCAATAAAAATTTTCGAAAAAAAGAGATGGGTTTGTAACTTGCCGAATAAATTGATGTTTAGGTCCTCACACATGTTTAAAATCAAGCACCTTGTAGATAGGTATTTACGAATTAATCTGAGACTTTTTTTTAATCTTAAAGCGATAAAAGCAAATCTACGATTCCTAATGGTTATGAAAATACGTTCTGCATCAATAAACACATCTGCACTGAGACCAGCTCCCACAAACAAAGGTCTTGGTTGTGTTAAGTTCCTTATGTTACAGTGGTCTAGTTCTTTTAGAAAAAAAAAAAGTAAACTTTATGAAAATCTAAACTGAAAAAACGTGTGAGTTTCAAGGCTCACCACAGGGCCCCCACAAGCCATTGTGTGTCATTTAGTCCTAGATTTGTCTATTTATTATGACATTTCTTCCAGCAGGTGGCAGTAAAGAGTCTTGTTCGAACACAATTAGCGAAGTGTTACAATTGCTGACAGATGAAGACACAATGTCTTGAACACAGGTATTCTTTTTTTCTGTTGACACAAAGGGGCTCCAGGGGCTAGTGGCCATGCTGAGCTGAGCGGGTGATCTGAGAAGTCTAACCCGAAACTCAGAGGCACAGTCACTCCTACCTGGAAACGTGCAAAGCTCCGGGGTGGTGGGGATATTGTTGCCCTGGAACAGGATGTATGTTGGCAACAAAGTATCTCTGAAGGGAGAATCTTGTTACATCCCTGGGGAGGATGTGTTTCTTTGGATCAAATTAATACAACTCTCAGAAAAGAACTCAACTGTTAAAGTCTAATAGCTGGTAACTCAACCCAAACCTTCACCGAATAGTAAAATTATTGAAGAATGTCATGGAACTGTGATGTGATATTGATTTGGACCTGTTACTGCTTTTATTTAAATCTCGAGCTTTCCCTTTCAGATGTTTATGTGTCTGCTTTTACGTACACATATAGGAGTATTATTGTTGATACATGGTTTAGGGACCCGGATGGCCCTACAGAAGTCCGGGTTCATAGGGCTGTGGCAAGCAATAGGGGCAGTTCTGGGAGAACAGGGGTTAGACCCCGAGGCTGGCATCAGCAGGGATGCCGCAGGGTGAGGCTGAAGAGGCAGCCGAGAGCGTTGAGAATAACACCAGGTGGAAATGGTACTGAAATGATGTTGCAGAATGTAAAGACTCAGACACCGACCTTCACTAAAAGACCACGAATACATGTGCGAGCCCAAGGGCTCTTTTGACAGCAGATTGCTGCAAGTTACTCCATTGTTTTAGCTGCATAAGACAGACATTTGATAGAGCTTTAGCTGCCCTGTTAAAAAAATAAAAATAGCCCGGCCAGTGTGGCTCAGTGGTTGAGCGTTGACCCGTGCAAAAAGAGGTTGCCAGTTCGATTCCTGGTCAGGGCACATGCCCAGGTTGTGGGCCCAATCCCTGGTGGGGGGCGTGCAGGAGGCGGCCAATCGATGTTCTCTCTCATAGATGTTTCTATCTCTTTCTCTCTCCCTTCCTCTCTCTCTAAAATCAATAAAGAAAATAATTTTTTAATAAAAATAAATAAAGATGAGGGCAGAAAGGAGCCATCTGTAATACTTTCAACAATAAAAAAAAAAAAAAAAAAATGAGACCAAAATGTCTCATTTCAGCATTGTACTCCACAGTCCATATATTTGACAGGGGAGGACCTTGTTAGGTCATTTTCCTGGAGTCTTAAAAATCTGAGAATGGTACAAATTAGACGGTTTGTACTCAGTTTTCATCTTTGACTGGAGGAAAACTTCAGAAGTTTAAAGAATCTATCTGCCATTGATTCGGTCTGTCAGTCAATAAGACAGACTTCCTCTGTGGATTCTCTCTCCTCTCCCCGTTCTTTCGTGGTGTGGCGGTGCACAGGGTCTGAGACAGCAAACCTTTCTGGAATGATCCGCCCGCCCATCACTACAGTCTCACCATGCACTGTGCGCCTTTTTGTTTGTTTGTTTTTTTTATCCTCACCCAAGGACATTTTTTCATCATTTTTTGTTCAGATAGAGTGGGAGGGAGAGAGAGGAAGAGAGAGAAAGAGAAACATCGACGTGAAAGGGACACATCGAGTGGCTGCCACCCGCACGACCAACCAGGGCCGGGGACAAACTGCAACCGAGGTACAGGCCCTTAGCGGGAACCGAACCCGGGACTCTCTGGACCGCAGGCCGACGCTCTAACCACTGAGCCAAACTGTCCAGGGCCTGTGTGCATTTTTGTTGTTCTTTTTAGGATGTTTTTGGTGTGTGTGTGTGAGAATGTGTGTGTGAGTGTGTGTGGCTGTGTGAGTATATGTGTGTGTCAGTGTGAGAGTGAGCGTATGTGAGAGTATATGCATGTGTGTGTGACTGTGTGAATATATGTGTCTGTGTGTGACTGTGTGTGAGTATATGTGTGTGTGAACGTGAGGTATGTGAATGTGTGTTGGGTTTTTCAGAGGGTTATTTTATTTGCTTTCTTTGAGTTTTTTATTTGAAAGCAAGTAATTTAGTCACATATGAGATTTCACTAAATCAGCTGTGTTGTTCTGAATTGGCATCTTCTCCCTCCGAAGACTGACTGCAACCTGTTAAAGGGGGACCCTATCTCCCCAATACATTAAAAGTTATCCCACCCTGGCCGGTTTGGCTCAGCGGTTAGAGCTTCGGCCTGCGGTCCAGTGAGACCCGGGTTCGGTTCCCGCTAAGGGCATGTGCTCGGATGCAGTTTGTCCCCGGCCCTGGTTGGTCGTGCGGGTGGCGGCCACTCGATGTGTCCCTTTCACATCGATGTTTCTCTCTCTCTCTCGCTCTCTCTCCCTCCCACTCTATCTGAACAAAAAATGAAAAAATGTCCTCAGGTGAGGATAAAAAAAAAAAAAAAGTTATCCCACACAGCCCTGGCCGGTTTGGCTCAGCGGTTAGAGCGTTGGCCTGCGGACCAGAGAGAGCCGGTTCAGTTCCCGCTAAGGGCATGTGCCTCGGTTGCAGTTTGTCCCCGGACCCGGTTGGTGTTGTGTGGGTGGCAACCAGTCGATGTGTCTCTCTCACGTTGATGTTTCTCTCTCTCTCTCTTCCTCCCTCTCCCTCCCACTCCATCTGAAGATAAATGCCAAAATGTCCCCGGGTGAGGATAAAAAAAAAAAAGTTACCCCATGCAAAGCAGCCTTAGGCTTTCTTAGCTCCTGAATGTCCAGCGACCGAAGGGGCAGTGCAGGGAGGAGTCCAGGCCAGGGGACAGGGAGGGGACAGGGAGGGGACAGGACAGAACAGGGCGACGGTGCTGAGAGAAGCTCCGGGAGGGGAGACACCTCGGCGAGGATGTCCTGGCACAGGAGCTGACAAAGGGGAGATCAGGGGCGGCTCAGACCAAGGAAGGTTCTTCTTCTTCTTCTTCTTTTTTTTATCCTCACCGGAGGACATTTTTCCATTTTTGTTCAGATAGAGTGGGAGGGAGAGAAAGGAAGAGAGAGAGAGAGAGAGAGAAACATCGATGTGAAAGGGACACATCGAGTGGCTGCCTCCCTCACGACCCAACCAGGGGCCGGGGACAAACTGCAACCGAGGTACATGCCCTTAGCCGGAACCGAACCCGGGTCTCTCTGGACCGCAGGCCGACGCTCTAACCGCTGAGCCAAACCAGCCAGGGCAAGGTTCTTCTTTTTTTTTTTAATCCTCACCCGAAGATATTTTTCCATTTATCTTCAGATAGAGTGGGAGGGAGGGAGGGAGGGAGAAAGAGAGAGAAACATCAATGTGAGAGACACATCGACTGGTTGCCTCCCACACAACCCCAACCAGGGCCGGGGATGAACTGCAACCGAGGTACATGCCCTTGACCGGAATCGAACCCACGACTCTTTGGTCTGCGGACTGATGCTCTAACCACTGAGCCAGGGCGCAGTGGAAGGGTTCTTTTAGAGGAACTGGTCAGGATAGGACGAGGATTCCTTGCTAAGGAACCACCGGACCCTGTGACATTCAGGGGTCCCTGTTGATAAATGGAGGGGCTCCCGGGAAGGCAGTGGAGACGGACGGAGAGAGAGATGGGAACGGACGAGAGAGGAGAGGTTTGCAGGGTGGTGAAGGCGGACCTAACGATGGACAGTGGTAGGTCTGCAGGGTCGGAACCCATGTGCTCAGCGGGGCGGAGAAGGAGGCTCTCATATGTCAGTTATCTTCTTCGACGGCCCTGCCGTGGGCCCCCACGGCCAACACCCAGAGGTAGAACCACTTCCAGGAGGAACCGAGAGACTCTGATGGAGCCCCGTGGGTCACTGCCTACCACCCACCGCGAGCCTTTACTGACAGACTCACGCTGCGGACCGGAGCTCAGAGGGGCCCGCAGGCTGGCGGCTGGTGAGCCCTGGCCGGGCTAAGAGGCCCTGGGCTCCCAAGTGAGCACTGGGAAGTCTCTTCTGAGTCACTGTGTTGGGGCTTTGGGGACGGCTGTCACTGTCACCTCCTAGAAGTGACTGACAGTCACCTTAGCAGTTGCCATGAGCCTGTTCTGTGCCCATTCTACAGATGCTCATAGACTGCCCGAGACGCAGTTTGGAGACCAACGTAGGAAATTCATCTGGACGGGGTCCCCCAAATAATCCACAATCCGGGGGTGGGGGTGGGGGAGGGCAAGCTGATCGTCACCCGCAGGACTTATCCTGAAGGCAAACAAGTTCCTAGCTTTCCCCGTGACGTCACCGGGGTGGCGCGTGGGGGCTGATTTTGGCCTCACCCCCGAAATGTGAAATAAATATTCTTTTTCACCCCTGCTTTGGAGATGAAGACATCAAGGCTCGGAGAGATGACTCACGCCAGGCAGTTCTGGGCATCAGGGAAAGAGGTGCAAGCCCAGTCTGGCTGATGACACGCCCATGCCCCCCTTCACGCGCTGTGGGGGTGCTGAGCTGGAGGTCGAGTTCTCCACCCTTTGAGCGAAGGGCTCGCGGTTTCTTGACGACGATGGTGTCCCAGGAGCTCCCCGCTAACTCCTCACTCCAACCTGCCAGGGACCCCTTTATAGGGCCCAACACCTTCCGATAGCACCCTCGGCTCCACACAATCAGAGGACGTACATGAATTATTTTAAAGGCATAATAGATCTCCAAGGCCACCCTCATAGATTAAGTGTCAGAAATGAAATACCGCACCTCAACCTTGCAAGCCTTTTGGAGTCGACGCGGAGACAGTAATTGAGACCCTGTAAAGGGAGATTTATGATCCCGCAATTCCGGAGGCCAGTCATTCCCAGTAACCATTTAATAAGATGCGTGCTCGGGCCCCTGGCGTGGACTTTGCTCCCCACCCCGCCACCCAAACCATCGGATTCCGTCTGTGGAGGCAAAGGGTTTGCCTCCGTGAGCTTGTCCTGCAAAATTCTCTCCTGCAGAAAAGCGGAGTATTCGGCAAACCGCAGATCTCGGCTCTAAATAAAAGGGTTCCCCCAGAGACCTTGATGCTAAAAATGTGATAAGTCATAAGGAGAGGTCGACACTGGCCCATGGCCATCCTTCCGGGTGCCAAGGGCCCGCATGGCACCTCGGATGTCACTGGGAGAAAGACTCAGAGGAGAAACGAGGGCCATGCCAACCTCCCACCTAGCGAGGCGCAAAGTGAAAGCCTGTTTGCTCGAGTTCCCTGTGTTGAGAAACCCACAGCAGAGCCCGGGGTTTCGGGCAGCTGGTGGCTGAGTTGCCTCATCGGCCTGGTTCTGCTCCCAGGGCATCCGCACGGGGCTCTGTGACATTCTGCTTCCCGCTCTCCCCCACCGCGTCTCAGCTCTTCAAAGCACAGGCCGATCAATAGTTTCTTCTGTTTATGCAATTCGGTAGCGGTCACTTCAAACCCCCTTTGCATGCTGGCCCCGGAGGGTGGGGAGACAGTGGGGGGCACTGCTTTCTCTAGGAGCTGTGCTACTGCTGCCTGGACCCCCCGGCTGTGGGAGGGGGAGGGCGTGATGGGCACACGGGCTGCCCGGGAGGAAGGCGAGGCCAGAGCGCCGTGATCGCTGACCACGCAGGAGCCCGGGCCCACGAGCGTCTCCACACTGCACTCGTGTGCCGGCAGACCTGTGGTGCTTTTGGATTTGGGCAGAGCGTGGCCAGCAGCACTATTTATTTTTCTGTGTTGTCAGGTTATTCCACCAGAGAAACAACCGCTTTCTGACTGTTGCTGAATTCTCTGCCTGCCGGTGGCCGTGAGACGCTTCTGAACAAAGCCAGCCAGCCACCAGACCGATGGCTGCTGCCCAGGAAAGTCACCTTCCCTCTGGAGGTCATGCGGACGCCCAAGTCCCACTTCCCGTTTTAATTTTAAAAATGCAAAATCGGGCCCTCTTTAGAATTCTCTCTGTGAAGATAAGTAGCAATGCTGGAGTTTAGCCTCAAGGTAATGTGATAGCGGAAAGTGGGGTGGGAAGGAGGGACCCCTGCTTTGTGCAGAAGAAAGACGGAGAGGAAGATGCTGCTCCTGGGAGCAGACACGTCACTTCCTGCTGAAATAAGGGAGAAAATGCAGTGTTGGCAGCGGAGACGACAGTCGCTCTCCTTCCCTTTCGTTCTGCATCCCGGGAGCTTCCACAGAGCTTCCGTTATTCGGGTTTCCCTTTGTGAAACTGAAAAGAAAATGGTTCTAGAACACACGGCTCCTCCCAGAAGTTGTAACTCCAGCTCTCGGCCGGAAAGCTGCACCTGAATGGGGATAAACTGTCCAGCGTCGCTCAGAGCCGTTGGGGAGAGGCACCTGGCGCTCTGGGAGGCTCCCCCAGGGCCCTGGGACTCACAAGCCCCTCAGTGCTCGAGGAGAAAGGATGGGACAGACCTTTCGACTTGGATCCAGTTTGATTCCAGGTGTTCTTTTCTTCTTTCCAAGTCTCGATATTCCCATCCTAACGGCACAATTTCATTGAGAATGCACCAGCGGCATGGACCAATTTCATCGTATCTTTACATGATTGTGCTAAGAATTCTATTACCTGTGTTTCTGACTCGGACTCACACACTTCAGACTCTGCGAAGTTTCTTCTTCAATGAGCTCTCTCTCTCTCTCTCTCTCTCTCTGGATTTGCTCTCTTGTGGCTAGAATGAGGAAGGTCTGTTCCATCATTTCACATGCACACATATACACATGTACACACACACACATATACACGTGTGCACACATGCATGCACATACCCATATATACACGTGCGCACACATACATGCACACATGTACACAATTACATGCGCATGCACACACATGCACAGACATGCAGGCTACACGGTCTTTCTGCTCTTAGGAAAGCAGCATCTGATTTACCAAGCTCGTGGACAGGTTGGCACTTGAACTCAAACGGCTCTCTGCCTCTTCAAACGCTGGGCTCGAGGGTCGTTTCCTGGGCCTGGCTGTCCCTGGAGAGATGTGAGCAGCAGAGGGAGGACAGATTGTGGCCGAGCGCACCTGAGCCCCCCCGGATCAATGGTCAGGGTCAGCGGGGCTCGAGTTAACGAAGCCACAGCAGGGACAGCGCCTGGCCGGTGCCAGCGCGGGGGAAGCAGAATCTACTGGAAGACAGAATAATTGCCCCGTTGTGTGAAACAAAGGTCCACATCTGATTCCTGTGAACATGAGAGCTGGCGTTAAATCCGGCCCTGGAAGAGGGTTCACTCGCACGGAACAGAGACTGTGATAGAGAGAGACTGTGCTCAGCACTCTGGTTTGCAAAATGCCAGGGAAGCTGTTCCCCGGCTTCATGGTTAAGGGGCTCGGCTCCCACCCCGACACCACCCCAGTTCCAGAGAGAATGGTTGTTTCCATTCGAGCTTTTCTGAGACCAAGCGTTTGGACAAACCCATAGACGTGGTAAAAAAAAAAAAACACACACACACACACACACACACAAAACAACACACCACTGGTGTGATTTACACCAAACTGATCCTATTGCTGCCTCACTGTTGTGGGGGAGACGCAGCAGGGCAATGCCGAAATGTCCTTAAACTGGCAACCCAATGATGAGGCCGTGACATCCTTTCAAAGGCCTAGACGGCACTGAGATTTAATCCACGGCACAATCTCCCTGGGATGCAGACACACGCAGCCTGAATCAGGGTCCGGACCCTGTGTAGGGCATTCCAGCCCGTTAGCAGGTTTCTGCATTACAGCTCAGCCCGTATCTGAGAACAGACGCCCTGAGCTTGTTATAACGCCTCGGGATGGATCAGTCCTTCACTAGATGCCCGAGAAGTCCCTCAGCCAGACCCGACTGGCTTTGAAACAACACGGCTGTCACGTGTGGAACGGGAGCGACTCGGACTGGCCTTGATGGTGTCAGTGGAAGAGGGAACTCCAGTGGACGGCCACCCATCCCGCCAGGCAGGAGAGCTGTTTCTCTTTCCAGCGAACCACTCCCTTCGGACTCGTCGACATCTCAATATTCTTTCCAAAGTCCCTTTTTCTCTTGTCTCCCTAACATTTTTTTTTCAGCAGTTTCCCATCAAAAAAATGTTTTTTGAGCCCTGGCCAGTTTGGCCCAGCCATTAGAGAGTCGCCCCGCGGACCAGAGAGTCCCGGGTTCGGTTCCTGCTAAGGGCATGTACCTCAGTTGCAGTTTGTCCCCACCCCGGTTGGGGTCGTGCGGGTGTCAACCAGTCGATGTGTCTCTCTCACATCGATGTTTCTCTCTCTCTCTTCCTCCCTCTCTCCATCCCACTCTATCTGAAGATAAATGCAAAAATGTCCTCGGGTGGAGATAAAAAAAAAAAGATTTTGAGACTATAATAGAGGTTATTTTTACCCCACCATTTCCAGGCTGTGACCTTGAGCAAGTCAACAGTTTGAGCTTCATGTGTCTAATCTTGTTAACATGGGACTAATATTAGCAACTGCTTATTGAAGTAATTACGACAATGTACACACTCGGAGAGAGAATGTGTCCAGCGCCAGGCTGGGCACGTGGAGAGCCCCGTGAGCAAGAAGTACACGTACAAACTCTCAATTCCCATCACTTGGGCTTTCCTCCTCGTCCCCCTGCTGCTGGCTGAGTCCCCGTCGCGCCTGGGTCACTCATTAACCAGGTTCCCTCCGCTCTGCTGCTGGGCGTGTCCCTGTGCATGAACCAAACCGGGAGCAGAACAATCAAGAACAAAGCCCAGGTCTTCTCACCTGCACAGAACAATCAAGAACAAAGCCCAGGTCATCACTCACCTGCGCAGAACAATCAAGGACAAAGCCCAGGTCATCACTCACCTGCGCAGAACAATCAAGAACAAAGCCGAGGTCTTCTCACCTGCACAGAACAATCAAGAACAAAGCCGAGGTCTTCTCACCTGCACGTCAGCCCTCCGCAGTCAACAGACAACAGCGCCAGACTTGGCGCAGAACTGGGAGGAACCCGGATTCTCAGGAACCGGCGAGCTTATAATGCCAAGTGGAAAGCAGTCATTCGATAATGGCAGAACAGCCCGGCCCGTGTGGCCCAGTGGATGGAGCATCGTCCATGGACTGAGAGGTCCCGGTTCGATTCCCCGTCAGGGCACATGCCCGGGTTGCAGCTCGATCCCCAGTGGGGGGCGTGCAGGAGGCAGCCGATTGATGTTTCTCTCTCATTGATGTTTCTCTCTCTCTCCCCCTTCCTCTCTCTCTAAAAAATCAATAAAAATATACTTAAAAAATAATAATGGCAGAATATTTCATTACCAGAAGATACATGTTTTTTTCCAGCCAAAAAGAAAAAGCTGTTGAGGCAGTTCCTGCCCTAAGGTGAGAAGAGCCTCTGAGAAACCAGTCCAGGGGGACGAGAATGGAGAAAACAAGGCAGGAGAGGGAGCCGTCGCCAGGGAAGACGGGGCGACAGCACTCCGTTTAGCAAGCGCTGGCTCGCACCGGGCCACGCTCTGTCCCTGACCAAATGCGCTATGATTCAGTCCTGGTGGAGCTGGGAGTTTATGTCCCCACTGGACAGTAAAGACGAGAGAAACTGATTTACTCCCGGGATCACACTTACGGAGACGAGTGTGGAAATGACTTCTGTGTGCTGTGACCCTCACCGTGAAAATAGTTGAAAATCCCTGGTTTCAAACCCTGACGTTCAGGTTCCCTGACTTTATTTTTCTCTCTTAAGGATTTAAATGACTTTGAGTGGCCTAAGTGGGCAGGGAAGTGGGCGTGTAAGACCAGAAACTCCCTCCGTGGAAGGTCCCAGCGAAGGGAAACGTGACAAACTCGTATCTGACGCTGGAAAACAATCGCTGAGTCTGTTTGCACCATCGGCTGCGGGCCAGGGGTCCACGCGGAGTTCTGTGACGTGCGTTCTCGCAGGCTCCTTTGTCGACAATGCGCTCATTCACTTGATCTTTTTTATTTAAAAAAAATTTTTTTTTCTTTATTGATTTTAGAGAGAGAGGAAGAGAGAGGGAGAGAGAGAGAGAAACACCGATGAGAGAGAACATTAATTGGCCGCCTCCTGCATGCCCCCCACTGGGGATCGGGCCCACAACCTGGGCATGTGCCCTGACCAGGAATCGAACCGGTGACCTCTTGGTGCATGGGACGACGCTCAACCACTGAGCCACACCGGCTGGGCTCATTCACTTGATTTTAAAACATCATCACATTTCAGCACACAATCCGGGTAGTGACTTTTCTATTTAACAAACATACGTTTGGAAAAAAATGTGTAACTAGTCCAGCAGTACCTTGAGCCTAAAACGTACTGTTCCCTGCGGATCAAACGCACAGATGAAAGCCGTTCACGAGTCACAGGGTGGGAGATCAGCTCTCCCCCACGCTGGGAGGGGACCCTGCAGAGTAAGGCCCACGCACCGGCCCGGCAGGTGTTACCGTGAAGGCCTCTGAGCCTCGATGTCCCCAGGCACGGGCACCTGCACTTACGTGGAAGGACCTTCAACCTGCCGGCAATGCCGTCGGCCGCGCACTATGATGACAGCAATTCATCTGCCGCCCACATTTTAGGCTTTTTATAATTTTAGGGAACGTTTCCTAGTCAAAGAAAAGGACGTACTGAAGAGAAGGACCTGTGAGGGTGTGCTCGAGGGTGATGCATGTTCAAGAAATCACTTTGCTGGGCCTGTCGGAGCCCATCGTCACCCTGGACAGTGCCGATCACTGTCACCCTGGAACCCTGGACAGTGTCAATCACGGATACCCTGGACAGTGCTGATCACCATCACCCTGGACAGTGCCGATCATGGACACCCTGGAACCCTGGACAGTGCCGATCACCGTCACCCTGGAACCCTGGACAGTGTCGATCACGGACACCCTGGACAGGGTCAATCACCGGCACCCTGGAACCCTGGACAGTGTCGATCACCGTCACCCTGGAACCCTGGACAGTGCCGATCACCGTCACCCTGGAACCCTGGACAGTGTCGATCACCGTCACCCTGGAACCCTGGACAGTGTCGATCACCGTCACCCTGGAACCCTGGACAGTGTCGATCACCGGCACCCTGGACAGGGTCAATCTTAGGCGTCTCCAAAGCAATAGTGATGAAGTGAATAAGAGCTGTTTTTGTAAGTAGGATGTTAAGTGAAATAAAGGTAGACTTTAGGGAAAAACATCACCAATACGTAAAAAGTTTATTGTGCTTGTTTTTCAATCTCATATTTTTATTTATATTAGGATATTATACAGTTTCCAAGCTGACATCAGAGCTTCCTTAGTGTGTGCATTTGAAGCGTACAAGGGGAGCGCCTCACAGGAGGCATCGTGTACAGTACTGTTCGAACACGGGGCGGGGTCAGCACGCGCTCGCGGGTTATGAACATAATACATTCATCTTAGAGGGAGAAACAAACATTTAATATGAATAACGCTTTGGTTAAAATAAATACCATGTAAATGTCAACAGCAACACCTGAAGTATATCGATACAAGGAAGGTGTTTTGTAACAGGAAGCGGTCAGGAAGTGGCTGTGCTCTCACTCATTGCACCTGGTGCCACCTCCGTGCACAAGGACACCCTTCAGCCTCCACCGCTGGACCTCGGCACACAAAGCAACGCCACCCACGTCCCCCCTGGGGGCTGGTACCCATGTCTAAATGAGGGTTAGAATCAGACGTACCTTTCATCTCATTGTTCCTCAAATCAATTCAAATGTTTTGCTTAATCAATACAAAATTCACTTATAAACAGAAATCTATAAAGACAACATTTTATATGTGATTGTAACAATTAAAACTTCTCATCATCTTCATAATTCTTTGACATGATCCCAGTAAAAATTAGAATTTGTTTTTTACACAGTGGTTTCTTCAGAAAAAAAAAAACATGAACACAACAGAGTTTCCACAAGTAGAGAGTAAGAATGGGCGTCCCCGATTGTCCCGCTCCCCTCCACTGTCTCCCGCTGGCAAGAACAGCACGCACCTTCGCCTACCAGTCACCGTGAGGGTGAAGCCAGTGAATTTTAGATCCTCACACTTCTTAAAGATTGCAAGAAAAAGGAGCGTATCCCTCCCGAGTGAGGAACACTTCATCTCAACCACATTCCGCTCCAACGAACACGATGCTCGTGGGCCGCCTGCTCTGTGTTCTGGAGACAGGTCTCTGCGTGCCGAGCAACGGTGCCATTTGGGAGTCGGGGGGTCTGAGCAGGACACGCCTCCAGCCCGCAGACAAAGGGTCGCCGGGCTTTCCGAGCCGACCCCAAGATACGTCACCCTTCAGGCCACAGATGAAGACCCCAGAACGGATTCAATTTGGGGAAAGGAAGACTTTATACTTTTGTGCCCTTTATACATTTTTTAAGTTAACGAATGACTTGAATGTATTCGAATGATTGTAAGAAAAATACTTACATGAAAAAAAACACACAAAACCAGCAGTTGTATCGGCTAAAAGGAGGTGTTCTCTGAAGATGAGGTCGTCACCGTGGCAGGGTTACCGATCCCAAGGTCAAATGGTGGCACGGCGTCCTTAACGGTGACTGCCACTCGGCCTCTGGCCGTAGTCCTGTGAGGAACCGGTCACCACTCCCACGCGGACACTCGGGGAAAAGACATCTCCCCGCGGCAGCCGCGAGACTCCGCCCACCTCCTTCCCCAGCAGTGCCACTGCCTGTCCTCATTCAGGAACACAGCACTTGCTTAAAGGCTTCTCGACAGAAATGCTCACCTCGTAAGAATTCTGGCCGCGGTCACGGCCCGCTTTCATTCCTTTACACAGATTCTAAAACCACGACCTCGGAAACTGAACTGAACCGTCTCGACGTCCAGGGTACAGCACACGCCCCGTCCTCCTGTCCGGCAGCACACCGCCCGGGCAGACAGGTGCCCACGCGGGAAAGGCTGACACAAACTGTTCTCCATCCGGGAAGAGTGTGGGGATACCAAATACTTTTGAAGGGCTTAATGTTGTCAGAAAATCTGAAACATTCGTGGATAAAATGCACATAGAATATAAATAGGAAAGTAACTTGAAGGATATAAAAAGGCTTCTGAAGGGGACCAATCAGAACTCCAGTAAGAGCTATGAACGAGAACGCATGCTTACACAACAGTGCACAGCTACGAGGGGGGCGTGTAAATGGATAAAGAAGTGGAAGGAAAGTACTGCAGGGTTACTTAAAGGATATTCTTCAAATGTACAAACAGTAATACAAACACAAAGAAAGCCTTGGGTAATGTGCAACCTTCAAAAGGACTATCACGCCAGCCAAACAAACCCTTAACCACTTTTTCAATGGGTTCATTTATACCATTTTAATGCAGAGAGAATATCAAAGATCAGGAAAACAAAACAAATCAAAGCAAAACCTCTTCAGTGTCTGACTCACATTTTGTCCTCCAATGTGTTCACATTTCAGAGTTGCATTTTGAATGTATAAGCGAAGGATTTTAAATGCTTCTCAAATAGTTTATGTCGATGGTTCTCTTAAGAATCATATTGGAAAGCTGCAATGCTAAGAACTAAAACGCCTACTTCAAACTTTAAAAAAAAATCAAACAAGCACAGACGTTCACAACTGTGTTCGTCTCAAAGGTCCACGCACAGCCCCCGTCCGCTCTGACCCCTCGCCCGGCTGTCCGTCTGTCCTGATGAGCGCCCGGGGGCACCTGCACTGTTTGGCACTGAGAGTCGATCTGAACACAATGTATCAGCAGAAAACGCCCACGAGAGACCATCCTGTCCCACTTCCTGTCCTAGCACGCACTGTGATCATTCCAGAGTCATTTGGGTTTTGCAAGAAGGCGACCTCGATTGGTACAAAATGAAGCTTATCTGAAAAGTGGCTAAGGATTCAAAGCACGGGAGCTCTGAAGTTTCCATCTCACCACCCAGACAGAGACAGGGAGGTGTGATCTGTGCACAAATACTTGACGTCGTCCCGGCTGTGCCCACGGCCCTCCGGTGCTCAGGCGCTCGCGGTGCTGGCGTGTACCCTCTTGGCCACGTCGTACACGTAGGTGACGTCCGGCCGCTTCTCCGGGTCCGGGTTGATGCACACGTTCACCAGCTGCCGTAGCTGCGGAGACAGAGACAGGCCACGCTGCAAACACCTCTCGGCCACGTACCCCAGGAGCTCAGGTTCCGAGCAGCTGGGTTCGCAGGGGCACACTGTCCGGCTCAACATTCGTCTGACCAGAAATATACCTGACGAAGACCTCGCCACTGGGGGAGTGTTCTAGGGAGTACGCTCGCTGGGGAGACACCGAGACACGGCCCTTTGTGACAACAGGGCTGGATCTGGAGAATAATATCATGCTAAGGGAAGTGAGTTGGACAGAGAAAGTCGAGAACCATGTGATTTCACTCATATGTGGGATAGAAGACTGAAAACAACACATGAACAAAAAGAATAACAAACAATGAAAACTCACAGACACAGACAACAGTATGGGGGTGACCAGAGGTCGGGGCAGTAAAGGGTAAAGGGGGTCAAATCCATGCGATGGAAGAAGATTTGAGCTTGGGGGTGGGCACACAATGCAATATACGGACTGGGTATCAGATGCGGTCTCATTAACCCCTGTCACCCACCAGACTGAATGTGCAAACAGGTATGTTCCACAGTCAGGAGCCAGAATCTTTCGCCTCGGAAACACGTCTCAGGGATACTTCAGGCCTCCCGAGAACTTGTATTACCTCTTTCTGGCCAGTGTATTAGCACCTGCTAAACTATCAAATTGCTATAATTTCTTCGTAGTCATTCATTTCTACCATAAAAAATTTCATCGAGGAAACCAGTGGCGATGAGATTTGTGGGGTGATCTCTTCATGGTGCCATGGAGGAGGCTAGTGCCAGTGACAAATGTGTCCCTGAAACGAGTGTGAGGAGGGGGCTCGCCAGGAGAGGGTCTGGTGCGGGGAGAGGGGCTGTGAGGAGGAGACCAGGCTGCTCAGGCACTCTGGAGCCGGGCCCCTGGGGCACTGGGTGTCTGGAGGGTTATCTCTATCTTCTCCACGGGAGGTGGGCGTCGGGGCCTAGAAGGGCTCGTTACACACTTCCACCAGCATGAGCCTGAATGACTCAGCTTCCCACACGTGGGTTGGACAATGCGGTGGCAACGTCACACCCACAGAGAGGGCTGGAGGGCTCAATGCACGCTCCTTGCAACAGAGCAGAGAACAGCACCACAGGCCCTTACGCGACAGCAACACGCGAGGCCTTCGTGACGGTGACCCGAGAGAAAGAGAACCGGCAAGGGCCCGGGATCTTCCAGCCGGAGAACACAATGGCGAGAGGCCTCAGCTTGGTCAAGGGGTCGACCTGACTTGCTGTCTGTGCTCCTTCAGCCAACCGGCTCAGTGGAACCCACGATCCCAGCGCCCCGTCCCAGCAGACACGACGGAGTATGGCGCTCGGACCTGCCTGCTCAGAGTCTGACAGGTGGGGTGCAGGGCTAGAGAGGGACCGCCCGGGGAGGGCGACACGGCCCACGGCCCGGCCCACGGCCCAGCCGCTCCCAGAGCCACACTCGCACTCGGCTTTGATTTCGTGGTTCAGGTTCTCTCCAAAAACGTGTTTAGTTTGTATCACTTCACACGTTTGTACAAACATGTGCTTTGCTGTTGTCGTTAAAACTTTGTTTTATAGAACAAGTTTAAAACGAGGCAAAAAATAAAGGTCTGACTAGGCAAAAGCCTTATTACAAAATCAGAGAAGAAAAAGCCGGTCCATTCAGACGCTGAAGGAAAAATTTAAAAAGCGACACAGAAACATTTATTTCTGCATATAGAGCAAAAATAAAGTGAATTATTTATAACGTGTCCAGAGGATTATGAAATCGTAAGTCATATGGAAATTAATGCATACTTGTTGTCAATAAAGTGAAAAAATACTCATATATTTTGGTCTGCGTATTTCTAAAGATACCACAGCACATAGGTTGGTACCAGAAAGATCACAAAGAAGAGCGTGCTAGCGGTCGTCGCCGGGGGGTGCCAACCCAGCCTTCGGTCCCTGACGCAGTTCTCAGTGGAATGATAAGGACCGGCGGTCGGTGCAGCTTCTTCCTCACCCACCTTCACCCTCGGAGACCAATACTCTCAGCCTCCCGGATAGGCCCCATCGCCCCGAGTCCAGGACACGAGCACCCGGCGCGTGTCTAACGTGTGAACACACGTGTTCCGGGGCTCCAGAGCTTTGCACGACACGAGGGGCGTGTCCAACCCCACAGGTGTCACCAGTGGCTGACATGGGGGGAGGAGAGGGGGAAGGGAGAGACCGCCACCAGGGAGGTGATGTCACATCTACGCCGCGACTGAATCCTGGGCGAGTCTGCAAAGTCACGGGTTTCACAGGGCCCCACGGGACGCTGTCCAGACTCATGTCTTCGAGGAGCAAGTCCCCAGCGTTCCCTCAGAAGCATAAGTGAGCGGAGGGCCTGCTTGACGATACTTTTAAACGAATATGAAACACCCGAAGCTTAAAGATCAAATCTTACGTGGCAACTTGAAGTAAGGTGGTCGACTGACACCACAAGTGATGAGGATATGAAACTTACTAAAGCGTTTGAGGAAGGGAAGCCAAATGCTGTCGACAGTGTTTGAGAACACAGCGCGGAGCTGAGTTTCATAAATGGCACAGGTATTATGTTTATATAACTCTTTCTACATCTTGAAGTATCCTCATCTCACTTACCATTTATTACATAATTAGGACTACAAAATATTGGTGAGAACACATTTATTTCCAAACACACTTTGTGCCGGATACTGGGACGCCCCTCATTTGACTATGCTTGGGGCAGATGTTAGGGACCATGACAGTTTCCGCACCCTTCAAATAACGCTGGTTCATCTGTTCGACCTCCAGGGACTCATCCAGGTCTGTTACAGTCAGTGCATACATACCAGCCACTACAAACACAACTCTTCAGACTGCTCCAGTGAATAGGAAACGTTCATAAACTTAGTTTAACTCCCAAGTTTCCTTGTTTACAGAAAGTAGCTGTTTGAGGGGCTCACACCGGGGCCCTGCGCTGTGTACTCAACTCGCTTAAAAAGCTTCCTTAAGAATACTCCGAATTTAAACAAACATCGTTCATGAATGTTGGGTTAAAACGTCGGCTATAATTTTTAAAGCTTTCATTTAGTGTTTTCCTTGCCTTCAGGGTAAGTCTTCCGAACTCTCCGCAGCAGGTAACCACAAAGACTGCGTCCCACGGAAGTCGTCCTCACGCACAACCGACTGGAAGTCGCTGCGGCACAAGGAAGCCCCTTCCTCTGGCACGGCTGCGAGGGCGCCCCCTGTCCCAGGGACCCAGGGACCCGCGACCAGCTCACCGAGCCCGCAGGTGCTTCTCCACTCAGACCAGACCAAGCTGCCCTCAGACTTGCCGCTGGCTGGCTCCCTGCGCTGGCTTCTCCGCCAGGCCAGCGGCCATCCCTCCCTCCGCCAGGTGCGTTCTTCACTTCCACCCACGCAACCTTCACTCTCAGCCTCCTTCCAGACCCTCTGCTCCCACCGAGGAGAAAGCTGGGGCACAGCCCTAGTCAACCCTCCTCTGTCTTCTCTATTTAAACGAGGAATGTTTAATAATAAATAAAAAGGTTTTAGCCAGACAAAATCTACAATCCGCATGACGTTCATGCTCAGATCTTCAATAAAATATGTTGGTTAAAAAGAACTAACTCAGCCTAGAGAGACACTTTGTACTGTCTAAATAACTGTCAATATCGCTAGTCACTATATTTTTAGCTTAAGGGCGTCATGAGATAATTTAGCGAACGACAGTAAAACGTATAGTGTTGATAACCTGTCCAAGGTCTTGCAAAGAAATTCAATACTGAAACTGAGAGAGAAAAACAAACATTTTCCTTATTTCCCAGTAAATCAGAGGTTCTCAACCTGTGGGTCGCGACCCCTTTGGGGGTCGAACGACCCTTTCACGGGGGTCGCCTAAGACATAACAGTAGCAAAATTACAGTTATGAAGTAGCAATGAAAATGATTTTATGGTTGGGGGTCACCACAACACGAGGAACTGTATGAAAGGGTCGCGGTATTAGGAAGGTTGAGAACCACTGTGGTAATTGAACACTGGATGTTCCAGAAACAATGATGCTTGCTTATAAGAATGAAAAAACAAACAAACAAACAAAAATCAGATAGCAGGAAAAAACAGTAACAAACTGTGTGATCACCAGCCTGACTTTTGAGTCACGTTCTGGCTTCCCAGTTAGAAAGTTCTTCGGAGAAGTTCCTCTCAGCTCCTCGTCGTCACTGACTGGCTCATTTATTCCTTTTCCATGCATGCCTTCCTCTCTCCATCCCTCCTTCCTCCCTCCACCCATCACTGAGCTTTCCGAATGTGCCCCGGAGACCCACAGATGGGGAGCAGTGCCGTCTCGGGAGGAGGTCTAGCAGGCTGGGGGGAGCCGGGCCCAGGAAGGGGGGCGCAGGGGGGAACCCGCGGGCGTGGGCAGCACCACCTCAGGCAGGAGACGACGCCCAAGCTTTGTTTCAGAGCGAACTGGCCTTGTAAAGAACAGGGAGGGGTTCAGGAAGAGGAAGGTGTCCACAGAAACACGTCACCTGCTGCACCCCCAGCAGACTCCACGTGGGCGGGTTAGGGAGCTACAGAGCGGCTGCCAGGTCAGCTATGACACTGACATTTACTGAACCGGCCTTCTGATGACAAGTCCAGTTGAAATAGTTTATACTTCACTTTTCACTGTTTCCTGTATGTTGCCACGCCAGAGACTCAACTCCACTGGACTTTCAAACGACCCGAAAGTACTCCATGAAGGAATGTGAAGGTGCCGTCAGAGCCTGGCAGCATGAACTCTGGTTGGGGCTCCTCCAATCATAAATGCCGAGTAATTATTTTACAAACGGAGCTCCTTAAGGACAGAAAGTGTTTGTTAGCGCATCTACATTTCAAAGCTCGCTCTGAGAACTCTCCTACATCTCTGAACAGATTGAAGAACGCTATCAGTCTGCGTCTCCACCATCTCATTCCTTCAGTGAGCATCCGTTTCCATGTTCCTCTGGATGCTACGGCTTTTCTATTTTACCAGGTACGACAACACATTTCACCAACGGGAGGAACCAGGCTGTCTTTTCGGGGAAAGCTTTGCTTCATCTCTTTTCGAACCCGGTAAAAAAGTGAAGCCGTTTTCCTCTCCCAACCCTGAGACCTGCGGCCTGGCCAGACTTTGATAGCTGCCCCTTGGCTGAGAATCCCAGCTCCGACTTCACACTTAGCTGCGGAGAGGTAGCCCCGCAGGCAGGCCGACTTCAACCAGCCACTAGTGGCACCATCATTAAAATCCTGCTGGAGGTCACCATGGCAACCGCCTGCTGGGCCCTCGCTGCGGCTGGCATCGCCTAATCAGCCACCATGTGAGATGCAAATGCAGACAGTCTGAAAATTAGTCAGGAAGCATCGGGCGAGGATGCAGATACGTGAAATATTCATGCGCTCTCTGGAAGAAAGAAGACAGCATGAATGATACAACAAAGGAGCGGCCTTGACATTCCTGCGCGCGCTCGCTCTGCGTCGCCGCTCACACCCGCCCGCATTCCGGGCCGCGGGCCGGACGCCGCGTTCGTGAGATGCCGTCCTTACGCTCCACAGCCCAAACAGTAATTAAAAATGGCTCACACGACAGCAGCACATCAGACACAGAGAATGCTTCCGAATTAGCATCACTGCCTGGTAAGAGTTCACTCTAATTACCCGGACACCAACGCGACGAGACAGAACGCTGTGCGTCATCGATCGTCAGCATCAAACCGCTAGGAAAAGAGAGAATTACCACTTCCTAGGACCCCAAGTGCCGTACATATGATAACAGTTCTTTAGAGAGATCTGTTATTCAAGTTACACCGGCTCAATTTTCCTTCTAGAAATGTAAAGCGAAAATGGAGTGCTCTTCATTTCAAAACAGAGTGACCGGACTTCTAATACGTGAGCATTATAATTGTTCCATTGTCTTCCTTTGCTCCTTTCCGTTTTCCTGGGGCAAACAAAACTCTGTTGCTCATGAGAAGGGGCGATGTCCCAACCGGAGACTGTTTTCTCTGGGTCGATCTCCATGCGCTCTCCAAAGACTTGTGTCAACACACGAGGTGACCTGAGACACACTCATCTGCAATCGCCCTCTCAGCTCATAAAACCCTGATGCAACTGGTAAAGCACGAGCCGACCGGTAAAAGCATGACGTAATTGGTAAAATAATGATGTAATTGGTAAAATCATGATGCAACCGGTAAAATCATGACGTAATTGGTAAAATCATGATGTGATTAGTAAATCGTGATGCAACTGGTAAAATCATGACGTATTAGGCTAAATGGGAGCTGTTGGGTAGAGGCCAAACAGTTCATTTCAACAGGTTACCCAAGCAAGCACGGATCCAGACCCCGGTCCTAAGAAGGGCAAGGCTTCCCCAATGTTCAATCCTACCCCGAATACTCCTGACGTGTCTGCAGCGATAGCCTGCGGCCGTGTCCCCACGGGAAACAGTGTGGACAGGACGGGACTGTCGAGAGCGGGAGGGCGGAGCTGACAGCATGAGGCGGAGGGACACGGAGCTAAGAGACGCGCGCTTCAGTTTTTGGAAAACACGGACAAGAGAGAAGTTCTGCCGAAAAAGGAAGTTCTAGCTGCCTGTCGTTCTGAGAGGGAGGAGGAGGAGCTGCCCTAGGACGAGGGCCCGCCAGACACACGGACAGCCTGGGCCTGGTACCTTCTGTCGCACCACAGGGGGCGAGTCGACACCCCTCCGTTCACGAACCGCAGTCAACCCTTACATGGCGGGTCTCCGGGCGAATGAAATTAGAATGGGAAGTGCCACCCAGACTCGAAGCCATTTGGATTTCGGGATAAAGACACATGTCTCAGTGAAATGCAAATGCTGGCAAGATGGACACACGGGCGGAGAAGGACTTACCTCCTCCGAATAGTGGTCCGAGGGCAAAGGCGGGTAGTCACACTGCTCGATCTTCTTGCACAGGGAGTAGAGGTTCATCTTGTCGCCGTAGAAGGGGCTCTGCAGTGCGGCCATCTGCAAAAGGCTCCCAGTGAAACTGGTATCGTTACAGGCGTTTACAGAGGTCGCCCAGGCACCGCACGGGCGCGGGCGGTCCCCGCACTTTCAGTAACGTCACCTGGGCCCTGCAGCTTTTATGGACACCTCTTTCTGATAATTACTTAGCAACGTCTAAAACTCTTACTTCAATCTTTTAACATTTAAAATTCCCTAAGAGGGAGAGAGGGTTAGCATGTATTTATATATGTACGCAACGTAAAACAATATTTAGAAAAAGAACATAAAGTAACTTAAAACTCTTTGTAACTAGGTGCGATCAAAGCCACTAGTATTGTCTCAGGACTAAGCATACACCGCTGGTCCAGATCAAACACGTAACGGCCGAAAGGTAACCAGGCTAAGGTTAGCGCTGGACGGTGATCCAGCGACGGTCAGGGGACAGAAGCACTGCCTTTTATCCTGCACAATCGCTCCTGCAGGAGAAGAGATCTCCACCTGGCTCTAATTCCTGAGCCTCAAGTGGTTCACTGCGACTTAGAACACTTTTCCCTTTGGGTCACGTCTCAAAAAAAAACCACTAAATATGTTCAAACGCTCCGTGACTCAGAGACGCTCCTTCAAGGCTCCGAATGAGACTTCTAATGCCGGGAAAACATAAATAAAAGAGCCAAAGCATGAACACCTTTGAAAAGACAGCACTGGATCCAAACTGGCTTCCAGACGGGCTCTCCGCGACCGGAGCGCAGCGGGCGGGGTCACACGCTGGGGCTCGGTGCAGTGTGCGCGGCCGCTCAGGCCTGCCCGCTTCGGAGCGCGGCAGCGAGCACGCAGCGCGGAGTGGGAGGCTGCCCGAAGTCAGTCACCCTTTTCTGCATGTGCTAATAAGTTTGATTTTGGGAGGACAATGTGTACATTCCCCAGACAGGCGGAGTGTGTGTGAAACACGCTTGCCCATGCTGCGCTACTGAGCGAGCGTCAGGGGGACAGGGCGCGCTGAGAATGGCCCTCATCTGTCTGCGGGCGCTGAACACACAGCGTTAACCCCTTCGGCGCCTGGGCGAGGCGGCGCCAGCCTGCACAGCAAGCCCGCAGCCGGGATCGGCCCGGCCTGCATCTTACATCAGGTCCACGCGGCCCTGGAGAGAACCACCCGGGGACAGCGGTTCCACGGGAGGAGGAGAGAGTGCAAACCCAAATGCCCCCCAACGCAGCAAACTCTCCACTGGCAGGACATCTCTAAAAGAGGACCTGCAACCGCAATCACGGTTTTTTTTTTCCTGTTGTTCAAAATGCAGGGACATGTAAGGATACATCAGAGTGTTACAGAACCGGCCGTGTGCGAATGGTGGCGCCCACGTTGGGAGACCCCTCCGTGAGTGTCCCGAAATTCATTATCCTGTGCGAGGAGCTCACCCCAGGACTGTGTCTCAACACTGCAGAGTGTTAAAAAAAAAAAAAAAAAAAAAAAAAGGCAGAATGTCCCCTAAGGAGTTAAACAGGAATAGTATATTTTCATGCATCTCCTGCTTTGACAGATGAAAAATGTCAACTGTCCTGTTTTTATTTTCCAGCTTTTGCACTATTCATCTGGTTCATTAGTGCGTCTCCGCGCTGCCCCTGACAGCTGCTCGCCCTCTCCTCCCGGCAGCTGAGATTTTTCAGGCTAATTTGATCCTCCACACTGAGACGATCGCGGGGATGATTGACTTGCTCCCTGACCTCCAGGGTCTGACTCTCCTCATTAGTATTCTCGGGGCGTCGCAGGGACGAGAGCCCACTGTCTGTCTTCGGGGCTGGTGGCAGCTCCCTCTCTTTCTGAACTGCGAGCCACCAACCTACAACCCTGGAAGGATGCGGTTGCTGAGCCGAACAATAAGGAAACGTGTAAAACCCACTTTTCCGTGTAAAGGGCCGTGTAGCAGAAACGCAGCATCTCGGCTTTAATTAGTAAAGTCTACTTTATTGCATATCAATTAAAACGGGACTGCTAGGTGGGGTTTTTCCTTTTTTTTTTTTTGAGGTTTTAGGAATATTTGAAAGTCTAATTTTCTGAGTTTCAAGTACATTTTCAATAAAGGCTCCCTACTCCTTCATTGTAGGTTCCTAGTGGGACGCGATCTAAAACAGCTATGTGATCTTACGGCCAATTTTTACAGCTCGAGCACTGGGTGTTTCTAGTAACATGATGTGGAAACCTAACTGGAAGCGGGTACAACATAAACATAAATTAAATCTTTGGAAAAATTCTGGTTCTTCCAAAGGACTCGTGCGCAGGAATAGAGAAAATGCACCAAAACGGAAATCAATGCTAACCTGACAAACACTTGAATTCAAATCACCCGCAACCCTTAAAACTCACGGGCGCAGGAGTGGCCCCAGAAATCATTTTTACTGGGGTGATCATTTCTGGGGCACATTTTTAGGGGTGCCGCCTGCCCCGAAGGCAGTTCAGAACGTGGAGAACTCGTTCAGTTTTGACACGAGAGTCTGCTGGCCCTAAAGAATGATGCAAACTTCCCAAAAGACACTTATAACTTCAGCCAAACTTTTCCTTTTCCATTGCTAAATTTAATCTCATCGGTGGAATCCACCCTGCTGATTATTTTAGATGTTTGAAAGGAAAATGTTGCTTTAATAATATCAGACTATGGCCTGAAGGAATCTAAGATGACCTGAACACGCACTAAATGTTTTTAAATGTATAGGAACTTTTAAACATTATAGTTACTTCATTTAATGAAATCAGTTCTTTTGAACATTGTATCAAATTATTAACAAAATAAAACAAAGTAAGCATAAAGTAATCTCATATGCATATATAAAAATATTTGTTATATCACTAATTCATAATTTTGCATTAATAAAAATTATCCTAGGGATATAACTTAAGAACATTTAAAAATCCTTTCTTTTTAAGGAATCATGAGTCACTTTAGTGGGGAGAGCAAAATAAAAAATCTCTTAAAATTTGAAAATGACATCAGTAAAATAACAACTAAAGATCATGACACATTTAAAAACATAACCTTCTTATGTTCCACTTCCAAGTACTGGTGGAACAATTAAATAGGTGACTGCATTATGGATGTCATTTAAGAGGCAAGAGATACAATACAGAGTAAGAGATAACACTGGTTTCTACGTATCCACTTAGATTTTCTTTGTATACATTAAAAAAGGAGGGTGATTCCATGTATTATCTTCTTTCATTTTATTTTGAAAAATTACTTCAATGCAGACTAATTTTAAAATAACAGCTTTGACTCAAAGCCTTTATTCCCAGGAAGACTACCCTTCAGTTAAAAAATAAAACAGCAGCAGTCACCAGCCCAAGGCCCTTGCGGGTGCCACTACTCTGCAGCGGGGGCGAGTGGGCTCGTCACACGCGAGTGTCTGTCCGAGGACCTGCCGACGTGTCCCACGTCCCTGTGGTAAATTATCCGCAGTAGAACGGGCGAGGTATCTCACCGAGCTGGACCAATACAAATTGTTCCTCGTGGGAATGGCATCAGGCGATACCCTAGAACAGTCGGCTGACATACTACCCTTACAGCCCGGTCACTCCACGTGAAAAAATATGGTGATCAAGGTCTCTACTGCGCTTTGCTATTGCAAATCCGTTCCCTGTGCCTCTCCCACAACGCATGGGTAAGCGAGTTTTTTCACAGATGTTCAAATGTATATTTTCATAAATATGATATGCGGAAAACATGTGAACATTAAAAAAATTTTAAATATAAAATTCTCATCAAAAGGGAAATAATTTAAATATATATTAGAGAAAGTAAAAGTGCAGGAATGCAGATCACTAACTTCCACTAGAAAAGCAGTTATTAAGCCAATGGATTAGCTCTTCACAATTAAAACATTAATTCGTAATCATCACCCAGGAGAAAAGAAGTACTCCTATGAGGACAGAGGACACCTGTCACAGTCATGAAAACGCGTGGACACAGGAGTTCATCAACACGACCTACCTCGTACAGGAGACAGCCAAGCGACCAAATGTCAGATTTGAAGTTGTACCCATTTTCATGTATTCGCTCTGGAGACATGTAGTAAGGTGTGCCCACTGCAAAACAGACCAAACGGAACAAGAGGGGGTAAAAATGGAGATGCAGCCACCATAGGAAATTGCACGCAAAATTCTGCATTAAAAATGTCACCAAGGTCATTCGCTACGATCACAAAATTGTCTTCCAGAATACTTGAAACGTTTCCTCTTCCCCGTACTCCCTGGCCCGTAAACAGCACGTTAGAAACGACCCTACACTACAAAGGCGTGGTGGGTTAGGCTTCCATTTACCTCCTTTGATCAGCAATCCAAGGAGAATCAAGAGAACATAGTAGAGGAGAAAGGAATTCTAACCAGAAAACCTAGTTAAGTGATTCACATTCACTTAATTTAAATTTTTTTTAAAATTTGCTTGCATACACCAAATAAGCACAATAACATAATAACTTATTTAAATGTTACTATCTACCCATTTAGTAGAGTATGTGTAAATAAATCACACTCATCAACTTTTATAGAAACATCCCTTAGAACACAATGTGACTCTTACAATGACACATTGTATCACCTCCCGCCTCACTCACTCCTCCTTTGGAAAGAATGTAACAGCCTCTTGCACATCAAAGGGTCAGAGTAACCCGTGCAGGGCCACTGACGGCTCTGAAAACTGTAAGACTGCGCCACGAGGCAGACCTTCTCAGACAGGTGGCCCTGGGTAAGGTCTGGTTTTGTTTGTTTTGGGATGTGGGAGCCTTTTCTCTTTCCTACGGCCATCTTTAATAATGCTGGCATCACAAATGTTAATAAATAAATACTGATTACACATTTAACACTAAACAAAGGCACACACATTCCATTTGGAAGGGTAAACACATTGAAGTGACTCTCAAAGTGAATGCATTACAGGTCAACCTTGGACGGCTATTTCACCATCACTGTTAGCCTGAGGCTCTTTTTGCCAAAGAGAAAATCAAAGTTTGAGGACAATATTTGGGAATTTTAGTTGCTCGAAGCAAGAGCTACCAGAAATACACTGCTACTCACAGAGAAACGCATTCTCCTTTTTCTACGAACTGTCCAGGCGCCCAGGTATTGACTGCAAACCCGAATGAGAAGTAACTCGGGATACTGGACAGGGTCCGGTGAGAGGCAGCGACAGGCCGCACCCTTACAACCCGAACATCGTCCTCAAAGGCAGGAGTCGGTTTCCGAAGCCGGAATCAAGTGACAACCTCACAGCTGTGTGGGGAAGGGTCGGAAACCGAGCATTCCCAAGAAACGCGACCTGAACGGGAAGCCAAGTTCACTCATGGCGCTTAGTGCTCTTTGAACGAACGGGGGCCTTCGAAGGGCTGGTGCCGGCCGCGACGGAAGGGACAGGACACGCAAACGGGACGACAGAAACAGACAAAACGCAGACTCTTCGCACAGGAAATCAAGGAGACAAACTTAAACACATTGCTGAAGACGAATCAATTTGCCAAGGAACTTGGGAACAGCTGGGTTTACAGAGTCTGTGCTGCCCCTGGGTAAAGGGGACACGAGGCCCCTGGCTTTGGGGCCCCAGCACTGTCGCCCGTACATGGCATGAGCGACGCCAGGACGGGAGATGCTCACACACCCTCTGCCCACTGGGCAGCGTGGCGGGAGTTGGGATAATAACCGGCGGGCACGGCCCCTGGTTTCAGGACACAGGGCGGCTGACTGCAGGAGGAAGGAGCAGAGAGAGGCCTCACGGAATCTAGGGCAGTGTGCCGAAAGCCACGGACACTCCCCGGTAGCCGTGGGGTCTGTCTGGCTGTGAAAGGCTGGGGATGGGGAAGGAGACACAACGCCAGCAGGTGGCCGGGGTCAGCCAGCATCGCCCCTGGGCGGCAGCAGCACTGAGCACGCCGCCGCGGCCGCCGACGGGAGCAGAAGACTGGGATTTCCACACAACTGAACGTCAAACGTGGAAAACCGGAAAAACGGACCAGGCAAGGAAGCCTGCCAGGGAGCTGCGGGGGGTCAGCACCCCAAGTCGCGGGCTTTCAGCGCTGCTGCCTGCTCCTCTTCCTCACAGTACAAAACAAACGTCTTTACGCTAATACGCATCTTTTCTCCTAATAGTTAAATTCCGTCTCTCTCAGGTATATATTCCGACGTGAGCATGCTGCTGCCCTCCGTGACCGACACATCCCCAGAGGCGTCGTGTGAGCAGGAGAAAGTTTGTGTCCTGCAACACAATGACTAATTGGATACATTCAGAATTCACTGCCGGACACAGGCCTACGAGGGGCGCCCCGCTCTCCTCTCCCGAGCTCCCCGAGTGCACCTGCGGCCCCGA
This sequence comes from Tadarida brasiliensis, assembly GCA_030848825.1. Taxonomy (NCBI): domain Eukaryota; kingdom Metazoa; phylum Chordata; class Mammalia; order Chiroptera; family Molossidae; genus Tadarida; species Tadarida brasiliensis. The sequence goes on along the minus strand of CM061278.1, from coordinate 25,010,973 downwards.
CCGGGCTCTGCTGAGCGGGGACTGAGCCTCATGACGGAACGGGTAACGGATCACCCTACCGCTCTCCACCTGGCGGGGGGCTGGGAAGGCTGGTGCCCGGGGAACCTGAAATGCCTTCCAACGCAGCGAGATGCTCCGCGCATTTCAAACGTAATGAATACATAATATAGAAAACCCTTTCCCTAAAATCCATGACAGCTGTGTCTGTTATTACTGCTGCCTCAAGAATGTGGTGACTTCTCTGAACAGCTGTACAAGGAGAGGGCAGGGCAGGCTGGGGAGTGACAGGTTAGACATTCACACGCGGCGCACAGGGCGTGGACGGGAGCGGAGACGCCATCCCGGAGAACGCGTGGCTGGAGGGACACCGCGACCTCTTCCGCCACAGCAGATGCTTATGTGACTTTAACCTCCTGACGTGAGTGAAAGTGAGAAATAAACAACAACATTATAAAAAACAAAAACAAAAAACAGAGGAAGGCTAAAATGAAGGGGAAATTGCTAACAACAGAAAATGCTATCTGACCATTTTTAAAGTGACACTAAGTTATTCAAATATTTTAAAATTTCATTACAGCCCTGGCCGGTTTGGCTCAGTGGTTAGAGCGTCGGCCCGCGGACCAGAGAGTCCCGGGTTTGGTTCCCGCTAAGGGCACGTGCCTCGGTTGCAGTTTGTCCCCGGCCCCGAGTGGGGTCGTGTGGGTGGTAACTACTCGATGTGTCTCTGTCACATCAATGTTTCTCTCTCTCTCTCTCTCCCTCCCTCCCTCTCTCCCTCCAGCTCTATCTGAAGATAAATGCAAAAATATTCTTAGGTGAGGATAAAAAAAAAAAAAAAATTTTCATTACAAAGAAGTCTGCTAACATGCTGCTATCAGGGACTGTATGACTACACTAACCAGTGACTTCCGTATTATCAGAACACGATACACACGGAATCTTTTCAGCAGTTTAGCTTCAAGTTCAGCATTGCAGTCCCTGCAAACATGTGGATGAGAAAAAGCAACACCCCCCGGAGCGTGTGCTGTGTGGTTAGAGCTGGGGTGCTGTTTTGTGGCTGGTTTTTAAAAAGGAGAAGCGGGGCGAAACCAACCAGAGGTCAGGGACTCTGGTCACGGTTCACCCGGCTGCGGAAGCCCAACTTCTCCTCCTCGTCACCCCCCTCGTCTGAGGTGCAGGGGAGAGGAGGAGGAGGAGGAGAAGTCTGAGATCCCGTCTGCTCCACACCCTACGGCACGCACGACGACCCCACAAAGCCCCAGACGGAAAGTGAGGGGGACCAGCGATCTACTCCTGGTGTGACCGGGAGCTGGGACGAGCCCCGCTGCAGAGCAGAGTGACTCTGTTCCTGGTGCAACCGGGAGTTGGGACGAGCCCTGCTGCAGAGCAGAGTGACTCCGTTCCTGGAGTGACCGGGAGCTGGGACGAGCCCCGCTGCAGAGCAGAGTGACTCTGTTCCTGATGTGACCGGGAGCTGGGACCAGCCCCGCTGCAGAGCAGAGTGACTCCGTTCCTGGCGTGACCGGGAGCTGGGACCAGCCCTGCTGCAGAGCAGAGTGACTCCGTTCCTGGCGTGACCGGGAGCTGGGACGAGCCCTGCTGCAGAGCAGAGTGACTCCGTTCCTGGTGTGACCGGGAGCTGGGACCAGCCCTGCTGCAGAGCAGAGTGACTCCGTTCCTGGCGTGACCGGGAGCTGGGACGAGCCCTGCTGCAGAGCAGAGTGACTCCGTTCCTGGTGTGACCGGGAGCTGGGACCAGCCCTGCTGCAGAGCAGAGTGACTTCGTTCCTGGTGTGACTGGGAGCTGGGACGAGCCCCGCTGCAGAGCAGAGTGACTCTGTTCCTGGTGTGACCGGGAGCTGGGACCAGCCCCGCTGCAGAGCAGAGTGACTCCGTTCCTGGTGTGACCGGGAGCTGGGACGAGCCCCGCTGCAGAGCAGAGTGACTCCGCTCCTGGTGTGACCGGGAGCTGGGACCAGCCCTGCTGCAGAGCAGAGTGACTCCGTTCCTGGTGTGACCGGGAGCTGGGACGAGCCCCGCTGCAGAGAAGGCATACAGTGGGTTCCGTCCAGGAACGTCGCTTGGTTCAGAATCAGAGTGAATGCAGAACAGAAAGGCCCAGCAGTCCTTGCTGGGAATAAAAGGACACAAGCCGTTGTATCGTTGGGTCTGATTTAAAAACACACACACCGACACGCACACCTTCAGGGACGAGGCATTCACTTCATCGCCTCCTCATCCTCTAAGTCAGCCCGAGTCACTGGTGGGCGGAACCACAGGCCAAAGGCACTGGAACGTAAGGAGCGTTACCTGGGTCAGCTCTGAATGGTGGAGTGGCAGATCAATATTTCGTCTACAAAAGACACTCATTAACTAAAAGTTGTCATCTTTTAAGTGTGACTGTTAACATCTGAGAGTTTGCACTAACGCGAGGGAAACCGCCAGACGACTATACAGTTACTGGTTCTCCGCCCAGGCGCCGAGTTCAAAGTCCTGCTGAACTGGGACAACCGACCCGGGCCCTCTCCAGGCACCACTGTCCCGGGGCTGGGAGACGGGCGTGGACAGGAAAGTCCTGGACCTCGTGGGGCTCGGGCGGTGAAGTGGAGAGCCCTAGGAAGCAGCCTGGTGAGACGTTACTACTGCACATTTTTTCAGAGGCGGCATTGGGGGAAAGGGGCAGTCCGATAATTTGCCAAAGATCACAAAACCAGTCGAGTGTGGACCTGGGATTCAAACCAGGTAGTTCCAAACCTTGCATTTCCACACACAGCTGCTGCATGAAAACGGACCTCTGTAAATCGGACTGAGAACAAGCCCTGTCTTGTTCAGAGATCTCCTACACGCCAGAGAGAGGCCAGGAGGCAGGCTCCGGGCTCAGCGGCCCGCGCGTGAAACTGGGCCGCCATCTTCACAGGGACTGGCTGTGTGGCGGAGAGGGTGATGGGCACCATTTACAATTAGAGAACAGCTTCTTCCCAGAGCAACTGTTTAATCAAGAAAGGGCGAGAGTTCAAAGTAAAGCACTGAAAGTAGCCTACGGGACAGGCACACTCGCCTCCTTCGGGCCCAAGCCCCACTGACCACGGGAGACGGAGCCTCGGAGAGCAGCCGGGAAGGTGCAGGAGAGCGAGGACGGGACCGCAGGTGGCACCCGGCACCCACAGGAAGCCGTTTTAATGCCTGGCTCGAGAACATGAACTTTCCCAGTGGAAATCGGAGGATGCATCACACTTGGAAACACTGTGGGGAGCATGAACTGTACACTCAGGCTACTCCAGTGTGAAAATCCCCGCACTGGGCTGAACGATGTCACGCGTGTCCTCTGCTAGCACGATCACAAAGCCAGACACCGGTCTGTCTCGTTGTGGAAGGTGAAGCAGAGTTAATCCTTCAACAAAAACAGTAACAGCAACAGAATTCCCTCCCCAAGGAGTTTTAATATTTGTTTAGCACAAGGATCAGTACTGGAGTGTTCTAGTTAGCTTAAGAAACATCAGTGCTCTCTGCAGTCTGTGCAAGCACACACAGTAGCTAAATTCACAAAGGTAGGTGCAAAAAGGAACTTCTCCACATCTCTCTTCTGGGGACACCAGGAAAGCGAGTCCAGCGCCACACTGGAACACAGCTAACGAATGGTCCCCAGGGTCTCTCGTCCTCCACCAGAGTCAGCAGACAGGAACTCCCTCGTCGTGGTTGGTAAAGGCAACGCCAGTGCAAACAGACTCGCTGCGATGGCAGAGAATGACCCCTAAGTACTTCTTTGCGTCTTCGGAGCGTATAACGTGGTGAGATTTATAGCAGATTAACTTCTCTCATTAAGCTTTGTTAAAATCACTTTTCCTGTCCTTCTCTATGTCAGTCCAGGAGAGAGGAAGCCACTCAGAAGCAAGATTGGTACTCAGAAGAGAAAAGCCCCTTGAGAATTAAACACGTTTTTTTACCTAATAAAAAAGAACTAACAACAAACTAACAGTAATGATAGAAAAGGACTTGTTTACAAAATCTATATTATACCAAGTGTGGTATTATCTTCTTAAAAAAAGTAAACATACATCACAATGCAGTAAAGGATTTAAGCCAGCGAGAGGATAGAACATTTGTCAATATTTATGCACCCAACATAAAAGGCCCAAAAATATACAAAACAAATATTAGCAGAAAAAAAGGAAGAAATGGACAGCAGGATGACAGTAGTAAGGGAGTTCGACATCCCACTTCCATTAATGGATCGATCACGCGGGCAGCAAGTCGATGCGGAAACAATGACCTCACACAACACAGCAGAGCAGGTGGCCTCACTGATCCGCACGGACCCCCGTCCACAGCCTCAGACCACACACCCTTCTCCAGTGCATGCGGAACATTCTCCAGGGGTGGTCACATGGCAGGACCCAAAACAAGTCTCCACAAATTTACAAAGACAGAAATCACACCAAGCATCGTTACTGACCAAAATGGTATAAAAACCAGAAACCAATTACAATAAGAAAACTGGAATTAACATGAACACGTGGAGACTAAGCAATATACTATCTAACAACCAATGGGTCAACAGAGACACCAAAGAGGAAATCAAAATATCCCCGAGATGAACGAAAGCCCAACATTCAGAGTCTGGCATGCAGCAAAAGCCGTTCTAAGAGGGAAGTTTATAGTGATACAGGCCTTCCTCAAAAAACAAGAAAAATCTCAAATAATCACACTAACTTTATATCTAAAGGAACCAGAAAAAGAAGATTAAACAAAGCCAAAAATTAGTAGATAAAAGAAAATAATAAAGAACAGGGAAGAAATAAATTAAATAGAGATAAAAAATAGAAAAGATCAATAAACATAAGAGCTGGTTCTTTGAAAAGAAAAGCAAAATTGGTAAACCTTTAGCTAGACTTTTCAAGGAAAAAAAAAAAAGGACAGGGCCAAAATAAATAAAATCAGAAATGAAACAGGAGAAATTACAGCTGATACCACAGAAACACAAAGGATCATAAGAGATTACTGTGAACAATTATATGTCAACAAATAGGACAATACAATTAAAAGGTAATGAATAAATTCCTAGAAACATACAATCTTCCAAGACCAACTCATGAAGAAATAGAAAATGTGAGTAGAGAGATTACTAGTAATGAAATTGAATCAGTAATCAAAAAACTCCCAATAAACAAGAGATCGGGTCCAGATGGTTCACAGGTGAATTCTACCAAACATTTAAAGAAGAGTTAAGTGTCCTCCAAATATTCCAAAAATTAAAGATAAATGAACACTTACAAACTCATTCTATGAGGCCAGCATCATCCTGACACCTGATACCAAAACCAAAGACACTAAAATACCTACCTACCTACATACACACACACCTACACACATACCTTCATACAGACATACACACACACATGCCTACATACATACATATCTACCTACCTACATACATACACACATACCTACATACATACCTACATACAGGCCCCAATCCCCAAAGAACAAAGATGCAAAAATCTCCAACAAAATATTAGCTAATTAAATTTTAAAATACACTAAAAAATCGTAACCGTGACCAAGTGGAATTTACTCCAGGGTTGCAATGATGTTTTAACATCCACAAATTAATCAATTTGATACATCACATTAACAAAGGATAATAATCATATAATCATTGCAATAGATGCAAAGATTAAAAGACATTTGACAAAACTCAGTAACAATTTATGTCAAAAACTCTCAACAAAGTGAGAATAAAGGAAACATATCTCAACACGATAAAGGACATCAGATAGGACAAACCCACAGCTAAAATCATACTCCACAGTAAAAAGCTGACAGCTTTTCCTCTAAGATCAGAAGCAAGACAAGGATGCCTACTTCTGCCACTTTTATTCATAGTATTAGAAGTCCTAGCCACAGCAATCGGACAAGAAAAAAAACAAAAACATAAAAGACATCCAAATTGGAAAGGAAGAAGTAAAGCTGTTGCTACTGCAGATGACATGAGACTGTATATGGAAAATCCTAAAGATTTTACTGGAAAATCCTAAAAAATTACTGGAACTATTAAATTTTCAGGATATAAAGTTAATATACAGAAATTTAGTGCATTTCTATGCACTAATAATAACTAAATATCAGAAAGATAAATCAGGAAGCTAATCCCTTTACAACTGTATCAAAAAGAATAAAACTCCTAGGAATAAATTTAAGCAAGGAAGTAAAAGACCTGTAATCTGAAAACCGTAGACACGGGTGAAAACAACTGCAGCTCACACACGTCAGTGGAACGACAGCTGTGCTCAGGGACTGGAAGAACTAATGTCGTCAAAATGATTCCATTAGCCAAAGCAATCTGCAGGTTCGATGCGGTCCCTACAAAATACCAACGGCACTTTTCACAGAACTAGAACTAGTTCTGAACACTGGAAACGTGGCCACCTGGACAACTTTATTAGCTACAGAAAACGTGAGAGATCAGACTTTATTGCACGTTGAATTGTTCTCATGGAATCAAAGGGTACAGATAAGAGATGCAAAGTGAAGAGACGATTTCAAAATTCAAAGACTGGCCAATCTCTTAAGGATTGATATACATAAAAACTTTGGAAGCGTGAGTCCTTACTAATGAATCAAAATAAGTGAAAATGGTATTCTTTATTTGATTTTTGAACAACAAACTGTGTTTTGGAAAAAAAAGAGTATAAATGCATAATTATTGCAAGATGTTTCTTACCTTTTGGAACTAAATTCCTAAAAATATCTTTACAGCGTTAAATACAATTTGGCTCCAGGACAGACGTCAGTTAAAGCAAACTCATTCTGGATTTCCTTTACGAGCTACACACAGATCAGATTTAGTTGTGGTTTGACTAAAATTCAGACCTGCTCTGTGGACAAGTCGTGCCCTAAAGATTTTAGCCTCAGGAAAATCAGAAAGCAAACCAACATGCCATAAAACCTCTAGTCCCAGCACATTTTCTGTAAGCGAAAGTCATTCGTGTAGGTGGCCACATTTTCAACTGGTTTTCGGAACCAACCCTTCAAAGCAATCTTCTAAATTGTCTCTGAAAAATCTATGACAATAACATACAAGGCTCCTACGTCTTTAAAAGTAAAAAATCAGGGTCAACTTGTCAACACGCGTAAGCCTGTGTCAGGGCATCTCTCCTTTCACACACAGTCTGTGTTGGTGGAGAATTCTTCCTGATCCTTATCTTAATATTCTAAATGTAAAATAAAAGGAGGGTTCCACGGGGACAGTGAAAACTAGGTCCGTTCACTAGCATCTTCCTTCACCAAGCACCGGCCTGACAGGGAGCTGGAGCACCTGCCAGGACCTGATGAGCTGCACACAGGTCGATGAGCACGCAAGCGCGATCACATACTCTCACAGCCCTCATTTCCAGCCACGGGGGGGAGGGAGGCACCTGGGTGAACCGGTCCCGTGTCTCTCACCTAAAGAGTGTGCGGCCGTGGTCTTGGAGCTGAAGAAGCGGCCGAGGCCCAGATCCCCGAGCTTCACCACGCCCGTGGCTGTGATGAACACGTTGGCTGGTTTGATGTCTGCAAACAAACGAAGGCGTTGGGGAAGGACGAGGTCAGCGTCGCCGTTTGCAAGGATTAAAAACCACTTTTCATGGTAGAATTTAAAGCGTACCGTAAAAATAAGTCTGTTTGAATTTTGAACCAATCACTTCATTCTGAGTAATGTTTACAGATCCTAGCATTTCTGTGTTCTGTCCTCAGCAGGAGACAGATCATGACTGCTTTTCATTTAAAACACATTTCTCCCCATTTTCGAACAGACTCGGGCAGAATACAGAGCACAAAATAAATGTGTGTCCCTTTTACGTCAGCTTTAAATAAAATATCGTACTAAATATTGATTGATATATTCCCATGAAATACAAAATCATAACTCTATATACATATCCTTTACGTAGCGGTCCTCAGAAATCCTCATGGCTTAAATAAACATCACTGGAGTTTTTCATGCCCCCAAATCAAGGGGTCAATTCCCTAGTGATGTAACCTTCACATGTTGCCCAACCATTCAACTAATGACCAAGCCTACATTAAGAGCTACTGCTGAAAATTAAAATCTACGTAGCCAGAATATACGTGTTCATTTGGGGGAAAATAAAAGACAACCTCTTTCTTATGCGTTCCTGCCTCTGTCTTTTTTTCTTTACCAACTAAATCAGGAAGATGCTCAGAAGAGTCAAGCAGAGAAAGAACAAATTCCCATTCTTATTGAAAACCAAGCAGGGCTTCCCTTGAAGGCTCATCATCCCAGGAACCCCGTACCCCCGACGGCAGAGAGCAGAGAGTGGCTGCGCGGGCTGGAGGGCCCTTGCTCGCGCGGCTGGCCGTCCGCGGCTCACCTCTGTGCATGACCCGGCGAGAATGCATGTGCTCCAGGGCGCTGCACAGCTGGACGAAGTACTTCCACACGGTCCTTTCCGGAATCAGCCTCTTCTGTTTCTTAAAATGCTTTTTAAAAATGAAAAAAAAAAAAAAGAATTATAAGAACTAAGACACCTTAGGACTAGATTCTGACATGCAAAGGGCCAAGTCAGAAAAACACCTACTTTATCTACCTAATACCAACTTTTTAAAAACCATATGATTTTCCAGAGGGAAATGATCTCCAGAATTTTCCCCGACACAGTAGCTTACATTTCTCCCACTTGTAGCCAAAGTTAGCACAACCACAGGACGCTGCCTTTGTGGTGTCCAACTATTTCAAAAAATTAACCTCTATGCAAACGAATTCCTTCTCCTAAAAGGGAGATGTCAAATTTCATTTGAGGAGAAGCCAGAAGAAAACAGTCTAGAAACCTGAAGGCAATTATGTTCATTAAAAGACAATTCTTCTGCTGACAGGTTTCACTATAGAATGCCTCTGAAACATCGAACCACCTTGGTGATTTGAAATATCACTTAATTTATTAAGTATTAAAGGGATTTAGGTAAAAAGCTTTCATAGATATTTCTATTGCACGTTACACGTCAGACTTGCAGTTCGCTTTGCACATGAATGAAACTAAACTTCGTAGATGGGAAAAAAAGTACGGAAGGCAGGGCGACAGCTGACCCCATCCAGGTAGCTGGGAGAGAGGGGTCACGTCGCGTCAAAGGACCACGCGCCATTTGCTGGAAGAACACACTAGTGATACACTCACACTCGGGGACCAAGCTCTTGGTTGTGAAAGCTGCTTCAAGATTCACTACACAGAAATCATGTTTCAAAAACAGAAATACAACTGGTATGTGTGAGTAACCAACATGAAGTATTGTAGTTAAACATGTTTTCACAACATTTTCTGATAACTTTTTAAAATACAGAGTTAGTAACATATCAACATTCACATGTGCACTTGAATGCATTTTTTCTGAAAACTTGACATTTTTGGAAGTTGAGCGGATTCGATTGTTTTCGTTACTGGATATGGAGAAACTGTGCTTGAGGTCGTGCTAAAGCAAGCATCTCTGTGCATTCTGACCCGCGACCAGTTGTGGGCGGGCTGAGCAGAGCAGCAGCCCAGAGACGCTAACTACGAAACGGGACGTCTGCAGCAAGAGATGCACCGACGGTCTCACAGGCCAGGTCTCGGAGGAAAAGCCAGTCACTTCAGGGTCATCGTGATCATAACACAGACCATGGCAGCGAAGTGATTAGCAATTTCAATGGCTACTACATCGGTAGCCAGAAACGAGTAACAATTAGATGACCAGGTGATTAAAAAGCAAATCAGGGCATTACCGAAATGTTAAAAACCTCCATGTGGCGCTGCGATATTAAGCGTGTTTAATTGGGAACTGTGCCGACAGCAGCTTTCTCTACCAGGGCACGGCTTCTGGGTGCTCCTGTGTGCACGCTTTCCTTCCAGACTTGGAACGCGTCCAAGTGCAGCCCGGCTGCTGCTCTCCCTGCCGCCGGATTAGCATATCAGAGGGCTGTTTGATGTCAACAGGAAGATGGGGACCAGGTCTCTTTCCACTCAGAAACAAATACGCCACGTCGTGCTACTATCAGACCACGAAGGAAAAATTTTATGCTCTAATATAGATTCTAAAATCATCACGATTATACTTAATTGGGCAGTTCTCTTAAGAACGTCCCATTATTGAAAAAGTAAATAATATGTACGGGAAAAAGGCAGAAGGAAAAAAAACTGCCCTCGAAATGCACACGAGGGAAGCCGCTCCCGGGCCCAGACGGTCTGATTTTTCACGATTCTCATGTTCTTTTTGGGGTTTTCTCCCTGAACAACGCATTTAAGACGATGACAATAACCTGACAGCGGTACAAAGCCACACGGAGACCTGGTGCAAAGGTAAGCATCCGATCAGTAACAGGGTTTTGAAGAGTAACTTTATAAATCGGATTTGATCATAAAGTAACCCAAAGGCAGTTTCATTGTGCCACGGGTCTCTCCCAATATTCTGTGTGTGTCTGTTTAAACGTGCGCTTTTTCTTCAACCCTTCCTGGCGTACTTCAGGTGAGAAAAGCCTGCCCGGTCGATGGAGGCCCCGCTGGCCCTCTGGAAAGGGGCAGGGCAGGAGAAGGCGACAGATCCCAGCTCCTCTTATGCTGGCCCGGTTCACGCTGGCGTGACAGGGCAGGAACGTCCACAACGGCAAAGTATTGGGGAAAAAAAGAACAGCCATTTCTTGCAACGTATTCTAATATATACATGTCTTTGAAAAGTTTATTCTTTGGTCAAATAGCACTACTGTTCAAACATCCTATTTTTCTCTGAAAAAGGACAGCCCTATGTAAATATTTAGCTCTAGATTAGGGGAAGACTCTAAGGCCAACATGTAGAAATAAGAAATGTACAAACATTTGCCATGTGGTAAGTATTTAGTAAAATAATAAATAATGCAAGCAGATTTTTTCAAGGTGAGTATCGATAAAGATTTATGTGCAAAAGATTATCGATGTGGCACCTTTCCTACAGTCATGCAACAAAACACAACTGTAACTTCTGTACACCCCAATAAAATCTCTTAAAGTTAATGAAGACATTAGCTCAGGTACACCTCATCACTTGGACATAATTTTTGTTTAGTTTTTTTTTAATTTAAGTATAATAGACTATTCTCTCTGTAAAGCTTCTAATACTGTTTATTTTAAAGCATATTTTCTATCTTCCATCAACATTACTTAAATAAATTGTTTAAGTAATATTTTGGCAAAATACACCCTTTAAAAAAAATCATCAATCACCCTCCCCTACAAATTAAATGCCCAAGACCAGATCCAGGTCTCTAGTGGACACTGAATGTCTAAGTACCATCTCTGGACTCAACGGGATCACTCGGCCCCTGCCTCCCAGGCCCTACAACTCCAGAGAACAACTCGACTCGTTTCTGAGGTCTCAGTCTGCCATTCCTCCTCAAGAGGTTTGGGGAAAGCTTCAGGTACTACCCAGAATGAACTCATCCACAGAGAAAGAACAGAAAACGATATTCTTGTTTCATAAAAACTTAATCTTCGTGGCTTATCGACGCATTAAGCCCCCAGGAGGCACGTCTGTCTCAGCGGAGAGAGTTCCAGACCAGCCTCACGGGTCACCTGCCATCAGGCCCTGTGCTCAGCTCCACACTCGGGGGCCGCCACCCCGACATTCTCTGTAAGTCGTTACCCAGGACCCAAGGCTATAGGCGGCTGGTGCTGGGGACCTGATACTAAGTATCCTTTAGAAATGGACTGTTGTCGTCGAGACAAAATCCAAAAAGCAAAACCTGTGACCCCGGTGTGCAAGGCACCCTGAAGATGACAGTGACGGCGAGGCCGCAGAAATGCTGGGGAACTCGCGCCCTGAGAGCTGGACCAGGGCCGCTGCCTCCGTCCCGTCCCAGTGTCCAGCCAGAGAAGGTCATGACTCACGGTCAACGTAAGGAAAGACTTGCTGCTCGGGGATGTTGTCCCACGTTTAATGTGCCACTGACACAAGCCACCGTCACCTTTTAGTAACACCTGACGGAGGGCGCGGCGGAGCTGGGCGGGTGACCGGGAGCAAGCAGCCTGGCCGGGCCTCAGCTCCCTCTCTACAGGACACGGCGCCTGGAGGGCCCCTCCGTGGTCCCACCATCGCTAAAGTAGAGTCTGTGGTTCTACAATCTCCGTTGCAAATAAGGCACATTCTCTCACTTACAAATCACACTGTTTTACCGGAAAGGGGCTCTCCTTCACATCTCCAGTTAATAAAAACAAAGCCAATAGTAGCGATTATTTGTATTCTGCCTCGGAGCGCCCCTCAGGGCCAGTTAACACTGTACCTGGTCGTCACGGGAGGAGACAGGTAGCTCGAGTTTCTGCTGCAAACTCGTCACTGGCCGGACGTTTCCCATCAGAGGGCGGCGCGTGCCCGGTCTCTGCGCTTAGACGCCGGGCTAAGACGACACCTCACAGCGGTCACTTCACAGCGGCGGGTGATGGGAAAGACGGGGCGCTCCGAAAGCAAAGCTGACCGTCGTGCGCGTGTTTTTATCTCCTCGGTCTACGGAAACATTTCCTTCCTCGGCACGACTTCTCGCCGGACTAAGCTACACAAGTGACCACAGTTTGGGGACCACACAACCTGAGAAGTAGCCGAGTCTATCGGAATCTCGGGACGTAGCCCTAATTTGCAGCATGTGAGGGTTTTCCCGCTTGGCACTCGGAATAAAATTCGGGCATCTTAAGTCGCTTTAGAAGATGCAAAGCGGACGGCCCGGCAGCCACGAGGGCGCCGACCACGCTCATCGCAGGCGGCCGCCTTCAGCTGCCCCGATCGCCCCCATCCGAGCTCTGTGCACCTTTCCCTGTAATGCTGGGAAATCACCGAGTGCTCAGATGCTTCGAGATTATAATTCGTAACAGACTACCAGTGCAATCTCTCCATTCCCCAAAGCCCAAATCACACAGGTTGTTCATGGAAGCTGAGACCACACTGCATCTCACGGCAGAACACGCGAAACAGGTGAAGGGTTTTCTGAGCAATTACGCCTTGAAAAAACAGAACCGTAAATTACTCGGCAAACGAGAGACTAAGTGCCTATAATGTCGCAAAGTCCTTCCCCCAAAAGAGTTGTCTTCTGAACACCGGTACGTTAATACCAAGGAAACGAAGTCAGGGTGACTTTTAAAAGCAATGAAGAATGACCACATCAGAACTACAACAAGGAATAACCCTGCGTGCTGCCTCGTGCATGTTCTGGAGAGAAACTGAGAGAAAATCCTTAACCACTCTCCACGCTCCTCCACCGCCCGGGACAGAGGGAGCAGTGTGGACACAGCCCTGTCATAAGCCCCCGGTTCTGCTTCTCCAACAACAAGCCTTCTGCGGGGCTCCTACGCAGTAGCAGAGTTGTGGCTTTCTCCAGAGGGGCCACTAGCGTATAACCCAGACTCCTGAACGATTGCGGGGTGGTGCACGGGCAGACGTGGTTTCAGGAACACCTGTCTGGCGAGGGCCGCCTGCGTGTGCCAGGGCTGAAGTGAAAGCAGAAGCATCTGGGTGAACCGTGAATCAGAGGTGGCGAAGGCGGATGGCACCGCTGGGAAGACGTGGCTGCTTTCAGGATCCAGAGGTCAAGTGTGGAAGAGACATTTCAAAGTGGTTTTATTCCAGCCCAGCCTCTAAATTTGGATAAGCGCAGATTAAAAAAATGTGTCTGCAAACGTAAAAAACCACCACTCTGAGCAGGTGAGCAGGGCTTCTAAGTTACAATATTTAAAGAACATAATTATCTCCAAAACACTGTTGAAACTTTATAGTTAATGTGTCAGCATCTGTGGTAAGCAGGTTCTCAGACCTCGCCCCCACACTCCTCAGTGCGGGTGTCAACGCCCTCCCTGTGTGTGAGCTGGGCTGTGAACACGAGGAGCTGGCACGCTCGTGGTAAGTCATCCCGCGGCAGAAAGGGAGCTGCAGGGGAACTCAGTCTCCAGACCAGCTGCTCTGCGCGTTACCAAAGGGAGGTCGCCCTGGGTCAGCTGACATAAACCTGTTTGTGTATTTCTGAGACTGGTCCTCATCTCCTCCCTCTAACTCTATCACCAAATACGTTCCCTGACATCACGACAGTGAGGAAAACGGTACTGAGAAGGCATACTACAAAACGAACACGTATCCGTCCAGTTCGGGACACAGCGCAGAAAACGGACAGCAACTATCACAGCGGCAATCTGCTCTGTAGACTCCAGTCTCCCTCCGAGTTGGAATTACTGCTGATAGGGAAACACATGATGAAAAATTCTGGGTTTCCTTTTATCCTAAAACTCATCTGGGAAGTATTTCATCTGACCATCGCCTCAGGTATTCCTTTGTCACTAATTAGAGAAATACTGAACATTTCAACTATAAATCGCTTAATTATATTTGTCAGCCTGCTCTAAGCCAATTAATTATTTACTTGTAAAAGCCTTTGATGCGACGCTGTCCAGAGGTTCCTTCCTGGAACGCAGACCTGGGGCAGTGTTTCCCCTTCCACCCCAATTAAGCTGAAGGCTTGAGACAGGCAAATGTTGGTGGCAATGCGCCGTGGTTTACGACGCTCCTACAAAGAAACGAACCGCACGCCTCGTGATCCGAGGGTCCGCGGCCCTGCATGCAACAGGAAGTCACTCACGGTCCGTCATGAAGACGGGCCCGAGCTCTTCCTCACACGGCCTCTTCTGTCGAGATCAGCTGATAGCACAAATGAGCGTGTGTAGGAAACAATTACAGGATTTCTTACGGCCGGAAAGAAGAAACCTCCTCCCATCGGGGCGCCGAGTCCCCCAGCCAGCTCACCTCTCCATCCGTCCATCTCCACCAGCTCCCGGGGAGCAGAGCGCTGTCCTCCGACCACGTGCTCGGCCCTGGGCCCCGCACAGAGAAGCCTGCAGTCGGCACACGCTGGCTGAGTCACCACCAGCCGGCACCTGCCCTGCTGAGCACAGCAGACACGCTCCCTGGGCTCGGCGGAGCTTCCAGTCGGATGGGAAATACAGACATCAGTAATAGTCACACACGTAAGTATGACCATTTCACTTACTGGTTGATTGCTGAGCGCTAGAAAAGGGGAATGTGCCGACTGTAATAACCGCATACAACAGCGTATGGGCCGGCCAGTGCGGCTCAGTGGTTGAGTGTCGATCCTGCACCAAGAGGTCACCCGCTCGATTCCCGGGCAGGGCACATGCCCAGGTTGTGGGCCCGATCCCCAGTGGGGGCCACGCAGGAGGCGGCCAATCGATGTTCTCTCTCATTGATGTTTCCATCACTCTCTCTCTCCCTCTCACTTCCTCTCTCTGTAAAATCAATAAAGAAAAAAAAAAAAAAAAACAGCGTATGGGTCAGAAGACACTCCTGGAGAAAGTGATGTCTGAGAGAATTGGAGGAAAACGGAGAACACTCCAGCCAGAGTGGAGACGCCACGCAGACAGACTGCAGCACAAACACCCCAAGCAGGAAAAAGCAGGCCCTCGGACCTGGGAGCTCAGCCTGCCGGAGCCGAGACAGGGAGGCAGGGGCCAGAGTGTCCGGCAACGATTAGCGGAGCACCTGCTATGTGCCGGGCACTGAGCTGAGCACGGGAACGAAAGTCCGCAGGCTGAGTCTCCTGCCTCCGCGGGTGTCCCCGGGATCCCGCAAGGTTCGAACCTGACCAACCACTATCTGCCCCTCGACGGAAACTGCAGAAGAACCCGAGAGCAGAGGGTTATGTCTTCTTTGTGTTTCTCCCTCCCACTCTCGGAAAGGCTGGCGGAGAAACAGATTTGAGGAAGGGGTGCTGGGCACTGGGCGATGATGGAACTCCACGCCACGGGGGGGGGCGGAATGAGAGTGGAGCTGGGTAGAGAAGTTTGAAAGACTTCAGAAAGAGAAGAAACAAAACACCAAGCTTACTGAGCCACGTTGAGAGAAAGGCACAACTCTGTGTACTGTTACAGGGCATCCATCCATAATAAAATCTTTCTGTTTAAGGGGGACCAGGAGAGACCTCACAGATCAGACCTCCCAAGGTATTAAGTTCATCTCTTTCAACGCAATTGGGTATCTGGTCGGTCGGATCTAGAATGCCGTATTGCAAAGAACACACGTGACTGTGCCCAGGACGGGCAGACCCTCTGCAAGGACGGAACTGCTGGGTAAGACCTCTGTGAGACACGGGCACGACCTCCGTGAGACATGGGCACGACCTCCGTGAGACTCGGGCACGACCCTGTCGCGGTCACTGTGCCGAGACTACCACCGGAGCTGGAGGTCTGACAGTGTGACTTTCTGTCTTTAGAGGGGTCCCAGGAGGATCTGGGAGACCTGACCAGAGGTCCTATCTGCTGGCTAGGCAAACTGATGGCACTCATCATCAAAGCAGGATTTTAAAGGCTTATGCAGGGATGCCTGCTAGAGGGAAGGGCGGTGATATCACTAACACTCCCAGGAAGAGCGAATTCTACCAACCACATTGGGTTGCTCTCTAAGCTTAGAACTTATTCACAATCAGTTAATATCTCCTATTTTAAGAAAAGTTTCCTAAGTGGGCTTTCACATGGTCGATCCCTTCGTATTTGAGGCAGAAGCCCCAGGGTGCGGTGAGAGCAATTATCAGTTCTCTCCTGGTGCGTTACTGCTTGGGACCACACGGAATCCCGCACTTCTGAGCCCACCTGAGGACACCCAGGGGGTCAGCTGATGAAACGCTGTCCTTAAATGAGGAGGCTGAGTGCGTCACCACAGATCCCTGAGCGCGCGGGGAGATCTCTGCTTTCACAGTGTCCACGCGTGTGGCTGCTGACGGTGGAGGTGAGGTTCCAGCAAGGCCCTCGGTGGTGAGGGGAGGGGCGTGTCCCCCAGGTAAACGCACGGGCTCACCTGCATGTGTGGAGCAGGACCGGACAAGAGCAAAAGGCTGTGTGACAGTCCGAACCCCAATCACCACCCGTGGGGGCACCATTCGGAACAGAAGAGGTCCATTCCTGGGCGCCCCCAGCAGGCTTTCCCACTAAGGACTCCCTCCGTCCTTCCCACTGGGATCAAGTCTTGTTCCTACAGGTTTAAGCACAGAATTTTATACTAGTCTTCTCTCTTCATGTCTCATGTTGACAGCTGTTTTGTAAAATTTCGCATCTGTGTATTTGCACTTCTTTTTAAAATTAGGACGGCAATTGCTTCTGATTGCTCATTAACCCAAGACGTTTTGCTGGCGGTGAGCTGTTTGTGCTCACGGTGGGAAGTCCCTGACACAGAAAACCAGATAACCGACTGGCAGTGAGTCATTCCTACCATGGGACTTCAAACCGTCAGCCTGATGGCATCCGTGATAACAGGAACACGACCTTCCTTTTCTGCAGTGCTTTCATAATCCAGAAAGCAACTCAAAGCTGTGTGCACCTGACAGACGAGGACACTAGCCGAGGGAAGTGCAGTGACGTGAGTGGGGAAGTGGCCGGGATGAACTCTCGGGAGGGCAGCGTGCGTGACCACTGGTGGAGATCGGCCAGCGCCTGGCTCCGGACCTGAGGAGCCTTCGCAGGTGAATGCAACTGTGGCTTGTCACCTGATTCCTCAAAGGAGTTCTGGGCATGTCTTTAAGGGCCACTAAAGGAAACACCAGATTTCTGCATCAGCAGACTCAAATCCAAAGGCCAGCCCTTCTAGTCACAAGTCACGAGGCTTACCTTGGCTAAGGGCCGCGTTCCCCTCTGACAGTCCTGTGCACCTAACTGGGGCCACGCGTGAAGCACCTGGTACTGCTTTCAACACTCCGCCCCGCGAGTCCAGGCCGGGTTCCTCCTCCCTGTGCTCCAGATCTGCACGCACGGACAGTGGCCAGGCCACGTGGACAAACAGACGCTGCACCAC
Source organism: Tadarida brasiliensis (assembly GCA_030848825.1). Taxonomy (NCBI): domain Eukaryota; kingdom Metazoa; phylum Chordata; class Mammalia; order Chiroptera; family Molossidae; genus Tadarida; species Tadarida brasiliensis. The sequence continues at coordinate 24,993,141 of CM061278.1, read as the reverse complement.
AACCTTCAGCCACCTGACCAGAAAACCCACCTCTTGTCTCTGACAAATAACCCAGGAAGCCAGCCTGTGTCAGACCTGACGGAAGCCAGACGGCTCCCTCCAGGGACGACCCAGGAAGCTGAACAGTAACTCTGCCACAGTCAGCTCTTAGCAAGCGACAGCTTTTCCAGCTTGTGTCCCTGCTTCCAGCTCAGGACCAACCAGAGACGCTCCCCTGGCCAGTCACACGAGGGGCCCGGCTCCCGGCGAGCGCCTCTCCTCCGACGCTGTGACCAGGGCACGCCCGACGCCTTCCCTTCCCGCGGCACAGACGTCCCACTCCCCCGCCCTCCCGCGAACTCTGCCGGACGTTAGTGACAGCGTGACCCCCTCGCTGCTGGAAGCCCAGGACACGCAGCCTTTCTGCTCTCGTGTGGCTGGTTTGCGCTGGTCTCCACACTGTCCACCTCGTCTTCCAGAGCAGAGGTTTGGCCAAGCACGTGGCCAGGCAAACACAGATGGCACACTGCAGCCTCCCTTGCAGCCAGACATGCTCACGACTAAATCCTGGCCAGCGGGATGACGCTGGAAATGCTGTGCAGCAGCACCCAGCACACGGCTCAAGAAACAGCCAGCGAGCGCCATCTGTCCCTCCACGCCGGGATGGCGACATCACCAGCGGTACATAGGCTTGGTCTCTGAGGACGGGATAGATCCGAGCTGCCGCATTAGCCCCAGAATTTTATGTAGCAAAGAAATACACGTAACAGCAGTAACAGAGCAGTAGCTTCCACGGAACACACATCCTCAATGTGCGTGAGGCCTTGCTCTAAGCTCTTAATAAATATCAATTCATCAATCATTTAAAATAGCCCGCAAAGCAGGTTCTACCATGATTCTGATTTCCAGAAAAGGTGGTACTCAGAAATCAGTTGCCCAAGGACAAGCAGTGTTTAGGCTGCTGTTCTTTGGGGGCGTCTATGGCTTGCAGCTGAACTTCGACCCAATTAGTACGCCTTTAGAAAAGAAAGTTAAATGACTGCTGAGTGGTCGAATTGGGGTCTGATGCAAAGCCCGCCTCTTCCTGGATGAATCCGCCCGGGCACGGTAGGTGCTGGACCCCTTCTGCCCCACGCTGCCTGCCAGGCACAGGCGCTCTGCTCAGAGACCCAGCTGCAGAATTCAGCTCCAGCTCACAGCAGACAAGGCTCGGGGTCTCTCCCCACGCCGGCTTCAGTGTTCATGCCCTAAGCCACCCAGCGTGAACTTCACCAGGTAAGCCAGCTGTGTGATCAGAGCCGTACCCACTGCAGACTGGCACTGATTACATAACTGCACAGGTTAATTGAAAGTGTCTGCATACTGTACGTCTGACAGACAGCCTCGTAGTGACAATACATCTTCGGTCTGTTGTGGTTTTTTTAAACCTTACCTTTATCATTCTGGATAGATCGCCAGCGTCGGCTAATTCCAAAACTATGTTTAGTTCATTATCTTCAATGAATGATGCATAATATTTAATTACATTTGGATGGTTGAGTTGCTAAGGAGAAAAAATAGGCATCAAAATGTTTTCTGAGTGTAAATTCCCAAGAGTTTCATAACTTAAGAATAAACTGCGTTACTGTGTTTCATTTTTAAGTTACAGAAATCTTAACGTGACTGCATTCTTCTTTAATCTTGTGAATTTTAAAACAAGTGTTATAACTATTGAAAGTAAAACTAGGTATCAATTAATTGTACTTTAGTGTCCTTTATTAGAAATAAGAGAGTAAATTATGCACTTAAATTTTTAAAAAGTACTGCTACGTTCAATAAACATATTTATCTATGCATACAAATGAATGATATAATTAAGTCATCAATTGCCAGAAATTATTTCCTTCAGAAGGAGAACTGAGTCCAGGGCGCTCGATGGTAAACGAAGTTTCCTCTCTACCTCCTGTTTTGGAGTTGGGGCTGATCCTACTACAACTACATCCAGTGCTTAAAAGACAAAACAAACAAAAACTTTAAAACCAAATTTAACAACTGGCATCTGTTACATTGTATCTAAGCACTGCGTTCACATCAAATGACATAAATATCCTGAACTTAGCTATGGAACTGATTCACCCTAGGAAAAATCTCACCATGCGGAAATGCATGAATCGGTTCATACACATTTACGATCTATTTGTACAATCGTTTTTCAATCTTTAAACAAGTTAACGTAAGACAAACAGTTTCTCAAGGAAAATTATTCAACAATTATTCTAGAGAGAATATACACGAGTTTCTTCTCTTTCCACGTACAGGCTTTCCCCCCACAAAGTTTACGTCTATTTTTAAAGTCGTGACTCATTTCCTAGGAAGTAACTACAACCAACAGAGCAGGGGAAAGGCACCGCTCACTGTGGTCTCACTTTCATCATTTTGGATTAACCGGATTCATTCTATTCACAAACAAAAAAAGACGGCAAAAAGAACACCCAGTCTTGTCTAAAAGTTAAAACTGTGACCTAGGTCACAGCGCCCCTCAAAGCCATGTCACCAGGACGGAAGCAGGCAGATAACTGACATTTCAGGCATAGGCTTTGAGTGGGTGGGAAACTGAAAAGCTAAGTCTAACATACTCCTCACAGCAAGCACCCTCTCTAAACCTGCAAAAGATACAAAAATGTTAATCACCTGGGAGCCGTCTGGATCCGTCCGTGTTCTCAACACATCACACCCTGAGACCATACTAATGTGCGTTTGTGTCGCTTAGTCTTCAGAATCAGCGGGGGTGGTCGGGAAAAGAATTCCTTCAACGGTCTATGCCCACTTCACCTACTTCCTAGTTTGAAATGGGGGGGGGGGGGGGACGCTAATCCTACCTAATGAGCCAATTAAATTATTTTACAATGATTCCAAAAGCTAACTATATTCTTCATTATACTGAGATTCAAACTTATATGTTACTTGAAATTAGAGCGGCATGAGTTGTCTAAAAACCCTTTACTTGTAAGTGTGATGTCTGAACACACTGCTTGTCAAAGCACGCAGCTGCCAACAGCCAAGGGCTGGCCGGTCACTCACCTTGAGCAGGTCGATCTCCTTGATGCAGTCGGCACGGGCTTTGGCGTCCATCAGATCAAATATCTGCAAACAGAACCCAGCGTTACTTCATCAAATAACAACCTGTGGTTCAGGCTACCGTGTAAATTCACCACGGCATTTTAGATATCATTATACACACGCTAAAAAACGTTCTTTCCGATTAGCTCTGAGGAGCTGCAGCGATTGGCAGGTATTTTACTCGACGTTCCCGCTAGCGCTTATATTTTCCCTCCAGAGGCAGTCAGCACTGGGAACGGGAAGAGAGAGCAGCAGGGTATTTCCAGTCTTAGGTTCAAGTGGGACAGACTGAAGTCATGACCATTGACACAAAAGATAAAGGTTAATATCTACTGGACAATGATGTGCTCAATGAACTACCCCAGTTAATTCCCACTAACCCCGCGGGCATACCCCACTTTGCGACGAGGGAGGGAGGCTGAGGAAGCCTAAGGAAGGGAGGAGTGTTCCCACAGCTGACTACTGAGCAGCCAGGCCCGGTCTCCAGGTCCCACGGAACCGAAGCGCTGAGCCCTGAACCCGCGATCAGATGGGGTCTGAGAGGCCGCGGGCGCCTGCGCTCCTGACGCAGCAGCATCCCCGGGGGGCGAGCATTGGTGCTTGGAGACAGGGGAGACACAGCGCCCTCTTTTTAAGGGTAGAGCACAGATATACACACTTCAGTACGCACACAGAAAAATCTGCGGAACTAAAATTTCTTGGGCGAGGGATTATTAGGGAAAAAAATGTCTGAAAAGGCTCCCTGGGGGATGATAATGATGAAAGGTTTAGAAATATTGGTCTGTGAAATGTGAAAACACATAAAAATAAATCGTACGATCAAAGGATATTTAATGTCTCTGAAAACAAAAGAAATCTCTCAACGTTCTAAGTGTGGAAAACGGACGATAAATACAGAGCAAACCCTGAAGACCACAGAAAGACCTGATGAAGTCAATACCACAAGCTGACCGAAACCCCAGTTACATACAAAACCACTTTCATGACGACTACAGTCATCAACCTGATCAAGTCCTCCTGACCCCGACACCAGGACGTCCGGAGAGGCAGGTGAGCACCTGCCAGGAGCGGACGGACGGGAGTCCCTGGCTGGAGAAGGAATTACCAAGCACCGCCCAGAGCTGCTCTCACCCGCCGCTCCGACCGGCACCCCGTTCCCACCAGGCAGGGAGGAGCGGTACCCCTCCAGCAGTCAGGACGGAGGCTCAGAGAGGTCCAACATGCGCTTTGGGTCCTAACACTAGCCAGAGCCACAGCCAGGACTGAACCTGGTCGTTACAGCTCCAGGTCTGTGTTTTGTCCTCTGGCCCCGGCTGTTGTGGCGTCTAACGCACACACACACACACACACACACACACACACACACACACACAGCTAGCCACTGAGTTTAAACTCCCCGTGTGCACGGGGCAGCGTCAGGCGCCTACGCAGGGCGCCGTGCGGGAGGGGGCCGCCCTCGCTGCCCTGGAGAACCGCAGGGCTCCGCCGCCCGAGACCTCAGGAAGACCACGCAGAGCACGGGGCAGCGGGCCGGCCTCTCACGGGCCACGTCCGCTCGAGTTCATTCTTAATAGCCCAGCACGCATGTGGTTCTAATGTTTCCTTAATTTAAAAAAAAAAAAATCAGGGGGGAAAATATAAAATTTTAAACAAAAGTCAATCCCTACGCCACTCCCCTAAGCAACCCGGCCCTGCTCGCGTCCTCGGGCTGCACACACGTGTCTTGTCCGTGGTGAGACACAGCACGTGGAAGGGGATGTGCCTTCTCCCACGTCAGCGCGGCACTGCCCTCCTGCGGCCGTCCGCGTTTCTGAGGGTGCTGCTTGTAAGGGAAGCCGCAAATACCAAGTTTACGGTTTTCAAGTTTAATGTGAAACAGCTGAGCCTACATAGTGTTAAGATTTCGGAAAAAACACAGGCTCGTGTCCTAGTTAATGGCTTTCAACGCGGGAGATGGATGGCCTCGAAGCCCCGCCCCTCGACTGAAGTCATAGGAAAGGACGGTCGCCCAGACGCGCACCAGAAGGGGTGACTCCTCTTTTCTCCGTGAGTGTCACGCCCACTGTCTCGGCCCCAGTGAACCTGTCGGCCACCATGATTTTGGACCGAGACAGAATGGCACGGAAGGAGACAGAGAGGAAAAGCCCAGGACAGGACCACGGGAGGTCACAGAAATACAGCAGGAAGCTGTGCGGGCACCCGGCCCTGTCTCCTCCCAGTCTGGTAAAGGAGGGACTGCAGCAGGTGGGAGTGGACGGGAACAGCTGCCCCCCGAAGCACAGGCAGCGGGAGCAGCGAGGAAGCCCTCACACACCACCGTCCTCTTCCCTCCCCACGGACACGAGGCGGCAAGCCTGCTGACCTGCTGTGTTCCTGCTCCCCTGCCTCGCCCCGTGCCGAAGCCGGAGGACTGTCCCACCTGAGCCAGAAACAAGACGCAAGCAAGCTGGCAGAGCCCCAGCCGCCGCGCCAGCTGCAGCGGGCAGACGGAGCCCGGGAACCCACCCGGATCCCTGCTGCTGAGCGCGGTGTGGCAGAGCCGCCAGGGCTGCCCCACGAGGGACAGGCCCACGGAAGTCCAAATGAAAGGAGTCGGCCTGACATTCAGCAAGTTCCCAGAGAAGAGCTGCTCGTTCCCAGGCCCCTGGATGATGGCAGGAAAGTGACGTCACTATGGAGCACACAGAACAGAAACAACAAACATGAATGTTGACAGACAGTCTGGACCTGATGTTAGTACAGGAATCGCACACACACACCACTTACACGTTAAAAAATAAAAACGGCAAGAGAAACCACCGACTCCTGCCAGCCGTGAATTCGACGCCACCTGATAACAAGGAAATGCCAGGAAGTGCGCCATTTCCAGTGTCTCGGACCTTAAGGGAATCCTGGAAAACTTTTCTTTTTCAGGAGATAGGGAAAGGGTAATTCTGGTACTAGTGATTATGACAGAACGGCCATAAGCCTGGAGGCATGCATAAATCCAGCCTCCCAGCAATCAATGTCTTTATGCTGAAAAAAATACTCAAAACCAAAGCCAGTGAGTGGGAGGGGCACAGGACATGTGTGAGAGCTTTAGGAAGTCCTGGCTGGACACAAAGTACAGACAGAGGTGCCACACAGAGACCGCGCGTCTTTGGTTCGGCTTCTAGTTAAACGACTTGAGAACTGAAACAAACTTGACTCCGCAGTCACCCCGGCACGGAGAGACGAGCTTTGCCACACAGCCACGGCGGAACCAAGTCCTCAGCCAGGTGCATTTCCACACACACTTAACTGCAGAGTCACAAGTACCTTATCTTTCTTCTTTCAGCCAGCCAGTCAAGACGAAATAAAAATGGAACCTTGGGATTAAATCCTTCCCAGACACAGATCCAAAGCCGCCTGTTTCATGAGCAAGAAGCGGCAACACTGGCGGGAAAACAAGCAGGCGGGCTGGGTGAGAAGACTCGCCACAAGGTGGTCGCGAGCTGGCTTGGAAGCCACCGTCATCAGTTCCACCGAAGTTTCTGAGTTTGAAATTCACCGTGTACTTGGTGAGCGCGAAGCTGCTGGCAGTGTTTAGGCACCACTGGCTGGCAAGTCGTTGGGACTCTCTGAATCACCCGAAAGGTGGCTCCCGGGGCTGCAAGGGCGACACCAGGCCCCTCCAAGACACAAACGAGGCCTCGAGCAGCTTGGCAGGAACGTCCTTGAGAAGGCACGTGTCAATTTTAGACAAAAACTCTCACGCCAAAGCACAGAAAGTGCTTAAAAATACACACACAGAGAGCTCGACGAACCTGGCGTCTCACCTGAAATGAGTCTTCCCTAAGCGGAAATCTACCCAAGTATCCCTTGGGCCCCCCAGCTTCACGGAGCCCCAGGAAATGAGCCGAGCAGCCTGTCCCTAAATCGAGTCCCTGTGCTGAGACTGCAGCCTTCCCCTTCTGTTCCCACCCCGGAGCAGTCCCCTGTTCACCCCAAGTCCTGGCCCTCCTGGCCCTGCTGCCACAGCCGTGGGCGCACCCCTCGGCTCCCACTGCCCGTGGCCCGAGGCTCGAGCCTGCCTGTCTCCGTCTCTCAGTGCAGCAACGTGTCTGAACCACAGATTAGAAGACAGGCCTCGGGGTCCTGGCAGTGAGGGTAGGGAACTGGGTACCTCTTTGTATCACTAATTATCCACAACTGTGAAAACACCTGCGTGGGCCAGGGGAGGCCTCTACCCCATGAGCTAGTACGGAGGCCTAACTTCCAGCCTGTCACAAGTCCTGTCCAACAGGTGGGTCTCCTTCAGCTAATGAGCGTCTGCAATGACGCAGCAATCACCTGCGGCTCAGCCAGGCTCAGCCCGGCTCCTGCAGAGTCAGAAGCACCTGCTCGGGTGCAGCGGAAGCTGGAGTGAGAAGGTGGGTGCAGGAGAAGCAACCGACCCAGCATCATCACCGTGAGGAACGCCCCAAAAGAAGTGGGGAAAGAGAAGCCGCTGCAGAGCAGAGAAGGGGGAACCCAGACGGGGGAGTACAGGGGGAGAACAGCGAGTGCCGCGGGCGGAGGCGGCGGGAGAAACGGGCACCTGGTGACACAGTCTCCGAGGAGGAGAAGAGACGGTCCCACCCAAGGCCCAGGTGGAGTCAGGGCAGCGAGGCCATCGTGAACACAGAGCTGACACTCCCGTCCACGGGAGCTGAGCGGGGGCATGCGCGCTATGGCCGAGGCGTGGTCATGTTTAGCTTCCACTGTGGACATCATAACCAGTTTTATAAAAAGGGAAACTCGGGTGTCTGCAGAGAAAAGAGATCAGGGCTGCGGAGTCGAGTGGGGAGTCTACACAGGCGTGAACAGTCGAGTGGGGAGTCTACGCAGGCGTGAACAGTCGAGTGGGGCGTCTACGCGCAGGTGTGAACAGTCGAGTGGGGCGTCTACGCGCAGGTGTGAACAGTCGAGTGGGGAGTCTACGCGCAGGTGTGAACAGTCGAGTGGGGAGTCTACGCGCAGGTGTGAACAGTCGAGTGGGGCGTCTACGCAGGTGTGAACAGTCGAGTGGGGCGTCTACGCAGGTGGGAACAGTCGAGTGGGGAGTCTACGCAGGTGGGAACAGTCGAGTGGGGCGTCTACGCAGGTGGGAACAGTCGAGTGGGGAGTCTACGCACAGGTGGGAACAGTCGAGTGGGGAGTCTACACAGGCGTGAACAGTCGAGTGGGGCGTCTACGCAGGTGGGAACAGTCGAGTGGGGAGTCTACGCAGGTGGGAACAGTCGAGTGGGGAGTCTACGCAGGTGTGAACAGTCGAGTGGGGAGTCTACGCAGGCGTGAACAGTCGAGTGGGGAGTCTACGCACAGGTGGGAACAGTCGAGTGGGGCGTCTACGCGCAGGCGTGAACAGTCGAGTGGGGAGTCTACGCACAGGCGTGAACAGTCGAGTGGGGGAGTCTGCGCAGGTGGGAACAGGGGCACCTGATCTGAAAGGCGAGTAAAACTGCCCACGGCCAGAGGAGCCCAGGGGCCGAAAGGCAAATCCTCGGACCAGAGGGCAAGGGGAACCGGACTTCCTCGGCCGGGAGGGCGGCTCCGTGGGGTGGTCGCAGGTGAGGGCAGGGCGTGGTGAGAGGCACTGACGCAGTCACGCGGAAGCAGGAACACAGGAGTCAGACTGAGCGCAGCAGGCTCCGGAAGAACGCAAACCGGCTGGACTCCTCGCGGGACCGCAGCCCCTCTCGGATCAGTGCGCGCCTCTGTCTGCTGCCAGGTGGTCAGCGCGCAGCCGGAGCCGCGCCCTGCCCTGGCCCTGCCCTCGCCCTGCCTGCCCGTGGGCAGCGGAGGTGGCACCGCTGTCCCACCGATGCCCAGGCCGAAGGACCCCTGCCAGCAGCGCAGGGAGCTCCGCGTCCCGCGGGAGCAATGCCCTCGACCGGTCACCCATGGCCCTGGGACAGCGGCCCTGGGACACCGCGCGCGCACTGAACCCGCACGAGGCAAACCAGCTCTGCTTCTGAAGCCCCGAGCCGCAGCGAAGTGGAAACGCTGGGCGCCGGGGGGAGCCTGTGGGGTCCCTCTGCCGGCTTCCCCAGGATCCCCTGGGTCCCCAGGTGAGACCGCGGTGGCCCAGTGCGCAGGACACCCTCCTGTGCTGGTTACGGATCACTCACAGCGTGGCGTTGCACAGATTTAGAGAGTTGAAAGCATCTTACCTGTACTTTTTTTAAAGCTACGGGCACTCCATCCAAGAGACAGGCTGCTCTGTAAACTTCACTGAACTGCCCGCGACCGATTTTCTTTTCTATTCGAAAGTTGGCTAACGTGTTATAGCCCATGTCCGGTCGTAAGGCCTTCTGTAAGTAAACAAGTCAGAGAAGTTTCAGTCACATGATATTCACAACCAGCGATGTCTTCCCAGAAGCGGCGAGCCCCAGCTAGGCCCGCAGACCCCTCCATCCACCTGGCTCTGCCCTGCGGGCTGAGCTCGGTCCTGAGCGCGCACACAGCCCTGCCCCCACAGCACTCACATTCTGATGAGGAAGAAAAGTCATAACCCAGGCAAATGTGAAAACACATACATAGTATGTCAGGTAGAAAGGACTTAAGAAATACCCACCAAGGAAGAGCGACATGAAACGTCAGGATGAGAAAGACTGGAGTTGTAGGGGACGCTCTGTGGACTCTCTCAGTCACAGGACAGAAACGTACCCTGTGCGATCTAGCACATCTCTGATAATTCTTTTCTTTTTCAAAGACTCTTTGAGTTGAAATGGAATAAATATACATATTCAGTCAGCCCAACCTGCCCACGAATACCTGAAAACTTCTGAGTTTCCCGACAATCATTTAACTTCTACAAAGAACATTTTCAGTGGCAAGGAGCTGACCAGCACATCATTACTTAAAAACAAAAACCAAAAACTTTGTTTTTGGAGCAGTTGTAGGTTCACAGCAAAATGGAGAGGAGGGTCCAGAGATCTCCCAGACACCCCCTGCTCCCCCATGCCCAGTGTCCCCACCAAATGGCACGTGTGTTACAGTCGACGACCCCTCACGGACACGTCGTCACCCCGAGTCCAGTTGAGGTCAGGGCCCCTGCTGGTGGTGGGCAGTCTGTGGGTGGGCACAGCTGTGTGGGGACCCGTGTCCAGCACTGGGGTACCGCACAGTATCTTCGCTGCCCTGACAGCCTCCGTGCTCCGCCTCTGCGCCTCCCTCCCCTTCCACCCCCAGACTGTACCCCTACTTCTGCCTTCCAGGGCGGCACAGGGTTGGAACCACACACTCTGCAGACTTGTCATAGTGGCCTCTTTCACTTACTACATAATTACATTTTTAAACAATATGGTTTTTTATTCTTGGAAAAGTCACTTCTTTGTGTAACTAACACTTTTCAGCGCCACACACTGGGCTCGCTGCTGGAGAGGCCGAGATGGGTCAGAAATGATTTGTGTGCTAAGAGTCTGCCAGTCTGTGGAAGAGCTCCAAGTGCCAGGAGAGTGATAATTACAGGGTTGGGAGGGGGCACGACGGCCATTCCCAGGTTGAGACAAACCCAGTCCCTCTGTGTTTGTGTGCTCATGACCCACTCACTCGGCCAGAGGGAGGCACTACTGAGCCCGGCTTGCGCAGACACTGTCCATCGTGAGGCCGCAGCTCACACCCAAGGACTCCCGCCTTTTACGCCCACGACATCATCGCCTACTTGGAGCATCTCGACCCACGTGAGACACAGCAGCATAGTCCAGTTATCGCGGGCCCTCAGGGGTTTTGTTTCTGGTTTTGGCTAAACGCACACGGGCCTTTCCCAGATCCCTGGATCAGGGACAAGTGCTCCGCTCCCATCCTGCCGGCCCTTCTCTCCCCTCTGCGCCAGCTGGGAGGAAACTATTTAAAGAGGAGAGATTTCTCATTTTGTATCTATTTATTTCTTTTCTTATCCTCACCTGAGGACATTTTTGCATTTATCTTCAGATAGAGCGGGAGGGAGAGAGGGAGGAAGAGAGAGGGAGAGAGAAACATCGACGTCAGAGAGACACATCGAGTGGCTGCCACCCACACGACCCCAACCGGGGCCAGGGACAAACTGCAGCCGAGGTACATGCCCTCAGCGGGAACCGAACCCAGGACTCTGGTCCTTGGGCGACACTCTAACCGCTGAGCCAAACCAGCCAGGGCAAGGAGAGATTCCTTCATTGTCTATTATTTTCTAAGAAACACAGGTATTTTAAAACCATCTACAACATGGAAGAAGCAGAAGGCCTCCCTCTTCCACGGTGGGACAGACTGCTTTCTCCCGACGACCCCATCAGCCTCCATGGCGAGGTGCGGCTGCAACGTCAGGGGCGCTGCGGGTCCCAGCCTGCAGTTGCGGTGACTGGGAATCCCATCGTCTGTCGGCACGGTAACTGACAGCCATCAGCATGAGCGCTGAGGCTCTGTGACAGCCACATGCCGAGAGCCGAGTCTCACTAATGTGTCCTGGCATGCAGGTTCGTAATCACACATTTACATATGCAATGACCTACATTTGCATGTCGATCACACATTGTCTGGGTTTGTTAAGACTGGGCACCTCCCGGTGCTCGGCCGCCAGAGTGGCGAGAGAGGGCCAGAGGGCAGTGTGTTTTGGCAGTTGAGGGATGAACTGCCACCAAGGATTAGGCTGATGTGGCCTGAGCATTAGGACCCCATCACACGTAACCTGCTTAACAGTGGGCAGTGAGTGGCAGCTTCGCAGCCCATTTGCGGCCCCTCTCCCCCATGGCCGTTCTTCAAAGGGCAGTGTGGCTGAATGACAGCTGTTCTCATCGGCTCCCATGTCCTGGCGCCCAGTGAGACACGGCGAGCTGGCACGAGAGGGGTCACAGCCGCACACCCCAAGTGCCGTGGTCTCGCCACCGCACTGTGCTTGGCACAAAAGCGAACGAGTGCGACGAGGCCCCTTGGAGACCGGCACACAGGTAGGTGCCCAGACACCTCGGGAGTGAACCTACCAGACCATTCCATGCCAGGCCTCGCTCATGGCTCACACCGACCGCAGGTAGCACTGTGTCGGGTGCTTTAAACAAAAGGATGGCCCAACTGGTGTGGCTCAGTGGTTGAGCGTCGACCCAGGCACCAAGAGGTTGCGGGTTCGATTCCCTGTCAGAGCACATGCCCAGGTTGTGGGCCCGATCCCTAGTGGGGGGCATGCAGGAGGCGGCCCATCGATGTTCTCTCTCATCGATGTTTCTCTCTCCCTCCCTCTCTCTCTAAAATCAGTAAAGGAAAAGAAATTTTTTTTAATAAGTAGGATGGTGCCACCAGAGGAGTTGTGCCCACTCAAGTAAAGACCTATTTTTAGAAAGAGCCATACTCTTTACACTGGGAATAAAATAACTTGGCAAAAGGATGAGATTCAAATCAGGATGAATTATAAGCAAACGAAATCACTAACCTGCCTTTTCCTGCTCTTGGTTTGGGGTACAAACTAGGCCTCCGTCACCCACCACCCTCAATGGCCAGGGCATTTCTGAGCTGCACAGGACGGCTTCTGGATCTTATGCGTCACCTAAAGGGTCTCCAACCTCTATCCAAGTAAAACCTACTGCTGTTTCTGCCACTATGAATAGGGACAATGATGCCTTACCGCCCTCGGAGGGCTCTCAGTGCTTCTGCACCTGCCTGAGGCCTCGTCCAGCCGCCACAGCTTTTGTTCCCCGAGTGCACGAGCTGTGACCTCACCCTGAGCTGACTTCACCACGAGCTGTGGCCTCGCCACGGGCTGTGGCCTCGCCCTGCCTTGCACTGCGGTCTCACCTCTAACACCTTCCCAGCAGGTGAAGCTGACATCCCTCTGGGGTCAGAGATGTCAGTGACAGTCCACTGTCCCTGCAGAGCGACAGGGAGCGCTGAACACTGTGATCTTTGTCCCCAGTCCTGCTCCGCAGCCTGGCCGAGGCCCAGCGGAGACTCCTCCGAGTCCCATACCGCCTGAGAGAAAAGGCACAGGTTCAGGGTCGGTCGGCAAGACCAGTATCTTTCTGAGCCGGGCAAGCGACCCAAATCTTGTTTCCTATGTCTTTAAGATAGGGTTCCGCCTCCCCAACGGCGTGTCTGAGTGAGCTCATGAATACAAAGCACCCAGGACAGAGCCCAGCACAGGGCCCGTGCTCAGCGCCGGTAACGGCTTTGCCTTCCCCAGTGGCCAGCAGTGACCCCTTCCCACCCACCCACTCTCTAACGGGGAGCTTGTGTTCGTACAGACTCCTCCGACGTCCTCCAGTTTCCAAGAGGAGACTGCTTCAGTGTCCGGTCCCCCTCTCTCTGGGCCACAACTGGGTTTGCCTGTCGCTCCATCGGCCCCCGGCCAATGGCCTGCTTACCAGGAGGCCTAGGGATCAACCGACTCCGGCTCTGCCTCCCGTGGGAGACCCCATTTCCACGTGGACTGGCTCCTGACTCACGAGTGAAGACAGCCCAGCCCTTGGGTGGAGGCTCGTCGGGTGACAACGTAGCACCTCCAACCGCAGTTACCTGCCCCAAGTCCTTCCAGTAATCATCGGGGAGGGGGCTCGGGGGGCACGTGGGTTCTCTGGGAACGGGAGATCGCCAGCGCACAAGGGGACAGAACCCCAGAAGCCCCGGGACTCTGGCAGTCCTGCACCCCGTGACGATGGCACAGGAAGCTCCCCCGGCTCCTGATGGGGAGTGCCCCCCGATAACCACTGTCCAAGGCTCCTGACGGGGAGAGCCCCCCGATAATCACTGTCCAAGGCTCCTGACGGGGAGTGCCCCCCGATAACCACTGTCCAAGGCTCCTGACGGGGAGTGCCCCCCGATAACCACTGTCCAAGGCTCCTGACAGGGAGTGCCCCCCGATAACCACTGTCCAAGGCTCCTGACAGGGAGTGCCCCCCAATAACCACTGTCCAAGGCTCGTTTTTGGAAGTCTCAAACATAACTAATTAGCATGGATCACGTAAGCCTATACACTGTTTTTTTATATGATTTTATTTCTTAGTGACGGACTACGAGACACCCACAACTCTTTACTTACAGGGCACAATTACAACCGACTGTAGAAGCATTTACAGTCCCTTTTTGTGGTAAATTAATATTTAGTCTTTTCAGAGATCTGACTCTATATATATGCTAACAGGTTATATTATAGAAGCATCTTAAAATCTCAGAAACAAACAAAAAAAATTCAAAATCACACAAGACAACTAAGACATCAAGCCCTAGCGTGAACGAAGCGTCACGTAACAACGTGAGTGTCCCGGGTTCTTAGGGGCGAGTGTCGCCCGGACCAGACCCACGCTGGTCCCACACACCAGGCCCTGCTAACCCACTGGGATTCACTTCTGCCTGGTGGTCCGGGCTCACTGCGCCCATCACAGAGGTGCCCCTCTTTCTGAAATGGAATGCATTCCGCTGTGCGGCTGGAGCGTCTCCACACAGGTGTGGACTCTTTAAGCAGTGAATCATTCCCTAGGACTAAATTAATTAATTTGCTTTAAGTTTGAAGCCAAGGACATTCACTAAGCAATAGATAATTCAGGGTAACGTTACAGTGATGACTGTCTCTGGGGAAATTAAAAAGTCACAGCAAGTCCCCGGAGAGAAAATCATGTCCTGGTGATTCCCAGAGGCGTTGTTACCAATGATCTAGCACACAAGCCAGCATTAACTATATTTACCATCATTAATAAGGTTTGCATCGTTACTGCAATCATCTCTTACTGGTGATTTTCAGATTACCAATTATGCAAATTAACAAATTACTCTATGTTTTATATTAATGTTGTTGAATTTTAACCGAATTTAAAAGTAACAAAAATTCAAATGCCCTTTAATGTTGTTTGTCAATAAAGCTCATCCTGTGATCTTGAAAAAGATATTACTCATCTCCAAGCTAAAATGTGCTTTCAACAAACCTAGCACAACTGTCATATGTTATTTTCTACAAACCTCACTGTAAACCAAAAACAACAGCACGCGCGTGCACACACACACACACACACACACACACTCTCTCTCTCTCTCTCTCTCTCTCTCTCTCTCTCTCCATGTGTTAGCAAAGTCTGATTATTCATGCTTCTTCCCATTTGAAAAATTATCTCCCTAAAATGTCTTGGACTATTTCAAAAGTACCCTATTCCTAAAGACACTAAGTGTCAGAGATCTACACCAGCTTGAACACGATGCCATTAATCATTGTGACTGGCTTTTTCTCAAACAAAAGGGGACTGTCACGATAGCACAAGAAAAGTGAGTGACCAAATATAACCAATTATCCAGTTAAGCATTTATAAGTCCCTGGTATTTGTATCATTTAATCATCATTAGTTATATTGCCCAGCATAATAATTACTATACCCCAATTATATAACTGATAATACTGATTATCTCGCCCAGCTTACCATGAGCTGTTAATTAGTGACAAGGACCCCATCTCTCCCTCGACTCCACCAGCACACCTGGGAAAATGAACTATGGCGAGAAAATTCTGTGACTGAGAAGCACGACAGAGGCAGAGACGGGGAACTGCAAAGGTTGTCTAAAATGTATCCATTCATTCCACAAAATTAACAGGGGCAGGGGTTAAACAAACCAATACATAACACAGAAACAAGAAACAGGCAGCAGACACCTACACCTCGGGTATTTAGATTGGGTACTTTAGATCGGGTATTTAGATTGGGTACTGTAGGTCAGGTGTTTTATTTTTTTCCAATTTTTATTAATTTATTTTTGTTACAGATGTTTCTCCTTTTTCCCCCCTAGATCCCCTCCTTCCCATCCCGCCCCCCCCCCCCCAGCAATGTTGTCTATGTGCATTGGTTATGCATACGTGCATGTAAGTTCTTTGGTTCATCTCATCCATCGCCCCACCCCCCTACTCTGAGGTTTGTCAGTCTGAACCACACTCCTTTCTGTGTGTCTGGGTCTAATTCGTTCATCAGCCCGCCTTGTTCATTGTATTCCACAAATAAGTGAGATCATGTGATATTTGTCTTTCTCTGATTGGCTTATTTCACTTAGGATAATACTCTCCAGGTCCCTCCATGTCGTCTCAAAGGGTAAGAGATCTTTCTTTCTTACAGCTGCACAGTATTCCACTGTATATATGTACCACAGCTTTTTTATCCACTCATCTATTGATGGACACTTGGGCTGTGGGTGTTTTAGATTGGGTATTTAGATTGGGTAGTTAAGATCGAGTGTTTAGATTGGGTATTTAGATTGAATGTTTAGATTGGGTAGTTTAGGTCAAGTGTTTAGATTGGGTACTTTAGATCGTGTTTTAGGTTGGGTATTTAGGTCGGGTATTTAGATTGGGTATGCAGATGAGGTGTTGAAGGGTGACCTGGCTGAGAGGTTACCTTCACACTAGAGTAAGAGACCAGAAGGAAAGGGAAGAGCAGGAGGAAGAGCTGAGAGAATGTCTTAAAGGGAAGAAGGAGCCGGGTGTGTTGGGGGAACAGCGCGAGGAGGCTGGCTGGAGTGTGGGGACGCGGGGACGGTGGTGAGGGTGACAAGATCACACCGTGCTGTAACCTAACGCACATACGCAACACTAACCATGGGCTGTGTGACCGGAGGAGGGGAGCAAAGCAGGAGAGGACACAAGGACACGGCATGGTGGACCGCCAGCGTCATCCGCCATCTGAAGCGTGCTAGCTCCGTGTCGATCGCCACCCCACGAGATCCAGGTCCCTCTGTGGGGTGAAAACCACACCTCTCACTTGCTGGAAGGAAAGCGAGGCGTGCAGGTGTTCAACTCCTGGCCCTCCATCCACAGCTGCAAGTTGGGCCCCGAGACCCAGGCCCGCAGTCTGACTCGGAGCTCATGCTCTGAACACCCACTGAGCAGACGCCTGGGAACGACCCCTGGACGCAGCGACAGGTTGCTGGGCGTGTGGACCAGGCAGAGCAGGCGGGAGGCGGCTGCAGGACAGTTCAGAGAGTGGAAGGAGAAGAGGGGGATGAGCGACAAGCAAACCTTTCCAGGGGTTTTGCAATGAAGGCAGCCGAGGGGCAGGTTCGAGCCAGAGCAAGGACCTCCCAGCCTGCTCTCGGTTCGGTCTGGCTGTCAGCTGGAAGGAGTGACAGCCTCATCTCGTGCGATCAGAAGGACACATGGAGGGAGCAGGCAGGTGCAGGTGGAGGGCTGACCTTGGACAAGCGTGTGGCCAGTTCATCTGACGACAGAGGAGGACAGATTCGGGGAGCAGGACGCCCACAGGAGGGTGGGGAAGTCCTCTGATTGCTCCCGTTTGGGGAGTGACGCAGGAAGCAGCGTGCCGAAGGGGGAGAGAGGATCTGAGCCGCCCCAGGACGGGGGAAGGTGACGGGTACGGGCAGGACTGCTGGGCAGCAGCGGTAAGGGTAGCTTGAGGGCCGCGGTACTGAGTTTAAACTGTGGCAAGAGTCTTCTGTCCCCCAAAGAGCTGCTGCTCATTCTCCTGCACCTTCCTTGATGACGTCGTTCAATGAGGTAAACTGTTCACAGCAGGGCGCTGCCTCTACTTTCTATAATGACCTCCAGAGCTATATGGCGAGTGTCTCACTTTGTGCTAAAGAGACGGCGGAGGCACGGCGTCCCCACTGCGGCAGAGACCGACGCTCACAGAAGTCAGCTTCTCCTTCCTCTGCTGAAAATCCAGCTCAGAGGAAAGAGTGCCCATTTCACTGTTTCTGTCGCATCTTTTTACACTCTGCAGTTTTAAAAAATTAAGCTAAATCCACTGCCCCGGAAACAAGAGTCCTGCAGCAACGACAGTACACAGGAGGAACACGCAGGAGGAACACGCAGACGTCCTGTCAGCACCCTTGAGGCTTAGTGGGAGGACACGAAGGGAAGGAGGAGGGAAGGAAGAGGAGAGACAGGGGGGAACCTGGTAGGACAGCATCCCGCAGTTCAACACGACCACAGTAAAGCCCAAAGAAATGAATAAAGATACAGAAACCTCCCCATCTCCCCGTCCAAAACTGAAAGGGAACTCCCACAGGACTGAAACCGAGACCAAGCGTCACGCATATGGGACAGAACAAGGACAGCTGTGCCCAGGACACCCGTCAGCGGTGGCCAGGAGCCGAGAGCTGGCGACGGCACTCAGAGCCGGGGCTTTCTGTCCTGTCCAGGCGATGCGAGCATCCCGCAGGCGACCGCACCCCTTGCTGAGCACATGTTGCCAGGTCAGCCCGTCACCCAGGCCAGCGGGGCGGAACCGAGCAGGCGGCTGTCACCCTGAGCAGGGCATCCTCTCCCAGCCTGTCCCAGGGGCGCAGCTGCAGCAGAGACACCTCTCGAAGACGTCGCAGGCAGCAAGGCCTCTGAGCTCCTGCAGGTCCCTCTCGCTGTCTCACTGGGTCTGAGGACAGGGGACCCCTCCGCCCTACCCCCTGGCCACCCACAGCAGGAACCAGGGTGGCCTCCGGCGGGGACCCAGGTCGCCGCACACAGGAGCAGCAGCAGAAGGCGCGGATGGAGGCTCAGTGAGACGACCGCCATACGTAGCCCCTCACGCAGTCCCAGGAGACCGCCTGCTCCGTCCGCCCCCACCTTCCCGCCTGGAGGCTGGCGGGGGCAGAAAGGAAGAGCGGGGTCTGCGCCTGTGCCCCTCCGGGCTGCTGGAACTTCATTTCAAGGTGACAGCTGAACGGCCGCGTTCTTCCAAGTGCTCCTTCTCTGCCAGAAACCCCCCGACAGGAGGAGATGGTGAGTCGTGTTCACAGCTAACAGATAGAGGCTGCCTCCTACTCAGTCTCGATCACTCAGGACATGACACAAAGGAGAGAGGAGAATGAAACACAAGCAACCATCCCGAAATCACAGCGGCCGTACTCTCAGCGGAAGGGTCTCTCCTCCAAACACAGGGAATCCAGACGGGGGACAGAAAACACAGCAGAATCCAAGAGGGAGGTGACCTGCACCCTGCTTGCTGGCCGGGGTCCTGGCGTCCCCAGCAGAGCCACACGGAGCCCCTGCCCCACGTGAGGGGGCTCTGCCCCTGGGCCTCGTCCTCGGGGAGGAGGACTCTCACCCAGTGGGAGAGATCGGGACCATGTCTGCAGGACACGGCACGGCATGGCGGGAGCTTCCGGAAGGGACGTGCGAGGGGCGTCTCATCAGGTTTCCAAGGAAAGATACTACGCTGGCCAGTGGGGCAGACGGTCACGGCAGAGATGACACGTTAGAGGGTCTTTGCAGGATGGGCGGGATTCAGGAACAGGACAAGACGGGGGTGACAATGAACCAAGCCACAGAGGCAGGTGGACGGTGTGGACAGACAGACAGTCTCCTGGCGGGCCCTGTTTCTGAACTACGTACGTCACAGACAGGGGTTCTCAGAGTAGTTAACAGATGTCCTGAAAGAAGAGAAAGGAAGGATCCCACCAGCCAGGGAGATTGGGAACACCCCTCAGTGTGCCCCCAGGAAGTGGAGCACCCCGGTGTGAGCGAGGCCGACTACAGGGTGCATCGAAGACCTAGCGATTCTTCCATTTTGGAGTCACCATCTAAGCCAAACCCAGGTGGACGAGCGGGGAAGCTGAGACCCTGCAGGATGCCTCAGCCGCCAAGCTGAGAGGCGGCCTCCGCGCAGGCCAGCTCGACCCGGGGCTGCCCCGGGCGTGTCATCATGACGTGTCACCGCGAGCTCGGTGCACGCAGCCACACGTGAACGTCGGTGCTGGCACAGGTTGCCAAAACGCTCTTCCTGCGTCAATCATGTTACAGGGAACCAAGCAGACGCCTGGCAGCTGCGGGCGACACAGGGTCAGAGACCAGAGCGGGACGGGCACACACGGGCACACCCCCAGCCGGGCACGCCGCCTTCCACTCTCTCCCCCAGCCTCACACGAACCCTGACGCCTACAGGTCACTCCATTCCAGGTAAAAACTAAAGCTGCGACTTCTCTCACTTTGTGCATGAGAACTAACTATTCTGAAATGCTGTCTGAACACAGGAACCCTCTGACTCGAACCCGGACATTCCCATAGCACAGGCCGCTGTCCTCCCTCCAGGAGCCGCAAGCGCCCGCCTTCACCCAGAGCTGCGTGCCCGCCGGTGCCCGAGAGCGTTACCTGTGGCTGGAACTGAGGGCCGGGCGGCCCCTGCAGGCCTTGTGGCGGCTGCTCCATCGTCCGCGGGAACGGGACCTCAGGGCTCTGCAAAAGGCCAAGGGGACAAGTCAGCACCCACGTCATCACCAAGCACAGAGAGCGCCTGAGGCTCCAAAAAGGACCGGGGAACGGCCACGCTCTCACATCCGTCGCTGAACGCCAGCCCCGCCTGCTACCGCCACAGCCCGGTCTCCCCACGTCATTCTCCAAAGCAACACGATGTGCTCGGCGAATCCCGGGTCACGAGAGGACATTCTCGCTTCTCCAAAGGCCTTCTGGATCCAGGGCTCCCCATCCCGCCACCCGCCTGATGAGAGGGAAGTCACGGCCCCTTCTTGCGGCCGCGCTGAGGGTCGGACAGGCCTGCACGCACCTCTCCTGTCCTGCAGACCGTGCCCTTTGTTCTGTGTGCCCAGCTAAACGGCCAGTCCTCAAACGGGGTGCTTATCCTCAGATGCATACGTTGTTTGTCACTATGACACTCGTTCCATTAGTTCCATAAACACAGGCTGAGGACCAACTGCACACCAGGCCCCGCAAAGACTCAAGAATGGAGCTGCACACGAGACACGGCCCTGGCCCCCAGAAGATGCCTCCACACTGGCCCCTCAATATTCAACCTTAAACAGGAAACTGCACGTACCGTCTGGAGAGAGATTTCGGACAAACAGTTTTAGAAGTTTTCCTTTCCTTGATTTTTTTAGAACTCTAAAGAGTTGAGGAATACTAGCTCAAACTTATTTAATGGTTTCCTTTTCTTGAAATGAAATTGCCCGTCAATTGTCAAGGTTATTCATAAAATCTCGAGTTATATGTGTCATCTAAATAATGTCTGAGGAAATATCAATCAGTTGTATTCCATTCATCAAAATAACTACGACTTACAAAGAACAGCAGAGAGGATCGGCCGTGTTAAAATAGCAGCACTACCCTTGTCCAAAAGAAAGTCACCGGCTTCACACTCTGGACACGCGACACCCAAAAACTGACCCAGGGTGTCATGGAAATGTTAGGGTGACCGAGACTCGGCAGAGTCTACGTGCTCAAATCCAGAACCAGATGTTTTCCTTGGCCCAGAACTCCATTGAGCAGGACTGGTTCTGACCTCACACTCCGGTCCCTATTTAACTGCCTGAGTCATGAAGAATTTCCCATCGTCACGCCAGTGGGGTTTCCATATCGAAGAGGACAGAGGAAACTCAGCAGCGGTGTCCGGCATCAACGGCTCGTTCCTACGTGCCTGTCACCGGGAGTCCCTGAGGCTGAGCTCACCGTCAGCTCTCAGGAGGGTGGTCTGGGCTGGCAGAGCCCACAAGGTCAGGCTGACGGTGCAAACCAGGCAGCCAGTCGGCACCGTCCTTGGCTTCCAGGTGCCCGCTCTGCTCTCGGGAGCCGGGGTCGGGGGGGCAGGAAAGTACCAACTGAGACACCCTGGTGAGCCGGAAAATACAACACTGCAAAGAACAGTGTGGACGAGTCAAAAGGACACAGCTTGAGTGGGGCCCACTGGCCACATCCGGGACAATGCTAGGGTAGCATTGTAAGCCATCGAATGAAATAAGACCTGGGCCATAAAGGTATAAATGAATAAGCCGTGGAAAAGGGGGAAGCTATTCCTTACATAATGTCACGTTATAAAGAAAGAATGGTGGAATTGAAAACCACTATTTGCCAGTCTTCAGGGAAACAACTGATTCAGGCAAGAACCATCAGTGGAGGTTAACCAGCGGAGCGAGTAATGACAGCGTCTCAGAGCGTCTCCGCCACACACAAACCCTGTTCATTAACTACGAGGGAGAAGGAGATCTCACAGCGGAGCCTGGCAGACCTCGCCTGGGCCAGAG
This sequence comes from Tadarida brasiliensis, assembly GCA_030848825.1. NCBI lineage: Eukaryota > Metazoa > Chordata > Mammalia > Chiroptera > Molossidae > Tadarida > Tadarida brasiliensis. The sequence goes on along the minus strand of CM061278.1, from coordinate 24,971,142 downwards.
GAGCAAGCACACACCGCCTGCCTCTGAATCGATGCACCCAGAAGACCCTTCTGGGGTGTCCCTGCCGGCATGCACCCCTGATCTCAACATGCGGAAACACAGATGACCCGAAGGCAGGGCATCTCCGTGCCCACTGTGTTCCGTCTGTTAACCCAGCCCCCACCGAAGTGCATCGGCACGGTCCCCAGTGTGGCACGGTGACGAAGGACACACTGCAGATACTCACACACGGGTCCACGCTCGAGCTTTACTGGAGAAAATGTCTAGGAATGGGGTTGCTGAGGAAGACCGCACCGAGTGAAGGGCGCAGGTGCAATAGGCCATCACGTGCCCTGACAGGAAAGGAAGCGAAAGCAGCTCAGGTCGGCGGCACCCACGCCTCCCTCGAGGCCCCCGACAGTCTCCTCACTCAGTCCTGCATTGTGGACTCCTCCACGATGATCACAAAGACCCAGTGTCGTATCTGCCTAATGGATCAGTGTCTTTGTCATGTCACCAAGTGAGGAGAAGGAAAAAAGACCTCGCATTTCCAATAAAAATTATGACAAACCGGGGAAAGTGATGCACCTTTCCATCTGGCAGAGAAGGAGACAGACCTCCCCCTGACCACTTGACGGCCTAGCACAGGTCTAGTGCAGCACAGCCCATTGCATCTGCGGGGACGTGGATGCCACACTTTTCACCGGAGAACTAAGCCCACGAGAGGGACCGACGCTTACGAATCCCCGCTCGCGCTCTGACACAATGCGGAGGTCGTTAACGCGTCAACAGGAAGGGGGCATCGGAAACAGCACGGCTCAGAGAACCAGGGAAATCTCTAGACCGTTCCATATCAGCTCTTCTGATGGGGTCATTCCTACGGACATGTTTTTCAAGACACTACATGAAGAAGGGTTCGCAGCATCTTTCCCTTCGGACTCCACCTTTCCGAGCCGCTGCTGAACCTCGGACGTGTTCTCCAGCACCTGCCACGTCCTGGTGGGGTGGCAGAGGAAGGCGCACTCGGCACCGACGCAGATGTTCACAGCTGCCACATCCCAGGCGTGTCGCACTGCGCCCGTTTCACTGTGTCAAGGACAGGACAAGCACTTTGGGGAATGACATGACCAAGAGCTCAGGGGAAATTATTCACGGTGCTGGGAATGGTTCGTTTTACGTGTCAAGTCAGCTGGGCCACAGGGTGCCCAGAGATTTGGTCAAACGTGATTTCCGAGGGTGTTTCGGGGTGAGGTCCGTGTTGGAATTGGTGGAGCAGGCTGAGCAGATGCCTCACCCCCACATGGGTGAGCACCGTCCCATCCACTGAGGTCGGAAGGAAACGGCAGGCGGAGGGTGGAGGGCTCGCTGTCTGCTGATGGGCTCTCGGGCAGGAACGTTGGTCTTCTCCTGCCCTTGGATGGGGGCCCGCACCGTGGCCACTCCTGGTGCTCGGGCCTTGGGCTCGGGCTGGAACCACACCACTGGCTTTGTTGGGTTTCCAGTTTGCAGACAGATTCTGGGACTCTCCAGCCTCCATAATCCCATGAGCCAATTCCTTAAAATAAATCTGTGTGCGTGTGTGCGTGTGTGCATGTGCACCGACAGAGGCAGCTACAATAGTGGCACAGGCAAGGGCCCCAACACAGAGAGGTACGCATGTGTGCATGCCTGGCCCGCTGGCGGTGTTTCTCTGGAGGACCCTGACTGACAGCGCTGGTTTCTTAAGTTAACACATTGTTTCTATAGCATACAGGTCACAGGATTAAGTAAACACAAAGTAATAATCTCCCTTCTCTTTCTTTTCAATCATCGAAACAAAGTTAAGCTTAACTTTTTAAAATCAGTTAGAATACACATTCTTTCTACATATTCATTCTAATAACTTCTTAAAATCAGTTGAATGCTGCCGAACGGAGGAGTTACACATGTTATAACTTTTTTAAAGTGTATCATCTGGGCTTACTTAGTAGCTCTTCTGAGTGCGATACTGAAGGTAATGCAGACCCACGAAACAAGAATTAAATCATTTTAACTTGTTGGCTCCAAAAGAATAAATATTTTGAAACATCAAGTTTGCCTTCATGGTCGGAGCCCTTCGTATCTATCTGACTGTTTAGAGAGACCTGTAAGTTGGTCACGAGATATTTGTTCCCAGGCTAAAATTCTGTACACAAATTGTTCCCTGGAAAGAATTTTCAGCCGAAAGTTACAAAACCCCGAAGAAGGATTAATAATGGAAAGTCTGACTTCACGCCAGCCTGGCGGCTACCGCGTTCTGCTCAGGGGCCCCGGGACCCGCATCCCACTCGGGGCAGAATGGAGCCCCCGCTTCCAGCCGGAAAGATGCGCCCATCTCCCTTTCCTCCCTTGTGCTTTGAGTATAATCAAATTCCAAATAAAACAAAATTACACTTTTTACCAATTTTTGGTATTAGAACAAAACTCAATGTCCTAACACTTCTGTTTCATCATCTGACAGTTTCACAAGGTCCCCGCTTCAGTTCGAGCACTTACTGTCTGTGTTATCTTTAAGGAATTGATTTGCTTTATGCTGTTAAGTGTTAAAATGTATTTTAAATTCAATTGGTGGATTAGTTCACCATCTAAGTGGAATTTTTCAAATGATTGCGTCTTCTGTTATGAAAGTTAAGAGTCTTATAACCCTAGCAGGTTAGAACTTTGTTTTGTTGTTGCTTATTTCTTAGGTAAACTTACCAATGTTACTGAGGGGGTTCTCACGAACACAGATAACACAGGGGGAAGCACTGGAATATGAGACAGAGGACACAAGTCCTACCAAGAACTTTCTTTGTAACGTCTGACCAACCCTCTGAGCTATAGTACCTCCAACAGCAAATGAAGGTATTGGATTACAGTCTCCAAAGTCCCTTTCGGTCTCAAAAGTCCCCAGTTCTAATTTCTTCTGTAATAAACAGGTTGTGTTGTATAAATTCAGAGTTCACAAACATTTTGATTCAGTGGAGCAGCTCAAAGAAGGGACCTTGGGTGCTACAGACGAGTGACCACCCCAGCAGAGCCTACGTGACGACGCATGACTGAGTCCTAATGACCCTCAGGAGTGTCCTCGTGAGAGCGCGCACTCCCGCAGGACAGCCAATGACCAAGTCGCCTGAGATCTACAAGGCCAGGAAGGGGAGAGCTTTGACCAGCTTAGCACGACGTACCAAGTGTACAGCTGAGCTCACAAAAACGCTAAGTTAGTGCTCCCGGGTCTGTTGTTTTCTGGACTATTTAAAGATGGCGCAATGCTCTAAGATTCCAGTTTATAATGATCTCACCCCAGTAGCATGGGAGCTACCATGTGTTTCAAGTTAATGGGAAAACTATATAAAATAGGTGACATTCTAGTGTCACAACTTATCTATCCCCTTGTAACTTTTCCCACGCAGAGATTTCTCTTCCATCAGACACGGGGTCAGTCAAGGTATAGGTCACACCGAGAGCATCATTTCATGAACTATTCACACACCGTTTCCCCATTATAAATCAAATTGGAAAACGTGTGAGCTACAAGCCCATTTCTTATTCACACTTTTATTTTTAGTAAGTGACTATATGAACGTTAATTTACTTAATAAGCCTGAAAATTTGTTTTCTCAAAGAAAAAAAATGTCCTCATCGAAAATACTCCATGTGGGTTCTCATCGTGACTCTTAGCTTCAGTAAGCAGAAGCTACACACCATTTGACTATCTTCCTAAAAAGATGATGATAATTATCAAAAATTATTACGGGGTCATAACTATCGGGTTGGGGGGGGGAGTGCTATACCCAAAGGGGGGGAATGTGTTAAGTTACAGGGAAAGTGATGAATTCTAGCCCTGACTCTGTCACCGTCCAGCAAAGCAGGCTCCGGAACACTTCTCGGTGCCCTTCAGACACCATCTGGCAAGTGCGGGAGAGCCGGCGCTCCTCCCACAGAGGGCGAAGAGGAAGAGAACCTCATCCGGGACTCCTCTGCCACACTTTCCTCGGGATACACAGTTAAAACCACCAGCTCCAGGGCACATCCTGAATAAATTACTTTAATTAACGGAATGCTAGCAACATCAACACTGACTGAGAATCACAACCCACTGCACTGCTGGTTAATTTCTCTCTCGGTAATGCGAAGGCTTTCAAACGTTAGCTGAAACTGCTGAATTTTAAACTGAAAACCCACGAGTAAAAGGGGAAGGAGGACGTGCAGGTTGCCCTGTAGCCGTGGCTTCAGGCTTTCCAAATTCTGTGTTGACATGAACTCTTCCAAGCAAAGGGCATGCTGCACCTCACGACATCTTCAAGTCAACAGGCATCCTCTCCAAACGCCACAGCGGCCGAGTCGGAAATCCTTTCCAGACTACAGACAAAAACCCAAGAGACACATTATGTGACTTACCCATGATTACACGAGAAGAAAATAATAGAACTCAGACTTTCTGACACCCATAAATCAGGATTAAGTGCAGCCTCTTTTTATGTGTTCTCTCTCTCTCTCACACACAAGCACCCACACGCCAAGCCCTGTGCAGCCTCTTCCTGGAACTCGAAAGATTGCACAAATCTGCATACGTACAGATCTGCTCCAGCCACATTCGAGGCTTCGGTTTCAGGGGCTGCAAGGCCGCCTAAGAACAACTGCGCAGCTCAAACCCTGACCACATCCTGGAGGGTTCTGAGCCGGCCTAGCCCATCCCCCGGCTTCCCTGCAGGGCCCTTCGGCCAGCCACTACGGCAGTCCTTCCTAGGAACCCGGCTCTACCAAGGATAAACTTCTGGGCAGGATAACCCTTTTTTTCCAGTTTTATTCAGAAATAATTGACACCCATCATTATATAAATGTAAGGCACACAGCATGACGGTTTGAGTTACAGATATTGTGAAATGATGATCACCATAGGTTCAGCTAAGATCCATCTTCTCATAGAGGTACAATCAAAAGGAAAGAAGAAAAGAAGAAAATTTCTGCTTGTGACGAGAACTCTTAGGATCCCCTCTTAGCAGCTCCGCTGTCGATCACACAGCGGGTCAGCCCTGGCCGACCGTGCCCTGGAGGTCATCAGCCGCGGTCCTCTGCTCGGCTCTGCACCTCCGAGGTGCCTGTCCATTGCTTCTGGCATCTTGTGATACTGAAGAGAACACTTGATCCTTTCCAACGTTTTGGGTGAAGCTACTAGTTCCAGTGACTTACTTTTACCAATTATTGGTTAAGAATTGCGTACATATTAGTCCAGTACCTACTTCAAATAAGCCCAGGTAGCGACGGGAATCACCACTATAAAGGGCATGTTTTAAAGGAAATCTTTTATCTGTTTTTTTCCATTTCCGCACAAAATACACCTGTTGCTCTATGATCAATAAGCAACTCTGCAGATTCTCTTGCTCAAGTTCCGTTTAATGGCTAGTCCCTTGATTATTTCGATCGATACTCAAGCATCTTCAGCGGGCACAGAACCTGCCTCCTACATACTGACGCTCTACAGACGCAAAGCTCCGGGACCTCGCTTCCACCCTGCAGGACCCCGGCTGGCCGCCGGGCCGGAGCGGTCTAAGGTCTCCCACACCTCAGCCCACTGCTGTGCCCCTTTCTCAGTGCGTGGCATTGCCACCCAGCCCTCCCAGTGGGTTGCTAGGTCACACGGTCCCTTTTACTCCCTCACCTCCATAAAAGTCCCCAACTATTAATTTCTAGCTCCCAGTCACCTCTCCGCGTATCCCAGACCTCACGACTCCTCCAGTACTATGACCTCTCAGCTGCTCTCCCTGACTCCGGCTGTTAACTCCCACTCTGCACACTCATTGCCATCACCCACCCAAAAGGGAACCTCATCGTGACATGCTGCCGCTGAACCCCTCAGTGAGCGGAACACACTCTCTCAGTCTTGTCCTTCCCGGCCTGCGCGGCCCCTTGGAAACCCTACGCCCTGGCCTCCGTGAACCATTCTCACTTCCTCCAAATGCCAGGCTGGCTGCTGCCCACGTGCCTCGGACACGGTCGTGCCATCTGGCTGACGACCCTCCCGGGCTGTCTGCCTGGACGGCCCCGCTTCGTCCTCAGCCGCCTGCATGGAGCGCCTGACCGTGAACCAGGCCAGAACCTCTGCCCACGGGCAGACTCTGTCCACCTCCGGTGCACACGAAGGCCCAGCGAGCGCTGCTGAGTGACCACCTTCAGAAACAGTACGCTGTGAAGCACACAGGTCTGACGATCAGGCCCGGTCCCGCTCCACACGAGCACCCAGTGGGGTGAGTAGGACGGGCTGTGCTCCCTGGTCCCAGCTCGCCCCGAGGGGGAAGCACAATGACGGGGCGGGTTCCAACCCTGTCTCGGGGACCGTGGGAGCTTTGGGCTGTGACGCCGTGGCTGACCAATCATGGGCTCACACCTCACAGTGCTCAGCGTGCACGGAGGCCAGACAGTGCTGCTCGCCCTTCTCACCTTTACGAAGCGTCCCCATGAAGACACGGGGGCCCACTCGCCCTCCCAAAGTCGGTGCAAACCCTTCTGACAGACTCTCCACTGCTCAGGGTAACTGTGGGCACAGGATGCTGTCACCGACACAGTGCACGTCCCTTATGTCTCCTCCACGTCCCTCAGTCACTCACAGAGCAACAACGAGAGCCTGCAAAGGTGTGACCACCAAGCCAACCAGTCAGTTGTCAAACTAGAAAAACGGTGGCAACCAGAGCAGAACCACCCACAGCAGAAGGCGGACACACAGAGAGGCTCCGATGCACACGGGACGCCGTTGCCCCACCTGAGTCTGGAGAGCACTGCCCCTCGTGTCCAACGACACCCAGCACAGCTGGCAAGCGCCTGACACAGGCTGGCTCCTGGACACGCTGTCACTCGCATGCATTAGTCGTTGAAGATCTGTAACAAATACTTACTAACCAAAAATAAATAAATGAAAACATGTCTCATTTGAACAAAATGAAGAGCAAATGTAACAGCACCGAGGGAGGCCTTCACGCGGCAAGGCACCTCCCAGGTCGGCGTCCTGCAGGCCTGTCCTCAATCCATGAGTGTCCATTGTGTCCTGGGCCCCTTGGCACGGGCCCTTTATAGGTACTTTCATTGTTTTTAAAGATATTTATGGGCCTTGTTACTTGTTTGATTGTGTGTTAATCCTCACCTGAGGATATTTTTTCCATTGATTTTTAGAGAGAGTGGAAGGGAGTAGAGAGAGAGGGAGAAACATCGATGTGAGAGAGACACATCGATGGGTTGCCTCCCACACATGCCCTGACCGGGAATTGAACCCAAGACCCTTCGGTGCTCGGGCCGATGTTCTAACCACTGAGACACACCGGCCAGGGCAACACATTTTGGTTTTTCTTTTAAACTTCCAGCAATTAAAACGAGGAAAAGATACTAAATAAAACGCATCTGTTTGACAGTGGAACGACCTTTCTCTCTGTCAGCATCTGATGGCCACAAACCGAACGATAATCTTCCATCAATTCACAGTTAGTAACCATCCTTAAGAAGGGAATCATTTCAGCACTAAGCTAGTCATTCCCTTATCTAACTCGGCTTGATGTTTTCTTCACGAGGGGACTGTTAAAGCATCACCATGGAATTAATTTGGCAAACACGTAAAGTAAGCATCTCTGACGGGTCGAGGGGTTGCTACCCCATTATGGAAAGCAGACCCTTCAACTTGAACTGGGAACGGCAGCCTCCAGGGAGGAAGACAGACAGGGAACAGCTTGGCACGCCAGCTTCAAACCAGTTTAATCTGTGCTCATCCCGTTTCCCCTCATGTCCTCATTCCAAGAACTCGGTTCTTTGTTCCTTGTTGCCCAAGCCTCTAACGTATACCTACTCACCCGACTCGTCTCTGCACCGACTCCACACCCCTCCACATTCCTACTGACCTCATGTCTGCGGCCTGTTTCTCCTGGTCCCAGTTCCCAGCTCAGCCCACTCCGAGACCGTCCAGACCTTCAAGTTCAGGAACGAAGGCCAGACTCCAAGACTAAATCCCGGAATGCCCTGACAGTGACCACCTGCAGGTCAGACCTTTACCTCGGCCGCGGTGAGACCTCCCTCACACGTGCCCTCCCGGCCTCGGGGGGGACATGTGCCTGGCGCCCGCCCTTGACATCCCTGAAACCACCTTCTCAGTTGTCCTGGACATTCCCTCACTGCTGAGGTCTGCCCAGACCTCCCGCCCCATGTCACCACGGGTACAGCCCTCAGCATCCCCTGGAGAGCCAGTTCTGACAAGAATGGCCTGAGAGCAAACAGAGGTGCACAGGACGTGATTCATACCTTCCAGAAGCTTATGCTCCAGGAAGGAAGCTGAGACAAGTGCAAGGTGGACAGAGGCTGTGGAGGAGCCAAAGAAAGGCTGCTTCAGAGTCTGCGAGGCCGGAGCACAGCCGCAGAGAACAAGGAGGACTTTCACTCACGAGACTGAGCAGCCGACGTGCAGAGGACAGACATTAAAAGTGGTGAAAAGAGCATAAAGATAAACCAGGGAAGCCAAAAAAGGTACAAAATGTATCCGAAAAAGGTAAGTGGCCAGATGTGACTACAGTCTAGGGGAGTACGAAGACAGGAGGGGACGGCAGGTCAGGGCAGGGTGAAGGCGAGCCGTGGGCAGTGGGCGGCCAGGCACGCAGCGCGGGGCTCGGCCATTTCTCCGCTCCTCCCACGTTCTGCGATTCATCAAGCCCAAGTGTTTCCAGAGCGTGAAGCTGGAGCTCTGTGCAGGTTATTTACTCACTTTCAGCCACCTACCAACACCCCCAGCTTCCTCCCCAACCTGTCGGGAGGCGGGGAGAGGAAAGGAAGCAATGGGCGAGAGGGACGCGGAGGACAGAGTGCCAGCACCTTCGTCTGGCGGCTGGTGGAAGGCTCCTGGGAGCAGGAGCTCCGTGTCTCTGCGAGCAGGCGCATGCTTCCCAAGTTCAGAGAAAGCTGACCTTGCCGTGACACTAACCTTAACACCAAACACTGTGCCATCAGCTGCGTCAGCTTTGAACGATTCATGCAAATACCCCACAAAGTTCACATGGAAGAAAATGGGCCTCCGTGTCTTACTGGGGAGATCCTGACCTTCAGGGGATGACAACCCAATGGATGAACAAAGCGGTCTTTTCAGGGACCACACACAGGAGACAAGGGTCCCAGCGTTTCCTGACTCTACGCCTGCAGCCCATCATCACAGCCTCGGCGGCCCCTCCTTACACTAGCAATGGCTCTCCAGGTAGACACACCTCTAACTGGGTCCCATGGGTGCTAACTCAGCTCGCACTAACTCACACCCTGTGGTGGGCATTCGAAAAGGCATAAAGCCCTGGCCAGTGTGGCTCAGTGGTTGGAGCTTCGGCCTGCGGACCAGAGAGTCCCAGGTTCGGTTCCCGCTAGGGGCACATACCAAAAAAAAAAAAGGCATAAAAGTGATCCTGGACTTCATCCAGGTCTTCAAAACCTTTCTCAAATATATATATATATTTTTAAGGTAGGCATAGGAATGGTCATAAACAAAACTCCAAATCAATGAAAAAGGTGAACAAATCAAGACCCTGGCAGAAGCAGTTTTGGAAGGACCGGCAGCTTCCTGGGATCCAGACACAGCTGACAGGAAGGGCCTGTCTGTGCTGCTGACCAGGCGCAGGGAGAAGGGACTCGAGGACCGGAACTTGTTCTCAGTGGAAAGAAGACAGTCATGGAAAAAGGAGCCGGTGACTCATCATGACAGTCTCGAGCACCCTCCACACGCCAGATAGGCCAGATGGAAAAGCGGGGTGCAGCCCCGCCCGGGAGCCAGAGCTGCAGCTGGTTGGGATGGGGTGCCCTCCGTCTCGGCACGGGAAGTGGTAAGCCAGCAGAAAGGGTGAGAACAGCACCGGTGTGAGCACGATGCTGGCGAGGGCCACGGGGTCAGGACGGAACTGAAACTAAGTGCCAGATGTGCCACATTTTTCACTTGTGCAGCGTGGAATTTCCTCTTCTGTTATTACTCAGGGGTTACTAATAAAATACTTCTACTTCTTGATCAAATCTATTTTACTTAGCCAACATTTGAGCTGAGACACTGGTTACAAGTGCTAGAAGAGGCTGATTCTTAGGCCTAAACTACGAGGCAGGCTGAGCACCCCTGGCCAGAAATGCTGGCAACAGCAGGAAAGGACGTTACAAATCAATCAGTAATTTTTAAAATTAAAACATACATCTTTAAAGGACCATGTGGCATGTCCTTGTGTGGCCGGGGCAGCACCAGCCTCAGAATCACCTGCATGACTTCCTTTAAATGCAGGTCCCCCTCACAGACCAGTGGCTTTCCAAACCTGCTCGTAAAAATCTCCTGCGGTACCTGTTCGCAAATGCTCGCCCCTATCGAATCAGAACCTGACACAGGTATCTGAGGGTCGTGGTTTGGGAAACACAATAGCAGGACAGATGCTTTGAAAATACAGCCTACTTGGGTGGAGGCACAAAAACTCGCCCATATGTTCTTGAAGAGCTACACAAACTTTGTGAAAATTATTTTCAATGTATAAACAATAGAAACACTTCAGGAAATCATGAAGTAAATCTCTCAGGATTAATTTGATTAGCCTCTAATCATTCTGCTTTGTGGGGCAGGACTTTCACTGAAACAGGCACATATAATAAACGAGGACCCACGTTCCAGAGCGCGGCTAGAGGAAGGTGCACAGGGCCAGCGGGGTCTCTGCAGCTGAGAGAAGGGGGCGAGGAGGAACTTGGTCAGTGGGCTTGCCAAATGCCCCGGGACACAAACAAGCAGCGGGGGACATGTGAGGCACATTCAGATGACAAACATCGAAGGCTAGCTAGCTCTTAGCAATCAAGGTGCCTGATACCACGAAACATGCATCTGTGAAAACTGACCAGACCAGCCCGCGACCCCCCAGGGCCTGTCTGGCCTCCACCATCCTGTCTATGCCTCTAACTGGGACGAGCCTCCATGACGGTCATTTCTGCTCCTTCTCCGATCCCATTCCATCGTGAGGTCCAGCAACACAGCCGACACTCCTCACTTCAGAGGCGCAGAGACGCGTCCCCACTGCGCTATCAGGCGCTCGAGTGTTCGCAGACTCGACCGAAGCCCTGGCGTGGGCGATCAGAGCTCAAATGTCATCACTCTGTCCCACAAACAGAGCAGGATTCTGCCAAGTCCGGAGAAGGGGGGAGCAAACATGGTGTCCACCATCAAGAGCGCTGCAAAGGGCCCTGGCCGGTTTGGCTCGGCGATTAGAGCATCAGCCTGTGGACCAGAGAGTCTCGGGTTCGGTTCCCGCTAAGGGCACTTACCTCGGTTGCAGTTTGTCCCCGGCCTCGGTCTGGGTCGTGTGGGTGGCAGCCAGTCGATGTGTCTCTCTCACATTGATGTTTCTCTCTCTCTCTTCCTCCCTCTCTCCCTCCAGCTCTATCTGAAGATAAATGAAAAATGTCCTCGGTGAGGATAAAAAAAAAAAAAAGTGCTGCAAAGGGAACACAAAGGCCACACCGACTGCCACCGGGACCCAGAGGGACGTGGATCAGCGAGTTCACATCCCGGGGTTTCAGTTCCGCGTCTGAAGGCATGTGGTTCAGCGAGCCAGCACTTACGGCTCCCAGGGACACCCCAGACCGCGGGGGCGGGGAGGGAAAGGCTGGGCAGCTGCTGGGGCAGCGAGAGAGCGCCCCCCGCAGACGCCACGCGCGCCGGACACTCGGTGCCTTTCTCTCTCAGGTACACTCTCTGTACAACCTGAAAATACTCTGTTCGGAACAGAAAGATCAGCAATCTGAAAATCATGGTAGAGACCCGAAAGGAAAAGCACCGACTGTGCTCGTGGAATCCTCGGTGGGAGAGCGCTCAGAGGTAAAGCGGAGGCTGCCAGGCGCCCGGCTCAGTGTGACCCGGGTCCTCGCAAGAGGAGGAGACACAGACCGAGACACGGAGGAAGGGCACCACGTGACAGAGGCAGAGATGGGAGAGACAAGGAACATCAAGGGCTGCCACCAAGGCCAGAAGCTAGGAGACAGGCTTGGCACACATTCCCGAGAGCCTTCCAGAGAGCCTGGCCCACGGAGACCTTGGTTTCTGATTTCTCGCCTCAGGAAGTAGCAGACCACATGCGTTTCTGTTGTCCAAGCCAGCCACTTGGTGCTCTGTGGGGCAGCCACGGGATACTCATCGGGTGCCAAGAGCCAGCGCCCCTCACATCCCCTTCCTGGACCACAGCGGTCAAGGCTCGGTTCTGGGGCCCCCAAAATAAGCGCACCTCCCTTCCTGTGGCTGTGTCGTGATCAGGGTGCTGGCTGCAGTCCCAGCTGGGGGCTCTCTCTGGTCACGGAACTGGAGGCTCCCTTGAGGCCTGGTTTTGGGAAACCCTGCAGGAAGCCCAAACTCCTGCCAACCATCAGACACCATGGGGTACATCTCTTCCTACTCAGAAGAAGACGTGATGAGAAGAGTGATGGAGAGCGCTAAGAACCACCAAAGCACAACTGCTTATCAACAGCTGCTGTTTCCAACGCTGCAGACCAGCGCGTGACGGAGTGAAGCCAGAAACGAGGTGCTGTCGGCCATCAGTGTGCACCGAGTGCAGACACGTCCTCCAAACTGTTTCAGGTCGATATTGAAAATGCTAAAAAAATATTTTAAAAAGCCAGTTTTCACTGAACAGCCTCCCTGGCACCCTGCTGTTTAACACCAAAGGCAGTGAAGAAAACAAAAGAAGTGAATTTGTACGAGGCAAGTAGAAGCTGAGGCTAAAACATGACTTCCTTTCCATAAAACCAATCCGTCAGGAAGCATTCTTCCTGTATAATAAGTATCTTTCAATTTACCTCTGTTTGCTGAATAACACACCATGCCTAGGACCAAACTGTTCGGAATGAGGACATGTCATTTGCCTAAAATAACTGATCTAATGTCCAGTTCTGGGTGTCTCTAGGACAGTATGCAAACACACCACAGTGTTTTCCTATGGGCCCAGCAGCTAGATAGAAAAGACAATGGACGATTCGCGATGCCTTACATGGGAGTTCCACTTTCCACAAGCGCATCTATTTCATTCTCCCAATCACAGTATAGCAGAGGCTACGTGGCCTTGTTATGGTTACAACTACAACAAAAATTACAGCGATTTTTCAGGTAAATATGAGAATATGAGGGAACTATTTTAACAATTAAAAAACACACAGAATTATAAGCATACTAAAAAAATATTTTTAATTTTGCCACTTTGAAATCAGGAGTTAAGGATCTCTTCGCATCTCCCATTTTTTGTTGTCCAAAATATAACCCCCCAAACCTCTGTGGTCTTTTTATCTACCTGAGGAACTAAGGAGTACTGCCTCTCCCTGTCACCCCCCAAAATCATAAAAGCACCAACTCAAATATGGAAAGTGCAGAGCAAGAGGAGCAGAAAGGTGAAGGGCAGCAAGGGGGAGCCTGTCCAGACAGAGCTGGACAGAGCACCGGGGAACGGGGCGGTCACCAGGAGAAACAGCACGCGGTGCCCCGCTCTGAAGGCCCCAAGCACAGAGCTAGGTGGAATGAGAGGGCCCAGCCCACTGCCAGGTGCTCACAGAGAGGTTCCATCTTCTCCTGATGGCGATCTTACCCGAGCTGAGAAAACCAAGGTCCCAACAAATCAAGGAACTCAACCAAGGTCACAAAGTAGGAGACACATGTCATGTCATGGTAAACACAGAAATGGTTAAGATTGGGCCAGATGAAGAGGATGGGTGTGTGCCCTGGAGGCCGGCCCTGCCCACAAACACAGGCCCTTTATTCTAGCCTTTGTTTGCTTCTTTGTTTAATGGGGGGAAAGTCTTTTATAAAAGACTAAGTCAATTAAAAAAAAACAAAAAACACTCTGCCCCTCCCCCTCTTGCTCTTCCAGAATTTCCCTCTGCAGGTGGAAAAGGCAGTCATCGCAGTCAAGTGTAAACTACTAGGGAACCCACCCAAACACAGTCATATTAAAGTGCTATCAGTCAACCAAGCAAAGATGGATGTCTGACACCAGAATCCATCTGGGTTTGGTCAGAAGGAAGCTGACATTCATTCAATGTCACAGGATGGGTGTGCGGTCCCCCGGAGGCAAAGAATGGATGGTGGGAAACCCTCAAAAGGTGGACAGGTCTAGAAAAGTTCATGCATTTGTGAAGTCTCTGAGATGCAACACAACATTTGGGAATGAATAACTGGGCCTCTGAGGGGATTGGGGAAGATCAAGAGATCATCACAAGGGTCTAAGGAGTAAAACAGGCTAAAAAAAAAAAAAAGCAGTGCTGTGGAAAAATCCATTATCAACCCAAATGTCAATGGCCTAGAGCCAGAGCTGTATCTTTGGTATTATCGTTGCATCAGTAAAGTTTTATTGGAACACAGCCACACCCATCTGTCTGGACAGTGTTCGTGGCTACAGTGCAATAGCTATGACACAGACCACATGACTCACAGGGCCGCAAGTATTCAGTATCTGACCCTCAGAGAGAAGTGTGTTCCAAAGAAAAGTGACCTGGAATGAAAAACTTGCCCTGAACTACTTACTTGTACTGATTATCAACACAAGACCAATGGCAAGATTTACAGAAAGGTCTATTTCCATTAAGTAACAGAAAACATATATACTTTTAAATTTTTAAATAAGTTTAAAATAAGTTTCGTTCATGTATACACTATTCTGATTAATTCTTTATATAAGTATTACAAAATAACGTATCGTATAAGCTCATTATGAAAATATGTATAGTATGACAGAGCTGTTATTTTGACAAATGTTAAAAAAAGAAGTTACCCTGCTCAAAATTAAGGAATGCTTCGTGACCATCTGTCCTTCTCTTCCCACTGCTCACTAAAAACCATGAAAAACATTCTCTCAGTGTTTTCTTTACAAGAAAAGGAAGTATTTTGTGAAGATATATCACACTTAGGAATAATCCAACTATTAATCACCAGAAAAGGAATCAGCCATTTAGAATTTTTATAACTGAGTAAATGGTTCTATACGTTTGTTTTAACTATAAGTTTAAAAATTCTCAACTCCCATTATATCCTGCAAATAAATATATTTGATTACAATCATATCATGTTGTTCACCCGTGTGCCCTATAAAAATGAGGGAGGAGGAATTAAACTGAAACATTGAAAAGCATGAAGAAACATTGGTTAAAACATCCTGCCATATATTTACAGAACCGCTGATAAATTGCTGCTAAAGTAATTCACAGCAAACAATTGCGTTATGTGTCATTTCCGAGACACCCTCAAGCATCAGAGTAAGTTTGCCTACGTGTTTCACACATAATGTACTCAACACCTACGCATGTTCACTCCTGGGCAAAGGTCTGAAAGGACCGATATTTCACGTTGACGACACCAGGGATGTGGGCAAAGGCCGCCTTGGGCAGCCACTGCCCGTTTTTAAAATACCAAAACCTGCTTTAGAAAAAAAAAAAAAAAAATCAAAGGAAAGGAAACCTGAAAGGGATTTTGGAACTTAGTATCTAATTAAGCAACTTCTTTTCCCACACTGCATTAAATAATCACTCTTCTCTTCAGAGGCCCTGAGGGGTGGTGGCTACTTAATAACACTATATAGATACATTCTGAAACATCAGAGTTGGTTCCTGGAAAAAACGTGTTTGCTTCTGGACACACTGCGCGTCTCTAATGCCATCTCAAACCACATGTTTAAGTGGAAAAGGAAATCTCCATCTCAGTAGATGCACGGCAGTTGAGAAGGATGCTGAAACGTTGGCATAAATCGGAGCCCCAGACGGCACGGAAGGGGAGGGAGTGGGAGGGTGAAGGCCCCGCCACACGCCGTGGGGCACTGGGGTCCTTCCCCGGCTGGTGCCCGGCCCGCCGGCCCCGAGGGCGTGGCGCGCGCTCCCCGCGGAGTCCGTGTGCGGGCGCGGGCGCGGGGCTCGGCCGGCGGGAGCGCGTGTGAGCGGGACCCGAGCTCCGCGCACGGGGCGGCCCTGCCTGCGCTCGAGTTGCCGTCCGTACTGTTCACAGGCTGTGACCCAAGTCGCTGTGGACACGCCTGACGATTTGATGCGACACTTTGGGGTAACTTCGGGGTACAACCCGCTCAGTCCAGGGCCACCTTTAGTCTGAGGACCAGCTTGCTTGCCGGCGACCCTAAGGTCGCAGTGTGGGCGAAGGTGCAGCCGAATTTCGGACAGGACCTGCACGGGGGGCGGGTGAAGGAAGCGGAGCCTCCTCGCCCTCACGTCACGGGCCTTCCGTGGGCCCGCGTCCCACGGCCCGCGTCCCACCGCCTCAGACTTCCCTGCAGCGGGAACCCTCGCTCCCACCTGCCCCGCCCGGGGCCGGAAGTACCGCCCCCGAGCGGGAACCACGCTGTCCTCGCCGCTCATTGGCTGCGGAAGCCGTCAGCGCTCGGGGGCGGGGCCTCGCGTGGCCGTGCAGAATCTCAGGCCCGCACCTTCTTGAGTGCCTGGGCTTCCCCAGCCCGCGAGAAAGCCACCTGCCTCCACAAGGGGGTCCTTCGCCCGTTTACTTCGCCCGCCCTTCTCCCACCGTCCCCACAGTTTCTGCCCTTTGACTCCTCCCGGAGGCAAAGTTGTTAAGCTCCACCTCCTCTCCCCCACCCCAGCAAGCTCCCAGGCCTGGACCAGACAGAGGATGCTGCGGAGTGGATCTCCCCGAGGCCAGCAGAGGATCCCTTCCCCGGGAAATGAAACAGCTGTCTAAGTTTTATGTTGAGCGTCTTACGTGTTACGACCAAGAATACTGAGCGTCCTTTCAGCAAGAGAGGCCACAAAGCATACGGGGCTAATTGCATCTCTTGTGAATGATTCACCGCTGTCCGTGTCGGTCAGGTGTGAGAGTCCTGTGCCGCTCTTGCCCCAACCCGCAGCAGCTCAGGCTCCCGCACAGATTCATCGACGCACACTCCGTCCTCGATTCAGTAATGCAACCTGACGCGACACCGCTGTCGCCTGCAGGGAGTGTGCACACTTCTTGAAACTCAAAACTCCTCGGAGGAGGAATCGGAAGCAGCGGTTGTAATTATGACGGGTACACAATGCTCTACAAACGAGGGGCATCTGATTTTTTCAATCGCATCCTTAGGATCACTGGTCTCAAAGGAGCAAAAAAATCATTTCATGTCTGCAACGTGTTTCTGACGTTCAGTTCCGTCACCACCATTGCTCAAGGATGGGGGCATATCTGACTGAGAAATAAGTATATCTTGAGTATTTATCCTAACAGGGACCACAGCCACGCGAGGGCTGGATTCATTTGCAGGATACATCCTGGCCCAGGGCCTGCAGTGCACAGCAAAGGGGCGACCTCGCCGCAGCATCCTCTGGGTTGCCTTCGCTCCCTGACACTGTCCTGGGCAACGTGGTCCTCCCACCCTTCTCCTTTCTTTTTTTGGGCTTCCCTTCGTCTCTCTGGCT
Organism: Tadarida brasiliensis; assembly: GCA_030848825.1. Taxonomy (NCBI): domain Eukaryota; kingdom Metazoa; phylum Chordata; class Mammalia; order Chiroptera; family Molossidae; genus Tadarida; species Tadarida brasiliensis. The sequence continues at coordinate 24,953,751 of CM061278.1, read as the reverse complement.
TTGGCCTCAGTGTTCCATGTCGTCCTTTTCCACGGCCACCATCACCACCAGTGAGCCCTAGGGCCTTGCCCATCCCTCTGACATTCCTCACCCGAACGGAGTCCCACGAAAGCTCACTGTCCAACAGGCCAGCCATCCTCCCCGCGCCTCTCCAGCCGCTGGGGACTGCCACCACCCACCCTCTGCCACTGAACTTCACGCTGCCAAGTCTGGCGGCGGCCGAATCCTGACAGCTGGGCCTAACCAATCAGCGACGGATAAATAAGCGGTGCGGCCAATCAACACCCGCCGGGCGGCAGGAGGCGGGACTTCGCCCAAGTTCCTCCGATCCTGAAACCGAAGACCTGTTGCCGCCGCCGCCGTGGCCGCGCAGTTTCTTAGTTACCGCGGCCACGGCCGCCGGAGCCGGTGCCAGGCGTGAAGCCTCCGCCACTGCCCGCGAGCGGGACCCGAGCCCCGGCGCGATCGCGGCGCGCCCCGCCCCACCTCCCGGCCGCGGGGCCCGGAGGCCGCCCGCGCGGCCCCGACTCGCCGTCCCCGCCCGGCCCCGCGCCCGCGCCCCGCAGCAACTCACCAGGAAATTGGAAGTCGTCCGTTCTCCTGCCCGCGAGGGGCCCGGGGCGGGCGGGCGGCCCGGCCAGGCGGCGCCGCGGAAAGGCCCGCTGGGCCGGCGCTGTGGCTGCGGGGCCCGGAGCCGAACGCCACCTCGCGCCGCGCCGCCCCCGCGGACGCTGCAGGCGCGGCCACCCCGCCTCGCACGGCCCCGCGCGTCCCGAGACGAGCCTAGCGGCGGCCCATCCTCCCGCGGCTCCCGCTCCTCCTCCCGCGGACGCCGCTGTCAGGAGTGTAAACATCCCGGCATCCCCGAGGAGAGGGCGGGGCGGCCGCCGGCCACGCCCACCGCGCCGCCGGCCACGCCCACCACACCGCCCCCGAGCCCCGCGCGCAGACTCTCCGGTGGGCCCCGCGGGCCCCGCGCGGCGCCCTGCGCATTGGAGGGAGCCCCCCAGCCGTACCCCGGAACCCAGGCCGCCCTGGAGGAGCCCCTCCGGCACATCCCCGCTGCTGTCCGGCCTGGCGGTGCGGGGCGCGTCCTTCTGCACCCCCAGTCCTATCCCCCTCCTTTGGGCCAACTTTCCTCCGAGCCGGACAACTTGGTTTTTGTTCACTTATATTGAAATGCCCCCCCCCTTGCACGTGTGAGCCTAGTGGGTGACGTCCCCTGTCTTCCAGATCACAGCGCTGGGATCCCATCCTCCCTTTCTGCGGGGTTTCAACCACCTGTGCGCTGAGCGGACATGCGGGAAAGGACGAGTCCCCGTCTGACGGGCAGTGGCTCTTAGGACACGTCCGAAAGGTGAAAACCTGACATGACCCGCAATCTTAAGGGAGAGGCTATGTATGTATTATAATACACACATACATGTCCCAGGGCCCTAGCACGGGGAGCCGCGAAGGGAAGGCTTGGAATCCAGCCGGTTCCCGGCTTCACTACCTGGACACGCATTAGCGGAGGGGACGGCTAGGAGGCAGTGTGGAGTCAACCACACCCCATCTCTAATCTCAGCTCAGATTCTTCACTCTGTGACCCACTGGCAAGTTATTTCACCTCTCCCAAGTAGCAGCCCCTTTACCCCTAAAAGGAGAACACAGTAGTTAGAAACACCTATCTCTAGGTCTGCCGCGAGAATTAAATGAGATAAAGCAAAGTGCTTCAGAAGCAGAAGAGCCCAGTGTGAAAGAAGTACTCATGACATACTTATTGCTCCTGGGTCTTTTCACTAGTCAGACTTCCCCACCAAGGGGACGGAAGCCAGGGATGAGTAGATTATAGCTCAAACATTTAAAATGTTAAGGCTGTGGGATTAAGATTTAGACAGTTCCCTTTTAGAGAGGAAATAATTCAAGATCTCAAGAGGAGATGTTGATTCCAGTGGCTCATTCATCGATATGCTAGACACTGTTCTAAAGAGTGAGGGTACAACTGTTAGTAACATACAAAGTCCCTGCTTTCCTGGAGCTTACATCGTAGTGGGAAAGGCAATCATAAGAATAATAATGAGCCTGTAAATACATACTTATGTCAGATGATGATTTACACAAAAATGAAGCAGGGTAAGGAGACATGGGGAGGCAGGATGCTGTTTGAAATATGTGTATCAGACGTTTGAGCAGAGACCTGAAGGAAGTGAGAAAATGAGCCAGGTGCCTGTCCGGGAGTAGAGCATTTATAGCAAATGCAAAGACCCTGCTGGAAGTGGGCATGGCTTGTTTGAGGAACGGCCGGGAGGACAGAGGTCGTGGTGGCTGAAATCCAGTGAACAATGGGCGAGCACCAGCAGGTGACACCAGAAGGGGGTTGGGCTACAGAAAGGGGGCAAATGTAGAACCCTGTAACTTTTGGAAGTTATTGTGAATGAAGTGGAGATTCAGAGCAGGAGTGACCAAATAGGACTTGAGTTGGGGGAGAACCGCTGTGATGTGGAGAAGAGACTAGGGCAGAAACTGCTACAACAGGAGACTACTCAAATGGTCGGGTAAAAAGACACTGATGACCCAGACCAGTGTTCTTGCAGGAGAGGTGATAAGAATGGTCAGACTCCAGACACATTTCTGACAAACAGCCAACTCGATTTGCCAGTGGGCCAGATGTGGAAGGAGAAAGGAGACGAGGATGCAGCCAGCGACGTTGGCATTTGAACCAGATCATCTACCGGGTCACACCAAATCAAAATTAGTCAGTCAAATAAGAACAGTGTCACTTGAGTCCTTCACTGGCATACCTTGCAGGAAAAACAACCAGGCATTCCAGGGTGAAGGCATTTCAGGCTAATGCACGAGGCTTTTATCTATTGCAACCTTGTACAAAATGGATGGATAGATGATCGATAAAACAGCCCAGTGGAAATAAACTTCACAACATCTCCGGATCAGCTATTTCACTGGTATAAGGAAACATATACCTTCTGAGCACTGAGCAGTCGGTAAATGGATCAAAATGAGCTCATAAAGCCCTGGTGACTGCAGACTTTATCTCAGAAGTATCCAGTGAGCGGCGACAGGGTGCCCAACATGTTGAAATCATCTGTACCTGTCCTGTTCTTCACCTTGAAAGACTACAAAGTTACAACTAAGTAGTAGGACAGTGTTTGCAAGGTTGTGAAGACTGTCAGAACTGAATCCACTGAACTTTCTCTTGTGACATTTCCATCACCTGTGTGGTAGATGGGGAATGCTGCCCCAGCCGCTGGGCCCTGGCCTGGAGCAAATGCTACTGGAAAAACAGGAGTCTGGCCAAGGAAACTCCTCTGGCCCCGGGGATCATTACACCAGAGTCCAGCTTGAACGCTGTTCTAGTCATCTCCCCACCAAGCTTGCTTCAAACATGCTCGCTCGGCTCCACGAAATGCATTAATTACAGTCCTTTTTATGTGAGCGATTTAGTATTTATCTCTCATTGCCAGGCAATCCATGCAGTCACTATCAGATTAACTGCTATAAATGGAATTACACTAAAAATCTGTCAGTCTGCACCACCTCATCATGTTTGGTTATTCAAACAGCTTTGCCCACCCCACACAATAAAAAATTAAAAATTAGAGGTAGGGTTGATTATCCAAACCATTTTTTAACCCACAGGCAAACACAGCCCAGGTTCAGTATAAATGCAATTTCTCTGTAAGGAGAGAAGCTCGCTGGAAACATTTTTTCCTGATGAAGGATGATGAGGTAATATTAAAAATAATTCTCCTTTGAAAAAGATCCTAGCCACTGAGGGTAAGACCAGACTCAAACACAGTTCTGGCAACACAAGTATTTTCAAAGCTACTGGTGATATTGGCAGCCACTGAATTTGGCAGCTAGGGCGCGATGAGGCTTAGTCAAGCTGTTGAAATGTCTGGACTAAACCCGGCCAAGAGGAGGAAGTCAAAGTGCAGACAGCAGACTACCCAAGGGAGGTCACTTCTGTCTGGCCCTGGCTGTGGTCACTGCGCAGTGACAGAAAATAAATCTTTCTCTTGCTTTGAAAACACCCATGAAAAATATTAGAAAGCTACGTCTTCACCCAAAGGGCTCCGTGCGTTTCATCGTCAACCCATCACACAGGTGGGCTTCCGATGAAAACAATCATCAACCCGGACTGTGTCCTCACGTCAAATTGCTGGAATCCAAATCCCTAAACGACAACTCTGCCATGTCCCAATGATCTAGTTATGGTACTTTGAGAATACGGCTCATGGATAAAAATAGCAGCAATATATATATTTGCTAATGTAGGGAAATGTAATATTTTATATCGGTTGCACAACAGGAAAGAAAGTCCAACGAGCAGCTTAGATTTATATCATGATTTCCTCTGGTCAGCAGAACCCAACTGAATCTATGCTTTTTGTCTCTTAGTAGCAACGCCAGAGGGCCCTTATGCAACGGACAATGAGTCAAAGCAATGAAGGAAATATACTCAGAAACAATTTCCCTTTCACACTCGTACACCTCAGCCTTGACGCGGAGCCAAACTGGGAGGTCATCTCACAGGACACGCTGTGCTCAGCCACGGTGGCATTTTCACCGCGGGTCCCGATCACCTCTTAAACATTTATGCTAACAGAGCGTGGTGACGCGAACATCAGATCCCAGAGATAACTCAAAGAATTGAATTATCTTTGGGGTTTCTCTGGAATAGTCAGTGTGCACACATCCACCAGTACCCTATTTCACACAAGCAGATGGGACGATCTCAGAGTCCTTCCCAATTTCTGTCTCCCTGTACCTCTTCTGACTCCTCACTTCGTTCCTGGGATGCAAAAACTCCAGTTTCCTGATAGGAAGGAACATGGAAACGGACAAGTATTTCCGTTTACGTTTAGCATTTCCACATAGCTGCACTAAGAGTCTACTCTTCAGCTGCAGGCCCCCAAGAGCAGCTAACAAAGTCAACAGGGAAGGTGACAAGTGGCGTTCAATGTCCTATCCATCTGTCCATCTTTCTCCCCGTTTGCTGATCCTTCAGCCTGGATGGCCGAAAGCATGCAAGGCTTCGATCTTTTTCCCGCCAGCTCTTCTTTTCCCTGGGAAGTGACCCTTAAAAGTCCTGTGTAATTATCTCCTCGGCAGTCCAGCTGCACTGTTAACGTTCAACCTGTTTGGAAATACAGGATGGGAGTAAAACCAGATTCAGGGTCACGCCACTGCAACCAAAGGCAGCCTGAAGGCAGGCCTTCTGTACGGAAGGCAAGAAGGTTCACCCCACAGCCTCCACGTCCTCCGCTGGGCTGCCGCCCAAGTCACCGCGGGGTAAAATTCAAACGGCAGAGACATTTGATGCCGTGTTGCCTCTGTCCTGCCCGCCTTTCCATGCCAAAGGTCGGATGACGTAGGGTAAGGAGCCCCTTGGCAGAATGAAACAGTGTCGCTTCGAAAGCTTGAGAATCAGAGACGAGAGTAAACACCTGAGGGAGTGGCCATCCTTGACCATCGGGGCAGGAACCTTTGAATTCATAAGCCACTCGAGGGCTGGAGAAGGCGGGTCAATATTTATCTACAGGGGTCTGGGCTAATCTGGTCTTTGAAAGAATCGAAGAGAACAAAAGCAGAATGTCACCCATGGAAACGGCAAACAGTCCTAATTGGACAAATATTGTCACATTTGCCCATCACTGTTATTAATCGCTCTATTACAGGAAGGTTTATTTCATCTACAGAACGTTTAAATTAGTTATATGCATATATAATTATTTTATATAATCTTTACTATCAAAGATTTGCTATTTTTTAAATATACATTATTTTTAAAGTTATCTAAATGTAAATAACTTTTAAAAATTATTTTAAAGTATACACATATATACACACGTAATGTATTGTTTGGGCAACCGAATTATGCAACCGTTTAAAATTGCATCTTGTTTCTATTTGTCCTCTCCTTGCTCAAATGGAAAGATAATTACCTTTCTCTGAAGACAAGTAAATAACAAAAATACTACTCCTTCGTGTTCTAAATGAAGGAAAATCAATACTTCATCAGGTCTACATCCTGTAACTTCCATCTGAGTAGTTCCGTCTGTTTTACTATTTTACATAGGAAGTTGGTAGAAATATCACAATGTAAGTTAGAGGGGATTGGAAAAAAATAAACCTGAAAGCCAGTGATGTCATGTCAACATTAGTTAGTTTTAATTTCCTGTATAAAATTGTAAAAATACATTTCTGTCATTAGTACACAACCAGACCCTCATTGCTGGTACCTCGCTGGCGCTATTATCGGGGTTTATTCTGTCTGGACACCTAATGCGCAGAGAGAGCACATGAAGTCAGAACAGTCATGTTCTCTGAATCTTTGCTGCTGATGGGTTACCCCCCAAAGGCTGTCACTTCCAGAATCTAATATTTTCATTCCCCTTATCATACGCTATGCATTTTCCTATTTCATGATTCTCTAAAGTCATCTGTATATAAACGGTACAAAAAAACCAAACCCCGTGCCCCCATCTGGTTCCTCACATATGTTGAGATGACCAGCGGCCACAGTAAGAGGCATGCACGTCTGTGATGAGCTCCTGGACCAGTAAAGCCCGTGACCTCTAGTGAGACATGAAACACAGATGATAAGGCCTGGAATTAACTGCAAGAAAGTGTCCCTAACCTGTCAAACCTCTTTCTCCAATAACATTTTTAAATGGAATTCAGGCCTGGCCGGTGTGGCTCAGTGGTTGAGCGTCGACCCATGCACCAAGATGTTGCCAGTTCGATTCCCGGTCAGGGCACATGCCCAGGTTGTGGGCCCGATCCCCAGTGTGGGGCATGCAGGAGGCGGCCAATCAATGTTCTCTCTCATCGATGTTTCCATCTCTCTCCCTCTCTCGCTTCCTCTCTCTCTAAAATCAATAGAGGAAAAATAAATAAATAAAATGGAATTCAGCTCCTGTCTCTGGCCGGGTTTCAAGGTAACCTGCCGGAAAGCAAGAACTGAGCTACAGCCACAGACGCTTACCTGTTAGCTCCCACAAATGGCAACAAGTTTGCCGATGAGCTCATTTGCAGCCCAGCTCCGGGGATACGTGGAAAGCAAGTGCATTCTTGCTCCACTCTCATTTCCCTTGGGACAGAGCTTTGGTCTCAGTCGCCATCACGGATTAACGAACTGAACAGTTTCAGTTTTGCAGTTTTAAGGTTCATAAGTGTTCATGCATGTCACTGCATTTATTTTCCGTCTGAATTTTGTAATGAATATATAGGCTTTCATTCCTTTGGTTCCTAAATATTTTTGGTCTACAATATCTCTGTCCAAGTTATATGCTTTTGAAAATGCATTATACATAAAGCCTACTTTTTTTTTTTTAATCCTCACTTGAGGATATTTTTCCATTTATCTTCAGATAGAGTGGGAGGGAGGGAGAGAGAGAGACAGAAACATCGATGTGAGAGAGACACATTGACTTGCCGCCTCCCGCATGACCCTGACCAGGGCTGGGGGCTGAACTGCAACCGAGGTACGTGCCCTTGACCGGAATCAAACCCGCGACTCTTTGGTCCGTGGGGCGATGCTCTAACTGCTGAGCCAAACCAGCCAGGGCAAAGTCTACTTAATGAGCACCCTGTGGGTAGACAGTTTCAAGAGAACGAGAAATTGAGATGCTCTGAGAAGGAATAACATAAAGGGGCCCTCTTTAGGTTGGGCAGTCCAGGAAGGCTTCTCTGAGGAGGTGTCATTTAAAGTAGGATCTGAAGGATATAAAGGAGCCACCTTAGAGCAAGTACATCTATTCCCCCTTCCACACGGAGGAAAGAAGGCGGGAGCTCATAGGCCTGGGGCTGCGAAGATCTCAACTCGTCGGCTGCATTTTTATTAAATTGGAAACAAACAAGCAAACAAACAAACAAAAACAATTGATGTAGTCAATAAAGTTTCCATCCGTGGGAAAAAAAATTGGAAAAGTTTTCCACCAAAAAAGTCTCAGAATGATGCTTTGGGAAGCATACATAATTATTCTTTTCTGCCCTTTTTCTTGATTCGATCCCCCTCTCCCTTCCCCGTCCCCTCCACAATCTCCCCTCCTTCCCTTCTCCCCCTGCCTTCCTGTTCTCCTTCCCCAGACATATTTTTTGATTGTCTCCTATGCATTAAGACTCGATTGCATTCTGTACATACAGTATTTCATTGTTTCTAATGCACTTTTTAAAAACATGCAGCGTCTAAGTTGAGATGCATCTCATATCCATTTGTATCTCAGAATCAATGAACTCTGATATAATAGTACATAACAACGAATCTCTTTTTTAAGAGAAACAAAACATTTTCATCAAAACCTGCATATAAAATGCAAACTATAAGTGAACTGTGTACAGGGATTAGTGAGGAACACACTATATCGAATCTATTTATTTCTTTGCAAGTTCTATTTAGAATTATTTACTTGACAACTCAATGTTTGTGATTTTTATTGTTTTAATCATTGGAGAGGCTGGAAAATGATGGAAAAATAATGAATGGGAAAATAATGTTGACTAGACCTTGAAAAAGCCCTGCTGGTAATTGGCTGTTATAAATAAAGCACCCATCAACACCTAGTGGCTTTGTAGCTTAATTGCAGGAAAGAGTCCATAGGGAAAAAAAGATGGAGTTGCCCAGCTGAGTCTCACAGGTGATGGCAAGTGTGGGGACTGAGACTGGCTATAATCTGCATATTTCCAATACAGGGATGGAGAAAGAATAATGAATTCCAGAACAGGTGGGGGGTCGGAAATAATTGTGACTCCAGCTAGCTCACTGAACGTGGGCCTCACATCTGCTCAAACCCTTAGGACTAGAATAAAATCCCAGACTGCCAAGGGCTGCCTCAGCCGCAGAGCAGGGGGAGCTTGCCTGAACACGAAGCCAGGGCGCAGGAAAGCAGAGCTGAGAAAGGGGAGGAAGACAGATTCCTGATGCTGGATGCAGCCACGCCTGAAGCCCACCTCCCGAAGATTGCTCAGTTACACACCTCAATACACTGGCTTTCCATTCTGGTCTGCCCATTCAAATCACGTTTCCATTGCTGTAATCTCAGGAATCCTAGCCAGTGTTGCCTCCCACAGCTCAGCATCCTGGGAAGACTGACGCCTGGGGCATGAAAATCTCCTTCGGTGGAAGAGAGGGAAGTGAAGGCAGGATGACAGGCTTAGACTATGTACGTCACTTGTCCCTCCTACGTGCTCGGCCCCTGTCCTAAGACTCGACCCTGCTTCCAGAGCCTGAGCGGTGTGTGCTGCTTGGAACAGGTAGATTCAGGAAGGATGGAGCATGAACTGAATCAGCTCGAAGACTTAAGGCTTTGGTAATATGACCTGGGGAGGCTGAGACCGTGGTGGTTTAAGCCCTCTTGAAATCCCAAAGCCATAGAGACCTACAGCCCAGCAGTCACACCACACACCTGGCATGTTAGACTACCACTGGAGTGCATTTGAAATCTTACAGTATTACTAACCCATTTTCTTCTGTTATGGAGAAGTCTATGTAAAAAAAATAAGCAGATTTAGCTCTCTTGTTAAAGAAACCAAAATGGTCTGGCTGGTGTGGCTCAGTGGTTGAGCGTTGGACCCATGCACCAAGAGGTCGCCAGTTCGATTCCCGGTCAGGGCACATGCCCAGGTTGTGGGCTCAATCCCCAGTGGGGGGCATGCAGGAGGTGGCCAGTCGATGTTCTCTCTCATCGATGCTTCTATCTCTCTGTCCCTCTCCCTTCCTCTCTCTCTAAAATCAACAAAGGAAAAGTAAAATAAAATAAAGGAACCCAAATGGACTGTGGTTTTTAAGAATTACTATCAAGATCTTCAGTCTTCATTGATAAGAGTGCTAAGTAGAATTTTAAAAGAGGAAGAAAAATGAAACTAAGCTTGCTTTTTGTTTCAAAACTATCAGTGCCCTGGCTGCGTAGCTCAGTTGGTTAGAGCGTCATCCTGATACCCAAAGGTTGCGGGTTCGATTCCCGCTCAAGGCACATACAAGAAGTAACCAATGAATGCATCAGTAAGTGGAACAACAAATTGATGTCTCTCTCCCTCTCTCTCTCTCTTCTCTAAAATCAATAAAATAATGAAGAAACAGGGCTCTGACTATTCCAGGGCATGTGACTTCCCCCCTCATGTAGCAAGGGGTGTGTTTTTCAACGTGCCCCATTTGCAGTGAAAGTGAGTTATTAAATTTGAGCTTAGCTGTGTTGAGTTAAATTTTACAGTCAACTCTGATAGCCCTTTTCAATTTCATAGCTTTTTCTGGACCCTATTTGCACCACGGGCTGGTCTGGACGGTGCTCTCCCAAGAACATGAAATACTTAGAAAGGAGAGCAGTCTGTGGAGGTCTGTCTCAACAAAAATAACTAAAATAACGAAGTTTGTGATTTTGTAATCAACGAACACGTAAGTGAAGTCTTTAAAAAGGCTGAGGTCACCTTCCGTGGACTATTAAACATTAAAGATTCCACAACAAGGAAATCAATGCTTTCTCTTATCTCTAACCAAATGTTTGGTTCTTAACGTGAGTTTAGGGGAATCTGGAGTCAAATATTTAGTTCCCAAGGATTTGATGTTCATATTTTTCTGGGGAGAATTCACCGGAGCGTCTAGAGGGCCGCTTTGCTTAGTAACTAGTTCCCTGTGCACGTGACTTCTTCAGGGAAGAGGGGGTCCAAGCCCAGGAGCCATCTGTTAGGAGGGACAGTAAATTGCCTTGAAAGGATCCACTTGTGAAGATTTTCCTTTTAATCTGTTTAAGAACCGCAGTCCCGTCAACCTGGCTCAAGGTGCTAAGCTAATTCTGCTCTTATTAAAATAGGCTCCCTCTCTCTCTTTTTCCACGGAACGAGACTTCCTTCTCTGAAGCGTCTCTCTCAGCGACTCGCCACCATGACAGCATCGTGGGAACTCAGAGCACCGATCACACACTGTCCCCCGAGGCGGGAGGTAACACAGCTCATTAATTCGGCAAGTAGGACAGACTGCAGAGTGCTGTGGCCTCCTCGGTCCCCACGTCCCTCGGCTGATGCTCAGGGTCTTTGCTGGGTGGTGGACGACAGCCAGGCGAGAGAAACGCTTCCCAGAGTTACGAGAGAGCCGCTGGAAGCCATAGGTGTGGTGCGGATGGCTCCAACACCCGCTTCTCACCAAAACGGCATCCTACACCTCAGGTGAGAGGCAGGCTGCACATTTCGATGAAAACAACAGAGACTAATAGCTCGTGTTATTGAAAGGATGAATTCACCCAACAATTATTTCTGGACTCATCCGTTGAGTTCTGGCTACGCACAGGCCGAAATAACATCTTCCCAGCGTCATTTTCCGTCCTGTTCTCCCACATACCTGCCTGTCTTTATACTCTCTGCATATTTTTGAGTTGTAAGAAAAAAGAAAAAGAAAGAAAAAAAAAAAACCTGTCTTTTTTATTTGACTGGTATGTCTTATAAAAATACCTAGAAATGCAATTCTGAACGATTTTTATTTTTTGCCTATTCCAACTCAACAACATCATTCTACTTATAATTTGTATAATTCCTTTCAGTAGTTACTACCTGTACTGTTAAGAATTTGTAGTCATCTGTCAATATCTCAAAGGCAAACCCCTCACTCATAAAGCATCTAAACCCATATCTAGGACTCACATTAGGCAGATTAAAGAAGAGAAACCTACAAGTAATTTAAGATCTGACCCAGCTAAGAGGTGAGCACCTGCCTATTCTTTCCTTGAAATGCGTCATCACAAAAATAAGTAAACTTGGCAAGGCATTTTGTTCAAAGGAACAGTGACGTTGATTGCTGGTTATCTTCTCATCCCAAGGAGTCTTCCTAGTTGCCTGGAAACATCAGCTAATAAAAATGACTGCCTTTCTCGAGACAGAAAATAGACATCATAAACAAAGGACACAGAGTATGTCAGGAGGTGACCAGAGCCCTAGGAAAGGAGAGACGCGGTCAAGCAGAAGCTGCCCGAGGCCGGGCGTGCCGAGGGCAGGGTGGCCTTCAGGGTGTGAGAGTTGCCATGCGGACCCCCGGGAAGAGAGCTCTGGGCAGAGGAACCCACCAGTACTCAGGGCCAAGGCAGGTGCCAAGGAGCTGGTCACTCACGTTGGATGACCAAGAAGAGACCTCCGTGTGGGCAGGGGTGGGAGAAGGTGAGGTCACAGTGGAGTGGGGGACAGCCACAGATCACGTGGGGCTGGCAGGCCCTTGGAAGCCTTGGGTTTCTACTCTGAGTCATCCGCGGAGTCCTCCCGTGGTTTTGAGCAGAGACATGACAGGATCTTTCTTACATCTGAAAAGGAATTCTCTGGCTGCTGAGTTCAGATGTTCTGTGACGGGATGGGGAATGAAACAGGGGGCAGCTGGGGAGCTATTTTGGTCACCGAGGGCAAAGACTGCCACAGACGGGAGGAAGGTGTGAGCAGCAAAGGCATTAAGAAGTCATTTTTCTGTATGTACATTTTGAAAAGACAGCCAACAGCATGTCCTCGTAAGATTCAGGTTGTAAGAAAAAAGACAAGTAAAGGATAAAGCAATAACTTTAGACTCTCTAAATTATCCCTGTAACATTCCATAATGCACCTGTACTTTCATACATTGTTCCGTCCATGTAGGAGACACCTGTCATTAGCTCGAGCAACACTGTCGACTCTCGTATTTGGGAAAACACCAGTGTGGTGTCTCCTTCCTCTGCAATATGAGACTCCAACTCGAGTCCCATTTCCCTTGCATCTACAACAGAATCGGGTGACCTGGTTTTGGTCAGTTGTATCTATTCGAAATCTAATTTATACATGAGCAAATGTTGGGTTGCAACCACTTGGGGGGCTTCCCAGGTGTGATCTGAGACCGGGCCCCATCTGTGCAGGGGCAGGGAGTGACCCAAGGAAGAGGTAAGTAGGTGGCAGTTCTAAGAAGCAAGGGAACTTACGAGACTTGTCCTGGGTGGTCGCAAGATGAGTAGGTCTCCACACCCGCCCGGCAGAATCTTAGACGTTTATACAGAGGCCTCACGTGGGTCCAGTCACGTACCCCGTCCAGACTGTCTCAACACCTCATCTCTATCCCAAGGCTATATAGTCGGAGCAGAGAGCACATTCCAAAGCACCAGGGAGCGGGGAGGAGCCTCGGATGACCCAGGTCCAGCTCACGAGTCAACCAGTGGTCACATCTTCTTGATGACCTTCCCACCCAACGGAGAACAGAAACAGGCTGCCCTGGGGTGCGTGTGCGTCTGTGTGTGTGTGTGGTCTCCCAGTGTTGTGTGACCGAGTTCCTGGCACAAATCTGTGCTTGGCTGGGCAGCAGAGGCATGTCCGTGTCGTGTTCGGTGGACAGCTCCAAGGACGTCTATCATCAGACCTGTTCTGCGACATGCTTTGAAGATGACTCTCGGAAACAGCCCTGAGTCTCGTTTCTTTAAGTCCTTCCAAAGCTGAACTCTTATCTTTAGATTTACAATGAATTTTAATGACCTCCTTTTGGCTCAGGAAAGTCCCAGTCGCCTCCGATTGCTTGCGTCTAAATGAATGGGAGCAACTAGAGACGGTCCCCTTCCATTCCCCGGGTTGTAAGACGGGGATGGTGGTGCCCCCGTCCTTCCCGTAATCTTTACTCTCCACCTTCTACCTTCCAACTGGTCATCTGAACCTGAGCTTTGAGAGAATCCAGGTTTACACCGAGATTGGGTCCTACCGCCGTACTAGCTCTTCTGCGCCTTGTCTGTAGGTGCAGAAGTTAAACGTCAGTGAAAAAAACTGTGGTTTAACCATGTAAGTGTTGGGAATTTCCAATCCCATTAGTACAGCATCACTACACCACACACCTTTTTTGTTAATCTTGGATGGTCTCGTCACCTTTGCTTGCTTCATAATATACAAAATGTTGTGGTACCAACATTTATTTCACCCGTAAGGTCCTCCAATACTTTAAATCTAGGAATAGGAGGAAATCTCTGGAGTCTGTATTTTTCCCTTGGAACTTCTCAATGGTTGATGTTTATTTCTGCGTACAGGAAGATGGGTTATGAATAATTTTCCTTTGAGAATTTAAAGGCATTAGTCAATGCCCTTTAGCTCCCCTAGTCTGATGCCTTGTAATCCTCATTCTTTTGCGTTTGACTTTTTTTTCTCCCTCTCACAATAATTCTAGGAGGTCGGTAATCGTAGTGGCTCCATTCTACTGAAGGTCCGATGTCTTATTTACCTTATTTGTGTTTTCAAATACGGAGATTGTCATAACTGTGTTTCTCTGCCCCTAATGAGAGTGCGAGTCCGTGTTTTATGAAATGACAGGACACGTTGAGGGAGGTGTGTATTCACAGTCACCGTCCAGTAAAGCACAGGACTGCCTCACTCCACTGGTCGACCTTTCTAAATCATAAAAATATCGAATCATCTTAACAATATTTTATGAGATTGGGACTCCTAACCCAGCTAGCGACTAATTACCAGAAAAATACCTGACCCAGGGGTGACTGTTATTATTGAAAGAGGCTTAAAATTCATAACAAAAATATTACATAATCAACGTTTTATGTGTTGAAATGCGAGACTCTGAATGGTCATTAGCCAACCGACTCTGTCCGGGTTGTAGCTCTCGTCATTTTTTTTAAAAAAAGCAGTTTAAAGAGTCCTAGGCTAACCAATGGGAAGGTGAGTTTTAGGTCTCAACATTCCATTAGATTTATAATATACAATAAACCGCAGGGCTACCAGCTTTCACTAGCTCAGCAAATTAGCCTGTCTACATCGAGGCTGGAAACCAAGCCAAGAAGTGAGTGTGAAAAGAAGTTAAAATGGTCTCTATTTCATCCCTAATTCGGGCCATGCAGACGACACCCCTGTTCTGAGCACAGAAGGAGCCGGGTTCCAGCGCTGACCCGTTCAACGCTGTCCCCGGGGAGGGATCTGACAGTGACGAGTGAGCTCTGGTGTCCCAGGACTGTGGTTTCTTTGGTGGAATGCCAGCAGCTAAAGTCTCTGGTATTTAAAGCTTATCCTGATTGAGCCTTCTGTATTTTGAACTCTCGCTAAAGATTCATGAAAATTTTTTCACTCAGGGCTGCTTAGAGAACAGGCATGATTTATTACCAGGAGGGTCCAGTGTACTCGTCACAGAGTAGCTCTTCGATGGAAACAATTTACTTCCTACATTTTGACTCACGCCACATTATGGATTTTAAGGCAGCTTTTGAGGGGCAGAAGGAGCAAGCAATAGTAACTGTATATAGAATGTCATGAATGAAACATATAATTAATAACTACTATTAAACGTGCATGTTAATTGTAAATTTATGCTAATTTACAAAGTTCAATTCCTATAAAAATCTTCAAGTGTTTGACATTCGAATTGAAACACAAATATATTCAATTTAGTCTTTCATTTAACGAATATTGATGGAGTGCCTATTTTTGCCACGTGCTGTTTTAAGACGACAGATAAGGAGCTTATAGGCTAGGAAATAAAACAGATATGTCTTAGGATTGAAAAGATACAGTAATTTAAGTGAAGTGGTTAAAATTAGTAGCCTTAATTGGAAATAAAGATACTTGAGGAAATAGTAAAGGAATAGGACCCCCATTTATAAATAGACACATTTGATATTCACATATGAAGTATCTATCATTGACCTTGAATTTGAATATTACATATACTTTTGATAGGCTAATAAGCATGGCTACCTATTGATCATCGTTTTATTTCTTTATTAAATTAATTTATTTTTGTTACAGATGTTTCTCCTTTTTCCCCCCATTGACACCCTCCTCCTGATCCCGCCGCCGCCTCCCCCACCCCCCAGTCGACCATCATTTTAGCAAAACTGCACTGTTGACGGGATTTGTCTGTTTGCCACTCAAAGTAACTGACTCTTGTTTTAAAAACATCCAGACTGAGCCACCAGAATATCATCTTGGATGGCAACCCTCCACTAGAAACGGCAGAAAGAATGAAAGATGACTCATTAGTCCCTAGTTCAAAATTACTAACCACCGTCCTGGCCTTTCTTGGAATTATCTCGGGTGCCCTCCCACAGAAAGGCAGCAGACAAGGGCAGAGTGTGCATTTAGAGTCAGTCCCTAAGTGTTATTATCCCCTCTTCCGTCAACTTCTATTTGCTTGCTGGGTCCCTCACTTAAAAGGGCTTTCAGCCCTGGTGCTGCGGCTCAGCTGGTTGGATGTTGTCTTGTGTGCAGAAAGGTTGCCCGTTGGATTCCCGGCACACGCCCAGGTTTCGGGCTCAATCCCTGGCGGGCAGCATGCAGGAGGCAGCCCATGGATGCATTGCTCTCCCATCAATGTTTCTCGCTCTCTCCCTCTCCCTTCCTCTCTCTCTAAAAAAAAAAAAATCTTTAAAAATAAAAGGACTTTCAAGTTACTGATTTCATAAGAAATGAAGACTGGCCATTGCCAGCTCATCTTTTTTCCACAGTTAGTATTTGTAATGGCCTTAGACGCGTTTTCAGTATCTAGAGAGAATGCCTGCTCCCTACAGCTATCGTGAACCATTCATTTAATTAAAATCTACAAGTCTAATGTTGTTACATCTGCTAAACGCAGTAACCTCCATGTTAATTATCAAAATGTTAATGTTGCATTAAAACGGTGTTCCCTTCTGACAGTTCATCTATCGTTTAATTATTTATTTTGTTGGGGGAGATGTTCGGAAAATTGAAGAGAGTAGACTGTGATGTCAAATTTGAAAAATGAGAAAGGGAAATAAAACTTCATAGGACAAAACCTTATGGTTCAGATAAAAGTGGCTGAATCATACATTCTATCTAAATCTTCATTAATTCTCTCACACAGATGTATTTCCATAAGCTGTCCAGTAGGCCTTTGAGCCAATAAAAAATAATTGAAGGAATTCTCAAGGATCTACGTGGATCCCCGCAGTGAGCTACTCAATGTGATTATTATTACAGCATCTCACACTTGGTGGAAAGGGTCACACCCTAATAATATTAATATTTAAAACAATGTGTTTTTCTGATCATGGCTGTACTTACTAAATACAGTCCTTAAACAGGCAAGTCTATGTACATGGGTTAATTCTCCAATGCGACGCATCCTTCTAAAACAGGGCTATATTTGGAGGTGAGCAGTCTTCATCCAGGTCACAGGTCCCGGGGACCTTGCTGTGTTTTTTATCACCAGGTCCCCAGTGCCGAGAATTGGGTCTGGTGTACTGCTGGCACTCAGTTAATAGTTGATCATTGACTGAATGCCTCTTTAAATTTCTTCTTTATAAAATGTTATTGCATGCTTTTCTTTTTTCTTTTGGGAACATTCTGTGTGGTTGTATAAGATACTGAAGTAAACATATAACTCTGTACAGGAGTCTTTCAAAGTAGTAAGTAATCCGTTGCACACGGGCCGAGGACCCTCCCAAATGCATTACTGAAGACAGATCTAATGAAGCTGATTACTGGGGGGCGGGGGGATCCACAGAATAAGTTCCCTTTTGTATAAGAGTAGTAAAGTCGTTTTTAAAACAACAAGCGTTCTAAATACCTAAAGAATGAGGAATCCCAATTTTCCTTGAATTGCTGCGTGGTGACCCCTTTGTTTCCCTGTGCCCTGCTTTGAGTCCAGGTGGGATCACAGGGCTCACTCCAGCTCTCCAAACCCTCAGTCCACCGGATCCGAGACGCGCGGCTGGGCTGGACAGCAGCTGTTGACAAGACTAAAGGTCTTGTATTCACCTCCTCACATTGGCACGTGTTACAGACCTAAACACGTTTCACAGACACTATCTCTGAGTCCTATCTTGCTCCGAAAACATTCTGAAGCAACTTACTGAAAACATACACGAAATTCAAACCTCTAGACCAGTGAGGCTGAGGACATGGCACGGGGGTTACGACCAAAGATAAAAGACTGCAGATAAGATCGACCACGCGGTCCTTACCGAGTTGGAATCCGGCCCGAAGTGACCAGGATGACGAAGCAGAAATGCGCTGTGATCGGTCCTGTGGTTCTCGCCGAGCAGAAAGGAAATGGATTCCCCAGAGGAGTCCCCAAAGCTGTTTTAACCTCCAGCTCCAGGTCCGAAGATGTAGGTCGCAGGTGGCTTTGGGTACCGGGACCAGGACAAGTGAGAGAGAGTGTTTCCTCAAACTTGGTTAAGAACACGAGAGGGCCAGCTGGAGAAACTGGGTGTTCAGGGCCCGTTCGGACAGGTGACCGTGAGTTCACTCCCTGCCACCCCCCACTGCTGTGCTCAGGGGCCAGGGGCCAGGCCTCCGAGCGAGGAGCCTGGTCGGGGTACTGCCAGAAGGAAGCAAAGACAGACCACAGAGGAAACGGGGTTGAAGAGTGGGGCAAGAAAAGAATGAGGATTAAAATGAGTCCCTTCCTTGTTACATTGTTGTGAGGGGGTCAGTTAATACAATAAAGGACTTAGAACGCTCAGGGGAGGCTCGTTATTAGTGATGATAATTTTATTTATTTATTTATTCATTTAAAAAATTTTTTTCTTTATTGATTTTAGAGAGAGAGGAAGGGAGAGGGAGAGAGAGATAGAAATATGGATGAGAGAGAACATCGATTGGCCGCCTCCTGCATGCCCCCCACTGGGGATCGGGCCCACAACATGGGCATGTGCCCTGACTGGGAATCAAACCGGAGACCTCTTGGTCCATGGGTCGACACTCAACCACTGAGACACACTGGCTGGGCTAGTAATAATAATTTTAAAAATCTAAGGTAAAGAGAGGGAAATGAAGTCAGGAGATGGCACAGAAGAGAAAGAATGCGGAGGGAGAGGCCTCGTCCTAGCCAGGCCAGGTGGTCAGGAGAACTGAGAGAATTCTCTGGAAAGACAGGAGATTCTGGTCAGAGGCGGAGATTCCCAAGTTCCTAAATTAAATTGTGGAGTGGACTTCAGACATGAGGGAAAAAGGAGAAAAGAAAATGCAGAGAGGAAGGAGGAAGACCAATAAAAAGTGAAATAAATTCAGGAGAGAAGAAGGTGGTTTCAGAAAAGGAGAGATTGGCCAACATTTTCGAATTCTCCAGAAAGGGCAAGTGAAATACTTTCTGGCAACGAGGAGGCAACCTCACGACGGGGTGTTTCGGGGTGAGTGGAGACTAGAAGACGGACCACAGTGGACGGAGGGATGGACAAGCAACGAGGACCAGGAAACAGCGAGGAGAACCACACACGACATTCTTCTTGTTGCCTCAGGAGGACAGGCAAAAGGACCCAGTTGAAATGACTTAGGCGAAAAGTTATCTATTGGCTCATGTGACTAAAATATCCCTGAGTGTTTCTGGCGTTAGTCACCGCTGGACTGGGCAGCACGGAGGATGTCACCGGATCCCAGTTCTCTGCGTCTCCTCTCATCCCCAGCTGGGCCTGCCCCCGGTATTAGCAGACAGCCCACGTCAGCTCCCACACCTGGGTCTTTCCAGCTCTGAGCCCCACGAAGAGGAAATCTACCTTCTCAATGACTCGAACACAAGCCCCAAGGTTGAGTCTCCTTGGTCCCCGTTGGCAGGATTTGGGTCACGGGTCCATGTCGGAATTGTTCAGAACTGCCCGTGTGAAAGGAGGGACTGGGTAGGCCAGGCTTCAGTCCCCAGGAAGCAGGAGAGAACGCTTCCTGGGAGGGAAATCGGACACCGACTGCAGGGGACGAGGAGATCCCTGCAGCAAAGACAGCGTCAGGCGTGACCGTGCTTACGAGCTGACATCTAGGAAGTTTGGCTGCAGAAGCGAGAAGAGAGAGCGAACTCTCCTTGGGGGAGTTGAGTGTGAGTCTCAGGAGAAAGAGACGCTGAGATGGAGCGTTGACATGTCAGAGGAGGGGGAGCGGGGAAATAAACCAGGGGGGAGAAGAAGATTGGATCAAGAGATCCGTGGGCAGAATTAGCTCTGAGCTGGGGGAGAGACCCCCTCCTCTGAGACCACACAGAAGGCTGGGTACCGACGTAAAGACGTGTTCAGATGGAGGGGCATCAGGTTCAGGACTTTATGCCACATGACCTCTGTTTATCTGTGACGGAGGGAGGAAGGCTGTGCACAGAGGTCAGGAAGAAAGAGTTGGCCGGGGACGTGGGAGGGTTTCTGCCAGAGAGCTGAGACACTCGGAGAAACTGCTGGATGACCCCATGAAATCTGAAAAGAACATAATTCCCAATTAAGTTTTCTTTTCGTAGAATGCCGTCAGAAAGCCCAATGAACGGACCAGAACACAGACATCAGCTCATCCCAGGGAGGCTTGGGATGAAGGGATGCTTACGGATCGAGATGTTTTAATCACTTCCTGGTCACATGGGGATTCTCTTAGGGAGAAATCTTGGCTGGAAAAAATGATCAATAAATTCACTTGGGATTCTGAGACCCCAAGCGCTCTGATCCACAAAAGACAAGGAGAACAGTATATTCTTTTTTTTTCTTTTTCTTTTTTTTATTGATTTTTAGAGAGAGTGGAAGGGAGAAGGAGAGATAGAGACATGGATGAGAGAGAACATCGACTGGCCGCCTCCTGCATGCCCCCCCACCGGGGATCGGGGCCACAACCTGGGCATGTGCCCTGACAAGGAATTGAAACTGGCGACCTCTTGGTGCATGGGTCAACGCTCAACCACTGAGCCACACCGGCCAGGCCAGAGTAGTATTTTCTTAAAGAATGAGGAAGAAATGAGGGGAAAAGAATGAGGGGAGAAAAGGGTACAAGGGAGACAGCCAGTTAAGGAAAGACTGCATTCTCTGTCATGTGATCTTCAAATCCTTAATGAAATTTCTAAACTTTAAAAATGACTGGTCAAAGCAGATTTTGTTTGTTTTCACGTATACTCAGGAAGGACCGTGTTCCCAAGCTGGGCGGATGCCAGCAGAACGGAGGCTGTGCTGTGGACGTGAGAGCCTGCGGCTGCCACCGTCTGGGGACGGCATTCCACAGATGCCGGGACAGGCCCGGAGATGGCTCCCCTGGAGATGGGCACACTGGAACTTCCTCGGAGGGCATGCTCACCCGTGCACATATGTGCTTTCCTGGCTACCCTCTTACGTGTCTTAAAATAACAGCAGAAAAGAGAAGTCGCACGGGTTAGCACGAAACCTCAAAGGAATTTTATTTACCACGGCCGAGGACCATTTCGTTCACAGAAACAATGATTGGGACTGGGCTGGATTAGCAAAATGCCCTCCTAGGGTTCGGCTCTTTGCCTTTTCATTGCAGTGCTCTCGGCGGGTTTTTTTAGTGGGTGGGTTGTCCTAGGCAACGAGGGAATGGGTGACGGTTGGAACTATTGGACATTCATCTACTGTACCGGCTCCCTTTCCAACAAGCATTGCTCCAAGGTTCCAAATTGCAAAAGAGTCACTTACTGGTGTCAGAAGGATGGACGACAACGATCGTTCCATGAACAATTTTGTTCACTTGAGAAAAATGATGGTATTCCTCCAACGTCCGTGCCAGCTCTTGCCTTTGGGGAGCAGACAGCACTATCACCCCAATTCTCCACAGTGTGATTTTATGCCCCTAAGACCTGTGAGGAGGCAGGGGAGGGTGCTAGCCTGATGCTTATCACTCATCAGATGAGTGACATGACCAAGGGCCACCTGTTCAGGAATTCAGAGCTTCTCAACCAGCTTTTGTGCAAACAGGAGCAAAGTGAGAGATACGTCGCCACAGCCCTCGGGGTGCAGTGCAGCACCCCTCCCCACAGCTCCACCCCACCCACACCCTCACACCCACTCTGTCCCACAGAGGCTGTCTGTCACGGTGCTAAGACAGGAAAGTGTGACCGAGGGGATACGAATCTGACTCCTCGTGTGCACCCAGTGTCACTCACCCTGCCATCTCTTCGAGAAAACCATGGGCTCCTGTTCTCATCCCTTCACTTCTTAGAAAGCAGCCGGGCTTGACTGACAGGTGCTCTCGTGATTCAACGCGTTCAAGATGTACTCAGCTCTACCAGGGGCCAGCCACCTTCTGGGCCAAGCTGAGGCTTCATCAACGCTGGGTGACGAAGAGTCAGAAGACACTGGTGGGAAAACTCCAGGGAATCTGTCTCCCAGCCCATCAGCATCTGTCTAGTCCAGAAAGACGCCCAGTCATCATGACTGACCTGAGCTCCGGTCTTACCCATCAGTGGTGGCAGAGGGTGGCAGTGGACTGACTGTGGCCCTTCAAATTCATGTGTTAAAACCAGATGCCAAGGTGATGGTAGGAGGTAGGGCCTTAGGGCGATGATTAGGTCATGAGGGAGAGCTTGGGGAGATAATTAGGTCATGAGGGCAGAGCTTGGGGAGATAATTAGGTCATGAGGGCAGAGCCTTGGGGAGATAATTAGGTCATGAGGGCAGAGCCTTGGGGAGATAATTAGGTCATGAGGGCAGAGCCTTCATGAACAGGATTAGTGTCCTTATAGAGTAGGCCTGAGAAAGGTCTCACTGTCCTGTCTCCATGTGAGGTTTCAGCGGGAAGACAGCCACCTCGGAAGCGGGCTCTCACCAGCCACCAAATCTGCCAGCACCTTGATCATGGACTTCCCAGCCTTCAGAACCGTGCGGAATAAATTTCTGTTGACTGCAAGCTCGCTGTCTGAGGTAGTTGCTTAGAGCAGCCTGACCAGGGAACACAAATTCCTCCCATCCCTCCAGACACACGCCCTTGCCGGGTGACGTGGTCTTCTCCAGCCTGGAGTCTGTTCCTCCGCCCCCTTGACTCTGGGCTATCTCTGTGACGTGCTCTAACCAATAGAGTGTGGCAGAGGTGGTGTGGCCAAAGTCCAGAGTCTAGAGGCCTTACAGTTCCTGTTTGCAGCCTCTGGGGGGCACTCCCACAGGCCACCAGGGCACCAAGATTTCCAGGAACGAGGATGTATTTGGAAAAGAGGCCCAACTGTCGAAGCGGAGATAGAAAATGGATGGAGCGGAACCAATGAGTCCAGGTGAAACTCGCCAACCCCCAGAACTGTGAGAAATTATGGTGACTCCTCAGTCGCCACGTGTGGGGGTATTTGTTACACGCAAGAGGCACCCATAAAGAATGCCAGGCGGAGTATCTGGGAGCTGCCATTGTTCCTGGTCTAACGGACCCCTTCAGGTAAGACATTTTCAGATTCTTTCTCCGTATCCTTGGGTCCTTAGATTTATTGACCTTCTCCGAAAGCCACTTCCAAAGGGGCAATCCAATATTTTGCTTTTGGAAACATTTCAATTATGTACTCCCCCCCCCCCCCCCCCCAATGGGAAAAACATGTATGCCTTAAGATTGTGCTTTTTGCCAGTGCAAAGGCTATGGGGAAAATGCACAGAATTTCCACAGGGCCCGGGAATTAGTTCAGCCAATCACTGCATTTCCCGCTTCTGTGTGACCCTCCCCCTCCTTCCAGGGAAAGGCTGCAAATAAAGGAGAAAGGTGGATTCGTTTTCTTTTACATAAAGTTGAGCTCATTTAAGAATCATTTTCCTTTGCGTATGTCTGGCGCATGCATCATATGTTAAGAACGATTTTCAAGAGTAGAAGAAGGGAGAGCAAGTTCTTAGGGAAACCTGTTTTCTGACATCACAGCAGAAGGCAGCCCAGCTCCTGGGCTGTGTTAAGTTATGTCGATCTAATTGCCCAGAGCAGGACTTCCAAAGCCACGTTTGCTGAAATGGGGGCCTTTGGGACCGTGTTTCCTGGAGACAAATGTTTTTCAAACATCTCATTTTATCATTTAGTTGTACCCAGACGCTGCAGAATATGAATATTTTAAGAATTCACCCACCGATCTGAAAAGAAATTGATGTCAAACATCCAGTTCCTGAAAGTCACCCGCACGAAGGTAATTTTTTGCACATTTCCATGTTCCTACCCTTCCTAGCTCACCCCACCCCCACCGCCTGAGCCTTTGAGCTCTTAAAACTGTCTGGAAACCAAACCATACTTTAAAAATTATTTTTATGGGGGAAAAATGAAAACACATTTCACTTTTCTTTCCATGAAATGGAGCACCTTCCCGTGGCTCCCACAGTTTGCCGGGGACCCGGAGTGGGTCGCGGGAATTCTCCTCGGCCCCTTACACACACGGAGAGACAAATGTCAGAAACCTTCATTGCTAACCCAGAATTCCTCCTCGAAGTTATCAGAACGCCTGCCCCAGTGGCCAGTCCAGCTCCACTTGGCTCTGGTCAACAGCCCTCATGAGCTTAAATATCTTTGTTTTAACTCTTTCGGAGCGCCTAGACCTGTTTCCCTCATCACTGGGGGCGGGGGGGGGGGGGGTGGCTGGTGCTTGTCAGAATAAATTACAATTCTTGGCAAGGGTTTGCGTCTCTTACCCTCTTAGGAACTAGAATATTGCCTTGTAAACAGTGCAGCCCGTCTGTTATTACTTAATATAAGGCCAAAATAAGGACACTGTTTTATAGGTTCTTTTAAGGTATACACATAGGATTTTCATCTTGGAACATATCAAAAGAGATTCCGTTTTTCCCAGCCACCAGTGGGCCGGTCCTGAGGACACCAGCCCAGCAGACTGACTGGCCAGAAACTCCATCCTCCAGGTCCCAGGGGAATTGTACTGCACATTCTCTTTGTCTCTGCTCTCCTCCCCCAAAATAAAAGGCTCACACACCTCCGACCTGAGCCAGGAAATCCCTGTCCGCATTCTTACGGCACAGTTCCATCTGGGGCCCAAAGAGGGGTGCGTGATGACGAACCCCTGAGGCAGGAGTAGCTGCAAGGCTCCTCGGCTCCATGAGGTACCTCAAGTTGACGCACACCTGAGCGCTGGCTCACCTGGTCCCAGCGCCATCACTGATCTCTGACCCCACCTGGCCTCTTCACCAAGTTGCTGAATCATTCAGGAAAAGGGGGCAGGTTGGATCATCGCCAAGCAATGATGTTCGGGCTAAGACAAGGGATGGCTGATACATTTCTGTAGGTCGAGACACGATTCTCCATGCCACTCCGTCGTCAGTCTCCGTCGTTGATGTCTTCAGGACCAGCACACCTCTGGGAGACTTTACCACGAACACTCAGGTGAGAGGAATGTGAGCCAGAACTGTATATTTGATATTTGAAAAGAATAAACATTGGTTGTCATGCCAATGGGTGTTCAGTGCATTTTTTTCCCCCCACTTAACGATGTTTATTGAGGAGACACCACATCTAAGTGGCTTGGTATGAATATGGGGTTCCTTGATGAGGGGTGTATTCACAGAATAAGTCCCTAATTACTGGGATTTTGTATCATATTAGTTTCAGGTGTCCATCACAGTGATTCGATATTTACGCAACTTACAAAATGATCACCACGATAAGTCTAGTCCGTCTCTGCACAAAGGTATAATGTCATTGACTGTATTCCCTGTACTGCGTGGTTTCATGAGGGTTTTTGAATCTTAGGCTTATTTGCTAGACTTCTGAGTGTCCACTATGGTGACATGGGCGTGGGGAAGTCAACCGTAACAGAGCAGAGGCGACATCCTGTGACCTGGACTCCAGCAGACATCATTTCAACAACAGCAACAACAACACACAAGATTCAGCAACGTAGCTGGTTCACGGGGGCGGGGCGGGGGGAGTGGTGAATTAAACGGGACACACTAGTTTTCTATTGTGCTCTCACATGACCACAAGTTGGTGGCTTAAAACACTACAGACTTAGTGTCTTCCAGTTCTGGAGGTCAAAGGCCAGAGGACATGGGTCTCACTGGACGAAAACAAGGAGAGACTCTGTGTCCTGGCCTTTTCGGATTTTGAGGGGCTGCCCACCACCCCTAGCTCACGACCCCCTGCTTCCTCTTCAAGGCCAGCAGGGGCCTTGCTACGATACTGACATTTCTGCTTAGTCCACATTTAAGGATTCTTGCGATGACGCTGGGTTCTTCTGGACAATCCAGGAAAACCTCCCTATGTTAAGGTCAACTGATGGGCAACCTTCATTCCATCAGCAGCCTTAATTCTCCTGTGTCATGTCACTGGGCATAGTCACAGGTTTCGGGGGTTGGTCTCTGTGGGGACCGTCGTTCTGTCTACACACAGGTATTCCATGGCAACAGGGGGTCCGTGGCAGAAAACAGGGAGGTGTTTGGTATCAGAGAACTTTGTCAGGAGGTCCAGCAAGTTCTCCAGGGTTAGACTCATGCATTAGAGGAAGGGACTCGGGTCCCAAATACTTGACCCCAGAGTCAGAGCCACACCAACAGCAAAGCTGACAAGGCTGAGCCACCTATGTGATTGACAGACATGAGGTCATCGTCTCCTAAAGACATTTCTGTCCCAGGGCTTGAAGGGAAACCAAACTCCAAAATGTGTGTCGGTCAAGTATTGAGCATTTTGGTTACTCCTTTGGGGACAATCAACTATGTGGCAGAGTCACAAGACCAGGTTGTAGGTTTCTGAAGTGACAGGGATGATTGGAGGGTGGGTCAGTGTCTAAACATATACACCTCTCCTCGGTCTCTTCTTCATTTCTTCACATGCCATTCAAATGCTTTCTTGTGTGGTTGGTCATTTCATTTTAAAATTGTCATGGACCCCAAGCATTAGAAGGGAAGAGTAGTTTGTTGAAGCTAGAAACAGAGGCATATTCTGATGGATTAAAGACCACAGCCAGCCTGGCCGGTGTGGCTCAGTGGTTGAGCATCGACCCATGCACCAAAAGGTCGCTGGTTCGATTCCCGGTCAGGACACATGCCCAGGTTGTGGGCCCCGATCCCCAGTGGAGGGCATGCAGGAGGCGGCCAATCGATGTTCTCTCTCATCGATGTCTCTATCTCTCTCCCTCTCCCTTCCTCTCTCTCTAAAAATCAATAAAGGGGGAAATTTTTTTTAATAATAATAAAATAAAGACCACAGCCTATTTTGAATAAACGATGACTCAGTCGTGGAGCAGATCCCTGCTGGGGACTTTCACGCCGTGCGTGTCATCCTCAGACTTGAGCTCCCAGGCCAACTGGGTGACTGACGGACCCAAACGAGCTCTCAGAGCCTCCACCAGGCCCCAGCCAGCGGTGATGATGGTCCCAGAATATCCAAGGAGAGACAAAGTCAAAAGAGCCACCATCTAAAAATAATGCCGCTGCATTCCCAGCTCCAATATCATCTCTATCTTTGAAATCAAGGGACCAGGAGAACAGAAGGAGCTGAGAACTTGATGAGAAGAGAGGGGACAAGAGAGGGTGCCGCAGGAAATCAGCACTGGCTGCGTTCTTTCCCGTGTGTTTCTACTTCTTTCCAAATTTCACAAGGAGGGAAAGAAGATCACCCCAAAGACTGTCTGCTTAGATAATAAATACAACTTTCTGTGCTATGTAGACTAAGTATAACTTTCTATGTTTTATACGCGATTCTTTTCTCTTTAAAAAATCATTATGTTTTAAAAATCTGTCTACCCTGAGCTAAAACCACAGTCAAATGGAAACCAAGTTTTCTGACCTGGTGACCTCATAGAAATCCTTTTTCTTTTCTCATGTTTGCCAACCATAAGATGGGAAGAATTTTTTTTTTCTTTATTGAGTTTACAGTGAGAGGAAGGGAGAGGGAGAGAGATAGAAACATCGATGAGAGAGAACATCGATTGGCCACCTCCTGCATGCCCCCCACTGGGAATCAGGCCCACAACCTGGGCATGTGTCCTGACCGGGAATCGAACCGGCGACCTCTTAGTGCATGGGTCGACGCTCAACCACTGAGCCACACCAGCCGGGCAAGATGGGAAGAATTTTAATACACCATGTTTACATGTTTGAGGACCACCATAAAAATATGGGAGTGTATTCTACTTTGAGATTGCAAAATAAAATGCTAATATTGTGTATAAAATATTATTTTGGACTTTCTCCTGTTTTTTTTGTCTTTCATAATTTCTAAATAAAAATTTAGCTTTTTTTTTTCATTATGCAAAACAGAAATAATTTCCCTAGCCTTAATGAGTAATTAATTTCCAAGCAGACTCTAACTGACAGCTGAAAGAATTGTCACCGTTCCTGCAGAGAAAATGCAAAACGATGCCGGGGTCTGTCTTCAGGTAGTGAGGGGCAAAGGCAGATACATTCTTGCGAGAACAAGAAGATGAGGTGGCCGCTAACACTGGCAACAGTGACAATCAAGTCCTCTCCATCCCCACACCCCACTGACATTTAGTCCAGTGCTTTGCCCTGCTGGGGGCTCAATAAATATTTGTGGGGTTGAGTAATAGTACGGTAAATTTATATGTTGCAATAATTTATGTGTCAATCCAAAAACTGTGTCCTAATAATTTTGAAGGGAAGTCACTGAGAACTGCCAGGCGATGAGCAACGGCGATAAATATAATTTGCCTTTTCCTAACTAAGAAATCCTCCTTCTCAAATGGCTTTGTTCAACATGAGACATGATATAGTGTTATGACACGCTCATCCATAATCAGCAACGAACTGTTCAGTTACAGGCATACAAATTAGACCTGCTGGGTGGAACTCTTAAGCCTCAACCTTTCACTGAAATCATATAATTTCTATGGCCAGGAAAGATTAATAATTCACCTTGAATAACTCAAATATAAAAAATTAGTCACCATTATAGTACCTACTCTTCTAATTATGCATTCTTCCAGGACGAACAGTAAGTTTGATTTACTGACAGAGAGCATATGGTTTGTTTTCGTGACATTTAGCAGAAATGTGCCATTAATCAGCCTTTTTTCCCCTAAATCTAAAAATTCATTCCGAAGAAACTCTTAATCACTGCGCATCATGGTTCTGCTACTACCTAATGTTCTGAATAATAAATACGATACTTATGGGTATTAATTATTAAATCCAGCTAGGAATCATAGCCTTCTTATGGCAAATAATAAAAGTAATTGCACATAATCGTGTTTAGTATCTACAACAGGAACTGAACATAAGAGTGCATTAATGCATGTAAAAATAGTCAATAACAGAGGTTTCAGATATCATGGTAAATGATGCTGAGAACTCCTCTAATAAGAGGAAGTGTTGGTCAATCCAATGAGCATGCAGTATCTCCCACCAGGAACCTAAATGCCCTTACTGATCCTTAGGGCCCTGCAGAGAAAGTATCTTCCAACCCCAAACTTTTATATCCTGACCTGGGGTGGGGGTGGATGAGGCCAGGATGGGATAAGATAATACAGTAGTTTTGGCTTTGGGGTCAGATGATGTTTTGCTTGAATTCTGGTTCCAGGTTTTAACTGTCTACTTGCTGTGTGGTCTAATGTTTAATTCTTACACTTTTCATAGTCCTTCTATTGGTGGCTCATCGTCGACATTTAAAAAATATAATAATCTAATCTCATTATAAAGATAGCTTTTGGGTTTCAATACAAAAGATATATATGAAATACAGTGAAAAGTGGCTAACATTTTATGAACAGAGACATCAATGACAGGATTGTCTATCGGAGACAACTAAATATCTAACAATGAGAAACTTGTAGAATAAATTATGATGTATCTATGTGATGAACTATCTTGTAACCATGGAAATGATATTTACAAAGACCTCTAATGATAAGAAAACAGGTTGAATAACTATATAGTTTAAAAACAATATATAGTCCGGCCGATGTGGCTCAGTGGTTGAGCGTCGACCCATGCACCAAGAGGTCGCCGGTTCGATTCCCGGTCAAGACACATGCCCAGGTTGTGGGCCCGATCCCCAGTGGGGGGCATGCAGGAGGCCGCCAATCGATGTTCTCTCTCATTGATGTTTCTATCTCTCTCTCCTTTTCACTTCCTCTCTCTCTAAAATCAATAAAGGAAAAAAAAAAAAAACTTAAAAAAAATAAAAACAATATATAGTGATTTTGTGCTTAAAAGGAGAGCATGAGATGTTATCCATTTGCAGATCCAGTGATGAAAACACGGCTTGTTCTCTGGGAAAAAGAAATTCGAACAGAAAGTCATGCATACAGCATAATTTTAAAAAAATTGAAAATAATTTCATGAAATAAGGGCTAAAAGAAAATAAATAATGCAACATGTCAACATTGCTTATCATTTAGTGAAGAAATTACAGATTACTATAAATTTGTTTTACCATACATGTATTTTTATAATCAGAAAAATATCCTTTTAAAATGTCTCCATTCGTTTTCCAGAGACACCTCATTCAGCCATACGTAATATAATTTGAATCTTCTGAACTTTCTATTAATGGAACGCACGTGGACTTGAGATAGAATGCTTAGCAAGGCGACAGCCAAGTTGTTAAATATAAATTAGCACTTGGGTAAGTGGTTTAGAATTTGATATTTATAAACTGAACAATTAGAAGCATTTAATATCCACCACAGACCTGAAGTTATTTTTTAAAACAGCCTCAAGACCAATTATATTTTGGATGTAGATGAATGTTTGAAAGTCTGCTGGTGTACCTCGTGTCCTGTATAAAACAAAACGTATGCGCTGTTAGATGAATGGGAACGAAGATGATGAGGAGCTTTGCCAACGACGACGTTCTGTGCTTGTATCTCTGTGTGATGAAGAAGCCTGAGGAGCTGAATGTGACTCCAACACCTGTGCCAGCACCCTCTGCTCTGAGTTAGTCTCTCAGCTCATCGGTTTATGGCGCATTAATGCATATATTTCCCTTCCTCTCACTTCTTGTCTCTTTTCTTCTCCAGAATGTTCCAGAGAGTTCCCACCCATCCACTCCTTCAGAAGTGCTTATGATTCAAGATGACATCGAAACATGTGATTAACAGCAAATATATAGGAAAATGTCACCTGGCCGGTGTGGCTCAGTGGTTGAGCATCGACCCATGCACCAAGAGGTCGCCGGTTCGTTCCTGGTCAGGGCACATGCCCAGGTTATGGACCTGATCCCCAGTGGGGCATGTAGGAGGCGGCCAATCGATGTTTCTATCTCTCTCCCTCTCCCTTCCTCTCTCTCTAAACAATAAAGAAAAAGAAAAAAGAAAGAAAAGAAAAATGTCTACTGGCATGCACACAGACTCTGCACACTGAAAATTCCAGTGAGACAATGTGGCGTCTATTAAATGTCCCACCCTTGCAGGTGGCTGCCATGGGGATGCTCGGCTCCCTCTGCCGGCCCCTCTGCAGTCTTGGTCCCTCCGGCTGCTTCCAGGGCCCCCTCCCACACGCCAGGAACTCAACCAAGGGAACTGAGTCAAACCATTTGTCCATGACCTTGGCCGCTTCAGCTTCTGTGTCCCCAAGGTTTATTCTGCACCTTGTCAAGGGCCGCTGAAAAGGAATAACAACAAACCCTCTGCAGTCCTCCTGTCGGGACTGCCAAGGTTTGCTGTCTTTGCCTACCCCTCACTGGTCCCCTGAGAACGCGGGAAAGAAAACACTCCTCTCCTCTGAAAGTTGGGGCAGGTGGCAAAACCTGCCTAGGTCTCCCCCTACTGGCAGAGTCAACTCATTTCTTCTGAGATAAACATTCCTTTTGTTTTCGTCACTGGTTGTTTCATAAAATGCAGGAGATAAATAATCTCCAGAATATGAAACCTAGACCAAATTCTTTATGAAAATAGTATGGAACCCAAGGGACACTCTTAATGCGACTTCTGGTTCCACAGTAAGTCAACATCACCACGTCAGTGAGGGCAGAAGCCACAGTAAACTCCAAACGTGACCCCAAAGACATCTGAATTATTGGTCGCTAGTTATGTGGATGAAGTCATAAATGCCATAATAGCAAACATTTTGAAATTTGTTCTCCCGACACCACTGCCAGGGAGATGTCCTGGATTCATTTAGTACGTACTGTCTATCTACGACAGTTAGAGACACCGAGGCTCCGTAACGTAGCTGGTACACGGCGAGCCTGGGACTCGAACTCTGTCTGTCTGAATTCCCAGTCCTGGGCTCTGCTCTGCTCTGTGCTGACAGTCACATCTCCCCACCATCTGCCCCCGAGCCCCCTGTACAAATACCGACCGCAGCTTGGACGGTTGACCCAGACCTCACGGCTTTGTGCGTTTTTTGTTTGTTTGTTTGTTTGTTTGTTTGTTTTTTCTGTTCTAATAATTCCTGTTCCTCCTTTAAGCTCATCTCAGCCTTTGCTTCTTTGAGGCACATGAATGGATGAATGAATGAACAAACAAATGGATGAATGAATGAACAAATGGATGGATGAATGAACAGATGCCTGGATGGATGGATGGCTGGATGAATGAATGAATGAATGGATGAATAAATGAGCAAATGAATGAATGGATGGATGAATGAATAAACGAATGGACGAATTACGACTAGACAAATGGATGGATAGATGAATGGATGGATGGATGGATGGATGGATGGATGGATGAACTAACCTCACTCAAACAAGCTACGTTTCTAATGTCAGTTTTTCTGTCACTTCTGCCTCATCTAAAACCCTGACTCGCGTGTTTCTGACACCGCTATGGTTACTTCGCCCTGCTCCTGATGTCTGGTGCGTCCTTGCTGTCAGCCTTTTCAGACCTGGTGGCATCCTGAGGACCATATCTGTAGCTCTTGCATCTAAACCGAAAGAAAATAAACTTTTTGCCATGTTACGGTCGGTGCCATTAAACTGATGGGGAAAAAGAATTAGAGGGGCCCCCTCTCTGGGGTTATGCCCTAGACACAACTCTCCCCAAATAAAGTGTAAGAAAATGTATTTATGTTCTAACCGGCCACCTTCGGAGAAATCTGTCTGTTCCGTAGATGAAGAGAATTGCAGTTGGAGGAAGAAGCCTCACTTGAAATGTTAAGTGTGGCTCTCTCACTGGGCTAATATCTGGTATGTTATTGATCTCAGTGAAACACACCAAGCCAGATGAAAATTTCTATTTAGAGGTAATATGCTACCAACTTTGTTGTACGGAGAAAAAGCACCCAAGGTGAATTCCTTCTTTCCTCCAATTGTATTTCAAAACTCTTTTATAAATATGTAAAAGTTATGAACACAATAATCTTTATTAAACATAACACAGAAAGATTACTTTTGATCCTATTAACCTATGCATTATTAAAAACAAAAGCCTTCTAACATTGTCACCGGACTGAAAATATCTTACAAGTCTCTGCTTAGCTTATGCGTTTTACTAACTACCTTGTAGCCACAGGCTGTGATTTGCTACAGTGCCTAGAACACACTGTTTTATCAGTTCAGTGACCCAGTAAAAGTAGATACATACAAAGCCGATCCCTGAGAATATCTGTGATGGTGATTAATTGCCGAGCATGGCATCTCAGAAGCGCGTAAACGAGAAACTGAAGCACGTATCCCATGATTAACATTCCCCTGTGAAGTGAGAGGTACGGAGAGCAGGGAGGCTGGGTCAGACAAGTGATGAATCAGCTATGGGAAAATAGGGAGGCATTACCATAAGCCTTAAGCTCCCCTTCTAACACAATGAATGCAGAATAATAATGCCGTATTTGTTATTATAATGACGGTCCTTATAAATTATAGATCAATTCAGAAAAGAGCACTTTTATATTTCTCAATAAATGGAGACAGTATATCCACAGCAATAATCCAAAGGGTGCACCGGACGCCCCAGTGGAAGCTGGAACCCTGAAATACAGCTCTGTGTGTATTCATTCAAGGTTGGAACGATTCCTACCTTTTCCATACGCCAGAGGACCACTGCGTTCAGTTTCCTTAAGCTTCTGTAACAATGCATTTGCTGCTTTGTCTCTGGATGTCAGCCAGGAGGCCCCCTGCCCACGATGCCGTACACACGGTAAAACAACCGAGGTCAGAGAAGCACCTCGGATTTCTCGTGAAAGAACAGGTAGCGTGGTGAGTGCGTCCAGATCCTCTCCGTTTCCAGGTCACCTCTTACCTCCCCCACGACCTTCTCACCCCCTGAAACGCCAGTTCCTTTGTACTTGTATTTCCGATCATGCCACAGACAGCGCTGTGTGCGTGGTGTCCATCTGGACAATTTTAAGTGACTGCGGGCCTGTTCTGAGATGCAGAACAGAAGGGGGACAGAAGCATCAGGCAGGAAAATAAAAGAAGGACGCAGTAGCCTGGATGGATACCGGCGTCACCTCTGTCCTTCCCCAAATACACAGATTCCCACGCACAAGCCCAGGCCCACTGAGTCCACACGTCTGCACGGTGGGGAACAACTGCCTTGAATGTGGGTTCCAGGTGGTCCTCACCTGCCGCCGAGAACGAGAACTGTTGGTCTGGTACCTAATCCCTCTTCTCCTGGCCCAGTGTGCTGTAAAGATATCACACTTTCTGTTTTCTACTTCTCAAAGGGTACTCATGTGATTGATATGTATTTTAACAGATGTACACATATCCTTTACCTGTTATCTCATTTGAGCAATGGATATGTAACACATTGTATTCAACAAATTGTTACTTTGGTGGAACACTGA
This sequence comes from Tadarida brasiliensis, assembly GCA_030848825.1. Classification (NCBI taxonomy): domain Eukaryota; kingdom Metazoa; phylum Chordata; class Mammalia; order Chiroptera; family Molossidae; genus Tadarida; species Tadarida brasiliensis. Next base: position 24,919,471 of record CM061278.1, on the reverse strand, counting down.
CCTGGGAGCTCCCTTCACTATCAACTCTCCTTCTAAGTGGGCCCCTTACCTAGCAGGGTCCCCGTGTATCATCCCGTCTGCGCACCCCAACCTCGAAGGAAGGCAAGAGAAGTGCATCTAATCGGCGTGTGCACAAGGGCTGGGGTTCGAGCCCAAGCAAAGAGCAGACTTTCCTCCAAAGCACCTCTAACTGGTTCACAGATGGAAGGAAACAAGGAAAGAAGTTCCCTTGAGACAGACACAAAACGTCAAACGCTTCCAGGCTAAAGTGATTCAAGTGACACGTGAACAAAAAAGGGCTCTCAACACGAAGTGCAATGAAAACAACTCACACACAAAGAGCATCAAACGGTCAAGACGTACAGGTGGAGAATGTCCTCAGATTCCCCACAACTCCCTCTGTGTCCTGGGAGTCATTTTAAGGCCACGTTGGGGTCTCTTCTTCCTTTTTCCAAGTGAAGATAAACCCGTTCACCTTGACAAAAACCATCAACTCTTTCCTCTTGGAAGAAATGAAAGAAGGCACACAGAGAAGGGAAAGAGGGAGGGAGGGGGAAGAGAAAGGGTAACACTAGATTTTGAATAAAATTCATTAAAAGTGTGTGTTACGTCGCACAGAGTGTAAATGTCTCGTTGGATCTTAAGTTGTATTTTTTTTTTTTGGTCATTGCCTAGTATTCCTTTCATTTCTATTAACATTTTGTTATTTTTCAAATATGTTTGGATCCTTTTTATATTAGCAAAAGAGAGATATAATACTACAGTAATCATGGACTTTTATAGATGTAGCAAGATGGGATTATTATCCGTTTTATAGATGAGAACACTGACGCACAGGAAAACTAAGTAATCTGCCCAAAACACAAAAGAAAACTAGCAACAAAACTTCAGAAATATAGAGAATAGATCCCAAAGTTCAGATATGTAGAAATAAGAGTTCCCAAGGCAAAGATCAGAGACACCAGAAGGTAACAAATAAATAATAGATCTATGATACACAATCTGTATATCACATCATGTGCCCACCACCCCAAGGCAAGGCTTCTTCCCTCACCATATCCTGACCCCCTTTGCCCTTTACTACCCCCGGCCCCTTCCCTCTGCTAGTCCCCGTACTGTTGTCTATGAGCTTTTATTTGTTCATTTGTTACTTTCCGTTATATACCCCACCTATGAGTGAACATTATATTTGTAAATGGAAACAAACTCAAAATTATAAAGCGACGCATTCTGCATAGATTAACTCTGAGTCACACCTGAAGCCTCTTCACAGAGCTTTGCCATCACCTCCCCTTTCTCATCAACAGGAAGAGTTTTGTTCCAGATTTTCCTTCGTCTCCAAGTCATCCCCTCAGTGGAGAAAGGGTGAGGTGTACCCCGGGGCAAACGGGGAAAGCTGGCTTCTGGATGGGAAGGAGTGTTCACCTGGCCACGTGGCAGGGAAGAGTCCCCAGGCACCCAGTGCCAGCACCGAGATACATATGTACACACATATGAACATATGTACACACATATGTACATATGTATACATATGTACATGTGTACACACATACGTGTTCTTCAGATCGCAAAAGTAGGGCTGCATTCTCTTGAAGTCCATGCTGATCAAATGGCAGTCACCAATAAATTGATACAAAACGATGCTCCCTTTTTCTTCTCTGGAGTGAAAGCTTTTGTCTGTGGAACACATAGGAAGCAATGGTGTCAGAAACAAAAGAAAATGTAAAATATAACCATCACGAGAACAACTAGCATTCATAGAGCACTGCCTAAGCACCAAGCATACAGTGTCTCATCTAACGTGTGTTTTAAATACATCATCTCATTTAGCCCTAGGAGACAGGTGTTACTTTCTTTTACTTTACTTTATTGTTGACAGTGTTACAGATGTCTCCCATTTTCTCCCTTTTGCGCCTCTCCACCCAACCCCCACCCCACCCCAGGCCTTCCCCATGCAGAGATAAGTATTATGATTTCCACTGTCCTGTGGAGGAAACTGAGGCATGGACAGATTAAATCTCTGGTTGGACCTCATCGGACCCATTGTGACTGGTCCCAGGCCTGTTGGACTCCTATCAGTCACGTGGCTGAATTTCCCCTCTGTGGTGTGAATTTCCTCAAGGATTTCGTAGGTTTCGATAGATTTCTCAAGAGCTACTGTCCCGGAAAAGGAGATGGGGACGGATTCTTCTTGATTCTACTGGGGTTCTACTTCCAGAGGAAACCCAAGTGTCTGGGAGCACAGGGAGGAAGGGGGCCCTAAAGGATCACGGGCACAGCTATCGAGAGTCAGATGGCCGACCTCCGCACAGCTGTAACCAGCTGGCTCTGCGGCTGCGTGTATGACAACGGTGTGGCAAGGTCTGACTGCTCTGAGTTGGCTCAGCCCACCTGCCTTCAGGCTTCCGGGCACAGCCTCCCACACTGGAAGTAACACGCTCCTTCCTGGGGCTGAGGGTTATCATGCAGATGGTCAGTTTTCCCACTTCACGTTGTGTATGTGTCCCCAGGGAGGTGACCTGATACTGTCCGATGGCTGCTCCCAGCCTGTTCTCGACCCTGTGCGGGGACGCCACCTCGGAGGAAGCTCTGCCCTTGGGTAGGATGTCTCATTGGAGTCCGGGCCGCCGGCTCACCTGCCCCCTACCTGGCTCGCTCTTCGGAGAAGTTGTGGGCAAAGGGACCCTTCGCGAAGTTCTGTTTTTTAAGATTTTGGAAATTTATTCTCTTTTTTTGTTTTTTGCACATTGTGCTAACTTTCCCAAATGAACCAATATTACTTTTACAATGAGAAAAGGGCTGCTTGTAAATTGTATTTTTTATTTAGGTATGGTTGGTATACAATCTCATATTGGCTGTGTTGGGTTCAGGCGGACAGTAGAGTAATTGATGTAATGTGACAGCGAGATAACCAGAGACGCACGGCCGGATTGTAAAGGAGCACTTTATTTCGCCGGCGGGCTGCGGAGGACAGAGTCTCCCCTCAGATCAACAGCCCCCGATTCTTCTTACTCGTCCCATTTTAAAGACAGAAGCCCCCTCCTCCTCTTGCCCCCCTCCCCTCAGGGAACCAGTACAATAGTGGGAGCGACAGAGACTACAGAAGTCAAAATTAGCATTATTCACCAACAGCACTCAAGTACTTGCAAACGCTTGCAAATACCTGTACTCAGGAAACAGCAAATGCCTCCCAATACATGGGGCAACTATAACCTTAGGCAAAATTCCTTTATGTTTAGGGGTCATTAACCTATTATTGGAAGAATATCGAGGAAGGTCTATTGATGATAAAAATGGAATCATTTAGTCGCCTTAACCAAGGGGCCTACATAGAATGGAATCTAGTTGCCTCAGCCTTGGGGCCCAGATCATAATTTGGTATTTTTATACTTACACTACACTCATTCTAGTCACCACCTGTCACCATCTGAGCGTATCACAGTGCTATTGAGTATATTCCCCTTCGAAAGGGCTCTTTTTAAAACATTTTAAATTACGTCTCCTTTATCATCGCTCAGCTATCATGATATTTGTTACTTACATTACATTTTACTCGTTTCAGCAGCTGTGCAAATACTGGTGAAGGAGAAGGGCATGCTCTCAGAATGCCTGAGGACCAGATACAGTTACCATACCGAGAAAATGTATTTCTGAAGATGAACAAGTAGCAATGCAAAGGAAGTGATCATTCTGAGACACCCCCACCTGTCACAGCTCTCTGGAGGGAGGTCTCCCATTCATACCAGGCTCATAGCTGTAAACAGGGAGGCTGATGAAAATTAATGGCAAAAGTAATCTGCTGGAATTTTACAAGTATGTTTCCTGTAAAAGCGGCCTGCAAGGACTTTTTCGACTCTCATCTTCCCGAGTTGATGAATTTACATCCAAATCAGCTTGTTCTGCAGGCTGAATGTCCCTACAAGGACGCGAGTTCAGAAAATATGCAATTGAATGGCACTCATTCAATGGTGCTCTCTAGACTTGAATGTGTGAAAGAAATGTAATTAGTTGTTTAGTATTTAAGCAGTGATTTCTCAGGTAAAGGTTTTGTCCAAATGCACTGAAAAGTCACATGAAGGTGCTACATGGCGTCATCTGATTATTTTTAAAAAATCATATTGGAAATAGTCTAGAAAAGTAATGAGAGTGGCCTCGGGGACTGAGTGGTGTCCTATGAAGACCGTGGTCCCTCAGCCTGAGATGACGAAGGTTAGAACTCAAGACTGAATAAAGAAAAATGACAAATATTTGAAACTTGAAGAAAATAGCCAGAGACATAAACCAAAAGGAAACACTACTTTACTGACAGAGTGTAAACATGCAGGTTGTTTTTTAAGAAACTGGGTACACTGAAATTAAATATCGGTATGCCATGTTTTATAAAAGCAATGTCCAGGAGATCATAAATTGCATTGGGGGAAATATGTCCCATTAAATGTACTAGGGGGACCTGGCTATCTGAACTTAAACTTGGCTTACATTTCTAAAGGCTTTTAATTTTCTTCAAAATCATCAATTTTGCAAGTGTTAGATTTTGTACATGAATGTCTCCAAATGAGGCATTACTATAGATTTAACGGCTTGTAGAAAGTCAGGTAACAATCAGTTCCTAATAGGTGATGAGGAAGAGGGGTCGGGGGAATTTCTTTAATTTTTGGATGTAGCTGTCTTGCAGAAGAATACCCTCTCAGCTTTAAGTTATTAAGGAAACCAGAGTCCTGAACCAGTATGGTGCTGAAAACCTTTACTGTCTAGCTTGAAGCGGATTCTCAGCTCTGTTGTTTTCATGCAAAGTAAGGAGAAGAAGGAGTGATCCGTGGCCGGAGGTGCTCGCAATGGGCAGGTGACCTTCTCCCGGTTGGCTGTGGAATCAGGCGTGGTCGCACAACCACGGACCCAGAAATGAGAGGACAGAGCATCCGCCTTTCGTTTACTGCACTCCGGGTCCGGGTCCAAGGGAAAGGGTTCCGCCAACTCACATCAGTTCAGAAGGCGGCTTCTGTAAGATAGGTCCATTTATTCCCTTTTCTAAAATGTCAAAACTGTATATATTTCCAAAGATACCCTGTGCCAGACACCACGCGGGTTTCTTTGCTGTAACTGTCATAACAGCCCCAGGAGGTGAGCTGGGACGACTTCCTTTGACAGAAAAGTGAGGATTAATGGGGTTAAGTCTGTGCTGTTAGGATGGGACTAAATGGGGTTTATGTGTTTCCAGAACTCATGCTATTTTTTAAAGTGTGGCCTTCAGACCTGCTGGATAAAAAACTCCTAGTTTTTCTCTCCCCCCCCCCCAAAATTTGTTTTCTTTATTGATTCTAGAGAGAGAGGAGGTGAGAGGGAGAGAGAGATAGAAACATCGATGAGAGAGAACATCGATTGGCCGCCTCCTGCATGCCCCCCACTAGGGATCGGACCCACAACCTGGGCATGTGCCCTGACCGGGAATTGAAACGGCGGCCCCCTGCTCCGAGGCTACAAGCCTGTAGCGTGTCTCTGTACAAACATGAGATTAAATCACGCACAAGACAAAAACGATGCCTTCAAGAGACGCAGTAAACACGAGATGGGTGCTGCGGCTGCCTGCATAAGGCAGCTGCCCTTCACAGCTAACATTTGTTAATAACTAGAAGGAATGTGCTCTAAAATGATGATAAAAAGTATCATATGGTAAATACATAAACTGGTAACAGTCATGTACTATAATTATGGAGTATTATGGACTGAACGTAATTGCATGCACTGTGCTTTGTAAGATGGGCAGTGCTGGAGGTTCGTTGACACCAGCATCACAGAGAAGTGATGGGAAGACACAGGCAGAGATCAGGGTGATGTGGTCCCCAGTCACGGGGAGCCCGAGGAATGCTGCGCAGCCACCAGAAGGTAGAAAAGGCAAGGAACCCCCCCCCTGCCGAATCTCTGAGGGGGTGCAGCCCTGCTGACGCCTTGCTCCTAGACTTCTGGCCTGGGAGAGAATACGTGTCTGTTGTTTTAAGCTACCGAATTAGTGGTACTGTGTTACGGCCCCTCTGGGAAACTCTTACAAGGAGTTAATGGAAGGGTCAGTCTGTATATAATAAACGAATCCCCTGACAACAGATAGAACAAATAAACGATGCCGCTCATTTCAACAAATGTTTATTGAGTCATGACTGTTGCTGCCCCACGTTAGAAGTTTTACGGTGAATGAAACAATTCCTGCCTTCAGGAGATCACGATATGGTGAGAGAAGACAGAGCATTTGGACAGATCATTGTAATGGGAGGCCATGTGACCAACCGTTCATCGGAGTACAAGTGTAGGCTTCCAGTGAAACGGAACAACTGCTGTCTGTACATGAAGGAAGCCTTGCTGACCTCATTGGGAGGTGACAGGATTGGGATTGGACACTGAGGCATGGACGCTGAGGAGCACGGGTCCCAGTGCAGGGACACGTCCTATAGAGAAGACACCCCCTCCTCCAGCCAGAACACAACATTGCAGGGAGTTCTGAACACCGTGAGGAACCCAGACGTTACTCTGTGTGCTATGGGGAGGCAAATGTGTGATATCTAGCAGAATCCTGGCAATAGAAACCTGAAGTTCAAGAAAGAGTCACTCTCCAAAAAATAATAGAGTAATGAGTTCATCAAAACAACAAGAAAACTAACAGTGAGTACATTAATATGGAATGAGAAGGGGCCGGAGAACCCAGACTCCTGTGTAGTAGATCCTATTGGTTCCTCACCCAGTATTCACTCCTAACCCCTTCCTTTCTGGCAGAGTCCCCTAAGAGGCAGGAGGAGTTTGTCCCTTTGCACAGAATCATGTCTGAGGACCTGAGAGGACACAGAGGAAAAGAATGGCCGAGAAGATTCTGATCCACCTTCCAGAACACAGAACCAACCGCTTGTTTTGTAAACTTGTCAACAATCCTGCTGTTTAAGTCAGATTAAAATCGGGTTTCTGATACTTTGAGCTAAAATCACCAAACCTAAACACAGTCCCTGCAGATATCTCCGAACTCCAAAATTGCAGGACACACCTGAACATTGACTCTGGAATTAAGGAGTTAAAATAACCCAGTCAAAAAGGCTGCCAAAAACTATTAGCATATTTAATTAGTATTATGCAATTACAGATAGTATAACCGTTAGAGATAGTATGCTACATTTGTATAGTACTGGGTACGTACACACTAACACCTAATTATGCCATTTGAGTCTCACAGCTTTTGGAAACAGGCAATGTGGGCATTATTTCTTCCATTTTCCAGTGAGGGAAGTGGTCATTCCGCCTGAAATCCTTTGTGAAATGAGAAATGATTCCTATAATAAATCCGACTCTGCTTGTCAGATTCCACTTGGCTTTGCAGATAGTATGTGTTCACTGTATATTTGCATATCTTAAATTTATAGCACCCACTGAGATAATTTTGAAGGCAGAAAGAAATTATGATGTTCCGACACTAGCCAGTATAAAATACTCCGGCAAGGTTTGACCCAAAGACAGGCAAAGAATTGCAAGGTTTGTTTACGTTAAATGCTCAGTGGGCTTGAAGAATGGCCGTGGTCTTTCGTGGTGCTTAGTCCCTCTTTGCTTTCTGGGGAGAGGTCAGAGAGAGAGGAAGCAGTTCAAGGCATTTTTCTTCTAATCCAGCCCAGTGCCAGGAGCACAAGTAAGCCCGCTCTTGTTATTTCACTGGCGATAAATTTAAGTGCTGAGCCATTTCACGTGAAATGAGCATTTAAGAGCATGTCACCCATTTTAAATCATCTGTTTATGATGGTTCTTTACTGTTTCAGATATTAATTGTAAAGGTAAACATTAGTTTTAACGGCTAGATCTTCCTTTCCCGTTTTTCTTAGTTGAACTCCATCAACTCTGACAAGCCAACTTTCAGAAAAACATATTGTTCTAACATGTCTGCTAGATTAGCTCGTTGTCGGGACTGAACTTGAAAGACTGTTTTAACTGTTACACCAACAGATGGGACTGCGGTGAGATGCTGGGAGAGGCTCTCGGAACACAAGCCGTGTGTTGTGTTGTCTTAATAAGACCTGTTTGGGAATGATTCTTCTTTCGAGCCCTTGCCCCAAAGGAGACTCGTGTTCTCTGTGTACACAAAGTGTGGAAATTCTCAACCCAAACAATAGCCTCTAGTGGAAAGGTGTTACACAACTCTAAAAAAAAAGTTATTCCAAGTGTGTGTTCATACCACCAAGAGTCTACATGGATCTCGAAAGGAAAGTTGCTCTCCTGAAGCCTGACTTTTGCAAGTATTTGCCAAGACTTTTTATGTTAAAAAAAAAAAGAGGAATAAGAAGTTTTAAGGATGGAAAAGAGTGTACAGGAGAAAGACACTGAAAATGATGGGAACACGCCCAGCCGGTGTGGCTCAGTGGTTGAGCGTGGACCCACGCACCAAGAGGTCACTGGTTCGATTCCCAGTCAGGGCACATGCCCAGGTTGTGGGCCCGATCCCCAGTGGGGGCATGCAGGAGGCAGCCAGTCGATGTTCTCTCGCATTGATGTTTCTATTTCTCTCTCTCCCTCTCCCTTCCTCTCTCTCTAAAATCAAATATCTTTTAAAAAATGAAGGGAACATGAAATTCCTCCAGTGCTTAGTTCCTCTGGGTACTTCTCTGTCTTCATAGTTTTAATAATCCAGTATCAGGACTAAGCAGACTTTGAGCCTAAGGGCTTTGGAGTCCACAAATCAGGTATTCATTCATCAGGTATTTCTTAAGCACCTGCCCTGTGCCGGGCGTTGTAGTGGGGTGCAATACGAGCAAAAGCGGGCGGTGCTCCAGTCTCCCTGAGTTCACACTCAAGGAACGAAAACTCCTTGTTGTACAACCCTGTAGGGCATGAGCCCTGCGGGTCACCTGGTGCTTTAAGGTTCTGTGAACCTTCTGTTTTCGTGTTGGTTTTTCCTCCCCGGGCTCTGACATCCACCGCCTGGGTTGTTCTTGTGGATGTCCATCGACCCCATTTGCATCATGGATTCTCATCTCTTAATTCTCTACCCACGGCTCCTGAACACATTCTTCGTATTTGCCCCATCGGGATATCCATTTTCCACCCACATATCATTCTGAGAGTGTTAGTCCTCCCTTGATCTTCCTCCCAGCCAGCAGACATTAGGGTAAAGCTCATTCCCAAATAAAACAGCTGAAAAACACCAGGGACATGTTAACTTGGAATTCTATGCCTTCCCACTTTACAACTTGATCCTGCCCTTCATTTTACGTTAAATGATTGAGACTAAAAGACCGGCTATGAGTACCATCTGCTTCCGTCCCTCTACCTTTTCAGATCATTAATGAAGACAATAAAACAGAGTTCTCATGAGAAAATCAGCCATTATGAAGAGGAAATCAGAATACCACTGTACATACGCATTTTCTACTTCCTATGGGTAAAATATTCTGGATGTAATAAATGCCATATTTTCACTCCAGAAGAGATACTTCGTGAAAGGCACCTGCCGTGGTTCCCAGTAAACTCAGCTTTCAAGGACCACGGCGTTCGTGTAGAAGTGGAGATGCGTGTGAGATGGGGGCTGAGGTGTGCATGAGAGAGGGAGTTTCGCGTGTTCATTTATGTGGTATTCCCTGTGTGCCGGAGACACTGCTGGGCACCTGGGGTCGGGGCTCACTGGCATTTCTGGGAGCGCAGCACAGAAAGCTTGCAGAGGGCGCTTGGCGGTGCAATGCTAAATTTCATTTTCTCTGATACGTTTCAGTGGAGTTTGTTTAGCTATTTGATTAAAGCATAAAATATTCTTTCAAATTGTATTTGTCCACGACAGTTGACATCCGATATCGTTCTGTATTAGTTTCAGGTGTCCTGCACGGTGGTGAGACAATCCGATCCTTTCCAAAGTGATCCCTCCCCCCCCCGATATTTCTAGTACCCACCTGGCCCTGTGCACAGTGATGACGATATCATTGGCTCTGTTCCCTAAGGCACGCCATGTTTTACGTGGGACACCCTACGAGATTGCAGCCGGCCAGGCTTTATTGGGTGGTAAGTCTGTATCTGATTCATAACTCATTCAAAGGCAAGCTGGTGGGAGGCAGGAGGGAGGCAGACACTGTGGATGAGAAAGGAAACTCTGCTTTAACTTATTGTTAAAAAAAAAAAAAAAAAAAGGGGGTTTACTTTAGTGTTGAGAAGAAACGCTAATTGCAATACGTTAGTACCAGCCCCGAGTAGTTTTCTCAATTCTAACTAGAGGTGCTGAGCCTGTACCTGATCCAAAGCCGGCTTCTCCGTTCACTTGTCAATCAGATGAGTGGCCCCACCTCACCGGGGTGCTTCACACAAAACTGATGTTTTTGTTAACAGGGGAGCTAATTATTATGCTCCTTTCTTGCCTTAAATGTCTCGAATTCTTCTACTTCCTCATGCCTGGGGCACAGCGAATAACAAAACCAAACGCAGGCGTCCTGTGAGTTACGCGAGGGAAATAACCCAGCCGTGTTTTAGTGGGTTATTGTTTGTCATCAAATAAACATGAAGGACCCGCTGCCCTACCTGATGAGACACGACAATTTAACGTGGTGTTTTCCATCGCGGCGGCGTGATCATAAACATATTAGCGAGTCCCGCAGTGTGACCCGCAGCAGATGTAGAAGGAGAAGCGTTGACAAGTTTCATTAGGTATCTGGGCCTGTGTTTCCCATCACATCGGAGTCCCATTGCTCTGAAACCGCCCAAGCTCCTGGTCCCTCTGCAAAGTGTTTGCCACGAAAACATTCCCGTGTTTCATGCTTTGACTGGATAAACAGACCTGGCACCCTTCAACCCACTTGGGGGGGGGGAAATCTACTTTACGAGGCCAATTCTTCACAGAAGAGACCAAACAATTATCCAAAATTCCAAACGGGCATCACTCAACACATTTTCCCCCGACACACCTACTAAAGAAAATACTTTCGAAAACAAGTTTATTGGCATACATTCAGTGATTTGATTTATATTTATCAAAACAAACAAAGTGAGCTTTTAAAACAAGATAAAGGGTGAGTTTTCAGTAAGCATCCGATGCCTTTTATCTTCTGTGATCTTCTTCTTCAGGGAATATGCCACGTGCTACCCAGGCGTGGGGCTACCTGTCCTCTGGTCTCAGGACCCCAGGTGCAGGGGTAAACACAGCCCAGGCTGATGACTCGAATCCCTCGCTCCCCGGGCCCAGCCATTCAGTCCATCAATGAGCTGCAGTTCCAAGACAGAGCCACCAGACTTGTCTTCTGGGCTTTTGCTGACGCCCCTGGGAAATGCATGCTTTCAGGGTTCACTAGCTGCAGCAGCAATTTCAGTCCAGAGCTGCTAAAGCTGTATTTGCTACCAGCTGGGAGGACCACTCCCAACAACCACGCTGGCAGGGAAAAGCAGAGCGGAGGGACTGCAGGAGAGGAAGAGAGGGTGAGAGCAACAGTGAGAATAAGACCGAGACAGACACAAAAACCCTGGTGACCACACTGGAGGCCTCTCGTTCCAGCCTGAACGCATTTCCACCTCGGCAGTTTTCAGTTATGCGAACCTGTTTTTCATGAGCAAAGTCTAGATTAAAGATACGAGCATCTTTTGAGTGAAATTGAAAAAAAATACATGAAACGTTGCCCACACGTAATCTCCTCCACCCACATGAAGAACTAGGTTTCCCGGGAGACTAGCCCCTTCGTTTTCTGTTGTTACCCCAAAAATGAAGCCAACGGAGAAGTTTGGAAAAGCAAGAATTAAGCAATAACGTGGTTATTGTATGCTAATGAACCCCGGAGGCATCAAACGTTTGATATATTGCCGAACACAGCGATGTCCCTTGGGTGTAATTAAAATCTGAGCAGCCTGCCGCGGAATCACTGATATAAATAGTCCCCCTTGTAGGTTTGGGTGCCTTCACTGTACTCCATTACACAGCACGATGCAAGCATAACTGAAACGGATTCTGAATTAAGGCTTGGGAACAATCGGAACAGCCCGAAAGATTAATTCTAATTCTAGAGCGTAACCACACCGAATTAGCGAAAACCACTGTAATACCCCGTGCTAACATGGTTACAAACATCACGACAACAGTAACAGCAAAGATTTCCAAACACCTGTCAGACCAGGTAATGCATGTCCTATAGACCTAGACAATAGCCCACTGAATATTCAACATGTAAGTGTTTCCCCTGGAATGGGTTAATCAAGCAGGAATTAACATCTGAAATGTCAAGCCTATTCAACCTCACATGTGTCCTAAATGAAACACGCAGTTAACACAGACGGACAAAAGCCATTAGGACATGACTGGGGAAAAGTAAAAACTGGATGGTGGATATGAACAAACTTGTTATTTTTATAGCTGATAATGGTGTCGTCGTTATGCTTTTAAGAAGATTCCTTATCCTTGAGAGGGGCATCCTGCCGAATTCAGGGACAACATGGTGTACGTGGAACTTGCTTTGAAATAATCCAGGGTGGGCGGCTGTGGAAATGAGACTCGATTCACATTCCTACGTGTTGAAGTAGGTTGATGAGTGCGTGCGGGCTCATGACACCATTCTCTTGATTTTTCTGAATGTCTGCAATTTTCCATCAAATGTGTGTTTTAAAAACCATTTGTGCCCAGCCGGTGTGGCGCAGTGGTTGAGCGTCAACCCACGCACCAGGAGGTCACCAGTTCGATTCCCGGTCAGGACACATGCCCAGGTTGTGGGCCCGATCTCCAGTGGGGGGCATGCAGGAGGCGGCCCATCGATGTTCTCTCTCACTGATGTTTCCATCTCTCTCCCTCTCCCTTTAAAAATCAATAATGAAAAACATTAAAAAATTAAAAAAAAAAACATTTGCTTCAAAAAGAGTTCCCATACACTAATCAGTCTGCATTACTGTTTCTTATAAGAATTTTGGTGAAAGAATTATGATAAGGCCAACTTATTTTAAAAATCGAGGTTACTTGATAATACATAAAAGTCTCATTTGGTTCATACAAAAGTGTTCAGTTATTGAAAAGGAAGCAATAACAGCCATTACAAACATGAAGTTCAATGAGTACAAACCCCTGAGATGAAAGCAAATTAAAGTATGGGACTTTGGGAGTGAGTCAGACTTAAATATCCCAGAATTGAGAGTGTTACCGAAATTCGGGTGGGGGTGGGTCATGCAAACTAGTATATTAAATGCCTGCAATACAGGATGGAAAGGGAGCCTCGGCTTAAACCCTCCTCTACCTTATCGCTCTCCCTTGGTTTATTTAAATAACTCCGTTACTGTTTGGAGGTCCTTCAGGGTATGCCCTGCCATTTTGACACTTTGGGCATTCGTTGTTGTTTGTTTGTTTTTTTTTTTCAGAGAGAGAGAGAGAGAGAGAGAGAGAGAGAAACATCGATGGGCTGCCTCCTGCATGCCCCCTCACTGGGGATCGAGCCCACAACCTGGGCATGTGCCCTGACCAGCAATTGCACCAGCGACCTCCTGGTGCATGGGTCCACGCTCAACCACTGAGCCACGCTGGCCGGGCAGGCATTAGTTTTACGCTTTTTTTTTAGATTTTATTGAAATCCAAAGCTTCTTCCGGAAGAGCCTTGGCTGGGCGGGGCGGGGCGGGGCGCCAGGAGGGAATTAGCGCATCACCTAAAACAGACACGGCTGCCCCTTAAAGTAACACGTGAAATCCCGTAAGTGGTGTGATCAAAAATTCTGCACTGAACGGATTATAACTGATGCTGTGAGCGCTGTCGGCAGCTCAGGAGAAACCACAGGCATGAAAAGGTGCTAATTTCAGAAACGGCCTGAACACCCCCAAAAGTAAGGCTTGCACTGAATACGGTAAGCTGAAGGCAGGCCCAAAAGTCATCATAAAAAAAATAATGTAAGCGCGGCGGTCCCTTCCTCCGGGGCCGAGGAAGACCCAGGTAGAAGTAATGAGGCTGGATTTCCTCGGCCTGCTGTTTCTCCGACTGAGCGCAGACCGCCGTCCTGCTGACAGGCTCAGGGCACACCTTCCAGCCATTATAAGTGTCAACTGCTCCACTGCTATTGTCCCTGTTTCATGCCAAGGGCTTATGACTCCCATGACCTTGCCCTGTCTGCACCTTTCCAAAGCATTCCAGGACACCTACACCACAAAGACCGTCCCCACCCACGTGATTACTCCCCTTTCCCTCCGCAGCTAATAAGAAGTCCTCTCGACTTTCACCAACTTTCCTTTATGGCCTCTTAATTTGCTCCGCCTCTGGCCACGTCATTCCTGCCCTTCGATTCCAAAAGCTTTAATTCCTCTCGTGTTTGTCCTCTCTGACTCGGAAAGCGATAGTTCAATAACGACATCAATCTAAACCAATAAGTAAACATCAGTCTAAACCAATCAGTGTTTAATTCGGGGTACTTACGTTGAGTGGAAGTTCATTGCCCTTGATTTCGGATTTCCAACGTCTCAAATCTCTATGTTGTCCATTTTTCTAAAAACCATCATTTAAATGAGACAATTAAAAAGCAAATGCCGTACTCTCCCAGCATTCACCCCCCACACCCCTTTCTTTAATTCAGTCTGAAATCATGTGACTGTAAGAATGTATTTGAGTCCCGTGGCACTTTATTTCCACATCCTCTATGCTCTGAGGTTCCCAATAACCGCACATAACACGTATTCAGCTTATTGTTTTGCAACATGGAAATGGTTTTTACTAGTCTGAAACCCTCTTATTTATGTAGCCAAGAAGGAAAAAAAAAAAACAAAAACTGTAGATGTTCAATTCTGGGAGATGGAGGTCAGGGTATGCCGAAATACTTAACTAAATAAATCTATACGTGGCCATAAATAATGGGACAGGCCAACAAGCTAACTCAATTATACCAAAAAATGATTGCTCAGTACCCTGTATTATAACATTTGCGGTAAAAAGCATTTGAAGTTAAATATAAATTTCAGCTCCCTTACCGCTGCTTATAGTTTCCAAAAAGGCCTGTCTGGGAAGGTGAGATTTTCCATGCTCGGTTTCAGCCCAAAGGGTAACACGGAGGAGAGCTGAAGAAAATGTTCAACAAAGACCAATGATTTATGGGGGTAAAACATATTTTTAATGTTATCATAAAGAAATCATTTTGCGAATACAGAGTTGATCACAAATATTTATGTTAAAGTCTCTGCCTGGAATTATTATTTCTTATTACACTAAGAAAAAAGAAAAGTAGAGGAAATTCATTTCACTCTAAGAAAAAAAATCAATGTTGGTGTGTACTCAGAATAAGAGTACCAACGACAGTTAGAAGCACCTGGAACATTCTCAGAAGCTTGTAGAGACACACAATACTTAGCTACCAAATAGAAAAGTATATTTAGCCTTGCCTCAATTTGTTTTGATTTTCTCAGTCTCTGCCTTCAGCAGGTAGTAAGAAAGCCAACGATGTTGAAAGTGACTCTGGACGTCTTATTTGTAATCCAGAGTTTGTTGTAACAATGTATCTCATGGTCTTCCAACTCCTGAGTAGATCTTGCCTCCTCCAGGAAGTCTTCCCAGACTTAACCCCATCTGAGAGTCTACATGCCATTCATCCTTGAGTGTTCTTTCATGAACTAGTCCTTAGAAGTGTTGTGTTCCTCCTTTAAACTGTAGAACTCGCAAGCCCAGAATTCAGAACTATTACCAATTTTATTTCTTCCCCAAACTCCTAGCCCAGGTGAGAGATCTGAATAGATACACACTGTGTACATCCGCTCCATCTTGCCCTTCACTGACCGCAGAAAACATCCTCAATCCCTACTAGCAATGTTAACGTCGAACTAGAAAAAAGAATGAAACGGGAAGGAAAACAAGATTTAATGATTCTGTGTAGAGTATGATGCTGGTTATCTCCAAATACGTGAACTCTATTACAGGAAGATTCAAACTTCCTTCGTGTGTCCCACAGTGACTGGGAGCACTAAAAAGGTACACTTTTCACTTTCAGGAAGAATTTACGAAGGACTTGAGAAGTCAAGAAAAATGGAGTGAGTTTCATTAAGAGACCGTAGATTCTCTCAACACAGAAGACGTCGAACAGATTACCAGCCCAGATGTCCTAGGACGAGCCGGGGCTGGAGAACTGGGCCGCGTGTTCCCTACGAGGAGCGTTCAGACACCGAGGTTCTTCCTCTGCTCGTCTATTTCGGACCATCGCCAACACCTCACGTTCTTTTAAAGACGAGTTTACATCCCCGACAGACTCGTGTTTATCCTCTGTTTAAAGTGCTGTTTTAAAACATGTTCTAAAAGCCTTCCTGAGAACCAGCCCCCGAAGAACTTTTGGGGGAAGAAGCATTACCGGAAAGGTAAGTTCTCAGAACATAATTGCACCAGGAAATCCGAATTTCCCCCCAGTAAGGCATCATTTTTCAAAGATCAGTCTAACGTGGCCAATTACCCTGCTGGAGAAGAAGATGCCTTCTGAGTGAGAAATACGGGAGTCTTCCTCCCCTGGACACAAATGGCACCCTAATGCCCAGGAAGGCTCTCAGGACATGTTTCTGTGACTGAGATAAATGTACGTGAGCCATCGTCAGAGAACCAGGAACAAACGCTCCTGGTTACTTCCTCTGCCAGGCGCTGGATGGGGCGCCCGCCCCCCAGGGGCAAGGTTCTGGACGAGAAGGCTCTTCTGCGGGGCCAGCCCTCTTCCTCCGGCTGGAATGGCAGGTCCAGGCCCTTCCCGCTGGTCTCAGCCCACTGCCCTTGCTCCCATCTCTCTTCTTCGGCTTCCCCAGACTCGCAGTGAACTTGTTGGAACCACCTCAGAGAACGTGGTGGCAGAAGAAGGGTTTTCATAAGAGAAATGCCAGTTTGGACGAGTAGCTCAGCCTGAGGGCCCTCGGGAAGTCTCAGGGCCTTTGACGCAGTAAAACGCATCCTTATTCCAGAACACAGCTAATGATTTTTTTCCTAGAAAACCTTCCCTGATAAAGGCCACTTGGTTGACCTCCAAGCTGCTAGCACTATTTTTTTTTCCTTTATTGATTTTAGAGAGAGAGGAAGGGAGAGGGAGAGAGAGATAGAAACATTGGTGAGAGAGAACATCGATTGGCCACCTCCTGCATGCCCCCCACTGGGGACTGGGCCCACAACCTGGGCATGTGCCCTGACCGGGAATCGAACAGGCGACCTCTTGGTGCATGGGTCGATGCTCAACCACCGAGCCACACCGGCCGGACTTAATACCTTAAAAAAATTTTTTCTCCGTAGTGTATTTACAGAATCGTATAAGTATCCCATTTATCTCTGCCTGACCTGGCGAACGTAGGTCCCAGGCCGCACCTGACATTGTTTTGTGGTCAGGACTTTGCTAAGATTTTGTTTATTATCATTATTACTTCAGTTTGTCCAAGGGCCCCACCAATCCCAGGTGCCATGTGCACACCAACATCCACACCTCACGTTACCTGCCTGGTCCCTGCGCACACTTGAATTTGCGTCCCTGAGTTTTATGCAAAAATATGTCCCCGTTGTGCCCTGGCCGGTTTGGCTCAGTGTTTAGAGCGTTGGTCCGCGGATCATAGAGTCCTGGGTTCAGTTTCCGCTAAGGGCACGTACCTCAGTTGCAGTTTGTCCCCGGCCCCAGCTGGGGTCCTGTGGGTGGCAACCACTTGATGTGTCTCTCTCACATCAATGTTTCTCTTCCTTTCTTCCCCCCTCTCTCCCTCTATCTTCTATCTGAAGATAAATGCAAAAAAAAAATGTCCTCGGATGAGGATAAAATAAATGTCCCCACGGACCCTCCAGTCTGTGGGTCTGTCCGTGATACCACCGCAAACTGAGGGCAGGGTGTCTCCGACAGACGGCAGGCTCTCCGACGTCTAAAACAGAGCAAGGTGCTGAACACCGTACGGGTTTGGCAAACACTCAATGTTGGAGGGAAAAAGTGATTATTGGGAAAAGAATCCTGTGCTTCTCAGAGTTTCTTAAGCGTGTGGGCAGGACAGAGTGAAACCAGGACTTTATTCTGCTTCCATACTAAATAAAACTCCTGTTCCTTATTATGGCCTGATAGGTGGAAACATTTTTTTATAAACAGGTTTAAAATTTTTATTTTATTTTTTACAGAGGGCAAGGATTGGTGGAAGAAAGAATATAAGACTTTGTTAAGACCCAAAAAAGCCTTATTATTATTATTTTTTTTTATCTAACTGGGTCCTGGGCTTGATTACGAACTCTCGGGGAGAAGGCAGTGGTCATTGGGCATTGTTGCACGCACAGGAAGAGGTTTTAATGAGGAGAGGAGGCTACTTGGGCTTTTATTTTTTTTTTTCAGTGTCCAGAGAAGTCTCATGAAATAGAGCGTCTGTTTAAATAAAAATGATTTCAGATCTTTCCTGTGAATTCGGATCTGCTTCTCACAGGATTGAACCATGCTAAGTAACATTTTGAGGATGGAAGGGTTAGGGTTAGAATGGACCCAAGGGTCAAAATCGGGAACCATATATAAACACCAAGAGGTCTGTTGAGAAAGGAAGAAGGAATGGCCAATGAAAGTGATAGAATTTGAAATGGGAGGTTTTCTTTACGAGGGTGATTTTTAGCCCATCTGTCCAATTCCTTTCTCCCTCCTTTCCAGCGTTCTGTTCTCCATTTCTTTTCCACGGGCCCCTCCAGCTCCCTCTCCCCAGCCTCTGGTTGCTCTGGCTTGCCCGGACGCGTCGTTTTGCTAAATGACTCACATCCACGTGTCCGATCGCAGACACCCCACTGCTGCCCAGCTGTCAGGACGGCTCTTCTAAGTCACACACACATCAGCCGTCAGTCCCCAAAGCTATTTCAGGTCCGGTCTCCAAGCAGCACATTAAAATCAACAAGACACAGCCCGTGCTCCGGACTTTCATGGAACGGGGAAGCCTTTATGCGTCTCCTTCCCGTGGAAATGAGTGGGTTTGGGAAGGCCGTTTCTGCTCGCACAGAAACTCAGATGTTCTTAATTCTCCTCCTCTCAGCACATGGCAGAGCCCGCCGCTTTCATTTGCACTCCTCCCAGGCAGGAGGTGGGATCAGACTCCCCGGGCCAGGCGGTCGCCAGGCTGGGTTTGCTTTTCTGTCCTCGTCCCTTCCAGGGGCACACGGATACTTTTGGAGTGTCCTCTGCGACACGCCTTTTATTTAGTCACCGTGGAGCCTGCAAAGTTACACGCCATCCCTCCTGGTACACGTCTGCCGTTTTCACGGCTGTAACTTAGCATCCACGACTGATGGCGGGCTTTTGAGGGAAATATACGGCCCACCTGTCAGCACACAGAAGCAGAGCTGACCACGTGTCCTTTGAGAGTTTGCAAACAACTCCCACGGCCAGTACCGTGACCCTTTCCCTGCCTGATTGAATTCCGTCGCTAGCTTTTCCTGGGGCCCAGGAATGATAGGAAAACGGGTCAGAAATTATGGCAACGGTGTGTTTAACCATTGTTAAAACACCCTCAGAAGAAAAGTACCATTTAATCCGTTGCGCAGAGAGCTGGGGCACAAAGAATCTCGCTCCGCCAATGACGACCTTTCTTGACACGCTTTTCCACCATCTCATCAGTCAAACATCTAAAGGGAGCTGACGTTATAGTTCTAAGTGGCCTAAAATACCAAAACGATCATTTTTCAAAGAGTCGTTTCTTCCTGCAGGAACGCTGTCCAGGAGTCTGTCTATGCAGGGTTCTCATTACAACCAGAGAGTGCCCTTTTCCAAACCACTACTGAGGAAAGAGATTTTTCATGAGAAACTCCTAAAACGTTCTATGAAAGAGCTCATGGCGCTATAATTAACTCTAAATCAACACTGATGCAAAAAGTCCTTCCTGTTTGACTCAAGCTAATATGGAAGAGACCATACTGAAATGTTTCTTGCTATTTTTCTGGGACAACTGACTCAATCTGGTTTCTTCATCTCTAGGTTGGAGCTAAGAACGCCAGCCTTGCAGGTTCACTAAGAAGGTTAAATGAGATAATAATACATGAACAGCTCTGCCTGACATAGAGCATGCATTAACAGATGGAGTTAACATCACAGGGTTAAGTCAGAACATTGTATAATTCTGATGACGGGTTCCACTTTCAAACTTGTGAGAGATACGGAGAACAATTGTATAGAACTCTGCGTTAGGTCTTCCATCGTCCTTTGTGATGTTGATATTTTTGAAAACCCAGCTAGTTGTCTCGCAGATGTGGGGTGCGAACTTTCCTGATTCTCACCCCACGACTGTGTTCAGGTTGAAGATGCTCGGAGAGGGTCCTACCCGGGGATGACGGCATGGACATTCCATCACGTCACATCAGGGGACGCCATGTGAGCTCATCCCATCACTGGGGACCATAGTTTCCTCTGTTCTTGAATATCTGCCAGATTGTTATTCATAGTTCTAACATATTCTTTTTTCGCTATTTTGATGCTCAAATTGGTCTACCTTTGGCTCGATGGATCCCCTGAAAGCCAGCCCCCGTGACTCTTTGACATCTACCCATCATGCTTGGTTTACGCTCTTGCTTTGTGGAGCCACAGACTAGTCCAGGCTCACCCCGTCCTTTTCCCTGGTCTGTGGAATCAGCCACATCTCAACGGAGCCCTGAGTCCTTTAGGAGGGTGACAGAACTTGGAAACCAGGATCTGCCTGTGCACTCACTGCGACACCTTAAACTTCTTAAAAACAGAGAAGGTGTCTGGTTTACCTTGGGTCACCCATGCCTGGGCACATGACCTCACGCAGCGTAGGTCTCGGTAAACGCGTGTTGAATGTTGACGTCCTGTGCAATGGATATACTTGCAACAATTACTGTGAGTTGTTAAGGGTGTTCGCATTTGGAATCTCTTTCATCCACAGGGCCTCCGATCACATTTTATCATGAGACCTTGTCAAGCGTAGACTTGGACCTGGAATAGAATCTTAAAGGAGCCGGCCCTTCACCTGTATGAACAGGGATCAGGTCCTCAGTTAATCTCACCTCGAGGAGCCACTTTTGATCACTAGCGTATACATAAACATAAAATAGCTATACAGAGTCCCCGCTACGTATGCCGCAAAAATCCGGTAAAAGAAATCTGGGATTCAGCGTTAAATATGTTCTTCCCCAAATTTGCCAATGATGCCATTTTGGGGGCTGCCCGTTCCTCGGCTGTCTGCTGACTCTCAGCGTGTCCAGCGTGCATGGAACACGGTCTCCACACTTCTTCTCTTCAACAGGAGGCACGTTCCTTAAAATTCCCCCATGTCAGTCGCTACTCCGGAGTCTGTGACCAGAGACCCCACTTCCAGAAAATGTTGAATGAGTTTTCAAATAGGAATTAGGCATCATTTTTGCTCACCCGACTTCTTTTTCCCTTAACCTCCATCTCGTTCCAAAAAGATGAATTAAATGGCTTACTGGTTGTTCTTGTTTTTTTCTTCCTTTTTTCAAAACGCTGCGATTTTCCGAAATGGCAGGCTGTCTCCTGAGGATTTAAACCGTGGCTGCCGGCTGCAGGCTGAAAGAGACATTTTTTAAGCAGCATTTAGGTTTAGGAGCCAAGAGGGTCCTAAAATCTAAAGTGTCTCTCCTTTCCCTGGGGAGAAAAAGTTAATTTTTTTTGTTAACCAGGACAGAGGTGTTTTCACTAGTTTTTCTCTTTCACGGTCATCATAATTAAGAAAACCATTTGTCAAAGAACTCTGGCATTTATTGGCATAGCAATATATCTTTCTGAAAATGTCCCCAGTTTACAAGCCGCCTTTCATTATTCCTATTGTCAACCTGTATAGGGATGCTTCAAACATGCATCTTTTATGATTCTGATTATGTAAATAACATTTTATATCCAGCTTCAATCAATCAATATAATGTGTTTTTAGTTCAATGCTTGTAAGGACTTCATTTGTCAGCCAACAAAATGTACTTTATTGATGTTATAAAAAAAAAAAAAAGTATTTTGTTTACATAAGGAAAGGTACATTAGGCTAAAACAACTTATTTTAAATAATGTTTTTTGCTGTAATGTATCACTGATAACACCAAAAGTGACCTCCGAGGGCTTCAACACCTTAGAAAAGGAGAAACACAGCTTCAACTTTCTCTAAAGAAAACAGAGAGCTAACTGTGCTTCTAGGTCAGTACCCTGATGCCATGCCCTGTGGTTGAATGAGTTGAAGAAATGATTGAACAAATACCTAATTTATAAGTAACAAAGTCCAATACGTTTTCGTTGACAATTTAGCTCTTCCCAGCTGTGTCATTTCAGGCATCGCCTGGGCAGATGACTCGTGCTCAGAATTTCTCTCTGGGGGTTCCAGTGTCTCCCATCAGAGATGTCCCTTTCTAATCACATGAAGGTCAGACAGTGAAGAAGGCTGATAAAAACCATAGATTCATCTGAAATACAGTGTCGGAGGGGAGCGCTGTGATACCTTGGACCCAGGGAGAGATGATGAGCTAAGAGTCAAGTAGGCTAGACCCACATGTTCACGGTTTTCCCTGCACACCTGACTTTTCCTTCCTAACCTCAGGGGCAGGTCCAGACAAGGTGGAGTTGACTCAGTGCGTGAAAAGTGGGCCATTAGTCCATGAAAAGTCTTCCTGATGTTGTTTATGGTGTTGACATGTCCAGGAAGCACCTTAACCAGTCTGTCCATTCCCTCTCCTCTCGAGGTGCTCATTCTGGCATTCCATCATGCCCTCACCACTGCACCGGGCAAATGACATTTCAACGTAGGTACTGGCTTCCTGTGTCTCTTCCCCAGTAGACTGTATGATCTACGCTTCCTTGTGCCCCTACTACCCGCACAGGGCAGCACGTAGTAGGCAGTCATAGAAGATAGGTGTGGATTGATGATTGATTGATTGATTGATGATTGATTGAAGAATGAATGAATAACCAGATCCACTTACGGAAACCGCCAGTCACTCTGGGCTGCTTGTGGCAAATTCAAAAACAAAGTCGATCCCTAAATTATTCCACAACCAGTTCAGATGTTACCTGTCAAGGCCCGCACCTCTCTCAAGTACCTGTTTCCAGCTAGGGGAATAACACCCGAGGGGACAAACATCTATTCCAGGCGGGCGTGAGAAAAATATTTAGATTTTACACTGGTTTCCAGTTTTCTAGAGTGTAATTGCACCAAAGTCTTACTCCATCCTATTTGATTTGAGAAATTAAAATACAGTTGACCCTTGAACAACATGGGTTTGAACGGTGCTGGTGCACTTATAAGTGGATTTTTCCCCAGTAAATACCTGTGTTTTCATTCTGAAGTTGGGGGTCTGCACATAAGGAGGGCTGGGTGTGTGCATGGATCCCCCCCTTTTATGTGAAGGACTGGAGCATCCGTGGATTTGGGGGCATGATATGTTTTGGGGGACTCAAAAATTATATGCGGCCCTGGCCGGTTTGGCTCAGCGGTTAGAGTGTCGGCCTGTGGTCCAGAGAGACCCGGGTTCAGTTCCCACTAAGGGCATGCACCTCGGTTGCAGTTTGTCCCCAGCCCCGGTTGGGTTGTGCGGGAGGCAGCCACTCGATGTGTCCCTTTCATGTCGATGTTTCTCTCTCTCTCTCTCTCTTCCTCTCTCTCCCTCCCACTCTATCTGAACAAAAAATGGAAAAATGTCCTCGGGTGAGGATTAAAAAAAAAAATTATATGCAGATTTTCGACAGTGTGGGCAGTCAGGGCCCCGAATCCCTGCGTTGTTCAGGGATCAACTGTCATTTCTGTTTAAATTCATTTAAGTAAATGTAATTGATGAATTTAAATCAGATTCCCATTAGAAGTCACTGCTCTAACATCAGCCACCCTCTGGCTGGATAAGGTCCCAAACTCACCTCCGTGGTAAGAAAGGAAAAGTAAATTGCCTGATTCACGAACTCCCGTGAACCTGGCTTGAATGAGAAGAAGTCTAGCAGGTGGGTTTGCATCTGCACATACTCCTGCATTTTTACCAGCCTCCTGCCACGCCTGCCACCAGGCACCAGCAGGAGGGGAGGCCGCAGAAGCAGGAACGGAGCACCGGGGTCAGTCCAGGAGACCTGGACAGAGCATGCCTGGGGAGAAGGTGGGCTGGGTGGTGCTTTTCCAACGAGAGATCAGTGAGCTAATGAAGTAACAGGAGGCAGGATGTCCCGAGGCCAGCCCCAGGCACGGCCTTGGGTTCTGCTCCAAAATACAGCATTGGAGACCACGTGTCACCGGTTCTGACTCCAAGTATCAACTCGACCAGAATGGTGGGTTCCCATGTCTCTGCCTACACATGGGGTCAGTGTGGACTGACTCCATGCTCTTTCGGACCGAGGCTCCTTGGGCCTCTCAGATGAATTCCTAACGGGCTGCCCCAATTCTGTAGCCTGATCGCCCCTCCTGGCCTGCATGCCCCCGGGTTCTGCCTTCTTCCTCTTCTTCCCCTGACTATCACGGAGGTCTCAACGGTGCAGAATCTGCCACCAAGGGCCCTTCCAATCACAAGATGCTCCTTCGGTGCCTCAGTCCTTTTGCCCTGCCTGGACTCTGCCCTCTTACAATCATTGTGTTCTATCCAGTCCGCATATTTTGCATCTTAAACAAAGGAAGGCTTATATTAGGCTAACTCATCTTTTCCCAAACTGCGCTCTGCATGCATCGTGGTGTATTCATCTACACACTTCATAAAACTTGGTTAACACAATAAGAGTTCTTTAGCCCGGCCAGTGTGGCTCGGTGGTTGAGCATTGACCCATGCACCAAGAGGTCGCTGGTTTGATTTCCGGTCAGGGCACATGCCCAGGTTGTGAGCCTGATCCCCAGTGGGGGGCATGCAGGAGGTGGCCAATCGATGTTCTCTCTCTCTCTCCCTCCCTCTCCCTTCCTCTCTCTCTAAAATCAATAAAGAAAAAACATTAAAAAAAATAAGAGTTCTTTATCTTTGCAGAAAGGGCCTCACTGCAACACTCCTGATAGTTCAGGAGACGCCTGAAAGTCGTTGAAACGACGATGGAGCCCAGGGTTCTGTGTTTTAAATACAGTCAGAGGAACGCCGCCAAACACAGGCTAAATGCCTTCCAAGTGATTAAGTCAGATAATTACAGAGACGTTCACAGTTTACTTTTCGGCAGAGGATGGTATCCAAAACATGGACCATTTTGTCGGTAAAGGCTTCCTAGCAAGACAGATAGAGGAGCCAAAGGGTAGGTACCACTCGAAGAAGAAAACCGAGCTCTAAATATTATTTCCAAAATCTACTAAATGAAAACATATATTCCACAAGGCAAACAGAGAGACATCCCCCTCCCACTTTCCTCTCAGAAAGGAGGCTGTGCGATGTAGGGCAGCCCCCCGAGACCCATCCTTGACTCACGGCAAACTCCACAGTTTCACACATTTGTAGCTAGACGTGTCCAAACAGACGCGGAATACCCAGCCACCCGCTCAGGAAGGAGGCCATGCAGAAATCCTCCCCAGAAATGCACGTGTTCGTTTTGTTTATCATGTTCCTGGCAGAGACATATGCAACGAAATATGCTCCATAGTTACTAAATATGTTACCAAATGTGGTCACACGTATTAAAAACCTTGTCTGCTGCCATTGCCTCCAATATTTATAAACGGAATGGAATCGATGTGTTTAAAGACACATTTAGTAAATTCGTGCAAATGTGTTTGGAGATAAAAGAGAAATGGGCTCCCTCCACCTTGGGGCCAGCCATGATTCCAAGTCAGTGCACTGAGAGAGCGGTCCAGGAGGGGCATGAGCGGTGAGCTTGCTCACAACCCATCCCCCGAAAGGCTTCTGAATAGGGCGGAACAGTGATACCTGGCAAGAAGAACCAGATTAAACCAGCCATGAACTGTGATACATGCAAGTCCCCAAATCCTCCGAGTCTCGAGGGAGAGACTGCACGACGTGTCGAAGCACTGTGCAGACTATACCTGCCCAGGTCCCATTGGTACCAACCTGTGAAACAAAGTCTTCTATCTCCGTCACTCCCACGGTGTTGCCCCGCCCACAGCCTTCTCAGACCACCTGCCTACAGGGAGAAGTACGGCCTCTGGATTGTCCCACAGGACCCTGCCTTGTGGGTGTGGTCCTGGCCACACGGTTCCTGTCCGAGTCTCCCTCTGGGAGTTTGGAATTATGAGAGGTCAGTCAGTCCCACTGCGGTCTGTGATTCCAGCTCATGTACACACGGGAGCTGTGGTGTGGCCTTGTTGATTGCATGTGATCAGAAAACCCAAATGGAGAGAGGAAGAGACAGAGCCAGAGAGAGAGAGAGAGAGAGAGAGAGAGAGAGAGAGAGAGAGAGAGACAGCAAGAGAGAGAGAGAGACAGAGAGAGAGAGAAAGAGAAGACAGACAGAGAGAGAGACAGAGAGAAAGAGAGACAGACAGACAGACAGAGAGGAGGAAAAGGTACACAGGCTTTCAATTCAATCCAAGTGTTTTAGAGAAACCAGAAGGTGATGGGATCGGGAGCAGACACCAGGTCACGCGGACGAGGATGGCTCAGGGCGCTCCCAGGGCTCTGGCTTGGTTATATGACTCCCAGGAAAACGCTGGCATTTTCCTTTGCCAGGCCACTGTCTGTGGAAAGGCCACAGCCACGGGGCCCTTTCCGACTTGATTGAAAACTCACATAAACCAGTGGATTTTACTTGTTCGTCAAGGGCCTTTCTGTCCATCGTATTTTGAGGATTTGGGGCGTGGTTCTGGGCACACTCTCCATGGTCAGAATCTCGCTCTCCGGCTCCACCTCCCCTCAGCCGCTCGCTTCTTTACCGGGGCCCTCGGTCTGCTGATCCTGTCACCCTTCCCAGCCCGCGTCTCAGGTAACAGCTCGGCTCTCCCGGGCCGGCGGGTAATTGCTGCCTGGGTCCGGCTGGACCCTCTCCCCTCGGCCTCCTTCCTTGGCACGCCGCCAGCTCCTGCCTGGTCCCCACCTGCACCTGCTGAGCTGACGGTGGCTGGAGACAGGCGGGTCTCTGTTCAGGTTCACGCCAGAACCCCGAAGGGGCCCTTCCAGCTGGCAGCCCACTCTGCCCCTGTCCTCGGCCGCGGTTTCATGGCTCCCTTTCATCAAAGCTCCGACACGTCCTCACCTCTGTCCTCCCTCAGCCGATCGCCTCACTGCTTTGCTCTGGGAAAGTGGAAGGAATCGGGAGGGATTTCCGCCTGCCCCACAGTCACACCCACCCACCCCTGTGAGCGGCCAGCTCTGCCCTTTCCTGTTCTGGGGAATGAACTGGGGACTGGCGAGGTCCCCTCCCACCTGCCGAGGCTTTCCCACCAGCAAACACTCCTAATGTCCTTCCCCCCGAGCTAGAGAGTGGCCCTTATTCCAGCATTTACTAGGAAACGCCAGCCTGTGCAAATCCAAGTTCCGGAGCCCGGCCTCCCCTCGCTGGGGCCAAGTGCGTCCCTCTGGCTGCCGATGTTCAACACTGTGGGGTAATTCTTCATTTCTTTCTTTCGCATCCCCTGTCCAACCTGTCAGCAAACCCTTTTAACTACACCTTCTAAATAAATCCACTCTGACCCCAGCGGACCCAGGAGCAACTCGGGTTTGAGCGACCCAGTTCCAACTACCCGGGAACATTTTCAGGGAAGGTGGTCGGCCCCTCGCATCTGCAGATGTGGAGAGACTGTGATGGGGTTCAAGGGGAAGGAGACGAGGGCTGGGTCCTGGAGGAATGAGCGCCGTCCCACCTACACTCACTGCTGTTTGTATTTATTTATTCTTTTTATTGATTTTAGAGAGAGAGGAAGGGAGAGGGAGAGAGAGAGAGAAACATCGATGAGAGAGAACATCCATCGGCCGCCTCCTGCATGCCCCCCACTGGGGATCAGGCCCACAACCTGGGCATGTGCCCTGACCAGGAATCGAACCGGAGACCTCTTGGTGCATGGGTCAACGCTCAACCACTGAGCCACACCGGCTGGGCAACTCACTGCTATTTAAATCAGGACGTGACTGTCTGTCACCGGGGGAATTGACACGTGAGGGTCACTGTCACCCTGATGTTTGGGAGGGCATACTTTTTCTTTAAATATTGGCTTCAGCCCTGGCCGGTTTGGCTCAGCAGTTAGAGCGTCGGCCTGCGGACCAGAGAGACCCAGGTTCGGTTCCCGCTAAGGGCACGTACCTCAGTTGCAGTTTGTCCCCAGCCCCCGTTGGGGTTGTGTGGGTGGCAGCCACTCGATGTGTCTCTCTCACGTCGATGTGTCTCTCTCTCTTCCTCTCTCCCTCCCGCTCTATCTGAAGATAAATGCAAAAATGTCCTTGGGTGAGGATAAAAAATAAAATAAAAAATAAATAAATAAAAAGAAGCAGAATTTTTTTTTTAATTAATTTATTTTTGTTACAGATGTTTCTCCTTTTCCCCCCATTGACACCCTCCTCCCAATTCCACCTCCCCCCCCCACCCCAGTATTGTTGTCTCTGTCCATGGTTATGCTTTTATGCATAAGGTCTTTGGTTTATCTCTTCCCTCACCCCACCCCCTGTCACCCCCTCCTCTGAAGTTTGTCAGTCTGAACCCTACTTCTGTGTCTCTGGGTCTATTTTGTTCATCAGCTTATTTTGTTCATTATATTCCACAAATAAGTGAGATCATGTGATATTTGTCTTTCTCTGCTTGGCTTGTTTCGCTTAGGATAATACTCTCCAGGTCCCTCCATGTTGTCTCAAAGGATAAGAGAGCTTTCTTTCTCATGCCTGTATAGCACTCCATTGTGTATATGTACCACAGCTTTTTTATCCACTCATCTATTGAGGGACACTTGGGCTGTTTCCAGATCTTAGAGACTGTAAATAATGCTGCTATGAACACAGGGGTACATGTATTCTTTCTGATTGGTGTTTCAGGCTTCTTAGGATATATTCCTAGAAGTGGGATCACTGGGTCAAATGGCAGTTCAATTTTTAATTTTTTGAAGAAACATGATATTGAATTCCACAGTGGCTGCACCAGTCTGCATTCCCACCAGCAGTGTACTAGAGTCCCCTTTTCTCCACACCCTCGCCAGCACTTGTTGTTTGATGATTTGTTCATGGCGGCCATTCTGGCAGGTGTGAGGTGATACCTCATAGTCGTTTTAATTTGCATCTCTCTGATGATTAGTGACATTGAGCATTTTTTCATATGTCTCTTGGCCATTTGTATGTCCTGTTTGGAGAGGTGTCTATTTAGCTCCTCTGCCCATTTTTTAATTGGGTTCTTTGTCTTCCTTTTGTTGAGTCCAACAAGAGGATATAACCCAAGAAGCAGAATCTCCATGGTCCATGATAACTTGTACCAGGACCTGCTTTTTATCAACCAAAAACCAAGTGTCCCGGGAGTGTAGACACTCCTGGTCCTATTGGCTTCGTCAACATCATCCTTGGTCTTGGAGTGACGGAAATGGGGTGCATGTCAGTTTGGAGTATTTGCTGCCTCACAGGTGGAGCCTGGGTCTTTCTGGGGACCACTGTCCCTGCAACACCGCAGGGAGTGAATGGGGGACCGAAAATCAATGTTGATGCACATTGGCTCCTCCCCCAGAAGTGCTGCCAGCCCACCCACCTTTTCTCACATTGCAGCCCTCATTGCTCCGTCTTCTTCTCTTCTCTCCACTTCCTATTTAATTTCCAGGAACCCTGGGCTCTCCTCAGCCACGCGGTCGGCTTCCTGTCCTTTGCAGGACTGCTCTCAGGTCCCCCTGTCCTATATTCTTTCAACCTCCTCCACCCTGAGGACCCAACCCCTCCATCCTTCTTAAATGTCCTGTAAGGATCACTTTAAATCCTAGGAACTATTTTGATCATCTTTTCAGTCTACAGTGATCTCTCTTTATCATAAACATCAGTAGCAACTACTGGCCATGAAACTGACAGAGCCATCAATCCACATGCCCTTCAGAGACGAGGCCCTGGTCTGTGTTTCTATCTCTGGCTTCCAGAATGTTTAACGACTGCATTTTTTTTTTTTTTTTTACTCAAAGTTCTCTTACCTGCTGTCTGCACCTGAATGAAATTGTAAACTTCTTGGCTTCCCTGAAGCAATGGTCCTCCGACTGTGGTCCCTGCACCTGCCACCTCAGCATTACCTTGGAATTGTTAGAAATGTAGATTCTTAGGTGACCCCTGAGACCCAGGGAAGGAGGAATTCGAGAGCTGAGGCCCTGCGGTCTGTGCTCGAGCACGCCTCCCAGCCTTCGGGTTACCCGTGTGCCGAAGCTGACGGCCGGGGCCCCAGCGCGTGGAAGGCAGTGCCGGGACATCCTGTGAGTTACTCAGTCCGTATCTGTGGGGTGCCTACCACATGCCTGGCATTGTGCTCGGGACACAGGGCGAGAGCAGAACCGTCTCTGCCCTCCTGAGTGTGGAGGCGAGGGAGGGAGACAGGCGTTCATTAAGTTCTCCCCGATAATATAAAACGGCAGCTGTCAGAACTTGTGTACAGAAGGTGGTATGACACCTGGGAGGGAGAACAGATCTTGTCTAAGGTGTGCCCCTGAGACAGTGTCGCCTGAGCTGGAAGCCAGGCTGAGTGCGCCGTGAGCTGGTGCACAGGGACTGAGACACGGTCCTGGCTCCGGGAACACACGAGCCAAGGCTGGAGCTCTGGCCGGGGCCCTGGGTCAGGGGGAGCACAGTGACCGGGGGACCTCCCACCCCGAGGGGAAACCTGCCCGTGGTTTCTGGAACGGAGGGAAGCAACGTGAGAACGGCTCAAAAGCAGGAGGCCCAGGGTGGGACTGACTCCAGGACAGGACTGGAACTAGGTGTGGCCCAGAGCGCCCGGCGGGGACAATGACATGAAGGGGCAGGGACAGTGCAAAGCTTTTGCTCATCCAAGGAAAGGACAGGACGTTGAGAGCTCAGACCCCCGGAGGGCAGAGGGGAAGGTGGGCTTGGGAAGATGTTCTGGAGGGAAAGAAGGGACAAAATGAGATGATGGATTCGTGTTAAAGATAAGGAGGGTTCCGTGCCAAGGATGACTTCCGCGTTTCTGGTTGCATCGCGGGCAAAGGACGGTACCGTTCCCTACAATAAAGAAAGTCAGTGAGGAGAGCAGATGACAAAGAGAGAGGACAGGGAGGAATTATCGTGTGAGGATGCGGAAACGTCGGAGAGCATGGGCGACGGAGGGAGGGGTTTCAATGGCACAGGGAGGTAACCTCGTTGTTGGGACAGGAGGGGGGCGATGCTGGGGGCCAGGTGGGCCGGATTCGAAGGAGTCATGTAATTCCAGCCCATGTACCCTATTTCCTATGGAACGAGCCAGTGTGTCTGCCCACGAAGAGGGGGGTGATAGTGGGGTGGTGTCATGAAGGACATGGTGTCGGAGGTGGGAGCAGAGAGGAGCAGATCTGAGGAGCCGTGGAGGAAGGTGAGCAGTGGATTTCGTCAGAGAAACACTTGGCCTGCTGGAGGTTCACCCTGGGACCTGACCACAGTGTCCTCCTGGGCTGCTGTGCAGACCTGTGCAGACAGCTCAGCTGATGCACTGGGTTGTGAAAAAAGTACATCGCTAGGCTCATGGGAGGTTGAATTTTTGTCACTCGGACATGATGAAAAGATGGAGAACTTAGAGTATTAGCAAAAGTGCATAGACGACGGAAGGAAGGAAGGAAGGACGGAAGGAAGGGAGGAAGGGAGGAAGGGAGGAAGGGAGGAAGGGAGGGAGGGAGGGAGGGAGGGAGGGAGGGAGGAAGGAAGGAAGGAAGGAAGGAAGGAAGGAAGGAAGGAAGGAAGGAAGGAAGGAAGGAAGGAAGGAAGAAGGGGCATGACAAAGTCTGTTCCATAAATAGTTGGACCTTAGTTCATAAATCCTGCATGACAGCAACCAGAGCCGGAGCAGGCCGCATGTGATCGTGTCGTGGGAACCCCACGCGTCTCACCGCGCTTGCAGGCAGCCTCATCCCCTTCCAGCACTGGCTCAGGATTTCGGCTGTCACCTCCTCTCTTCAGAGGTCCCGTCTGATGAGCCCCAATTGCAGGGAGCTTGACTCTAACATCAGGGGCCGACCCTGGGGAAAGGCTCCAGGATCTCATTACTGTGACCTGATTGGGAACGAAAGGGCCTGAGTCATGCCGATGGCATCACAGAAGCCACTGCGTCCCTCCCATTCTGCCTGCCTTCCAGTGGGGGCGGACACCAGCCTCTCTGTGCTTTACCTGGGGGACGGGTTTCTTCACTCTGAGTAAGGGAGGGACAGGGATGTGGCCCTCGCAACATTTTGGTTTTTTTTTTAAATAGTGGGATGGCCCAGCCGGTGTGGCTCAGTGGCTGAGCGTCGACCCATGCACCAAGAGGTCACTGGTTTGATTCCCGGTCAGGGCACATGCCCAGGTTGTGGGCCCCAGTGGGGGGCATGCAGGAGGCGGCCAATCGATGTTCTCTCTCATCGATGTTTCTATCTCTCTCCCTCTCCCTTCCTTTCTCTCTAAAATCAATAAAGGAAAAAGAAAAAGAAAGAAAAATTAAAAATAAAACAAAATAGTGGGATGGGGCAGGATGGGGAACTCAACAGGCCAGGAATCATCCGAAAATGTATCAGGAAGTTACATGAAAGAACCCTTGCAGGACACCCGGTCCTGCCCAAAATACCCACGGACACAGTTGGTCCGTGACAGTGTTTTGTGTGCATTAATCCTGTACACCTCGGACTCGAGCTCTGTGTGTCCCGTGATACACACGTTCCGGACACGACCGTGTATTCTGATGTGTACGTATATGTGTGTGTGGGGGGGTTGTATTTACACCTCGTGGTCACTAGTGAACTCACAGACTAAGGACTCTCAGTGCAAACCAAACTATCCTCTTTGGACTGTGGGAGAACCTCTCTTTCTAACAGGCCTCCCTTACAATAAAAAAAAGTCAGTGAGGAGAGCAGATGACAAAGAGAGAAGACAGGAGTAAATTCACTCCTCACTCCAACAGAAGGTGCCCTTTCCTGGTGGTGGTGCTTGTTTCTGTTGAAATGCAAGCATTCGTCAGATTTTGTGGAACGAAACGGTTCACACCAGCAGCATAATTGCAGTAAGAAGCAAAGTTATGGCTGAGCCCCGTGAGGACAGCAACCGACACAGAACCTAGGGAGACTGCTACCATTCCAGGGGGGCTTCCAGGAGGAAGCTTCATGTCAGGCTAGCAGAAAATAGGCCTAGTGCAGTCTCTCCAGCTGAAGGGAAGTGGCCCTTATTTTGCCTTTTTGCTTTCCTTTTCATTAAAAATTGGTTTAAAAGAGATGAGCCTTCTTTGTTTATATATATATTTTTATGGGTGTTTCCTAGGAAGAAAATATAAAACACACACACACACACACACACACACACACACACACACTGGCTCATGATGCTTACAAAGGAAACTGCATAAAGAATTATATCAGGCCCAGCCAGTGTGGCTCCGTGGTTGAGCGTCGACCCATGCACCAAGAAGTTGCCGGTTCGAATCCCAGTCAGGGCACATGCCCAGGTTGTGGGCCCGATCCCCAGTGGGGGGCATGCAGGAGGCGGCCAATCAATGTTCTCTCTCATCGATGTTTCTATCTCTCTCTCCCTCTCCCTTCCTCTCTCTCTAAAATCAATAAAGAAAAAAATATATATAGATGTAGATATAAAAGGAACTATATTAGAACCCTTGGAAATATAAAGATCTTTGTCGTTAAAGGATCCAGAAGGAGGCCTCAGATCTGCGCTAAAATGATCACGTAACCATGCAATTGTATTTATAAAACGAGCTGTCTGATTTCTGTCACAGAAAAATACCACCATTTTAACTCTTTGCATCATACCATTTGGGATGTTTTAAGCTCTTTAAAATTTCTGTAGGGCATCAAGCTCAACCCCGTAAAATTCTACGAATAGTATTATTTCACAGTTTCCACTATATTTTTCTTCTGAAAAAAAACGCTGTCTGTAGAATTCAAACAGCTCGGGCTGCTTGAAATCATGAAATACCTGTGTGCTTTTCAAAAACCACATTTCAGAAAGGGCATTTATTCTATAGAATTAAAGTTTACCGAGTTATAAATAAAACTTTAAGTGATGCAAGCTGTCAAAACCCCTGAATGTCAGCCAAAGCAGGCAGCCCGTCGTGGTTTTTGCTGCTTCGGAAAAGGAAAGGAAGCAAATGACTAAGTCAAAGCAACTTCATCTTTGTGTATTTGTCACAAATAACCGTTTAAATATCCCTCAAGGTTAATCGTTTCTGGTGCATTGGAAAAGTACAGAAAAAAAATTAATATATTCATACATAATATGAGGCCATAGAGACTGAAGCATCTTGTTTGTAGCAAATTTTATTTTCAAATAACCATGAGAGGTATCCAGTTACTCTTCAGATTAATTTATAAAATCATGCAAGATGTAAACATGATGTTCCAAAGGAGAAAAAAAGAATTTCCTGACAATCCTAACTAATACGTAAGGAAAAAATACACAGAAAATTACACCCAGAACTTTCTACATATGACTAATACCTGGATCTTTATTCTTGCCCAATTTTTGTTATTTCAGCACAAGATGAATGTAGTGCAAAGAAGCAAAATTTAATACTCCAAGGGAAGAAGAACATGTTGGTGTGATAAGGGGGAAGTTACTATGTTAATATTCACAAAGAAATGTTGGCAGGAAGGAGTAACGTTAGATAAAAATATCTATCTTTAACACAGTTAAAAAGAAATTGAGTTGTAGTTATATTGCTACTTACATCATATTCATAGACGTTTTCTTGAGTACCATGCACAGTTCTGAACATATATATATATTTTTTTTTTGCTATGCAAACAGGTAAAATGAAATGGAAATCCCCAGAGGGCATTCAAAATAAGATATTCACTTAGAATTAGAATTTATTTTGAAAATTCGGTCAATGGTAATATTATTCTGAAAAACAACACGATAAGGGCAGAGCGGGTATGAGAAAAATGTCCTGGCGTCAACAGCACGCCAAAATAGAAGAGAAAGACATGACGTCCTATGTTGACATCGGCTGCAAAGCAAAGACCTTTGGTTTCACATCAGAGGGTTTTTATTTATTTAAATATTCAGAGTCGGTTCCCAATTAGTAAAAATATAAAATAGATCCCAAAGGCCAACCCAGAGTTTGTCCGAAAGTATGATTTCAAAGAAAATACAACGTCATTTCCTCAGTTTGGACTCAGTCCTAGCATCCTTATTTAACCCCGGTGTCCAGGGACCATGGAAAGCGCACAACTCTGCCAGTAAAGCTAGCTTGACTTCTAACGTAGTTGACAATTGAATGGCCAAGCACCATACGAAATTGGGTGTTTATATCTATCTTTTATAACAGTGGCATATCCACCGGGGTTTCCTTCAGAGCCTAGAATGCCGGGACCCCACGATTCCACTCCAGAAAGTCCCCCTCTGACTCTGTCCATGTGACACCCTACCAGCCCCTGCAACAGACAGTGAGACCCTTTCTCTGCGGCTTCCAAACTGCTTGACTCCCGGGAAGGTTACTGGAGAAGAATGTGCAGTGGCTTCCACTGGGGTTGTGTTATAAAGCTCTCTCGTTCCGGTGATGAAAAATCACTGAGAAGCGTTGAAAAGCGTTTGCTTTGGGTGCTGTATTAGGGAGTTTTATCCCGATTTGAGGTATAAGAAAACCTACCCACTCTACGTCAGCGTTAAGGTGCTACCAAACCAAATACTCACAGTAAAGCTTTTTTTTTTTTTTTTTTCCCAAGATCAGCTTGCCAGAAGTGAGACTAACCCAGGCATCTGGGAGGTAGAAGCTATGAAAACTTAGTGCCCTGATTCCTACCAAGAAGTCCACGATCTGCACCCCTGTGCCAGGGCGGACATGTGCAGGTGCCTGAACTGAGAGGCTGGACGTCACGGGACAGACCTTTGAGTCTGTCACCTGCTGTCTATTCCCGCTCACATCATCATCGCTCCTGCTTTCCCGGCTAAAAACTGTGCCTGTTTCCAACTCCGATTGTCTTTCTCAGATGTCTACGTTCTGTTACGGCCTTCCCTGTTGGACCGCCCCCCGAATCTCACATACCAGACAAATATTCAAACGTCTGTAGGACCAGGTGAGGTTCCCAAATATTCCCAAACAAGACAGCCATAGGTGACGGAAACGATGGGTAAAGAGGCAAAGCTGAAGGACAGGGATTCCAACCACAGGGCTGGGAATGTCTTAGAAAATCTACTCAAGTTGCTAAAACCGGGTGAGGGTCCGAGTTAGCGGCAAAATAAGCATGCTTTGTGAGGACTCAGAAGAGTCTCCTTGTCATGGTGCATCGCTTCTTTCTTTATTTTTTTCCCCCTTTCTCAGTATTCAGGAAGTGAAAGCATTTAAGAAAACATTCAAAATTCTGAGAATACATGTAAGTGAAATATTTAATGTCTGTCATTCATAAAAGTTACATCATTTACATAGGGTTTATTTGTATATAATAAAAACTTCATCATAATGAAAAATTTTCTGGAAAGTTATATGCTAACTTGTTTAACATCTGCTTTGGATATACAGCTAAATAGGAATCGTTAAAAAATTCTTTCTTCAAATATTCCCTTTAACAATTAAAAAAAAAAAAAAACACAACACCTTATTCCTAAATACGTGTTTCTCTTTCCACTTGCTCTTTTGTTTGTAACATTCTGTGTAATTTGAACTAGGCAAGGATTGGATCTTTGCATAATTCAGAGTATATTTGTATACTTCAATAAATTTGCTCATTGCATAGTGAACGTGTAAATTTACAGAGGCTCTGTAAATTTTACCCTAATCATCTAAAAAAGTTGCTGAAATTGTACGTGGTAGTTTCCTCTAGGTTTATTTCATTGTGATTTGGTTTTCTTTTTCTTTCTAATACATTTCAAGTGATACAATACGAAGTCATGAAAAGTTAAAAACCACGTAAGCAATTTTATCCTCGACTACCGGAATTGAACCTCGTGATATTGTTTGACTGTTCTCGTGAGGATAATGAGTTGGCAATGCATTGTGCTGCCTCTTAAGACAGTGTTCAAAAATTAATTCCAACAGTGTGTCTTTAACATAAAGTTAACTATGTTTGCATCAAATAAAATGTTTATTCATGAAAGCTATTTATCATACAAGAAACAGCAAAGAGGAGTCATCATACAGAGTGACGGGTGGAAAGATGCATGCAGAGGGTTCTGTCTAAAAAGGAAGGAATAAACAAAAGACTAAAATTACTGGGTTTTGATCCCTCGACTCCCAGGTGAGCGACAGCTTTGCTTTAAATTTACAATTGGAAAATGCTGTTAACAGATAGGACCGACACATTCGCAAGCGGGTGACATGAAGGCTTAGGACTTCACAACCACTGTACTTGGCAAATGTGTGGACATTTTTTTTTTCTTTCCGATAATAATTTGCTTCAAATATGGGGTGGGCATATTACTGCCAGGTTGCTCTGTTTATACACGCTTTACCTCCTTCTGTGGGAAACCACAGAACTTTAAGCCTCTATCTGTGTTAGAGACCATAAAGAACAGAATTGTTGTTAACAATCAGTAAATGACATTTAAGTCTCTCTCGCTCGCTCGCTTTTTTGTTTGTTTGTTTGTTTTTTGTTTTGGCTCAATAGATTTTTAGAATGTGTGATTATCATAACCTAATATTGTCTTTGTCTTCACTGCTGTGGATTTCCGATCAAACTTTCCCCTTCTTTTAATACTTTAGGGAATTTTCAAACGTCGGGATGTTTGGCTGTAATGCCCCAAGATTTGTTCTCCCTGAAAAAAATCATAGTGACAATTTATTAACTACAGAGCAACTTGGCTTTTAGGGGTCTGCAATTTCTATTTAGATTTACAAATATCCATTGGTGCTCGATAGACCTAACATTAAATCTTAATCATATCTAAGGTTTCCTCTCATGCAATTACTTTTTCTGGTATCTCTCTTTTAGTTTTTAATTCTAAGACTTGGGCTAAGTCAAATGCATGGGGCATTACTTTTATTCTAAGAAAATAGATTTAAAGGCAATTCTAAGTTGACTTAACACTGCCTATGCAATGGTGTGTACATTTAAAATGAATCAGAGGTTTGGAAGTCTCAAAGCTATTTGTATTTCTGAATAGTAAACATTTTTGTATTTCTACTTTAACAGCTTTACATATAGATATTGGAAACACACTGGTCCAGTTCAACCTTAAATAAAACTGATGGGAAATAAAACTCCTTAGATTCAAAATGGTTTATTCACACAAATTTAATAGGATAAATCACAATTGTTTGGTCCATAAATATTTAGGGGAAATAGTTTCTATACAATGCGTTTATCAATAAACAAAGAAACATGGACAGCTTTGCTAGACCACTCACTGTACTATAAACACGAAGTTCAATATATAAGATTATTGAATTTATCAACTATATCTGAAAGAGTGCACACCGCTTTCTATGACATGTTCGTCCCTCTAACAGGATACACCATAAAAAGTTTCAGAAATAAGAGGTAAACAGTACAAAACTAGTGAGGTGTCAAAGGGCTGAAAACAGTTAATTTAACAAACAACACATATATCCTGATTTTTCACAAACTTACTTCCAAGTTATAGCATAAGGCACATAGGAGAACTGAGTTATAATTAGTCTACTTAATAAAGTAGATCTATAGTACCATATATTGTTCTGTCAAAGAACAAAATTTATAAGTATCAATATTTTACCTGTAAAAGTGTATTAATAAGATCTCAGCCTTATCAAGGTTGTTTGGTCTGGTTAGTGGTAAATGCCCAAAATGTAATAGAAATATGAAAAGTCAAGATTTAAGCTCCATATAAGATGATAACCACACTTGCTAAATATATAATGGCAATCACACCTTTCTTCTGTTACAGTGTTAACTTATCTTCCATCATCTTTTTTTTTTTTCTTAAAAAATAAGCTACTTTCTGTGCTAATTTTCTAAAGACCCTGAGCAAAAGTTACAATAATGCACTTTAATGTGGGCAGTGAACTGTCAATATGTAACCACACGTCTATACAGCCAGAAGGACACCTTTAAAATCTATTAAATAGCCACTTCGACCACCAGAGGAGATTTCAGGGGTCCAAAAAGTGGAGAGAATGTGCAAAGTTATTCTTAACAATCCACTAAAGCAAGACATATATCTTGACTTCTTATTTTATTTTATTTTAGGAAATCCACAATCTAATTGGTATTTAACTACAACGGAAGCATATAGATGAACATTCACCACTGCCCAGACCATTAAGATTTTAGCTTAAATTAAAAGGAAAAAAAATGCTACTGTAAACTAGGAAATATATTCAGATCAGCATCCGCGAGGCCTCTGAGTTTATCTACGTTAAGACTAACAACTTCAAATCTCTACTGTCAGGAGAGTTTGCCGACCAATATACCAACCTGCGCCAAGGTAAAGCAAAGGAAAACCAAACCAAAGGATTCTCAGTGTTGGTATTAGTCCCCTAAGTTTTTTGTTTGTTTTCTTAAACATTTTTATATAGAATGCCAGATAATATCACGGTACAACTGAAGCCAGTTAATAGAGCTATGAATTAATTTATGCTGATTTTTATCGACTTCTTAAAAAAATTATAGTTTGCTTATTTCCACTTTCCCTGGGGGGGAAAACAATTTAGAAAGAATGGTTTGACAACTACCATTTGCAGCTATGGAAGGTTAAACGTGTAGGATTTCAGAGTCTAGTTGGAATTTCGTGGAGACACAGGGAGTTTGTGTTGTTCAAATGCTGAAAAGCAAGTAACTAATGAAAGTTCTGGCGGGATGTTCACCCCCAGGAGAATGGAGAGCCACATTCCTGGAATAGATGTTCCACCATCTATTATTAGGTCTAGTTAATCTTCTGTATTTGAGCTGCTACAGTTAGTGCTTTTGTTTATCATATTTCCCATTGGTAAGAAAAAGGAGTAACCAAAACACTTTTTTTCCCCCATTTAAAAATCTTAAAAATGTGAAGTTTCCAAAATTCCATAAGTATACATACAATGGCGAGGTTTCTTAAAGAGCTTTCATGGCCTATCTGGTACTTGATCAACCTAATCATTTCAGTGGGGATATGATTTTTTGCCCATCAAAATACCAACTCTTTTTTTCCCCCCTTCGAGATTCCAGAAATAAGTAACATACAATTTTAAAGGGCACTTAGATGATTCAAAAACTCCCCTTGCCAACTGAAAGATCTGAGTACTTAAAAAAAAAAATCCAAATACACTTTGTAGACCAAAAAAAAAAAAACAAAAAACAAAAAAAAACACACACACTTTGTAAAGGAGACAATACTGTAAACTCATTCGCCCAGTGGCTGCTGATTCTCCATCCCAAATACCTCGCGGGGGTTGGGGGGTGAGGGTGGGGGAGGGGACGGTCTTGTCAATAATAAAATAATAATAATTAGAATAAGAATAAAAAGCAGAGGAAGCGTTTAGAAAAACCAATGTTAGAAAAGGTTCGTTAAGGTGGTCTGTGAGGGGCTCCCGGGGTCGCGGCTGTCCACGTTAGAGGTCACGGCTGTCACTACAGAGAGAGTGGGATTGGTCAGGTCTGTTAAAGTGGTCGCTGCGCCCGGCGGAGAGAGCGCGCCGTCGGCGGGGGGCGGCGCTGGAAGCGATGGGCCATCGGCTTTATCAACGCCCCCGTTCTCCTGCCGCAAAAGGTTCCTTCTGAATTTGGCTCGTGCGTTTTGGAACCAAACCTGTAAACCAATCCCAGTGGATTCTTTACCGATGTTCACGTTTAGGCTTCTTTTTTACTCTCTCTCTCTCCTTTCTTTTTTTTTTTTTTTTCCTTCTTTTTTGGGGTGTGTGTGTGTGTGTGTGTGTGTGTGTGTATAACTATTTAAATATAATTGTTTATTTTTCTTGGAAGAGAAGGGCTTTTTTTTCTATTATTATTATTATTATTTTTTACAACAGACTCATTCAAGTAACGCCACAGCTACGCTCCAGCTGGGCACACTCCGCCCCCAGCATCACCGAGGGCCACTGGGCCGAGGCTGCCTACGTGCAGACACCACGGACGTGAGACACGGAGGCAAAGGGTGGAACACACACCCTGGTTCACCAACCGGTGTCTTTTGAGAATGAGGAGAAGCGGGGTCGCTGGAAATGTCTCCTAGTCAAGAACCGCTCCTATGAAATGAACGTCCCTGCACCCGATTCCAAGCTGTTCTCGAGTCTGGCACGTGGTAGGTCTCCTTGGCACAGGAAACACTTCCCGGCCCTGCAGACCCCAAACAGCCCCAAACTGGCTAGTGGGGGGTTTGAAGTGCCTGCGGTTTGTCCCTGCGCGGGGAACAGGGCCCCAGGGGAGCGTCGACCCGCTGAGATCGCGTCAGTCGGACGGTCCTACCCTGCTGAGCTCAGGAAAGCAACTGGCCAGCGGATCTAACCCCCGCGTTTGGTTTCTAAACGCGGTTCCTTCGGATGGAAAATACCTGCTCCCATTGGTTGCTGAGACACTGGCCACACTGCGGCTTTCGGGGAGAGTTGAAAAAAGGGGTGGACCTGAACTTGGAAGGTCAGAACCGGTGAGGGAGCTGCCGAGAGTTTGCTGATCAGACAGCCCAGCAGGTCGCCCACGAGTCTGTGCAGGGACCCCCACGTGAAAGGAACCCTCGAAAGCCACAGCTCGCGCAAATAGTATCCCTGAGGTCTGCAGACCCGTGGGCGAGCTGTGCTGGCTTCGGGGGACCCCTCTCTCCATCTCTGGGGAGAACGTGGCTGCATTTTTAAAGACCCTGGCTCTCTCTTGGGGCACCTTCCCGGGAGCCCCTGCGAAATCTCAGCACACCCTCGGGGAGGATCCCCAAGGTGAACCCCTGAGAAGCCGTCCAGGAATGATCTGTACCCCTCCACAGGGGAGAGAACTGTTGTTACTGGTGAGGGGAGGGGGGTGCGTACACAGCAATGACGGAGCCGGCTTACCTGCAGCACTCTCTTGGTGAGGCCTGTCTTCTGCGCCAGCTGCTTGAGGTCCTTGGCGTCCGGGTTGTGGTTGATGGCGAAGTAGGACTTCATGGTTCGGAGCTGGTGGTGCTTGAAGGAGGTGCGCATGCGCTTCGTCTTCTGGGAGGGTGGGTAGGGCTGCTGGTCGCGGTCCAGGTGGTCGGCCTCGTTCTCGTTACAACCTGCCGGGGGCACAGGGAACAAGCCAGTGCTCAGTGGAAACACCTGCGTGGCCTGGAGGACGCTGTTGCGTCCTGCAAAGGGCTGCCGGCCCAACAGAACAGGTCGCCAGGCAGCAGAAAGAGGTCACTTGCCAAAGTCAGCCCAACCAGCCTGCTTCGGTGGGCGCAACCAAGGTCTATGTCATAGAAAAACATTAGATACGGCTCCTCTTTGGCTTCATGGTTGCTAGGAAAACTTAACATGAATAGCTGCCCCCGTGGAAGTGAGAGAAATCGGCAAAAAAGAAAAACCCTTTTCTGATGAATGTATGCACCGTCTTTAGAGAGAGACGCCACATTGTGTGGGTCTTTGGGCGATGACACCCACTCTCAGGAGGCTGTCTTCATGTCAGGAGGACCTTGCAAACAGCTCGTTTCAACTCTCAAATCTGGGGGTTTCTGAGGGCTCACCAGCTAAGTCCGTGCCAAGTTTTAGCCTTTTCTGATCTTTCTACAACTTTCTCCATCAGGAAGAAGTTAGAAAGTGCCTGGAGAAGGGGGAAAGTTACATACTAAAAATGTGTACATTTCTTATGTAATCATAAGTGGTTAACGTAGAGGGCTATGCCAGGCAGAACATCGTTTTTCCTTGGGGTTGTTTTTATAAATATTTCTGGAAGGGAGGGAGCCCCAACTGGTCTTCTCCTGGTCTATGCCTGCAGCTCACAGATCACAAGCACAGAGGAGGCTCATTTCTAGGCTCAGATCTTGGCCCCTGTTGCTCTGGATGGTGTGAGAGGGATTTGAGCGGTGCCCCTGGCTGGCCTGGCACAAAGTGGTTGGCATCTCCTCTCTCCTTGCAAAGCCCTCCTGAGGGAGAAACAGCCCAGCCTTTGAAAACAGCCTGAAAGTCATTATCCCAGGGATATAAAGCTGTGCATTGGAAAGGTCATTTCCAATAACCTGCTGGTTCTACATAGTAAATATGATTACAAAATGAAAACATCTTGCTAAATGTTTACTGATTCGGCCAACTTCACAACTTAAAGGGCATGGCAATTATTTTGTCTGTAAACCTTATTTCAGATATTTATCTGATGTATATTCCGATCTGATCAGCCCAAACTTTAGTACATTATA
Source organism: Tadarida brasiliensis (assembly GCA_030848825.1). Classification (NCBI taxonomy): domain Eukaryota; kingdom Metazoa; phylum Chordata; class Mammalia; order Chiroptera; family Molossidae; genus Tadarida; species Tadarida brasiliensis. The sequence continues at coordinate 24,876,338 of CM061278.1, read as the reverse complement.
ATAGAATATCTAAAATCAACTTTATCACATCCCTGGGGAGAGGGGGTGGGCTTGAATAGTGAAGAAAATGAAGTATCTCTTACTATCAGCTCTTCCATTCTGCTTGGTAAAATATTATCTGCCTGCTATGCTCTGGTTAGAATTACTTTTTTTTAAAAAATTTCAGTAAATCTGCAGATATACAGAAACACAGTAGTTTAGTAGTATACCATCAAGAGGTCAGCCACATCACGAAATGCATTTAACAAGAAACTCTCCCTGTGTAACTAGGCTAGGCATGAACTAATGGCTCCTTTGTTTACATTTCCAAAAGATACATGAACAGGAGGGCAACAGAGCAGGTGAATTCATTGACCTTCGAGTCTCCTAAGTCTAGCATACGGCCAGGAGCTCAGCAAGCATGCAGTCAAGACTTTGCATCTTCGGCCATCAACAAAACTGTGAATATTGATGCAAAATCAAGCCAACTTGAAATGGAATCTAACTTAGATACATACATTCATATGTTAACCATAGACTTTTTAAGCCGCATCAACAAGGGCAACGTATGCCCAGAGATAAGACAGAGAAGATACTTTGAATTTTATCCTATCTCAGCCCAGTGGGGATATGTCAAGTTCAAATATCCAACAGAATTGCACTTTTATACCCTTCAATGGATGAAACAGCATCTTATGACCCACCATAAAACTATACTTATCTCCCGTTAACTGAGCTATATTTCACAGCCAGATTGTAAATGTACCCACAACGAAATGGTCAAAGAGGCACACCTCCGTCACTGCAGACTTCTTCCGCTAAGATTTCATTCCTATCACACATAACATGCAACGATTCCTGAATAGCACATTAAATTGAATATTCCACTTGGGATAGAAGACTTGTGTTTAATCACGCCCTTTGCCATTTCCCTCCCCAAAGTCATATTTTTTAGAAACAAGTTTGATTGCTAACCTATCTACATACTCATTAGCCTTTAAAATGAAGTGTGTGAAAAATAATTACAGGAGGGTTTGATAAAATTGCTTCTCCGAGTATGCGTCCTATTTCCGTTATTGATGAGTTTTTCATCAGCAGAGAATTTTAGTGCATTAAACACAATGATGGGTCTTGTTTTCACACAGAATACAATTCAGTGTGTAAGGAGATTGTTAGCACTTTATTGAACAGATATGACTCTATATGATTTTCTGTGACTGTGTTACCATGTACATTATTCAACTTAATAGAGCGATCTATTTCACCAGCAGAGCAGCTCAGTGCGTTCTCCTAAATGACTTGTGTGTAACTACAAATGCTTTATGTAAACTAGCCAGTGATTGTGTGTCTCCTGGGTCTACTTCGAAAGCCACTGGGGTTTCCCCCCGATTTATGAGATGAAATGATAACTCTTTTAAAACTGTCTTAAACATACATCTCTAAGCACACAGCTGGCATTACAACGTTAATGAGAAGATCTAACTATTTTATCACTTATGAAATGGTCACCTATGCCAAAGAGAGTTTCTGTTCTGAAGGAACCTTCTGAAAAGTAACTGATCCCTGAGAGACCACTAGGGGTCAGTGCCAGGCTAATTTAACAGCTACCAGGAGCTTCTGAAATTTGGAAGCCAAGTAAGAACCCAAGGAAGGGAGATTTTGAGCAGTGGCAAAAAATGTTGTCTCTCAATTAATGCTCAACTACCCAAATAAGACTGCCTGTTCTAGACTAAATCCTTCCACCCCGGGAGGGTCTTATTTCCACCCAGCATTCCAAATAAATCTCCCAAGTCTCTTTCTACAATATCCGCCTATTTGCACGAACTAGAACTAAATTAGGGATATTCTCATTAAAAGGTATTTGCCCTCCGTCAAGGACGAACTGCTCTTTGCCAACTTTCACATCTTCTCTGGAACTCCTCGAATCATAAACAGATTTCGTGTACGTGTTTTTGAAAATATGTCAACATACAAATTATATTTGTTTAGCATCAACATTACTCTTCCCAAGCCTAGTTCACATTGAAGCGGAGATGGCAACATAAGATCCAAGGAAAACCAGAGAAAGGGAGCTCCAACTGTGGGTCATTTTATTTCCTACCTTTTCATGTTTTTAATTCACTGAATAATTCACTGAAGCATTGCTTTTGCTAGTTTTGTAACAAACTGGAATTAGATTCACATTTTTAACCCATTTCTCTAGATTATTTTCAGCTGATATTAAAGAAATAGATACTATTTACCCGAATCTCTGGGGAAAGTCTGGAAAGGATGGGTGGATTAATTAAGAGGCATCTGGTCTAGTGATGCACCAACTCCTTGGGGTCAGGGAGGCCTCCGCAAGTCTTTCCTCCTTCCTGAGCAAGGAAGCGTCAACCTCAATAACCTTGGAGCAGCACTAATCCGCAAACTGAAGACCAACCTGGTCGGAAAATGTCATTCTTTTAAATAAATAAATCTGCACTCGCTGCAAAATCCTGTTCCTCTTAGAGTTGCTCGGATCTTTCTAACATAAAGTGGGATCCAAAGAAACATCAAATCTAGCTAATTAGATTAAATAAACAAGCAAAAAGCCAGGCTGGCCTCCGTTTGGCAAGTAATGTCCTTCACCCTTCTGGACTTTCCAGGAGCTCAGGGATCCCCTCTTTCCAAAGGACTGCTAGCTCTCTCTCTCTCTCTCTCTCTCTCTCTCTCTCTAATTAGGGCACTAGAGCCTTGGTGAGTGGCTCGGGATTCCGATGTCATCTTCTATTAATAAAGAACAATTACTGCCCAGCTTGTCTTGCCCGGGGAACCACGCATCAAAAGAGACCAAGTAAGCGCTGAGCAAAGCGGCCCAAACCAAAGCCCTCGCCAGAGCGCAGTGGAAAGAGAGCGAGGCCGCGACCCTCCGCTGGGGGTTGGCAAAACCCGGGGACACCCGCCACCCTGACACAAACCTGCCAGGCCTTGACGCAGCGGGCTGGCCCTTTTCCCTTCGCCCGGTGACCCTGACATGAAACCCTCGGGACAACTGTAGCTGCGCTGGGCTCCCCTGATCCCCGCTCTCCTTGGGACGCAGCTCGTTGCCCGAATGGATGCGTCGCCTTCAGTTAAGTCAGCCCAGAACCCAGGAGGGAGCAGAACAGAGGCTGGGGGGAGCCTGCACTGCCAGCGGGGTCAATCCTGAAAAGTCTGGGCTCCTAGAAGCAGGACCCTTAGTTCCCACTCGCCCACTCTGGCTTTGTGACTTTGGGTAAACCACTTCTCTGGTGGGACACTGTTGAGCTGGAACGAAGATCAGGTGCCCTACCAGGCGCTTGGGGACTGGAGGAGAAAACTGGCCTGTCTGTGTGTGCTCTGGGATGTCCGAGCTCCAGCTGGCATGTGGGAGCTCGTGCTGACAGTGGGGTTGCCACAGCAAGGTCTCCAAGGTCCCTTTCTAGAAAGCGGTGGCCCCTAGCCTGAGTCTGCCACCCCCTGAGGTTCCCAGCCTGCGCTGGACCAGGGTGTGGGGAGTCACATCAACAGGGCTAGTCCTTATGCTCCCCAAAGTTGGTCAAGGCCATCTGAAACCCCTTTTCCCAGGGTCTGGGGCTCACAAAAGAGCTTCCGTCCTACTCAGAGTTAGACTGTGGTCCTCAGACCTGCCACCATCCTCACCTGAGCGGCTGAGGGGTGGGCACACTACCGACAATAGGACGTAGGTGAGTCAGAGAGACTGTTACAGATAGGTGTGTCCTGAACAGCAAGGGACAGAGGCGCTCTGCGGCCAGTGCCTGTGTCTTGTTTTTAATTAAAACAGGAGGATGGTGGAGGACTGGAGAGCAGCCTGGGACACCAGTGAGCCTCCCCAGCGGGCCTGAGCTAGGAATCTCACCATCTTCCAGGGCCTGGAAGTCTGGCTGGTTTATCACGAAGGGAACGGCGGCGGGCAGGCGGGTCAACCGCAGACACCGGTGCCCACCCTCCAGCGGCTTTCCACCGCCATCGGTTTGGTTTTTCCACACCCGTGCCAACCGTTTCCCTGATTAACTCCGGGTGGTGACCGCAGCCTCTGCCCCTCCAGGCAGACTGGGGTTGGGCTCTGAAGAATTTTTTTTCTGTATTTAGGGAAACCTCCTCCAGGATCTACAGTGCGGCTTCCACACAGGAATCGCCCTGGGGCTGTTTTGCTGGGAGTGGGAGCCAGAAACTAATGGGCTTGTTAACTCCTGGGCAACCAGAGCCGGACTTGGCCTGTGGGGAGAAGTCACAGTTGCAGCCCCCTGATTATGACCGTTTTTGGCCACAACCTAAATAAAGGTTTCTCTCTCTCCCTCCCAGTGTCTCTCCCTCCTCCCTCTGCATCTCCAACGCCCCCTCGCCCTCGCTGGCTCCTTCCACCCATCTGAGTGATCAGGGGTGAGAAAGGCCTCTTGCCACCAGGCTTTGGACAGGACGGAGCCCCACGGAACCCTCTCCCGCAGCAGCGTCTCGGGAAGGAGGGTGTCGGGAGGGACCCACCTGAGTTGTAATTGACGATGTCCACTCCCAGCGCCGGGCTCTTCCGCTTCCGGGGCCGCCCCTTCTGCACGGTGCCCGTGCCGTTGAAGTAGGGCAGGGCCAGGCCGCCGCCCTTGGCCGCCAGCTCCGTGTAGCTCAGCGGCGCCGGGTACTCCCCTTGCAAGAGGGTCTCGAAGTGGGCGCGACAGTACACCAGGCTGTCCTTCATGCCAAAATGGTCGCCCGTGGTCAGGGTCTTGTTACAGGTGGAGCAGGTGAAGCAGCTCAGATGGTAGACGGAGTCTCGGGCGCGCATGACCATCTCGGAGGCGGAGATGCCAAGGTGGCAGCGGGCACATCTCTGCACAGAGAACCTTCTGGAAGGACACAGTCGAGTCAGGGCTCTGGGTGGGGTACAGGCAGGGCCATCTCCCACGAGCGAGGGCTTAGTCAGCAGTGGCCCAGGCAAGGGGTCGGAGGGCTCCGGGGGGGAGAGGACAGGCCATTAATTTTATTTGCTAATTGACCTATTCTGATAAACAGGACAAAGAACCCTTATATTAAAATCAGAAGAATCGGGCAACTCATCCTCCGTTGCCTTCTCCGTAAAATGGAGATTTAAAAAAAATAATAAAACAAAACAAAAACCTCTGCACTAGCTAAGTCACCGCGAATGGAAAGGATATTAAATTGCAACGCCAGTGAACACGTTTCATCGATTACAAAGCGGATTCTTTTCTAACCGCCTCGCTCGCTCGGCTGCGCGCGGAGCGGGGTCCCCTCTGCGCGGTCCTGCTCCCCAGTCCTGCTCCCCAGTCCAGCGCGTCGGCGGAAGAACCCTCAGCGCGCCTGGCCGGCCGTGTGAGGCTGACGGCAGGTTCCCACCAGCGGGGAGAGCAGCTGGGAACGAAGTGGCCCGGCTCTCGGCAAGGCAACCGTTCCTTTTCACGGTCATTTACATGGTCACCCTCGCGAAAACGCAACCCTCAGCGGTTGCTGCCGGGGCCGCCAGCTCAGGTCGAAGGCACGGATCTTGCCCAGTTCGTAGTAAACGGAAAAATATCCGCTTTCGTCTCGGAGGGCGGTGACGCATTCATTGACTCTTCCCGGATTTCCCCGGTTCCCTCCATGCGCTCCGAGGGGCCAGAGCGCGCAGGGCTCACTGAGGACGCTGCGGACCCCGGGGTCACCCCACCCATCCTCACCGTTCGCCCTGGGGCTGCAGACTGAAGGTGTACACAGTGGACTTTCCTGGTCTCAGGACCCATAGCCGTTCCCCGAAGGGGCGAAAGGTGAAAGGTGGGGAACCGAGCGGGGACTCCCAGGCTCGGGCAAGTGGCCAGCCAGGTGACCGGGGCGTGGGGGCGGGCGGGGATACCTGTAGTAATCCTCCTTGCAGTAAATACTGCCGTCCTTGGCGAAGCAGGTGAGCTCGGACTCGAGGGCCAGTTTACATTCGCAGCATTTCAGGCACCTCAGGTGCCACTGTTTGTCCACGGCCAGCAGGTAGTACCTGTCCGAGATCTTGCCTCCGCAGCCGGCGCACAGAGCGGGCTTCTCTGGGCTCAGAGGGGGCATGCCCTGCAAGGCAAGCACAGCGCACGCTGAGGAGGGCGCGGGCCACAGGTCGCGGGGTCGGGGAGCACGGCCAGGAGCAGGGCCAGCGCGCCAAGGCCAACGTCAGGGAAACCTTTGCTAATTTCCCCTTGCGGCTCATCCCTTTCTGCGTTGTTCCCTGGAACCGTTGGCGTCCTCGCGGGATTGGTCAACTAAGGCCACCTCGAGACTCTTTTAAAAAGGTCTGAAAGCGCATGGATTATAGTTTGGTGCATGTTTCCAAACTGGAGTCATCACGAATAAATGTGTGGCTTTCAACGTGCACGAGATAAAACCACGGACATTGTTACTGGGGAGAGGACAGGAGGTCCCAGCGAGCACCGATGGTGTTTAAACCAACAATGGTACAATTCTGTTTCTCTCAGTTCCTATAAGCACTAAAAGGAGGGGACAGATGTTTGCACCTGAGCTCACAGTTTGGTCGACATTGTTTTGACGGGGATGTTTCGGGCACAAGGGCCTTTCCCTGATTTTCAGGGATATGGTCCTCTTCCCCTCAGGGTGTAATGTGCCTGTTCCCAGGGAAGGCCCCTGGGCCAGTCCCCTCTGGCGCACACAGACCCAGGAGACTTCTGTCCTGAAAATCTGTTTAGTGTCCAATTCAACTCACCTTCCTGTGTCCCCACTATGGATGGGGAAACCCTGTGAACCCGGCTCGGGAAATTCGGGACACTGCTTTTTGTTTTTAAACAGGATGACCAGAAAAGGGGGCACGAAAAGAAAAGCTAACCTTCAGACACTTCCTTCAAGACCAGCAGAAATGGGTTGTACTTTGCCCCTGAAACTTGGGCTGGCCTGGAAAAGTAAAGTTTCACCCCTCACTCAGACCAGGGGCACACGCTGAATTCGTGTTTTAAATGTAGAAGCGTCCACCCCCTCGGCTCCTGGTCGACCCCAAACACGGCTGAGCGCAGGGCTGCCACCGGCTCAGTCGGAGTCTACACTGCTCGGCAGGCCCGCAGTAGGTTCCTGACTTTTGTAATTTCCCGCGGTTGTAGGTGGGAAGGGGCAGCTCAAAGATTAGGAATTAGTTTTATTTAGGCGCGGACAGCCTGTCAGTATTATCAATAGTAGTGACGGTGACTCCGGACCACGTCGTTTAAGGGCGGTACGTTCTCGCCCGGGCTAAGGCCCCGCTCCGTCGGCTTTTTATTAGGTTTCCCTGCACAGCACATGCGTCTGGCCCGGAGCGCAGCGCAGCTCGGTCCTGACTCTCTAGAGGGGTCGAGCTGCCAGAGACCCTGGAAGTCGCTGGGTTTGGGGGTGCCGGGCTCCAAGTGTCCGGAGAAATAGAAGTGGTACAGTCATTTCTAGTCCACTGCAAAGGTCCTGTCATCAGATCCGAGACCAGAGCTACCCGATCCCGCGTGGCCCGGACAGCCCGCGCCCAGCTGGAGCTCCCGGCCGCGATCCTCCCCGGGAGGCGCCCGGGAGCCTAGGGGCCCGGAGACCCGAGTCTGAGGTCTGCAACGAGGAGGTCCCCATCCTCTCGCTCCCTGATCCCCTGCTCTCCCGGGAACAGCTGCGGCCGAGAGTGGCGAGCGCCGGGTCTCAGTAGTGGAGACAGTTCAAGGCAGAGAGAGGCGGGTGCTGAGCCCCGCAGACAATTTGACCGGAGAAAACCCACCCACCGGCCCGGCGCGGTCTCCTCACGACCCGCCGTCCTCCTTGGGCCGCCGGGAACCGGGGCTCCAGAGCGCTCGGGGCGCCGGCACCGCGCGGGGCCCTCCTTACCGCGTCGCGGCCGTTGAGCTGTGCGCCTTTGGCCAGGCGGGCCTCGGTCTTGGATCTGCGCTCCATCTCCTCCATGATGCCTTGGATGTGGCCTCCGGAGATCCCGTGGAAGAGCATGGCTGGGGGGCGGAAGGGACACGCGTTGTCTTCTGCTCGGCACCCCACTATTTCCATATACACGCGCGCGGGGCACTCAGCTCATCCGAGGGAAGGCGCGGCAGGGACCGAAGAGGCTGCGCGGCGCAGGAGCGCAGAGACGCCCGGGGACCCAGGGAAGGAGGGAGAGAGGGAAGAAGAAAGAGGCAGACGGAGTGGAAAGTGGTCTGCTTGGAGAAGAAAAAAGAAGGGGAAAGAAGAAAGAAAAGCCCCAGCGGCTCCCCGAAGATGTGCAGACAACAAACGCGGGCGGAGGGGAGGGAGACGGAGGCGAATCCCGCGGCTCGGAGGGCTCGAGTTACTAATGAGAAACAACTGCAGCGAGAGAGGAAAACAAAGTCTGGTGCGGAAAGAAAATAGTGTTGAACACAAAGAGAGAAAAAGAAGCGCTGTTTTCAGCGGTCCCTGGCTACTTGCAAGTTCCCAGTGCCTGTAGGTTGGGTTGGGGACTGCTTCTGCCGGAGCTGTGTCCAATTTGTTAAGAGACTAAAGCCAGCCCATTTTTGATAATTTAGTAGGAGGAGTTCTCTCCCCGGAGCTGCCACGGATTTTTATTCAGACAACAAAGACCTGTCATACTCCTCTCAGCCCCCTGGTGATGGGCAAGCGGGGACAAACATGACCGAGGGGGGTCTGGGGGAGGCCGTGGGAGGGGGCAGTTACTTCCCTAGCGCACACACACACACACACACACACACACACACACACCCTGCTATGACTTCCCAGCAATCATGTTTTAAAGGAGCCCTCATTGTCCCCGAGCTGGTGCAGGAGACAGAGCGCCAGCCGGTTTGGTCCAAGTTCCCCCATCAGACTTCCGCTCCAGGCAAACAGAATGTCAGCTCCAAACTTTGGATTTCCTCCGGTGGACTTGCTGGTCCTCAGTTTAAGGACCCCAAGGAAGTAAACGTTGGAGACTTATTCCTGTCTCCTCCCCCACCCCACGCCCTTCCTCCGTTCACTGTTTACCTGCAGGTTGCCTTGCCCTCCTGAGGACCCCACCTTTCCAGGGGCTGGCACCCCCCAACCCCCCACTCACCCCCCCAAGTGACAAGGGGGCTAGGAGAGGCTGTGTTTCTAGAGTTTACTTTTGGCAAAAAGGTTTTCTTTGAGAAGTTAGTGTGGATGCGTGGGCATGAGGAGACAGCTGGCAGTGCCCAGGCAGGGTGTATTAGTCTCTTTCTTACCCAACTCAGGTCTGAGGGGAGCTGCTGGCGATTCCAGTGTCCCCTTTGAAACTTGTCAATGTGGGCAGTGACTCGGGACTCCTGTGAGCTTGGCACGCGCCCTACTGCACGCTGTCTCCACTGCCCTGGCAGGACAGGGGACCCGAGAAACCGGCCACAGTGACATTTAGGAGGATGTGGAGGGGGGAGGTGAGAGCTGGCCAGTGGAACGGCAGACCTGCGCCTCACAAGAGGTCACATTGTTCTGTCTCCTTCTGTTCCGGGTCGTGGTGGCCCCTCCTCGGCCCTATTAAAAAGGGTCCACAATCCTTGGAGATTGTCAATTCATTCAAACCACCAGAAGTCCCCTAGTGGCTCAAAACTGGAGCGGCTGCAGGAGCAAGCCCAGCTTTAACCAGAGAGGAGGAAGCAGGGCTGCCGCCTGTCCCCTTCTCCTTCTCGCCGGCCTGTGTCCCACCAGTCCCCACAGCCATCCTGGGAGCCGAGGGCTGGTGTTCTTACACATCCTGGGTACCTCAGGGAGTCCCCTGGTGGCAGACTCACTTCCCTCTGCGGGAACAGCTAGGAACTGCAGCCAGATCTCGAAAGATGGAGGGACAGAGGGGAGAGGAGGAAGGGAAGGAAGGAGGAAGGAAGAAGGAAGGGAAGGATGGAGGAAGGGAGAGAGGGAGGACGGGAGGGAGGAGAGAATGGAGAGAGGGAGAGAGGGAGGGAGGGAGGGGAGAATGGAAGGAGGGAGGAAGAGAGGGAGGGAGGGAGGGGAGAATGGAAGGAGGGACGGAGAGAGGGAGGGAGAGAGGAGAGAATGGAAGGAGGGCACCCTTGTGCAGAGACTGACATCCTGTCCTGAAACATCGTTTTCTGAAGCTCTTGGACTCACCTTCCATGACGCCCAAGACTCCACACTTCCCCTTGCTCTTTTCTCAGGGTCAGAAACAATGTTACTTGCAGATTGGACACTGTTGCGGTCCTCAGGGTGCCAGAATGCAGCCCATAAAACACAATTTCACACAAAAATGAAGCCAATCAAGTGAACTAAGCTGGAGACCTCCCCCTCACTTTGGCAGCCCGGGCGGACAGCAGGGCGGCTATTTACTGTAAGTAATGTAATTAGCCCCTTTGGATGGGAATCAATGAGCTTTGCAAACCCTTGCGCTCAGGCCAAGGGCCCGAGGAGGGGCTGGGGCAGCCACCCTTCAGGAGGCAGCAGGTCCCCTCACAAAGGGGCGATCACCTCCCACAAGTCAGCAGCCAAATGGGCGAAGGCCCGAGAAGGAGGAGGAGAAAGAGGAGGGGTTTTGGAGAAGAACATCAGTCCATTAACCCAAGGGGGCTCCAAAGAGAAAGTAAATATGGGACCTCAGTCCAGAGACCCACTTTCTCTAGTTTCTAGGCTGAACCCTTGTCCCCAGCCCCCACCCCTGCATCCTGCCTAAATAGGACTTTGGAATTCAGTTGGGCTGTTCTAAGATTTTGGGTTCTGCTCAGTAAAAATAACAAAGACCCCCGAGAACACCAGTCTCTCCTTGCAGTAGATGAAAAGCCAAGTGAAAGTTTAACAGGCCACTCCGGGGAAAAGCCAGAACTCTGTGAAGAGTGTCCAGGGCAGTCAAAGGCAGAAGTCCTATCAGCCCTCCATCCAGCCACCCATCCACCCATCCATTCCCTCATTCCTTGGTTCCACACCTATTTGTTATTCGTCTCTCAGGTACTGAGCAGGGCGCGGTGCCTTCTGCAAGCGGTTTCCGGCTGGGATCCCAGCTCCGCCGGCTTCTCCTTATAAAAGTCGGGTAATAAGTTCCTGCACCCCGTGGGCCTGCGCTTCCCATAGAGCCGCAGCCTGCCCAGATCCCTGCTTCGCAGCCAATGCTGGAAGTCTGCAGAAGGCTGGGGTGGGGCGGGGGCTGCAGGCTTTGGGAGGTCCTTGTTTGTTCTGCGGAAATTGCAGCCCAGCCTCCTCCTGCCGTTCCTCCAAGAGGAAGGGGGGAGAGGATGCCTCAAGAATTGGGTGTGTGACCTGGGGTGTCCTAATCTTTATGTCTTGGAGCCCCAGAAAATTACCCAAGGGGACCCCTTCTCGCCACCCCTCACTCTCCAAGGACAGTAAGCACTTGACGGAGAGGGAGCGTCTTTGTGGCTCTGTCTGTCACCTGTCACGATTGGCCCCTAGTGCTCCCTGAATGTCGTCTGCCTCACCGCAGCCTGGAGGACACTGGGAGCAATGGGGCCAAACCCTGGCGCCTGCACTGCCCTCCTGTGCTGCTGGGCACATGCAACCCTCTTCATTCTGCTCCACCAGCCAGCATCCGCTACAGTGCCCGCGGCTGGACACCCCGGCGCAGGAGCTGGACTGAGGGTTCAAGATCCTGGATTCTCCATCAGGACGAGGGCAACAACCTTGTCCCGGACTGGGGCCCAAACCCCCAGAGGGGAGCAGAGGGGAAGGAGGAGCTGCGCGGCTTTCCCCGGCGCAGCAGACCCGCATCTCCGGAGAGCGTGAGCGGCTCAAGGACTCTTTAGACCCGAATTTTGGAGGCCAGGTGCCTGTGCCCCCGAGTTTGCCTTTCAAGGGCAGAGGTCACCTTTCCTCCTGACCCCATGAAGCAGGTTGAGAAGTGCCCTCGGTCTGGAAGAGGCAGGGTCCGGCTTTGGGCACTGTCGTTAGCACCCCAGGGCCCAAGGAGTCAGGGTTGTCCTGGGGCTGGGGACCGCGCACGGAGCGCTGTGCCACCCAACCCTGGCATCCGGCTGCGTTGGGCGGGCGGGGGGCGGATGGCGAGGAGGCGCCGGGTCTTTCTCCAGTTGGTGGACAGAGGGATCTCTCTGTGCCAACCTTCCCCACCAGCGAGGGGGGCAGGTCCAGATTGACGCTGCTGCACAGCGCGCCTCTAACAGTCCCGCGAGGAGGGACTCCCGCAGGACCGGAGAGGGGTGGGCCGGGGACTCGGCTGCGAGGAGGGAGCCGGGGGCAGATAGCTCCGTGCGCTCCTGTCCACACACCCTCTCCGCGCCCCCAGAGCCCCCACTGGCAGCCTGCTCCCTTCACACCCCTTCCCTCCAGGGCCCCGGGTTCTTCTGCAAGGGCGCGGCCGCCAAGTCCAGGACAGCGCGCTTCTGACATCAGCAGCCCCTTTACCGGACATTTCTGCGCCGCGCTGCGAATAATGGGGCGCATCCCACACCGCATCTGCTGGTTGGCGTGAACAAAAGCGATGCCCGCGAGCCCCGTTTCCAGCGAGGCCCTACTCGGTGAGAGGCTGTCTCCCCTGTCCCCCACCCCTTTCCGGGAAGATCCATGCGCAGCTCGGGGCACTGAGACCTCCGCCCCCACCTCCGTCCTGCGGAGAGTCACATTCAGGAGAAAGGCCGAAGCAGGCAGACTCAGGCGAGGCTGTATTTTAGAGCCTACGCAGCGCAGGATAATTTCTAAGATAAATACACACCCCTCTCCCTTCCACCCAAAGAAGGCGCGCACACGCGTGTGCACATATACACACTCACACACACGATGTGCACGCCGGCCCAAGCAAAAGGACAGCGAGAACGAGAAGGACCCTGGCGCATCACTCACCTGCCTCCAGAGTGGTGCCGTTCAGCATCCTCGGAGCCTACGGGGCTGGTGGCGCCGGGAGGAAGTCCGCCCTGCGGGGAAGAGCCGCGCGTCAGCCGGTGGGTGCTGGGGGTGGGCGCGCCTCCTCCCACCCGAGGTCGTTCGAACCTCTCCCCCATGCGACTTCAGGTGCTAGCGGCCGCGCGTAGACAGGGAATACCCGAGACGCTCCGGGGCGTCCGGCCTTCCCCGAGCGCCCAGAGCATAAAACTGCTCCCGCCAGGCAGCCCATATCGGGGTCTTACCTTGAGGTCCAGACGATCCCCCAACTACCCGGTCCTCGGCGAGAGAGGGCGGGTGGCGGCCGGAGGTGCTGGCGGGTCCCTAGGTCTCGCCGAGGGTTCCTCTGTTAATCCAAATAAATAAACAGTTGAATGGGAAAATTCTCTGTCTCTCTCTGTCTCTTTCTCTCTCTCTCCTCCCTCACCTCTGACCGGCAGCGCCCTCCACCTGTCTTTTATTTTCTGTTTATGCTTCCAGCTCTGGAGGGGAGGAGGTGTGCTGGGCCCCCGGCTGGGACCGGAGACGCGCTCCGAGGCTGCGTCCCGCCCTTCCAGCCTCTCAGTAATCCGGGAGGTGTTAATGGAGGCCTCGCCGTTACTGAACCTCATAAAGCCCCAGCATTTTGAGGCTTGGGCGCCGCGGGGGGCTGGAGTCCGGTGGCGCGCCCTGGGCTCCCGTCCCCAGCCGGCCTTGGCCTTCCCCAGCTACCCACGAGCAGATGCGACCGGCGGCGGGAGCCTGCATAGACGGTGGGGGCGGTAGCTCGAGCGGGGAGCTGGGCCAAGCCATTAACTGCTCACCGCAATCCCCCCGCCCCTCAGGTCCTTCCTCACTCTCAGGGCTCCGGGCGGGGCGCGGGAGCCCAGCACTTTGGGGTGCGCTCTGCGATCCAGGGGGGCGTTGTCGCCGAGTCCGCGAGCGGGCGGGAGGTTTCCAGCCCGACCAAGCAAAGAGGTGGGAATGGGGGAAAAACGACTCAAACCCTGAGAGACGAGCCTCCCTGGTGGGGGCTGGGGGGCGCAGGGAGACTTACAGACTCAGGATGGGCGGGGTCCTGTTACTTGATCTCAGGTGCCAGAGAGGCTGCGTGCCCCGGCAGCCCCGAGCGCAGTCAGACCGCGGGGAAGCGGTCGGAGACCCGGGAAGACCGGCCTGTGGCCAGCGATTTACCCACTCCCCAACCCAGTGCGCCCCTCGCAGCGGGAGATGGGGGCCAGGGGTCACTGGGAGGCTCCCGCGCCGCTGGGGCCGGGGGTGTGAGCACCGAGATTGGCCGTTCCTGGATGCGGGTCCGGGTGACGATGCCACCCTCCCTACCTGCCCCTCCCGGGTGTCCCCACAGCGGCTCTACCGCGGTGCGTGCGTCTAGGGAGCGGTGGGCTGGGAGCACCCGCTGGCCTGAGAGCCGCGTGAGAAAACAAAGTGGGACACGGGGCACGTGGGGCTGGGCAGCAGTGGACCCACCTCTTTGCCGGGCCCGCCAGCTCCGCTACAGTTTTGGGGTGGCAAGGGACCCCGCAGGAGCTGTGAAGCCGAGCGGTCTGGCTCCCTTCCCCTCCCCCAATCCCGAACGTAGCTTGGGGCACTCCGGACAGAGTGCCACTCTCTATCCGAACCCTGGGCTTCACCAGCCAGTCCCACCAGCCAACGAGTCCGCGATTTCACCTTCTAAGGTCCCCTCTCCCCGACTTTCCCTTCCCATCCCGGCCTCTTTAGCTCTTTCTCTCCTGAGAAGCACCCCCATCTCGGTCGGTTCTCGCAGCTACGGAGGGACGAAGCCTTCCAGATTCGGTTTCTATGCTGGCTGGCGAGGCCATTGGCTGGCGGGATGGACCACGACACCCCCCCAAACACGCTTGGGCGCTCTCACTCACTCCTGTCCAAAGCAGCGCCTTTTATCCTCTTTTTGGCGACGAACCATTTTAGGTGTTTGGTAAATACATGCATTCTACACACATGCACGCGTGCACGCACGCACACGGGCACGCTCACTGAACCGCACACTGCGCACACTGGAGAACGCACATTTCGGGTGGGAAGAGGAGGTCGTCAGAATCTCCCAATCCCCCTAGAGCCAGCATTCCGGGTTTGGATGCTTTTACACCCGGAGTGTCAGGAAGGGTGCTCCGCGAGTCTGGCGGTGTTGGGGTCTGGAGCCCAACCCTGAAACCCTTAGCGGGGACGAGGGGTCTACGCAGCGCATCGCGCTCCCGCTGGAGCAGGGCATCCAGAGGGCACCCCAGGGACCACCCCACCCCCAACTAAAAGAGCTGCGGGTCCTTCCACGGCCTTTCTAGAAATCAGGCGGCCCACAGAGGCCTGGGGTGCTGACCGCTTGCCCCCCCCCCCCACATACACACACTTAAATATGCCTTTCTTCTTTTTCATGAGCGGAGAGCATAGTTAGAGCAGAAGTACCTTGCAACTGTTGCCGAGAAGTGAAAAAATTGCACCGAGTTTAATGCCCCCACCCTGGGCAGGCCTGCAGCCCCCAGGTCAGGCCTTGCTCGAATGTGGAGATGACTGTGGGGAAGATGACAGGGAGGTGTTGGCGTGGAGTGGGGAGGGCGGGGGGGCGGGGGGCGCTTCTGGGTCAGCCAGGAACAGCGAGGTCTCCAAGTGCTCGGAGTCCAGCCGTGCGCAGTGCTGCTCGCCAGAAGTGAGCCAGCGCCCCAGCCTGGTCTGGAGACTGACCTAAGCCGGCCAGTGCCAGGCGGTGGAGGCCCGGGCGGGCAGACCTTGCAAGCCCTCAGGATGAGGGGCCTCGAGGTGGAACAAAGACCCACACGGCCCAGGGGGCATCTCCCCTTCTCCAGGCCCCTTGTGTTCCAAACACACCCGGTTTGGGAGCCCAAAGTTTCACTGCAGGGACTGGGATGGGTGTGTGTGTGTGTGTGTGTGTGTGTGTGTGTGTAAAAAGCCCTTCTCTTCCTAGCTCCCAAAACAGACTCCCAATGTGGCTTGTAGGGGGAGGGTGCGTGCCATCCACCTGCTGAGAGGCCCGCAGAGGGCAGGGCCCTTCCCCAGGAAGGGAAGAGCCACCCTCCACCCCCTAATCCCCACAGCAAGATCCCCCACCCCATTCCCTTTTGATTTTTCAGCGTAAGGAACAGTCTAGACATCAACCCCCCTGATTTATGGTGCCTGGCGGCAGGAGTCTCCAGAACCCCAAAAGTGGAGCAGCCTCAGAGCCCGAGACATAGGCGGGCATGGCTGTCTTCCTGGGCACCCACGTGTGTTTGGATACACACAGCCAGTAAGAAACCTGAATTTGTACTTTACAACGTGCAAATACAATACCGCTCACGTTCTTGTGGCGAGGCCCGTTTATGTGGCCATATTGTGTTTACTGTGGGCGCCCCCACCCGTGCGACACCCGCGGTGTGGTTCACAAGCATCTCCCCAGAACCACAAGAACTTCAGAGCTTGGCTCAGGGCTGCAGAAGCTGGAAAGCATAAGATCGGCCCCACCCCCACCCCCCCACACCCCCACGGTCACCAGCCAGGCTGTGTTGCCAGGGAGGCTTGAAGTTCTGCCCAGAGGCGTCACAAATGTCCCACGCAAGGGCCCTCCATGAGGGACATCCTCAGTCCTTGCTTCCCAGCCGCTGCCTGCAGGGAGTGCTCTGGGAAAGAGCTCTCTGGGAGGGAGGCGCCCCTAAGTAATTTCCATGTGCCAAGGGGGCTTTCTCCAGACACTTCGGTAGGGGGCTCCTTTTCAAAACAAATTCCTTTCCTTCTTCTTGTGTCTCCAGAACGATGGTCTCTTTGGACTGTTTTTTTTTTTTTTTTTTCTTCCTCTTGGGACTGAAAAAGAAAGCACCATCGACCCCCACCCTAAAAGTATGCTCCTCCACCCAGGAAGGGAAAGGAGATTGGCTCCCAGGAGTCCCTTTTCCGGAATGACAACTGCCTGCCCCATCACCATGCTGACCCCCTTCTCCTGTTCTCCTCAACCTAATTTCTGGAGAGGGCGACACCTGGCCAGAGAGACCTCACAGGGCACCACAGTTCCCGCACCAGCAGGGCACCCAAAACGCCAACAAGTTTGGGAACCGATTTAGTATTTGACGTAAAATGAATCACAGAAGTCACAATCGGTGGGAATGTTAGAACCTCCCTGGGCTTCTCTGCATTATTTTACAGCTTAGGAGGGCTTTCCTTTCGAGTTGAACGAGAGAAGACACAAGACCTTTCTGCTTCCCCAAGATCTGCAAGACACTGAGTGGGGCCGAAGGCAGGGACCAAGGCAGAGCCCCGGACGTTCCGAGGCTGCAGGGAGAGGAGGCTGAGGGTCTACTCTGGGCAGAGCCAGCCTTCCAGGGACAAGAAAAGGCTTCCTGGGGGCTGGGTCCTTAGATGGAGGCAGAGGGGGTCCAGGAGGAAGAGCCCCCAGGAGCTCCCAATCCAGGGGCTTCACAGCTGTGGAGGGAATGGGTGTCAGACAGATTCACCTGAGAAATGCATAAGAAACAGAGTGACGTGTGAGGGAGAGAAAAAGAATGCTTTAATCAAGGCTTCTTCAGTGGCCTGACCCCCAAGTCAGAGTGATGCGGAATTTTCACGGAGAGAGCAGATGGGAGATGAGCATGTTCCTTGTGGCAGAGTGGCACTTCCTGGCCACTGGGCTGCTGCGCACACAGCCTTATATCAGCCTCCTCGTAGCTCGAGATGTACATAAAATGACGAATGTCTTCAAACCCTCCTGTTTGCCAGCCACCTCCGCTGGGTGGCTGACCCCGAGGAGAAAACAGCAGGGGGTACGGAGGCTACAAGAAACTTCAAGAGGTACTGATGTCACCCGATTGCTACTATTTATTTAACGGAACAGTCATTATTTTCTGTCTTCCACATATGTGTCTGATAACGAGGGAGGCCAAAAGAAAAATAACTAACGATGGGCCACTTCAGAAACACAGCTACATTCACTAGATCTTTTCATTTTATGGATGTTCTTTTAACATATACATATATTTATATATATACAATTAAACCAGGGCTAAGCACTCAGCCCAGGGAGCAATTCCGGACTAAGGCATTGTATTTTTGTTGTTGTTTTTTTAAATGAGGCTTCATTAAGCGGAGAACAGAGATGAAATTGTTGTCAAACATAAAAACAGGAATTGAATTGCTTCTTTTTGGCTGGATCCTTAACATTGACTTGACCATATGGACACTGCAGAGAAATAAAACCAATTATTAATCAATTACTTAACAATCATCTTGATAAACACCCGGCTTCTTATGGTGAAAAAAAGGACCTGCCAGCCATGTTATAAAGACCGTGTGATCTATCTGTCGGGTCCCGCAGACCAAGAGGAGAATGATGGCAACCCTGACGAGAAATCCAAATTCGGGTCCAAGAATCACTTCCTAAAAGCGGCTTCCCAACTAAGATTTTACTGTCAAAAACTCAGTCTTAGAAAATCCCCAATTTATGCAAAGCTCTTATGTTCTTCATTAGAAACAGATACTGGCACAGGGAAGAACATACATAAAAGCGAAGGCTTACTTTTTCAGTGTTGGCTACAGTGAATACATGGACTTAGCGTCTACTCCTTCATTAGAAAGTGGGTCAGTTAAAGGAGTAATACCCCCTCGCTCTGAAACATGCAGTCAAAGTGGTCTGTACACAGAGGTTGTTACCTTACCTCTGTAACAATTTACCCGACTAGTATGCTTTTGAAAAGTTACAGTGGAGACCCCGTTCCCATTTATTTTTTGCTCAAAAAAAGGAAGGAGTAGTTGGTTCCTCTGAATCAGTGCACAGAGATATATATTCACTGAAATAGACATTCTAGGAAATGTACAGTTTGGGGTAGCTAGTTTCATGGTTAAAGACAAAGTAGAAAAGTGCCACAGAAAGAATGAGAAACAGAGAAGGAGAAGAAGGAGGAGGAGGAGACGGAGAGAGAAAAAGGGACAAACAAACAAACAAAAAGAAAATCATTACCATTTAAAGGAAACCCACATCTCAATGCTGGGCTAGTTTCGATCTACTCAGCTAATAATGGAAAAAAAATGCTTTCTGGGATCTAGTTAGCCATATTCTAGCTCCCTTCTCCTGCTCTCTTTGTACTTCCCTAGTGAACATGACTTATTTAAAACCTCGTGAAAAAGTTTCCTGGCAATAAAAACTGGCTTGGATTTCAAATCACGGCTTTTCAAGGACCCGATGGTCACAGTGCAATGTTACCAAATTCCATTAACTTTAAAGGCCCTGTGTTGGTCCCAAGGACTTCATTGTCCTTGGCTAAGGGAGCTTGTGAAAAGTTCACTCCAGGTCTATTTAGCTCTTTTATTTGACTTGTTTTTCAAATAATAGGTATTTATGAAGTTACAGAAGCACCGCAGAGCACTGCGGCGATGCGAGAATTTGCCACTCACGTGTCTGCAGGCGGAACCGCAGCACTGGCCCCTCCGCCAGTGGGCCAGCTGGGTGAGCACCACGTAGCCAGTGGCCGGGTCCACGTAGGTCAGCTGGCCGGCCTGCAGAGCCACGCAAGAAAACAATCCGTTAATCTCGGTGTTCGCCGCATCTCCTCACCCTACTCGCAAAACACTGCAGACTTTTCTTTAAACCACACAAGACGTCTTCCCGGCAATTTCGGTGGCCCCTCGCCATCAAAGAGCGAATGCATTCCAACACGACACGCAATCCGACTTCATGTGGCAAGACGAGGAAATATACAGCTTGAGAAAGGCGAGGAGTTGATGGGAAAACAAGAACTCCTCTATGCCCAGGAATGGCGCAGCCAGGCGCAGGCATTTGTCACCCAGTTCCTCGGTAACAAGCGTCATAACAGGTGATTTCGAGGACTCGAAGCGCTTCAGAGGCTGAAAATGAACTTGCGCTCAGAAGTCGCACTTGCAATTTCAGTACTTAAAATATGTGGCCGGTGATTTAAACTTACGGGAAAGGCGCTAATCGAAACCAACAGTCCACAGAGGCGCATTAGCTCGCCGTTAGTGAACACTTGACCTCCGCGATGCGGACACCTCGACTATTTCACACTGCTTTCCTGTCTGTTTTTCGAGGGTTGTTAGTTGTTTTTACACTAAAAAAAATCAAGTATTGTTTTACCATGTTAACACTCGCCGCTTTCATGAGTTTGATCAAAAGCGACTTTTAAGACGGCCCTGCAGATGTCCAGGACGCATGCTCGGCCTCCCTTTCCAAACTGCCCCAAGTACGTGGTGTGAAGACTAAGTAACAATTCCACCTCTTCCTTGGATTTTGACCATGTGGGTGACGCTCTTTAGCCTGAGACCTTGTAGAGGAACTTTCTCCTGTTCTTTCTTTCTTTATTTTTTATCCTCACCCGAGGACATTTTTGCATTTATCTTCAGATAGAGCAGGAGGGAGAGAGGGAGGAAGAGAGAGAGAGAAACATCAATGTGAGAGAGACACATCGACTGGCTGCCACCCACACGACCTCAACCGGGGCCGGGGACAAACTGCAACCGAGGTACGTGCCCTTAGCAGGAACTGAACCCAGGACTCTCTGGTCCGCAGGCCGATGCTCTAACCGCTGAGCCAAACCGGCCAGGGCTCTTCTGTTCTTTTTATAGAGTGCTTTCACTACGTGTAACTCCGTGTCACTCAGATGTGCCTTTCCATTTCCATACACCACAGAGAACTTCTTGAGTGTCTTCCCAGGGCCGGGTATTTTATGCTGGTTGAGGTTTTAACCAACATGTTTCAGGACTAAAGCGTGGGACAGAAGGACAAACAGAGCTCAAGTCTTCAACTCCTAAGGCACCCCAGCAAAGCCAGACCAGGGCAGCAGCAATCCAGCAAGCAAGCCCCAAGGCCGGTCTCAGGGGCCTCCCGAATCCTTTGGGACCAGAGAAGCAGAAGACAGGAAACCGGGAGCGTGAAACAATACATGAGAATGACCCACTGTCAAGACCTCACTTCTTAATTATCAAAGCCCATGTTTGATGCCTTAGAAGAAAAACAAACAAACAAAAAGCACTGGAAACAGTTAGCAGCCTTCTTGTCACTTTTATAACTTCTGGGTCTTCTGAGGGCCACTGTCTGGCGACCTGGGAAGCTAACAGGTTGCCTCTGGGTTGCATGCTTTCCTCGTGGACCGAGAAACATTGAGCTTGTGGTCTGCCCACACAAACTGCATTTGTATTCCGTGGGTGGGCCTCAGGGTTGGGGACGGCAGAGATGAAACCAGTGCTGACAGTTTGACCGGAGCGAGATGCTCAGGGAGGCAGGAAGCCCAGGGCGGAAGGGCAGAGCTACCTGCTTTGTGGTGTGGACGCAGGACCACGGTGAGGGAGGGGCTTCAATGTGTGGAAGAAGAAAAACAACCAGCTCGTTACGGGGTTCACCTAGGGTCTCCTGGACAGTCAGCCTGTGAGACTGGCACAGATGCCAAGCCTGGGTGCCCTGAGTGAGAAAAAGGCCTCTTTCCTCTCCCAGGCTGAATGAACCTGTCTTGACACACCACTGGGGTTTGCTCTGCAGAGAATAACATTTGTGTTCATATTCACCATAGTTACATGAAGCACGCGAAGAAGTTACACATTCTTTTAAAAGGAGTAGAAACAAGAACAATCCAAAGCTGCCAGTCCTTCCCTCATGAGTCTCATGCAGAAGTTCCAGCACCTGAATGAGTGGGGCGGGATTCCCAGGGCCTGCTAATGGTCAGTGGCGAAAAGCCAACTCAGGCAACGTCCCAGGTTCCCCTGCACGCCTTTGGCTCAGGCCACGTGCAATGCGTTAGACAGGTTGTATCTCTATTATAGAACTCACTTGCTCTCTTGAGATAAAAATATGTATATAAACACACCACCTTTAAACTCATGTTGTCTGAAGTGTCAGAAAGCCTGAGGGAGATGCTAAGTTTTGATATTGGCGCTAACAAGCAGTTGTCAAATGCCCCAAACAGAAGACACAGCTCCAGATCGTCTAGGAGGGATGCAAGTGCCCAGCCTAGTGTCCTTGAAACTGTGCTCTGAGACGGGAGGGGAGGATGAAAGGATGGTAGCAAAACTTAAAATAAATTTAAAAGAAGTTCATGTTTTATTTTTCATTATTGAAATCACTGGATGGTAGGGTGTTTAACCGATCGTGCAGATCAATGCACAACATCTTTCCTGTGACTTCTTAGGTCCTATACCCACTCCATCGATTCCTTCACACTCGTCCCCCAACACACACACACACACACAGACACACAGATACAGACACACACAGAAACAGACACACATACTCATATACACACAGACAGACACACATACACAAAGACACACACACATACACTCACTGACACAGACACACACACATGCACACAGACACTCACAGACACACACATGCACAGTGATGACGGATGGGCCCCACGCTGCTGAGTTCGGCTCCTGCAATGGTCAGAAACGAGTCCACTCACACTCAGGACAGACAAACGTTAACTCTCAGCCCGGAATCGGAAGCTGTTTCGTTTGCATCCGTTTTCCAGTGAAATGGTCGGGCGGGAAGTGTGCATGCTGCCAGAGGCCAGAAGCCAGGCGGGACCGGGTCCCACAACCTCAGCCTGGGACGCGCAGGCGCACGGATGCCCGGGTCCCAAGGACCAGGCAAGAGGGCTCTCATCGCGCAGGCGCACGGACTCCGAGGCACAGGGTGGGGGACAGGGGGCGGGGCGGGCAGAAGGGGCCTCACCGCGCAGGCGCAAAGGCCGCGGGGCGGCACAGGGGGCGGGGCCTCACCGCGCAGGCGGCCGCGTGTAAGTCAGCGATCCGTCGCTCCTCCGCCGTTAACGCTTCGCTCGCCGGGCTTCTCGGCGCCCCCGTCGACCTGTCCTGCGAGTGGAGCCCGGCGCCATCGCGGTCTCCCTCCGAAGCGGAGCAGAGAGTGACGCTGGGGGGCTGGCAGAAGCCTGCTGCGACCCAGGGGGGAGGTGGCGGCCGGGCGGCGGGAGGCCGTCCCCCGAGCACCGCGGCCACCAGCACTGGGACCTGCCTGGCCGCCATGGCCGGCCCGCCCCGCCCCAGCTCGCCCCGCCCCCGAGCTCGCCCCGCCCCCTCCGAGCTCGCCCCGCCCCGCCCCGCCCCCGCGGAGCCTGCAGCCCTAGGAAGACGGGCCCACCTGCTAGGCAGCAGAGGACGCGCGGGGCCCCGAGAACGCGCATTTCCAGCCTCCCGGTCGGAATTCTCAGCCTTCCGTTTTCCTGAGATGCAAAGTGCACGCTGAGCATGACCGCCACGACCGTCAAGATGCCGGAAAGTGACCGGAGCAGCCGAGGTTTGCACCTGTCTGGACAGTGCCGGGGACGCAAAAGTGACAAGTGCGAGGGACCACATGGGAGGCCGGTCCCCCTGAAATAAGGACCCAGGGTGCCCTCAAACACTAAGAAGAGAAAGGGGTGATTAATGTCCGAAAGAGGAAAGCTATCCTGATATCCCCCACAAGTGAGTTTGAGGAAGTTAGCCCCAGTCCAGGGGTAGTTTCAGGTGTTAGAGTTCAATCAACACCTCTCTGGCCCCCCATCTCTGCCTAGGTTTCAGGGACAGGAGGGTTGAAGGGTAGCCGTTTTTAGGGGTTTGGTTTTGAAGAACCGAGGACAAGGGTCGATTTTTGAGGTGTGCATCTTGAGTTTAAAGTGATGCTGAATGAACTGAGAAACGGGCCTCGAGGAAATGCGGGGCGTCGCCGGGAATGGGGCGCCATGGGCTCTCCACCTAACACCTGAGCACATAACTTAGCAAAGGAAAAGAGCTATCATGTTCATACGGCCTGGATTTCAAGAGAATCGGTCATTTTATTCCCCTTTCGGAAGGTGCCAAGGGTAGAGGAAAAGTAAGAAGAAACAGCCCTCGGGTACGGAGAGATGGCCGACGCTACCTAAGTCACAGTGGTTTATCAGTAAAGGAAACGTGGTTAGGCAGAGAGAGACCTTCCATCAATATATCCCTGCCTAACCTGTGAGCCACGCACCAGCCATCCATCACGGGCAGGTCGTTATCTATTTGAATTTCCGCCGGCTCCATTCTCCTGTGATAAACGTGGATTAAAATGAATGCTGATTTTATTATTGTACTGTCCACTCTCTTTGGACCCCTCTAATGGGACGTTGTGGAACTGGCCTCTTGGCCATTCTGTGTTTATCACTGCACTCCTAAAGACTTAATCCATAGGTATTCGAGGTGTTCCAGGGGGTCTTTCTAGGACCATGCATTTCACTGACGGCTATGCTCATCTTCCCCATTAATGTTTGTGTCTTAATTCTGGCTGCTTGGTCCCCCCTCTAAAAACGTTTAGCCCCATTTCCTATAAAGACTCACAGTCGGCTTGACTCGAGGTCTGGAATAAGTGAGAGATACCGACACTACCATTTTCCCTTGCCATTGTAGGGGTTCAGGGGTCAAGTTCTCCGATCTTTCTCAGGCTTCCATTAAACACACTCTGGTTTCTAGACCTAAAGACAAATAGAGGACCTCAGAGCTACTTTCAAGTATTTGTAGTACTTTCATACGTAAAGGATTTCAGGAGAATTCGCGGGATTAAGAGGGTGGAAGCAGAAGCAAGGCTGCGGGAAGGAAGGTTGAGGTCTCTAATGAAACCCTCGGCATTCGCAGTCACACAAACCTGCCTCTGGGGGGCAGTAGGGGGCAGGGCTTGAGGGTGGCCTCCCACTGACTTCAAGCCAACTTCATCTGCTGAGTGTGTGATCTGGGCCTTGGTTTATTCTGTGAAATAGGTAGATTAGTAACACCTCCCCAATCGGGTTTTTGTAAGGATTAAATGAGACGCTTCCTGCCGGGCACTTGTCATTGTGTCTGGTTGCAGATTAAATGTTGAATAAAAGTTGGCTGTATTATGGAACAGGCTGCCTGGTTTTGCAGGTTTCCCATCATTGGCGGAATTTAAGCAGAGGTGGGATAACAAGTCGGTAGCGGTGTCGTCGTAGATAAGATTTAAGCATTGGCTAACCCTTCCTCCTTGAGATTTCCTGTTTCTATCACTTTGTTTCCAGTGAATATCGAGGTATCTTTCATATACGACAATGGTGGCATTAACCTGCATGTCATGCGTTTCTCCTGGTAGAACAATTCCAATGGCATAGTCTCCTGGACGATCTCTGATCACAGAGTAGGGTAAAGACCACCACCACTTAAGTCCCGTCTACCTCTCAGGCTCCTGGAGAAAACCAACTGTAGACGCCAGAGACCCGGACAGATAGAAAGGTTCAGGGAGAACCCTAAGGAGTGGTTCTCTTGATCATTTAGACTCTCTCTTTTTTGATGGCAAACATTAAAAAGGGTCATGGTGTTCACTGTTGGTAAGACATAAACACGAAAATGAACACTGTAATACATTGTTGGTACAATTAAAAATGGGAAATATTTTGAAAACAAATCTGGCAAAGTATTAAAAATTAAAATGCATGTTCCCATCGACCCACCAAGTCCACTTTTGAGCAACTTCTCTGTAGAAATATAACCATCATTTTTAAGGCCATGTTAAAGAATCTTTATTTTAGCATTGATCATGGTGGCCAAAAAAAATGGATATAATCTCATTGTCTATCAACAGGACAATAGTTAAATGGAGCACATTTTTACCATGGAATATTACATGACTTTCTAAGAATGACTTAGATGTCTGTTACTGACGAGATGTCTGTGATGTATTATTTGGTGAGCAGAGCAAGTTCTAACATAATATTTATAATATCATCTAATATTTGGAACAGCAAACAAAGAAACAAAACACTTCCCAATACCCTTTGAATGTTTTCATATGTAAGGGGAGCGGTGAGGACGCTGACGTCATCGGTTACCTTGGGACTGGGCTGGGCAGGAATCACTGTCTTCCATATCGGTTAACGCATTGTTTCACATAATAATTTTGAAACAAAATGTACTAAAAAGTGTTTTAAATGGAGAACTTAATAATTACAAAAATGTACCTACTTTTGGCACAATGCAGATTTCTTGAGAAAAATATTCCTACTCTCCCTTCCTATTCTTATTTTTTATTCCTTTCTTCTTCTGTCTATGGCCCCCCAATCTCCGCTGTCCCTTCTGCATGTTCTATTTCCCCTCAAAAAACAAAGGTATTTTTGTGGAAATGGGAACATATTACAAGTCAAGTGTTTAACTAGACTGGAAGCATATAAAGAAACAGTTCATTTTTCTCTTTTTCATCTCAAGCACCAGATATCTATTGCAAAAATTCTTTTTGAGCAGGATCATAGAGCGCCCCCACACGGTGGGGTTCTGCCATTTCCAGTGAAATGAAACTTCCTAGCACTGCTGTTCAGAAGGAACACTAAAAATAATATGCCTTTTTCTTCTTCTTTTTGTAAATAGGAAGACCAGCAGCTGCACTTTTTCTTACAGTAAGCAAGAATAACTTTGAAAGAAAAAAACAAACTTTTTGACTCTGACTTTATGTGGACAATTGCAAAAAAAGAATGAACTAGATTAGTCAAAATAAAGGGACAGACAAATCCAGGATTTTTCTCATGTCATAGTAACAATTAGCCGTTAATAAATGTGTGTGCTCATAAACGACTTGAAATTTCTCTTCCTAAAATGGTATATCTTTCAAGTCTGTAATGAATGATGTGAACTGTGCAGTTGAACAAATTTTATTTGTGAAGGACCTGAGCCCTGAACTTCTTCTAGGATTGCCAGTTCTATTTTTATTACCTTAAAATCTTTATTGCAGAAGACATGAAACAAATACGAAAGTGAAAGTGTAATGAATGCCCGTGTACCCATCACCCAGCTTCAACACTCCAGTGCCCAGGGCAGCTGTTATTTCATCCACAGCTCATCTTCTCCCATCACATGATTTTGTAACATGACAAATACTGTAAACATTTTAATACCTATGTCTAAAGGATATGATCGCTTTCAAATGTAACCACAATACTATGAACACACCTAAAAGAAGAGGGATCTTTTCTTTTTTTAAATTTTAATAAAAAAAATTTTTTTTTTCTTTATTGATTTTAGAGAAAGAGGAAGGGAGAAGAGGGAAAGAGAGAAACATCGATGAGAGAGAACATCGATTGGCCGCCTCCTGCATGCCCCCCACTGGGGATCGGGCCCACAACCTGGGCATGTGCCCTGACCAGGAATCGAACTGGTGACCTCTTGGTGCATGGGTCAACACCGGCTGGGCAAGAGGGATATTTTCTTAATATCAGCAAATACAGAGTGACTGTTAGTACTTCTCATTGTTGCTTACAGGGCACACTTTTTTCTTAGTTTTTAATCTATAGGTCTCTTCCTCAGTTTTCCCCTTGGAAATTTACTTGCTGTGAAGAAACTGGGTTGTTTTTACTTCTTATAAATTGGAAATTGGATTTGGAGACTTGATCAGATTTAGATATTTTTCTTCTTGCCAAGACACCTTCTAGGAACTGTTACGTTCTATTATTAGGAGGCACAAAATGTTTGATTGTATTTCTTTTTGTGATGTTAGTAGTTGTTAATGCTTAATATTTAGCTCCATTAATTTATTGGAAGTTGCAAAATAGTGATATTCTAATAGAATATCATTCCTTCATTATTTGCTGTAATATTTCTCTAAAGAGAAACTTCTACTTACCCCTCATTATAGTGACCCAGGGTTAGAGTTCATACAGACCGAGCCCCTGTGCTACCACTGGGCCACGGGCAAGAGCCCACCACTTTTCCCACAGCCCTTGCAGACTTTGAACCTCAGAGAGCAGAAGTTGGAGGTGTTTAATGCAAACAGGTGTTTTCTAACAAGGGGGGTGGGCAGACTCGCCAGTCAAACCAATGATGCTGTTCTCCGTCCCCATGGCTGGGGCCTCTTGTCTTCCGTGTGCTTAGCTAAATGACATCACTCAAAGGATGACAGAGGAGTCAAGTCAGGTGCTAGGCAACGTTTCGGTGGGGTCTATATTACAGGTGCTTCAATGAGTGAACCTAGCTGCTGCTTTCACTCTTCAAAAAGGGATGGATAGAAGGGAGGGAAAAAGGAAAGAAGAATGGAAGAGTCTTGAGTGTGTGTGTGTGTGTGTGTGTGTGTGTGTGTGTGTGCTGGGGAGGACACACAGTCTATCTGGGGAAAACTGTCCAGCCACACTCACGTGGCTGGAGAAGAACCTGAGAATCCCATCTTCTCCACAGAGAACGAGCGTGTGGTCCTGGGGGACTCCAGCACGCCTTCCATGAGCTCATCTTGTAACTCACACACTCTGCAGGGAGCCGAGAGTGGGTTCGCGGAGGGACGTCTCACAGCGGGGCCTGCCTGTGCGTGGGGACCGGAAGGGTTAAGTCTGGCTCTCGCACTGCAGAGTGTGGCCTGCTCTCTGTGGAGGGGCTGGGCTGGTGGGAGGGTGACTCATGAGCGTCCGGCATGTCCAGGCAGCAGAGGAGCCCCAGTCTCGCTGCTGATAAGGTATCTCTGCTCTTGCATTGCAGCGGGATCCTGGCGTTTAAAAGAGTCAGAATATGTTTTATGTTTGCTTCCCTGTTTTCCTTTCTCCTCCTCCTCCTCAAAAGAAACGCATTCATATAAAATGTCAAACACATAAAAGGAGAAATGATCTTCTTTCCTCTCTACCTCAACCCACTGCCCCCAGCCCCCAGATGACTGGGAAGGAGTCCTAGGTCCTAGACATCCTGTCACCCCCTCCATACAGGTCCTTAGCCCCAGCATCCAAAAGGTAAAAGTGATGAATACATCCATGATATTCTCTCACTGAAATAATTAGTAGTAATTCCTTAATGTCCTTGACCATCCTGTCATCAAAATTTCCTGTTTTAAAAAATAGTAATTTTAATAATTCATTTGTTTGAATCAGAACCAAAGTCGTATTGATACATTGTAATCGATCGATAGATCTCTTCCCTCTCTCTTAATCTGGGGTTCCTCTTCCGCCTCTCCTGTCTTCCTTGGAATGTGTTTAGTGAAAAACCCACACTCCGGAGTTTGAGGACTGCATCCCCAGTGGCTCCACTTAACCTCTTCACTTGTCCCCCGTTTTACATGAACTGGGAGTTGGAGTTAGAAGCTTAAGCAGATGTAAGTTCTCTTAACAGGAATGTTTAATGGGCATCCTGTACACTTCTATCAGGAGCACATGATGTGGGATTGTCTCGCTTTTACGACTAGTGCTCAGATTATCATCTTCTCCTTAAAGAAAAAATGTTATGGGTACAGTTAAAGTCCCCCTCACCCCCAGTCCTCCCGAAGTAACTACCATCCTGAACTTTGTGTTTCATTTTTATACATATTTTAACAGCTTAATTATATGTGCATATTTTATCAGCTAGATTTAAAATGTGTTTGTATGTTTACGTTTTTACACAGTTAGATTCAAACTGCATGAATGTATTTGCAGCTTTCCTCTCGAACTCATCTATACTGATCGAGGAGGATCTAATGCATTGTATTTTTTTTTTTTTATAATTTTTTTTTTTATCCTCACCCGAGGACATTTTTTCATTTTTTGTTCAGATAGAGTGGGAGGGAGAGAGAGGAAGAGAGAGAGAGAGAAACATCGATGTGAAAGTGACACATCGAGTGGCTGCCACCTGCACGACCAACCAGGGCCAGGGAGAAACTGCCACGGAAGTACATGCCCTTAGCGGGAACCGAACCCGGGTCTCTCTAGACTGCAGGCCGATGCTCTAACCGCTGAGCCAAACCGGCCAGGGCTAATGCATTGTATTTTTAACCACAACTTGCTATCTTGTTATATGAATGACTCCCTATTTATTTATCAGTGTGTCTGCTGATGGACAGCTGTTCGTGTCACTGTCCCCTGTTATGAACGGCCCTGCAATGAGTGTCCTGTACCCGAGTCCCGTGCGTAGGTGCTGGGCTCCCCAGGACAGGTGCAGAGGGGGACACTCAGGTCTGCAGTGCTTTCCCGGAGCTGGCTTCTGCAGGCCCCGGAGAGTCTCCTGTTACATTTGCAACAGAGTTGCAAGCTGGTTTCCAAACACAGACATCATTAACAATTAAATCATAGAAACTTCCATTTCAGTAAATTCTGTGAAAAACAAAAGTAATAAATGCCCAAAGTTCACCACTTACTAATTATTTTACTATAATTTACTGGGCTTTCCTGGCACATGCTACAGCGATCTGGGCCCCCGAGGTTATTTATTCCTACTTTATCTCCGTGGGGGACGTGCCGCAGGACAGTGGGGCCCTCTTATCTCCACTCAGCCCTGCGCCGGGCGGCACCGCGTCGGCAGCTCGAAGCCAGCACGGTGGGAGTGCTCGCACCGCCTGAGCTGGACAGGACCCCCAGTCAGGCTTAATTTACGGTTTGGTTCACCGTCCTGACTTCAGAAAGTACGGGGAAATAGTGCTGATAACGCAGAAGAATCTTAAACACGTGTCATGTCTACAGTCCTCACGCTGTGAGTGGCCCCAAAGTGAGGGGCCACATTCAAAAACCACTATCCCATAATACACCCAGTGTCACCCCAAACGGTCGCGTGAACATTTCTGGGACGTGATGGACTCTTCAGTGAACGACGGACCGATTTGGGGGTCTGATTCACACCACACTCAAGAGTAAATTCACCGCGGAGTGAAGATCTCACTACACAAAGCAGTTTTCTTTGGAAGAAGGTGAAAACATAAGAGGAAACCTTTCTGAGAAGAGGAGTCGCCCCCAGACCCATTTGCAAGAAAGAAAGTTTGGGTACCTGCCAGCACTGTGGGCAGCTGTCAGCCTCCAGCTGTTGGCTCCGTCTGGACCCAACTCAGCTTGTAGCCCAAGTTCAAACCGTTCTCAGAGAGGCCGCAGGCCCGTGAGTGAGCAAAGGTAGTTCAAGGGTCAGTCTGTGCTCTGAGAGCCCCCGGTCCAGTCCCACGTGTGTGTTTTTCCTTTCTCAGTCATGATGCCCCAATAAAACCGTGTGCACCTGAGTGTACCTCTTCCTGCGGAATCCACCTGCTGTGTTCTTCCAACTTAGACCTAGAAAAGGATTTTTCCTTCACTAGTTACGGAGCCCCTCAATGTGACCCCATTGTGTTTTTGCTGCAATGACTGATTATTATGGTATGGCTTGTGTACAACTCCGCTGAGTTTGGAATTCTGAACATTGAATGCATACTAGGTTCCAAAAGCATGTATGTGCTGAAATATTAAAGAGCTGTGGTCTTTGGCTGGCGGGATATTGGCTGAAATTTTCCTATTTGCTTATTCGTAATTTTTCTTTGATCTACCACAAACTTATTCTACTTCTATATGAGTTAAGTAAAGAATATATATTTCTTAAAAAAAAATTTTTTTCCCTTTATTGCTTTGAGAGAGAGAGGAAGTGAGAGGAAGATAGAAACATCGATGAAAGAGAACATAGATTGGCCGCCTCCTGCATGCCCCCCACTGGGGATCGGGCCCCACAACCTGGGCATGTGCCCTGACTGGGAATCGAACTGGCGACCTCTTGGTGCATGGGTTGACCCTCAACCACTGAGCCACACCAGCTGGGCAAGAATATATATTCCTTTACTGTGAGTGTCGGTAGCAAGGGCTGGGAGCTTGGTCATTAATTCTATTCAATTAAACATTTGCTGAGAACACAGTTTCCAGACACTCTTCTAAAACAGCAGGAGATTCGAATGTGAGTCAGAGTGTCCTCATTCCCAGGACCGTACAAATGAGAACAAGGCAGGAGACGGGCTGCAGTGCTGTTTAGGTCCGTTGACTGCATTCGTTTTGGTCGGATCAGCATTGTTGAAAATGCCGTACGTCTCAGTTGCAGGTGATAGCATCATTCCACTTAGAAAATGGCCCTCTGCGTTTACTGAAGGGCAGAAATCACCCTTGGGGGGTGACACGGGCCCTTTGTCACCTCCTTGCACCACGGCGTCAGGAGATGTCCCCTGGGTGTGTGGGAAATGCCTTCCAGGGCCTGTCTGGCTGGCTGCCCCGCCCTGAACACCTGCCTGTCCCCACTGCTGGGGACAACAGAGAAGTGTGAGCGTCACTGGAAAGGAGTGACTGCCCCCCCACGCCCCCCTCCGAGAACCCTCTCGGTCTCTGATGCTGCCCTGCCCTCCCGCAGCGGCGGAAGGTGGGCACCACGTGGCTGGAGGAGGAGCAGGAAGAACCTGGCAGCATAGCTTGGCACCGAAACAAGACACACTTTCCAGCAGCCATTCAGATGGACGCCGAGTGACGAGCCCGTCGGCATGACAAGGAAACGGCTGTGTTGGAGGACTCTGGAGGAAGCTGGCCCCAAATCCCTCGTGACAGAGAGAAATATGTGTCTGAGGAGGCCAGGGGCGCTAGACTAAACTCTGCGATAGCGATGATTTAGACGCTGGCCGCGCAGAGCGTTCAGCTCTGTGTGTAAATTGTCACCCGCCCACATCCACCGGTCTGAGTTGGCAAAGACACCCTGGCTGTCTCACTCAACCCTCAAAAGACAGCTCATCAGAAGCGGGGCCGGGGGAGGGCCCAGGACGGTTTTCTGTGTAACCTGTCAGTGCAGCCGTCTCTGAACTTGGTGTCCCAAACAGAAGGGATGGCTTCTTGTTTCCCTTGCAGACCTACCCACAGCTGGAAATGTCCCAGGAACTCAGTGTATTCTCTCGGGCCCTGGAACCAGAAAAAAAAGACAAAGGAGAGAACTTTTCTCATGGCCCCTCGGAGGAAATGGGATAAAAATCTTGGCAGCTGTAGTTAAAAAGGGGGAAAAATAAAGAATCTTGAAGACTAAGAAAATGATGCGATTTGTATTTGGGCTAGTTTGGGATGTAAAGGGGAGAAGCCGGAGGAGAGGCAACGATAGAAATATTTCCAGACGCTCTGGTGTAAGCACAGTCGTTGCGTTATGCTAGAACTGGATGGCCCGATGTTGGGGGAAGAAGGAGGAAACTGCGAAGTCATGGTCTGCGGCAGCCCCTGTGGGGTATGGGAATGAAAGGGCTGCTCCCACACCCGGGCGTGGACTCTAACAATTCGGGGCTGAGAGCCTGGCAAGCCAAGGGACCGCCCTTCAGACACTCTCCCCCTCCAAACCACAGTGCCTCCTGGGGAGATGAGCTATTTCCTGATCCCTCACTTAGCAGAATGGGTGTTTTCCATCTATTTTAAGAAACACCCGTTTCACTTCTTTATCTGGAAATTGGATATCTCTGATGGGGATGGCCCACCATTCTGTCATTGGCAGCATTTTTTTTCTCTCTCAGTGGCAAATAAAACAGTGGCCCATTCTATGATAGATTAAGTGAAATGCCACAGTAATAATAATGGTCGTCGCCCTGGCCGGTTTGGCTCAGCGGTTGGAGCATCGGCCCGCAGACCAGAGAGTCCCAGGTTCAGTTCCTGCTAAGGGCACGTACCTCGGTTGTGGTTTGTCCCTAGCCCTGGTTGGGGTCATGTGGGTGGCAGCCAGTCGATGTGTCTCTCTCACGCCGATGTTTCTCTCTCTCTCTCCCCCTCCCACTCTGTCTGAAGATACATGTAAAAATATCCTTGGGTGAGGATTTTAAAAAAAGTAATAATAATAATAATAATAATAATAATAATAATGGTCATCGTAATAGTATCAGCTCAGTTTTCAAGGCGTTCCTTCGTGCTAGTCACTGTGTTAAGTGCTTTACACTCAGTATTTTATTACTGTAACCTGGGTGAAAATATGTGAAGATTAGCTTCATGGTATATATTAGAAATCAGACGGGGAGCCCTTACCCCGGGGGAAGTAAGGCTTTCTGGATGCTGGGGTGTCCGAGTTCACACTCTGTTCTCTTGCTACTCTGTTACATTGCTTCTCAGGATACCCACGCTGTTGTTTTCACGATAACAACGCCGATAATAACCACAGCAACAATGTATCCGTGATGATAGTAGCAAACACACGCAGTTATACACTCCGTGTGTACACTGGCGTAATACAACCTACCTATTAAACAGGCACCATTTACCGCGATTACCCTGACTTCACAGCGGGGGAGAGTGATGCAGACACATGGCCCAGGGGCCCTCCGCCGGGGGTCACAGAGCCAGCATTGTCCCAGGCGTCCAGTGTGGCCGCCGAGTCTCTACTCAGCCATCTCGGTCCCACACTAGGACTCACGCCGAACCATCGGGACCTCTGCTTCCGGTAAGAGCTCGTGGCCCAGTGTCCACGGGCTGGGACCACAATTCATTCATCTGTTTGCAGGACGCCGATCTACTTATATCACAGTTTATGATGTTTTCCCTCAGGTCCTGTGGGCCTCCACACAGAGCGGGCTTTCCGTAGGTTGCAAAAGAAATGTATTCGCTGCTCCTTCCTCAGGGGGTTTGTTGAAGTATCAGGATTTAGCCACATTAAAAAAAAAAGAAAGAAAGAAACAACAGGGTTGAAGGGAATGGAGGGAGCACATGTGCTTAATTCGAGGTCAGCATTTTGCTTATGTCCACATACTCCCCGGAGCATCTATTATTGTCCTCGCTTTATAGATGAGGATGCTGAGCGACGGGGAGACCCAGAGTGACGGGCACAAGGTCACAGGCGTGGCCAAACAGGTCTGTGGCCACGTGCAGTCGGTGGCCCTCACTTCAGGGGTTAGCGAGTGAGGGGCAGGCGGGGAGGGAGGTCTGAGCTGGGACAGGGAGGGCCCCATCTGTGGCATCTGGACGGGTCCAGAGGGAGAGCTGCAGAAAGCAGGGGAAGAGCACGGAGCCCTTGTTCCCCTGCTGAGGACAAGAGCCCGAAAGGAGAACGTTCGTCAGCAGCAGCAGAGCCTGGCTGAGGTCCCACTTCACAACGCTCAGCTGTCCACGGCCAGAGGAAAACTCAGACCCTGCTTAGGAGTCCATGGGAGGCCCTGGCGTGTCCCCAGCGTCATAATTAACGAAAGGAGATGAATACTTAGTGACCACGAGACAGGGCGTCCGTGTCACTGCAGCTCTGATGAATGGACATCCGACTGTTAAATTCAGAATCTGGCAAATGACATGGAGCGTTTGGCTGAAGCTTCTACCCTGAATCTGCTGCTTTTAAAAAGTAGCCAAAGGCCTTCCCAGTAATGCCCGGGTGGTGGGACAAGCCAGACTGTGATGTACAAGAGGCCACCGAGCCCAGCCGGTGTGGCTCAGTGGTTGAGCATCGACCCATGCACCAAGAGGTCGCCGGTTCGATTCCCGGTCAGGGCACATGCCCAGGTTGTGGGCCCAGTGGGGGGCATGCAGGAGGCGGCCCATCGATGTTCTCTCTCATCGATGTTTCTATCTCTCTCTCCCTCTCCCTTCCTCTCTAAAAATCAATAAAGAAAAAATATTAAAAAATAAAATAAAAGAGGCCACCGAGTTTGAAGAGCTCTGGAAGGAGGTGAACTTCCACCCCACGAGGGCCATGATTTACAGCAGAGGATGGAGCCCCCCGCGTGGGCAGAAGAAAGGGGCTCCTGGGAAAGCAGCCTGTCTTCTCTGGCATGGAGAAAACACAGGCAGGGCGGGAGGCACAGGGCACGCAAGCAAGGGCATGCCTCCAGGGCTGTATCAGCCTAAAGATGCAGGTCAGCTCTGGGCTTCTCGAAGCGAGGAAGGCCTTCACCCCGGCCTGCTCCCTCCGGGCCCCGGGTCCACACCGCCTGGAGCAGAGAGTTCTGGGGAAATGACCCTCTGTTTTGGCAACTATTGTGACAGTGAACGAGGATACTTCAGAATCTCAACCCAGAACAAAGTAGCAGGATGTTTTTCCCTCTCCAAGCCCCTCTCCAGTACGTTTTGGTCTTGGTGTTTATAGACGACTCCCAGTGGCAAGAACGTTTTAGTAATGTTTACTTCCAAACGACTTGGAAGGACTCCGTGCTATAAAACACTATCCGACTTGACCGTGTGCTATTTGTTAAAACTTTAAACGTTTTTTTCTCACCCTGAAAATTTTTCTTCTGAAGAAAGAATATTGTAAATGTAGGTCTGGGGCATGCTTTAAAGCGAAACACATAATACACTTAGAATCAGCGAATGTTTATAGTCTAAATGTTTCCATTTCAAGTGTAAAACTGGTATAGTCATTCAGACTGTCCGAGAAACTCCTATAATAAAGACCCCACAGAGTAGGAAAGACAGGCAAACGATAGGTGAAAACCTTTCGGCATTTTGTTGACTTATTCCTTTGGGGTGTGTACAGTAGGGACCTGAATAATTCCAGCTCCTTCTACAGTAAACAGGCTGCCCAAGTCCCAGGGTCTCTCTCCTGCAGAAATTATAACTTCCTCATTAACAGCCCCCAAATGATATGCTTGTGACCTGGAGTTTGGGCAAATAGAATAAAAGATCTATTTCACATGTCCATGTAGGGGTTTTATTTTTTGCCTCCATGTATTCCTGGACCCTCTCATTTGACCTCTCGGAAGCAGGTGGTGAACAGAAGTGGAACTAACTTCAGACTGGGAACTCCTCTCGGAGCTGAAGATCTGAGTTCTAGTCTCGGGTCTGCCGTGTCACAGTCGGGTCCTGGAGAACCTTAACCTCTGAGCCTAAGTTTTTATTTTATTTTATGTTGTTAATTCACTTATTCAAGCTGGATTTATGGTGTGCCTACTAGTGTGCCGGGACCGGCGTTAGACGCTGGTTACAATGAGTACTGTACGCATGAGTCTGTCCTCACCAAGCGTACAGCCCATGGAGGGACAGAGACATTAAACAACGTGGCATTCATGACTCCCTGCTGGAGTTGGGGAAGTGTTCAGAAGGAAGAGTGGAGTACAGATGCACGCCTCCTAATACAGGGTCCATAAACGGGAGCCGAATCTGAAAACACACTGTTTGGCTAATTAAGAAACTGGCAAAAAAAAAAAAAAAAAAAAAGGTCAGAGTTCTCTGATCCCCAGTTTAGTCCCCTTGCCTGTCAGAAAGCTGATAGCAGTTTCTTCTCTGGGGAAAAAGAAGACTTTCATGCAAGGTATACTGTACCTTGAGGAGAGACAGAAAAAATATTTCAACAACTCCGATTTAGTGTGTCTCTTGGTATACACAGACCTTAAAGAACTCATGTAATTTTTTTATTTTTTATTTTTTTTAAGAAACAGGCTTGGGCCCTGGCAGGTTGGCTCCACAGTTAGAGTGTCGGCCCGCAGACCAGTGAGTCCGGGTTCGATTCCGGTCAAGCGCACGTACTTCGGCTGCGATTCGTCCCCGGCCCTGGTTGGGACTGACATGAATTTGATTCAATTTTGTGCATGTTTTGATGAGGCAAGAAAGAAAAGGCATGTGGCCGGATCCCTGAATGGAGCCTTGTTCGGGTCCCATTCATCCCGTACAATGACGGTTC
Organism: Tadarida brasiliensis; assembly: GCA_030848825.1. Taxonomy (NCBI): domain Eukaryota; kingdom Metazoa; phylum Chordata; class Mammalia; order Chiroptera; family Molossidae; genus Tadarida; species Tadarida brasiliensis. Next base: position 24,839,357 of record CM061278.1, on the reverse strand, counting down.
TGCTCTGAGCAGGACTAAAAGTGGAACAGCACAGACCCCAGAGACAGATCTGCAAGCTTCCTGGTGACTCACCTGCCGAAACAAATCTATGAGGAATAGCACAACTCTGCAGGGACGTCAGTCGCTGAGAAATTTAGAATATCTCGGGTGATGGTGGCCATCTTAAGATCAAGAAACCAAAACAAAATAAAGGAGGAAGTTACTTCCTGTGGGAAATGTTATTAGTCAGAAGTGAAGCCAGAAATACATTTGTCTGACTCTGGCTGGTTTTGGCTGCGGGGAATGACAAAACGAAGAGGGGGCGGAGGGAGGAAAGGAGGAGCCCGCATAGAAAGGGGGGGGAATAGAGCTGAAAGAGGAAACATTGAAAGAGGGTGCTTCTTTCATATTACTTTAGAGTGGCTGACAATGCTTTGGTAGAAATTTCAATGCACGTGCAATCTTTGAGAGAGTTTTTGTGTGATTATTTTATTTCATTTTTTTTTTTTTTATCCTCACCCGAGGACATTTTTGCATTTATCTTCAGATAGAGTGGGAGGGAGAGAGAGAGAGAGAAACATCGATGTGAGAGAGACACATCGACTGGCTGCCACCCACACGACCCCAACCGGGGCGGGGGACAAACTGCAACCGAGGTACGTGCCCTTAGCGGGAACCAAACCTGGGACTCTCTGGTCTGCAGGCCAGTGCTCTAACCGCTGAGCCAAACCGGCCAGGGCTGTGTGATTATTTCAAAAATGCAAATGCAAATTATGATCAGCCAGAGGTTCAGAAGATCAGAACCGAGAAGGAATAACTTAATGAGACGGAAAGTAGAATACAGATTCAAAACAATTTTACAGATTGGAGAATTGCGTGCAAACAGAGAATATAGAATGTAAAATCGATCAATTAAAATTCGACATCTTGGATTCTCAATCTAATGACACAGGTCCTGCCTCTGCTGGCTCATTCAGAGCCCCGATGGTCACCTTTTGCTAGACATCTCGGCTGATGAAAACGGCACCTGTCCATGTATCAGTAACTCCGTCCTTAATCCTGAAATCGCTGTAGGTCAGCACCCGGGAGATGCCACACTAACATTTAGAGGGCGGGCTTTGCTGTGAAAAGGACTTTTCTCTGAGTCCAGGATCAACATCCTGACCTGGTCATTTGCTGTAAGATCCTGAGACAATTACTTCATGTTTCTTTTTTTTTAATGTGTTTTTATTATTGATTTTTTTAGAGAGGAAGAGAGAGATAGAAACATCCATGTGAGAGAGAAACATCCATCGGCTGCCTCCTGCACGCCCCCTACTGGGGATTGAGCCCACACCCTGGGCATGTGCCCTGACCGGGAATCGAACTGGGACCTCTCAGTCCATGGGACGACGCTCCATCCACTGAGCCACACCAGCCGGGCTGCTTCACCTTTCTAAGTTTCCGTTCTCTCGTCTAGAAAATGTGAACAATCATAGTGCCTAACTTAGGGGTCACTGGGAAGATTCGATAACACATGACCCGGCAGTTCACGTCAGACTTTGGAGCAAAGGGCCTGAGTTTGAATCCTGACGCTTCTAGCTACAGTCCCCTTCAGTCCGGTAAGGGCTCCCCTTCCCGGTGGAGGTCTCCCAGCTGCAGCACAGGTGACGGACAGGCCCTGCTCAGCCTGTGCGTGTTAACAGGCGAACATGCGGACAGTGCGCGCACATCCGAAGCATCCAGGAGGGGATAACGATTATGATTGTGTCCTTGATGAACACACAGTAGCAGCTCTCATGGTCTTCGCTTCTCCTGTTGTCACCACCCCTCCCCCCCCCGAGCACAGTAGGAGCAGTGACCCACAGCCTCCCTGTCTGGTGACTGCCGGACGCGGTGCACTTCCAGAACCGCCTCGTCTCTGACTTGAATTCCGGTTGCTTCCAGCCCAGGAGCCTTGCTGGCGACCACGGCTCTCTCACGGTGGCCCTGCTCTGTTTCCGTTCTGCCGGAGGCAGCGGTTATACCCAGACACTGCCATTGTCTTTGCCAGAAAGCTACTTAGTTTCACTGTGGGAATTATAATAATTTCACAAGCCAATACATGCGGAATGCTATCTCTTCGGAAGCCAAATAAAGAAATGACAACCCCAAATGAGTGACAGATTAGTCACACGACTGCTCCAGGCCACGGGAGAGGGGAGGATGAGGTCCACATCGAACAGAAGTGAACCTTTTCCTAGGAGGTGAACCTTCTTAGGAGGAGGCTTGGGAGGAACAGGGACTGACCCAGAGCTGATCTCCAGCTGCCAGCACAGAAGTAGAAGTCCCCGTTGCCAGGGCAAGTTGCTAGGAACGAAGACACCGAAGACACCGGTGTTGGTGGGCGGGCTGACGTGTGGTTTCCTCTGTGTGGTTTCTCACCTCTGTCTGCAAGGAGCCCCCTCGCCCAGATGCCCAGACAGAGCTAATGCCCTGAGGGTCTCTGGGGAGATTTTAGGTTAGCAAAGCATCTCCTGGCCTAAATGAAACCCTTGAATGGTCCTCAAAGACTCAGTATTTACTGTCTAAATGTCCCCAGGCCAGAGTTGCCTCCCCCATGTCCTATGGATAAGCCCCCACCCCACCCCTCCTGGGGGCTCTCACTAGCTGCTTATGGAGGACAGCAGATAAGAATGACGATATCCTCACACCACCCACTTCCTATTTATAGTACAGCAACGTTTTTGGGGAATCAGAAACTTCATTTACTTTCACAGCTTCAGTGGGAACTGAAAACCTAGACTTAGTCTCTTACCACCACCCCTACCTGGCTCCCCCCTGGAAAACGTTCTCGAACAGAGACACACAGCTCAGTCAGAGAAACTCTGTATCGAGACTTGTGTTAACGCCTCACAATGGAAGCTACTTAGTAACTGCGGCCTGTCGTCAGGATTCTGAGTTCTTCCATTTGCTGCTCCCACCACTTGCCACCCTTCCTCGCCCTGCTGTCTGCTCTGGGAGGCTGAGATTTAAGGGATCCGCTCCACTAGCTGCACCCTCTGGCTGCCCGCAGGGTTTGGTCAAAGGGAATCCTTCCAGGGGCCTGGAGAAGGAGCTGGGTATTGATGACCCTGGCTGTCCCCTGCGAAATGCCTGGAGCAGCCTGGGTCCCTCTTCTGAAGGTCACGCTCTCTCCAGTCTTTCTCTCCTGAGTTTTGAGAACCCTGGCCGTCATCCTTTTGGGCCCAGAGGTGGGACTTTTTGCTACTCCTCTTGGGGAGCTGTTTCATCGTGTAATATTTACCTAATTCTAAACATCAGGCTTCGTCCGACATTTCTCCAAGGCTGACTGGAAGCTCCATGTGTCCAGATGGAGCTTGTCCAGCGTGGGCCCCCCACCAGGCCATCGCGTGGGCTGGGCCCCTTTGCTCCGGAGCTTGTCAGTTTGGCGAGAGAAGACCCACCCGAGGTTATATACCCTACCTGCCAGTGTTTTGGGGAAAGGGAGCTGGACATTGTGTCATGTCAACTTTCCTTAACCCTCCTGTTCCTGCTGGTGCCTCTCTCCGGCCCCTCTCCCCCCACATCAGCCGCGCCCGATGCCGCGGACTCTTCCAGCCTCTGGTCCACTTGCCCCGGGGTCAACTGCCTTCTGTTTGAGAAGGCACACACGCGTGCCCTGCCGCGCGGAGTGGGGAGGCCGGGATTACAACCCCTTTCCAAAGACTTTCGAGCAGTCCCCTGGTTTCCGGTCACCCCCAAGGGTGCAGAGGTGCCCACTGCCTTGAATACCATTGTCTTTCCACAGCTGCGTCCTGGGAATTGACTGGCATCTTTCCGGACTTGGGTTGCAGCTTTCTCGGGCCTGCCAAGTCACTTCCCTTTCCCGTGTCCCAGAAGACGTTTTTCCCCTGTACACGGGCATGTACTTTCTAGGTGTGTGTGCGTGTGGTGTGCACGCACACACCACTGTCCTCTTTGCAGTCACCGCTGTGGGTTTTGGGGGGCTGTGGAGGTATATGTTTTTTGTTTTTGTTTTTATCCTCACCCAGGGACACTTTTGCATTTATCCTCAGAGAGAGTGGGAGGGAGAGAGGGGGGAAGAGAGAGAGAGAGAAACATCCATGTGAGAGACACATCGACTGGTCGCCACCCACATGACCCCAACCGGGGCCGGGGACAAACTGCAACCGAGGTACGTGCCCTTAGCGGGAACCGAACCCGGGACTCTCTGGTCCGCGGGCCGAGGCTCTAACCGCTGAGCCAAACCGGCCCGGGCTGGAGGTATATGTTTTTATTCTTTCTTCTCTGCTTGAATGACAGTGTCCCTTGTGGTCCCCCTTCTTCCTTGTTAGATGACAGTCCGAGGGAACGTGTGGGGTCACTCTGTCAGCTCCAAGCACAGGCACATTAGAATCATCTGCATTGAAAAGATGGGGACACTGAGCATTAGGGGCCAGGCTGGGGATCCAGTAGAATTGTCACCCACGAGGGCCCGGCGGAGAGGACATGCAGGGGAGACGGGGAGCGCGGTGTCTGACATCCTGGAGGTGATTCGGGTGAAGTGTGGGGGAGGTAGGCTGCAGAAAGAGGAAGGACCTGTCCCCGACTAACCAGAGTGAGGCCACCAAGAAGCAGCATGTGAGTCAGCGGCCAACGGGACGGGTTTCCTTTTCATATTTTCCCCTCCGGACCTGCCGTCGTGCTGGCCGACAGAGACGACGAAGTTAAGTCAGTCGGCGCCGTGTTGCTCCTGCTTTGGCGTCCTTGCTTAGAACTCAGGGGTCATCACTGCTCTGCTTGGAAGGACAAGGGTCGTTTCACAGGTTTCAGAACACATAACGCACAGAGGGCTGGATGTGGTCTGTTGCTCCTGCCAACCACAGGTCCCTTCCTCTCTGCTGTCTGCTCTGGGGGACGGGCCGACAGGCTACACCCGCTCAGCCCGGGGCCGTGGGCTGGGGTGCGCTGGGACCCTGGACACTGCACCAGGAGATCTAAGGAAGGAAGGAGAATGGACTCGGGGTGTGTCTGCCCGACTCCTCCTTGCAATATTTTCTCCAGCTCTCACCAAAGGTGACTGCTCCCCTCATGTCTCCAAGGCTACAGGACACTCTCCTCACTGCCCTCTCCCCTCTTCCCGAGTTGTGCAGTTGGGGTCCCCTCCTGCTCTGTGCTTTACAGGGGAGTACAGCTGTGGCTGCCCCTGGACTTCCAAACAGAAGCACAAGGTCACATCTCTGAGCAGTCTGAACAACCTGAGCTGTGCGGGGGGTCAGGGGGCAGGTGTTGCTCCCTGGGGCTTTCTGCTGCCTCTGGGTCCGTGACTGAAGGGTCCCAGTTGCCCACGTGTGAATTGATGAGTCTTTTATGGAGTCTTTTTCCACAGCTTCATACCCAGAGATAGATACGCGGCTGGTTGGCTGGTGAGACCGGACGCTTATTGCTCTGCAGCGTGTCGGCTGACGCCCGGACCAGGAAAGAGGAGCTCTCTGTTCCTGGGACGGTCACAGGCCAGCGAGACGTTTTCCCACCTGTCTCACACTCACCCACTTCTCAGAGGCTCGGAGGGAGGCTGCAGCTGCATCGATCCACATACATTATGTTGTGTGGCCTGTGACTTTCTTAAAAATATTTTTTATTGATTGATTTTAGAGACAGAGGAAGGGAGAGGGAGAGAGAGAGAGAAACTTCGATGAGAGAGAACATGGATTGGCCGCCTCCTGCATGCCCCCCACTGGGGATCGGGCCCACAACCTGGGCATGTGCCCTGACTTGGAATCGAACCAATGACCTCCTGGTGCAGGGTTGACGCTCAACCACTGAGCCACACCGGCCAGGCTGGCCTGTGACTTTGAAATGCCGGGAATGGAGCAGATAGAGCCAAGGCTCGCTGGCACCCTGAGACTGGAACACAGCATTGTGGGAAGGACAGGGCCAAGGCAGCTCCCATGACATCAATGGTCACATTTTTATGGACTCACAAGTTATTTCACCCAATTTCCAAAGTTAGCCTGTGCCTTACACACCGTTTCGTAGTCTCTTTCTAGGCCATTCAACATCATTAACTGTTTTTCAGAAAGTATTGACTTGTAAACAATTCCCACAAAATCATTGGGTGATTATTGAACTCGAACAACAAACAAATCATTTAGGGCGGAAGAAAAGTTTGCATCGAAATGGGTCGTTTTCAGCCTGGAAATCGTGAATCCAGGGGCTGACCGCAGTATTTTCCTTCGGGGTGGCTTTGGAAAGGAAACCCGGACAGGAATGGCCTGGATTCTACATCGTGGTCTTCGCAGAGTCACCTGCCTGGTGATGGGATAAGAGACTGTGGTCACCCCGTCCCCCTGTGAAGGTGACGATCCCCAGAAGCGCCACACGAAGCCCTCCAGGGGACACGGGTTTGGACTAGCCACTCCGTCCACGCTCCTGACTGTCCGTGAGAAAGCAGGAGGGAGTTGATGCGGGTGCAGAAGCCCTGTGACGGGACCCCCTTTCTTTAACAACACCCCCAGAGGATCCCGCCAGCCAGAAGGGCAGGGGAACCCCCACCACTTAACAGGGCCACAGCTGCTGGCAAACACTTCATCAGGCTGAGGCAGTAAGTGTGGCTGGCAGTGCCCGGACCCACCGCAGTGAGAGTGGACAGCTTGCCCATTGCCCGACGCAAAGGCAGGAGACAGAGTCCAAACCAAGTCGGACTGTTCTCTACACACAAATGCGAAGTCTATGCAGTTCAAAAAGCATAGTCTTTAAATACCCAGAAGCTAGGAAAACAAGCACTCGGAAATACTGGTTGATGAATGAATGAAATAGATGAATGAGCCCTGGTCGGTTTGGCTCAGTGGTTAGAGCATCAGCCCACGCACTGGAGAGACCTGGGTTCGGTGCCCGCTAAGGGCACGTACCTCGGTTGCAGTTTGTCCCCGGCCCCGGTTGGGGTCGTGTGGGTGGCAACCACTTGGTGTGTCTCTTTCACATCGATGTTTCTCTCTCTCTCTTCGCCCCTCTCTCCCTCCTGCTGTATTGAAGATAAATGCAAAAATGTCCGCAGGTGAGGATAAAAAAAAGAAAAAGAAATAGATGAATGACTGAAATAGGAAGTGAGCTTGGTAAACTTGGGGGGAGAGTCTGGGAGCCACAGAAGCTTCTGGGGGGAAGCTGTTATTTGCTGAGGGGGGGGCTCCTCTCATCTCCTGCGCTTCCCCAGATCATCAGAGTCATGCAATAATTTATTAAGCACTCAGAGTCTAAGCCACTCAAACGTGTTCACATACACGTTCTTACTCAGTTAATATTAATGTTAGCTACAGTTTTCATTTCCTCTTTCAGCTTTTCTAGTCTTTCAAACCCAATTTTATATGTGGAGCCAAACATATTTTCTCCATCAAAATCTTATGGAAACTATCAAGTTTTACAGATGAACCCATCCTGAAAACAGTAAAATCCAGCGCGGGAGGCTTCTAGAATGACAATAACAGACAGCTGATCCTTCTTCCCTTCTTTATCCGGTGGTGGTCCCCTCCTTGTACTAATCAATCAATACACGTATTGAAAACCTAATGGCCCCCAAATGGTGGGGTGTTACAGAGGGCACACGCGTGTACACAGAGCGCGATCGGAGTTCTTGCCCTTAAGGTATTTATAGTTGGAAGTGCTTAAATTGTTATACGTAAAAATAGCAAAAGAGCAGTTAAATATTAACCAGCTGGGAATGGGCTGAGCACTGCAGGCACCCGAAGGAGAGGCGTGGTTGTGGACCACAGCCAGGGGAAGGAGGTGGGTCTGAGCGGGGCCTGGAGGACAGGTAGGAGGGGGAGGGCCTTCCAGAGGGCTGGCTCAGTGGGACCCAGGCCTCTGCGTATCCCACGTTGGAAGCCCAGGAAGGCAGGACTTCCACAGCCAGTACCGCTGTAAGAACCGGGTTGCTATTACTCGAGGAGAGATGCTGTCAGGACCGGGCAGGTGGCATTGTTTGGGAATTAGTCTGAGTCTCGGTGTTTTTTCCTGGGGAGAGGTGAGGTCATGCAGGGAAAGGGCAAGGTGGCTGAAACCAGGAGGTCAGCCTGTCTGGGGGCTTTGCTCATTCAAAGGACGAGGGAGAGATGGAGACAGGGCGGGGGCCACGGCACAGCAGAGGACAGCGCAGCCTGGACGGAGGAAGCGGCTTGCAGAAGCAGAGAGCCCAGGGACAGGTAACCAGATCACAGGATGCTCAGGCTAGGGGTCACGTGACCGAGCCCATCTCAGGATCACTGCCGGTTCAAATCCGTCCTGGCAGCTGATTCTTCCAATAGGCACCTTGACTATGTGGACAGCTTATCTCCACAGGCCTCTTTTTTCTTTTGATTATTACATAATTTTCCTATTATTACATAATTTCCCCCAATATGTAATTTTAATGTAATGGGTTAAAAATGATATATTGAGCCTTGGCCGGTTTGGCTCAGCAGTTGGAGCATCGGCCCTCAGATCAAAGAGTTGCCGGTTCGATTCTGGTCAAGGGCACGTGCCTCGGCTGTGGTTCGATCCCTGGGCCTGGTCGGGGCTGTGCAGGAAGCAACTAGTTGATGTGTCTCTCTCACATCGATGTTTCTCTCTCTCTCTGCCTCCCTCCCACTCTATCTGAAAATCAATGGAAAAACATCCCCAGGTAAGGATGAAAAAAAAAATTATATGTTGAATGGTGAATCATACCACAGAGACATAACTAAGTAAAATGACAAAGTAAACGAGCAGAGAAGCATAAGGTCTATTTTCAATTTTTGTGAATGTTCATGGAGAATTATACTTCGATGTTGCCTTTTCATCGTTGAGAACCAGAAACTCCAGTTTCTAGACATAGATTTTCCCTAAAGGCGCAGTTTGACTACGAACAAATTACATTAAGAAAGTTTCTTTCAACATCAGCTCTCATTATCCATATACAATGAGGGGGTGGTAAACCCTTTTGGTTTCTTTTAGTTTTATACAGCAAAGCCTTTTAGTTTGTTACATATAAATGCTTGTTTATCCTACTGGTACAAAGGACTTTTAAAGAAAGGTGTGTCTACAGAACTACTGGATACTATTATCCTTTGGATATTTAAACACGTGGGTGAGGGAGATGTCCCATGATAATAAATCATCTGAATTGAAATAGAGACTCACGAGTCTTGCTGACATTTGTTGAACAAGAGAGAGAGAGAAGACGCTTATGTGCTTTATTTATTTATTAAAACAATTTTTTTCCTTTATTGATTTTAGAGAGAAAGGAAGGGAGAGGGACAGAGAGATAGAAGCATCGATGAGAGAGAACATTGACTGGCCGCCTCCTGCATGCCCCCCACTGGGGATTGGGCCCACAACTTGGGCATGTGTCCTGACTGGGAATTGAACTGGTGACCTCTTGGTGCATGGGTGGATGCTCAACCACTGAGCCACACTGGCCGGGCCACTTATGTGCTTTATGAAGAAATGGCTTTTAATGTCTCAGTAGAATTTTGCAGGCTGACCCCCATGTCCTGGTGTCTCTGGCAAACTGGAGAAAGTGCTTCTTGGAATAAAATGTCCCTCGAGAGTTCACTTCCTGCTTGGCCAGGTATGGTACCTGTGTTACCTACTCATCTGTACGTCAGAGGACTACTGAGACCCAGCCAATAAAACGCAGTTGTAAAGCCCTTGCCGAAGTCCCAGCTGTAGAAGGGCCACATGCCACGGTGGTGAGGCTTGTCTTTCTGGTATGTTCGTGAGGCCTCCGAGCATGAAATGATAGAGTGACTCGAATATGAAGACTTTTAAAAATTTTTTCCTGCTTTCCCAGGCTGGAAGTCATTTTGCCAGCTGGCTTGCTGGGGTTGGCTGTCCCTAACTCAATAGCAGGCCACTTGATTTAAAACCTCCTACCTCCATGCGTGGGCCTCTCCTCGTGAATCCACGCGTATGTGATTTAAGAATTCACACCTGCTTATTTCAAGGGGGAGTGCAACGTGTTGATGTTGAAAATCACCGAGGGAAGCCAATGGCTTTATTGGTGCTACCAGGGATGAAGCATTAACAGCGTCTAATTGGTACGTTCTTGAGTAACAACGGTGAGCACGCAGTCTAATCACCACGTACCGTGCTAATGGCATGCGTTTCTGATCCAGAATCCAACCCAGAGGGAAGTGAAGGGCGACCCAGGACGTGGCCACACAGCAGGCAGAACAAGCAGCCTGTCCCCGCGATGCAGGGGTCCCTCAAGTCACGGACTCCCAGGCGGAGTCATGGATCCAAAGGCCTCCTTCCCATCCGGCCCAGCTCAGCTCTCCAGCCCAGCAGACTCAGGAGGCACCAGGACGATGTGGGACTGTGCCCAGTGAGTGAAGACTGAGTCCTTTCCATGAAGGAAGCACATTCCCACCAAGCTAACACCTTGGTCAGTTTCACGGAGCTGCTATGTCCTTCCCAGAGAAGATGACACACAGAGGGGGCCTCCCCAGATCCCTGCTGGCTTCTCGGGTCTGTGACACCAGAAACAGTGGCAGAGATGACAGAATGTCCCTACCTGAAGCCCAGGAGGATGCTCAGTGCTTATTTATGTCAACCCTGTCCTTATTCGCAACAGTAAGGAATGGGCAGTGGTCAAACAGAGTGGAATTTCGGATCTCTGTCTTCCAGTCCAAGGGCCTTCTGCTGGAATCATACTTTTGGAGCTGGCATTTCACTGAGTGTGATTTGCTGTCATGGAGCATTGTCCTTTTTCTCCCCAGAGTCAAGCAGATACAGAGACACGTAATGTTTTGTCTAGTTATTTTCTTGTATTCTAGGAATACAGCACTTGGTATACGGGAGTGTGTTTTGATCATTTCTCTGTATCAGGATTAGGGTTGCTTAGAGGGGTTACTAGTTAGTTGGACTATTTTTTTTTTCCCTTTATTGATTTTAGAGAGAGAGAGGAAGGGAGAGGGAGAGAGAGATAGAAACATTGATGAGAGAGAACATCGATGGGCTGCCTCCTGCATGCCCCCCACTGGGGATCGGGCCCACAACCTGGGCATGTGCCCTGACCGGGAATCGAACCAGTGACCTCTTGGTGCATGGGTCGATGCTCAATCACAGAGCCACACCGGCTGGACTAGTTGGAGTATTAATGTTACATTAGATGCTCTAATGCTTCCCTCCAGTACATACTAACGTCATTGCTAATTGCATGTGACGACTCATTCTCCTGCGAGTATTGAATGGGTGTGAGCAGAGTTGCCATACAATGGGGATGTTTTTATTTATGGGAGTCTCTGGTGGGTGGGGTTAGGAGATTCTTTTCCGGGCAGTGACACAGGGTTACCTGCACTCCACCCTGTCTCTTGTGGCCCAGGTGAGGCTTCTCAGAGTCCGGGAAGAAAACTGGGCTTCTCTGATTACAAGTCAGTTGGTGGCACTCTGCTTCCAATCTTTCTTCTTCACTCCAAGGACTCTTTGAAGTTTTCCGATGTCTGGCAGATTGAGGGACACAGAGAAATGTGAGCTGGGAGATGCTGGTCAGAGGTAAGAGCATTTGATTCTATAATTTTGGGCAAATCACCTGTAAGGTGGTGGTGGTTGGGGGGGGGGCAGGATATCTTTGCTGTATTGTCTTTGAGAATTTTGCCATGTTTTTCACTAAAAGTTTAGCAGCAAAAGAAACATATCATTTCCCACTTGAATTTTATAAATATTTGGATATATTCAGATTTGGTAATGGAGATGCTAAGAGTGATCTCAGTCCTTTTGTCTTCAGACTGGAAGACCAGTTTGTCTGTTTTTGTTTTTGTTTTTAAGATTTTATTGATTTTTAGAGAGAGAGGATGGGACAGGGGGAGAGAGAGAGGGAAACATCGATGTGAGAGAGAAACATTACATCAGCTGCCTCCTGCACGACCCCTACCGGGAATCGAGCCAGAAATCCAGACATGTGCCCTGACCTGCAATCAAACTGGCAACCCCTCGGTGCACCGGATGACACCCATCAGATTAAGAGGGAACTCAAACTTCATAGGCTCTGAGATGTGAAAACAACTTGGAGAGGCACACACTTCCAGGAAAGATTTTTCTCCCAAACCTTCTCCTCTACCTTCTCCATTTTAAAAGTGCCCTCTCCGTCATTTTGAAGATCTTAGCTTTGGATTCAAATTCATGATATTGCTGCTAAGTATAAAAAGAATAATAGGCATGGAGAATGTCCTAAAATACACTGCCTAGGTTGATACTAAAAGGCAGATCCTGCTAAAATATTTTCAAGATGTTTTCCTAAGGGCTTCAAGAACTTGGACTTGCTAAATACTTTATATTTATTTATATAAGTAAATATATAAATATATAAATCTTCATTTCTATAAAGATTCTTGTTTCCGGAACAAATGAAGGCGGGGATACTATTAATACATTTCACCCAAGAACAATAATAGGCAATGCAGAGTTGGATGCTGGGAAATGCCTGACTTGGATGTATGCAAGTACAACTCGCGAGAGGTGGTGTCTAAAACCTCATTTCTAACTTCAGTGTTTGGAACTCAAAATCTTCGTAGAATTTCGTGAAGCTCCCAGCCCACACGCGTCTAATCCAGTTATACTGAGCTTGATGCGTTATTGATGGTATTACTTGAAAATACCATCCTGTGGTTTATAGTATCGTTTCTCTTTCCACCCTCCGAAGGGGACGGGCGGTTAGGGTAGGCGCTCCTGGGTATCAGCTCTTCATCTCTGTCTGAGGCGCGTTCCCACACGGATACATTGTATGCGATCAGCGGTGCACTAAAGGCCCTGAGCTGGACTTCCTCACAGTACTGATATACAAGGATGTATGAGTCAAGGGTTCTTTCTTGTTGGAAGAGAGCTAAGCATAGCGAAAGGAGAAGTCCTAGACCCTGGAGCAGAAGTGGTTTTAGGTGTTTTTTTTTTTCAAGTCTCTGCAGTGTGGTGACTTCTTGGGCACAAACAAGTTTTATTTGGGGAAAAAAGTGTGTGTGGTACAGTTTGGCTAATTGTGAAACTGAAATCCACAGAATAATTTCTGAAAAGGTCAGACAAAATGTGTAGCACTTGTAACCTTGCACATCCTGGTGTCACTGTGACAGACAGGTACTTATTCCCATTCTGCAAATGTAGGAACCGAGAAACTGAAGTCAAGCGTCTCACCCAAAGTCACGCTATCACACGTCACTCTAAAGCAGCGGTTCTCAACCTGTGGGTAGCAAAATTACAGTTCTGAAGTAGCAACGAAAATAATTTTATGGTTGGGGGGTCACCACAACACGAGGAACTGTATTAAAGGGTCGCGGCATTAGGAAGGTTGAGAACCACTGCAAAGTGTACGTTTTCTGTTTCCTCACTCCGTCCTGTCCTCGGTGTAGGCTACACCGTCTGGCTACGCAATGTACCAGGTTGTGTTCCCCGAGTAACACCCACCTGTGGCGAGAACATTGCCAATGGGTGGGCCCGGGTTTCCTTTTGGGCTCTTAAGCCTCAATTCTGTGTGGAATCCCTGAAGCTCCTCATTTAACTTTGACGTGTCATGACTCACCCTTTTCATAACGCTTGTGGTTTCCTCGCCTCTGACATTTTTTGAGAATCGCATTGGAAGCAACCCCGGCTTGGGTGACGAACACGGTGGCCATGCATCAGGGGTGGTGACTGTTAGTGGGAGAAGCCTCCAGAAGGTGTCTGTGGAAGTGCCCAGCTCTGGACGGTCCCTGGAAGGTTCTTCATGAGACTTGTCCTCCCTGTCTTCTCCGAGGATCCTGGGGATGAGGGACAGAGCAGAGGGAGGCCTGGCAGGTAGATCACCAGTGTCAGGTGACTCTGCCTTTGCCCCTGGCCTAGCGCGCGGCCTCTCCCTCTGGAAAGTGCTGGTCAAAGCATCTGTCACCACAATTATGGCAAGTCCCTAGGCCGTGCCCACAACCTGCCCACCTCCTCCCCCCTGCTCTGGACATGTTGGCTATTTCCAGTAGCCCCTGGGCCTCTTGCTTCAGTGGGCTCCCTAGGCCTTCCATGCCACCTGCCACTTGAGTGTCTCCAAAACTCAGTCCTTGCTTGCAGGCAGTGGCGCCCTGACCTGTGGCCACCCGAGTGGCCTATTTGGCAGGTGCACGTGGGTGGATGGTCCTGAGGGAGGAGGGGCGGCCCGGGTTTCACACCGAGGTCCCCAGGCCATGGCTGGAGGGACGAGAGGGGCCCGGGCTGCCAACGTGCAGCCGAAATGGCAGGAACCGCCCCCAGCAGGCGCGCCGGGGACAGCGCCTGGCGCCTGGGCGTTGGGGACCCAGCCCCGCGCGGAAGACGCCGCAGCCGAGCGGGGATTTCGGGGCCGGGACGCAGGGGCGCAGGGGCGCAGGGGCCGCCGCGCGGTCAGGTGCCAGGTGCGCCCGCCCCGCCCCTCGCCCCGCCCACTTCCTGGTCGGCGGCGGCGGCGCAGGAACTCAGGCCCCGGGCGGCGGGGACACGGGCCGCGCCCGCTGCTGTCACAGAGGCCGCGGCCGGGCGGGCGGGCGCGCGCGCGGCGACATGGGCACCTGGGCGCTGTAGCCGCCGCCGCCCCGCGCGACCCCAGCGCACGGACATGTGACCATGGACAGCAGGACGCGGTGAGTGCGGGCGCTAGGCCGCGGGCCTGGCCTCGTCCCGGCGGGCGCCCAGTGGCCGCTGCGTCCTGCCGGGGGCCCGGGGGCTCCGCCCGCGGCCGAGCTCTTCCCCGCGGTTCCGAGGGGTCCCCTGCAGGCTTTCCTCTCCTCCCGCCCGGCCTGCAACGCGCCCGGTCTGTGCAGGGAGCCTGCAAACCGGCATCCACTTAGATAGTATTTTCATGGGCTGGCTCGAGCCTGCAGCTGTGGGTGGTTTTCTCCAGGACCGGCGGGAGGTCGAAAGCGATTTCAGTTGGTGTGAGGATTCTGTTTCCTGTTTGCTCTTTCCCCCCTCTCTCTCTTGAAACTTACTTGGCAAAGCATTCCTTCCTTCTTGCCTTACCCCCCTTTTCTCATTACCCCCCCAGCTTTAGAATAATGAATATGGAGTATAATTTGTGTCACTGTGAAAGGCTTCTTACATTTCCCAGTGTAAGGTCGTCAGTATTTAATTCTTACACCTATGAAACATTCTAAGGCATGTGAGGAGAATTCTGTAATTTGAAATGATTTTCTGCAGTGCTTTGACATCATGGGGGCGGGGTGAGTGGTTGAAGAAGTGTACTTTTGACATTAGGTGGATTGTGAAGGAGGAGGTCACCTGAGTCAGATTGTTACCATTGAAAGAAGTTGACAGTGGGAGGGCTGAGGAAGTGTCTCTACTTGCAAATTAACTTATATGACTTGTCACTTCCGGTTTCTAGATTCTTGTAATACCATTTAAAAAGAAAAAGAATGTTTCCTTAGAAGCCCTGAGTGGCCGTAAGGACTGTCTTGAAGGAAGTGTAGGTTTGAAATGGCCAGTGTGCAAAGACATGAATCTCCTTGCCAGGAAAAACTGAAATACGGGACACTTTGGTCACGTGGACGCTGTGGTATCAGACCTGAATCTTTTATGTTCTGGAAGAAAGAGATGAAAACAGAACTCTGTTTTGAAAAAGAAAAAAAAGGGTCTCGATAGATTTCAGTTCACTTTTTGAAACTAAGCTAATGAATAGATGGAGCGTATGGGACGTCGTACGGACGTTGATGTTCTCTGGATGAAGCAGAGCGGCCTTTCGCTTCCTCGTGGGAACAGCCAATGTGTAATTTCCCCAGAGATGATGGGCATAAAACAAGGCTTTTTTGTTGGCCTTGGAGTCTGTGTCTGGTCTGCTACTTCAAACATGCTGAAGTAGAGTAATTACATCCCAAGAAAAGTGGGTGCGAAGCATCCCATGCAAGGAGCATTATGGATGTTCCATGGTGCCCTGGAAGGGGCAGGTGCACCCAGTTTATTCGTAATCCACACGTATATTGCGAGTCCTGGGAGGAAAGTCTGAGAACCTGCTTCAGCTCTGTAGGCAGGAAAGGTGGAGACGCTTCGAGCTGTGCGGCTTTCCTTTCGACTCCGTGCCCTGAAGACCGTGCGTTCCATTTATACACCACTTACTTCTTCATGAAGCGCCTCCGGATGTGTTATTTAATTTATAGTCCTCACAGTTATTCCGTGATGTGAACAGGGCGCTTTTCAGGTGAGAACACGGGCTTGAGTTCCATGTTTTGGCCCAGGTCTCAGAACTCCGAAGCCTCAGCTCTCTTAAGTTGCTGAGCTAGGGTAAAAAAAAAAACCCAAAACAACCCTGTATTTCTGCTGCGTGGTGGTTGTATAGTTACATGGCATCTGTGGAGACAAGAACAAGATTTGTTTTTAGAGGGATGGAAATACTGGCTTTATAGAGATGCTTATTTATGCCACAGGAAGTGAATATAACGAAGTTCTTTTTCGTTTAGGGAAAACCCAGAAAGAACCTTTGACTTGGTGTTAAACGTGAAATGTCACGCCTCTGAAAATGAAGGTACGTGTGTTTTGTCCATTCTTAAAATGGTCGGGTGTGTCAACACAAGTGTCCATGCTGTGGACGCCTGGGACGTGGGAGTTTAGGGTAAGAGTTCTAAACGCACCTACTGTCTCACGTTGCTGGGAGTAAAATAGACGCTAGGTCTTGGCCCCGAGCTCGTGGAAATCATGACTGTCACCTGTGCAGCTGAAATGTCAGGTGTGTGTTATGCATGCAATTTACAGCGCGGCCTTACCATTGGTTGGTAACATTTTGGTGGAAGGGCACGCCTCTTTGTTTTCTTTCATTCGACTTCAGAAAGCTAGCTCCTTTTTTAAACGTCAGTGAGAATTCTCCGCCGTCCAGTGGGAGCCACACCGGTTCCCTTCTGAGGTTTCCGGAACGGCCCCTCCTGGTGGAAGGATGTCGCCGGCCAGCGCTTGCGGAGGGAGGTGAACAGCAGTGTGACTTACTTACTGGGGAGGGTCTCGCTGTAGGTGTACAGCTTCCTGAAAAGATGAGAACACCTGGGTGACTTTGTCCGTCTTTCCCCTCTTGTCATCTGTATGTGTGGGGTGGGGGCAGGCGCGGTGGAAGAGAATGCGAGCTGTCTTCCTGCTTTCCCTGTCCACACGTCCTTGTGTGCACGGATGTGGCGGAGTGACCCCCCAGGCGGGCGGCTGAAGTGTGGATCTGTGGGGATGAGCTGCCCGTTCTTGGTGGAAAGCCGGCGGACGTGCTCAGCTTCAGAAACTGGCCAGCAATTATATGCTTTTTTTGTTTGTTTTTTAGCAATTATATGCTCTTAAGCAATTTGGAGCTGCACACCTTAAAATAGAGGAGCCCAGCCCAGCTGTGGCAACGTAGGCATGACTAATTTTAGGTAGGAAGTCACACGGCCCTGACCCCACCAGCCGGGCCTGCTGCACCTCTGTCCGTGGGGCAGCGGCAGCGCTCGGTGTGTGCTGGGCCAGGGGTGCGTGCAGGTGGAGGGAGCTCTCTCCGATCCGAAAGGTGAGCTGTGCTGTCCTCGGCCCTCTGAAGTCTGTCCATCACCTACTTTCAGGGCCCAGCCAGGTTCTCTCCGACGGCTCAAATCCACCCATGTCTGTCCAGCTCACATTTAAATCTGGTCTCTAGTGTACGTATGGTCGGAATCGATCTTCGAAACACCTGCCATCGCGTTGGCTGAGGTGCTGCAGTAATGCTCACAGGTGTGTGTGTTTGTAAACCAGGCCCAGTTCCTTTGGCAAAGACGATTTCTCTGTGATTTTATTGTTTTCATTTTCATTTTTTCCCCTAAGAGCGAAGTCTCTTTTATTGTTTGAAATATATCACAGAGTAGTCGTATTTCCTTTTTAAAATAAAGTTGAAAAATAGTCCTTCCGTTCTGTTCTCTTTGGAAGGAGCAGTGACGACACTGCACATGTGTAGCAGGGAGGGACGTTAATTGCAATCAACCCAACTCGAACGCAGTTTAAATGGGTCGGTCTGTTGGAGAGCGGGACTGCTTTGGCTGAGAAGTTTTTTGTTTAAAAAAAATTTTTTTTTTCTTTATTGATTTTAGAGAGAGAGGGAGAAAGAGATAGAAACACCGATGAGAGAGAACATAGATTGGCTGCCTCCTGCATGCCCCCCACTGGGGATCAGGCCCACAACCTGGGCATGTGTCCTGACCAGGAATCGAACTGGTGACCTCTTAGTGCATGGGTCGACGCTCAACCACAGAGCCACACCGGCCGGGCTGGCTGAGAAGTTTTTAGTCTCATTTTTAACCTTGACCTAAGGAGATCACAGTTCATCATCCTGGGTCCAACACGCTTGGTTCTCAGAGAAAGAGATCATACTACTTGTAATCGTATTCTTTTTGCCACGGCTGCACATTTTAATTTCTGTTAGTCCACAGACATCCATCTGAAATTCATAACTATGTATAGTTTTCATCTTTTTCTACTTATCAATGAGAAACAGATTATGAAGTGAGCCAGCGCAAGTAATTACTGAGAGGGGAAACCAGTGCGTGGAAGCAAATGCGAGCGTTCAGTTACCCAAGCCCACACGCCCCCTCCCAGCGGCGGTCTCCTCCCTTCAGTTCTAAGGGCGCTGCTGTGGGTGGGCCTCGGTTCAACTACAGCTAAGGGAGACAGGGCTTTCTTTCTCAATCCAGAGGTTTGCTTCCATGTGGTAAGAATGGTTACATTGAAGTATAAAGACAAGAACAAAATAAATTATAGCAAAGTCTGTTTTCTTGGAAACAATTTTACAACTTGGCACCCAGGGGTGACTTTGTTGCTTTATAAAACAACTTCCAATGCACGCGTAATGAGCCCAAACAGAAATACTCTGCCGCTCTAACGATTACAATGGAAAAGGAGCCGAAGTCTAACTGGAACCACAGAGCTTCGTATTAGGAGGCTCTGGGACCGATCTCCAAGGACAATGACAACAAACAGGAAATGGTCCTGGACAGTGGAGAGAAGCCGACTGAACGGAGGAGGTGAGGCAACCTGTCCTGAAGGGCTGGGGCCGCCAGCCTCTCTGTCCCCAGGCGTGTCCCAGCAGCAGAGCCCCGTGGCACATGCTACCTTGATTCTCTCTTGTCCCTTCCCTTGGACTCATACCCTCCTAAAGACATCACGCGCCTCCCCCAGAACTAACTAGGGCTTCAGGGAATGAGAGGGCTGGAAGTTCAGAGACCCTGACTTCAACTAATACCCCAGGAGAGACTGGGAACCAACCCAGTCTTGCTGGTGATGTGTGAAGTCCTGCTCATAGCCTTCGAAGATGGACAGCAGGGAGGCTCCAGAGTAAGAGACCCAGACTGCAGCCTAGGTCGGGGTCATGCAGGACAGGGGCACACCTGGTAGGGAGCCTGGGACCCGCCCTCGAGAGCAGAGAGCCCGGGACAGCCTCTCAAAGGGTGAATGCGTGCTGAAGCCATTGTGATAAGAAGACTCAGCTGCCTCCCGGGACACCCGCTCTGTGTCTGCAGCAGGGAGCCTGTGACCTTTCCATGGGGACTGAGTGGGTTACTCCTTCCTCACTCCCACTGTCCTGTCCTGTCTTCCAGGAACAAGTTTGTCCAGTTTGATTGTCCCACTTTTATCATCTTCCTGCCCTTTCGCTTCTCATGTCGAAACCACTACTGAGAAACATCGTCATCTGTATTTCTATTCTTTTAAAAATCCTCACCCGAGGATATTTTTCTGTTTATCTTCAGATAGAGTGGGAGGGAGGGAGGGAGGGAGAGAAACATTGATGTGAGAGGGACACATCAACTGGTTGCATGACCCTGACCAGGGCTGGGGACCGAACCGCAACCGAGGTACGTGCCCTTGACCGGAATCGAACCCAAGAGTCTTTTGTCCTTGGGCTGACGCTCTAACCACTGAGCCAAACCGGCCAGGGCTCGTCATCTGTATTTCAACAGTTTATCCAGCCTGCGGACTTTGGAAATGCAATCATCAGTTAAAATAGACACCTGGGGCCGCTTGGAAGCTCGCAGTGAGTCCATGTCCCCATGTATTCCGTTAACAAGGCTGGCTGGCAGCCAACTGTAAAGATTTTTTAAAAGCTAAACTCGACCACCTAAAAAGTGTTCACAACTTTTCTTCTTTTGATTGTGACTTAAATAGTATGAACATGGCCCCGGCTGGTTTGGCTCAGTGGTTATAGTCTGTGTGGCCCGTGGACCACAGAGTCTCAGATTTGATTCTGGTCAAGGGCACGTACCTCGGTTGCAGTTCAGTTCCCAGCCCTGGTCGGGGTCGTGCGGGAGGCAGCCAGTCGATGTGTCTCTCTCCCCCTCTCTCGCTCTGTCTCTCCCTCCTTCCCACTCTATCTGAAAATCAATGGAAAAATATCCTCGAGTGAGGATTTAAAAAAAAAAAAAAAAATGAACCTGACTAATACTTGTAAAAATATGAGTTATTTTTTTTTTTGTATTTTAAAAAGTAAATGCTACTATATAACTACATTTTTACGTCAAATTGAGAGTTTGATGTTTGTAAATGTTTATTTTTTACTTCGATACATATTACAAGGAAAAATGTTCAGTAATTATTAAAGTTATTAGAATGTTCCTATTTAACTGTCAATGAAACCTATTTATTTAGCCCTGGCTAGGTTGCTCGCTCAGTGGTTAGAGCATTGTCCCGATACGATACGCTAAGGCTGCGGGTTTGAGCCCTGGTCAGGGCACGTGCAAGCATCAACCAATGAATGCGTGACTTAGTGAAACAGCAAATCGATGTTTCTCTCTCTCTCTCCCCCCCCTTCTACCTCCCTCCACCTTCCTCTCTCTCTCTGAAATCAATTTTAAAAAATTAAAGATCTGTTTAAGTAAGAGTCTGATAAATGCATCCGTTTGTTTAAAGCAGGATGATTTTTTTAACTTTTAAAGGAACCTGGATGGTGTTCTTATGTAGTAATAGACCTGAAAAACAAAATGTATAATAAAGTGGGATGCTTTCGAGCACAGACGTGAAAGCTGTTTAGGTAATGAGGAGACTTGCTAGTTCGTCGAAGAGGAGGGCTGGAAGGAGGTCAGGGAAGACCCAGGTGCGTCTTGGCTCTGCGGCCGCAGACAGGTGTCACCGAGCCGCCCGGATTCCCGCAGCTCCAGCATGACTGTTAGTGAAGCCAACTCTGCTTTTTGTGGCCAGTTTCCTCCCCAGAACCCCAGAACCTTGGATCCCAGTGACCCAAATTGGACTGGGCCTGATCATTCCTGAAGTAATCATTGGTGTTGCCGTCAAGGGATTCATGGGAAAGTGATCACGACTAATTTATAATAGTAAACACCTGGCTAGGAATCGCTGTTGGGAACTCTTTGCATTTCTCACAATATTGGTTTATTCCTTTTTTTTAAATGACTATTTGAGCCTGTGGAAAGTACAGTGCTCAGGGCAGACTTGGTGTGTGCTACGATTGGTAACATTGTATTAAGATACTTGCCATGTCCTCTTGTTCACTCTTGAATAGAAACAGTCTAGCTTCTTTGATTTATCCTGAATAATTTAGGTCGTGAATATCTTCAGAGACCAGTGATTGTTAACTAAGTGTTAGTGAGTGATTTGTAATGGTATCAGGTGTTGAAATACAACTCGATCTAGTCCTTTCAAAGTGATCGTCGTCACCCAAGCTCTTTGGACTCGTTTCAGAGGCATCACTTTGAACTCTGGAAAACGACACTGGGAAATATTTTCATGTAGGGCCCCACACATTTAAAAATAGCCACGAGGGGGTTGGTAGCTGCCCCAGCGTGTCTCCAGGTTGTTCGTAGAATTGGTCTGGCGGTCTTTGGTGGGCTGGTTGGAACATCTTTACCTGGATGTCTCCTGGCATGACAATGTCCAGACTCTTCTGTTCCAAGTACCGAACAGGGACATGCCAGCATCTCGGTCACACTGCTGCTCCTGGTGGGTGTCCAAGCTCGTGGCTGTTGTCACTGTGCTCTCTGCTGTCTGTCATTTCCCAGCAGTCAGGGAAGTGCGGCCAGCACTGTAGCCTGTCCTCAAGGCTAAGAACAGAACTTGTTGTCCCCGTACCGCCCCGACTTTCCCAGAGTGATTCCGGACTTCAGAGAAACGAGAGGTCACTTTTCCTGTGTGGACGGTGGGGGACGCCTCCTGGCCTTTCCTCCGAAGCCACGGCGCTCCAGCAGCTTCCTCGTCGGCACCTGGGGATGGCTTCTCCCGCACATGCAGCCATGCGTGCCTCTGGGTGTCCTGCATGCACTGATTGTTGAAGAGACAGGAGATGTTTGTCTTCATTTTGTGTCTCAGAAGCTGAAGCACGGAGCAGTGAAGAAATTTGCCCAGAGGTCTGGCCCCAGAGCCTGGATTTTAATCTGTTGCATTTTAGTAGATCTCATCTATTTTTAAAATATGTTTTTATTGGATTTTTCCTCTTTAGAGAGAGAGGAAGAGAGAGGTAGAAACATCAATGAGAGAGAAACATCGATCGCTGCCTCCTGCATGCCCCCCACTGGGGATCGAGCCCCAAACCCGGACATGTGCCCTGACTGGGAATCAAACCAGACCTCTCAGTCCCTGGGACGATGCTCTAACCATTGAGCCACACTGGCTGGGCTGGGCTCTATTTTTTTAATCTATTGATCTGTTGCCTCTTCTAACCTTGCGTACATTCAGTATAGACTCTTTATGATCATGTGAGGAAATATTAGGGAACAAGCTGTATGGGGTACAGGTACAGGAATGCAATGTGTTCCCTGAAATTAATGAAGGGAGTATAATTCCATGTAAAATAATAACAGGGCTTTTTACTCGTGGTTATTGACTCTGGCTCGTGAGGTCCCCCTCCCCCACTGCTCCTTTTTTAGGATTTACATCTCCATATATAGTGAATCTGGGAGCTAACAGATCTGGTTATTTATGCGTAGTTTTCAGCAAATCTTGTTTTCCTTGTTCCTTTCTCTTTAGCGAGAATAATTTCTCTTAAGAACAAATCCCTCTTTGCTGCCAGCTTTCCACAGGTACCAGCGTCAAGAAGAGTACCCACCCCTCTGATCTCCAGCTTCTGTGAACAATTCACCTGCCTCTTACTCTTAAGTCAGAACCGTAGGCCAGCGGATCCTACCTTAGTCAGCACCTGCCATGCGCCGTGAAAAAGATAGCCCAGGCCCACTTTGCAGTCGATGGCTTTCCGCCTGCGGGGTACTGCCGACCCAGAATCAGCCTGTGTTTAGCGCTTGCTGTGTTCTCGCAGAGACGTCTGGTGCGGTGACATGCAGACAGAGACGTGTCTGAGTGTCTGTTCGCCTGCTTCAGGGGAGGCCTTGGAGAACCTGCCCTGACTTATTCCTTTGTGTCTGGAAGGAAAAGCTGAGCACAGTATCTGGCATGTCCGGTGAATATTTACAGGATGAATGAAAGACATTGGACCTAAGCGTGGCACCCGATGGGCAAATGAACCCTGATCAAGCCCCTTCACGGAGCGCTGGCCGTTGAGGAGCGATCTTGAGCATGTCTGTGTAGCCGAGGCAGGGACATTAGACACAGGACCATGTGTCCCTGGACCGGGCTGTTGGGAGACGCCCCCTGCTTCCCAGTCAGGACCCACATCTCTGCTCTCATCTCACGAGACTTCCCGGGACAGTCGCTCTATAGGCGTGTTTTTGGAGGAGGCTGCCTTCAGACCCTTGCACACCCACCCACGCATCTCCCAAACCAGTGGCACCCTGACATTTAGAAAGTAGAGCTTTGGTGAATCACACCTGCAGTGAAGTGGTTTGGGACGCTTTGCATATACTGCCTAACGCGGAACAGCAATCTGAGTGCGGTGCGGTTACCACGTTCTGGCTTCAGTTTTCTGTTCGTGAGAGAGCTGTCTGACTGTCTGTCCGTCCACACACCTCGGGGGAAACCAGAGGAATCCGGACTGAAGTACTCACTGTCTACCTTAGGTTGTTGAAGGAGACAGCACGTTTATTTTCTCATGCTTGCCAACCAGGGCGGAACTGGAGCGTGGTTCTTCAGAACTCTGTCTTTGGAACGTGCTCGTTTTGTTTTACGCAGAAAATATTTGAGTACCGCTGTGCTTGATATTTGTCTCTGGCTCGCACACCTCCTTCCCGGAGCTGCCTGCAATGGAGAAAGCAAGTCCAGTTTCCACGTTCAATGTGAGTTGATTATTACCTGGTTAGGGATGCTGCGCAGTTTCTGTTTTTTAACGGTGTGATTAGAACCTGTCTCACCAGGCGCTTTGATTGGTCACATGTTCTTTGTTTGTGCTGCTTGGATCCAAGGTGACCTCTGGGTTTTCCAGGTTAGTGACCCCACCCCTTGCCCGTTACCGGTGGGAGGTGTGCCTGGCTGCTGCTTTCCGCCGAGCGCCATCCTCTCCACCTGTCGCTTGTCCTGTGCTGAGTGGCCACAGTGCCACCTGCGTGTCCAGGCTCTTCCTCGGAACTTCCTTGTTTTCTTGATGTTTAAGGTCGTATGTTCCTGATGTACTTTTGAGAAGATTCTCTCGTTTGCAGGAATGTCTTAGGCTCCAATAACATCCTCCTTTTCTTCCCCTCCAAGTTTTTATTTTCGATTTGCAAGTTGGAGAACAGTAATCTACCGTTTGAAATATACATTTGGAAGCATAAACACAGTATTAGCCATAGGCGTTTTGGGGGGACTCGGAGTAGGCACACCTGGTGTCAGATAAGAGCAGGTGTGTTCCCAACAATTCCAAAAGAACCCTTCCTCCCTGGGAACACATTCTAACGGTTAACTTTTAAAAACCTTTTCCGCTTTCAAGCTCTTAGGCTTATGCTAAAGGAATATTATGGAACCTAGGAAAGTTTTTTGTTTTGTTTTTTAAAAAATGTTTTTATTAGAGCTAGCACGCATTCAGGGTAGCTTTGAGACTCCTGAACTACTGTGGTGTTCCCTGTGTGGTTAGCTTGAATCATTTCCTCCTGTTGTATTTATTTGGGGCATGGTTAGACTCGTAGTGTTCGTAAATTAAGGGTCAATGGACTGCGTCCAGGTGGAAATTTGAGTTTATCTCTAGAAATGGCGCCCTCTCGTTTCACGTGTACCTGTAGGTCAGGCACTGACCTCCTGGGGGAGCGTCCCAGACGTGTTCCTGAGTGGGTGCCTTGAGGGTTTTAGGAGGTTAGCAGCGCTTGGGGTCCCAGGGCACATTGCAGAAGAGATCAGTAAAATAACCCAGCTGGAGGTGTCCAGAAAGAGCGGCTAGTGCCTCGGGGGAGGGGACCCCCTGGAGCCCTGTGCCCTCATCCTGCAGGCCTTTGGCATCGGCCCCCAGCTGCCCGAGGACGGGGCCTGGAGGCTCTCCCCCCAGCCCCGCCCAACCACACTGGCTTCCATGTCACCCTGCTCTCGCTCCTCAGATAGCGCTTTCTCTAAGTAGGTGGTGTTCCTTATTGTATTTATTTGATTAAGGTTATTCAGAGTGATATGTGAGCAACTGATAGGCAGACCTCCAGGGAGCATTTTAATTGTAAAGAAAGCCTTGGAGACGCAAATTAATGAAGAAGATGCAGTCTGCTGTCGTGGAAAGATCTCTGCACCAAGGATGGCGTGAACTCTGCCACTTTCCAATTAGGTTCGTCATCCCCCCCATCTATATCGATACTCTGTGATTTGTGATTAAGAGCTTTAGTAAGTATGTGTACAGCATATGAATTTCATTAAGACATTTGTTTGTGTATAAGTTAATGAAATAAAGCATCAAGGTTACAGAGCCTTACTGATCCATTTCTTTCCTCTGGTTGGGCTTCCAGTTAGATGTTGCATAGAAATAGTAATGAAACACTGTTGATTTGGTACTTACAATGTGACAGTGAGTCTTCCCAGCGTAGTCACTTGGCTGTAAGAGGTAGGACTGGGATTTGAACCTGCTTCTCTGATTCTAGAGCCTGAACTCTGAACCCTTACACTGTGCTGCCTTTAACGTGTGTCCTCTCCTTGTAATAGCGTTGAACTATTTCACAGCAAGTTTAGAAAACCACCCTTTTAGAAAGCTCCAGGTTCTAGGCTTGAGCAGAGCGGTTGTGATAGTATGTTGAGTGTGAACAGACGGGAAGAAGAGCGGCAACACCATGGGGCACACTCAGCCGTCTCCTTCATTTGGTGACCACCTCCGAGTGCCAGTCACCACTCAGGCACCAGTGAAAAGCAGTTGATGACATTCTCAGAGAGGGAGTGTCCATACCAATCAGTGATCGTGCTAGTGTACAGCCCAAGTGCCCATCAGTAGATGAGAGGGGGGAAAAGCTGTGGTACATGTACACAATGGAATACTATGCAGCTGTAAAAAAGAGGGATCTCTTACTCTTTGAGATGACATGGAGGGACCTGGAGAGTATTATGCTAACTGAAATAAGCCAGTCAGAGAAAGACAAATATCACATGGTCTCACTTATATGTGGAATCTAATGAACAAGATAAACTGATGAACATATTCAAAATCTTGTGTGAATAACTAAAAGTAAAGAATATATTGTGCCTGGCCGGTGTGGCTCAGTGGTTGAGCATCGACCCATGCACCAAGAGGTCACCAGTTTGATTCCCTGTCAGGGCACATTCCCAGGTTGTGGGCCCAATCCCCAGTGGGGGGCGTGCAGGAGGTGGCCAGTCGATGTTCTCTCTCATTGACGTTTCTTTCTCTCTCTCTCCCTCTCCCTTCCTCTCTCTCTCAAATCAATAAAGAAAAAAAATTTTTTTAAAGAATATATTGCTTTTGGTATAAATATTTATATATAATGAAGATGGTCAGGAAGTACTCTTGCTGCTAGTGTGACCTTGGCAGGGCATTGACCGATTTTGTTCTCTTTCCTCTGAGCCTAAAACAGTGTCAGGCCCTAAGGATGCACCCAGTGAATATTTGCAGAATCATTGAAGCACCATTTTCAAAGCACTGAGATGGCATTTAAAGAGTAGGAATAGAAATTGTGGAGGGTATTGAGAGTTTAATCCTCATTATGCCGTTCCTCTCTTCTTTAAAAATTTAACACCTTTTTGAAGAGGTGGAATTTGTGAAAGGGAAGCTAAAAAAGAAGTTGCTGAGTATTCATCCTCCGGCTGCCTGTCTTGTGGCAGTTACGTTCTACCTTGCACTGGGTCTTTATCACCCTGACTTCTTCTAATCCCTAGCTTTTAGGGCTTTGAGGACAAGCACCCCTTTTTGGATCACTTGTGGATGTTGGGAGGGTGTCTTCCAGGTGGGTGGTGTTCAGTCATTACTAAGTTGTGCACTCTTACGAAAGTGGAACTAATAAAAGGCTGTGCTGTATCTCCCAAGACCGACTTTAGATTTTAAAAATATATTCAGAAGCTTTAATGTAAAGAACTTTGAAGGGCTGTAGAT
This sequence comes from Tadarida brasiliensis, assembly GCA_030848825.1. Lineage (NCBI taxonomy): Eukaryota > Metazoa > Chordata > Mammalia > Chiroptera > Molossidae > Tadarida > Tadarida brasiliensis. The sequence continues at coordinate 24,812,128 of CM061278.1, read as the reverse complement.
TTTTATCATCACAAGTAATACGTGCTTTATTTAAAAAAAAACCAAAAACCTTTTTTTTTTAAAGGACTGTTGATAAACCACAGACTCAGTAACTTAGTCCAAAACCGGTGATGATCAGATAGAGCGTTTTCCTCTCACTTCCTTCTTCTTTATCGTTTAAATCTGAAAGCAGCGCGTCATGCTATCAGCTTGGTACATCTGACGGTCTTCTGCAAACGGGCGTCCCGAAATTGGTCGCTTCAGAAACCATTTCGTCTTGGTGTGGTGGCACCAGTGCGTCTCAGGACACGTGTTCAGCATTTACACCGAACGTCAACGTTAAGCAGTCCTCGAACTATTAGCTTGTAAAATTTAAACTTACTGTTTTTGGTAATAAATTATTGGATTGTGAATTTGTGCAGAAAACACTGGTTGGAATAAAAGCCGTGAAGTGTATTCAGATATGCCTGAATACACGGGCACACTGGACGTTGGGGTCTGTGCGTTAAAAGCATTTGCTGATTGTTGAGTGTCTGTTGAATAAATTTGTATGGAACTGGTTCAGAAAAGATTCTTAAGTGGCTTTTTTTTAGATTTTGGTGTATTTTGGATATGATGTTTAGAAGAGAAAGTTGTGTAATATTTGGGGATTCTTTTTCAAGGTCTTGGTCATCGTGACTCTTATATAAATTAAAATAGCATTTTCTGTTGAATAGTTATAAGCAATGAATTAGGTTAGTTTATTTGACTGTTTAGAAAATAATGCGTTCTCTCCTTTTATTTCGTTTCTGTTACTCCAGAGGGCATGTCTGTGTTTCGGAGCTGTGGTTTGGCTATGAAATGTGTGATTTTGGTGATGGACACCTGCAGAGTAATTACTGGCAATGAGGGCAGCACAGTTTCATCAGGATTATGTGTTGGTTGGGTTTGCCGTGTGAAGGTTTTCACATATTCTAGAAGAAATAGTAAGCTGAGAATTATGTACAAAAATACCAGTTTCCAAATTTTTAATGGTTACTGCAGGGCTGGGCAAAAGTAGATTTACAGTCGTCAGTACAAGAAACACAGTTTATTCTTGTATTATTATATATCAATTATGGTATTATCTTCCATATGAACAACCATAAGCCTGCTTTTGCCGACCCCGGTGTTGTATTTATTAGTGATGATGTTTACTCTAAAAATTGAAATAGTAAAAGGGAATACTAGATGAAAGTCACAATTTTAATTTGTAAGTATTTGTTACAGTTATAGCTTAATCATCGAAGACATAATGAAGCTACAATGTAATAGGTTGTATGTGACATTGCCCTAAATTTGGCCTTTGAGTTTGATGTTGCTGTCCAGAATTCTTTATAAAACCATTATAAAATCCATGTACTTATAGTTTACTCAGTTTGGAAATTTATAAATCTTTTTTTTTTACAAAATATGTTTTTATTGATTTTTTTCAGAGAGAGGAAGGGAGAGGGAGAGAGAAACATCGATGAGAGAGAAACATCCATCGGCTGCCTCCTGCATGCCTACTGGGATCGAGCCTGTAACCCGGGCACGGGGCCTGACCGGGAATGGAACTGGTGACCTCTTGGTGCCTAGGACGACACTCAGCCAACTGAGCCACAACGGCCAGGGCTAGTGTTCTCTTTTAAAGAATAAAGGCCAATCTGCTGTTAAAAAAAGATCTCAAAATACTGAGGCTTCCATGATACGGGAGGTGAGAAGCGAGCAGTGTGTCTGGAGGGCGCTGTTCTGTGACGTTACCCGGCTCCCATGCTGTCACCGCTGGCTCTGGTGGTGCCTAGAAGACAAAACGATCACTGTTATCCTCATCGCCAGAGTCAGAGCTCGCTCACTACTGTGTCCAAGTTCAAGCCCACAGATGGGCGAGAAATAGTTCAGGTGAGAAATGTCCTCTAAGGCAAAGACGGGGAACGTTGACTACATCACTCTCCTTGGTAAAAACTTAGTCACATGGCAATGCATAAAGGAGGGGTGGTCTCTAGCTTTATGACCAAGTGCTGAAGAAGGAGGAGAAAAAGGAGGTAGCAGGGCAACTAGCCTTTGGCCACTTGTGCCTGTGCTGAATCGGCATCTTTTACGATTTCAGGATCTCTGCCTCTCTAATATGTATATATCCATATATATCCAGTCAGAAAATCCCTTTCTCATCCTTCCCATTACCTCTTCAGAACTGTGAGTGGGAAAAACCTCCTGCTATTAATGGAAATTTAGAAAATAAGGAGGAAATGCCTATAGCAGAAAATATAAATCACTCATAATGCCATCTTGTAGAATTACCATTTTTGGGTGTTTCCTTTGTACCTTTTAATGTACATGTTATATTGATTTTTAAGGGTCATGGTCAACTGGTTGTCTTTTTTCCTCATCCTTTCACTGTGGCATAATTAGTAAATAAAAAGAAGATATTTAATGGATGACCCGACAGACCTATTCAATCCTGTTTTGTATATTTCTGTGTCATTCAAACATTTTCTTGAAATTTTGTTACCATTTTTGTGTGTGTGTATTTCCTACAGAAGTTGGAATGAAATGTTTAACACTTCCAGCCAGTCCTTGCCTATGCCCTTTGTCCCAGAGTCTTCATTCGAAATGTTTTCCTTTGCCAAGCTCAGATGTTCATGTGACTTGAAAGACTAAGGGACTACTCCTCCGGTCAGACATCTGTTATGTATAAGCATCGATTCTCCCCACCCCCCAGAGTAAATTATTTCTTTTGTTAAGCTTGTTGGCCATGACCTCTAGAAGTTGTCAGGCTAATCAGCATTATAGGTTTTAAAAAAAAACACATTGATATGGCTCCTGAAATTTGGGAAATTAATTAATATTGCTGTAGGAGCTGTGTAACAGAAGTGATGCATTCCCTCACCTGGAATTCTTGGTGCTGAGGTTGTAAACCTGTCTCATTCATCGTCATCCATTTGTAGTCTTTTGAACTGTTTGATTATTCTACAGTTTCTTCTAGTTTTTAAATTATTAATGGAGTATTAATGTTATGGACAATTTCGGAAAACATAAAAAGATTTTTCATACCCATAACATAAAAACATCTGTTTTTGTGCATTCTCTTTCAGATTTCAATGTGCGCTTACTTGATGTGGTTGCAATCATGTGTAATATAATTTTTACATAATAATTTCCAATCGTGGTTGCTACCATGGATATGAATAATAAGATTATGTATATTTTAGAAACCACAGTCCTCCCCAAGCCATTGTAAATATTCATGAGCTCACCCATAACTTAACATGCTTGAGAGAATTCTTTTATTGCCATGGTATGGCCAAATATAAATGTGTCTGATGTGTTTAATATTTACAGGCTTAAAAATTTACAAACAATTTTAATACGTATGGTTTGGTTCACGTATCCTTACAGTTCTGTTCCTAAATTTTAATCAAATACGCGCTTGGTGGTTTACTGTTTCTCCTTTGTTCAACATTAAAAACTTGTAGGATAAATAAATACTGTGAAATGTGAGAAGATACGTTTTCTATTCACTTAACGCACTTTGACCCATCCTTCAGCGATACATACAGTAGTGGAATTTCCAAGGAGAGATAGCTAGTGTAAAAATTGCAAATAAAAAGTGATCTATTGTGATTTTTGTTTTTGAATGTATCCTTTGGGTGGGGTGATTTTTGAAAGGCTAGCGATGAGGATGTCGCGAATTAGCCTGTGTATGGTTTCTGGGAGCACACAGACGACGGGCCTGTGTGTCAGTGGAACGCGTTCACGGACCCATGCGTGAGTCGGTGACCCAGATTGTGGAAGCATGGAGTTCTCAGTTTTCCTCTTGTCTTTATGTTGCACAAGGGAGAGCTCTGCCGTATGGTCCGGTCACATCTTCGTCGGGTTCCCCACAGGATGCCTTCGCTGATTTTCAGCCGAGTGCCTGATCGGATTTTGTCTGGGGCGAGCTGGTCGGCCGAGAGGGGCCCTCTCACTGTTGTCATTGTGCCTGTCGAGTGGGGGCAGCTTCCTCTGCTGGGGCTCCGTGCCCAAACCACGCAGACAAAGACATGGTTTTTGTTCTCCAGGAGAGTCTAATCCCACTACTGCCCACCGTGAAATACCTTTGATGGGAGAGCAAAAAAAAAAAAAAAAAACAACTGTCCTCGAAGGTGAAGGGTTAGCGGTTTAACCTCTGACCGGAAAATAAAAAGCCAGTTGGGGGAAGAGGTGTTGGGAGGGGCCGGGGTGGAAGGACAAGGTGAAGTCGTAGGTCTGTGCTGTGTTTGCGCACACGGCTGTCAGCCATGGATGCGATGCATCCTGGCGTCCTCACAGGCCAGGCCCACTTCCAGGGGTCTTTTGACTTAATATTCTGAAACATAGGCGTTGGACTTCGTTACTTGAAGACGGAATCTTGCAGACCACAGCGTGATGCAGGAAACATGAGAAGCGTCCTATTTTTCTTTGGTGTGTTCTCCCTAAAACAGGAAGTCCCACTGCAGATTTCTGTCAAGCTCTGAATGTTTATTTTCCTGCTAGAGGAGGACATTTCTCTCCCGGTTCCCTCATTTCATGTGAACATGTATCTTTACAGGCAGAGAAGGGGGTAGTGCACCCCTCTTACGCATTAAGACTCCCTTCCACTTACCTGTGGCATTTTGGTATCTGTTGTGTTGAAACATGGTTGGGGTGGTTACTGTTTCTATCCAACTCCAGGGAGGAGTGGTTGCATCCCTCGTGTAAAAAGTATCTACCGACATCTGGATTAGTTCCAGTCCAGTTAGAACTGATGGAAGTTGAGTTGTTCATCACTGAGTCACCTGCCCGCTTGGACCTACCAATCTGGACTGTGTGCTTCCCCTTCTCCTGTCAGTCAGGTGCCAACCTGGGATAATAATTAAGATCCTTTGTGTCTGGGCTCCTGGCTTGGCTGTACTAAAGTATGTAACTTATTCCTGAAAACATGGCTGCCCCCCTGCCTGTATTGTGTTACATGGACATACACCAGAGCTCAGTCTGCCACAGTGTCATCTTTTAACTACAGTCACATTTCTCCTGTCCTTTGGTAACAACAGACACTTTTCCCTCCAGGCACCCAGTTTCACTTTTACCCTGACAGAAAATAGAAAAGAGATAGGGCAGGTGAGGAAAAGAGTGTGTGCTGGCTGGACAGTGATCACCAGGTGAGGGAAGCTGATCACCAGGTGAGGGATGCTGATCACCAGGTGAGGGATGATTACCAGGTGAGGGATGCTGATCACCAGGTGAGGGATGCTGATCACCAGGTGAGGGATGCTGCTCTCCAGGTGAGGGATGCTGATCACCAGGTGAGGGATGATTACCAGGTGAGGGATGCTGATTACCAGGTGAGGGATGCTGATCACCAGGTGAGGGATGCTGATCACCAGGTGAGGGATGATCACCAGGTGAGGGATGCTGATCACCAGGTGAGGGATGCTGATCACCAGGTGAGGGATGATTACCAGGTGAGGGATGCTGATCACCAGGTGAGGGATGCTGATCACCAGGTGAGGGATGATCACCAGGTGAGGGATGCTGATCTCCAAGTGAGGGATGATCACCAGGTGAGGGATGCTGATCACCAGGTGAGGGATGCTGATCTCCAGGTGAGGGATGATCACCAGGTGAGGGAGAAGAGAGGATGGAAAGCAGAAGTTGAGAGTGAGTTGAGGGACAAAGAAAAGAGGTGATGCATATGAAATGGACAAGTAGGTAGGAATCAGGGCAAAGTGTCACTCAGTGTGCTAAGTTTTAACCAGTAAATAGTTGGAGACCATAAATATAAACGTTGATGGGAAGTATTCCTGAAGACAAAGGTAGAAGAATGGCATTCTAAACAAGTCACCAGACCCGAGAAGGTCCTGGACCAGGGGAGGTAGATTTATATGAGGAGAAAGAATAGGTAACGATAGCCTGTCATCTGGGCTAATACATTATCTTCATTCATCAGGGCCACATGGCCACATCTCTGTGTCTGAGATTTCCTCTCTTGCCCTAAAATAATGAATAGTAATGATATTTAATACTGATCTAAGGCTTCCTCTGTTAGGCACAGTTGTAAGCAATGTATGTATATAATCTCCACTCATCCTAACAGCATCCCACAAGGTGGGTACTGTTATTATCACCGCTTTCCCAAGGAGGAAACTGAGGCACAAAGGACGAGAAAGGGCGCACAGCTGTTGAGTGGCATGTCTGTGAAATCTGACCTCAGAACTTCTCCACATAACCTCTTCTGTGCTGTGCTTCTTTAAATCCTCACTGAAGGTATAATCGTATACTGCCTACACTTCAAAGGACAACCCCCCAACTTTCTCAGTGTTTTCCTTTCTTAGAACTTTTTGTAGAATGCCCTTCACAGGAATTGGTTGCTCACTTTCTTAGAAGAGAACTTGGTGTTAAAAATGTGCAGGTAAATATAAGGATAATTTTGGTCTGTATCTCATGGATTTCAAATTCATTTTAGCAGACTTCAATGATATGTACTCATTGTATTAGTTCAAGGAAATTCTGGATGCCATCACGGAAGACTTTGGAAATAAAACAACATAATTCAGTTAGAATGAAGTCTATTCACACCTCTTCTTCTTTCGTAGCCTATCAAGAAAGACCAAAAGCTTGTCTTATAATTGAGAACTGAAATGTCATATCTAAGTCATGCCCATTTTGCTTATTATTACATTTTTTTTTCATGTACAAGTTTCTTAATTTTTACTGTGGATATTTTAAAGGTGTGACCTAGAAGTGCTTAGACTTCTCTAGCTTGAGGGTAGACATCACATCACATTGATATTAAGATTCAAATGTTTGATAGCGTCCATCTGAGTACCTTCCAGGTCTCTGTCCCATTTTGAAGTATTCATTCTTGTAAACATTTCTATGCATCCCTTATAGAAATATTAGGATATGTAAGGAGGTGGCTTCTCATCATCTTTGTCAAAGGAATTCTGCAGTATTAGAGCTTATTTGATTTTTATATAACTCTTTATAAAACTCTCATTTCCTTCCCAGAGTATCCACAGGTCACCCAAGTAAATGGGTCAGGACAGGTTTATAAAATGTCGACCATACTCTATTGGGAGAGTTTTGACTCTTAGGTCCTATTACATTCTATCTCGGGAGGGTGGATCATTTGTAAATTTTACTTTATCTGCTTCCTTCCCTTGTATTTAACCACAAATTGTCCATATACGTCCAAATCCCAATAATATATATGATCTAAATTTCATTTTATATGTTATTTGAATAATTGCGGTAGCCTTGTAACTTGCTTCATTATGTTGTCTTTCAGTTTACTCAACATAGCAGCCAGATGATCTTGTTAAAATACGTCAGAACATGTCACTTTCCTACTCAAACTCACATGTGATTCTTTCGTAGAGTCAAGCCAAGTTCCTCTTTATGGTTTACAAGGCCCTCGTGTTCTGCCTGTTCCCCCTGTATCTCTCTGACCTCATCTTGCCTCCTTGTTTTTATTTAATACTATGTTTCAGAGATATTTTTCTCCTTTGGACAAATATAATTTTTTCAAGGCTTTATTTTTCAATGCTGTATAGTATTTCATAAAATAATAATGATATAGTCATTTCCATACTAATGGGTATATAGGCTATTTTCAGGGCTTGGTTAGTTGCAAACAATGCTTTAGTAAATATTGTTGTGTGTGTGTGTGTGTGTGTGTGTGTGTTACCTGAAATATATAATTTTTGGTATTTCACATTTTTCTTTAGAATAAATATCCTTTTATTATTATTATTATTCTATAATCTTTAGAGGTTTCTTTAGCAAGGGTCTATTTTTTGTAACTCTCCCTTAGTTCTTCCAAAAATGTCTTTATTTTGCCCACGTTTCTGTTTATACAGTTCTTAAAAGGCAAACACACTGTTTCAAAGTTTCTGTTCCACTGTCTTCTGGATTCCATTGCTGCGATTGAGAAGTCTGCTGTCAGTGTGATTTTATATATAGCTAGAGAGTGAGTTATCTCTTTTCCTCTGTGATGCTTTTTAAAGGTATCTATGTTGTTTTTGTACTCTGTGATTTCATTATAATGCATCTAGATGTTTCTTTGTTGAAATCTTGCGTTAGTTTGTTATGATTTCTAATTCTGAAGATTTATCTCCATTCTTCCATTGATTTACACACCTCAGTCTCTTAGCTCTGATCTTTTAGAACTCTAAATAGACTTATATTATCATTCTAACCTCCATTTTTCTTAACCTTCTTTGTATTTCTTTTTTTGTGTCTCTGTGCCTGAGTCTGTTTAATGTGTTTTGTTTCTGATTCAGTCCACTATTTCCCTCTTCAATTGTATATACTGTTTATTCATCTACTGAGCTTTGAATTTCATAGATTATATATTTATTTCCAGAAGGTCTAGTTATTTTCAAAATTTGCCTTTAAAAAAAGAACCTTGTTGTTTATGTTTTGAATCCTCACTTTATTCTTTAACCCTTTTAAATGTTCTTATAATATATGCTGTTTTAGGTCATTTAAATATCTGCAGCCTTTTAGGGGGAGGGGATCTAATGCTGTTGTTTTTTCCTGATGACGTATGGATTTTTTTTTTTTTTTTTTTTTGGTAATTATGAACGGCAAACTCACATTTGAGAAGACCTGGGTTGAGTGTTTCTCCTTCTAAAGGGCAAATATGCTAGCTTCTGCCATGTGCTAGAGCAGCAGTTCTCAACCTGTGGGTCGTGACCACTTTGGGGGTCGAAAGACCCTTTCACAGGGGTCACCTAAGACCATCGGAAAATACATATTTCCGATGGCAATTCATAACAGTAGCAAAATTACAGTTATAAAGTAGCAACGAAAATAATTTTATGGTTGGGGGTCACCACAACATGAGGAACCGTATTAAATGGTCACGGCATTAGGAAGGTTGAGAACGACTGTGCTAGAGGATGTCATCTCTCTGGGATCACAAAATCCATTCCTAGGCTCTGGAGATACAAAGATAAATAAGTTAAGGAGTTATTGCATTTATAGTAACTCTATTAGTAAATTTTAGTTTTAAATCACATTTCTTCTACATTTAAATTTATTGTAACTTGAAAGTATTCTGAACAAAACAAGATGCATGGTTTAAGTTCATCCTTTAATATTTTGTTTTGTAGTTGTATTTTTCATTTTAAAATTAGTTTTTGAATGTTCTAGTAGTTATTCTTGATGTAGCTCACACAGATTTTCATTTTAGTAACTCTGAGTCATTTTTATAGTTAGCACATTCTATTCATCAACTTTGGCTTATTCCTAAATGATTGAGACTGTGTTTGTTATATCCAAGAGTGCCAGGAGTCTACTCTACTTTATATCAAACAAGAAAAGCTTTGACCCAGTTTGCTCTTCTCCTTGCAATTATTTCTTGGCGTAAAAGGAAAATTACTTTAAATGTTATAAATAAAATGAAACTGTTTTATGAGGTTCAGTTAATTTTACATTTCTGAGGTTTCATGTCAATGCTGTATTTCATAAAAATGTATTTTAGTTCAAAGAGTTAAGTATAATGAGTACTGTGCATATAAACACAGTAGTTTTTATTTAATCATATACTTGTAGAAAGAATATATGAAGATAGTCTCAAATGCTGGTCTGAGAGCTAACTTAAAGCGTGGCCTCTTGTCTGTTCTCCTTTTTAAGGGAGTCATAATAAAAGCGATTGCTTTAGGATATGATGAACAGCTTAGCTGACCAAAAGATATTTCAGATTTCATATGAAAGACCATCTTTCTATAAGCAACCCATTAACTCCCCACCCCCTGTGTTCTTGTAAAAACTTTTGTGTTGGCTTTTAATGATTGGTATCTGAAAAACGTCAAAACATTGATTCTCAGTTGTAAGTTTCTTGTCATAGATTAATCAAGATTGAACATCTGTGGTACTGCATTGTTTCCCCCTTTTTTTGTTGTTAATTTTTTTTAAAAAAGCTCTCATGAAGGGCCCTTGGGACAGATGGCCCCTCACTGTTGATGGTTCGATTACCACGATCACCCACAGCTTCAGAGGAGTGCGAAGAAAAGAAATTGCTTTCTTTGTCAAGGTGTTTTCAATTCAATTCTCACCCATTAGCCCTGTTTGGCTAAGTTTGGAATTACTCTGTTTGGAATTACTCTATCAGGTGATTGATGAAGGTTTTCATTTTATTATAATAGGTCTTGTTTAAAAGGCATGGAAGAAGCAAAATGATATATCTAACCTGCTACGAATTATATTTTAAAGTTCTTTGAAGTTCCGTTTTCATTACCTTAGCTAGAATTCACTTAAATCTGAGCAAAAAGAGCTCCATTGTTTTTGAGTTGTGAAGCTAATTTTAGATAATTCTGGGAAGAAACCTTGAGAAAGGCTAGAATTAGCCATGAAATTGCTTTTTTGATTTGAGTTTCAAAAGCACCAAAATAATTTTACAGTAGGAGTTGTTTGATTATCCACATGATTTTTCCCAGGGAAGAGAATCACAAGGGGATCATTAGATGTTTTCTGTGCCCACTGCTTGCGTACATTTTTAAGAGGGGAAACAAACTGACCAGTTTCCCAAATTGCCTGCTTTTTATTTTGAACATGGACATGATGTGAAGCAGTAAGTAGAAGCATGGCCTCTGCCACTTTGCAACTGGTTATAAAGTAAAACATCGTAAAATACTGATTTCACTTCCTTAAGGTTTTCTTATCTGTAAGTCAAACTCAAGTAGGAATTATTTTAGCTCTAGAATAAGAGGGTATTGATTTGAATCTCTGAGCAATTAATATCTTTTTCTGGGTTTCTTCACATACAAATTCCTAAGGATTGTTGAGAGCAAGTCTGTGACATATGTAGAAAATGACATTTATATGGTAAACTTGGGTAAACAGATGAGACTCTGTTCTTCCAGGTCACCTTAGAGAGATGGAAGGAAGGATTGAGAGACAGAGAGGGGAGGAGGCAGATTGATTACATCCTTTCAATACCAGCCTCTGATCACAGACAGAAAGCCTTGTTATTCACAGATAGGAGCAGAATTCGAGCTGCCTAATTTCAGAATTCCAAATGCTCCATTTATTTATCTTGCCTTATTTCTCAGTCCTGCAGTCTTCATATATATGCAGTAGATTTTCTACTTAAAACATAGTTTTAAAATGCATTTGCATGATTTTGTGTAACATTGAGTAGTAATGGATTCAACAGAAAAAAAAACCACACTTCCCTTTTTATTGGCTTTAGATCAGCAAATAATATCTATAACCACATTTCTGTTTAAATTCTCATTTCATCACACATGACTGACAGAAACCTCAGACCCTGACTGAATCACCGATGATTTCTTGCTCCTATGCGGCTGGGTGATGATGGGGAAATGCCACATTGTTGCCATTAAATGCTGGGTTGGAAATTTACCTAATTGAATACTCAACAGTGCCTGAAACAGTTATTTCATATCTTCTTAAGCCTCCAACAACCCTTATTTTATCAGAGAGCTTTGCTCCTACTCCACAGAAAACAGCTAGCAATTTTACACAAAACTTTTATCTTTGCACCCTAGACTCGAAAATCTTGGATTGAGAGTTTCTCTCCTCTTTTCTTTTTCCTATTAATAACGGAAAACATTCCCCAGCTTCTATCCAAGGCTCATCTTGTTATCCTGATCATAACCCAACACTTTCCACCTTCTCAGGGATAGTGTATCCCTTCTTCTCTGGCTCTCTGCTGGCCCATTGGTTTTCATGATCATTTAAACATGTTCAAGTCTGCACCCATCTAAAAGAAAGAAAGAAAAAAGAACAAACAAATCTAGCTCTCTCTCTCTCTCTCTCTCTCTCTCTCTCTCTCTCTCTCTCTCTCTCTCTCTCTCCTTCCACCTTTACCTTCACATTCTTCTTCGTGTGTGGGCTTTCTTAAGTAGGTTGCCTCCATGCACTCCGTCCCTTTTTCTTCATCCTCACTCTTTAATCTTTAAATCTGCCCTCCACTTCCTGTCCTTTCAATGAAGCTCACTCTGTGGCTTCATGCTTCACCTACAGTAGCTAGTGTTGGCCAGCACCGTGCTTAATGTTTTGCCACATTTGTTTGAGAAATTTTTAGACACACTCTCTTCCCTTGGCTTTTATAAGCAACACACCCTCTGGCTGTATTTTCGTACCTTTCTGGTTGGATTTTTTCTCATTTGGTTGATGTCACTGTATGCTTTAGTGGGTTTTCCCTTGATATCTCGGATACATTTTAGATTCTTTTGTCTGGCCCCTGCTGTCCAGCTTCCTGGCTGGACGTTCTCCTACTCTGCATTCCCGATGCAGGGCTTTTTGTTTTTTTTTCAGTTGCTGAAACATTTTCTGCTTTCTTTTGACCTCCAAGACTTCATAGATATTGTTTCTCCAGTCTGGAACGTTCTTCCCAGCCCACTGACCGCCCAAATCATCCTAGTCTAACTTAAGTGTTAGTTTACACGTACTTTCCTTCCTGAGTGGCTAAGGGACTCTCTAGATTAGATTAGGTTTCCTTATGGTACCCTGTAGTATCCTGTCTTTTTATTCTGACACTCATTAAGTTTCATCACATTGTACGCTGGGATTCCCCTTATTTTCTATAAGTTGAGGGACCCTGTTTTGTTTAGGTCACCATTATATCCCCATTGGTGAAAGAGTAGAAATTTTACATTTTATTTAATGGGCCTTGCTCTTTAAGCCAATGACTTTTCAAGTCGAATCCAAGTCTTGCTACCTTGTTTAAAACAAGGCTTTTCACAGGCCCTAGGGAGCTCGGATGTTTTTCTCGAGGTACGCTCTAGGGTGTGGGTGGGCAGGGGCTTTTCCTGGTTTTTTTAGCCTTGCACAGATTTTTGAATGAAATAAATCTGACCAAGTTATTGATTTTTATTTCTTCCTATTCCAAGGTCATTAAAAGTCTTAAAAGATAAAAAAAAAAAAAAACATTTAATGTTGATTCCCCTTTACTGTACACGTTTAAAGAAAGATTTAAAAATTATTTAGTAGCTTTGACAATTTTAAGAGTATTTTAATGAGTGTTGCTGTAAAAGTATTTTTGTTGTTGTTGTTTTTCTCTCTTTTCTTTTTTTTTTTAAACCTCTGTTTAATGCCATGTATCAATTATTTACAGATCCGGTGGTTTTGTGGAAATTCCCAGAGGACTTTGGAGACCAGGTTGGAATTACATGCTTTTTAAAAATCATTTACAATTGGAGTGTTATGATTATTACTACGGTTACTGCTGCTATTTCTACACATGCATTGCTCTCTGTATTTTGTCTTCATCGACTCAGAAAACAAAGGCACGTCTGCAGAACATACGTGGAAAATCTCGTCAAGTGACCCCGTAGATGGGTGATGAAGAAGACCTCATAATGAAACTAACAGGAACTGAATATTCAGTTTTATCATAGTTTTGGACTCTTTAAATCTATCTAGGGGATATATATTTGGAAACATTTAAAAATTTCCCATCAAAAAAACCCACCAATGTCATACTTTGCGGAATACCTTCCTATTATTTCTGTCTGCTTAGAAGGAACTAGTAACTGCTGTAAACACGTGGTTGTAACAGTAATATCTGAATTGTTTACATTTGTAAATGGAACTGACAGTATTTCTTTGCCCTGCTGATGTGGCTCGGTTGATTGGCTGTCATCCTGTGCACCAAAGAGTTGCCGGTTCTATTCCTGGTCAGGGTACGTGCTGGGGTTTCGGGCTCAATCCCCTGTGTGGGGCCAGGAGGAGGCAGCCCATCAATGTTTCGCTCTTGCATTGATGTTTCTCTCTCTCTCTCCCCCCTCAACCTTCCTCTCTCTCTCTAGATCAGTGGAAAAGAAAAAAAAAAAGCATTTTCTTATTTTTAAATAATTCTAATCTATAGCTTTATTTTCTTAAAAGAAAATGCGACTTCAGAATGAGTTTACTCCGTTTGTAGTTTAAATTACAGTCTTCTATGATTCCTTCAGTGTTTTGTCTGACCACACAGATGAATTCTTTTGACATGATGTATGTAAACAGAACAACCTTTAAAAATTTATATTATGGATTTATTATTTTAAAGTGAATTATATAGCATATGGTTAAAAGTACAAATTTAAATTTTGACAGAAATTAGCACTTTTTTCTGGAAAACAAAGAGCAAGTTCCTTTTAGTTGTTTTCAAAAAATGGGATAAAACAATCCTCGTCACTGTTAAAATGATAAAATCATAATAGTACGCACTTGACCATAAGTAAAATTCACAGATGTAATTTTCATAATTTACAAAAATGAAGGCTGATACAAGTCTCGGTTTATAGCGGTTCGTTCAGAAACCATTATACAAACACATGATTTGAGATCAGTGTACAAGAGCAGGCAGTGACACTGAAAATGCGGTTACGTGGGCATGTGGACTGTCCGTTGGGTCCGGTGCCATCCATGACTGCTCTTTCACATAAGAAGGGGGTGTGGCCCTGGCCAGTTTGGCTCAGCGGACCAGAGAGTCCTGGGTTCAGTTCCCGCTAAGGGCACGCACATAGGTTGCAGTTTGTCCCCGGCCCCGGTTGGGGTCGTGTGGGTGGCGGCCACTCGATGTGTCTCTCTCACATTGATGTTTCTCTCTCTCTCTTCCTCCCTCTCTCCCTCCTGCTCTATCTCAAGATAAATGCAAAAAAAAAAAAGTCCTCGGGCAAGGATTAAAAAAAAAAAGGGGGGGGGTGTGTACTCTTAATCTGTTTTTAGCCCTTTACAGAAAGAATAGAATTGTAAATATCTCAAGTATATCAAAGATGTCCCTACGGTGAGAGGACATGGTTTGGACATAGGAAGCTTAATCAGGTTTGTCCCCAAGTCCTGTGCCATTAGGTCAGAGTCTTACCGACTCATTTTACCATTTTGAAATACTGTTCTTCTCTTTATCTTCTCCTCTCCATCCACTGGCCCAAGAACAAACCTCCAGTCCAGGTCTTTGTGTGCGTGTGCGTGTGTGTGTGTGTGTGTGTGTGGTCTCCATCTCTTAAACCGGCCCGAGAATTCCTAGGGGACGCGAAGACTCCTAACTTCAGTTCACATGAGGGTGACAGTGTGCTTGCCGAGTCTGGCGGCAGGGAGTTTCTCAGAGACACCAACTCTGCTGTTCCTCTTTGTGACGATACACTGGTGATAGGAATTTTTTAGTCGGGGCTGAATTGTTGCTTTGTTTTCCATCTTTGTGAGGTCAGGGGAACATTAATAAGCCCTCACATACTTAGTAAAATACTAAAGCAATTAACCCTGTCATGGGGCGGGACCTTCCTAACCCCAGATTGTAGTTCACGGCAGTTCTCATCGACCTTTTGAAGGTTAGCGCTCAGAGAAGCTTCAGATAGCACTGTGTCTAATGACTTGACTGTCCGACTAAAGAAACCAAACTTTATGTGGGACTCTAGCCACGGGCCTTGAAGGAAGGTTTTGCTCTGTGCTTCTTGGTGACATAACATCCTCTGTGTGTTTCTCATTCTTCTTGCCTCTTACCCTTTCCTGCACTGTCGCTCCTTCCTGGACAGCCATCTAGCTGGGCCTGAGACGGCTGTGTGATAATCATCCTTCACGACCTGCTCCTTGAGCTCTCGCCTTGTACTGGGCCCTGTACCAGGTGCTTTCTGTGCATCATTCATTTTGTCTTCGAATTCTCCCAGTACTGAGAGCATCCTCTGAGACGCTGTGTGTAAGGAAGCTGCCCGGAATCACACTGCTTGTAAGAGGCAGCACTCGGATCGGAAGGCAAGTGTGTGGACCTCCAAGGCACGAGCTGGTAACAACTAAGCTACATTGTTGCTCTGCTTGCAATGTTCATCTAAACCCTACTCCCTTATTTGAGCCCTTTTAAAAAAAGTATTTTAAATTGATACAGAGGAAAGGAGAGACAGAGACAGACAGAGAGAGAGAGAGAAACATCAATGTGAGAGAAACATCGACCGGTTGCCTCCTGCATGCCCCCTGAACTGGGACAGAACCCGCCACCTGGGCATGTGCCCTGACTGGGAATTGAACCCCCAACCTTTTGGTGCACAGGACGATGCTCAAGCAACTGAGCCACACGGGCTTGATCCCTTTTTTAAAAAATGTATCATCATAGTTTTTTTCTTAGTATCTTTATAATTTGAAAGCCGTGTGTTACTCTAATCCAGAGAAATACTATGTATCACCTCTACTTTGATCTCCGTTTAATTTGCTCTCCACAGCATTGCTAGGATGGTCTAAGAGACAATAGAATGGTCTCTTTAAAAGACCAGTACTCCTGCCCTGGCCAGTTTGGCTCAGTGGTTAGAGCGTCAGCCCCAAGACCAGAGAGTCCCGGGTTCGGTTCCCGCTAAGGGCACGTACCTCAGTTGCAGTTTGTCCCCGGCCTTGGTTGGGGTCGTGTGGGTGGCAACCACTCAGTGTGTCTCTCTCACGTCAATGTTTCTCTCTTTCTCTTCCTCCCTCTCTCCCTCCCGCTCTATCTGAAGATAAATGCAAAAATGTCCTCGGGTAAGGATTAAAAAAAAAAAAAAAAAAGACCAGTCCTCCTGCTATGACCACTGCTGTCGTTGGTCCCTTCCAACGTGCTGGGCAGATCTGTAAATCCTGTATTAGCCCATTGAACTCACAGGACCCCTGTGAGCGACGGGACGACTGTAATTCCCATTTTCCAGAACCTCAGAGTACGTATTTCACGTGGCCGGAGTCACACTAGCAGGTGGCAGGGCGCTATTCCAAACCACAGACCGTGGTCCAAAGACTTACTCCCACTCAGGACCCCATTGGCACCTTCCACGTGAAGCTCAACCTTCTCCGCGGGATCAAGTCCTTTGCGGACACCGTTAACCTCTGTTTCTCCCTCTCCCTTTCCCTTCTCTGTGAAAACATGGCCCGGGTTTCACAGTGAACACTCGTGTCCATTACACACCCTTCATTCACATTCTGTCTTTGAACATGCGAGTCTCTGTCTGAAATGCTAATCCCCTGTTCGCACTCCCCTTTGCCTGTCTTTCTGTCTTGGCTTAGAGGTCATTTCCTCTAAGGAGCCTTTTTTTTTTTTTTTTTTTTAATGTCCCAGGTCTGGACTGAATGGACCTCCTGGGAGTTCCCTTTGCATTTTATGTTTCCCACATTATGGCTCTGATTAGATCCATCATCCCTGTACTCTCTATTTACCCCACTAGACGGTCTCGGGGACTCGTATTAAAGGATGCTTTTAAAAGAAGATAAAATTATGACTCTAATACAAATGTGTATAAGATTTTGTTTTTGTTGAAGGTGATTTTTAACCTAGTCATTGATGAGCGTACCAGTAAAATATTACAGCCTGATCAAAGGAGAGTTCAAAGTACCACAATGTATTTTTTTTTAAATATGTTTTTATTGATTTTTTTAGAGAGAGAGGAAGGGAGAGAGACATCGATGTGAGAGAGACACATTGATTGACTGCCTCCTGCACACCCCCTACGGGGGATTGAGCCCCAAACTCGGGCATGTGCCCTGATGGGGATTCGAACCGGGACCTCTCAGTCCATGGGACGATGCTCAATCCCCTGAGCCACACCGGCCGGGGAAAGTACCACAGTGTTATAGATAAATCAGGAATGCTGTAACAAGTGCACCAATGGAAATACAAGTGGCTTCCTTACATGGCGGGGGTGGGGAGGGAACCAGCTGGCCCTCCATCAGACATGTCTGTGGCAGGTATTGTTTGCATTGCTACTATTTATCTACAACTCACGGGGTCATAACACAGGACCATGAAGAGTCCTTGGAAGAGTGCGTCAGCCCATAGCTGGTTCTCACTGAAGACAGTCCGTCATCTTTGGTCCGTTTCAATCTCTCACAATTTTCCCCTATAGTCTTCCTTCTGCTCCTGCAACCATAACACTATCGAAGAAAGATTATTCTAGGTTAAACACCCATCAGAACAGTCCCACTGGCTTTGGGCTGATGGCTTACATCAGTGCAGTAAGTGTGCTCTTATAGCCTGTAACCCCCATGTCTGGGGCACGCCCCTGCGTAGAGCGCTTACGGCATCTACACTTACCGTGAACTTCTTTCTAGAAGTCTCCATGTGGAATTTCAGATTGGACTTCTCAAAAGCCCTTGTTTGTTTGTTATCCTAAATCTAGGAAACCAAGCCCAAGAGAATATCTTTTCACGTGTACTACCTCTAACTTCGGTAAATTCTTCTCTTAAGGTTTACAAAACCTGTTCAAGTTCCTAGTCGGTGAGGATGAGACCTTCCTCCACACCTGTAAGGGTGCAGTCTGCCAGCCAGGCCTCGGCCAGCTTTCCTGGGAGGGCCTCGTGGGCTCCACAGGAGAAGCTCACGTTCGTTCCTCAGAAGTGCCTGGACATGGCTCATTGAACAAGAATCTTTCTCAAGCAGAGCACTTCCAATAAGGCCTTGGTTGTGTAATCTGTCTTTCCAGTTACGTCTTGGTACAATGAAAGACTTTAAAAAAAAAAATTGGACTGAAACACACATTTTTTTCTTTTAATGATTTTAAAGGGATTTGGTCAGAATGACTGAAGTCTTTCATGATTTGAAATTGAGGTAGATTGATAGCTGGACAATTAAACATTTTTTCTTCTTGCGTTAAGCCATAGAGAAGATCTAAAATATTGGGAAATAATTTATTACATCTTAATACTTTCAAAATAGATATTTGAACAGTTGTGGATATGTGCTTTTACGAAGCGTTCTTTTGCTTGTTTGGACTTCATTCTGTCATTTGTAACTACAAGTCAATCACGTCATACACAAGAAAAAAATACATAATTTAGCTGCATCCTATACCAACTATTGTTTTTCTAAATGAAAAAAATTACATGTCTTGAACCCATGTTTGAGGTGCGGTGGTGAACTTTTATTTCACTACCCCTATGAGTATAGACATGATGTAAACGCACATATTTCTAAAGCAAATTGATTTTTCATTTTTAATGAAATAAAATTTTGTAGAGAGGATAGTGTCAGAGGATTATAGTCATATCATGACTGCATACTTTGTTTCATATTCAAATATTTTATCAGTGGTCTATCTTAATAACCCTAAAATATCCACTGTTTCTCATCAATCTGTTTTAGAGAAAGTGTTCTATTTTTTTATACATTCTTGTGTCTATAAATGAAGAATCAGAATAAAACATAACTGCAAGCATGTGGGAAAGTGCTGAAAATTAAATCTACGATGATCATTATAGTCATATTTCTCTCTCTATCCATCTTTATGTAGATAACATTTCTTTTTTTTGTAGATGCAGTATTAGTAAACTCAAGATACAGTGTGATTACATTCTTATTTTACCTGCCTGCTGTCTTATATTTACTACTTTTAAAATTGTATTGCAACCAGGGAAACTAATTTGGAAAAACAGTGATATTTTAGAAATTTTGCTTTGTTTTAGAAATTTTCTTGGAAAACAGAACTGTGTAGTCTAGCAAACTCCTATTGAAAAGAACATTTTCACACACATTTTAGATAATAAAATTGGAAAGCCCCTGAAAAAACTGATCTTAATTTTCTGCTGAAGGGGTGAGCAAGTTTGACTTTAATAAGCTCTTAGAAGTGAGGTTTTTATTTATTTTTATGGCAGTGAAATGATAATAATGATGCAAATGATTCCCATCGATCCCGAAGGTCTGACGTTCCTCAGTAGCCTACAGAAATTAAATAATAATAGATGATGCAGATTTAAAGAGATAAATGTGGTTACGCAAAAACTTACTGTTTATCGCGCAGTAAACTTTTGACAAGTGCATTTGGAATTTAGCCCTAGAAAGAGTTCTGAATCTCTGCGAGAAAAACGTTGAAAAGTAATGTTTTTCAGGGTGACGTAACACAGGCTGATGAAGCAGAAGCAATTTTCCCCAAGTCAGGAGAAAAAAGTTAAATATAGTATTGGGGCATGGGAGTCTCTCTGAAATAGAAGTTAAAGTCAGTTAACTATAGAACCCAGGACGGAAACAAGAACAACATTTTCAGATGTCATTTGATGAAAAAATTTTAGTCTTTAAAAATTGGCATAAAGTCAATATTTATTCACATGAAATATGTTACTTGGAAATAATTTTGCCTATTATAACTGTATTCTGCTTTTAAAAATGTCCTTTAGGGAAATTTCTTCTTAGCAAAAGGCTTACGTCGAGTGAGGTTTGTGGGCTACCAGAATCAGTAGCGACCCATAAATTGCCACGTTTCTTACCTTGTACCTTGGTTATTCCCATTCTCGCCCCCTTACAGAGCATCATGAATGGAGACGCTCTTTTTAAAGTACTATGGTCTGGTTGTTTACTCGTGTTTAAAGTTAAAGCCTGAGATGCAGTTGGGGAGAATAACCAGATAGGAAGGCATGGCACTATTGAAATTTTGAAGTTTAAGAAATATTCTCTCTGAGCTGAAAATGTTGAACTTGATCAACATATGGCACTGTGTCCCCACCCGTTCTTTTGTCACGGCGTGATTGTTGCCAGCTTAATGGCTGTTGTAAGCCCTGGTTCTGAAGGCGGGGGTCCGTCCACCCTGGGGAGGGGAGGAGGGGACAGCGCTGTGGATTATGGAAATATGGATGGATCTAAAAAGAGACCCCTTGCAAAAGGACAGGGCTCAAAGGAAAGCCAGGAAGACGGATGAAAAGATGATGGAATATGATGCAGAAGTGATCATTCGAAACCTTTCCTTTCATGCCCAGCTGCCGTGTTTGGAGAAAAAGAGTGCATTTGTGTGTTAAGGAAGAGCGAAAGGAGGCCAGATTAACAGCGTTATTTACTGGATCTGTTTTCGTTTTCAGTGAGATAAAATATGTGCATTTTAATGGGCTTCGCGTATGTGAGACTTGTTAAATCTTAAAGACGTAATGTGCGGGGTGATATGCCATAGAAATATGGCAAGCAGTGCACGAGATCGGATTCATGTTTAACCTTTAAGTGGGCGTAATTTCAGAAATTAACTCCGTGTTTGTTACATAGTAAGTATTTTAACTAATAGCGATGCTGAACATTATCTTTGAAATATGAATTACTTTGTTGCTCTGATAGCCTAGTTGTTCCAATACATAGTTACCCGTTGACTCATGCGTGCTCTTCTGGACAAGTGATGACATGGCAGCTTCTCTTGGTCATCTTACTAGGTGACAACATACGTCTTTATCTGTAGCCTGTTCGACCAGAAAAGACAACAGGCGTTCCTGAGTGGTCGTGTTCTCGAGCGCAGACGCAGGTGCCCGTGGGTTTGACTGGTTTCTGGTGTGCTTGTGTGCAGTGGAGAAGAGTCCTTGCCTGATTCTGACGTTTGGGAAGAGATTGGGGAAGAGTTGGCGTGACAGCATAGCGCGAAGACGTTTTGGTGGAGAGTTGTAATTTGACGGAGGAGGATGTTTGCGGTGTTGCAGGTGCAGGGGTTCTGGTGGCGATGTCTTCCAGGTGGTAGGAAGCCGCTGACTGGCATTCAGGAGAGGATGAGATGATGTGTCACCCAGTAAGAAGGATCTCAAACCTCACACCTGGCTGGAGAGCCCAGGCATTGATCCCTTACGTGTGGCAGTGAGATTAGATCCCCCTCCAGGGAACTGAGGCTGAAGCCAGGACTCTGGAGAACACCAGTGGAGAAGGCTTGTGGAGAAGGAGTCGTGGAGTAGCCCAGAAAGAAAGGACAGAGACAGGGGAGCTGGAGAAAGTGGATGCAGACATCTCTGGGAGATGCTTGTAAGCAGGGGATGCTAGGTCGGAAACCTGGGCTTCCCGGGTTGGGACAGAGCTCTCCTTTTTCATCCCAAGGGTGTCATACAGGATAGTACTGAACAAACACAATTTAGCTGAGTGAGTGGAATGTTACACATGACGGGAAAGCCAAATATCATGAAGGCTGGAAAAGAGTAGAAATTAGAGCCCTGGATTGGCCAGTGCACTGAGAGGTCTCCGGTTCGATTCCCGGTCGGGGCGCATGCCTGGGTTGTGGGCTCCCTCCCCAGTAGGGGCGCACAGGAGGCAGCTGATCGATGTTTCTCTCTCCCTTCTCTCTCTAAAATAAATAAAAACCTATTTTTAAAAATGTAGCAATTAGAAATCACTGCAGACTGAGAAGACTCAACAAGAAGAAGCAAGAGACTTGAAGGTCCATCATACTTTCAAGATGTTCAGTGAAAGGAAGAACTATTTTAGTTTTACTTTTTAGCTGACCGATGGTTGACTCTCACTTTCCAGGATTCCCTGAGTCTGCTTTTACAAATAAGTCACCCCTGTTGTTGTTTTTTTAAAAATTACTCCTTATTTTCCATATATCCAAATATAATAATATAAAAATAAACAGAAGGTATGAGATGGTTTATTCAAGAGGGTTGTCAACTCTTCACTGAAAAAGTTCGTCAAATAACTGTCTGTACATAATTTCTGGTTTACTGAGAAGTCCTTTACAAGAGACTCAGGAAATTGTGTTTTCTCTTTAAGGTCATTTATGCCAAAGTACCAGGCTAGACGGTGAAAAACACACGTTGCTATTTGGCGAGACCTGTTTGGTGGCTTTCTGTGTGAAAAGAGCCAGTGTTCCAAGTTCAGTTTCTCAGAGAAAGTTCTGCGTTACAAGAACTAAGCCCCGAATTGGCACCTTTGTAATCTCAGCCAGAGGCCAACGATGACGTCGGCAGGGAGTGTGAACTCAATTTTTATTCCAACAGGTGGAAGTCCTGTAGCGGGTGGGGCAGAATACGTTTATAACAGGGAAGCTCGTGATATTCTTATTTAGAGTTTCAAGGCACTCGTTACAAAAATACACTTAGGACTTCACATTTAATTGTCGTTGGACATATTAAAAATAATGGGCATGTACATTTTTTTTTTTTTTTTTTAATCCTCACCCGAGGACATTTTTCCATTTTTTGTTCAGACAGAGTGGAAGGGAGAGAGAGGAAGAGAGACAGAGAGAGAAGCATCGACGTGAAAGGGACACATCGAGTGGCTGCCTCCCGCACGACCAACCAGGGCCGGGGACAAACTGCAACCGAGGTACATGCCCTTAGCGGGAACCGAACCCGGGTCCCTCTGGACCGCAGGCCAACGCTCTAACCGCTGAGCCAAACCGGCCAGGGCGGCATGTACATTTTTTATGAAAGAAAAATCTTGTGTAATCTAAGATAACCTAAAGAAAAAAGTCGGAGTTCCTGGATTCTTCACTTGTTTGCCCTGTGTGCTGACTGTATCTGAATAATGTTTTACTTTAATCACTAAGGACTTGTTCCTGCTTTAATTTAAAGGAGATAAGAATGTCTAGCAGACTTCATTGATTAGAATCCCTGAAGGTAAACCTGAGCGCAGACTGTTTACCATGTGAGCTACAGTTTTCCATGTCTTTGACCACCAAAGACAGACGGCTTTGACCTGCCGAATTCCCACCCTTGCCCAGGATAATGAAATACTCTCTCAGCACTAAGTACTGCTATTACTGTTATTTTGGGGTAACATCATCCGGCTGGTGTTCCTTTACTATCATTTACTGGTTCTGGTATGACCCTCATTCTGATGTGTAACACTTGACTGTTTCCTACTTCAAATAATAATGCTTTGGATTTAATTACTTGGTAGTTGGCTCACCTGTGAAAAAGGATCAAGCCCTCATTTAAATAATTTTTTTCCCCTTTCTTGATTTTAGAGAGGAAGTAAGACGGAGAGATAGAAACATTGATGAGAGAGAACATCGATTGGCCGCCTCCTGCATGCCCCACACTGAGGATCGGGCCCACAACCTGGGCATGTGCCCTGACTGGGAATCAAACCCGTGACCTCTTGGTGCAGAGTCGACGCTCAACCACTGATCCACACCGGCTGGACCAGCCCTCATTAAAAAAAAAAAATGTTTTTATTGATTTTTAGAAAGAGAGGAAGGGAGAGAGAGATAGAAACATCGATGGGAGAGAGAAGCATCCATTGGCTGCCTCTTGCACACCCCCTACTGGGGATCAAGCCTGCAACCCAGGCATGTGTCCCAACCAGGAATCGAACGGGGACCTCTCAGTCCATGGGACGACACTCAATCCACTGAGCCACACTGGCCAGCTTAAGCCCTCATTTTTAAGTCTATCATTTGAAAGCAGTTAGATTTATGTTTTTACTGTAAATCTGTTATTCTCAGTAGTACTAAGCAAGCATAAACATAGGAGTATTGTGTTTTTTGGTTGGTTGTTTTTTTTTTTTTTTTTTTTTTTTTTTTTTTTTGCCTCTGGGTTTAATTTCAAGGGAATAGAACAACCTAGGGCAGGTAAGACTCACACAGGTGATTCCATATTATCCCAGCTCTTCTCCCATGATCCTTCACATCCGGGCCCCTTTTATTTATGTGCAAGTTTCGATTTTGGTTCCGAAGTATTAATTGTATAATCTTCACTCGTCCTATATAGAGACAATATTCACCATATAGAGACCAAGTAGACATCAGATTTAGGCATCTGCTGATTAGATACTAGAACCTACATGGAAACAAAGTAAAAAAATACACGGGGCAGGGAATGATGGTTAGAAGCTTCAGCTGGGGTTCGAATCCCGACTCTAACACTTGCTCACTGTGGGATGTTGGACAAGTTACTTTGTTTCTTTGACCTCTGTTCCCCCTCCCCCCACTTATAAAAGGGAATAAAACTTGGGTAGGAATTACATGAGATAATACACGTCATCAAGTGCTCAGGTCACAGAGTAAGCATTTAATCAAATCTTTATTTAAGGTAATAAAAAAGATAGTTCTTTAATCACAGTTGCTTGAACCGTCTACCAAAGCAAACGGACTCCAAGGGTGCTGAAACCGTGTCATTTTACATGAGCTCAACGGATTTCTTTTCCCCCCAGGGCATGATGACTGTGTCAGGCACTGGTTAGGCATTTGGGGAACCCCAAAGTTGAAGAAGCCCTCAAGGATTTGGAGGTGCCTTTTGTTCTCCCTGATCATGCCCATTGTAACAACTAGGTCTTTGTGGTTCACTACTAACTCTACTGATCTCTGGTCCCTGACTGACAGTGTAGTGGGATGATAATGCCAGAAGTGGCTGGCCACTCTGTAACCTCTCTCTTGGTACACATCATTAGGAAAATAAAGTTAGGATGTTTTCATCATTGTATGAAAACATGTAGTGCTTTTAGAACTTGGGAAGGTTATTGTAAAGTTGCTTGTTGAGGGGAGTGTGAAAATATGAAGAAGAATATTGGTCTTCCGTAAAAGTTGAGAATAAAACAGTCATCTCTCTTATTGCTCCGTGTCTTTTCTTCAGTGCCCCTGCCTTCCTTTGTCTTCATCTGGGCCGGATTCTGTCTCTAGAGCACCAGATGTTTATCCGGCTACCTCCTGGGTGTGTCCATTCTGACTCCCACATTATCTTAATGGTGTGCCCTTCTCTGCATTCCTGATGCACTGCCACTGTCTCACTTCAGTGATGATCGCCAAGGCCTCCTATCTGACTTCCCGGCCTTCAGTCTTAGCCTTTCAAAGTCCGTGCTGCACATTAGAGCAGAGTGATCTGCCTAAAATTCAAGCTCTGTTATGTCCTCCCTTGCTTTCAACCCTTCAGAGCTTCCCTGTTTCTCTTAGGGAGGGTATCATGATTTGTGGATGTTGAACCATCCTTGCATCCCTGGAATAAATCCCACTTGACCACGGTGTATGATCCGTTTAATTATTGTTGAATTCAGCTTGCTGATGTGTTGTTGAGGATTTTTGCATCTGTGTCTATTGGGGATATTGGCCTGTAATTTTCTTTTTTAGTGTGTTGTCTTTGTCTGATTTTGGTATTGGGTTGTGTTGGCCTCATAAATTGAGTTTGGAAGTATTTCCTACTCTTCATGTTTTGGGGGAAGAATTTGAGAAGGATAGGTATTAGATCTTCTTTGAATGTTTGGTAGAATTCACCAGTGAAGACATCTGGTCCCGGGCTTTTTGTCTTTTGGGAGTTTCTTGATACAAAATATTCAGTCTCCTTACGGGTAATAGGTCTGTTCAGAGAGTCTCCATTTTTCATGATTCTGTCTTGGAGGACTGCATGTTCTAGGAACTTACTCAGTTTTTTCTACATTGTCCAATTGGTTGCGGTATAATTGTTCATAGCAGTCTCGTGACTTTTTTCGTACTTCGGTTGTTATCAGTTGTAACTTTTCCTCTTTCATTCCTGATTTTATTTACGTGAGCCCTCTCTTGTTTTTCTTGGTGAGTCTCGCTAAAGGTTTGTCGAGATTGTTTATCTTTTCAAAGAACCAGCTGTTATTCTCATTGATCTTTCTTCTTATTATTTGGTACGCTCTGGATTTCTGGGGAACATTCAGAAATGGATGGTAAAAAGTAGTTAGATGTATAACCCTGGAGCTCATAGAAACGTCTAGAGCAGGAGATGAAGAGATGTGCCAGCTATGGCTGAAACCGTGGGTATAACCGGGAGTGGCCAGATGTACCTGCTGAGGGTGGCCGAGAGGGGCACAGAGACGAGAACACCAGGATTTCGGTGCAGGGCAGGGGAGAAGCAAAACCATCACTGACATCCACCATGACATATCTCGATTCTCCTTAGATTTTCCTCAGAGAAATTCGAGGACCTTTGTACCTGTTGAACTACATTTAGGAGGTAAACCTTACATATTGTAGCTTAAAAAAAACCACACACACACAGTAGATTCTTCAATGCATGTTCCCCCTGTCATTTGATCAGTTTATAGTGCTGAAGGGCAGCCTCCTGGGATGAAGATGTAATCCACCCCTCCACCACCAACTTGATCGTAATTCTCATGGGTACTGATGCGGGATTCGGGGCCAAGGAAACCGTGTATGTTTTTATCAGCCCTGTTCTCTGTCATTCTCCTGAGTGTAGCTGTGTTGTTTGAGGCACGTATGCAGGTGCATGTGTTACTGCCCCTTGGATTCTGCTGTTCACAATTTATATTCCATTTCCTCCTTTCTGTTATTGTTATTTTTAACATTGGTTGTCTGTGTGTTCTTTCTGTCTCAAAATAAAATATTTCAGAGGATTAAGAGGATTTTGAAAGCGCCAATAATTTTTCTGGGCAAAAGAAATTAGGTGTTTTGTGAAAACAAAAGGCTGTAGGAAATGGGAAAATAAACGTTTGAAGAGTATTACCTTAAACCTTTTATATAATCTATGGGTGCCAGCCTAGAAGTGTGTGTGTGTGTGTGTGTGTGTGTGCACGCGCTCAAGTGTGATCTAAACAGTCTGTGGTGGAAATACTAGACTTTATGAACACTTCCAATAAATACAAAAGTACAATTTTTAATTAACATTATTGCTAAAAGGATCCCCCCAAACTAAACTAATTGTTTGTATCTTATTCCTCCCTCCAACTCAATCAGTCTCTGTCTCTGCCTCTCTCTCTCTCCGTCTCTCTCTCCAGTCTGAATAGCACCTGTAATTAAGGAAGAAAACCGAGCCCACGGGAGCTAGGTGGGACTTCCATCTATTGATCTGTGTAAACCCAGCTTACACTGTCAGGGGAGAAACAGTCAACCGCTGAGCTGCTTTGTCACTGACATAAGCTGAGAGAGGATTTTTTGTCTGTACTGTTTAGACACCAGTCTATAGACCTGCTGGCTGGTTGAATTTTAAAGAGTGCGGAGGTTTAAAGACTTGTCCCCTGAGGGGCGCTCTGGCAGTTGGGAAGCGAGCGGAGGCTGTTTGCAGAAGGTTGTGTTGCTGGTGGAAGGAGGGGGGTGTGTGAACGATGGAGCCACTAAGGGAAAACCTTCTTAATTTGAGGCTTCAAATGGATGTGAAATAGATTGATAATTTTGGGGACATTTAGAAACAGACAATGGATTTTGTGTCTGTCGGTCGATCGATCGTCACAGAGATGATACGAGCACCTTGGTGGGGAGTTATCTCGGTGGTGTTCATGTGTGTAGGAAGTGTGATAAATGGGTTCCCTTTTGTAGCACAGATAAGGGGTAGCGACGGCCACAGGACTGTCCCCATGTGCGATGAACTGTTTTCAGTTGAAGGAATTTCAAATGTAGCCGTGATTTTAATGCCATTTAGCAAAACAGGGTCAGTAGTAGAGCAGTTCGCTTTTCCTGAGGGCGGGGTCCTTCTCAGGTCCATGTCCCTGAGCAAACCAGGTGCCCCGCCCTGGAGACAGAAGTCACTTGTTTACACAGTGCGATGGTGGTGCTTGAAGCTTTCTCAGGTACCAGGTCGGAATTTTACAATGTTTTATTTTTAATTGCAGCCTTTCTGCAGCCTGCGTGAGAGAGTCTGCGTCGAAGCACTCATGCCTGGGTTTCTGTGTAGGGTTTAAATATTTAGCTATTGACGATTGTCTGGATGTAAGGTTTACTGGTAAAGAGGAGATAGGCAAGGGATTTTTTTTGGGGGGGGGTGACTACTTTGTTAAGATACTGGCTCCCTTTGCTTTTCAACAGAAAAAGGCTCCTGCATCTCTGCTTTGTCTTGTAAAATCACCAAACTGCTATGATGTTATTGTCAATCCTCAAGTTTACCTTAAGGACCAGAGTTCATCTTAAGTGGTTTTTCATAGATAACAGAATAGATCTTTTTCTGTTTTGGGCCCCGTGGCTGACAATTATTTGCATTTCGTTATCGCTGAAAATAGGTGTGTGATTTCTGAGAGATGTAAAAGCGATTTTAGAACGGCTGTAAACCTCCGCAGGTCCCCAACCCAATCAGGTCCTTTTGTACGCTTAATTCAAACACGGCTCTTCCTATTAGGCAGTTTTTAAAGTGTACAGAATAGAAGCCGTGTTGTTTTAAAGATAAAGGCTTATTTTTAGACACACATTGCAGGGTTTTATTCGAGTTATAACTTAGCGTTCCTGCCACTGAATTTACCAAGAGTTGAATCATATAAACATGCTCCTTTAGCTACAGAAGTCTCTTTCTAAACCGTTTTCCTGGGGGACACGTAGGGTTGTTATACCTCCCGGTCATTCATTCTGCCGCTCGCTCCATCCCCTTGGCTCTGCCTGCATTTTAATTGAAACAACGTTTCTATGTCTGAGCCAGGATCTGTCAGAAGTCCCTGTGGCTAGTCTCTGGGACCAGTAGCCTCCCCATATGGTGCGGCGCTTCTTGTAAAATCCATATGGCCTTGTTGAGGGGACCCCAGCGGGGATGTGAAGGGTGTTAATACCCTTCAGGCCAGGCCTCTGCCTCCTGGGGCCTCCTGGCATTGTCTCCACAATCTGCCCAGCTCACCCTTCATTCCTTCTTAATAATCAATTATTTTCATCTAGGAACCTGTGCTGTTTTTCTTAAGAAACAACCCCCCACCCCAACTCCCCCCCCCCTTTTTTTCCTCTAGAAGATGTCTCAAAAAAGTTTTAACGGCCCCTTGATAAATATTCTAAAGCATTTTTTTTTTTTTATTTGCCTTTCCAGGAAGTGCTCCAGAGTGTTCCCAAGTTCTGTTTCCCCTTCGACGTGGAAAGGTAAGGAATGAGCCCTGGCAGATTGCAGGGACTGGGACACCTGAGGCACTGCCCTTTCTGTCCACACAGTGAAATTCCCTTTCTCTTTATAACTTCCAACAACAACAAAAAGACCCGAGGCCCAAAAGGAGACAATAGTTGCCATGCGGAAGCCTTTGAGATCACGAGACCTTTTGTTTTCTCCGCTGGGGGCCCGGGCAGGACTCGTCTGAAGGCCGCAGGGAGCCCTTCGGTACGGCAGGTACACCTGGGCGTTCGCAGGAAAAGAAATATGAATCCGGCCTCGATCACAGCTTTAGAAGGGTGTCCTTTAAAATTCGATGTGGCCTCCCCTCACTAATTGAAAAGACCATCTGTGTGACATGGCAGACCTGCCGTCCAGTGTCTCCCAAGCACAGCTCTGTAGGAGCGCGGGTCTCTGGACCGCTGCACGGGCCCTGTCCTGCCAGTTCCGAAAATCTCACGACGTGTGTATTTTACGGGACAGTTACTGAAGGGCTGGCGTGCCACCTGGCTGCCGTTGGAATTCCACAGAACAGCCGGCCCTGGGAACATAAGAGCACATCAGTGATTGTTTTCCATGGAATTCTCACACCCTGTTATCAGAGTTTTCTAAAGAATGTGGACGACGGGAGTTCTAAAAGAAAATACATTGCAGGAACGTAGTTTGCTAAAGATGAGTCAAAACCTAAACTTGGGCAATGCTGAAGGTACTGTTCGGAATGATGGGCCGATGGCTAGTCACGCGTGATGCTGGGGGCGACAGGCCGGTTTTCCCTCCGTGGGGGGGGCACCAGGTGTACCTGCCGTCGTCGCCGTTTTCAGATTCATAGCGAAGACAGAATAAAGGAGGCAAAGCGGGGGACGGGCCCACGAGCGAGGGAAGGATGCCGGCCGGTGGGGCGTTAGAGGGCACGCAAGGCACCAGAGGTCGTTTTCGAGGTTTGACAGTTTGTAAAAAACCGTCCGCTTAGAAGTGTCTGTGTGAAACGCTCAACATTGCGAACGCGGTATTTCCTGGCCGTGGAGAAGCACGTGGCGCGTTGGCCCACGCTTCGCCAAGTAACTTGGTTCCTTTTACATAATTCCTGCGGCTCTTGTGAAACCCAAGTCTAGGTGTCGTGGGGATGTTCTCGAGGACAGGGGAGCTCCTGTGGCTGTCGAATGGCAGAGTCACAGCCAGTCATGGGAAGTAGACGTATGTATTTTCAACAGGAATACGCGTCCTATGGAGTGATTGATGTCACATCTCACAACGCAGGGCGACAGATACTGTGGCAGTGTGGTACTTGGTTTAAAATGAGCGAACACTGAAACTCATGGACACAGACAACAGTAGGGGGTGACCAGAGGGAAGGGGATGGGGGGTAGGAAAGGGTGAAGGGGGTCAAATATAAGGTGACGGAAGAAGATTTGACTTTGGGTGGTGGGCACACAATGCAACATACAGGTCGGGTATCATAGAAATGTACACTTGACACCTACATGACCCTGTTAACTCATGTCACTCCTATACATTTAAATTAAAAAATCAGCTAAAATTCTTGGTAGTGAGCCTTTTTTTTTTTTTTTTTGGTGGAACTTGTCTTTTTATTTTGTACTTGGAAGTGTATTCTCCTTGTAGATGTAGCTGTGGAAGAGAAGGGTAAAAAAAGTGCCAGGTAATTTGCATGGTCCTTTATTGGGTGAGAATGTTAACAAGGAGCCGTTAAACAGGCTGGTGGCTGCATTCGCGTCTAAAGCAGCACAGCCTGTCCCTGAGCCCAGACAGAACGCCGGGAAGGCAGGCTGGCACTGAGCAGACACAGCATGCCAGCTTCTCCATCCCACAGTGTCACCGTTTCTTCAGACTTGATGAAACATCCGAGTGCTTCAGACACAGGAAGGCGATGAGGCAATGCCTTCTGCTTGCCTAGGAAGGGGTTAGGGTCGCCGCATGGCTCGGCCTGGGAGGTGTTGCAGCGGACTTGATGCTGACTCCTGATTCAGGGACAGCTCGCCCGCTTTCCGCTCCTGTCGCTGCAGAGCCTGGTTCCAGCTCTCGGACCCAGCTGATGGGAGAGCGGAAACCGAGGCCACTCGGAACCATACCCTCGCGTTTGCCGCTCGGGACGGAGGTTCTGACGCACGGCTTGACGTTCTTCCCTGTCACTGTTCTAGAGTGTCCCGGAATCAAGTGGGACAGCACTTTGCCTTCGTCCTGACGGACATCGAGAGCAAGCAGAGGTTCGGGTTCTGCAGGCTCACGGCCGGCGGGAAGATGTGTCTGTGCATCTTGAGGTGAGTGCGGGCGGCGGACAGACACACGGACTGCGTCTCTCTGCCGCCCCTCGGCGCGCGTGGGCTGCTGCGCAGTGTGCTTGGAATTGTTCTCGTGTGTGTTTTCTGAAAATCCAAGTCAGGTGTGAAATACCTGTCATTTCATTTCTCTGTAGAGCATCAATTAGGTTGAAAGATTCACCCGTAACAGTAGGACTTTCCTTGAGAGAGCTGGCTCTTTGGAAGATTCGTTTTCGTGTGGGTTTACTTCTGAAAACGTAAATATTAGGTGGGAGTTCAAGCAATGTATGTTTCACATGTTCAGCAGGGCGCCAACTCGGACAGGAGCGTGTCCGTGTCTCTGCCCCGAGCGTGGGCTTTCCTGCACAGGCCGCGGACGGGGCTCCAGGCCCCCGTGGGCACAGGTGTTTCATTTGGCCACACGGTGCAGTAAACATTTCAGAAGAGGTTTCTAACCTTACACCTGTTAGCGACATTTTGCATAAAATCCATGTTTCTAAGTCCTTTGGCTAAACAGGAATATGTAGCAAAATGGAAGTCCTTCCCCAAGAGCGGCAGGAGGCGGGGCCTGAGCCGCAGGCTGTGGCTGCATGGAGTCTGCCCCTCAGCCCCCAGCTCCAGCCCGTCCGCTTCTGGTGCCCACGTCCTGACGCCGGCTGGTGGCGGGTGTTTCCGGTCTGTGCACCTGGCATCTGAGTTGCTGGCTGCTGGGAAAAAGGGGTGCAGAGGGGCTCTCCCTTCGTACATCTTGGTGAATCGGAAATCCAAATTCTAGAAGAGAGTCTATAAAAATAGGACTCTCTGCTGTGATTAGAGCATGCACACTGGCCAGGCTAGCTTCTGTGGACGTGTGGGGGCAGGAAAAGAAATGACGTTCAGTGGCTGAAACGTTGCGGAGGGGACTCGGGTACAGCACTGGTGTCCGCACTGTGAACCTGCTGCTCCACCGAGGCCACGTCACGCGAAGGGCTGGGTGGCGTTGACTCGGAATAGCCGTGAGAGTGGGAGGAACGTGGGGCAGTCTGGATTCCGAAGTACACGTGTAACCGCTCCACGCACGATCGAGGGGGATGTGCTTCCCTTCCTTCTCTCAGCACCGTTCTTACCGGACAACAACTGTATTGAGAGCGTGTGTTGCGCCCCGAAGAGTAAGCACGGCTACACTGCAAAGTGGGGGTTCGTTCTCGAGTGAAGCCAGGTGGTTGGGCATGGGGGCCTGGGGGGCCTGCGGAAAACAGGCGGGAGAGGG
This sequence comes from Tadarida brasiliensis, assembly GCA_030848825.1. Taxonomy (NCBI): domain Eukaryota; kingdom Metazoa; phylum Chordata; class Mammalia; order Chiroptera; family Molossidae; genus Tadarida; species Tadarida brasiliensis. Next base: position 24,779,251 of record CM061278.1, on the reverse strand, counting down.
CTCTGTTATCTTTTTGTTTCATGATGAACGTTCAAAGGCTAGAGTTTGAAGGGGAGTCTCACCTTCTGTTCGCCCAATGCAGACCAAAGCTGTGTGTCCTTCCTAATCTTCCTCTGTGAATTTCTAAATCTTCTCATTAGAAAAAAATCAAATGGACGGAGAAGTTTCAGGACTCGTACAGTGAACTCATACACACATCACCTAGCGTCACAACTGGAGACAAACCTCTTTCTCTCCCTCCTCTCCCCCACGCGTGCACACACACCTGCAGACATCATTCTGTTCCTTGCAGGTCGGAGCTAGAGAATGTGCACAATCCTTTCCAGCTGCTTCTCTCCGTCCCTAGATGATGCTGTTGTAAGACTATAAAGTAATTTAAATTTACCTTCGAATTCTGAGCTAGACAGTTTGCACACACTGCTATAAAAACCAGGTGTGTGTGTTTGTATTTTTCCCTCGCCTGGATTTTATGTTATTATATGACTTGAAAGCAAGTATATCTGATTCCCGTGCACTTTGTTCACGTTTTAGAAGAAGTGTTAGGATTTCGGTTTCTTGAATGGAAACGTCGATGTTTAATTTTGATTTGCCATCCAGAGCCGTATCCTTCGGCTCTTTCTATGACATGTCACTCCTAGTTCAACGAGATTTCAAAAATAGCCTAAGACATTACTAGTTTAGATCTTACCACTGTTTTTTGTTTTGTTTTGTTTTTTTAATTAGAATTGCTTTCCTATACCGGCCAAAACGCAAGAAATAACATCTTTCCCTAATTGGATTAACGTGATTTCACAACGATAAAGTTGTCTCCAGCGTTTAGAATGAAATACCCTAATAAGGAAGGCATGGCTGTGGAGAGCCTTTGTAGTGCCCCGCCCCCGCCCCTTTAACTCGTACCACACTTGAAGTTCTCCCGCTCTTCCTTTGGGCAAATCCCTTAGAAGCAGAATGTTTCAATTTTACACATTTTGTGTCAATTTTCCAGACAGAGAAACAGCCTCTAGACATGAGAGGTTTGGCTAGGAAAGGCAGTTTCCTTAGTTTTATTTGATTATTCTGAGTTCGGTTCCTGCTGACCACTTAGACTCTTAGTGGTTACCTGCCTGTTTGATAAAAAACATTTCCTTTCCTTTATTTAACCTTTGACTTTGGGATGTAAAAGTTTTATCAGCTCTGCAGTGGAAGCACGAGGTGTGGGGGAGTCCTCTTACAGCCACAGACTGGGCTCGTGACTTCCTATGTACATCTGTCTGCCTTTTGCCTGTGTCTACACGAAACGCTAAGGAAATAATCGTATGAGTAACCGCTGAAGAATCTCCTGCCTTTTGTTTTGGAATAACTGGTCCTAATGTATTTGTTTTATATCTGTATATGTTACAAGACCATGAGAGTCACAGTTATTCTTTGTTAAAGAAATGACATTTTCAGTTTCATAAAAACTTAAGAAAATACTTTATTCAGTCAACATAATATGCTGAATACATTTTTTTAAAAAAAACTTCCTAGGATTTTTGTGATTGGCTGTAAGAGATAGTTTTTGACTGTCTTTGGGACTAAAATTCAGTGCAAAAGTATTTTAACTTATTGATAATCAGTTTAAGGGCTTATCCAGCAGTTAAAAATTAATTGCGTTGAATATACATTGTTTGAAGATTATCTAAGAAACCATAGAATAAAAACATGAGAATAACATTTCTTACCCAAGCAAGATGAGCTTATATGATTTATGGTATTTATATTTTATATTATGTTACGTTATATGTTAGTATATGGATATATATTCATGTATATCTGCTATTTTGGTTACACATTTTGTCTTTAAAGTTTGTCATGGAACCTTTCTAAGGTATTTGACTTTTTGAGGACTAGATATACTGCAGACCATTTTTCCATCCTATGGAGTAGTTGCTGCATATCAGGGCCTGTGAATTCAGTTACCTACAGGGACTAGGCAGGGGACTCAAATGAGACTGGCAGGTTAGGTATCCGACAACGGGGAGTTGGGGTGAATATGCCACATTCCAAGACAGAAGTCATTGCACATTTGTTGCCAAGTGGAAAAGGTGTGACCGGTAGGACCCATTCTTTAGATTTTTAAAAATTCAGATTTTTAAGTGATTTATATCAGATTTAGAAGTTGGCAACTTATTGGAACAAGAACAGCGGTGTGTCAGCTAACAGAAGACCCTTGCGAGCTAGCTCTGTGGGCGTTTGCATGTCCCTCTGCGTCCTCTGCTCTGTGTTTATTAAAACCTTTGGGTCAATTTTAAATGCACTTATACCTTAATTTATTAATAAAGAGTACAGATATAATTTTGTGTAATTGATTTTTGGATTTAGTGTTTTGCTTTCATGAAAATTAGTTATATTTGGATCTAGCAAAATGAATGAAAGTAAATTTTAAATTACAGTATTTGTTTTCGATAACGAAAAGCTATTTACAATATTTACAGTTTTTAAAATTGGCTTTCTGTTATTTGTATGATATGGATTTTGAAATTTACCATCCTATTTAAACATCAATTTCTGAAGAATGGATTCATTAAGCACATAATTCTATTGTATTATAAACTCGATTCAGTAATATTTACAAAAAATGATTGTATTTTTGTTTTTATTTTTTTAATTTTTTTTCTTTATTGATTTTAGAGAGAGAGGAAGGGAGAGGGACAGAGAGAGTGAGATAGAAACATCAATGAGAGAGAACATTGATTGGTCGCCTTCTGTCTGCCCCTCACTGGGGATCGAGGCCACAACCTGGGCATGTGCCCTGACCGGGAATCAAACTGCCGACCTCTTGGTGCATGGGTTGACGCTCAACCACTGAGCCACACTGGCCAGGCATGATTGTATCTTTAAATGTTTATATTATTTTCCTCCAAATAAGATAAGTTTTCTTTTGGCAGGCAGACAGTGTATCAGCAAATCACTCACACACACACACACACACACACACACAAAGATTGTATCTTTATTTTAAAAATTAGTTTTCATGTCATATTGCATCTTACTACAGTGGTTAACTTTTATCCTCGGTTTGCTCCTGGTGCACCCATACCATATGCACACCATGCAATAGGACTGAGTAATTTTAGATACTGCTGACATAAAATAGAAGTGACTAATGAATAACCTTTATGGTAGAACTTTGGATTCTGATCATGTTATAAAAACGAATAATAGATAATATTAATGTTTCACTGTAACAGTAAAGAGAACACAGGTTTAGTTCTTTACTGCCTTCAGGATCAAATTGTTTGAAATAATATAAAGTTAATGTTTATTTTGTCATCTTGTTTCTTGAGTCTAAATAATATATATACATTTTCCAGTTATTACTGTGTTTTTTTGTGTGTGTGTTTTTTACAGTTACCTGCCATGGTTTGAAGTCTATTACAAGCTTCTAAATACTCTGGCAGATTACTTGGCTAAGGAACAGGTAAGCTATGTTTTTTCCCCCCATTTTTTTTTTTATGGAGGTAGAATGCATATAACATAAAATGTACTATTTTAAATGATTTTAAGTGTACAGTTCTGTGTCATTAAGTACATTCATGTTGTTCTGTAACTGTCAACCTATTATCTCTAGAACTGCTTTATCTTCCCAAACTGGAACTCTGTCCCCATTAAACAATGCCTTCCCATTTCTCCTCCCTCAAGTCCCTGGCAACAACCACTGAACTTCATGTCTGTATGAATACAACCACGTGCCTCAAAGAAATAGAATCGTACAATATTTGTCCTTCTGTGACTGGCTTATTTCACTAAGCTTGTTTTCAAGGTTCATCCAATTTTTAGCCTATGCCAGAATTTCCTTCCTTTTACTACTGGATACTGTTCTACTGTACACACACCACAGCTTGCCTGTAGGTGAATACTTGGGTGGCTCCCCCTTCTGGCTATTGTGAACAATGCTGCTGATATCATAGGTGTGCAAATACCTGTTTGAATCCCTCCCTGCATTCATTTCTTTTGAGAATATACTCAGAAGTAGAATTGCTGAGTCATATGGTAATTCTATGTTTCCTTTTCTGAAGAACTGTCAAAAAATGACATTTTCCAGTGGTTGCACCATTTTACATTCTCACCAGCAATGCACAGGACTCCAATTTCCTCACATCCTTCCAAACACTTATTATCTATTTTTTTGCTCATTTTTAATCCAGTCTCACAGGCTATTTAGACTGATATTTAGATTTTATCATTCAAGTTGTCCTTACCCAACCTACAGCAGGCAAGGACAAAGGATTTTTTAAAGCTAGACTTGGACAAAATTCATGAAGTCGTAGGAATTTTGTATATACGGAGCACCGATATCATCCAGAATCTTCTGTGGTATATTTCATTGTTTAAATGGTAGGGAGATGAAGTCATTATAGTCTTCTTTTTTGGTCATTCTAAAGAGAATTTCAAATAGGCGGTTTCGAGTGCACACTTTGCATGCGTTTATAGAGATCTGGATTTACCGTGAAGAGTCCTGGGGATAAGTCACACGTCTCAGACCCGCATCCCTGAACAGTAGTTGTCACCTTCCTTGAAGAATTGCCTTTTCTTTGGTTTGTTCTCCCAACATGAACATTTTAAGAGAGAATAAAAATGACTATGTATTTAAAAAGCTACCTTCATATATTTATAGTCATAGTTGTTATTACTGGGTTTGCATATGTGATTCAGAAAAAGTGAGTGTGCACATCAAGATATGTTATTATTATACAAACCCTAGGAAGTAGATAGGTTATATAATTTATTTCATCCCATTTTTTTGTGGGTCAAATAGTGACCAGTCACTACTTAGGAAAGAAATATTTAGGATAACTTCTGTGTTGGATCTTAGTACAATAGTCTTAAATTATACTTCTTCCTTAAAAATCAGATCTGAGCCCAACCAGTGTGGCTCAGTGGTTGAGTGTTGACCCATGCACCAAGAGGTCACTAGTTCGATTCCCAGTCAGGGCACATGCCCAGGTTGTGGGCCTGATCCCCTGTGGGGGGCATGCAGGAGGCGGCCAATCAATGTTCTCTCTCATTGATGTTTCTCTCTCTCTCCCTTCCTCTCTCTCTCAAATCAATAAAGAAAAAAATTTTAAAAATATCAGATCTGAGATTTTAAAATTCAAACAGGAAATGGGAGCTTTCAGTAATCTGATAAAAGTTATAGTGCTATTTTTATACAATTCCATTGTTCTTGGATTTAATGATTTAAATAATTTCTTTCTATGGATAACAATATATCTTATAATAATTAAATTTTATCAAATATATATTTATACTAAATGTAAATACCGCTGTTATTCTTTCTGGATAAAGAGAGAGGAATACCTTTTCCATATTTATTAGATGTAAATATTTTAATTTTAGGTAATTAGAACATTCCTGTGAAAGCAGTTACACAAAGCCAGTCTAATATAAGAAGGCACGGTGCCTGACTTTATCAAATAGTTTTAATCGTAACTGTGTAACATATATTTTACTTATAAAATTTACTCTTTTTTTTTTTTGCTGTAGGAAAACGATTTGACTGTAACTCTCAAAGCGCTCTATGACCACCCAGTGCCAAAAGCAAACAGTCCCGTCAGCCTGAGTGTGGTAAGTCTTCAGTCAGTCACCGACCTGTGGGGGCGTAGGTGTTTCTCATTGAAGAACGCACGCACCCTCACGCAACTTCTCCGTCAGTTCACCTGTGCTCCCAGGGAGACCTGGCGTGCTTTAACTGCCATGACCTGATACGCTGCATGTGTATTTTGATAGTTGTTAAATCACAGATTTAAAAACATTTCTATTGTACACCAGAAGTAACCAAATCTGCCAGCATATTTTGATGATGGGAAACATGGATCTTTCAGGTAGAATCTATCCATAATAAGGAAATACACATATACTCACAGACACCACCCCCTGCCAAAAAATAACATTCAAAATACCCCTCATGAAATGAAAGAGGTACAGAATAGGAATCGAAAATATGGCATATTAACGTATCACTAACTATATGATAAAAATTTGGGGTGAAGCGTTTCTTCTTCCTTCCCCAGAGGTCAGTCCACATTCTGGTATAATGACCAAACCCTGGGACTGCGATGGGAGGTTCTCCAAACGGTCAGCCTGTGGAGGTGGCAGTTGCTCACTGTCGAAGCTTTAGTGGACGATGCTGACCATTTCTAAAAACACATTCCTCCTCTGGGAGGGTTTGTAAATGTTCAGAGTCAATCACACGATGTGGATGTTTTCATTCCCATTCTTTACTAACTGGGCATACCAAATAGAATGCTTAACCTTATTTATATTGATTTGGATCTTCCAAAGTAATAATAAACTGTCCCAATAAGTAAGAAAAATATATAATGGTACAAAAAAAAAATATCCCTTAAATAAATGTAATGGTATTAATAGATCTTTTGCTTTTTTGCAAGATAAGGGAACTGTTGTTTCGATTAAATTTTTTTTTTTTTTTTTGGTGGTAAATTTCTTTACCTAAATTTCCCCCTGTGGTTTTGTTTACGGGAAGTGTTCTCTTAGATTATTCTGTTTTTCATATTTTCACTGTCGGCCCCTGGGTTCAGGTGCTTGGCACTGAGAGTCCCTGGTCTGGTCTCTTTCCAGACCTCTCTGCAGCTTCCTTTAACTGTGTCAAGTTCCCTGATGGAAACAATAGCTTCTCATTGTCTATACAATTCGTCCAGTTTCTACCATGACGTGAGCAGCTCTGCGTTTGAAATAACCTCTATAATGAACGTTATTCAAGTATTTTCAGTGGACAGTGTGGCTACGTGGGTTTGTCTCTGCTGCACAGCAAGTGGTTGTGTAAACTCCCCCCATGAAAGTAAAATATTCATTTTTCTCTCTCACATATTATAAGAACCAAGACATATTTATTGCCAGTGAGCAAGTTCTGAAAGATCAGCCCTCCTTAGTACCGGTGAGTTCAAAGGACATCGGCTTCTAAAAATCAAACCGGGGGAACAATGACCGTCCTTCCCTGTGTCTTCAGATTCACTGCAGTCCTCTGGGAAGTGGGAAATGGGTCTCTTTCAAGGGAATTAATCACTGGGAGTGTATTTTCTGTTTATACGATCTTTGAAAGCCCAGTTGTCTGAAACTCAGTCCTGTTGAAAAACCCTCCCAAGAAAAGTAGCTGGTGGAGGCCAGCTCCTCCCGCAGTCCCTGCCGTAGGCGGTGGTGATGCTGGACCCAGCATTCCGCGCCGTCGCGGTGGTGATGCTGGACCGTGGTCCCGGCGTGAGGCTCCGGTCTCGGTTTTTTCTCACACGGTCCCTGGAGAGCTTCTGATTGCTCTCACGTTGTTCTCCTGCCCGGGAAAATTATACATGGAAACTGTGGGAACTCGCCTCGTTCCGACTAGTTCCTGTGCTCGGCATTGGCTAGAATGTGGTTTTTGCCATCTTTGATCCGAACACAGTATTGAATGTGTCCCTATGTGATTGAGACAGTGAAGTGATTTTGGAGATTAATATGAACAGAAAATAAAAACAATTTGGGTGATGGACTTGGACTGTGATTCTGGGTGGTAAATTTGGGTGTGGGAAGGCGAAAGCATGTGCGACATGCTTTTTATACAAATGTACCTGTGCCCTGCTGTATTGCTTTGAATATTGTAGACGCTAATTAATATTTGGGGTATGTGAACGTCATATTTTGAAATGAGTAAATATATTTTTAAGAAGTTTTAAATGCTCAAAAATTATGTTTTGTTGCTGCTTTCTAAACAATATAGTGGGTGATACGTACGAGAGAAATTTGTTGTGACTTACCATAGACAATCATAATAGACTTTGATATATTGTTGGGTAAGCAAGCCTTTTTTTTCTTTCCAGTCTCCCTAAACTAAATGTGTTTTAAAAAATATATAACTATATATAAAATTTTAAAAATATATATTTTATAGTAATATACTGTTTGCCTTAATAAGCTTTTACTAGGACTTTAATTTTAATTTTAAAATTAAGTATTTTTAGCCAACACTTAATTCTCTGTTGAGGAAGTTATTGTTAAATCTAATAGAAATCTGTCATCTCATTTAAAAATCTCTCAAGTGCAACACACGCTGAGCATCACACCTTGGTATTTATAAACTTAGTTGATATATTTTTTTCTTCTTTTTAACCCCAAATTTTATGTAATGCTATCCAATTGTAATTCTCCTTTCTTTGTGTTTTATTTCTATCTATTAGCATTCCTACTTCATTGCCCCCGATGTAACTGGACTCCCCACCATTCCCGAGAGTGTGAGTTTCCTGCTTTCCGTGTTTTTTATTCTGTTGATGGTATGAATTTTATTCATTTTGGTCTCACTGTTTAAGGATTCCAGGATAGAGAAATAAAATACATAGTAACTATCTGTGTTTGTGAGAAATAATGAAGAAATAAGGAACAATGTTGCTATCTCTTGCTCTTCTTTATGTACCTGCTACTTTACCCACTTTTGAATATCTGGTTGTAGGTAGGAAAATGATACGAGAACAACTCTTTCTATTAGCTGAGATAGTTCAGGGGGACCATATATAGCAGTTAGATCAGGGAGAGGACATTTCTCAGGAGGATCATAGACTTCTGTTGGTGGGGAATGAATGTAGGCACGGGGAAATATTTTCAGACAGATAGTTACTTTAGCGAGCAGACCATATTTCAGATTCCTGCATAGATCTCTGTCCAAATCTTAGGTGTCCTGTGCCCGATTTCTGGATTCTCACTTAAGTAATAACATATTTTGTAAGGCTTGAAGGGTATTATGAGAAATTAGAACAATGGCTACATTTTGCATTTTATTTAAGCCTCAATTGTAGCCCTACTAGAAATCATTTTAGCATTTGAATATTTATTACCAATGAATCTTCTGTGGCGCAGTGGACATGGAAAAGTGCCAGAGACAAATACAGTTTCGGATGCCGTGTGAAAAGGAAACACTGTTCCCTTCCACAGTTTCCTTCTGTGCCCCGTGGAAAGATAAAATAAATCAGTAGGAACAATTCAATCGAAAGTGAAGGAAACATTAAGAGGGGGAAAAACAGATTTCCAGGAATACTAATGATTTCCCGAAAATGCAACTCGACTGCCCTCCCAAAAACGTTTTCAAGGCTGCTGAGCGTTTTATTTCCAAAAGCGCGCGTGTGACACATGAAGGAAGTCCAAGAAGACAGTTGTGAGTTTTCTGATGTCAAACCAAGACTGTCGATGGCGTTTCTAGTACACACAAGTTCAGATAGCTCTGTGGAAAGTCTGCATTCGCTGTTCTGAATAGGGTCGCAGGCTCTGAAGTCTGAGTGCCTCTCTCTCTGGGCCAGGCCCCCCACTCTGCCCTCCTGGGGCCAACTGACCAGGCCTTGGCTTATATGACCCTGGACCCTTCACTTCAGAGTTCTTAGTACAACTCCCAGTCACTCCCTTCTACTCTCCATTCCGTACCCTTCTTACATTACTATTGAACAGCGAATAAGCCGATTGAACAAATCTTGCATTTTTTTTTTTTATCCTCACCTGAGGACATTTTTTCATTTTTTTGTTCAGATAGAGTGGGAGGGAGAGAGAGAGAGAGAGAGAAACATCGACGTGAAAGGGACACATCGAGTGGCTGCCACCCGCACGACCAACCAGGGCCGGGGGCAAACTGCAACCGAGGTACATGCCCCTAGCGGGAACCGAATCCGGGTCTCTCTGTACCACAGGCCGACGCTCTAACCGCTGAGCCAAACCGGCAAGGGCAAATCTCGCATTTTTAAAAAGGCCATTGCTTTGATCGTTTTAAAGAACCACTCTAAGGAAAAACTGCCACGGAGAAGATACATTTTTACATCTCCATGAACATATCTTATTTCCAAAAAGTCCTGTTTAGGGGAAAAATAAAGGCAAGGATGCACAGAAAGCAGCATTCTGTGTGGGAAAGAATTCGCATCCAGGAATGACCTTTCTTTGAGATGATGGGAAAAGAGTGACACCGAAGGCCGTGAATGGCCTCTCGTGTGTGAAGACTGGAAATCCTGGTGGGCTCAGAAGACAGGAGTGGGAGCTCTCCCTCCAAACTCAGCACCACTCACGATGGCTTCAGGTTCTGTGTACAGCCCCGTTTGTGGTGAAGCCTCCTCCGCCTATCAGAGCTCCCAGAAATCACTGGGTTTCCTGTTTTCTTGCCCAACTAAAAGTGTTAGCCTTCCAGGTCATAGTTTACCTGCTGCTACAGTTTCAGCTCGTCCTCCTATTCTGTCCAGTCTCTTCGTTACTTTATTGCTTCCCAACGTGCTTACGTTTGAGCACAGAACACTTTTAAACAGTGGAAGGGAGAGGATCCAAAAGCCCAGCCTGGGTAGCTTATCCCACCTGTGTTCTTTGTGGGGAAAGTAAGTGCAAGTAGCCAGTCAAGGAGTCAAGTCAGACAGCACAGACTTGTATTCGGTTACAGGAGCATAGAGAGACCTGACATGGGCTGTGAACCAGGGATTTTCCTTCCTAAAGAACCGAAGAGCCGCTTTATAAACCGTGTGCTCCTTGGGATGCCTGGACAGGTGCATGGTTCAGACAGGGAGAGTGCCCGCTGAGTGGCTGGCAAACATAAACACACCCGCATGTATTTATTCCCTGGAGCAGTTCAGTGTGTAGAAGAATCACCAGGAGTATTTGTTTCAAAAACAGATTCTCAGGGCCATCCTCTGAGGGTGACAATTTAGCAGGCCCAGGTTGGGGCAGAGGAAGTCGGCTTCTTTTTTGAGTGCTTGGGGAGGGAGGGTGACCAACCCCTGGTCCCCGTCAGCCTCTGAGAAACAGTTTCCCAGAGTCGAATTACGTTTCAGATGACAGTCGAATGTCCCCTGCTTCGTGTGACAGCAGAACAATATTAAATGTAATCGTGGAAACAGGTGCTCTTTTTTAAATTTATTTTTTTATCCTCACCTGAGGACATTTTTGCATTCATCCTCAGATAGAGTGGGAGGGAGAGAGGGGAGAAAGAGAGAGAGAGAGGAACATCGATGTGAGAGAGACACACCGACTGGCTGCCACCCACACGACCCCAACCCGGGGCCGGGGACAAACTGCAACCGAGTACGTGCCCTTTAGCGGGAACCGAACCCGGGACTCTCTGGTCCGCGGGCCGACGCTCTAACCGCTGAGCCAAACCGGCCAGGGCATGGGTGCTCTTGCTAATAATGACCTCCCTGGGACGGTAAGCCTTTCTTTAAATGTAGCAGATGTATTCCCTGGCCATCACCGCGAGCTGTCACTCACACATTGGTTTCTCCCGTGTGCAGAGGAACCTCACGGAGTACTTTGTGGCCGTGGACGTCGCGAACATGCTGCAGCTGTACGCCAGCATGCTGCACGAGCGGCGTGTCGTCGTCACCTCCAGCAAGCTGAGCACCGTGAGTACCGCACGCCGGCCTCCGGGCCGCCGGCATTGAGCGCGTCACAAAGGCCCGCGGGCCCGCGCGGCGTCAGGCGTGTTCTCGGTGTGCTTGGCAGACAATGTCTCCGCACTTTCCCTGACCACTGCTTTTAATCTGGCCCTTGAAGGACAAAAGTCTGATTTATGGAAGGCCTTCTCGGATGCATTAAGTCAGGTTAATTATTTTTTTCTTATCAGGAGATGAGAGTTGTTTTTTTTTTTCCCCCCTTCTTTCTTTTTAAGTCTCCCGAGTTCATTTGACTGCCTGCTGCCATAGAAAGAATTCTTAAGAGCTATTATGAGACCTTTATTATTCACTTGTGGCTTTTTCCATGGGCCTCCTTGAAAGAAGCCCGGGCCTGGATAATAGCAGCTACCCCAACCTGGTAATAGGTGGATTCCTCTTTGTTGCCAAGTACTGGTTCGGTAGAAGATTCTATAGTAGTTCTGACTTGGAGGGGCTCTTCAGACTGATAATAACTTAAAAGTCAAAGTAGCATTTTTTATTCATCGCACGGTGTGTGCTGCTCACTCAGAGGTTCTTCGGGAGGTCCTCATTGCCAAGGCCGTGAGGACGGTCGTCTCCGTGAGGCACAGAAAAATAGTCAAAAGTCTTTTGCTGCGTTTCCTTTTTTTTCTTTCCTGCTCTAGACATTATAATTTTTAATATTTTTGATTGACTTAAAGTTTTTAAATAGAATTGTAAATAGAGTTTAGAGTAATAGATGAGCTATGTATTAAAAACCATCACTATTTAAGATTGCGTGAGTTTGCTTTCTTACACATTTGGTTAAGTGATAAAGGTACGATAATACTTACATGTTTTGTTCCGTAGTAGAAATAAGAACTTTATAAGGTTTTAGTATCTTAGAGAAGAAGGGGTTTCAGGATCTCTCTGGGAGGTCGACTGAGTGTGTAATGATGAGGAAGGTGTTTTCAGAGAGGTTGAATGCCCACCCAAAGGCCCGCTGGAGACAGGTGATGTCATATTGGGGCTTCTGACTCTAATTTTGGGTCATTCTCATTACTCTGCAATTGAAAAAAAATTACAGTTTTGAGATTTCAGATTGTAATATTGATATGCCCCCTTGTCCCAAACAAATGAAAATACACTGTTTCACATATTGAAAAACACATTCCGTGCACCTAAAGGAGGAAGCGTGCAGAAGTGACTCAGGATGGCCGAGGTCAGCACTCGGCAGGGGCGCAGGGGGCTACTTGCATTTTCTGAAAGTGATGTTGAGAAATTCACTCGGAATCATTTGGTCCTTTTTATAAGTTTGCTTGTCTGCTGTTTCAAATTTACCGTGGAGGTAAAACCATTCTTCTTTCTTCTGCCTCTTCTCTTCATCGTTTTCTGAACATGAATTTTTTCAAGATTATAAAGAGTATTTCCATATGGAATTGTCCTGAGATTCAAAAGATTGTACAAACTGCCTTAGAGGTCTAGGAACTAAATTCTTATCAAAACTAATCTTTGTAACAAGTGTTTATTATGCACCCATGTGGTGTGCACTTTCCAGACATGAGGAGTCAGCAAAGCAAAGTCCAAACTCTCTTAGAGCTTAGATTTAACTGATGAAACAGACAAAGAAATGAATGAATGAATAGCTTTTATGACATATGGTGCTGAAGGCCAAGGCATGCGAGATCAAGTGAGTGTGTGTGGGATACAAGACGAGGGGCAGGTTTCTGTTTGATAGAGGGTGCTCACGGAAGGGTCTCTAGTACGCTGGTGTTGGAGCAGAGAACTGAAGGAGGTGTGGGAAAGAACGCAAGAGCTGCTGTGTTTGGGAAGACACTGGAAGCAAGTCTGATGTATGATCTTGTAAATTATTGGGGTTTTTCTTTGTTGTAATTTATAAACACCCCTAATGGCTGGGTTACTGCTCTGATTTGGTATCTTCAGTGTAAAGTGGGAGAGTGGGGTGATAGTCCTCAATCTTATAGGGCTGCTGTAAAGCTTAAGGCTATATTTACATATATATGTGTGTGTATATATACATATACATATATACACTTATACACATACACACATACACATATAATACACACACACATGCACACATAAATATGCACACATAAATATACACACATGCACATACACACGTGCACACATGCAGTGCACACACACATATATGCGTACACACATGCACATACATATATGCACATGTACACACGTGTACACATGCATATACACATGCACAGATACATACATATATACACATATACATATACACATATGCATATATACGCACATATACATATAGGTGAAGTGCTTATAACTGTATCTGCATAAGACTCAATGATTCTGCAATGATTGTTAGCTAAAATTTTCTAATGGACTAGATAATACAGTTTAGAGTAAAAATTAATATTCCCACTTTTTAACTTTATTTGAATGAAAAAATAAATCATTTCAGTAAAGGCTTGGTATTATTCGGGGAACTGTTTCCTATTTTGGAGGTGCACTTCATACCCGATGCTTATGACTGATCCGGAAAGCTTGGTGGTGATGTCATCTCTAAGTTACCAGCTTTGTTTTGCTCACCCTCTGGGGCTTAGGACTGATAACAGACACATAAATTAAGTTCACGGTCAGAATCTCCTTACTTCTTGTGTGGGGGAAACTGCTTTACCTGAATCTATCTTGAAAAATTCATGTGTCTATATCTGCTACAAATCCTACGCACAGTAACATTTAAGGTCAAAGACTAGAACCATACATAAATTAGGAATAAACTATTTTTAGAAAGAATTCAGTGAAACCTCTGAAACATCCAAGGAAAGGGTAGTTAAAGTATCAGTAAATTGACTTGCTGCTAAGCTTCTCCCATTGTTATATTTTTTATGTGCCATGAAGACTATAATGTACTTAACCTTAATGCAAGAAATTGTTGTACTCATTTAGAAAATCTACAGCCAACGTTTTAATTGTTGAAAGAACTCATATAAATGAAGGTGTGTTTACATTCATTACTTTATTATAGTTTTAGGAATTGTGTTGGGATCTTGACTCTTTGACAATCAGTGTTGTTGGAATCATGTTTGACCAGCTTATAGCTTGCTGAGGGTTTTAGTTTAAGATGCTTTGATGACTTGACACTCTCTTTACATACCACTTGTAGTTAAAATTGTAATTTTTAATTATCTTTATAGATAAACTTTAAAATAAAAAAAACTAGTTTTGAGGTAGGTTAGCAAAAAGATGAAGAGTGTTACGTTAAAATTGGAATGGGTTCCGACCCCCCCCCCCCCCATTAAAAGTGTGGTATTTTGCTAGGACGCATTATTATATTTTTATGTGTTTGAGTTTCATGAACTGGGACATCAGCACCTTTGTGTGTCTGTTGATGCATTCATTATCGAGGACGCCGAGGGCGAGGGAGGGCGTCCCGGGGACTCAGAAGGAGAACGGGGCTTTCTCCACCCTGGAGGCAGCCTTTCGTGTGCCAGCCCTGTGCTCTCGGCGGGGCCAGCCGCCCACCAGCGCGCTCTTGTGTGCTCGGAGCAGAGGAATACATCATCGTGTTACAAGACTCTATCAGCTGACTTATTGCTGTTCTGTGACCAGAGGTAGGGAAGACTGTCACTGGTTCTCAGCGCAGTCAGGCATGGTCTTGTCATCTGCCTCTGTAATTGTACCTCCGCAGACTTTCTCTAACTAGTCAGCCGGGGCTGTGTATTTTGTCTGCAACACGGCGGCCGGCGTCTGACAGCAGCCCCACGCCGCCCTGTCAGTCATCCGTTAACGAGGGGGGTCTCTGGGCCTGGAGAAGCGGGGGAGGAGAGGCCTCCCTTCAAGGCAGGAGTCTGCATGCGGGCTGCTCTTTCGGCCAACGTTTACTTGGTCAACACCACCGTCTGGACGTCCGTGAGCATGTCGGTCCCAGAGATCTGCTTGCGTGTGCGTGTGCGTGTTCTTTCTGGACCATGGCCAGCATGCAGCGTGCCCCGAGCGCTGGAATCGGGTTAACACGCAGCAATTTCTTCCTTTGTCAGCGCCGCCCCCGGGCTCCAAAGCACGTGCTTTTCTCTCATGAACTCCATCAAGGGCTTATGCAAAGAGAAATCTCCGTGACCCCAGAAAATGGGCCATTACATTGTAGATCTTACAGGGTTAGTCGGCCTGAAGGAGAATCCGGAGGGTTTCGCCCTCTCCGTCTGGGTTTCACGCCGGCTCAGTTTGTCGCTCACTGTGTCCCCTGAGTCGCACCGGCTCTGAAGGCTGAGGCAGGAGCATCTTCCGAAGGCGACGGACTGAAGGCTGGTGAGACAGCAGAGCTTGCCCAGGTCCACGTCCCAGCGAGGTTAGAGGCGCCTTTCCCTCCTGTGTCTGCAGAGCCCCGGCGGGCGGGGTGGTGCCTTAGACCTGCCATTGAGCCCTCTCAGGGCGCGAGAGTCTCGGGACAACCTGTAGGTTTTAATTCTTCCCAAGCCCATAGCAACCGGTTACATCAGCCGAGACAGTCGGCTCCCGGTGTGGTCCTGGTGGCTATTTCCGCGCAGTGCAGGGCCCGGGGGTGGCGCAGGACTGCCGAGGTCCGCGGGTCGCACTTGTTGGAAGATGTGGACGGAGGTTTGTTGGAGGAAACTTCTAAGACAGGACAACCGGGGGCGTGCGTGTCTCCCAGCCCTTGGGGTGACCAGAGCTCTGGTAGGAACCAGCATGTCTTCCTGCTTGATGGTTCAGTCCGCTTGTTTTCTGAAAGTAAACAGTTGTTTCTTTTTGTTGTTGTTGTTAATCCTCGCCCGAGGATATTTTTCCATTGATTTTTTTAGATAGAGTGGAAGGGAGTGGGGAGGGAGAGAGGGAGAAAGGGGGAGAGGGAGAGAGGGGGAGAGAAAGAGAGGGGGAAAGGGAGATAGAGAGAGAGAGAAACATCGATGTGAGAGAGACTCATCCATTGGCTGCCTCTTGCAGGTGCCCCCACTGGGGTCGCGGATCAAACCTGCAACCCAGGTACGTGCCCTTGACTGGGAGTTCAACGCTCTAACTGCTGAGCCAAACTGGCCAGGGCAAACGCTTGGTTTTAATGTAAAAAATAAATCTGTTCATCTAACTATAACGAACCAAGCAATGTGTTCAGTTATCATCCGCGAGGATCGACAAGCTTTGCTCCCACACCTACTCCCATCTCCCCCGAAACAACCTACGAGATTCTGGTTTACTGGAGTATGTTCTCTATAGAATGACCTACTTTGCGCTGTGAGTGATTATCAATGTGAACGATCAGAAAAATCGTATGTATTGTTTCTGTTTCTTTAGTAAACGTACTATTGAGAGCAGTATGTTTTTCACGGACCTTTTATATTTATGTTTTTACATAGTGCAGTTTTTTTTTTTTCCCATTTTTCAGGTAGACTAGTTTTTCTCTTCTGATGCGCTGTCCTAGGTTACAGCTGTAAACAGCTCACTGTGGACGTCACAGGCCACATTTCCTGCATGGAACTCATCATCTCTCCCCCCAGTCTCCTTATTTCACTGGCCCTTCCCGTTTATCCAGTTTCCCCACCTGAGTCCCACAGACCCAATCCTTGATCCTGTCCTCTCCGACCCTTTTCTGCCAGCGCTCAGTGCAGGCACTGATCACTTCCCACAAGTAACAGTTTCAGTCACATATGCTGAATGGCCGCAGTACCCCCATGTACCTAAAGTGGCAATAATGGTCAAAGTCATTGTAGCCAAGGGTGACCCAGTGCATAGGCACCTTTCAGTGACTTTAACCATCACTTACTCAGCAGTGAGGACAGGTGTTATCTACTCCGGACGGATGACCGTGAGGTTCTGAGACCCAGAGGGAGGACGTTGCCCAGGACCCCAGAGCTCGTCGCTTCACCAGCTCCTTCTGGCTCCAAGCACCTGCTTTCAACTTCCCTGCAGTTGCGCCTTTTACGGCGACCGTCTTATAAAACCCTGCGCCTCCTTGCCTGCTGCCCGGAGTCGTATTCCCGCCCTTGGAGGTCTCTGGATCACCCACACTGGTCGTTGTCCCTCACTCTCTCACTTGTCTCTTCCTCCCGTTCGTAGTGCTGCATTTCATGCTGACACGTAGGTTCTGTTTGGGCCTACCATCTCGCCATCCTTCACATTCGTTCCGCATGTAATTACTCCTTCAGAGTCATACAGAGCAATCGAGGATGACTCACGGCCTGTGAGACTCCTTCATCGGCCCCTGCGAGCTGTCCATGATCTGGCCCCCAACTTTTCTTCCTGAATTTTTCTACCATGTATTTCTCCACTCAGGTTTCTAACCAATGAGCTCCTCAGGGCAAGGAGCTCAGATGCCCCGGTCAGTCCGGAAGCAGGGCCCCTGGGTAGTGCCGCCGCACAGGAGACTTTTAGTAAGACTTTTTGAGTCACTGCGTGAAATGGCGCTGTTTGCCCTTCTTCACATGTGTTTTGAATGCTCACCATCTCCATGGCTCTGAATGTTTTCCAAAATCGGGTTTGCTTTTCAGAGGCCTAGTTTCTGTCTTTCTGTCTTTCCTCTCTGAAACCATGATTTAGAACCATGGTGTGTGTGTGTGTGTGTGTGTGTGTGTGTGTGTTTAAGAATACATTTAATCTTGTCCGGCCGGTGTGGCTCAGTGCTTGAGCATTGACGCATGCACCAAGAGGTCGCCGGTTCGATTCTTGGTCAGGGCACATGCCCAGGTTGTGGGCCCGATCCCCAGTGGGGGGCATGCAGGAGGCGGCTAGTCGATGTTCTCTCTCATCCATGTTTCTGTCCCTCTCTCTCTCTCAAATCAATAAAGAAAAAAAATTATTAAAAAAAGAATACATTTAATCTTTTATTTATTTATTTTTTTTATCCTCACCCGAGGACTTTTTTCCATTTTTTGTTCAGATAGAGTGGGAGGGAGAGAGAGGAAGAGAGAGAGAGAGAGAGAGAGAGAGAGAAGCATCGACGTGAAAGGTACACATTGAGTGGCTGCCTCCTGCATGACCCAACCAGGGCCGGGGACAAATTGCAACTGAGATACGTGCCCTTAGTGGGAACCAAACCCGGGTCTCTCTGGACTGCAGGCCGACGCTCTAACTGCTGAGCCAAACTGGCCAGGGCCATTTAATCTTTTAAATTGTGGATCACAAAATTTTATGAAATGAAACTTTTATTAATTACATTATGGTATGAAATATCCAGTGTTCATCGGATACTGAAAATGCCTTGGTAGATATGTGTGTCTTTGACATGTTATTTCTTTAAATAATAAAAGTTTCTCCAAAAATTCTGAAGTTTATAATTAGGGGCTAATTTCCAGGTAGGCTTTGGTTTTTGGTTGTTTGTTTGTTTTAATTGTGTTGACCCATTTTCTGCTAAAGAATTTCAGTTTCTAAAAAACTCTGTGCCAAAATGGTCCCCTGTGTATCATTCCACACTTCTCCCTCTTCCTTACCTGCTTCTGAGCAGACTATACCCAACAGACAGTCCTTAGAAATGTTTCTAAAACCCTGCTTTACCCTCTCGGCTTGCAGGTCCATCCCTCCTTCCTGCAATCCCATGTTATAATTTTAAATTCCTTGTCTCATTCTGGCCTTATAGTTCCACGTGAGATGGACACTCTCAGTGTATCACTTCTAATAATTCATTCCGGTTGCTAAGGCCACACACTGGTTGGGGAGGGGCAGGCTTTTTACCTGTCCCTGTCACCCTCGCCTAGATCCCAAAGTTTGAGAACCCCGAAGTACTTCCCTCCTGCCCGGTCACCTGGATTAGCAGAGGTACCCCTGCTACGTAAGGTTTGGCCGCTGATGGTCATGAGATCATCCCCTTAGAAGCCAATCAATTGCATGAGGTCAGATTGTGGCTTCGTGAGTTGTTCCTAACTTCCGTTGAGGATGACCACTGAGGGCGCAGGGAAAGCGTCTACGGAGCCGTTTCCAAGCACTTTGGACTCTGGGTGTGCCCGGCAAAATATTACCCTTGTTGCAACTCCTCCCCTTGGGAGTGTATTTTCCTTTGTTACACTGTTAATTATTTCCTCAACGGTACAAAAGGAACACTTTCCCTTTTCTTTAGGGTTTAAAATGAGCTGTTTTAAGAGTCATCTACGTGGAAATGGAGTGGATGAGCTGCCTCTCACAGCCTTAGCCAGTCAGGTTCCACCGGGGAGATGGGGAGTGCCTACAGCTTGACCCACGCCTCCTTTACACCAGGGAGTGCCCGAAAGCTCAGAGAAGGAGAAGCGGGTTAGAGCGACCCCACTTTTATTTCCCCCTCGAGTTCAGATATGTAAGATAAACAAGTCCATGGTCCGTCATTGTTAAACAGTTGCATTTGAATGCCTCCTAGTGGTATATTGTATGTTCTAATTAAGGAATTTTAAAATACTATTTATTGAAAGAATGCTGTAGATGAACTGTTAGAGCTTGTGGGAAGGACTAAAACCCTTCAATGGGAGCATTCTAAATGGAATAAAAATACATTGTTTCTCACGTATATTTGGTTAAAAATCAAATTGGACAAACACATAATACACAGGGTAAAGGTGAATATACTTTTAATCAAAATGTTTATGTTTTTTGATTCAGATTAGATTTTAACTAATTTTTTTAATTCAGTAGAAGTATTTTGCACTTTAATATAGGCAGTTGCTATTAAGATTGAATTGAGAGGGAAAGGGGTGGAGGGAGGTAGCAGAGGGTGAAGGAGGAATAAATGCTCATGGAAGGAGACTTGACTTGGGGTGCTGAACACAATACAATATATAGAAGATGTAGTATAGAATTGTACCCCTGAAACCTATATAATTTCATTAACCAATGTCACCCCAATGAATTCAACAATAGAAGAAGGATCGAATTGCTTTGTATACATTTATTTTTTAAAATGGATTCGATAGCTATGTAAAATTTTAATTTTTATGATAATAAAATAGAAATAATGGTGCATAGAAAGTCCGCGGTTCATTTTCAGATGGCTTTATTTTTTAATTCTGATTTTCAAATGGAATAAAAGGATTTAATTAGTAACCTTGAAATGCAGACCATAGCAGAACTTCGAAATGACGATGAATGCTGATACAAGGATTGCTTTAAATACTAAATGCATGACTTGACACTATGGAAATATAATTTAAACTGTATAGGCAATCACCTGGAAAGAATTCCGATGCAGGTCCAGAGGAGGGAAGAAAAAGAAAAAAAAAAAAAAGTGATTTCTTTCTGTGAGGCATTAAAAAGACGTAATGAACTGCTTGCCAAAACAAAACAATTAAAATGGCGATCACCTTTAAACAGCAAGAGCGAGGTGGCAGCTGCTGCCACCCACCGCCAGGAAGCCAAGTGCTCATCTGGAATGCGCAGTCGAAGCGGGAAATTATGATGTACTTGGCTTCCTGCAGCCCAGCTGTCAGGCCCGGGCCGCTCGCTGGTCAATGGTGACATCTCTGTGTCAGTGAGCAGAGTCTCCTGATACCGCCGCCCCCAGTCCGCACGTGGCCGAGGCTCCAACTGTCCAACAGTCAGGTCCCCTGGCAGCGCCGCAGCCCGCAGACCCTCCTGTCTGACTCGTGTTTCATTCTCTGGCAATTTGCCCTAATGATATCCCTCAGGAGCTCCCGCCTCCCTTCCTTTCCATATTTAATCGCGGTGTATGAACCTGAGTGATGCCCGCACGGTGCGCACTGATTGTCATTTCCTCCCGTTTCCTCCCCGGCGCTCACCTCAGCTCGCAGGTTTAGTTTGCTTATGTTCTGTGTGTTGACGCCAAACACTGTATTTTCACTGGCTGCCTCCCCGAGACGCCCAAGGAACGCCTTTGGCTGTTCGTACACTGGGTTTTTCAAGGGGGCTTCCGGGCATAAGGCTCGGAGCAGCATTGGTAAAGGTCATGGGATGGAGGTCACGAAATCAATTGGTTTATGATCATCATCCATCTTTGGTGACTTGAGCATGTGCTTGGAGGGTCTGCGGCTACTGACCGGTGTTGTCCTTTTACACATTGTAGCTAACCGCCTGTCTGCATGGATCGGCCGCTCTGCTGTACCCCATGTTCTGGCAACACATATACATCCCCGTGCTGCCGCCACACCTGCTGGACTACTGCTGGTAAGTGAGGGCCCAGGCTGCCGGGCTCCGGGGTCACGGTCGGGAAGTCCATTTACTTGTAGATTGGGTCAGTGTGGCGTACATATATGCCTGCCCTCTTTGGAACTTGCGTTAGGGATTGGTAGCACGTATTCAAACGTGCTTTCAGGAAGGGTCACTAGTTCTTCCCAAGGGTGGCCGAAGTTCACACTTGGCAATCCAAGTTCTCCAGGTTGCATGAGTTCCTGCTGCAGCCATTTGGATCCGTAAGAAACTAGAAACAAGTACAGTCTTAGTTGTGGTTGGGAAAGTGGGCCAGAAGTTACAGTGTGGGTTGGAGGACTCCACATCCCAGGGGTCGGCATCTGTCTGCGAAGTCGGTGGGAATCCAGGCGGCCTCCATCGGGGCACACTTTCCTTTGCCCCCTCCCTCGGTGACACACCCAGCCCCCAATACCAGTGACAGGATCACCTGGAGTAGAGGGATCCCCTGACTTTCTGGTTTAAATCAAAGCCTCAGCCCCGGGCCACCTAAAAGCAATGTTGAAAAGTATTGGGAGTAATTCTGAAAAGCTTCCTGCCATGAGAAACAGCTCCCAGGGGCCTCACCCAACCTGAATTCAACTCCACCCCCAGAACCTCCCCGTGTTCTTCCCTGGAAGGGTCTGTGTACTTAGAGTGACGCTAGACTAGGGCTGGACTCCCAGACGGGAGGGTCCAACGCCGTCTCACCGTGCTGCAGTCTTCTGAAGGTAAAGCTTCATTCTCCAGAGATCTGATGAGTTCTCCTCTACACCGTGCAAGCGTGTGATGCGCACACACACACACACACACACACACACACACAGACGGACGCATGCACACACACACACACACACACACACGGACGCACGCGCTCACACACACACACACGGACGCATGCACACATACACACACACACGGACGCATGCACACACACACACACACACGGACGCATGCACACACACACACGGACGCACGCACGCACACACACACACACACACGGACGCATGCACACACACGCACACACACACACACGGACGCATGCGCACACACGCACACACACGGACGCACGCGCACACACACACAGAAGGAAACAAATTTTGACCATAATGTGTCTGTTGATATCACATCTCACGTTATTAAAAAAACAAAGCTCTTGCTCTGGCCGGTTTGGCTCAGCGGTTAGAGCGTCGGCCCACAGACCAGAGAGTTCTGGGTTCGGTTCCCGCTAAGGGCACGTACCTCGGTTGCAGTTTGTTCCCAGCCCCGGTTGGGGTCGTGTGGGTGGCAGCCAGTCGATGTGTCTCTCTCACATCGATGTTTCTCTCTCTCTCTCTTCCTCCCTCTCTCCCTCCCACTCTATCTGAAGATAAATGCAAAAATGTCCTCAGGTGAGGATAAAAAAAACCACACACACACAAAAAAACCAAAACTCTTTTAGAACCAAAGTATTTAACTTTCTTATTTCATGAAAAGCAGATCGCCCCAAACATTTAAGGATTGAACTGATTTAAGTTCATACATAGAGGTTTTTCGTGAAGTTCTTATGACTAGCTTTCAGGGACAAGTCATGGTCATGACAAAGCATAAACTTGGCCACGGGTTGACGGTGCCCCACTGTACCGGGGGCTTCCACACATTGGTGGTAGTGTGGGTGCTGAGGGCACCGAAGGAGGTGCCTGTGACCTACCCCTGTGACTGTCCTTTGGGTCCTGGAAAGGAGGCGGAGTTTGGCAGGAGGCCTGGGGCGCGTGCAGTTCATTAGATTGTGACGTGTTACACACCCAAGTCCAAGAGTAAAGCTAGGTCTAAAACAGGCCCTCCGGGTTTTCATTGCAGAGTTTTATTTCCCCCTCTGACCAACGTATCTAGACTGTTAGCATCCTTGAAGACAAGAGCCTCAGTTCGTTCACGCTGACGCGTACAACTCGTTTGTTCTGAACGATTTTCTGCAGAAGTGTTTGAAAATACATTGACACACGACTTTTAAGACTATGTCAAGAACGAACACTTCTAATGATAAAGTCTATATTTTATCATATATAATGTCGGTACCATTTTAATCTCTCTGTTAAAATGTTCGGACCTCTTAGATATAACATCTCTTTACGTCCCATTGAAGACTTCCTAAAATATTGTTATGTAGAAAGGATTCTATGACGGAGGTAGATCTGTGCTGACTCTTTCCATGGAGTCCTCCTTCCTGCTCCCACTAGAACGAAGGAAGTGGCTTCAGAGTTCCGTCTCTGGAGTCTTCTCACTGGTTTCTAGACTCTGTCCTTCGGGACAAGTTCTAACAGCCTCCACGTCTGACGCTTCCCAGGCTGCTAATCAAACTTCCCGAGTCTTCCGCTCCTGATGGGGCTCGGCTTCTACTGGGGGCTGGGCTGGAGGACATTTGTGTATTTGTAGAAATAGCCGTCCACACTCTAGCTCTCTTCCCAGGTCAGAAAATTCCGTGGACCCAACTATTTTCTGGGGGGAATGGTTTTCTTCCCTTTGCATCCTTGCAGATGATTGTAGTCACACTTACCTGCATGTAGAGGGAGAAACAGGTTAGAGACCTTCCCTTCCATTCTGGTTTTTGAGTAGAGTCATGTTTACATTCCGCTTCAGAAGTAGCACTGGGAAGGTCACAGAGTGGTAGAGATGTATTTGCCAACTCCCTCAGGTGACTGGGACCTTCCACATCCCAAGGTCACCCCAGCTCCTGGAGGGATCTGTGGTTTTGCACTCGGTGTCTCCGACAGTGTAGACTGTGAGAGCCAGGATGCCATCCTGTGACCACAGGTGAACATCGCCTCTCGGTCCACTGACAAAGGGGCAGACTTAACCAGCTTCCACAAGAACAGTTTCTGAAAACATAAATGGGAAATGGTATGGTCTTGAGGACCCTAAGTTAATAGATGGCAGGTACAATCAACCCCATGGGCCGTCTCTGTACGGAGACCTAGGAGGGGGAAAAAGCTGTTGTGCAGTAATTATTTCTGCATAAAGATCAATTGCTGAAAGTAGTCATGGTAGAGCCTTCCCCTCTTTGCAAAATAACGTCATTGGCAGAAGGACCTAGGACGGCTTTGCGCCTGGATGATGAGACATCAGCGTTGCCAGGGATCTCCTGACTTGTTCACGCCCTACTGTAATTAGGAGATTCCACCAGGGTAGCAAAATTACTTTGCACGAGATGGGCTGATGAATACCAAGCAGCTACTCAACTAAATCTCTGTTCTGCAAAACACTGTAATCATTTTAGGAGGTGATGCTCGACATTCACAATGGTTGCAGTTCTGACATCTGTGTGTTTTGCTTTTGTTACAAATTGATGCGATGGAAACACTTAGAGGTACCAGGTGATCCCATAGACAAGGTTCAAGTTACTTCATTATTAGGTTCAGGCAGAAGAGCTCGCCATTGCATTTTGGTTCCAGTTCAACAGTCTCTGTGGATTTCTTGCTTCTGTTTCAGGAGATAGCTGGGAAGTGTTGTCTTCTGTGTATCCCGTGGATTTCAGTATTTTGGGCTTTGATGTGTCGAAGTCTGATCCACTCCGTGTTCCTCCAACATCTGTGAAATGGACATGATGATTATTTCTAAGAGGCTGAGATGTTTTGATTGGCACTCATTTTATCACAATGTGCTTTGAAATTTGAGATGCCGTGGGCTCTCTATATTATATATTTGGTGGGTAAGATAACCTAACCTGGGCCCAATTGGAAGATCTCATAGTAACTTTAGTAATTGTGTACAACTTTGGAGGTGGCAAGGACTGGCCATGTTGAAGGTGCCCACCTGCTTTGTGAAGGTTGCCTGAACCCAGCCAATGGACACATAGAATTCGTGACACACACTTGATGTATTTTATGTCTCTTCCCAGAAGGAATTGCAGAGATGAGCACATGAGCTAGGGAAGTAACCAGCCTTCCTTCAGTTAAACAAAAATGGAGCGGTCCACATTTATTTGTCCCGATTCCCCTGGGAGGTAGCACATCTGTTAGGTCTTAAGGATCTCAAGGCCTCTACATAGTTCTCAACTTGCAGTCAGTGAAGTACCCAGAGCACCAGAGCGGTCCAGGTGGCCTGTTCCATTTACACAAAGTAGGAAGGGACAGGTCCGTAAGAGGTGAGCACAGCTGGACTTAGAATCTGGTACCTAAGAAGTGATGGACAGGAGAAGGAGTACATGGACCCTCCGCCGTCCTTCCTTGTTGTGAATTCTGGGTGTTTCAGGGAATGGTTAGCCGTCCTCAAATACCTGGAACTGTTTGAGGTTACTTTGAAAACTGGATCTGGCGAGGTGCCTGTTAGTTTCGTCTGTCGCTGGTAGCCAAGTGGACTTGCGGGGGCCAGCTCTGGTCTCGTAATGACAGGTGATCTTTGGAAAATCAGGCGAATCTCTAGAGGAAGAGGGTTATCTGTTTTCATTCACAGAAAAGGTTTGCGTTACATATGGCACCAAGACGTCCACCCAAGACATTTTAAACAATGTTTTATTTTCCAATAGCTGTTTATTTGCATATTTCCTGCCACTTTTGTAGACATCTGTCCATTCTCATGGTTTCTTCAAATGTCAAGCTGAATAATTTCCTCCTTCTGTTTAACGAGAAATATTTTTTAAATTACTGGGAAGTCGGATTTTATGTGTTACAAAAATTATTTCGTGACTGTATTCTCTGCTAGAGTCTGAGACTCCCAAGGGAATATAGTCTGTCTAGATTGTTTATTATTAGACCCAAGCCCCCAGACCAGGGCACCTGGTATGCTCTAGATATTTTAATTAAGTTAATTTAATATTATCCTATAATATGTTATGTTAGAACTGTGCATTTAATAAATTTGACTTTTTAAGCATACGGAATTACTTATGTTGTTGTTTCAGCTTTGGTGAACTATGTGAATATATGTGTATTTTTTTAATCTAGCGCTCCAATGCCTTACCTGATCGGAGTCCACTCCAGCCTCATAGAGGTGAGTCTCTTTCAGACATAAGACTGTGATAAATTCATTCATAAAAATGGTAGTTAAGACAGTTGTACTTGGAGAGAACATCAATTGACTAGTACAAAGCAGTGACTAGTTTAATATTATATCTACATGGTTATGTTTAAAAGGGTAATATTGAAATAATTTTATGTTAGTTTGTATACTAAATGACCATCTTCAGTGTCATGAAAATAGATGATATTTGGTGGAAATCATGTGGTAAGTTTTAAATCGAAAAACTTTAGTTCTTAATGAACCACTTTCTTTATGGTATTTGATATTTATATATCTCTATATATGTATGTTTTTCAGACCTGTATTTTGAAAGTCAGAACTTATGTAATTATGAGTCGTAAAGGGAAAATTTTTTATTTTTTGTTTTTCTCCAAAATGTGGTTTTAATACACTAATCATGAAATTTTTAATTCGAATACAGCTTTAATTTTTTAAAAAATGTATTCGCGGGGATTTTAAGTGGAGTAGTTGTATATTTGCACAGTCCTCACCTCCTTCCACATTAGTTGATGTCTTTTGAGTCATCACTGTAGTGAACCACCTTGAACTTGAAATCAGTGACATGTCCAGGGAAGACTTCTTATCAGATTAGCATCTAAAACAATCAACAAGGGACTTGGATCAATATGGTAGCATTATGCTGGCTGATTTCAGTTTTACTTAAATATATATATTTTTTCTTTTGCTGATTGTGCATTTTGAACTTTGACCCAATTTCTAACTTAAGTGAGTTGGATTTGATATTCTTTTTTTTTTTTAATTTTTTTTTCTTTATTGATTTTAGAGAGAGAGGAAGTGAGAGGGAGAGAGAGAGAGAAACATCAATGAGAGAGAACATCGATGGGCTGCCTCCTGCATGCCCCCTACTGGGGATCGGGCCCACAACCTGGGCATGTGCCCTGACCGGGAATCAAACCGGCGACCTCTTGGTGCATGGGTCGATGCTCAACCACTGAGCCACACCGGCCGGACGGATTTGGTTTTCTTATTAGTGGTTGTCACTGCATATACCGTCAGTGTGTATAGTGACAACAACTTTGTTGATCGAGTGAGGTCCTGTTGGTAATTTTGAGACTGAGGATCAGGTACCGAGAGAGTCATGTTCCTCTAGGATCCCTGAGCTAACGGGATTTTACATGTGCCCTGGTTTCAGTTTTTTTTTTGCAAACTGCTAAGGCAACATTTTTTATTTGTTTCACTTTTAATAAAGAATACATTTTAATGAGTTTCCTTAGGAGGTTTAATTTGTTTTTAATATTGTAGTCTGGGTCGGATACCATTATGAGCCTTTATATTTTGTTATTTTTAGAAAACTTGTTCTTACATGCCAAGGCACCTGCAGGGAGAGGGCAGATTGTATAAAATAAAACACGAATGAATAGTCATTAATCTGTTATTGAATGTGGAATACGTGACTGGCATTTATCCATCAGCAGTTTGACTTCCGCACAATCTAACCGTCCTTGGTTGGCATGGTTCCCAAAAAGTCATCAAATTGATTTTGATATTAGCATATATGTCTCTCCTTATGTGTGTATCTAATAGAATATGTAATTTTTACAACGTATTTATTTGCACAGATCAAAATATTTAAAGTTGATTGCACCCATTATATTGGGTTTTTTGTATAATTATTCTGTATCCACTTTTAAAACAAATGATTCAGCTTTTCCACAAAATATTGTAGAAAGAGCTACATGTTTTAAATATTCAATTAAGTTGATCACATACTTATTGGACACTTACAGAAAAAAAAATTGTACCTTTTTAAAGGAGCAATTTGAGAACCATTTACTCCTTAAAGTATTGTCTTAGGGAAACAGGCTATTCTAACTCAAAATGGGCTCCGATCATTAAAGGAGGGTGTTTAGCCAGCAATAGATTGGCTAAAATGTCCCTATTTTATATACTCCGGACTTATTGAGCTGTCTTAATAGTCACCTTCATTCCGTTTATTGGGTTTAATGGCGAATGAGAAAGTACAGTAGGGACCTCAGGAATGCCTTCCAACTAGCTGGGTACCATTCAGTAACCTTCTCCTTAACCTGGAAGGAGAGAATGCAGCAACTGCAGTTCCATTCTTTTTATGTCATCATTAGGCAGATTTTTTCACTAAAATCTTGATTTTATATAAATGGTATTATCATTAAACAGTAGATATATCCATTTACATATTTTGTGTG
Organism: Tadarida brasiliensis; assembly: GCA_030848825.1. Lineage (NCBI taxonomy): Eukaryota > Metazoa > Chordata > Mammalia > Chiroptera > Molossidae > Tadarida > Tadarida brasiliensis. The sequence goes on along the minus strand of CM061278.1, from coordinate 24,750,630 downwards.
GAAGACTGAACTGAGTAATTTCCCACCTCTTGTTTAGCTGCACTTACATCTAATTTTTTTTTAAGGAAGAAGCAGATATTCTGTTCTTCTCCCTCAGTCAAGACAGTTCAAGACTCTTAAACATAATCGCTCAAAGACATAAAATCAATGTCCTTTTACCTCCTTCTCCTAATTGTTTTTATGTGAGCATGAGTCGAAGATGGCCAGCAACCTCTTTTGAAAATGCAAAACCTGCTTCCGAAACAAAGGAGCAGGATGTTTGGTTCCGCCCGAACACTAGACGCTAGGGATGAACTCAGAGCCCACACAGCCTGGGAGTGGTAAGGAGTGAGTGAGTCGTGGCTGCAAGTGTGAGGGTTATGTGGGTGGTTGCAGCACCCAGGGGAGTCTAAATCAAATGCCGACCCCACCTCACAGGACCACGTGGCTGCTGCCACCGGGTCCTTGAAGTTCTTGGTACACCTGGCAGCGTCACCGCCCGGGAGGGTCCTCCCAGGGGACGGGAGGCAGGCTCACCAGCTGCAGCTCCTCCCCGTGTTCTCCGTGAGACGGTCAGCCTCTGTCCTCGTACCAGTTCCTCACTTTCGAAGAAAAAGGAAAAGTGTCTTTTTTTATATGTTCTTACTCTTTTCCCATCTAAACGAGTATGAATTTTATGATATAAAAAGAGGAGAGTGGTGCCATTTTATATGCTGTGTGACTGCCCACTTGTGCTGAGAAAAAATAGCTAAAGCCTAGTGTGGAGGGAAAACAGATAAAATACTGACATTACTCCAACTTAAAAAAAAAAAAAGACTCAAATTACACAGTATTTTTTCAAAATATAAAATTGTTCTCATTTTAGGGGCTGTCAGTGTATTGAAGTCTTAAAATGAATACATTTTCCATTCTTTTTGGGTAGTCCCCGGAATGAAACTTAATATTCAGCTTTTCTCAGACCTTTTAGAACTAAGAGCGACTTTGAAAAATGTGTACATTTCATATTAACATTGATTTCCTTTATTGGGTTTATTATTAGTGTCATCACAAACCATTTTAGGGTCACTTCACCATTATTCAAGGCCATTTGCGTTTTTTGAAAAATATATCAGGTTTATGTATTAACTTTACAGTTTCTGTTAAAAGGGCAACTTAGAATTGAAGATAGAAATAAAAAAATTATGATGTAGTTTTCCCACAAAAATGCCATTAATATATATTTTTGCTTATAAAATAGGTTATTTTTGTAGTTATGCTGTAATTTATAGATAACTACATATTTATGTATGTAAACCTTGTTAACATATGTGCACATGAAAAGGAAATGAGTTTATTTATAAGTGTTTTGGTCATAGTATCACTATTCTAAGTGATTCTCTGTTCATTTCTTAGAAATGGCCATGTTCCGAGTCTTACTTTTGAATTATTATGTCGTTTACAGATAGATTTTCAGAATCATGTGTCACCTGTGAATCCATATTTTGCATGGACATTATGGCTTTCTTAATACATCAGAATTCCCTATGAAAGACTACCATTACCATAGCAAATGTAAAATTCTTCTTGATGCAGAGATTTGAAATTCTAAACGAATCAGAGAAATTTTAGTTTTGCCCAGCTTAAAAAAATTGTCTTGACCAATTTAAAATGTAAAGTATTTTATAATTCTCCAAACTGACTCTTATTCTAGAATGTCACTTTAAGAATATTATGCTGAAATTAATTGACCTATTGCTAGTTGGCATACACAATTATGGATTTCTGAGTTGGTGAATATCTTTCATTAATGAGCACCTTAATTGCATTGGGAATAAGACTATTTGCTATCATTTAAATAAGGCTAATAGAATTATATAATTTAAGTATACATATTAGGTTAAATAGGAAATATAAACTGTAAATATTTTTTTCTTTAAGGGTGAAAAATTTGATGAAATTCTAATTTGCTATTATTTGTACACATATTGAGATAATTTGACCAGCTGACTAAGCTGTCAAACAGATAAATCAAATAGGTAATCTGATAGGCTATTAAGTTTGATATTTTATATTGAAATTCATAGGATAACTATTACTAACAATGAATTCCATATTACTGCCCTCTCTGTCATTTTTTTCTGATTTGACTTTCAGTCATCGTCATAAACTTACATAACATTGAAATGTAAATGTAAAGAAAAGACGTGTTACTTTAAACTTTAGTTGGTTTATGTTAGCCCTGCACTAGGATCTAGGCTAAAAATAGGTACAGAATTAGACATGTTTCTGTGTCACAGGATTGAAATTCAAGTGGTCAACCTTGAAGGGTGTAAGTTTTCACAGGTTGATATAGCTAAGCCTACTGTGTAAGTCTTTGCTGTACTATCTCTTTGGTAGTTTCATTGTATTCATTATCTCCAAACTTAATCCGTATGTTTAGATGTGCAAACATTCTATTTTAAGCATTTTTACCCAGTCTTTTCGAATGATTGTATATGAACTATTTTTCTCATAAAGCAAAGTTGTTTATATTCTTTTATAATGTAGGATTTTCCTGTTTTCTTCTCCCAAGTGTAATGCATTAAGATAATTTTTTTTCTACATTTCTAAACTCATTAGCCTTTGGAAGGACAATATACTAAGCTGTTTATTTATAATTGTGTTTTTTAAACAGAGAGTGAGAAATAAATCATTGGAGGATGTGGTTATGTTAAATGTTGACACAAACACTTTAGAATCACCATATAATGACTTGAACAACCTCCCGAGTGATGTGGTAAGTCCGAAGGGTATTTTGTGGCGACCATAGACCCATCTATATGTGTTTTCTCCTGCACCCTTGAATGACCAAGAGTGATTTCCCCACTTTTAAAAACTCTGAAATGAAGGGGTTGAGTGTCCGAGGAAGCCCTGTGGCCCCCCATGTGCTGTTTCTACCTTTTGGCGGTGGAGGGGATGCCGAGGGGAGCATCACGGCCCTCGCTGTAAAAGCAGGATCATAATTAAAAAGCTGGGTGCATTCATTAGGCACAGCTCCTTTAAACGCACGACTCTTCATCTCATCTTAATCATTATATTACAAAGTAGGCATTTCTGTCTGCCTCGTGGCATGTCTTGTGAAAGAATGGGAGAGTTTTTGAAGGAAAAAGAAGGAAGCCAATTATCGGCTTTGCTTCCCGCCACCTGCCAGCGCCGTTCCTTTTAATTAATGGTCTGATGGCACTGGTCAATATAATAAGAAATGCTTGTACAGTTGGGGTCAGAAAATTCTGCCTTTGATCTCCCTCAACTTTCTGAAACATTTATTTGTTTTCTCTAAATTATTTCAGTTTTATTTTTAATCTTCTCGATCCTGCTGAGGGCCGCAAGAATGAAAACCTCCACGGCCCGGGCTTTCGGCGGCAGAGCAAAGACGGCTGCCTTAGAATTCTATTTGTAAATTAAACTGCGGGCCCAGTTTGTCATAAAAGACATCTGATCCTTTTGAAATGACGAAAACTGTCTTTTGTCTGTAAAGGCTGATAAATTAAGTGCCAATTCTCTCCTGGTCTTTGATCTTGCAAGGGATGTGTGTGTGTGTGTGTGTGTGTGTGTGTGTGTGCGTGTGTGTGCGTGTGCGCACGCGCGTGTGTGTCTGCAGCTTATAATAGGATATATTCTGTATTTCATGTTAAATAGTCTCCCAAAGTGGGTTTTATGGCCTTTGTATTTCTGACAACAGGGCAAGAATGCAGACTTGTATTGTTTCTGTATATATTTCAGTGGTTGTTTAAAAATATCTTTCTAACATAGTTCTGAGTTAAAATAATGCCCCTTTAAAAAAAAATCCATTCTTTTCAGGGATATTAAAATTTGGGAATTAAAAAAAACCTCCAGAATATATTTTTCTATAATATTGCAAGTACTTTGAAATCACTATTGAGGAGTTTGAAAAATGGGATTTAAAAAAATCTCAAACTCAAAAAATACAGTAAAACTAAACTAGCTTGTTTTTATGGGTAGTGATAGGAAAATATGATATTAAAGTCCAAATCAGGTTGTTTGTGCTTATAAGTAAATAACCCCAAATACTTGCTGACCTTGAAGCAAATTAAATTGGACGACTTTATCTTACTATAGTGAACCTAATGCTACGTACGAACAAATCCAAACCCAGTCAGTGAAGGGTTATATTATGTTTTTAGCTCATTATAACTAGATTGCCTCATTATAAAAATTTTGCAGAAGCTGCTAGAAATGATTAGAGTTATTCATTTGGAAATCCATCAAAGTATCCTTCATTGGATAGAGAAATAATGATGAAAATAAAGTCGCAACTTTTAAGAACGTTTTCCGTAAGTGCATGCATTTCCGACTGTTCATGCCTTAAGGATTGTTTATTTAAATGAGAAGAAGAAGAAAGAGGGAAGAAGAATGAGAAAGAAGTCAGCTTTATTTGTCTCACAATAACATTTTTACAGTCCACTTCAATGGTAGCTCCCTCTTTCTTGGAGAAAAATTATTTGAACAGTAATTATTTTGATGGGTGATTCTCTTTTATTTAAGAAGTAGTACTTTCCTAGTTTGAAATGAAAACATTTAGCTAAGTATGTGAAGGAGTTAAAGAATATTCACACAATGGAAAAGCCCAGAGATGTGAAATGACACGAGGCACAATCTCAGCAGCAGTTAACCAGACGTCACTGAAATAGTCGAAAATACTCAGAGGAAGGCACCTCGCGAGGTGGGGTAGATAGAGCTGTGTGTGCGGGAGGCTAAGGCCACGGACTTGTAAACAGGAAGAGGGAAGAACTTGAAATGGCTCTCAGGTAGCCCTAGGACTCTTTCCCGCAAGTAGGGGATGTTTTCAGTTATACTCCCTTTCTTAAGAATATTTTAGATCATTGTTTAACCCTCTCGCCTAAATTGACCTCTATCGTCAGTTTGCCAAAAGCCATCTCTTGCAGTTCCGGAGGAAATACGATCAAGTATCAAGTCCGATTTCCTAGCAGTGTCAATGTTTTCAAGGATGTTAAAAATCACAAATGATTTGACTGATTTTTTGGGTGTGTGTGTGTGTGATTTGAGTTAATAAAATACACTCAAAGCCTGAAAAGTAGGACTGTTGGTGTTGTTTGCTTAGTTAATAAATTAACTGATATTTAAACGGGGCCTTTTAAACTCCCGCGGCCTCGCAGTTCACTGTGCCCGCAGCCCGGACGGCTCGCAGGCATGTGCTCTCCATTAGGGTGTCAGCCTGACCAGTGGTCCTGGCTGTTCCAAGGTCAGTGGTCACAGTTGTCCTGAATTACTCGTCTTTTTTCCTGTGGGCTCTCTGCTGTGTTGCATGCTGTAATCTTCTTAATGGCTTCATTCCAATATTCACACATAATATTTTAGATTTATTGACTGTTAGAAATACGGCCCTGCCAGTAGCAGTTCCGTTACTCAAGGAATTTAAAATTGGAAAAATAAATCAGGGCCAAGCGTCCAGGAACCCTTTGTTTTGGGGAAAAAACGAGCTTCCTGTCTTCTGACAAGAACACTTGTTTTGCGATTTCATCATTTCACTATAGATTTGGATCATTAAAAGAAAACGAAACACAAATTTTATTGGGAGTGATTTTAACGATATTGATTATTACGTGGAATAACTTTTAAAAGCAGTCGCTCCATTAAAATATACTATCGTAGTTTTTGTCTATGAGTACATTGTGATTTTAGTTTTTATGGGCTATACCAAATATGGAGACTTTCAAGCATATATAGTTTGAGTGTTTTGAAATAATATAAATTTTAGGGCTCTGAAGACTATCAATCGAAGTTAGTGTTATTGTGTTACGTTTTTAAATGTGCGTGTGTGGTGGGGGAAGAACCAGTTTGATTAAATATAACATTTGAAATCTCAAATGCAGTCATTTTAATTTAAGCAAATGCACTATTGAGACCCCTCCCCCATTCCAAATATATACACAAATTTAGTTTCACTTACATACTAATTTAAAATGTTGTATTTCTAAGCTATTGCTGCTCATTTTAATTTTTATCATCATTGACATTTTAGAAATTAATTCGGACAATTGTTATTTCAAAAATAAATAAGGCAACCCACTTGTTGGAGAATTAAGCTAATGAGAATTATAACAAGGTTTAGGAAATCTGTCTTCATGTGACTATTAAGTTAAAACAATGATAAAGTAACTCTTGTAGATGAAAGTAAGTTCGAATGGACATCTGACAGTTACATGCATTTGAATATTCATTACTAGGAAAGTGAATTTGGACCTCTATTGCTTAACTGTCCTTAAATCATTTTAAGTCAGTAAATTGTAAGAAATGATCTACTCTGAGACAGGTCAGCAGACTTGTCCCTGTCTGGAAGGTGAAGGTACAGAGAATGTGTTGTTAAAGCCTGGTCTAGACCTTTAGGTCGTGCGGGTTTTAATCCTCAGACTTACACTGCGAACACCAGACCGCGGTCCCTCTCATGAATGTGGGGTCCAGCGCCAGGAGGAACTCTTTGAAGATTTAATACACAAGCTCCCTCTCCTTTCTGATCTTGTCAAGGAAATATCACTGTGACCTATGTGATTTAAACTGGGATTTTCTGCACTGTTTTCATCACTCATTCTCATCTGATATATAATGCACTGGACAGTGATTTTCTATTTGCTATCATGAGGGTGTGTAGAAAATACAGTCCACTGAAGAGTTATTGTACAAGCCACTGTCGACCACAGTACGTTCTATGTAGGATGGCTACATTTGGTATCAAGCACATGTCCTTACTGAAACATGGAAGAGGCTGTGTTATAAAATGAGTCACTTAAAATACTATGCCTCTTACAGTGAGCAGTCCAGGAAGGAATAGGTTGATGGTTTTATTGTGATATAATAAAGACACACATTTTCCAAAAATCATTAACAGCCTAAAGAACTAGAGAAAAACACCCAAAACCCTGAGTTCAAATATTATTTTCGATATCTGCGTTCAAGTGAGTTCATTCATGTGGTGATAAGTTTGGAAAAGAGTTGGCTTTTTCAGAGAATTCTTAAATTCGCATTAAAAAATTTAAGTCTATAAACAACTTTAACTCTCACAACTACACAGATAGTCAGTGGATGTGTTTAACTCATTGGCTTTTTCCCCTCTCATCTCACCTGAAGGTTTAATATGTCGAATTGTCATAATGCATGTTATAAAGGAGAAAAATAAAAGTCCCAGAGAATATTAGCTCTAGGGTTGCCACGCCTCTGCTGGAATTCTTCCTGTGTGTTGCAGGAAATGGAGGCCCCAGAAATCGGTCCCGGTCCAGGTTAGCAAGATAGCGGTGTTGTTCTGGTTCTAGAGTGATTTGGAGAACTTGTTTCTAGTTAGCTAGCATAGACGTTAGGAGGCAAATCCAGCTTCATCTGGCCCCCCCAGAGACACGAAGTCATGCTCTCTGTCTCACGGTCCAGCTGTCACAGTTCGGGCACCCAGATGTGCTCTGCCCCAGCCACCAGCTTACACCTGGTCTCTGTGACTGGCAGGCCATCAGTAAGGGCTTGGTGAAGGGAAAAATAGGACTGCGTTTCTTTGATCGTTTGTCCTAGGAGTTGCTTTTCAAGTCCCTGTTTGGAGTTCCATCCGGGAACATCTCCTAAGGATATTTTCATCTGATGTTCCTGGTCATGAAAGAAGAACCTGGACGCGTGTTTCACAGACACCCTTTTGGCTGGGGGCGCGTGTTTATTTCCTCGCCCGGCAAGCGACGGCCACGTGGCGACGGCAGCCAATTGCCTCTTTCTGCGCTCGGTGCTGGGTGTCTGAGACGCACCCTTCTTTCAGGGTTATAGTCCAGAGATGTGATTCTGTAGGAGGTTTTTCCTTTGTAAGTAAACTGTTAGAGATTGTGCTGGTTTTCCTACGATTTCCTTGGTGTGTATCTATAAAATGTAAACTTTAAATACAAAAGCAGAACACAGAAACTCGACACCTTAAATAACTGGGCTTCCAACCACTAAAAAGATCCTTATTTTCTCTAAGGGGAATGAGAGACTCCGTCCCTCTCACGGCCGTGGCCCGGGCTGTAGCTTCTCCCCTTTAAGCTTCCGGTACTTTGGCCGTTTTCAAGTTGATTGACAGTTTGTTACTCTTACTAATTTTAAGTGCTGAGAAGTCCCTCGGCTTTCTGGTGTCTTTTCATTGCAACTAAGTTACCTAGCTTTTCTGCTAATGTCTTTTATTTTTTTTCAATGTATCATCTTAATAGCATGCTTCTCTTTCTCACTGCCTATATATTTCCAATTTGTTTCCAGTCCTTTCCGTCCTCAGCTTTTCCACAGCAGAGAGACTTGGTGTGCGTGACATTGTGAGCTCTGTCATAATCAACCCCCAAATCTTGCTGATACCATAGTGACTTGGTGCCTAGGATGGGGTGTTAATTTATTCATTTACTCATTCAACACACGTGTATTGAGCACCTACTTTATGCCTGGGTTGTGCTAGGAGCTGAGTGAGCAGGAAGACAGAGAGGCTGCTCTCCTTGGCTCACATTCCCCCCACCCACCCCAAGCACACGGCCACACCAAGGGAAGCTGGGAAACAGCTGGGTTCACCCCTCACCAGTCAAACCTTGAGGGTTTCTATTACCAAAGAAAGGGAGAGTGGGGGTGGCTGGACTGACTGCCGTTTCTGTCCTAAGTAAGCTAAAGTGAAAATAATTGTAGCCATCCTTCCCGGCCTGCACAGCCGGACCCACCTTCTGTGGTCCAGCGTCCTGGGGGGTCCAGGCCCCTTGCAGAACAGGCCAGAGAGGTGCGCATGAGGAAGCCCAGCAATGTGGCGGGGGGGGGGGAGGACGCAGCTCCTTCAGAGGCTCTGCGGGGACGCGCGTGGCCACCTCGGGAAATGGAAGAAGTCCGGTTAGCTGCACGGACATCGGCACAGAGAGGCACAGAGGGGTTTTTATGCAAAAGGAGGTTGGAGAGCCAGGCAGGGCGAGGTTGTAAAGGACCTGTCGTCGTTGTTAAGGACCTTGGACTTGACTGGAAATTCATCGGAGATTTTTAGCCGGGAGAGTGGGCTTCACCTCGAGTTCTAAGAACCTCGCGTTGGGTTCTGAAGACCCCTGGGTGTCAGAAATGAAGCCGGACGTCAGTTAGGAGACCGTCCAGCTGAGAGATGGTAGTTGCTGGAACCTGACAGAGGAGGGATTGAGAGAAAAGTGGGCAGAGTTGGAATCTCCAGCAGAGGTCGAACCGGAGGGCTTGGTGGCGCATTGCATGTACCAGGGGGGACAGGGTGCGGCGTGGAGGGGCACCCACAGATTCCCCTGGAACCCTGGGTGAGTGGAAGTGACCTGGATGTTGAGACCCTGGCCTGATATCGGGCTCGAGGTGGGGATAGAGCAGTTCCGGTGTTCTTAAGTGTTGAGATGCCTCTGAAGGAAAGAGTTGTGGATGACACCATATTCGTTAGGCTTTGATAGGTGACTGAAACACACAAAGCAGCAGGGGGCTCATATGCTTTTCATTTCATAAAAGTGAAAGGTGACTGTTTTAATCCTTTAATAGCAGCTTGTTAGAAAACAATATTACGAAGGAATGGTTCGTTTTGTTTCTTAAAAAAAAACAGCATTAGAAGGATTAAAGAAGTGTAGGGATTTGATACGTGATTCGTAGGAGAATTGTGCACGTGTTTCAGGGAGGAGAAACGATGTTACCTTTGTAACTTTTGTTCTCTAAAACAGGTGGTTCTCAGAAGCTCGAACTTTCCTAAATGTACGTTGTTTCTCGAGCACAGCTGAGTTAAGTGCCAGGAGGCACTTACACAGATCACAGGTGTCCCAGGAGGGGCAGGTTGTCTCCCTGTGGCGTCTGGACTTTTACGTGTTCCTTCTGTCTCGACCCTGATGTTTCTCTGCGTGACCCTAGAAGTGAAATGAACGTTTCTGGGCCTGGTGGTTAGCTTCTGTTTCCTGAGAGCTGCCTCTCCAAGCCAAGTGAGAGAAAAACCGTCGCTTCTCAGAAAAGCCCGGCGTTTGTGCACCCTCCCCCCAGCCCCCCGTGGGCGTAGTGACTTCGTTACCCCAACTCTGCGTGGGGCCGGCATGCTGTTCATTTGTACCTGCTTGCCACATTCACCCAGGTCATTTCCTCCCTTCTTCACGGTCACTTGGTGCTGAGAGGGACATGGGAGAATTGTGGCGATGCGGCTGTGAGCCCCAAATGCTGACACTCGGGGTACAGGCCCCAGGGTGGCTGTGGCTCCCCGTGAGGAAGGAGTAGCAGCATCTCGTCGGAGCGTTCAGAGGATGTTCAGTGCTGAAATTCTTTCCATGCTTTCATTGTTTTGTTGTTCTACCAAAATACTTAATTACACCTGGAAAATATTTGCAGACCGAACAGGGTGACAAAATGCAACATCAGTTTTTTTAAAAATCGATTTTAGGGAGAGAGGAAGGGAGAGGGAGAGAGAGATAGAAACATCAATGAGAGAGAACATCGATGGGCCGCCTCCTGCATGCCCCCCACTGGGGATCAGGCCTACAACCTGGGCATGTGCCCTGACCCCGCGGGAATCGAACCCGCGACCTCTTGGTGCGTGGGTCGACGCTCAACCGCTGAGCCACACCGGCTGGGCCCAGGGTACACTTTACACTGGCAGCAGGTCTCAAAGTGGAACAGTCACATCTTGTGGGCTGGCGTGTCTCGTGGCTACCGTATTGAGGGCAGGGTTCTAGAACAAGTGTTTCCTTTCTTATTTTCTGCGGACCGGTCCCTGACGGACTGGTTTGGTTGGAAGGGCTGGTGGGATGAATATCCTGGTCACACTGAGCTGCAAGCAGGCCACCGCACAGGCCACCGAGGACTTGGGGTGCTGGAGGTACAGGGGTGGTGCCGGCTGCCTGCAGTCTCTGTGAGCCCGTGGGCTGTGGTCTTCCTCAGACCACGCAGTTTGTGGAGAACCGAACTGTTCCCTTCATGTTCTTGGGAAAAGCACCCTTGGAATTTTCTTTAGCAAAGGTCTAAGGCATGCCATTTTAAAAGTATATCTTTTCTTATTTTCTAAAGTAAAATTTAAAAATAACCCAATCCTGTGGTTTTTGTAATACGTGGGAAGACTGGAGTCGCACTCCTTCCATTATAAGCCATTGTTGGAGATAAGGATTAAATACATGGATGCTGTTCATTCCATCGGCTTTGCTTAAAAGGCATTCGGAATGTCGTAAAAAAACAACATTATTACAAACTTCAGAACAAGGGACATTAAGTCTGAAGACTTGTTTTGCACCCTTCAGCCGTATTTATTGTTTGAATGGGTAGGTTACCTAAAAATGTGCCTTTTTTGAGGTTGGATTTTAACAGTCGGAACTTCCTGTTGTATATGAGTTCTGGCTTACGCACTTTGTGGGCTAAATGCATTAAGCTCCAGCCTTTCATCTGAATCTATGGGGCCCGGGTAGAAATGGAAAAGATCACAGCTATTGGGAGAAGACCTATACGGCAGAGGCCTTTCTGCATAGATGATGAATATCATAACTCAATAATTTCCTCAAAAACTATGCTTTTAATTGGACCCAATGGGGGTCCCTTCCTTTGATCAGATCAGAGGAACTGTGACTTTACCCTGGAAAATGTCACTCCTGTGAAGGTTTATCACCTGTTGAGCTGGTCTTTCCTCGGATGCTGTGTTCATTCCTCATTAGCATTATTCAAAGTTGAATTGTTAATTAGGTTGATGCTTCAATTACAATCATCATCGACAAGAGTAGTCAGGACTGCTCGTGTAAGGAAAGAAAATATTCCTTCTTTGCGTGTATATATATATATATACACACATTATTTTGTTACCAGGCAGTCTCCTAAGGATAAGAGCGTGTTCCGTGAGAGGAGCAATCCAGCCAGAATTTTTCTCCTGTTTCTTTCCTTAAAACAAATTTTACATGACTCGATGTCCCCATGTAAAGCATCGCTGTGTTTCAAGTGTGTGGAGTCTGTTTCTGTTATGTGTGAGAGGAATGAATGGGCTGCCTGGGCACACGTCACCTCACCTCGCCCTGAAGAAATAAGAGTGTATATCAGTAGTGTGATCACACAGCGTGATCGTCCACACGAGGGCCGTTCTTAAATAATATGCCTTCCTTAAAATACACGGCGCTTGAACTTGGAGGAGGGGAATGTAGGAAAAATTATAACAAATGTAGGTGCCTTTGAAGAGTATGCCAATCCCTAGGTAATAGAAGCTGGCATAATTTAAGCACGTTAATAGTTGAATCTGATGAGTGGTTCAGAAGGCAGTGACATTGAGCTCAAACTGCATGTGGTGGTGGGAAGAACTGGGCCGAACTGGGTGGAAATCTACTTGGCCACTGACTAGCATCTAGTGAGGACAGAATTCACAGCTTTGCGTAAAGGGTCACATGGACACGTTTCGCACAAGACCAGGAAGGTTGAATGAGACCGTGTGTAACATTGGCATAACATAATTCTCCACGCACAGTAGGCTCTCAGTAACCTTACCTTCATGCCCCATTTTATCTAATAATGGTCAACACTCTTCGGCAAATGACTGGAAACTCACATATGCAAGTGAGGCTTCCGAACACACAATGCAGTGGGAAGTGACCTGGAGGACCCACGATAAACAACCAGATAGAGCCAACACGAGCGACAGCGATACCCACCTGCTTCGTCTGCGGACCAGTCGACACATGTTGTCATCGCTAAAAATCTGCAGAGAAGTGGCTCACAGGCAGTTTACCGTAAAATAATTAAAGCTTATGTATGTCAAGGGGCCTTGGGAAAAAAAGCAAAAGAGAGCATAAAGCAATTTGCATTAGCATGTGACTGTGAGTTCCCGCTTTCCTTTCAATTAACAGACCAGCAGGTGCTCCGGGCAGTTAAAGAGATAAGCTACCGGGGAGGAGGCTGAGTTTGGGGCTGACCCGCAGACACTGTGGCTTGCCTGCTGATTGGGTTCGTACCTCGCTGGACCAATTTCTGAGGTGTTAATTTAACTGTTTCTCTCTGTCCTGCAGGTCTCGGCCCTAAAAAACAAACTGAAGAAACAGTCCACTGCGACGGGGGATGGAGTGGCCAGGGCCTTTCTCAGGGCGCAGGCTGCTTTGTTCGGCTCCTACAGAGATGCCCTCAGATACAAACCTGTAAGCCTGTCTTTCATAGAGATTTTAATCTGCTTTTTAATAGTTCTTTGGAATGGTAGGGGAAAAAAATCCAACATTCTAACATCACCCCTTACAAAGGTATCACAAAGGTCTTTGAAAATCCAAAATAACGTGCTTTAAAACATTATGTTCTGTGTCCAATTTCTTGACTTTTTGGTTTTAGTTGTTTTAGTACCTTGAGTTAATATTGCCCACATTCTTTTGCATATCGATACCTTATTTATCTTTCTAAAATTGGAATACTTACCTCTGAACTAATGGTGTTCGTGCATTTATTTATTTATTTTTTAAAAACCACCTGATCTTGTTAAGATCATTGAGAAATTAACCAGACAATTGGGTTTATTGCGCTAATGAGTTTAGAAATAACGAGTGCAAAATGAAAGTTGAAAAATATGCGAACTTGAAAGTTTCGCAATATTTGGAGATTTATTGTCTTCCCAATTCATAACATTTTTTTTAGTAAGCTCATCTATCTAGCAGATCCTCGCTCATCTCGCCATTTCTTTTTTGTTTTAATATCCTAAAATGATTATTATGTAGAATTGTAGCCAAGATTTTAGATTGTTCAAAGAGATATACATCACAATATATTTGTTTCTCTCTCTGAATTATGGGTGAAGTATGTTGGTCTGATTTTCTGAATTGCTCTTTCATGACCAGATACATAAGTTGCACTGGATGAAAAACACTGAGCTAGTAGTAAGACCTGCTGATAATCCCACTCTTATCAAGCCGTGTAAGGCCACGCACTTCCTGTGTCTCTGGAGACTCCGCCCTCTCATTTGTCAAATGAGAGTTTTACAGTGTCTGCCTTGCAGGCTTGGTGTGTAAACCTCACCGTAAACTATGTAACACTCTTTGATACAATGGTATAGTAGACAAATACATTGTACCTGCTCTTAATTACAGAGAAAAATATAACTCCTTAAAGTTGTTGGAAAGTGATTTAAATAATGGACAGTTTGTGTTGGGCGGGGGGGGCTTTAGCCTGTATCAAGTTAGCTAGTTTTTAAGACTTAAACAATATGGGATGAAACTAATGTGCTAGATGAATTGAAGAAAAGTGAGGACGGCATTGATTCTCCCCCCAGACTGGGTTTGGTTTAAATTCTCAATCTGTGACTAACTGGTTGTATGGAACCTCAGTGTTTTAGTTTTCTCATGTGTAAAAAAAAAAAAAGGTAGTAATATTTCTTGGGTTGTTTAGAGGGTGTATGTCAGTGACTTAGAATAGTGCCTGACATATAGTTGGTGGTCTCTATATTAGGTATTATTATGAAAAAAGGCATTTTAGAAGTAGAAACTTTGGTCAGGAAATCCCTTTAATGTAACTAAAATAAAGTACCCTTTTCTGCTCTCCCGAAAGAAAACCATTGTCATAAACAGGAGGCTACTTTGACTTGTTGGGTTTTTCCGGATATGCATGTTATCGCGAATATTCATAATCCAATTTAATGATATTAAATCTTTGAGGGGATTTATTTTTACTTAGAGGGAGTGACATTGAGCAATTTCAAGAGGCCAAGAGATCTTCGGTTAGAAAGCTACGGGAGAGGCTTGGAGGAGGAGGAGATCCCCGCCAGCCTCCAGTCCAGCTGTTCTGTACAGGTTCCGGGTGACTCCGGGGAGACTGAGCACCCTGAAGTTGATTCTGTGTCTTACACCTTCTCTGTGACTCCTCGTGGCACGTCAGGGAGGCTGGTTCTCCCTGACTTTCCCTCGCCGCCCTGACATCCTTCCTCTCTGTCTAGGGCGAGCCCATCACTTTCTGCGAGGAGAGCTTCGTGAGGCACCGCTCCAGCACCATGAAGCAGTTCCTGGAAACCGCCGTGAACCTGCAGCTGTTCAAGCAGGTAAGGGGACCGACGCAGCTCCCCCCGCAGCGGAAGGTGACAGGAACGGAACAGAAGTGTGTACATTGTATCCAAGCCCCGAGGAACCGCTTGGATAGAGTTTCAAGACGTGTTTCTGTTTTTTGTAACTCTAGAGCCGTGGTATGAAACTCCAAAAATATTATGTGATAATAGTAATTTTGCTGTTACGAAGATCCTCATCGAAAGTGCTACGCTGATGCTCTCCCCGAGGAAGAGTGTCTGTTCATACACAGTGGAAAAGGCGACATTACTAGATTTATGTAAGACATCTTAGACTAAGGAGTTACCTTGGTATGGCAGATCGATATGGTAAACAAACTGTATTTTTTTTAATTTTATTAATTTATTTATTTTTTATATCCTCATCAGAGGACGTTTTTGCATTTATCTTCAGATAGAGCAGGAGGGAGAGAGGGAGGAAGAGAGAGAGAGAAACATTGCCATGAGAGAGACACATCGACTGGTTGCCACCCACACGACCCCGGGGTCAGGGACAAACTGCAACCAAGGTACGTGCCCTTAATGAGAACCGAACCCGGGACTCTCTGGTCCACGAACTGATGCTCTAACCGCTGAGCCAAACCGGCCAGGGCTAATTTTTTTTTTTTTTTAAATTCTCACCCGAGGATATTTTTACATTTATCTTCAGACAGAGTGGGAGGGGGAGAGAGAGAGAGAAATACCGATGTGAGAGGGACACATCAATGGTTTGCCTCCCGTGTGACACAGACCAGGGCCAGGGATGAATCGTAACCGAGGTATGTGCCCTTGGCTGGAATCGAGCTCGTGACTCATTGGTCCGCGGGCTGAGGCTCTACCGCTGAGCCAAATTGGCCAGGGCAAACTGTATTTTTTTGTAGGACAGTCCCAGTGTAACCCAGTTTATAAAAATCAGTTCATTATTATATAATTTTTTAAGCTTTGCAAGACTTTTCACAACCGAAAAATGTATAAAGATTTTAGAAAGGAAGAAACCGAACCGACGTTTTTATTACTCTGAAGACAGAGACATGTTTCTTAAGGCCTAGGGAACAGCTTCGTAGATTTGACTTCATTGACATAGAGAACTTTTGGTCGTTAAAGGCCACCATATTTGCAATATGTGCGAACCACCCAAGAATTTAGAATCTAGAATATTAAAAAAAATAAAAACAGCCCTGGCTGGTTTGGCTCAGCAGTTAGAGCATCAGCCTGCAGACCAATGAGTTGTGGGTTCAATTTCGGTCAAGGGCTCGTACCTCGGTTGCGGTTCGTCCCCAGCCCTGGTCGGGTTTGCAGGAGGCAACCAGTCGATGTGTCTCTCTCCCATCAATGTTTCCCTCTCTCTCTCTCCCTCCCTCCCACTCTATCCGATGATGAATGGAAAAAAATCCTCAAGTGAGGAAAAAATAAAAAGAAACCACAATGAACTATCACCTCGTACTCACCCAATTGGCCCAATTTTAAAAACCTAAAAATCTCAAATTTTGGCAAAGGCCTGAAGAGCAAGGAACCCAGTTGTCGCTGATGCTGGGTGTGTATATTTGCACCAGTTTAGAAAACACTTGAACACGACCACTTAAAGTACAATTTCCTCGTGACCTAGAGATTCACCTTGACTTAGGCAGCCACAGGTCATGGCCCCAGATGTCTCCTAATAGCAAAATGTCTCCTAATAGTTCGTCAGTATAGAAATGAAGACGTTTTTAATTTCACGCGATAGAACACGGTGCCACAGAGAAATGAATGAGCAGCAGCCACACCGTGAGAATTAAGCGGAGGGAACACATCCCTGGAGGATTCACGAGTCCTTTCAGGTCATGTTCAACAGCAAGGAAATGTGAATGATGTGTTGTTTAGGGAAACGCTTCTGTGATAAAATTATAAAGATGGGCGAACACAGGACACGCTGAAAGGATTGTGGTGTTTTCTGTGGGGAGGAAGGACGCCCGGGAGGGGCCTTCTTAGGAAGGGGATGTTCCGGTAGTTTGTTTTAGCATTGTGATTTAAATTATTAAGTCATTAAGATTTAAATTATTCAAGCAGTGTGTAAAAATCACATTTTTGAATGTTTCTAGCGTCGCCAGTAGGGGGCGGTGTTTTCCTTGACAGTTGACTTAACCTCTCTGGGCCTCAGTTTCTGCAGGTTAACCCGAGTTAACCTGCAAGGTTCCGAGTTTGAGATCCCTGTCGGCCCTCGCATTCCACGATATTGTGAAATAAACAGAACGTAGACGGATGGTAGTAGGTTCCGTTTGGATAAACTCCTCTTTAGATAATGGATTTGGAAGGAATCCCAGAAACAGCCTCTTAAGCCCACCACCCTGACGGCTCCGTCTTGCTCTGGCCAGCAGCCTAAGGAAGACGGCAGCCCTTCTGCTCGCATCTCTTACCTGTAACCTGCAGCTAGCGTGCAGGTTGCTCACCGGCGCTGTCCCTGTGTGTTTTCCTGCTTTTGATAAATGTACCAGGAGCATATAAGATGTTATCCTTGGGTGAAGTGGTTTGAAGGTCAGTGGGGACTTTCTTCTATTTTTGCAACATTTCCATAAATCTGAAATTATTTCCAAATAGAAAGCTTAAACCAATTGCCGAAAAAAAAATACCAGTAGAACATTCACATCAAGGCATCTTCCTGCCTTGTTCCTAGTCTGTCTCATGCCATCAGGACTCGCTGCGCCCTGGTTGCTCGGGGGCGGGGGGGGGGGGGGGGGGGGGGGGCTTTGTGTTTCTAAGTGTAGTGAATAGAGAAGAATCCTCGCTCCATTCTTCCTAACCACACCTTCCTCGGATACTTACTGATGGGCGTATTGACGACCAATGCTTCTTGCGACGCCCTTTTCCTTTTTAGCTGTGATGTAACTTTCCAGCCTTTTCCTTGCTGTTTCTCCAGGCAGTACCCCCCCACCCGTGTCCTGTATAGTTAACGCTGATTTTCTCCCTGTCCCCTAAAAGTTGCAGTCCTCTGGGCTCTAGCCTCAGGCCGTTTCTCTGAATCATACCCTCTGTCTGGCTTCGCTGATGTGAGACCATAACTACCTACACGTGATAAATGCCAAAGAGGTCTGTAGCCCAGACCCATGTAAAGGTAAATGTGTGTGCACAGTATATATCTTTACACGACTGTCTTCATATACCTGTGCATACATCACCCGCGTACATGTGTGCATGTGTACACACACGTGGGACCCGTGTACGTCCCTTCCTTGGGGATCTGGTGCGCCCTTGTTGCCTAACCCAGAGCACAGGAATGAGTGCCCCCTCCTGCACCCGGTGTCCCGCCGTTCCCTACGTTCTGTGAATTCTGCATCCTACACGACTTCCTTTTGTTTCATTCTATTCTCTTCAGTTTCAGGGACTTAGGTCGGAGAACAGGTTCTCTGTTCTTTCATTCAGTCCACCCTTCATTCTGTTTTTCGAGCGTTCTTTCTGAAGAGCAAACTCTCTCTCTTTCTCACCCTATATAAGATGAAGTTCCGAGCCCTAGCCCAGCGCACAAAATCCTTCGTCCTCTGGCTGCTGGCTCTCTGGATTGTCTCTGATACTTCTCCAGGGGCCCTTGCGCACACCGGTCTGGACAGTTTGCTCTTGGCTCTGAAAGAGGCTTCATGCCTTCACGCCTCAGTGTGGATGGTAATCGATGTTCAGCAAATAGTCAGCGAGCGAAGGACAGCAGTCGTGAGTGAATGAAATGACATTATTGAGCACCGGATTATGCCGGGTGCTGTTTCAGTGCTTTATCTCATCTAGCTCAGTCCGCACTATAACCGCGTCATCCCACACTTCAGTTTTGGCCACTTGGCAGGTCGTAAACCAAAATGATAGGGAGGTTCAAGAACTTACTGGGAGTTCACACTGTAGCTAGTATGCGGGAGAGCCAGGATTTGGACCAGAGAGCCATTGAGATTTCCTGTCCCTCCAGGAATAAATGAATGGGTATGTGCATGTTTGCCTGCTTCGTTCTTACGGCCTCTGGTTTGAACTCTCTCTCCGTTTGACATCACCCAACTCAATCATTCCTGAAGACTAGCTCACGCATCCCTTTTCCAAGCTCTCCATTGCCCCATCTTCTTTATTTATATTATTTTTTAAACATCGACATGAGAGAGACACATTGACTGGTTGCCTCCCACATGACCTCGACCAGGGCCGGGGAAGAACCGCAACCGAGGGACGTGCCCTTGACCGGAATCGAACCGGCGACTCATTGGTCCGCGGGCTGACGCGCTAACCGCTGAGCCAAACCAGGCAGGCCTGATCGTCTTTAAATTCCTATCCTTTAGTGCTTTGCATTTACCCTGCATAGTATTCATTGGCCCATGTGGCTTTTTCTTGAGTTGTGGATTCTGTAAAGTGTTTTTGTATCTTAACAACTAATATGCAACAGGCACTTAATATTGTTAAGTAAAGAAATCAAACAAAACGGCTGAGTGACCCCCTGTTGGAAGGGGAGAGAATGAGTGTGTTCTGGCCCTGTTGGTGGATAACGGTTTATAACATCGAATACAATGGAGCCCATTTAGGGATAATCCAAAATTTGTAGCAATCAAGTGTTCCTGGGTTTAAATCGAGTGGTGGCCATACTTTTAAACCCGGAGGAGCCACACAATGGTGCATTGTGTCGAGTGAGAATTCAATGGGCTCCCGAGCCTTCTGTATTTTGCGCTGTGACCCACTTTTTCTGACTTAATAAGATATAGGATGAAAGGAGCAGGTCAAAAGCCAAGCATTTCCCTTTTTATGTTCGCTAGAGATTGGGGAAGATTTTAGGAAGCTTTTACCGTAAACAGTAACTTCTTATAAATGTCTACGTTTTCCTGTTAATCTCTGTGAAACAGAAACGCGTCGTTATTCACGGTGCGTAATTTACAGCGCAGACCAGCGTGCGTTCGTAGTGCTAAAGCTTCGGCAGGCTGGGAGTCTCAGGAAGCATCTGCCTGTGAATGGGTGTGGGATGGCAACAGTATCAAACACACTTCACCACATGAAACAAGCAGAAATGAAATGTGACAGGGGCTGTGGAGACACGTGGGCAGCAGGAAGGGGGCTCCAGGGGAGGTCATCTGTCAGCACGAGGGTGTACCTCGGTGAGCGTTCTGTTGACTACCTTCGGGTTGTACCCTAAGCCACATTTTGCTAGGTGTGATCTCAAGGCACCTGCATCGGGTTTGCCTAGAACATCTATTAAACAGGCATTCTTTTTTTTCTTTTCAATTTTTATTAATTTATTTTTGTTACAGATGTTTCTCCTTTTTCCCCCCAGACACCTTCCTCCCCATCCCACCCCCCACCCCCCAGCATTGTTGTCTATGTCTGTTGGTTACGCTTACACGCGTATAAGTTCTTTGGTTCATCTCATCCATCCCTCCCACCCCCCTCCTCTGAGGTCTGTCAGTCTGAACCGTACTCCTTTCTATGTCTCTGGGTCTGTTTTGTTCATCAGCTTATTTTGTTCATCATATTCCACAAATAAGTGAGATAAAGATGCTTTCTTTAGTCTGACCTTCAAAATTTCTGATTCAGGAGGGCTGGATTCAAACCCAGGAATCTGCAGTATTCATGAAATATAAACACACACACACTCAAGTTTGAGAAACACTCATCCCAGCATTCCTTGCCCCTTCTCTCCCTCCGCAGTATAATCTCACTGTCTCCTAGACACAAGGCTGTGTTCTAGGTGCTGGAATCCATGGGGGAACAACGCAGAAAAGAATTGCTGTCTCTGTGAATCTTTTATTTCTAGTGGGAGGGGGCAGACAGTAAATTAATTGTGTAGCACGTGCAAAAGTAAATCGAGCAGGAGAGGGGGTCAGGCTGGAACTGGAGAATCAGTGTAGGTTTCGTGGAGAGTGTGGCCCTCGGGCACCTTCCTGTAGGGCGATCGCAGGGAGAAACAGAACTTGGAGGGCGGTCGCTGAGAAGCGACGGCAACTTGGAACTGGTCGGTAGCACACAGGATGCGAACTGGTCGGATTACAGATCTTTTCTAAAAATCGAGTCAGTGTCTGTTCTGGAAGATGGAGTGTGACGTGTGAGAGGAAGGGGAGTCACAGACCATCCCACAGTTTCTCCTCGGGGATGTGGTTGTCATTGTGTTGAAACGGGGAAGATTCTGGGCAGAGAGAGCTGGGGGAGTGTTCATGTTGGACATGTTAGGGTTGAGATATCCACTGGACATCCAAGTAGGACTTGGGTGAGGCAAATGCATAAACGAAGCAGAGGGGACTGTTACGCTGGAGATATACATTTGAGGGCCACCAGCATATAGATAGTACTTGAAGCCGTTTCACTGGAGACCCAGGGAGAGCACCAAAGGCGTGATTCTAAATACAGGTGACTTTCGGTCCCGGGACTGGAAACTGGCAGGAGCAAAGGAGGCCGAGAAAGAGGGTGTGACCAGCTACGTGGGAGAGAATTCAGGACGGTAACTTATCTTTGCCTCCAGGTAGGAAGAGAATACCAGAGAGGAAGGGGTCAACGCAGAGCACGGGTGCTTACGCCTAACAGGAGAGGAGGCAGAGTGTGTGGGAGGAGGAGATGGAGGCAGCCGGCAGATGCGGTGCTGAGAGCTTGCAGAATTTCTCTTTGAGTGGCGTCAGCTGTTTTTTATCTCCAGTGAAATTAGGAAGCAAGGCGCTCAGCTGAGAGAGTGGGGAGGTGTTGGGCATGGAAGAGAAGATATGAAATAGAGGGAGAAGGAATGGACTGGAGGGATCACTCAGAGCACAGGGGAGGTAGCCAGAGAGAAACTGAGTGAGCGGAGCCACCGGGGTTGGTGGGTGCTCTCCGGACACCCGGGGCCTGTGCAGGCCCCCTGACCACCTGCTATTCCTGCGTGACTTGGACTCCTCTTCTCCCATAAGCCCAGGCTTCTTTCCTCACTGCTGACCAGCCTTGGCTGGAAGTGTCCTCGCCCCACACTCCCCCACCTGCCCTGCGCAACTCCAGTGTATTTTCCAACACTCCTCACCTTCTCACATCCTAAATAACGTATCACATATCTTATTTCACGCTGCCACTCCCCCACCCCCCGCTAGCTGTCGAAGCATCACGAGGTCTGTCTCATTCATTTTTGTATTTCAGTCATCTGGAAAAGTGCAGGTAGTAAACATTCAATTAAGTAGTAATTGAATGATTGCATTAAGGAATTCTTTGGTCCGGTGGTCATGAAGTTCAACAGACACAGTTCTAGAGGAGATTATTCGATGTCTGCCTGTTGGTACATCCCGGAAGGTCCTATTGTCCCACTGATGTTGTTTTAACTGATGAGTTTTAATACGAAATTGCGCTGAACGGGCCTCTTACACTCTTCAAAGTGTTTTTTGTTCATTATTCCATGGCAGTCTAATTTAGTATACTCAAGACTCACGCGATCACCTCGTCTTTGAAATGAAGTAGAAATAACAGTATGTTTCTATTCCTTCACGTACTTCATTGTCTTGACTTCAGCTCTGAGCTGACCTAGCTTATTCCCACTTGTTACAACAGTCTGTGTTCACGTGTAGCCGCTAACAGAACGCCTTGCATTTAGCAGGTGTCCATAACTATCAGTGACTGAATTTATGGTGACACTTTGGCATCGTTTTCAGTGAACTGTCAAGGTTTACTGAGCATTTAGAAGGTGAAATATTTAAATCAGACGACTTAATTTTTTATTTTTTTTTTAGCCCAAAGCATTATAGAGAAAGGAAATGTTAAAGATCCCTGAGAAATTAATGTATCTTAAAAGTAAGTTTATTTTTTACTGTATTTATGTCTTTTCTTCATTGCTAAAGATTTCTGAATCATTTAAAATGTGTGTTTCTCTAGCTCTCAAGACTTGGAATTGTATTCGGTTAGTTATCTTCCAAGAAGGGCTGCTAATGTGAGACAGTTTTGTAGCCTGGCAACTTTTCCTCTGGGCTGAAAGGCTTTGCGGTGTGTGGCTGTGTCGTGTTTCTCCTGAGATCCGGCTGCTGGGGGGGGATCCACTCATCTTCCCCTCCCCCAGCTGGGCAAACACCTGCGCCCCTGACCCCTCTCCCCAGAACAATCTGTTCTTAGCTGTTCGTTTTTAATTTATTTATTTACCTTCTTCCCTGAGGCAACTTTAGTTTTTCATTTCTTTCTATTGGATGTACTGAGGTGACATTGGTTAATAAAATTATATGGGTTTCAAGTGCACAATTCTGCAATACAGTACATACTATACAGTATAATGTGTTTCTTGAGCTTTTATTTTTTAAATATTTATTTATTTATTTATTGTTAATCCTTACCCGAGGATATTTTCCCATTGATTTTAGATAGAGTGGAAGAGAAGAAAGGAGAGAGAGAGAGAGAAAGAAAGAGAGAGAGAGAGAAACATCGATGTGAGGATGTGAGAGAGACACATCGATTGGTCACCTCCTGCACCACCCCAACCAGGGCTAGGGATCGAACACGAAACCCAGGTACGTGCCCTTGATTGGGAATCGAACCCACGGCCCTTCAGTCCGAGGGCCAACGCTCTAACCTCTGAGTCAGGCTGGCTAGGGTGTGTCTCTTGAGCTTGTTAACAGAACCACATTCATCTCTCGTCGTGCTCAGAGTCTGGTTGGCTGGCTGCGATGGAGCAGGTGTGGCGTGAGCCCAGACCACCGCAGGCGTCGGGACAGCGATCATGAGCACAGCTGGGCTTGGGTTTGTGGGTTCAACGCCAGAACAGCGCTGACTGCTGAAGAACGAAAGAACTGCGAGAAGCACAGGCGTCCTCTCTCAGAGGAAAGACCCACCGCTGTTGGTCTCCTGGCCACGGGTCCAAGTGAATCCACGCATCTGGGCGAACAGATCCGTCCTCTGTCTGTAGAGAAGCTTGCCATCGAGTCTAATCTCAAGGCTTCGGTCACGGTCAAAATGTTCTCGTCGTGTTCACTGCTTTTAAACACGGAAGTGAGCATTCGTTTTCATTTAACGGCACGGACTCAGTTTCCCACCAAGATGGTTCTGTGCAGATTAAAACACTTGGAGAAACCTTGATGACATCCGCACTAACGGGTGAACAGAAAGCAGTTTCGCTGCTTAAAAGTAGTTTCTTGTCCCCTGTCACGCCTCTCTGAGATCGCATCGTCGGACTGACAAAATCCAGCCCTTTTGAGGGTCGATGATGGAGAGGGGGTAATATGATTGATCTTGAGAATTACATCTCTTCTTCTTTCAATCGATTTTATCTATTTATGATTTAAAGTAAAAACGTGGAATCCGTGCTATGAAATTATGCCCATGAGTTTTTTTATGTTTATTTTTTGGAGATTGCCAGTGTTCTGGTCTGATCATTTTTGGTGTGATTAGTTCAGGTTTTAATTTTTGCTTTTGGAATAAAAAGCAAAACATGAAGCTTGATGAGGAAACCATCATCTTAAAGCACGTTGAAGTCCTTTAAAAATCTGCGGTCTGGCCCTGGCTGGTTTGGCTCAGCGGTTAGAGCGTCGGCCTGCGGTCCGGAGAGACCCGGGTTCGGTTCCCGCTGGGGGCATGTGCCTCGGTTGCAGTTTGTCCCCGGCCCGGTTGGTCGTGCGGGTGGCGGCCACTCGATGTGTCCCTTTCACGTCGATGTTTCTCTCTCTCTCTCTCTTCCTCTCTCTCCCTCCCACTCTATCTGAACAAAAAAATGAAAAAATGTCCTCGGGTGAGGATAAAAAATTTAAAAAAATCTTCAGTCAAACTTTCTGTTGTATCTGTGGCACTTCCGTTGTTAGCAGTGTTCCCTGACGTGGCTCAGAATACGAAACTCAGTCTTCCAAAACACGCCTTCCAGTGACCTGGAGATACCTGTTTACTAAATGACGTGGGTGACTATTGATGAAGGCTGAGGCACATTATAAAGTCAGGCTTTTCCCAGCAGATACTGTTTTTTGATTCAAAATTATTTCTGTGCAACAGCAGCTAAATATGTTATCTTTTTTTCTTACTATGAAGTGCTCTACTTATTAGAGTAGTGTGTGACTGTGAACCAACTCCAGTGGGGGTTGGGGGGAAGCTATTATTGAGTCAAAAAGATTTTGTTTTGTTACTCCTCACCCGGGGATGTTTTCCCATTGAGTTGAGAGTCCTGTTACCTTGAGCCTTCTCTCCGTGAACACCCCTTCTGAGCTTCTCCCTGGGTGTCTGTGTTTGTGTGTGTATATGTGATAACGTCTGTGCGCACAAATCCACCTTGGGTTTTAAGAGCAAGCGTCTTCGTTAAGCGTGTATGTTGATAAGTGTCCGGTTGTCACCGACAGGGTTGTTTGCAAGGTCGGTGATAACACGTGGCATTTAACCAGGTGATTGATTCCTATTGGCTCACATCCCTAGCTCAGTAACCCAGGGTAGTGACTCACCCTCGAAAACGCACCATCAGTAAATAGTTGGGGATTTATCTCTTTTCAGACTTGACCTGTTCCACTCAAAGTAAAACGGATGGATGGTTTCCAGTAAACACAGAAATGAAAACCTTTTAAAAAGTCCCGGAGTCTTAATCTTTTAAAGCGAATTAAGTCCTTTAAAAGGATGTCTTCGTTTGTTCCAGTTGTCAGGAATGTATGGCTTCAGATTTATCATCCTGCTCCACCTTACTCTTTGCAAAGTGATACTTCGCCCATCAAACGAGATCACTTTGGCCTGATTTATGACGCCGTGTGAAGATGTGTGCAAGTCCAATTTCGCAAGCGTTTTAAACCGCTTTACTTACAACTTAACCATTTAGTGTAGGTAGCGGGGACGCCGACATTAGAAGTTACTACCTTTGATCCAAGGTGGAATGAAATGGTTGATTCTATACGCCGGAATTATTTAACTGTAAAACCTCCGCCTCATCTCAGCGTGTGTCTGCGTTTCGGCAGCCGTGTGTCCACGGCAGGTGTTTCTCGGCACGGAAGGTGCGGGGCCTGCGTTCAGGAGGCTCAGCCGCGGAGGACAGGACACGGCGCTGGTGGGGATGTGGACGGTGTCACTGAACGTTCATTCTGTGCCCACAGTAACAGCGCTTCGTTTTATTGTAATTAACTCTCCCACACCTGTAAGGTGCTTATTCTTCTTCCCATTGCACAGAAGGGAAACAGTCACCGAGATGGCTGGTCGTCCACCGTCAAAGCCCATGAGCTGCGACGTCATGCTCATTTGTCCCATCGGAAACTTGTGGGCCAGGCACAGTGAGGATAGAAAAACGGGCCATCTCGCTTCTGCCCTCCAAGAGTTCTGATTTTCCTGACAGCATCTCATACTCAAAAAAAAAAAAAAAAAAAAAAAAAAAAATAGCCACGACTATATCCTTTTAGGCCATGTCGATTTAAACTCGAATGACCACATTCTGGGTCAAAACCATTCTGCGGTGATAAAAAGGTCACTCGCTGAACCGCGTTGGAACAGCAGTGTGTTGGTTCATCTGCCATGTTTTCTTCGTGTTTGGCCCGTCAGAGATTCCTGCCTCAAAGCCTTAGCAGCTCGAGCAGCGTCCCTGCTGCTGACGGTCTGCACTCGCTGCTGAGGAGGACTGGGCTGTCTCTCTGACTCCTCTCGGGTAGTTCTGTCCATTAACCATGTAAATCGAAAGCGAGGGCAGAGTGTGAGGAATTTGTAGAAGTCAAGCCACTTTATTTTAATTCGGCTAAAATTTAAATTTCCGGAGTGAAAAGGCGGTGGATTTATTCATTCCACGATGAAAATGAACATTTTATGTTAATCCTCAAATCTTCAAGTCCACCATTCAAATATCTTTTATGTGTTTCCTGTGTTGTTCTCTGCCTCTTATGCAATGGGGGCCCTAACGATGCTTCACCCTCACTGAGTGGAGAACCTCGAAACACAGGCTTTTTCTTAATCCAGGCGATACCAGTATAAGATGCCAGGGATCAACAAAATGAAAAGTACCAAGTCCCAGCAAGACATATAAATATGAACTATGTCATTGGTGACCACCTGGGGTTGGTCAGCAAAATAATCACCTAGCGATGATTTTCAAAATGCAGTATTGCTCCCCTCACCCCCCAAGATTCTGCTCTATTGTGTGTGGAGGCACAGGGCAGGAATTGGGGCAGAACAGACCATGCAAGTGACTCTCCAGGGGACCTGCATTTTGAAAGAAATCTCTGCTTTGATACTGTTTCCCACTCCAGTCTTTTCTTGCTGAAAAATACTGTTTAGAATAACCTTCCGCAAGCCAAGGCAACACGCGTCAGCCTGAACTGTACTTGCACTCATCATCGTAGCCCCGATCGCTCGGTCCGAGCATGCGCCGGGAATGTGTCACTCGTCTGACTTCCTGTTAGGTGGTTCGCGTGGCCTCGGCTGTGTAGTACTTCAGGACACAAGGGTTTCAGTGAGGGCTCTCATTCCACCATGCCGTCCATCTCAGGAGTAGGGGTGTCTCCACCTCCTGACGCTCCCTGTCGGAGACTGTGCCCAGCATGTTGCAGGTTAATGGGAGGTTTGCAGCGATGCCCTGAGGCAGACTGAGGCCGGGGAGGGGCAGCGGGGTCTTGGTGCAGACCCGTGCCCAGCCGTGCCCCAGCCAGCTGCCCCGAGCCCGTGATCTCGTCCCCTGCACCTTGCGATTCTAGCTCATGAACTTTGTGCTGTGTGCATTTATATGTAAATAATTAGCTGCTGTGTACTGAGCACCTGCTATTCCCATTACTTGAGAATTTTCTGGTCATGTGTGTATATATATATATATATATATATATATGTGTGTGTGTGTGTGTGTGTGTGTGTGTGTGTGTGTGTAATTATATTTATATGAGTGTCTGCTATTCGTGTCTTTGAATTAAGTAAAAATCGAATCTTACGAAGTAAGTGAAAGTGAACATATT
This sequence comes from Tadarida brasiliensis, assembly GCA_030848825.1. Lineage (NCBI taxonomy): Eukaryota > Metazoa > Chordata > Mammalia > Chiroptera > Molossidae > Tadarida > Tadarida brasiliensis. The sequence goes on along the minus strand of CM061278.1, from coordinate 24,722,856 downwards.
TGACTCTTTTCAATTTCAGTTCATCGACAGCCGTCTGGCGAAACTCAACGCGGGAAAGGGCTTCTGTGACGTCTTTGAAGAGGAGGTCACTGCCGGTGGCTTTTGTGGAGGTAAAGACAGCTTCCCGGGCGATTGTCCATTTCAAAATAGCAGTCATCTTGATTCATGCACTTGTGTCTCAGAGAAGCTCCTCCATTCACAGCTGTGTTCTCCTACACTTGTGATGTCTCAGAGACGTCTTTCGTCCTAGGAGAGCTGCGCCAGTTCCTTCCTTGGCCTATTTCGCACGGCGTTCCGAGGGTCTCGGGAATCGGGGACCCTCTGGGTAATCTCTTACAGAAACACCACAGAAATGCAGTCGTTTTTATCTTCCTGCCTTTCCTCCTGCACAGTCCTCTCGGCTAGGAAAGACCGGTGATGTCTACGACCAAGGGAGACTGAGACAGAAGTAGGAGATGGTACTATGATCCAAAAAGAAAGGTCTGAACGCCACACGGCTTCTAGATTGCTGCGTGTGCTTTCTAGAGGTCCCGCCTTCCTTGCTTTGCAGGGCGCTGCTGAGTTAGGGAAAGACTTTCTGGCTTTCCGTCCTCGGGCTAATGCTCACTGTGCCAAGCTCTCCTGAAAGCAATCCAAGGAGCCGTATTAGTTTGTATGTGTGCAGCCTCAGTGACATGCTATCTCACTGTATTTACTGGAAGTAACCGAAATGTAAATATGCAAACCATGTCACAATTGTGCAGGCAGCCAGTGACTCCTAAGCCACCTGACACTTTGTGTATGATCGCCCCGTCCACAGCCCTGAGGCTGGCGGGAAAGTCCTTGAATCGTCCTGTTCGGCAGCCAGCATTTGCTGAGTGTGTATTACGTACAAGGCACTGTTGAAGAGAAGGGGGAACGAGACCCAAAAATCCCTTCCTCCCTCATGTGTTCATTTCCCCCTGGTGTAATAGTCATTTTCCACTATCTGTGGGTTGAATTTGGGGGAGGGGGGAATGCTTGAGTCTGTGCGTGAATAAACAGTTACTAGAATTGAGAAGTAAAATGGGAAAAGACAAAGAGTACTCGTCTACAGATGTCCCCAAATTTAATTTTATTCTTAGATGAGATTTGTTTTTGCACCATGGCAACATAAAAGGCATTGAGGTAATCCGATCACGAGAAGACGGACCAGGAGCAGACCTGGACCTGGGCCTGGTGTGGTGTTTCACTGAAGGAGCTGAGTTTGGGGCAGAAACTTACTTGACTCGACTCAGCAGGTGCCATGGACTCAGCCGGCTCCCTGCTTTCCTCAGCTCACGGGAGAAATTGAGCTTCAATGGAACTTTTGTGTTAAAATAAGACTTTTTTCACTTTTCACCTCAGACAAGCAAAATGTTGTCAGCTCATGGACAAATTGCTCGAGGCATCGACTGGGTATTTACATAACCGCTGTCTCATTATCTTTATGACCCGTGGGGCTGGGATCTTCTGTGGAATTGGAGATGACATTTCTGACAGTAATAGGCTGGAACTATGACCCTTTTATGTGGGTAACTTCTGTCCTAACCATTGGTCCAAGTTCCTCGGTGACAGAGGGAGGGAGGTGGCTTTTCCAGAGGGAGGGGCGGCCACTACATTTTTCACTGTAGGTCTTCAGGTTTCGGGAAGGAGGGGAGAAGGCTGCTCCCCTGTCAGCGTCTGACGTCGAGACGACATTTTCTGTCCAACTGAATGCCAACCACTCTGTTGCTCTCTCTTAAAATGAAAAAGGTTCTGAATTCTTATCCTACTTTTGGGCAAGCAATCCTATGGAAAAGGAAAGCAGAGTTCAACCAGGATTCATTTCTGTAGACGCCGCCAGAAAGGACATTAAAAAATCATGCCTGGCTGTCAGGGGTTATTTTTAACGTTATTATATTCCAGGCGATTTTCTTAGACATAGATTATTCTTAGGAGAAAATAAAGCAGAATGCATTAGTGTTTGAAATAAAAAGATGAATAATTGAATAAAAATCGGTGATGGACTTGTCCATGAGGAGAGGTCTATACAGTTCCAAAAGTCGTTTCCGAGGTCAGCGCCTGACATTTGTCACCCGGATGCCGAGGGTGAGAAAGGTGTCATCCTGCCAGTCGGTGTCGCACAGACGTCAGCCGTCACAACGCCGTTCCTCCCGGTTACAGCGCTGGTTGTGATAACCGTGCGTGTTTCTTGAATATTAATACGGGGAAGAAGCTCTTATGAGAGCTTTACAGATGCTATCTCATTTCATCCTCACGGCGCCCTGGGAGGGACTTTGATTGTCGTCCTTCTTCCAGGGCGCTCACCCATCATTCGCTCAGGGTCACCCGGCCGGTAGCGCTGGCGTCTGAGCCGCCGTGTCTGCTTCGCCTCAAGCGCTTGCCGTAGTAACTGTGACATATAGCTTTCCTGGATGAGAGACCTTCTTCCTTAGAAGACGTTCAGTAGTAGACGAGAGCAGCGGCCAAGCCTTCTCCACTCTGACCGGAGGAAAGTCAAATTCCTGTCTCTCTCGAATGGCTGTTGAAATCTAAAAAAAAAAAGAAAAAAAATCACAGAAAGTTCACTCTGGGAGAAATCACCATTCACTAGTGTGGAAGAAAAAAAAAAAAATGAGGTCCCTTCCAGGAGTGGGGAACCTTTTTCCTGCCCAGGGCCACTTGGATGTTTGTAACATCATTCTCGGGCCACACCCAATGATCAGCTTGAAAACGAGCCTGCTCTGTTTGGTCAGGCTGATTTGGTGAGGCTGTGATGCCAGCTGGTACTGATTTCCAGGGCCTTCTACGGCCCGAGGGTTGGACGGTCCCCACCGCTGCCCGAGTTTAAGCAAAAATAGACATATCCCCATTTCCTGTGTCCTGGAGGGTACACGCTGCTGTGTTTGTTGCGAATATCCTTGGTGATGACGGAATGAACACGATCGTGCTGAAGCTTAATAATCGGTCTGGCTCTGAGGACAGATGTCTCCTGCAGGGGATCACAGCTGGAACACCTACATTCACCCTGAATCTAGAACTCAGCAATGCCACGAATGTGCACAGCTTTTCCCAAACTCTTTCCTGCCCCGAGTCCCCGGGGTCAGGACTGATCAGGAATTCCGTGTTGCTCCTGATTCCCTCGGAGAGCATCTACTCGTCAGTGTGCAGAGGGAAGGAAACCCGCAGAGGCTGGCCAAGGTCATAGACGAGAGGATGCGGTACAAACCCTGGGCTGTGGAAAAGCAGCGAGAGCCCGGCTGGTGCAGATCAGTGGATGGAGCGTGGTCCCATGGACTGAGAGGTCCCGGTTCGATTCCTGGTCAGGGCACACGCCTGGATTGCAGGCTCGATCCCCAGCAGGGGGCGTGCAGGAGGCGGCCAATCGATGTTTCTCTCTCATCAATGTTTCTATCTCTCTCTCTCTAAAAAAATCAGTAACAATATATTTTTAAAAAAGCAGTGAGGGGATATTGAGTCATTAAGAACTTTTTTTCTATAATTTTTTTTAAATTTAAAATAAAACTGGGTCTTAAGCCCACTTGCAGCGACCCAGAGTTCAGAGAGGAGGCGCGCTCTCAGATTGCCGGCCTCCAGCAGCGTGTGGGACTCTCCACGGAAGCCGTCTGTTCCTTCCCCAGTTTTCTGATCCCAGTTTTCTGTTCCTTCCCCAGTTTTCTGTTCCTTCCCCCGTCTTGTATTTATTTAATTCTGTTTCTTTTTTTACTGACTAAGGTAGCAAAGAAGTTTGAAGGGGTGGTAGGTAAACATCAGTTTCAGTGTCATTTTTTTGGCCTCGCTGAGCAATTTAGACCAATTTACATTTTGGGGGATAAGTAACTACAAATTACTGGAATTTAAACAAACACATTTTGAAGATAAAGTCTTGGCGCAAACGAGAGAGATACTTTGTCTCCGAGTGTGAGAAAATCGCTTGTTTGTTTAACACGAACAATGTTAAGAATTTTCTCCATAATGCTTATTATTCCTATGATCCTGTTACTTTAACAGAATGTCTCAGCAATTTTTTTTTTTCTTTTTTCTTTTTGGCATTCAGATTCATTTTGAAGAAGAAAAACAGCCTTTAAAAAAAAACATTTTCAAAGAATAATGTGCTTGTCTCATAAATTTTGTGCAAATAGGAGCCTTCAATCTGAAAAGCACTAAATTTAAACAGACCAGTATCCTTTAAACGTGTTTTTTTTAAAAATAGTAATCTACCTAAATTATACCACATGTCTTCCTGTCACCTTAAGCAGTTGTTCGCCCTGGACCAATGAACCCCAGATTCTTATTGGTGATTCTCACCCCCACTGAGCCCCTTTTTCTTCGGTAAATTGCTTTCAAGTGGTACAGAGGAACTCTCTCTTTACCTTAAGTTTTATCCGACTTTATTTAGCAGTCTTCAGAGGGAGTATTTCAGAGTTGGAAGGACTAACGAGCCCCAAATGGAAATACCGAGATTTCTTATCTTCGTGAACTTGGGCAAATAAGGGGTCACCTCAGAACCTCAGTTTCCTCATTTGACAGGGTGTTGATAATAATAACTAACGCTTAGGGTGGGTAGCCACCAGGTTGAGGGCCTGTCCCAAGTCACGTAGTTCTCAAGGACAGAGTGAACCTGACCTCTCCCATCTGCTGACCCCAAAGCCACGTCCGTCTCCCTGGACAACGCCGACCTTGACTTGACCGATTTTAGGAGTTTCATGCTCTACCAACTGAGCTAGCCGGGCGTTGACTTGACCGATTTTAGAGTCGAAAAATACAACTCAAATACTGTAGTGTAGGTAAAAAAAAAAATTTTGAGAACTAAGTCAGTTGAGATAGAACATCACTTTAGGTGAGTTGTGTGGGTGCTGCTATCAGCTTATTGACGAAATGCTCATGTGTGCAGCTGGGTAGGTGATCCCCGGGTTGTTAGAGCTGGGTTCATCAGCTTCGGAGCTTTCCATTAGCCGGGACGCCCGGAAACCCACAAGCCACACTCGCTGCACCTGTCCTTGGGTGACACCTTTTCCATTTGCATTTCCAACTAGAGAATATTTCAAACGCAGTTGAATCGCATTGAAATCAAATTTGCTAGCGAGTAATGTTAATATCGCACATCCACAGAAAGTTCGTTTTGTTCTGAAAGTTCTTTGTGTTTCTGAATTTCCTTCTAGTTTTCTACCCCACCCCACCCCCATTCACTTGGAATATTGTCTTAAAATGAGCCTAATTGCGTAAAAGGGGAAAAAGAGACATAAAACATTGAAAAATCAGTTTAGAGGACACGGGAATTTTGTCTTTCAAAAGAGAGGTGGTATTTTCCCTTCTGAAGATACTGTTTAAAATGAAAGATAATAGAATAACATGTTAGCTTCATGTGTGAGTAATTACTGTGTTCCTAAGAATTAGAGCAATTTATTAGTTCTTATAATGTTACATTGCTTCTTTCACAACATTGCAGGAAATTAAAATTTTCTTACTACATTCCTGGAAATACTAGTTCTTGATACATTTTGGTTTATGAATTTATTTTTTGATCCAATGTTCCTGACATCTTATTTTTACATATTCCAGGGAGCCCGAGGTCATATCAGCAGTGGGTACACACAGTCAAGGTAATCATAACCTTTTACAGTTTCCTTTTTTCACTCTTCTATGGCTTATGTGCACTAAACGTGTGCTGTTTATTAGTCATATTTTAAGTGTTGGTAGATTTTCTGGCATGTAAAAATTTTGTTTTATGCTTATAGTTTGCTGGTATTTATGAATATGATGTTAGATGCAAAGCTTGTGTCCAGAGATAAATGGCTTGTTCTGAAAAGCAAGACCTCACTGCCACCTTGCATTAATAGTCCGAAGCTAGGAATTCGGTGCGATAGTGAGATTTGACGGGAGTTTTATAATTTCTGGTACTGTTTTTGTTAATATGATTGTTTAAACATAAAACTCTCTTCCACAAATTGAGACGTTATCACTCAACAATAAAACAATTGATAAACAGTATTTCTTTTTTATGAAGCGTTAAATATATACCCCTTACTGGTCGTATTGCCAAGGTCTGCCTAAACTGCAAAGATGAGATGATTTGTAGATGATGTAGTACACCAACTAAAAAAGTATAGAATGTTTACATTTTGTGTGCACTTATTATAGTGTATGAAAGCCTGAAAACACTGAACGTGAAATAGTTTTTGTAGATCTTTGTTGAACTGGTGCCGAAAGCTCTATTTCTACACTACGAGTAACGCTTTGTTTTCCAGGCAATCTGGCCCCAAACCCTTGCAAATCAGTGTCTGCTTTTCCTTTGCAGAAAGGAGGTGCCCTGTTCAACTCAGCGGTGACCAAAGCAACTCCCGCCATGCGGACAGCATATAAATTTGTGAGTGCTCGTTTGATATTTACAAATTCTATTGATACAATTTTACAGCGTTTTCCTAGCTCGTAGATGTGGACGTCTAGAATACGTTCTCTTTTCCTTTTAAGTAAGATTTTTAAATATTAGAGTTAATATTGACCAAAACGAATTCGAGTGCTATATAATTGTATCATTGTATAAAGAGGATATTTTATTTATGTCATCTAAAAATCGTTCCTCATTTTACTTCAAAGCTATCAGCCAAATTGCGTGCTCAGATTGAAATACTCTTCAATGAAATGCCCCTTTTTTAAGATTTGATTCTTTCATTTAACAACGTATCTGAAGTTCTCATTGTGTACTTGGGGTTCAGTAGAAAAAAAATAGAACACTGTGGCAAGATCTCTTCCCTCAAAGATGCTTTAACTCCATAGTGAAAACTCTTCACTGATTCTCCCTGGCTTCTAGTACACCCTAATAACAAACCCCAGCAACAGCAATAAATAAGTAGTTAACAAAGTAAAATCTCTTTAATACAATAACTAAGACCCTTCCAGACACAGCCCTTCCTATTTCCTGTTCATTTCCCCCAGTTCATCCTCTAAAACTTAGTTAAGCATTCGTTCCCCTGGAAAAAAATGGTCCCAACCCCACACAAAGAGGGTTTACAGACCTTCTGTGTCCCATGGGCCCTGTGGACGAGCCTGTGTTTCGGGCCGTTTGGTCTGGTACATCTTTATCTCTGGAATTAGCCTCGGAGCTTCTTGAGGGAGGAGCTAGCCAATTGGTATCGAAGTGCTTTTACATTCCATGGGACATGGAGAGTCTCTATTTCTGAAAACATCCAGGGCGGCAGTTTTGATCTAATGAGAATTTATCTTCAAATGTTTTCTCAGTCAATGAATTGATGTGATTGACTTAATAATGAGATAATATATTTTAATAAGTTTAGAGCTTATACTTTTTACTTGACTTACAATGTGATATATATGTGATATATATATCACATATATATGTGATATATATCACATATATATCTATATCTATATATAGATATATATAGAGAGAGATATATATAGAGAGATATATATAGAGAGAGATATAGAGAGATATATATATATAGAGAGAGATATATCTATCTCTCTATATATATATCTATATATCTCTCTCTATATATATATAGATAGATAGATAGATAGGTAGATAGATAAATAGATAGATATATCTCCACCATTTCTGTTACTGATGACCGCCAGATAGGAGGGGTGGGGGGAGTGAGTGAAAAAGGTGAAGGGATTAAGAAGTACAAATCACCAGTTATAAAAATGGTCATAGAGATATCAAGTACAGCATAGGGAATGTAATCAATATTATAATAACTGCATGGTGCCAGATGGGTACTAGACCTACTAGGGGGAATCACTTCGCAAGGTGTACAAATGTCTAAACACAGTGTTGTACACTTGAAACTAATACGATATTGTATGTCAACTGTCATTGGAAAATAAATTTGAAAAATAGGAACAAGTAAAATAACTAGGAACATTTTTTTGTTGTAATTACTCATTTTTACCTGATGGGTGTGTAGGAATTAATATAGGACCTTTTTAACAGATTCAGTGGTTTTGCCAGTAAAATAATGAATGTGAAAATCCTTTATTCTAAAGAACCATGGAAATATAATTTAGTGTTATCTGGCTTTTTAGGTTTTCTTCTGCTCTGTGTACTATGTTTGATTTTGCCTTATTTACGACAAAGAAGTAATTGCTGAAGACATTTCTTGAGCAGTTGCCACATGCCAGATACTTACTGGGTATGATGGATGTTGACAGTGTTGAGCAAAATTCAACCGAGTCAAGTTAGAGACCCAGTTGGCTTGTTTCAAACCGATCCCTGTATCAGGCGGCATCCCATCTAAGCAGACAGAAAGGATTTTCGGGAGCCGTGGGAAATGGAAGCGTTTTGTAGACCGAAGGGGACGGGGGAAGAAGGTAACAGATGACCTCATGTTTCTTTGGCGGCGAAGGGTCCCATCAGGTGATCCCCTCACGGCCGCTGACCGGTTTCAGGTTGACCGATACATGATGACATTCCTGGGAGAGGCTGAAACTACTCTTCAGGGAGGGATGCAGTGTCGGTTGTGACATGGGCCAGGTTCCTGACGGAACACAAGGATAGTCTAACCATCGTTCCATGACTTTGAATTTTTGCCTGAAAAGCTCTCCATGACATCTGTCACACTCACAAAAACGGTGTCCTCCTGTCCAGCAGTTGGCTGAAGCTGTGTCAAGTTGCTGTGTGTCTTCAAGTCCAGACGTGTGCCCAGACGTCCTGCTGCTGTGACACGCTTCCTTTCCTTCTCCCCAGAGTCGCAGTTTGAAATTAGGACGTTGGCGTTCGGCGCCTGGTTGACTCTGTCTCTTGATGTCGTGTAGGAGGCAAAATGGGATACATGTTAGCCTCTGTGTGATATTATTATGTCACTCGAGACTATGTTTCCACCAACGAATTTAGGTAGTATAATAGTAAGTGGTGGGGGGTCCCTGAAAATAGAGTTTTATAATTTGTTCTTTTTCTAAACAATGTGAGTAGTTAGCAGTTTTCAGCCAGCGAGCTCCTCCTCCGCGTGGTAACAGCGCTCGGAGCCTGACAGCGGTGTTGTTGTTTCTCAGGCGAAAAGCCACGCGAAGCTGGGGATAAAGGAAGTGAAGAACAAGCTCAAACACAAGGTACGCGCACCCTCCCCCCTCCCCACGCTGCCCTCCCGCATCCCACAGAGGCACCTGCGTGGCGACCGTTGAAGAGCGATGAGCTGCGAGTTCAGGACTGGGTTTTCATAGGCAGCCCTCTGGTCAGTCTGTGGGCACCCACGGAACGGTCTGTCACCGCTCCTGTGTTTTATCACGCCTACCGAGAGCTTCCAAGATGCTTTAGCAGGATGCGTGTTTGCATGAAGTTCATGGCCTCGACGTCACTATCGAAAGTCTTGCTTCAAGCTGATCATCTTTTTTAAAAAGATGGTGAAGCCACGAATGTCATCATTCGGTTTTATGGGCTCTTTCCAAGCGCAGGTTCTTAACGGACAGAAATGCGTGCTTGAGGGTGTGAATACGGATCTGTGAACATCGCACGGATGTGAATGTGTGTGTGTGTGTGTGGATATGTGTGTGTGCTTTGATTCCATATTACATCTTGGTAGATTTGATCAGTTATGTTTTGAAATTTTGCCTCTGGAGGAAAAAATACTGCTTAAAACTTTCACTGTGGTGATAGAGAGCAAATGACCTTCGTAAACATTATACTCAAATTGTTCAAAATAGAGATCATTTTGGAAATGCTTGGTTGTGTAATACAGAAAACTGCAGGGAGACCTGTTTTCTAAATAGGTTCTTTAAACTTTCGCCTGAAGTATTATTTTATTTACATCCGTATCAGATACTTGGTCGATAAATCAAAGAACTTCAGTAATCAAAGGAGAATTCTATTTTATTATTTTTTAATCCTCACCTGAGGATATTCTCCCATTGATTTTCAGATAGAAAGGAAGGGAAGGAGGGAGCGAGTGAGAGAGAGAAACATCGATGTGAGAGACACATTGACCGGTTGCCTCCTGCACGACCCTGACTGGGACCGGGGATCAAACCTGCAACCCAGGCACGTGCCCTTGCCCGGGAATCAAACCCAAAACCCTTTGGTTCGTGGGTGATGCTCTAACCCCTGAGAATTCAAAAATAATTACGTGTCTATTTCTTCCCAAGCAGGAAAACGAGGACGATTACGGGACCTGTTCTGGTTTTGTCCAGTACACCCCGGCCTACACTTCACAGGACGGCACGGGAGGAAGCCTGGAGACACGCAAGCTCACCCAGGTGGGTCGCTCACCCTAGCGTCTCCAAATGCTAACCTCCTCTCCTCCCAGCCGATGCTCTAGGAACAACTTTGCCCCATGGATGTTTTATCATATTATAAGAAAACCTGCAGAGTAGTCAAGGAGAGGAGTAGATGACCTCTGGGAGGCTGCAAGGACACGGGGGCAAAGGGTCCCCATATCCTGCTTTGTTATGTCCTCATGGAGCCCAGCCCAGTGAGGGGGGACCATTCGACCGGCCGTCACCACAGTGCGAAGAGGTCAGGTTGACAAAGATAAACCGAAACTCGCATGTGGGACTTGGGCCATTGAAATCATCTGTAGGAAGTAGAATACGAAGGGATCAATATCTCTCTTTTTCTCAAGTTAGGTATTTTACTTGCTGTGAGTGTGTAAAGCCTCCACTTAGATGCTGATGCTACTTAAAAGCGTGTGCAGACGACGGACAGTGCGCACACTCGGGGCCACGCGTGCCAGGCTGTGCATCCGCAGTGCGTGTCCGGAGGTGTGTCCACGGAGCAGAATCCGTGGACGCCAAATCATGTCGTCAGTGGCCGAAGGAAAGTAGCTTTTCCAGCGAATTCTTGGCTGGGTTCTAGTTCCCGGATGATAGACGCTTGGTGTGTTACAGCCACCCAAGTTGACACACAGAGCGGTCACATGGCTTCCCTGAGTGTCCTCAGTGGCCGAGAGCCCACCCGTGCGCTCAGCTAGCACCCCGGAGGCGGCCACGTGCAGGATCTGCGGAGGGCTGGCCCTCGCGTCCTGCCCTGTGCCTCCAGGGACGGGGAGGGCCAGCAAGCTGCACGGAACCTCAGCCTTTGCAAAGAGAACCCACTCACTCAACTGTCTACCACCTGCTCTGCCCGGGTGCTGGGCCAGGCAGTCCAGGGAAACGAAACATCTGTGCGCTCATGGGACCACCTTTACGGCACACCGAGTGCCAGCCCTATGGTTGACCCCTGTTACGAAGCTTACATTTCCCCGCGTTCCTACGGCGTCGGTGCAGCACATTGGGAGGGGGGCAAACGGTCCGACCTGACGTAGGCCTTCCCGCAAATAATTATCCCGCAGGTGTGGAGCCTGTGCTGGCCGCCGCGGTCAGCTGGAACGCGTTCATTCGCTTGTAAACCACGGATGGTTTTGCGATCGATGTCTCCGTTCTCCTTCCACCACCCGTTCGTTCAGTCCTGTCCGTCTCAAGCTTTAACATCTTAAAAAGCGTTTGCAGAAGGTTGACAGCCTTATCAGAGCATTTAGTTGTACTGACCGTGGGCAACAGAGTTTCATGCGAAGGAAAGTGTTCTCTGGCCCGTCTCTGCAAGTGTAATGATACGGGTCTGAGCACACTGAGATGGCCAATGAGCTGTGGGCATTGCTAGGAACGGGTAGAGGCGGTTAAAGGCAGAAGGTAGGCATCAGCAAATACGCCGGAAGCTCTAATGTCTATTCATTTATAGTCTACCTTTTCCCGAAAGTAAACAGACATCTGAAAAGACTCGGAGAATAGGAGGTTAAAGTTCATTTCAGTTAGACAGGCAGAAGGAAGGTCAGTGTGGTGACGAGCTGAGGCCCAGTCCTTTGATTAGCAGCCTCAAGGCAGAGGGAAGCTCACTACCGTGATTCCCGATGCCCGGGATTGAAAAGGGGTGGTTTGGGGGTGCACAGCCATGGCAGGAATGGGGTGGAGACTGGGGGTCCACAGAAAGGTCCGTGTCCCCAGAGCTGACACCTGGCGGAGGTGCCTGGTCGAGGCAAAGCTCACTTCAGGAGACAGAAAGCCGGTGTTCTCGCCGTGGTCCCTTCTCTACTGTTTGAAATGCCCAGGCTCGTTAATACCTCTCCCAAAGCCTGCTTGGTCTCCTTCCCACGGCAGTTGAGCTGCTTTGACAAAACCAAAAAGGCCACCAGCGGAAATGCACTTGGAACACACTTTTCTGTGCCCACGGGAGGGCTCGTGAGTTAGAAGAGCGGCTTTTCGTCCTCCGTCCTGCAACCGGCCGCTCAGTGGGGACCCTGCCGGGCCCAGCTCCCGGCCCAGGCCGGTGACCGGGTTCCCGTAAAACACTGGCCATGTAGCAGTCACTTACCTAAATGCGAGATTGTCTAGGGACCTGTGGGATTTGGTAATCCAGATAATTTTTGACGTTCTTACAACTAGTTCCCAAACCTAGATTTTTTAATAGAATGGAAATAATCCCGGAGTTCACTCGAGCGGCCTCGGAAAACAGGCAGAGGGGCTGCTCCTCGAGGACCAGCGGGCTGTCTGTCTGTGTCCGTTGCAGGGTTAAGGGTCCCGAGTGACCCGCGCCGAGGGGGAACTATTATCCCCATTTTTCAGATTTCGCCACAGGGAAGCAGAGGGATTCCGAAATGTGCCCGAGTTTCCGCAGGTAATGAATGGAGCAGTCGGGAGGGAACCGAGGACGGACTGACCTGGGACTGAGGTGCCGCCGCTCCCTGTCCGGCCTTTGCAATGGGAGGAGTCGGGAGGGGCAGTTAAAGACGGGTGTGGAGTGCAGAGCCAGACACTTGGCATTGAGCACAACACAGCATCCCTGAGCCTTACTTTCTGCATGTGGCGATAATACCTGTCATTTCCTAGGATGCCCCAGGCACCATCGTCATGTGTAGGAAGTGCGGCCACAGAGTAGACGCTCAGTGATCGGCAGCTGTCTGTGCGTAGACTCGTGTCTTAGCTTCTGGTCTCATACAGCCATGCATCGTCTCGCTGTCCTCTCCCGGTGGCTACTGCCCAGAGTCACAGCGGTCCCCCAGTCACTGAAGTCATGGGGACCCCGGAATTGTCTGTTTCCAGTTAAGTAGGGATGACTCTAAGATCCCAGTTTATGATTTGAAAAGAAATAGATGGGTCTTGCACTCAGAAACATCTGGATGGATAAGACCTCGAGTCTGTCATTTTATTGTCAATAAAATGATCGAAATAAAGGATGTGGACTCGGCTCTCTCCGCTGCTCACTCGCTGGCCTGTCCACCGGGAGACCCGGACCTCGGCTTCATCAAGACCTTCCCATTCTCAGTTTCCAGCTGCACTTGAGTCAATGAGACACTTTCTTTCCATCTGTTTTTCAAAAGATGTAAATGAGATCGCAGCCATTTACACTCTGAGAATGTGTGGGAAAGGGGAAAGCGCGCGTTTGGAAGCTGAGTCCGTGGACAGGAGCAGACCTCCGTGTTCCATGTTGCTCTAGCCCGTGTTCCCTGGCTTCACGTGTCTCTGGAATCGACTGTGACTCCTGCTCCCCAACAAACCGTACCTCGTGTGTGGGTCTGCTAATTAGCATGGTTATTTCCCGTTTTGTTGATGAGGCTTAAATAAATGTCAAGGGTGCAGCCAGGAAGAGCTCCCAATTAGGCTTCCCATTTGTAAAACCCAGCCCTTCCCTCTGTGGCACGGATGTGACGGTGAGCCACAGCGCCGGCCTAACAGGGCTCCAGGGACCGGGTCCTCGGGTGTGGTTGGAAGCACGGCCACCGGGGCCCCGTGAGACTACTGAGCAGTTTCCATCTCAACTGCAGCCTCACCATCTCTCATCAATTTTATTTCAGGACGAAAAATACGTAGGCTGAGTGAACAGTGTTTAGGCTAAGACTGTTCTACAATGACGTTTTAGAATATTTTACCTGTAGAAATGTTCTGGTGTTTTCTAAGGATGAGGAATTCCCTTAAATAACAATGTTGCATTTGTATACTCTAAGATACTGTTTCATTTTTAACCTTATCGCCCATTCTTATTCTAGTAATGTGTGCGTGCTTGTGGGTCTGCGTCTCACACACACACACACACACACACACCCCTCCCCCAACTGGAGGCAGGAGCTGAGCTGTAGTCCCATCAACATTAACAGATGGATGGCCCTAAGCAAGCAAAACACCGCACCGGCCGCTGGAAGTGAAGGGCTGGGCTCTCTGTTGCTAAGCCCTAGTGAAACCCTGCCACACACCCCCTTAACTGCTTCATGTCCGGGCCAGATAGCCCAGCGCGCAGACGGATTTCACCCTCTCCCGTTAATCATGTCAGAGCTGCATAGAAAATGTGAATGGAAGGCGATGCTCCCCATTGGTGAGGTGACACAAAGCTGCGTCCCTGTTGGTAAATATCCCACACGTGGAAGGCAGTCAAAACTTTCACGCAAATACCGTGTTTACAAACAGAACTCTGTGTAATAGTCATCTTTTCTACTCATAACACCAAGCACTCTTACACTCAGGGTCATTTGTTCGGTTTTTAAGTGCATTTCCATAGAGACTCGTGATCTGAGATAGGACAAGTTCTCTCCTGAATGTATAAAGAAGGGAGGTGTATAAAATATCATCTAGGCGATGGTCCACTTTGTACCCGTTACACAAGGTGTTAGGCTCACTTCAAAGGAAGCCTGGCTGTCTTTTTGAGTCTGTATGTATTTATTGGTTTATAAATCATCCTAATGGATTGGTGGGACACGGGGAACGGCAGCACGCTGATTCTGTAACTGATGAGCACTGGAATTTCACCTTTCGGGAATGTACTTAGAAGTCAGACGTGCCTTTTCCGGCGTGTGAACTTGGAAAGCCGGCATTTCAAAGCCGCCTTCTGGTCCAGTGAGGACCCACAAGAAATCCCAGGGTGTAAGCCTGTTTTCTAAAAAATACAAGCAATTAGGCGGCTTACCTTTTGCCGATAACGAATCTCGTATTTTAAAACGCTACAGATGAAATTTGCTTTCTGTGAAATGTATAAGGAAAGACAAACACAGTCTCGAAATGGTCTGCCTCCCAAGCATAGCAAGCAGTGACCTGTTCACACCTCGCAGGGTGTGGATTACAGGAGCGTGTTCGGGACACACTGCTCTTCACCGGAGTTCAGTGGGTGCTGGGAAGAAAATGAATGTAATTAAAGATAGCGGTTCTTGCTCGGGTGACATAATAGATTTCTGAAAATGGCCAAGACGGTCCATTGAATAGCTTGGCTTTGTCAGTCAAGAAAGAAATGGCATATTCATTGGTCTGCAGAGGGAACCAGCCAGCCCCTCTCCCAACCAAGGAAAGTGACTGTAAATCACCCTGAAAAAGAGAAAGATCATCCTGACCTGGGGGGAGGGGGTTGTGTGAAGGAAGGAGGAGGCCTAGGTAATTGGAAAGAATACTTAATATACATTTTGCAAAATAATAAAAATAAGTTTAACCAAATCATGATAAGCAAAAAAACCCATTAAAAAATTTTTTTTAACACTTTGTTTAATTTGGCTCAGTATTGAGAATACTTTTATTATAATCAAGCTAACGTGTTGAATTAAAGTGATAAGGAGACATATTAGAAAGTTTTATATGATACCAGAAATTTTGAAATGTTTTAAGTGACTATGTTTCCATTTAAAGATGCCCACGAAAAATACTGCCTAAATGAAAACACGTTTCCGCAGTCTCTGTCCCAGTCACTCTTTCCCAAAGCAAATATTTAGTCCAATTTATACTAATGTCACTATTTTTTAAAATTGATCTTTTAAGCCCAGTTTGAAAAATATGGGTACTATATCAGTCATTTTAAAAGAGGTTATTTTTTCCTGTTTTTTTTTTCTTTGTGTGAAATAATATTAATTTCCACCATGTCAAATACAATTATAGTTCAATTTGTGCCCCAATCACCCTGCCCCACAATTCAGTTATGGATTACAAGGCTGCCCTCTAGTGGGCACTATGTAACACTTTCTTTCCTTGAAAGAAGATGGATACACAAGACAAATTCATCTTTATATAAAATTCACCTTTCAGAGTAGTCTTTTTAGAAACACAAAAGAGTACACATAGAGGCATTTATATTGTCACAAATGTGTCCAAGAACATTATTCTTTCGAAGAAATAATTCAAGACCAACCCCTCTTTTCAGTAACTGGCCAGGACTTCAATTTTAAAATGTTTGGCTCAGCTGACTGATATCCAGCATGTTAAAAAGACGTAATGGAAGATAGTCTCACTTACGTGAACATGTTCAGTCTGTACTGTGAGATATTTTTAGGTTGAAATGTGACTTTTCAGTGTTATAATTTTACTCTTCAAATTTATGGCCACAAACGGCCATTTATATGACAAAATCTCTGAATGAAAACAAGGGTGCTCAGTTTTTCCATTTAGGAAACAGAATGGGTCTCGCCATTCTAGACTTTACATCAGTGACCGCATCGCCCATGTTTCTCCTCACTATTTTCTGCTCTATTTACCCTTGTGAGCATTTCCCCTGTTACCTCTTTAATTATTTTAGGGGCTTTTGGTGAAATTAAAAACAGGTCTCTCTTCCGAAAGGATCCAATTTTTATAGACACATTTTTATTTTTCTCCCGGGCATCCTGGGATACAGAAAGGATGTGTGTGTGTGTGTGTGTGTGTGTGTGTGTTTTGTGTACGGAACTGCTTTTAAGTTTGGCCAGAGAGCAGTGTTCGTGCTGATGAGAAGAAAAGACAGTCTTCCCTTGGCAGGGGTCTCCGCTGTGGTCTCTTCGTGTCCCTTAGGAGAGGGAAGTCACCAGGTGTGTGGTAGACGCTTTCTCTCACCTGAACTGCAGTGATCTCTCCTGTACATTGCTCTGCGTCCTGACACAGAACATCAGATATCAGAATAACAAGTAAACAGTTTAAGTCACTCATTTGTGGCTTTTTATCATTTGAGTATAATGCTGGTCTCTTCTCAGAAGTCTATTTCCTCGTGTTTTTTTGTAAGTGTCTTTCACATCGTAAGGCAACGCTTTTGAGGCCAAACTACAAACGTAATTTCTGTTAAGATTGTTGCTACATTCAGTGCAGAAACTAGTTAAGACCCACCCCCCACACACACACACATTTATGCTTATTATATATTGATGTAGTAATCTAAAAAATAAAATCCAGCTAAAATTGTTTTCCAATTTTAATCCTTAGTTATGTACCTTTTGCTAACATAGTATATTAGGTGATCGGAAAGATCTGATTCTGTTCATCAATGCTGACTTGCTGTCTGTCCCAGCTGGAAAAGTCGTCTTCACGTTAGTTAGTTAGTTAGTTAGTTAGTTAGTTAGTTAGAAACCAAATTCTGTTTTATTGAGAATACACGGACTTCCTGTGTGCTAAGAAATCTTCTTCGATGTTGACAGAGTGAAATCCTGTCAGCAAAAAAGTGAAATTACAAATAGTTTGCCATGTATCAAAAGACTACTTATTGATTTATTTTGCCGTGAGATTATTTTAATGGCCTTAACTTCTTGTATTTAGCTGAAAAGTTACTGCTGGAGCTTCGTCAAAATTTGCACTTTCACTTACTAAAGAAGAGAAACAATAATGAAACAGTGTATTTTAAATATTTGGAGTTAACAGTTACATTCACTGTCCTCAGAAGTTGTCTTGAAAGTATTAATGATTGCTCTGGCTGGTTTGGCTCACCGGTTGGAGCGTTGGCCTGCGGTCCAGAGAGACCCGGGTTCGGGTCCCGCTAAGGGCACGTACCTCGGTTGCAGTTTGTCCCCAGCCCTGGCTGGGGTCATGTGGGTAGCAACCAGTCGATGTGTCTCTCTCACATCAATGTTTCTCTCTCTTCCTCCCTCTCTCCCTCTCGCTCTATCTGAGGATGAAGGATAAAAAAAGAAAAAAGAAAGTGTTAATGAGGTCGTGGCCACGTGGCATGTAGCCACAGGTGCTGGCCCCTGTCAGCCCTTCCACGAGCCTGGGAACGGCTGGGGCGCTGTTACCACTGGACAGGTTTTTAGTTTCCGATCAACAATGGAGAAATAAATTCTAATTTCCGTGTTTCTAGGATGCTTTTATACCGTATTTTGCCAACTTAAACTTCCCAAAGGAAGTCGAAGCTATCCAAAGGAAACTTCCTAACAGGAATTAAAGGGCTCGGTAAAGGAGTCAGTTCTGATTTCAGCTGTTCTGTCTCTGAAATCTAATATGGGGATGGCTTTAGTCTGGTCCTAGAAGAGTCCCCAACTTAATATCAGTGAAAATCATCTTCCACGCATGCAGTCCGTGGTACCCGGTGGACCCCAGGGACGACACCATCATGGGGAGTGTAGCTCATGCAATTCGGCAAAAACCGCCTGGCTCTCTCCCGTGTGCTTGTTGGACGATTCCAAGGTCTCATGCCTCCCCCCAACACTACCGTGTGCTGGGTCTGCTTTCAAGGTCTCTTCCCTCCTCTACCTGATGCGGGACCATCACTGACAAACTCAGAACGACGTTCCTCCACTGGCCTTTGTGTTCACTCTCTCTGCTCCCTGACATCACCATCGTCGCTGAATAGAAGGGCCCCAGGTCCGGTTTAAACATCTCAGGCGTTGGAGCGTAACAGCCTGGTGCAGAGCACCCGCGGGGCCCCTCGCTTGGTCCTGAGCTCGAGCCACCCACCTGACCATGAAACGATCCTTCTCCCCATCCCCAGACAGTTCTTCCGGAGACCAGACTTGGTGTAGTGATAGAAGTTACTCTTCCAACACTAGACGTTTAATCAGTGGTATTCTCTAGTGTTTCTGTCTCATCAGCCACAACAACCACCTCCACAGAGACAGTGAATGCCGGCGAGGGCCGGGAGCAGGAAGAATTAGACCCCCGCCCGGCTGACAGTAACCCTCAGCCCTTGGATGTCCTCTTTGACCTTTTCCTTCTCTTCTCTTTACTGTTTCTCTCTTTGTGTTTCAGTTTGGATAGTTTCTTTTTTAAAAATTCGATACATGTATATATTGCCAAATGTTTACCGCAAGAAGGTTAGTTAACGCCAGTTTGGAGGATTTCTACGGAACTGTTTTAAAGTTCACCAGTTTTTTTTCTTTAGTCTGCTGATGAGCTCCTCAAGAGAATTCTCCATCTCTTATGTCATGTTTTTAAAAACATTTTTATCGCCCGGCTGGTGTGGCTCAGTGGTTGAGCATCGACCCATGCACCAAGAGGTCGCTGGTTCGGTTCCCGGTCAGGGCACATGCCCAGGTTGTGGGCCCGATTCCCAGGGGGGGGCATGCAGGAGGCGGCCCATCAATGCTCTCTCTCATCGATGTTTCTCTCTCTCCCTTCCTCTCTCTCTAAAATCCATAAAGAAAAAAACAAAACATTTTTATCATTCACCTTGATTCCTTTTGACAGGTCCCAGCTCTGCCATCGTGCCGTCATCCCATCTGTTTATGTATATCGTCCATCCTTTCGTTTATTTTTTTTCTCACCTTTTTGTGTCTGGAAGTTCTCGAATGCGGGACCCCATGTCTTTCTGTTCGTCTTTCACCCCCAGCTGCCAGCAGTCTCTGCACCCCTGAGCCTCCTGGGGGTCTCTCTCCATGTTTTTGCCCCTCCTCCAGCTCCCCCGACAGGTCTGTTGCTGGTTACTTGGTCCCCAGTCCTATGGTTTTCTGGGCTCTGGTCCAGCGTCAGGCTGGCAGGCCCTGTGCCCCTGTGCCTCGGGGGTGGGGCTTTCTCAGCATCCCACCCCCTTCCTCCTCATACCTGTGACTGGTGTGGGGCAGTTTGCAGGTTGCCTGCCCGCCCTCAGTGGTGGCAGGCCTGCTTGGTGTCAGTAGGATCCGTGCCTACGAGGGCTTCCTGCTCGTCCCCAGGGTGTAGAAACTTGCCTTCCGCACCTCCCCGTGGTTTGGGGATTGAGTGTGTTGACGGTCCGGCAGCAGCTGGAGGCTTGTGTTATTTATACATGAATGTCTTCAAAAGTGGAGCATCCTGTCTGTCCCCTGAGGCAGGCTGTCACCTCCTGCAGGCTGTCATCTCGTCCGCTCGTGCGTATTGTCCTCGGTGCCCGGTCCTGTTCCCGTCTGTCTCTGCAGCTCTGAGGCAGGGTTGCCCCGATGCAGCAAATGAAAGGATAGGGTTCGATCTGGAAAAGGGCTTGTGAGTCAAGCCCCCCTGGGCTTGGAGACGCCCCGCTATTCCACACCGACACGTTGACCCATCCTGGGTCTTTTGGACTGCTGAGGTTCCGTGGGTGTCTTCTTCCCGCTGGTGTACCAGTTGCCTGTTCCCTTGTGCTTTCCACGGAGGACAGCTCCTGCCCCTCTGCTCTGTGGCGGGCTGGTCACTGTGGAATTCAGTTTCCTTGGTTGCCTTACAACTCAGCTCTCCCATAGCTTCAAGAAAAGCTGTGGTTGTGTTTCTTAGACTCTGTAGTTTTTTGTCACTGTTGGATGGGAGTTGACATTCTTCTGCTGCTTCTTGAGTTCTACACGGAAGTGGAATCAGAAGCAATATGAATGAAAAGCTGTGATTCTCCATCTCGAGGCCCTGGTAAGACAGGAATGTACTTAAAATGGAACATGACCCTTCTAAGAGCCCACGTCAGGGACAGCGGTGGTGGAGAAAGTGAATGACGAGATCAGTGTGGACTGGGAGCATGGGCAGAGGGGTCTCGGGGGGTGTGGACCACGTCAGAGAAGTCTTCCCTGAGCTGGTCTCCCGCTCAGAAATGGCATCTTGATGCTTCTGTAGAACCTGGTTTCCTCACCTGTTAATACCAGCCCTTCATCAGCCGAACCCATCGGCCTCTGTCAGACACAGATCTTCTTCATCCTTCCGGTTACTCAGGTTGTCAGCCTCTCCAGGGAAGTGTGGTAATCTCTCGTCCCTTCACCTGCCTGGCACCTCGTCACGCTTGATCATTCTGTAACTACCCCCTGCTTTAAAGACGAGGTTAAAACTTGCCACTTTAAGAAAGTCTTTCTTAGCCCTGGCCGGTTTGGCTCAGTGGTTAGAGCATCGCCCATGGACCAAGGAGTCCCGGGTTCAATTCTGGCCACGGGCATGTACCTCGGTTGTGGTTCGTCCCCGCCCCGGTTGGAGTTGTGCAGGTGGCAACCAGTTGATGTCTCTCTCTCACATCGATGTTTCTCTCTCTCTCTCTCTCTCCTTCCCTCTCTCCCTCCAGCTCTATCTGAAGATCAATGTAAAAATATCCTCGAGTGAGGATCAAAAAGAAAAAAAAAAAGTCTTAGGTTAATTCTCAGACATTGATTTCTTTGGAGTGTCTGGGGACTTCTTATCTAATGTAATTGTAACGGAAGAGTCCTGGTCCGGGCGTTGGAACACCTGGGTTGGAGCCCCAGCCCAGTCCCAGCGGTCGAGCCTGCCCGAGACGCTTTTCCTCATTAAGCTGCTGGTTCCCTCATTAGTAAAAGAAGGAAAATGATCACCAACATTTGTTGTCAAGTAGGGATTCAATGAGATAAAACATCCTAACTCTGCTTCAGTTCCCACCTACAAAAATGATGACACTGTGCTTAAAAAAAAAAAAGTCTCTTTATTGTTTGAAGTACGACACGTGCGCTTTTAATGTTCTTTTCCGTTTGTGAACGGCAAGCGTTTTTAAGGTATTGCCATTACGATTCCATATAGTACAGTTTTTAAGTTTGTTCTCATATTATTTCATGCAGGTACGTTTGTTTTTTTGTTTTTTTTCTGGCCTCGCCCACAGATGCGTACGCTCAGGGGTTTGCTGTAGACTCGGGACCTCAGTCACTCCAACTCTGAAATGGGACAGCAGCAGACTGTACCTGCTTTCAGAAACTTCATCTAGTACAAGTCTTAATTTTATGAAGTCCAAAAAATTATAGTTGCCCATTCCTCTGCCTATAGCCTTTATTTTTATTTTTAAAAGTTTTTTTTTTTCTTTATTGATTTTAGAGAGAGTGGAAGGGAGAGGGAGGGAGAGATAGAAACATGGATGAGAGAGGACATCGATTGGCCGCCTCCTGCATGCCCCCCACTGGGGATCAGGCCCACAACCTGGGCATGTGCCCTGACCGGGAATCGAACCAGCGACCTCTTGGTGCACGGGTCGATGCTCAACCACTGAGCCACAGCGGCCTATTTTCTCCCCATCCCCCCACCCCCAACCCCCTTAGGAAGTTAAGTTTACCCAGCACTTTGCCTTGTTAGGGTCTCTCTGCCATCTAGTGGCAGAAACGGGAACTGCAGGAGTGGCGGCGTGTGCTCGGGCATCTCCCTGCGGGACTGTGGTGCGCTCCCCACTGTGAGAGGAAGGACAGGCTCACCTCGCTCTTTGCAGCTGAGCCCGACGCGAAGTTCGGTGGTTCCGTGACTGGGGCCTTCTGCCTCCGCCACCCTCTCTGTCCCTTTGCTTCTGGTTTTTCCTTTCCACGACGTGCTCCTTTCTCCGGTTCACCCGCCCGTTTCCTTGGTTTCATCCCACGCCCAGCGTGGGTGCCGCTTCTCCGCCAGCGAGCCCCTCTGGTGGATTTCACTCCCCTCCAGAACCTTTCTTTGACACTGATTTAGAATTTCTCACGGTCCCGGTCCCGTCCCTTGCGTCCAGAATTAGGTGAATTCTCCTATCTGTGAACCTTCCGTTTTACGTTTCCACGGGAGCTAAATTTTAGTTTAGAATCACCTGTGCTTAGAGCCCAGGAGAGTCTGTGTGAGAATGTGTGACACCCGGCCCCCCATCTCATTTTTAATCCTTTGCAGTGGTTCTCAACCTTCCTGGTGCCGCGACCCTTTAATACAGTTCCTCATGTTATGGTGACCCCCACCCATAAAATTATTTTCGTTGCTACTTCATAACTAATTTTGCTACTGTTATGTCTTAGGCGACCCCTGTGAAAGGGTCGTTCGACCCCCAAAGGGGTCGCGACCCACAGGTTGAGAACCGCTGGTATAGAGTGACGTAAAACACGGCTTATTTTGTTTTCTTACGATGGCTTGTGCATCCTGATTATGGAGAAAGGTGCACACCTTCCAAAATGCAGAAAAAAGCGTCCGTAACGGCAAAAGGCAAATAAGGACACAGGCGGTGAGAGGCAGGCTCACCTGTGCCGTCCACTCCTCCAAGTGTGCCTGTCCTTTAACAGTACTTTGAGAGAACACTTGTAGGGTGGTGGTGGTTTTTTCCCCTGGAAATCAACTTATATTTTTCTCTGTCTCACAGTTTTCAGCACGTGTCTGCTTGTGGCTGTGTCTCTCAGTCTGTTCCGGAAAACAGCACCTGCTCCCCAGAGTAACCCATGTGGGGATTGTCTTCGGTGCTTATTTCGGGGGGTGGTAGTCACTAATTCCGGACGAGAGTTTTGACGGACGCTCGGAAACTTTCTCAGTGTGTGCTCATGACTGCGGGCTTCTGTCCAGATCTGGAGTGGGATGACATTTTTCTCTGGATGCGCACAGTACGCACAGTTCTGTTTATTATCTCTATGGCTAGAAAGATAAAAAGGTCCGCATCCCTTCCCAAAGGCCGGCGTCCCTGGCATGAAAAGATGCATATATTTTATTTGTGTTGTGTGGATTGAGATTCTCTTTCTCTGCCGTAGCCACTGATAGTTCAGTTTCTGTCTGCTTTCGTGTGCGGCTGTCCAATGAGGCCGCGCCTGTGATTTATGAACCCAGAGGAAGAGGCGCTGTGATTGGCTCCCTGGCACCACCCCCGAGAACACACCATGTATTTCCTGCAGTCTCAGCGTATTTGCTACCAATTACCCAGGAGGACTTCTGTCTGCAGAGCTGTGGCCAGGTCTTTCTGCGTTGTACGTTCAGGGCACGGTGGACGCGATCCCTTATTTCCCCGAAAAGCTTCGCACCTGAGTCCTGGCCCCTCAGAAAGAGACACGCAGGCACCACCTGGGTTCACACAAGCTCGGAAGCCGGTGATGCTTTCGTTAAACAAGCCGGCGTTTTCCTCTCTCTCGAGTGTTGATCACATCACTTCCTAAGTCACGTGTTCCTGAAGCAGGGACCAGCTGACAGGGCGAGCGTGCCAATGTAGGTACATGCACAATCCTCCGATTTGATTTTGGGTTATTAGCTTGAGGTTGAGTAAGTGTTGAGATAAATAATCCCTGATTCCCTCCCCGAATTCCCCGCCCAGTGGGTCAAGTTACTGGGTCATACGTTGCATGCATGTTGCTTTTCAAAGTTTATCCGATCGTTTCTTTAAACGTTCCTTTCGACTCACTTTCCCACTAACGCCATCTGTGGTCCGTCCTCTCCCCAGGCACGCTCCAACAGGCCCCCTAAGAGCCTCGACAGCGCTCTGTACGAAGACGATGACGTGGACCGGATCAGCAAGTCAGTAATGGGTTTTGATGGGCCACAGAGCGCGTGGCTTAATGCGGGGGTTGTGGGTGACGCAGTCTGTTTCAGAGCGTGCGCCCTGGCGGAGGTCAGGTGTCACCCCTTGTGATGTGCCTCCCGGGAGGAAGCGTGCTCGTTGGCGTCTCGTGGGGGGTACATCCTGAGATGGGGAAGCAGGACGGACCTGGACTAGCTTGCTCTCGGGGGGCAGTGGTGCCTCTAGAGGGCCTGACACTGTGAAGGGGGAGTAGGAAGCCGCCCCAGGTAGCCCCCTGCCCTCCCCTGAGGGGGGCGAGTTCGTTTCTGGAGCAGTGGCAGGGTCCATGGAGACAAACGGAGCCGGAGGACGGGAGGGACTTCAGTGTCCGTGCTACCAGAAACGGAAGTTTAATGCAACGTGTTAACCATTCGTTTTATTGTAAAATGAGGGGATTAACAGTAGTGTCTGTTGGACTTCTTAACCACTTTAAGATACAAGGGGATGACAAGGAGACATTCCTTTCCTTTATGAAATATCTTTGTCTAGGTAAGGGACTAATCATTCTTTTAGAAAGCAAGTGAATCGATGCAAGGAAAACAGTATTAAAATACTGAATGTGAACTTGACAATAATCTGCATCCTGAGTGATGGGTCCACTGCTCCTCAAACAAGTGTCCCCAATTGGCCTGCGGGACATCCGGCTGTGCTTCCGGAGACCTTCCGTCCACCTGCTCCTAATGCAGACACCCCGAGTCCCCAGGGTTCGAACTGGTCTGCACAGCGCTCGGGAGAATGTGGCCACGGACCAGTGATCCATCCAGCCCCCCGTGGCCCCCTGAAACGGCGCTGTGACGGGGGAGGTGAGAGGGTGTTCAGGACACTCTTGTCTTCCCTCAGGTTGTCGTGTGAGGACGGTGAGGACGCCGCCGCCTATTCCTACGAGAGCGACGACTCGGTGGAGGCGAGAGGGAAGACTCTGTACCCGGGTGAAATGGACCTGCTGGGGGAGATCCTGGACACACTGAGCACGCACAGCTCCGACCAGGGGAAGCTGGCCGCGGCCCGGAGCCTGGACTTCTTCAGGTCCATGGACGACATCGAGTACAGGCCCACGGTGAGTGGCCGCCGGCCGTGGCGAGGCGAAGGCGTTCTTCCCGGGGCCGCACGAGGTGCTCTTAGTCTGTAGAAGTGTTTGACCTCTAACGGGGAAGTGTCGAAACTTCAAAAATAAGATAAAACGGAGTCATGAGGAAGTGTTTCTAGTACCAAAATTCCAGTTTTTTCCCCCCCCTCTTATTTACCCAATTCTGTAATGATTCTCATCCCTCGAATCCCTTCGGCAAGCAGTCACATTTTCTGACAACCTAATTTTATAGTTGCCTTTTCTTTTTAAATGTGAAATGTCCCCACCTTTTTGTCCCCCCCCCATATTTTTTTGATCTTAAACATTTTGTAGTAAATGCACTAATTATTTTTTCTTTATTGATTTTTAGAGAGAGAGAGAGGAAGGGAGAGAGAGATGGAAACATCAATGAGAGAGAACATCGATTGGCCGCCTCCTGCATGCCCCCCACTGGGGATCAGGCCCACAACCTGGGCATGTGCCCTGACCGGGAATCGAACCGGCGACCTCTTGGTGCATGGGTCGACGCTCAGCCACTGAGCCACACCAGCCGGGCTCTTTTCCTTCTTTTTTTTTTATTGCGGGGAGAACACTTGAGACCCACCCTCTCAGTCAACGTCAAGTCCGGCGTTGTCAACCAGAGTCACCTTGGATGTCACGCTACTGGCACTGTCCTCTCCCGTCTGCCAGTCTGACGGCTCCGTCCCACACCTGACGAGATCCCGCAGTACGCGTCCTCTGCACCCCTTAGTCCCCTCGTCCCAGGTGTGTCCCGTTGTCACCAATGGCAGCATGTCCCTCTTGTTAGGGCTGGATGGCGTTCCGCTGTGTTTATACGCCACCGTTTCCCTTTTAATTATTTTTTTTTAGCTCTTAAAACTAAAGTGCTATTTTCTTTTTTTGTTGAAAGTATTAGACATGTCCCCCCCTTTTCCCCACACGCCCCGGTTTCTTTCT
Source organism: Tadarida brasiliensis (assembly GCA_030848825.1). Taxonomy (NCBI): domain Eukaryota; kingdom Metazoa; phylum Chordata; class Mammalia; order Chiroptera; family Molossidae; genus Tadarida; species Tadarida brasiliensis. The sequence goes on along the minus strand of CM061278.1, from coordinate 24,696,562 downwards.
CCACTCGTCCGTCAGCGGGCTTTCAGGCTGTCTCCACGTCTTCACGACCGTGACTGTGCCCCCGCCGACCTGGGGGTGCAGCTGTGTCTTCCAGTTCGTGATTTCGTTCCCTCTGGATAAATGCCCAGTGGAATCGCGGGGTCCAAAAGCAGACCCGTGTTTAACCGTTTGAGGGACCCACCCCGAGTTCCGCAGTGGCGCCTCCGATGTCCATCCCCGCCAATAACGCAGAGGGGACTCCTCTCCATGCCCTCGCCTGATGTGTCCTCCAGTTTGAATTCCACTGGTGACGGGTGCGAGAACGTGGGAGCATACGCATCATTTTGTTCTTGTGCGTGAGGCCCCTGGAGGAGTGTAGGATGACCTGTCCGTGCTGTGTCTCCTCTGGACGGGACCTCCAGCTCCCAGCCTCGAAAGACAGGAATGCTCATTCCAGAACAGAGAGAAAGAATCGCTGAAGGGATGCCCTAAGTGTGTGAAAGGTTTTCTGAATCGGTTGTTTCCTCTTTCAGAACAAATCCAATGCCCCGAGTGAAGATAACCTGGCCCTCCTCTGCAGTGGGTCTGGGGACCAGGCCGACAGGTACCTCGGCCAAGATGACAGCGCCCTTCACGGGAAGCACCTCCCTCCGTCCCCCAGGAAGCGGGTCTCCTTGGGCGGGCTGACAGACTCTCTGTTCATCCTGAGAGAGGAGAGCAGCAAGAAACCCCTCAGCACGGCCCTCGGGCGCGGCCCTGTGGCGCTGGCCGAGCCAGCTTCCTCTCCGCACCTGGGTTCCCAGCTGCCTTCTCCTGGAGCTGCCCAGACTGGACAAGGAGCAACGGGAAAGAAGGAAACACTAAGCCAGGTGTCAGATGATCAGCTCATTCCCAGCCCCGGGCGGCGTCCGTCCACCTCAGTTCCTTGGGAGAAACACGGGAAAGAAGCCAAAGAGACTTCTGAAGATGTTGGGCCGCTCCACCAAGGGGCATCGCTATGTCCCGGGACCTCCCCCTTCCAACAAGACCTCCACGGGTCAGAAGGAGACACCCGTGGAAGCCCAGCCGCGGCCGGCCACCAGGAGCCAGGCTCTTGCATCCAAGCCGCTCTGGAGACACCCGAGGGCTCTGTGTCACTGACACAGTGAACAGTGGTGTGTAGGAATCACAGCTCTTGGTACTGTCTAGAAATTATTTCTCATGTGGAATGTCACTCGCTGACCTTGTGGGTATATATTACCCCCGGGTTGTTAAGTGTCAAGCTAATTCTTCTACTGTGTTCTCAAATCAGGTACTAGTGTGTGTGTGTGCGGAAAGTATCTATTGAACCTAGGGTGTCCCAGGATTGGTGCTGAATGCCGTTCGCGTATTTAAACCGAGTATGCATCTAGAGCCCTTGCACATGACCAGTGGCTACTATACTAGTCTGGCTGAGCATGAACTAACTGGTCAAGGTATCAAAACGTACCAGAACTACCCTTGAACTGCTGAGACTGTTGATCCACTAATTGCCTTAATCTTATGCCTATATTAAGCAAACGTGAATAATTTATGGGATGACTTGTAAATTCTCAAACATAAGTGTTAAGTGTTCTTCGGAGCAATAATGCCTTTTCTAGTCATTGAGTCAAGGGCACCCACCCCCACCCCCCCGTTAAAAAGCTCTCTTGTGGACACTGCAGCTGTGCTTTCCCAAAAGAAGTATACCGGTCTGCACGTTTCATGCTGAGATGCCTGGATGACATTGTGAAGTTAGGGACTCGTGTTTCCACGAGGGACACCCAGCCCGTCTCTCTGCGCCTTTGCTATGCTGGAGGCCGCCCCCGAGAGCCGAAGGGCACATACACTGTCCCGATAAAAAAGAAATGTTCTGATCTCTCTTTTCCCTTTAACAGATAATTATCTAAATTGTTTGTATCATCCCAAATTTATTTTCTGAAGTAACTGACTTTATATTTGAGAAGGGTTAGACTCGGAAGTAGTGAAGGAAGTTCTGAGTCCCCACACAGCCCACCATTTCCCTGTCCTGGCATCTCACGTTAGTATGGTCCGTTCATCGCAATTCCTGAGTCAGTATTGATGGTCCACGCTTCATTCAGATTGCCTCGGTTTCCCCTCTTTCCTTTCTCTGTTCCAGGCTCCCATCCAGGAGACCACACGGCATGTGGTTGTCACGTCTCCTTAGGTCCCTCGTGGCTGCGAGAGGTGCTCAGACCTGCCTTGTTTTTGGTGACCTTGACTGTTTTGGTGACCTTGACTGTTTTGGTGACCTTGACTGTTTTGGTGACCTTGACAGTTTTGGTGACCTTGATGATTTTGGTGACCTTGACAGTTTTTGTGACCTTGATGGTTTTGGTGACATTGATGGTTTTGACGACCTTGACAGTTTGGGTGACCTTGAACACTTTTGATGACCTTGACCGTTCTGGTGACCTTGACAGTTTTGGTGACCACCGGTCAGGTATATGGTAGGAGGCCCCTCTGTTGCCATTTGTCTGATAGTTTTCTCACAATTACACTGGGATTGTGGATTTGGGGGAGGAAGAGCCCAGAAGTGCCATTTTCATCACGTCACCCCGTGACGTGTGAATGTGGATGTTGACCTTGATCACCTGGCCGTTGGTCCCTGTGCAGTTCCTGTGTCCTCCCCTTTCCGCTGCCGTGTCCTCTGGAGGGGTTCCCTTCTCCACGGCAGAGGCTTTGCCTCTTCTCCCTCAGATTCGCTGTTAAGCTGGGAAATGCATCTGAGTCGGAATCACGTGTGGATTGTATCAGGAGAGGCTCGACTGACAGAGAAGGACCAGTGATGCTGTCTGTGGCTGACCGTGACTGGTCTGTCTGCTCCGTGAACTCTACATAGCCCATCATGATTATTTTTAACAACTGTCATTTTAGAAAAGGTATTTGAGAAACCATTCAAGAACCCCATCAGGACTCTACTGTAAAATATTTACTGGAAGAATTTAATTTTTAGTTTAAAAAAAAAAAAAAGAAAGATCTCGGAGGGATTCGTTGGAAACCTTGCTTAAAAACATTTATTCAGGGTTGTCTTCAAATAATTGAAAGAAAATGACCAAACATTTTCCTTTTTTAAACGACATTCCCAAAGCTAAATGGATGTGTTTTTATTTGGGACAATTATTCACTCATGTTTATAAAGGAAGACAAGCCTTGTTTTCCTCAAAAGAGTGGACTCTGGACATATTAAGGAGAAAAGTGTTTCTTATTTTTTCAAACACAAAAGTAATACTCAAGGTTCTTGCCAAATTTAGTTTTTATATACTCATTGCACAATTCCCTCTTGCTTTATTGAGGGGTAGAATAAAAGAAGGCCATTTATCAGAAGAGCTGCTTTAAGTGGGAAGGAGAAAAAGTCCATCTGGTTGTTGACTTGCTCGGCAAACACCCTCCGTAATTTTTAAAGAGAATGCAAAGCAGCCTTTTAATAGGAATGTTAGAATGAGGTGTTTTTCCTTCCGAGTTCATGGTCTGCAGATGCAGAGGCAAACTCTGGGATTGTAAACATCACGGCCTCAGAATGTCAGCTCTTCTCGTTCCTGCGATCACCTCCCAGGGCGTTTGACCGGAATCCCGTGTCGTTTCGGGGACACTCAGCCACTCACTAGTAACATGGCCATCGAGGTATTTCAAACGGGATCTGTGCCTTACTTAACACACAGCTGTTATATTCCACGTTAGAAGCAAAGGCGAAAACAAAAACTCTACGTGTTATTCTGGGGAAAAACCCAAGGGACTAGTAGCAAGTGCTAGTATTTGAAACCATTACAAGGTGGAGTATTTGAAGTCTGCCCCTAAACCAGACACCTGTGTTCTGGTGGATGGCGGGAGAATGAGGTGAAACTAAGGTGAGGTCAGCATTTTACAAAGTGTTATTTTCTACTAGGTCCATACTCTCTATTACAACGAAGCCAAAGGTTTGTGAATTTCCCTGCTGTCTGAGTTTTGTGTTTTCGAGGATGTAACACCTGTCCCATAACAGACTTGTATACGCGAGACTTTGGCTCTGGTACATGGTCTTTCCATGGCCTTCACACAGAGCCCCGGCTCTCCCTGAGTCCCGCCCTAGCGTGTACCCTTTGCCCTTACGTGTACCCGTGGTATTTCAGGGGGTCAGAAGAGCAGTGTGTGAACTTAGGAGCTATTGTTTTGTTAAGTGAAAGTGTTAAGAAGCATATTTCAATGGTGACCTTGGCATATTTTACAAAGCCACCAAATTATAGCGTGATTCTTTTTCTGATTAAAAATTAATAACTCAGCCCTGGCCAGTTTGGCTCAGCCATTAGAGCGTCAGCCCATGGACCAAAGAGTCTTGGGTTTGATTCCGGTCAAGGGCATGTACCTCGGTTGCGTTTCAATCCCCAGCCCTGATCGGGGTCGTGCAGGAGGCAACCAATCGATGTGTCTCTCTCACATCGATGTTTCTCTCTCTCTCTCTCTCTCTCTCTCTCTCTCTCTCTCTCCCTCCCTCCCTCCCTCCCACTCTATCTGAAAACCAATGGGTGAGGATTAAAAAAAAAGTAACTCAATCATTTAGGAAATGTTCATTGACTCTTTGTACTGGGCATATTCAAGATGCAGTCACTGAGGATGTAGGGAATAAAATAATTGACATAGTCCCCGCTGTGAAGGAACCCATTGAAAGCTAAAGGAATTTTAAATCTGAATAGTAGTAGTAATAATAATAATGATAATAATAATAATAATAAATTCTGCTTAGCCGTTATTAACCCAAGATTCTAACACCAAAAAAAAAAAAAAAAAAAGAAGTGTTTTAAAGCTGCTTTCTCTAAGTTTTAGATTCTCAGACACGCTCTATGTCAGAACCACAGTGCCATTCCTCGTTCCATTCGCTTTCTGTAACTATATGAAGTATCTGCAACAATGCTGCTACCTGAGAACCTTGCAAAGGGCACACTCAGATGTGGAAGCTGAGTCTTGCTGTCTGAGTGTCCGTCCCCACGGCGGCCCGGCCGTCGAAGCAGACGGCACAGGCTCTGGCGCCAGAGCGGTGTGTGCTCGTCAGTGCTCCTTAGGCCCCCTCAGGGTGGGCGTCGGGACGTGGACCCAGGTGGGAATCCAGGTCCCAGCGTCTCTCTTGGTAACAGCCTTCTCTGGAATCAGCACCCCCCCCCCCCACCCAGTGAAAGCTGTACGTTCCAATGCTGTGGCGTTTTGTGCTAACGCCCTGGAAACGGGACGCGGGACATCCAGCTCAGCAGCTCCTCAGCGAGGCGAAGACGGGGGCTCCTGCCCGAGGGGAGGCAACTGTGAATACTCTCAGCGTCAGTGCATCTTCCTCCTCTTCTAGGAAATCTGGACTTTTCAGGAAAAAAAAACAAACCTTTTTTTATGAATAAACTTTCTGATGCGGATTCCATTTTGTTTAGCATAAGAGACCTTGATTCTGGGCAGATATTTGTGTAAATCAGAATAGAAGTTTAAGAATGTCCAATGGATACCCAAATCTAATTTCTCCAAAGCACTTCAAGATACAGGAAGTAGTGATTTCAGATGCTGTTGATACTAGTGTCTTCTTACGTCGTCCAGCCTCTGTTGAGTGTCTGTTTCTTAATGTTTATTTAAGGGACAGAATGGTTTTGATCAAACCAGTTAGCATTTGGATTTGGTCAAATAGGGAATTATGTGTACTTAGAAAGAAGGATATTTTATTTTGCAAATGATAGGATTTTGTGCAATATTTTTTTCTTGCATCATTTAGTTCAGATAAATATGCAAATCTGCTTTTGTAGCAGACGCCTTAAGGTCATGTTTTTCAGTGTTTGTGTAAAACTGTATGTAGCAATGTTCTAGGTGATTTTAGGGGAAAAATAGTGTTTATATTGTTGGCAGGAGAAATGTGTTTGTTTATTTAAAAGAATTAGGAATAGAGCATTATAACTAACTGCCTCAGCAACAAGAAATATGCAAGAAGAAAATCCTGAACCTTAGAGTCACATCGACCATGTTGTCACTTTAAGAGAACTGTACATGGTGCGGCATGCTGACTCTGCGTGTCCGCGGAACAGATCGCCGGTCCGCGCCACGTAAATCTAAGTGGCATTTGTACGGTGGTGCCCACAGCTGTGCATCGGAACGTCCTCTGGGGTGACTCTTGGGTAAGATTTATACAGGGCATTGCCAACAGCTTTGGACTGTCTGTAAATGAAGTTCGTGTTAGTGGGATGTACAGTTTGTTTAGTCTTACAGCTTCTCTAGGTTTCTACCTTTACGATACTTGAATCAGGCAGACGCGCACTGTGGAAATTCTGTAGCTCTAGCTGCAATGTGCAAACCTACCCCAAAAATCTACCCACCGGATGGTTTACATCCAGAAAGCTGCGTTCTCGAACCATCCTTTTGTTAAGTGAAGGAGTTTTGAACTGTACAATCGTTTGTCTTCAAAGGTTGCAAAATCACAAGTGGTTACCTCTTTGATGTGAGAAACCTCTCTGTCTCTTTGCCTCTGTGTACTATCAGTTCTTCACAAGGACATTTGCTCATGTCCCTCAACGAGGGACCCCGAGGGACACAAACAGATCAGCCTCCGCTGGACTCCGCGATGTCCAGGACAGGACAGCACGAGGCATGGTGCGGGCTCAGGGCCCCGCGTGCGTGGGGTCAGCTTCCTTCAGGGAGCATTGCTTCGCTTCCACGCGGTTAATTTGAGACACATTTAACAGTCGCCCGAAACGAGATGTCTTGTATCTGCTGGGATTTGGTACTTAAACGACAGACGTGTCAAGAAGCGCATGAAACCTACTGCTTAAAATGCGTCCGACTTTTCTACACGAGAGGTACGCGACAGGTTCCACGCGGAACCTTTCCAAGGCTCATTTCTTTTGCTTGGAAGGAATAACTGTCTGAAAGGACTGAGCCCTTTGCTGGACCGGGGGACAGCTCTCTGTACAATCTAGCCGGCACTGACTTGCAGCCTTGAGGCTACAGTATAAATCATCTCTGAAGCAGATTACTACTGGGAGAACATTGTGTAGAAAAAGATTGTTTGGGGAATTTTTAAAAATATATGCAACAATAAATATTGGATGAACTACGCATTACCATAAAGTGCCCAACAATGCAGTTATGAAATAAAATTGATCGTAATCAAAACCTGGCGTGGTGGTGACGCATCTATGATTGGGCGGTTATCCCTTCACTTTTCTAGGTGACCAGCGCAAGGACCCTCCATCCCCACCTCAGCTTGGCTTCCTTGCAAACTCAAGCCTACATCGTCCTGACAGGTATGGTCAGCTGATTTTATTAGGCTCCCCAATTGTGGGGTGGGCAAACAGAGTGTCACTAAGTATCAGCATAGGACCGTCCAAGATAAACAACTGTAGTCATTGACCTTCCTTTGCGAGTCAAGGACAGGCAGGAAAGGCAGTGCTCCAGAGACTAGACGGGTGACCTTCTCATCCGAGCTGTGGCGGGTCCACCTAGAGCAAAAGTCAAATTCCTATTCCAATAAGCATATGTAAAGATCGAAGAACAAAGTTGTCGTTATTCACACAAGATAGAATTCCAGAGTACAGTGTGGGTAAGGAAGGCGTTTCCCTGGATATTCTGAGTGGAATGAAGCTACAAGCCTAGACATTATAATTTCACTGGGCCCCCCTCTTCTTAGTAAGGATCCCATAGCTTCTGGCAGGATTTCTACCGTCACGGTTGCCCCCTGTTTTAGGACAGTCCACTTAGCTACCGCCTCCCCTACACCCAGCCTCATGAGCGGCTCGAACAAACGTTTGATTTGTGTCCATGGCTCCTAGCTGTTCTGTTGGGAAGTGGAGGGAAGAACTCAGCACAAAACCAGTTTTCACGTGCATGAGTTCATCTGATTTCCACACCGACGTGGCCAGTCTACCCTCTTGCGACCCCTTTTCCCTTGAAAGCGGAGGTCAGTTCCCGTCATCCTTGAGTCTCTGGCTCTTAGCATGACAGCAGGCTCCCCACAGCTGCCCAAAGCTTGTGTGGAATGAAATTGGACAGAATACGAAGAGGCCGAGAGAGCAGAACTTCAGGAGGCTCTCACAGCTCTCTGCTGACTCTCACGAGTTTGATAAATAAACCATCCCTTCCTTTGGAAATGGTGTGCCACTGAAAAGTCACATGGGACGTGCAGACTGAAAATAAAAGGAGTGGTGTTGGGCTTAATAACAGTAACATCACAAGTCTCAGACTGACAAATGACCGAGAGAAAGATACATAAGCAAGGATTCATTGGGAAACTTCTTTCTAAAGCTCAGAACCTTGGAGGAAGCTAATTCTGGAGTCGTTTCTGCATGAATTATGGGTAAAGGTTCTGAAATTATAGTATTATATGTACTTTTTTTTTTTTTCCAATCCTCACCCGAGGATATTTTTCCATTTATTTTTAGACAGATTAGGAGGGAGAGGGAGAGAGAGAGAGAGAGAGAGACAGAGAGAGAGAAACATCGATGCAAGAGAGACACATTGACTGATTGCCTCCCACGCAACCCAGATCAGGGCCAGGGATGAACTGTAACCGATGTACATGCCCTTGGCCAGAATCGAACCCGGATCTCATTGGTCCGCGGACCGACGCCCTAATCGCTGAGCCAAACCAGCCAGGGCTATATGTACTTTTATTTTTAAATTTTTTAAAATCTTTTTTTCTTTATTGTTTAGAGAGGAAGGGAAAGGGAGAGAGAGATGGAAACATCGATGAGAGAGAACATTGACTAGCCGCCTCCTGCATGCCCCCCACTGGGGATCGGGCCCACAACCTGGGCGTGTGTCCTGACCGGGAATCGAACCCGTGACCTCTTGGTGCATGGGATGATGACACTCAACCACTGAGCCACACCAGCCAGGGCTGGTGATGTTTTTCTTTCGGTGAACTGAAGAATGACAAAACTGTGGGAAGTATTATTCCACGTACTGGTTTCAGAATGAGATTTGCATGTTTGCTACGTTTGAGTGATTTAAAAACAGGCCTCCGAACAGCCTCCTGGAGATTGGGGAGTGCTGACAGCCAAGGACACCTGCGCGTCTGTGACGCTGTGAGCGGACAGTGACTTGGGGTGGAGGTTGGCGGGGGAGACCCGCCAGAAAGCGTCACACCCCTGGATTGAATTTCACTCCAGGGGTCTGGTACACAGAGGGGAGGTTTCAGAATTTGGGGGAGACCCCCAGACATCACCAGCTAGCTGGGTGTGCTTCCCTTTTCAGCGGGGAAGTGATTAAGGACTAGCAGACTGCACACTCAGAAGAGGAATCTCTGTGCTGAAAGTAAGCGGCATGGAGCCCATGAACGTTAGATCATTCTTCCCCTCCAGGGGTCCCGGGGCGACTGTGCTGGTGGTCAGGAAAGTTCACAGGGCACAGCGCGCGTGTGGGGAAATAGCTGAGTCAGCCTACAGGTGTTCCCACCCACTTTCTTGCTAGACAGGTTTTCACCATCCATGCACCTGCACAGGGCGCCACTTCCAGGGCCATGCGTGTCTGGAGAGCCCTGGCTCTTGTCTGCACGTCCTGGGGTTGGGCCCGCTTCGGAGCTGGTGGAGAGCTTTGCTCCAGCTCTTCAAGGGACTTGGCGTCTGTGCGTGGGGATCGTGGTCTAGGACAGAGCAGAGCACACTGGTGAGCAGCCAGTGTGACAACAGGAAAGGTGTAAACTCCTAACGACCTTGAGGAGATTGAAACGTGCTAGAGAACACCAAGGGATACAGGAGCTGTGTTACTTTGTCACTGTTTGCTCCTTGATGACCCCGCTCCAGGACGGTGCGGCCCCTGCTGGCCTCAGGATGTCCATAGCACCCAGGGGGGCAGTCCCACCACCCACCACCCTTCTCTGAGAGTCAGGCATGCAAAGAAGACCGGGCTGATAGAAGCTACCACGTGGCAGCCCGGAGGAGTTGCTGGTGCCCCCAACCCTGACAAGAATGAGACTCCCCTAAATGTGAACACAGCTTAGGGAGCCGAGAAGACAACATCTCCATGGTCGCCCCGGAGGGCCGGGTTTGAGGGCCGCTGTCCTCGGCAGGTGGGCTGACAGCTTTGATGGACGCTGTTGGCTGGTTTCTGGAACCAGGTACCGCAAAGCTGGGGACCCAATCACAGGAGAATGGGCTTCGACTGGAAACATGCATTTTGTCATCGTGGCTCAGCGCCGTGGAAGCTGCCCGTGTGCTGGCCACGGGGGGAATGGGAACAGTCGTATCGACTCCAGAATTTAGGGAGGTTCGTGATTGAAACCATGCCCTGTTCTGCACCAAACCAGGTGAGTGTGGCTGGCTGGTCATCGTCAGAGGGGTGACTGGAACCCAGGCATGCGGTCGTTCTTTCCCCGGTGACGATCATGGACGGTGGTGAGTCCTGACCAGAAGACGCCTAGGAGTAATCCCAAGAGCTGGGGGGAAGTCACCCTGTAAAAGAAAACTTTTTTTTTTATCCTCACCCAGGGACATTTTTGCATTTATCTTCAGATAGAGTGGGAGGGAGAGAGGGAGGAAGAGAGAGAGAATCATTGATGTGAGAGAGACACATCGAGTGGTCGCCACCCACACGACCCCAACCAGGGCCGGGGACAAACTGCAACCGAGGTACGTGCCCTTAGCGGGAACCGAACCCGGGACTCTCTGGTCCACGAGGCAATGCTCTAACTGCCGAGCCACACCGGCCAGGGCTAAAAAGAAAACTTTAAAAAAATTCTCATCATCGGTTGTTGGGTAAGCTGAGAGACCTGTGACCCTTTGACTTATTTTCCGAGAGTTTTCTCCAGCACGTCCAAGTGGCCTGTGCGTCCACGTCGGTCTGACAGGCGAAGCCTCACGCGTGTGTGGGCATGTCCACCTGCGTGTGCGGTTCTCACCACAGAGAAGGTCACTGTGGGGTGCCACTTACCAAAACACAGCGGAAGGAGCAGCTTGGTCTTTCGGTTTGGGAATCTGCGTTTTCCTTTTATCTTGTTTTCTGGCTAGGGAAGTATTTTGACCTTAAGTGACCCCTTAGAAAGAGCACTGACCAAACGTAACACTTGAGATGATTTAGTTAAAAGGTCTGATTTACAAGCAGGTTCTTCAGGGGCCCCTAGAGGTTACTTTTGTCACCTGTAATGTCACAAAAGACAAAGAATAAAAAACCAGAAAGGAGAACAGCTGCATGTCACCTTTATTGGTGGACACTGGATTGCTTTTTATTTTATTGATGTTTTAACATGAGCGTACGTGTATGCAGAATTAAACTGAACGTTTATAGAGCCTTGAATTCTAGTAAGAAACCTGTTTAAATGATAAAGCATCTTTCTTAATCCAAATTGTAAATGCATGAACTCAAAGTCCTGTATACGTAGGTCAATGGGAAGAGTATTATAATTTAACACCCCAAACCACTGGTATTTGGGGGCAAGTCTGTGGACTGATCAGAACTGCGGTTTCTGGTTTCTGTTTCTGTTTCTGGGTTGCTTTTTAAGCACAGGTCACTGCCACGGCCTTCTCGAATCCATGGCTGAAGGTCAAAGTGGACAACTGAAACCATTCACCTCTTGATGGGACCAGTGAGAAATGTCTTCTATTTTTTTTTTTTTTTGCTGTACTTCCTGTGTAATAAAAACACAGTTGCCAGCAGATGGGCAGACTGAAAAGGTGTCCCCAGCTTGCAAAAAGTAAAGAGTCTAAATGACAGACACTGGGGCTTTCCCTGGAAGACAACGCCCTCTGGGAAATATTTCTGCTACTTGTGAGGCTGAAATTCCTGGCACAAAAACGTCGTTCTGTGTTTGGCTGAAACACTATGATTAAACAATGGGGCGAGTTCAACCACCGGGTCAGTCTCCAAGGTGGTCCAAGGAGTCCTTCCCACAGCTGTGAAGCAATTCCAGTTGTGAATGGCTATCAGCAGGTACGTCAGGTCTCATCACCACCTTCGTGGGGTGTGGGTCTCTTAAAGAGACAGAAGCTCCTAGATCAGCCTCTCCATCGCGGGCGGTGGCCTCAGGCTCCATAGCTCCCCCGCGGGCCCTCCTGCTCCAGATGGCTCAGGCTGTAGGCTCCTGGGGTGACCCTTTTCTTGGAGGTGACAACAGAAACAACAACCGCCAGAAAGGGGACCACACCCAGGGGACCACCACCACTGAGCCCACGGCGTGGAAGTGTCCATGGTCAAGCCCTCTGCCCCCTGGAATGAAACCGAGGAGTGTTGATGCCACTGGGCGCAGTACAATGGCCAGGGTGGAGAAGGAAGTCAGGTTTGCTCATCCCAGGTCGCGGGGACATGCTGCGGACCTGGCGTGAGGTCTAGCATCCGAAAGTGCGGCATCGATTATCTACTGCACGGACTGTCTTACTCCAGGGACCCAGGTCGCCGGGAGACATCAGGGCAGGAGAGGGACCCAACGGATATGTCTAAAATACTTCTCCAGCTATAGAAACACTTCGTCACCACCCCTGCCTCCTTTGCCAAAAGTCCTAATTTTGCACTAAACAAAGGCTGTTTTACAGCCCTTTTTGGGGAAGGAAGCACATTAAATTCGTTGGTTCTCGTGGGAAAGGTTTCGAGCATGGACGCCCACACGCAAGTCTCGCAGGAGGTTCCCGCCGTCGTCATGCTGATTTGGGTTCGAGGTGACAGTTGAAATGTTGTAAACGCACGTGACCTGGGTGTTGAACCAAACATCTGGGGACAGAACTGCAGGAGGGGCTGGGCCCTGTGACTAGTACACGGCGGCGTGTTTGATGCAGACGCCGACGGCGTGTTTGCCGAGCGCCTCGGAGCCGTGGGTGACCTGAAGCTGTGATTTCTGTGCACAGGGATACTAAAGGCAGGACGCAGTCGCTATTTGACCGTTTTAACTGGTTTTCAAAGAAATATGGACGTCACAGGCGTAGAGATTGACTCGGAAGAACTCCCTCCTCCGTGGTGGAGCCTGGGGGTCGGGGTGGCCATGTCAACACCCACAGCTCCTTGAGAAAGGGGCTGCTAGAGGTGCGGATGGAGGGGAGGCCGGAGGGAGGAGGGTGGACTTCATGACATCCCTTACCTTTCTCCAAGGGAGCTGCTGGGAGAACGAGGTCGAGGAAGGTGTTCGGCAGAAGGAGGCGCTGTGGATGCAGGGGGAGGGGAGGGAGAAGCCTGGCTCCATGGCTGGGACCTTGCCCACCTGCCTGGGAACTTTTGGGGGGGGCATGTTTAGAGCCCCAGATGCAGAAGTAGGTTGGGACACACCAGCTCCCTTGGGCATGGAACCCACCCCCGTGCCATTTCAGGAAGCTGGTCCCTCCTCCCTCCCTGAAGTGAGGACCAGAACCACAGAAGTGATCTCATGAATCTTCTCTCCTGGTTCTTTCCTAGTCCAAGGGACCCAAACCCCTGTGAAAACATATCAGCTTCATAGTTTTTCGTTCTCTTTCTATATATAGGCCAAGCGTCTTCTACTAACATGGACACAGAAAGAATTGAATTTCTTACGGGAGAAAAAGGGGGGGGGGCATTTGTAATACAGTCAGCAATAAAGATGAGTTAAAAAAAAAAAAAAGAATTGAATTTCTTTATACGCCAATCGCTGCCATAGCCTATAGATTTTAGGAGGTGATCGATACAGAGGCCGACTCATTTTAAACTTCATTTGCAAAGCAAGAGAATTTCAGAAAATGAGTTAAAAAGGCAGGGGGACTTTCGAGATTAAATGAGACTGAAATCTCATGACTACTAATAACTGAATGCAATTGATTATATCCTGGATTTGAAAAAAAAAAATCTGTCAAGGATATTATTGGGACAAGGGGAGAATTCTAAATGTGGGTAGACTACGAGACGATACATTTCACGATACGAGTGTTACGGTTTTCGAAGGTAGTCCTTTTCTTAGGAGATACTTGCTGAAATATTTAGTGGTAAAATGTTCTAATATCTGCAACCTACTTTCCAAAGATACAGTCAAAAAAAAAAAAGTATATATAGAGAGGTGAGCAAGGTAGCAAAATGTTCAACAAGAATTGGTGAAGCTGGGTGAAGGATGGATGTGTGTTCGTTAGCCTATTTTTAAATTTTTCTTTAGGCTTCAGTTTTTCCCAGAAAAAAGTTGGAAAAGTTTTATTTTAAAAAAATGATATTTAGAATGACAATAATTCCTCTAAACTTCAAATCTGCAGATTTCGCTTCTTCCACTGTCTCTTGCCGACCTTTCTGAGCAGTGCTCTGTGCTCTGTACTGTTTTGTTCTTTTATTGATTTTAGAGAGAGAGGAAGGGAGAGGGAGAGAGAGATAGAAACATCGATGAGAGAGAACATCAATGGGCTGCCTCCTGCATGCCCCCCACTGGAGATCGAGCCCACAACCTGGGCATGTTCCCTGACCGGGAATCGAACCAGCGACCTCTCGGTGCATGGGTCGACGCTCAACCACTGAGCCACACCAGCTGGACTGTCCTCTGCACTGCTACTGCCCAGGAGGTCTCCTTCCCAGGGTGGGCTCATCACCCTGACCAGATGTGAAGACAGTCACAGGTCACATCTTGTGTGAGTTTCCTCTTGTGTTTGGCCCAGTGCCGGGCACACAGTGGGCACTCGTGGACTCTCTCATGACCTACTGGCATCACTGTTCTGGACTGACAAGCCCCGCCTTGGCTCTCTGTGCACTCAGATGACTTTCTTCTTGCAGCTTCCTTCCTTCGGGGCTCAGCCTGCCCTCCGTCTCTCCTCCCAGCGCAGGAGAAAGAGCACTGGCTCCCCGACGTCCTCGAGGCTTATCGCGTATCCCCGGGGCGAAGGTAATCTGGTCGGGGCCCTTGTATTTATCGCCCCCAAATCAAAACCAGTTGCCAGAGTAATGAAGGCCCATTGGTTCGTGTTGATTTAATCCGTGTCAGAGGAGCTTTAGAAGCATATCAGGGCAATTTAACCAGCCCAAGGAAAGCCATAAAAATGATCAAAAAGCCAGTAAGATATGCTTGAGAACACCAAGCTTAGTTGACTGAGGATTTATGGCTGACTTATCAGGACATTATTCGGTCCAAGCCTGCATTCAAATGAGCCCTCCGTAACTCAGCAAAGGTTCCAGCCTCTGAAACACACAGCCTCCTGTAATGAGGACCCCCGCCCCCCTAACGTACAGCACATGTCGTTTCATTTTCAACAGTCGTGAGGCTGCCCGGAGCCCGGCCTCGGAATCGCCCGTCCCACTTGTGCCTCAGACCTGCGTTAAATTACCCGAGCGTGAGGGGCCCACGGCACCGTCCCTTCTGACACACTCATCGAATAGAGCTTACGTGTCTGCCCTGCCCCAGAGGGCACCCCTGCTGTGCCCTGCGGAAGTGAGCACCACGTCACCAGGGTCTGCCCCGTGACGTCGGCCGTGTCCAGCCCCAACTCTAGGGCTTGACCAGACTCAGACTGGCCTCCCCTCGGGTAGGTGATGAAGCGTGGCGTCTAGCCACCCGGGGAACGTCTGTGACTTTAACTCTGACAGCTGGTCATTGCGGTCCTCGTCCATAGAATCGTTGTGCCGTTGACTCTATTCCGATGGCAAAAAGCAAGCAGGGAGGCAGCAAGCCTTCCTTCCTGCCATCGTTCTGTTGATGGATGTCTCTGCCCTGCCCCTCCTCTTAAATACCCTCTGGAGGAGCTGTTTCCGGGGTCCCGGGGTTTGCGTCAAACGATCAGACTCCGCTTTCAAAGTCGCCCCAGGGAAGGAAGACGGACGACCCGAAAGTGCTTTAATGGGGGTCTTTTCACAGCAACCTCCTCTCTTCAGACAGGTTGGGACTTGCTCTGAGAGCAGGATTCTGTAACCTGGGGCCACTCAGATCCGAAGTGGACGGGGCTCGAATCTGAGCCGGGAGCACCTGTGAGGGCGAGGATGTCACAGCTGAGAGCTGGGAGCACCTGCCGAGGGCGAGGATGTCACAGCCGAGAGCTGAGAGCACCTGCGAGGGTGAGGATGTCACAGCCGAGAGCTGGAAGCACCTGTGAGGGCGAGGATGTCACAGCTGAGAGCGGGGAGCACCTCCGAGGGCGAGGACGTCCAGCTGGGAGCCGGGAGCACCTCCGAGGGCGGGGACGTCCAGCCGGGAGCCGGGAGCACCTTCAAGGGCGGGGATGTCCAGCCGGGAGCCGGGAGCACCTCCGAGGGCGGGCATGTCCAGCCGGGAGCACCTCCGAGGGCGAGCATGTCCAGCCGGGGGCCGGGAGCACCTCCGAGGGCGAGCATGTCCAGCCGGGGGCCGGGAGCACCTCCGAGGGCGGGGACGTCCAGCCGGGAGCACCTCCGAGGGTGGGGACGTCCAGCCGGGAGCCGGGAGCACCTTCAAGGGCGGGGATGTCCAGCCGGGAGCCGGGAGCACCTCCGAGGGCGGGCATGTCCAGCCGGGAGCACCTCCGAGGGCGAGCATGTCCAGCCGGGGGCCGGGAGCACCTCCGAGGGCGAGGACGTCCAGCCGGGGGCACCTCCGAGGGCGGGGACGTCCAGCCGGGGCCGCCCTCGGCGTGCTGGCGGCTTTCCAGCAGCACTTCCTCCCCAGCTCAAGGGTTCCTTCAGCAGTCAGGCCTCCGACATCCCCAAACCATTTGGTAAAAGTCTATAGGATTAAGAAACAAACCAGAAGCCTTCTGTTTGACTCTGCCCGCAGCCCACAGCTAGGGGAAAGGATACATCAGTATCGAGGAGTGTGAGACACCCCTTCTTGGAGGGAGGAAAGACAGCCCAACAGCGTGTTCCTGTTGGTTTAAAAACACTGCTGAGCCCTGGCCGGTTTGGCTCAGTGGTTGGAGCGTCAGCCTGCAGACCAGAGAGTCCCGGGTTCGGTTCCCGCTAAGGGCATGTACCTCGCTTGCAGTTTGTCCCCGGCCCCGGTTGGGGTTGTGTGGGTGGTGACCACTCGATGTGTCTCTCTGACATCGATGTTTCTCTCTCTCTTCCTCCCTCTCTCCCTCCCACTCTATCGGAAGATAAATGCAAAAAAAACAAACACTGCTGAATGCAGCAGCCCTATCTAAGGATGGACTTAGCGGATTTTAACAGACAATACAGCTGAGATGCTTTGTTATACTTCGTCTCTCTGAGTCTCTGCATGCAGTGATTATGATATTCAACCCGCCTGCATCATCGTCAGAGACGGTAGCTCAGGGGAGACATCTGCCCAACCAAGGTCGGCATTTAGAGGGGCCGAGAACTCTGTTCCTTCTTGCAAAAGGCTGAAGGGACAAGTCACAGGAAGACCCCTGTCCCCCAGCTGCCACGATTTTAATAAAAACAGAGTCTCTCTTTCCTCCGCAGCTCAGAGACTGTTCAAGGAGAGACGAGATAGCCAAGCTCCAGGGTTGGGTCATATTCTAGTTCTCTCATTTGTCATTAACCTTCTCAGAATGTACGTGTTTCCCTGGGTCATCTTTGTGATGACTCTTTTCTCATAGTCTGGGCTATACGGACATTTGCATTGCAGTGGACCCTCGACAGCATGGGGTTTGGGGTGCCATGTAACCTTGGACTTCCCAAAACATTGAACTACTAATAACCTACTGTTGGCCGGAAGCCTTACAGATCATTCAAACAGTCGATTAACACATATTTTGTATGTTATATGTAGTATATACCATATTCTTACAATAAAGCCGGTTAGAGAAAAAAAAAAAAAAGTCACTAAGAAAATCACAAGGAATAGAAAACACGTTGACAGCATTTCTAGGAAAAAACCCGCATCTAAGTGGCCCCGGGCACCGGACCCGTGCTATTCAGGGCCAGCTATAGGTACGTGACTTTTTCCTGGACGGTGAGGTAACTGCTGAAAGGATATTCCCCTACCTGACTTAAATTATCTAAAACAAAGGGCGATTTTGGTTTTCTAACCCCCCAAAGAGACTTAGAACTGAGGGTTCAAACTGTAAACCAAGCCGTGGGCCCGTTCTGCGGCCCAGTACACCTCTTCCCACACCCCAGAATGACACCCCCCTCTTTACAAAGCTTTCCCCTGGGTCTATAACTTTTCTGTTCCATCACCATTTAGATTACTTGTCCTCAGGGACAGGGCTGTGTTAAGAGCCTCGGGAAGAAAACTGTGATTAGTCGCCCGTCTTGAGAAACCCTCCCCGTTTCTGTTTCCAAGGATGGATGCCAAGTCTCCAAGCGCGGTGCTCGTGTCCTTCTCAGGGTCACCCTGCCTGCACGGCACAGATTAGACGCTCGGCCCCGGGATTTCCAGGGTGGAGGGAGCTGGATGCGTTCACACTCCACTGACCTCGCTGGGTGTAAAAGGAGCCATCTGCTGGAAGTCACCCACGCGGCCGCAGCTACGACGCGGAGAAGAGACCGCAGTCACCCCGTGGCCCGCTCAGTCCCAGCATGCCTCTCTCCGTGGCACCCCGAGGAGGCGTCCCCTCCCCGGGGGGTTCTGACAAAGTGGTCCTCCGTTCAGTGGCCTCCTGTTCTCTTTTATTAACATTTCTTCACTGCAACTTTGAAGACTTTTCCTCGTCTCAGGAACTTAGAATAAATATATTATTTCTGCCACAGAAATGACTTCGAGGTCTTGGATCACGTGTGCCTTCTCCCGAGGCAACGGGTCTTCACCGTCTCGTCCATTTTCTGTGACGAGATCGCCTGTAACATCCTCTGGGAGGAGGCGGCGTGGGGAGGAAAGGGGGGAGGGAACCAAATCTGGGGACCTGAGGGGTGCCTGGCATGTTCCCTGCCACCGAGTCTAAGCTTCATGCCCGTCTCATGGTGGCCCTGTTCTCTGGGTCTCCGAGTCTGCTTCTGTTTTGTTTGCTTTTTCAAAAGTCCACCTGTAACTGAAATCACACAGCGCGTGTCTTTCTGCCTGACTCGTTTCACTTAGCACGACCCTCCGGGCCTACTCACGTTGTCGCAAGTGGCCAGATGTCATTCCTTCTTATGACGGAGTAATAGGTCATGGTCTATATAGACCACGTCTTCGGAGGACAAGGAAAGGAGCTTCGAACACCGGAAGTGGCTCTGTTTTATCTGTTACATACATTGGGGCTCCAAATAAAATGTCCTTTGAAAAGGAAAAAAAAAAAAAAGAGAATGTAAGTCCGAAGTGGGCAGCACAGGCTGTCCAGTGCCCCACACACACATCCTGGGTGGAGCGCTCCGTAGATGTGACCCCAAGTCTATCTCTGTGTGAACCGTGCTTAACACATTCACACTGAGGGATGAGGAATCACGTGTACTTCATGTTGCACACGTCTTGCTGTGTACAGTGCTTCTAGAAACAGCCATGCTTCTCTGTTACCCCTGTGGTGTATGTATTTAAGAAACTTGCATGTGCCCGGCTGGTGTGGCTCAGTGGTTGGGTGTTGACCCATGCACCAAGAGGTCGCCAGTTCGATTCCTGGTCAGGGCACATGCCCAGGTTGTGGGCCCGATCCCCAGTGGGGGGCATGCAGGAGGTGGCCAGTCAATGTTCTCTCTCATCGATGTTTCTATCTCTTTCTCCCTCTCCCTTCCTCTCTCTCCAAAATCAATAAATAAAGAAAAAAGACCCTTGCATGTGAGACTCGGCTTCCATGAAGAAGGCTGACGGGGGAAGGATTTGGTGTTCGAGTTCAGGGCGGCGCCCGGCCCCAGCAGGTACCTGGCAGGTGAGCTGTCTCCATCAGCCGTGGCTGCCTGGACCCTGGAAGATTCAGTGGGAGAACAAAGAAAGAGACCGTCATCCCCCACTTCCAGTCCTTCGGTGCTAACTCCCCAGCGTGTCTCTGGAGAAGCAGAACCACGAAACGGTGCAGCCCTCCCAGGGCGCTCGCCTGGGGGACACGGCGGTGCGCTGTCCCCGGTTTGAACACGTGTTACCGGTGATGACGGGGAGGTAGCTGTTCCTCAGCTCGGTGTCAGGAAGCAAGGTATCGAGCCAACCCTACCTTGTTCACACGCAGCACTGAAATCACAGCCAGTGTCGCTTCCCCCTGTAAATGTGAACGGCAGGCAAACAGAGAGTCCTCACTGGCGCGGGGCTGCCTGAGCTCAGCGTTTTCCTGGCATTATTTGCTGAGATGCAGATAATTGTACTTCTCGTTAACAAGTTCCCAGGTATTTTTTTACGCCATCAGCAGGTTCTTGAATCGATGCCTAGATTAGGCTCGACTAACATCAGCACAATTGGCCTTTGATGGAAAGTTTGAAATGTGTGCGGCATGAAAAACGTACCTCCACTCGCTGATTTCCAAGTCCAAGGAGCTAATCCTCTTGGAAGGCATTGCGGTGACCTGTCTGCCCGTCCCCCAAACACACTGCTTCCTGGGCCTCGGACTGAGCGAAGGTGGCCCCAGTGGGTTCAGGATGCTGGGGGACGTTTCGGGACAAACTCAGGAGGACGGGCACATTTCGCCCCTGCCCAAGGATGTAAGGTTTCCGTGTGCACAGGAGCCCCTGGTGAATGGTTTGCACGCTCCTTCTGGAACACTGAATCTCATCACCATGATACGGGAACTCCTACTTTCTTGTAGATATAAGGACGTTGGCCTCAAACATTATTTATGTGAAAACGCACATACATTTTCACCAGAGAGAGAGTGTGTATGTTATGTATGGTGCCGGCATTCAATACATGCCGAAGGGGAGGCGATGCTGAGGCAGTGGTCCCTGGACACGCCTCAGCTGCCTCATCGCAGGGCACCTTGCTGCCCAGGGAACGCCCGCTGCAGAAAGGTCCTGCACCACGTGGGAAACCAGGGCAGGCGGCACGCCGGGTGCATACGGTGCGATAGAGTCTAACTACTTTTATTTATAAGAACGTACTACTGCCCTGGCCAGTTTGGCTCAGCGGTTAGAGCGTCGGCCTGCGGTCCAGAGAGACCCGGGTTCGGTTCCCGCTAAGGGCATGTACCTCGGTTGCAGTTTGTCCCCGGCCCTGGTTGGTCGTGCGGGAGGCAGCCACTCGATGTGTCTCTTTCACATCGATGTTTCTCTCTCTCTCTCTCCCTCCCATTCTATCTGAACAAAAAATGGAAAAATGTCCTCGGGTGAGGATTAAAAAAAAAAAAAGAACGTACTACTAATTTGTATAGCAAAAATTCAAACGGGCATCTTCTCGGCCGTGGCCTCCGATGATTCATGGCGTACTACACTTCTGTCTTAATGTATGATTTCAAGATCCATACTTGTGGTCTTCTGGATAGCTTGATATCAGAAGAGGCACAGCTCTGGGCGAAAGAGTCCCCATGAGAACCCTGGTCACCTGAGGCCTGAGGCAGGGGGGGTGACCTGGGCACTGAGCTGTTAACTCTCCCTGGGCCGTAAATGAAGAACCCTCTGGCTTCCTTAGCTCTGAAGACAGGTCGCAGTAATCTCGAAAACACACCACCTACGGCTGCGGAGAGGATACATTTTACACTGATCTGCACAGTTGGGATGCTTTGTAAGAGCAAATAAATTTTACAATTTTATGTACTTCAAGATGATGAACAATAACTAAGACTACATCAGCCTGTTGCCCCAAAGGCTTTTTTTTTTGGGGGGGGGGATGCTGATCCAGGGAATTTGCTCAAGTTCAGTGAAGGGAGACTTAATCTGATTATCTTTGACCCTCCTCAGACCAAAACATGTCTTTGGTTCTTTGAGAAAAAAGGGGAGAGCATCACAGGCCTGAAAATCCTCCATTAATGAATCCGAACTTCGGAGAGATTCACATGAAGTCAAGAAGAAAAAAAAAAAGGTACTTAAAGCAACAAAGTAACAAACTATGCCTCGAGGAAACTTTTAATTAGCAGAAATAAAAAACCGGGTTAAAGAATAGATGCCTTTAATAAGCTAGTTACCCCCCACCCCGAAAAATCTGCTCAACAAAAACTTTCTACCTACACAGAATTATTTAAAAAAAATTTTTTTCTGGACGGAGGAATGGTTTTTATTGGTTTAGGATCCAATGGGAAAGAATAAGGAGCTCACGGGGGAGTTTTCATTCATCAGATTAAACCATCATTAAAGAAAGATGCTGCTGATTGGGGTGCGGGCTTCCTTCTGTCCACAGAGGGAACGGAAATCCACACTGGTCACAACCTACAGGAAAGAGTTTAAATCACACGACGACTCTTCCTTGTCTGGCTGGATTTTAACAGAAGCTTGGGAGATTCAATTCATAATCTAGGCAACCCTTAACTTATCCAATTTTTTAAAAATATGTTTTTATTGCTTTTTTTTTTTTTTTTTTCCGAGAGAGAAGAAGAGAGAATCGTCGTGAGAGAGAAATATTCATCAGCTGCCTCCTGCACGTCCCCCACTGGGGATCGAGCCCACAACCCCGGCATGTGCCCTGACCGGGAATGGAACTGGGACCTCTCAGTCCATGGACAGCGCTCGATCCACTGGGCACACCAGCCAGGCGATTTATCCAGTTAGAGGCCCTTATTTCCCAGCATTCTTTGCCTGTCCCAGTCTTGACTCTCTGTGTGGCCCAAACTTTCCCCGAGACAATCTCATCCTCACTTATGACCTTTATCTCTCTTGACTGCCCCTCCCGTATTCTGTCCTCCAAATAATCTTTCTCATACTTCCTGGCCTCGCTGAATTCCCATATCCGCCATGAAAATGCCCCTTCTTGTCATAGCTCATCGCGACCAAGCGTCTGTGAATTCCTCCTGCGTTTTTGCTCCGAGCCGTAAGCCAGGGCTTCATTGTCTGCAGCACATCCTGGAGTTTATTTCTGTCTCTGCATCCAGACTGTCCCTTTCTTGGCGTTATTCCGGGAAAGGGTCCTGCGCTGCATTTCCGCCGGTGCCCTGCCCCCGTCCCGTCTGCTGTGTCCTCCCCGTGGTCAGACGCATGGAGACCGAGGTGTCACCGGAATGGCTGCTTTGGGGAGATCTTCTTGTCTCAATGGAATTGGGCTCAAGGCTCTGACTCCTGCGTCATCGTGGGACTTGTGACATACAGCCCGATTTCCTGCTGAGAGGCCCAGAATGTCAGCCCCTCCAGTGCCCCCCAAGGTGGCTCCCAGGGAGGGTGGGTTGGCCCGAGGCGGCGGGAGTGGACAGCTCCAACCCTTCAGGCTCAGCTGAGTTCAGCAAGGGGAGAACTTCTGGAAAATTCTTTGTAAGGCTTTTCTGACAACCAGGTTTGTGAAAAATGATAAGCTTTGGTCTTCTTAATGGTGCTCCTGGGGCAAATAGCGAGATTTCCATCCCCATCCCCAAGGCCCTGTGGCTGCCGTGAATCTTTCCGCCGGGAACGCTCCTCGCCGGTTCTTGGACTCTCCTTTCCTTGCAGCATCCCTTCCTCCCCGGCTGATTTCCTCTCGCCGCTTACAGCCTCGTCAACAATCTGTCCAATGTTTACTCTTTGGGGCCCATGCCATAAATTTCCTTCCTTCTCATATCGTTAAGCCTCATTCAGGGGTCCCTAGGGGGTGCACGGCTCTCGGCGTGGTTTCCTAGGGTTTCCTGTCTCAAACCCTCGCAAGTTGCAGATGAAGTTACAGAAAGAAGAACTAATTATCCACAAAGCCGCCGCTAGCTGGGAGCATCACGGGCACTGACTCCATGAGCACGAACGTGGGCCTTCCGATCTCTCTGCGGACGGGCACCCCGCTGTATCTGTGACTTCATCCCTTCAGTGACAGACGGCAGAATTAACACTCTGATAACAGACAAAACAGAAATCACGTCCCGGGAAAACGTGCTTTTTATTTTGCTGAGAAAGCTCCTGTGCTCTCTCTCAGACCTGGATCAGATGTCTTCCCTGCGAGACTTTCTCTGCCGGCCCCACCTCTGGAAGGAACGTCCTCTCCTCCACTGTACACGTCGCATGTCATCCGTTTATCCGTCACTGATTCCTGCAGTAACTCCCGCGGCACCCACTCGGCCAGGCGCGGTGACGAAGTTGAACAGGACCCCGGCGGTGGCTCACAGGACGGAGGACAGAGGAGCAAAGGCTTTTGCAGGCTTGCTCGTAGGTACCAGGTGCCCTGGGGGCCCTGTCCGCAGCACAGCGCCTGGCTTGGAGCAAGCACCCCACACACACCCACCACGATCAGTGTTATCATTCAACGTGATGACTGAGGCGTGTTTGGGGTGGTCTGGGAACGTGAAGAAGCCTAATGCTGGCTGGGTAAGGGAGGGGACAGGGAAGGCTTCCCTGGCAAGTTCTGGGCACATCTGCATTCGATCAGGCAAAGAACGAAATGAGAATTTAAGGCCCAAAGAGGAAGGAGCAGCGTGGCCTTTGAGATGTCCTTTTTCAAGGTGGCAGCAGTGGTCAGCTCTCACTGGCGTTAGAGGGGGAGGATTTAAAGGACACGGATTGCAACAGTTCAACCACACTTACCTTGGAAGAGTTACACTCCCCGTCACTAAGATTTGGAGGGGCCCTGTCAGTCTGATGGAATGTCACGCTTTCCCGAAAGCAAAGGGGGGGGGGGTCAGATGAAATATATCCTGGACGGCTGAGAACGTCCTGGCGTGTCCACAGATTGTGTTACAGGTGAGAGAGAGCCTGTTCTTCTGGATCGAAGCATCCTCTGGGATTGGCTCAGGAAAGAGCCAATTTAGATCGAATTCCCCTTCAACGTGAACCACAGGATTTCTGTGCATTTGGTTCTTGAGTGGAAATGGTCCCCTAATGGAGTGTGTGGCTCACTTCTTCTGGAGACCCTGTCATCGCTGGAGTGGTTCCTGGTGACCACGCCTTCCTTTCTCATTCTGGGGCCTGGGTAGGGAAAATGGGCGAATGTTTGGTACTTCGTATGTACTAATTTCCGTAACTATGGGGCGGACGGAGTGCTGGCTATTGAAAAACTCAAAGGAATATATTCTTTTAAAATGTAATTTTGCCCTGCGTTTTAGATATGAGCCAGAGTGATCTCTGCGTGGATCAGGGGCTCATGTGTCCTTTGCCACGTTGGATGGCAGATACGCTGACACCTGAGTTTTCCTTTGGGAGAGTCTTGCTCTCAGCTGTCGGTGAGGACTGAGCTGAGCATGGGAACAACGGTGACACATGGATACGTCGGAGAAATGGTAGGGGGAGCGGGTGGGACTGAATTAACCTCAGACAGTGAAATCATCGTGACTGCTTTCCAGTTCACGCCGACCAGGGACTGTCCTCTGCTTACCTCCGTCCTCCCCCGACCTGCAACTCAGGAGCAAGCATTCCACCTGACCCACTGGTGACTGCCCGGTAGCGGGTACGGGAGGGGCAGGGCACATGGTAGGGAATCAGTAAGCATTTGCTGAATAAGTGAGAAAAAATTGGGAGTGAAATAGTCCCTATCAGTAGTAATTTTGGTCGTTGACCAACGTAGATTTTTCCTCACTGGTTTCCTTCCTAAATCACTCAACTCAAATTTTATGCAGCGCCATTTCCAGAAAAAGCTCCCTTTTAACTTTGCAACATTAAAGATAAAGAACTTCTGGTTGAAAACCCAGAAATGGCAAAAGGCTCTTTCAACATGGTTTAGTGAAGAATTTGGAAGGTGAGAGGTTCGGGTAGTCCTTCGATTGACAAAACCATGTGACTGGGGACAGCAGGTCACAGCCCTGACACCGAGTAGGTTCTCAGGCCCCTGAACTGGGTTTCACTGTCTCTTCATGCCGCCAGAACACTCATTTCTCCAAAGCCCCTATTTCTCTGCTTTCCTGTTCTGTACAGACCAACCTACACACACACACACACACACACATACATACACATATACACACACACGCACACATATACACATACATACACATACACACATACACGCACACACACATACACACATAAACGCACACACACGTGCACGCACACACACATACACATATACACACACACACACATACGCGAAAGAGGGGGAGGCCTGGCCACAGGCACAGACTTAGTCCTGTTTAGTTCAAATGCTAAATCTTAAAGACGGACAAAGCGAATGTTTTGACTTCACCTACATACAGGTTGTTTCAGAAGCTCGGTCTAGAGGCATTTGATGGACTGTCCGTCATGTGAGGTGACCCCTCCTTCGGACCAGGCTGAACTACAGCCAGCTTGGCCGGGGCGGTGTACATCCATAGTAAGAACAGGCAGGCACGGAATCAGTTCCAGAATGCCAACTGGGGGGTGCCTGCCAGAGAGGGAGAGTACACCAACCTTGTCCTTGACCTCACAGGTGTTTATTTGCAGTGACACACTTGGGGAGGGACCACCATTCAGGAAGGTGAGCGTTGGTGCTTCTGTGTTCCTTCTGTGGCGTGTGTGTGTGTGTGTGTGTGTGGCTTACAGACATCTTACATGCAAGGCACAGTCAGGGTAAATGAAGACAGTTGTTGGAGGATGAGAAGTGGAGACACCGAAGCAGCTTTTTTCCTGTGCGAACGTGTGAAAGCCAGTCACTCGCAATGCCGCAGAAGGTGCAGACACACGGAGACAAAAGACAGACGCAGCATCTCTGTTTTAAGCCACAGGTGTTACGACAGGACGCGTGGGACACAGAAAAGCCTTTGACAATGACGGACGACAGAGGCGGTCGAGCTGCTCAGAGAGAGAGATTGTGAGTGGCTCCTGAAAGTCTTCGGAAGGTAACATGTCACACTTGGAATGGCCCGTGAGGGAAGAATTCCAGACACGTCCGAAAGGGAGGATGTGGAAACTCGGCATGTGGTCTTGGGCTAGAATCCTGTTTGCACTTACTTCAAATATTGGGGATGCAAATAGAGACAGGAAGGGTCGCCCCTTGTCTCTTCTCACAAAAGCTGACTTCGGATCACCTGAGAGCAGTGTGGCCCCTGCTGCCTGGCTGTGGGGGGAGGGGTGGATATAAAGGAAAGACCCCCAAATCAGTCTCCGCCAGCTTGAAATGTCTGCCATGGAATTCAGGATGTGAAGTTGCTGCCGAGAATCTGTTACTATTGAAAAAGGACACAATGTATTTCCTTTGCTTTTGTATATACTGTGTTGCTCTTTAGTTTTCAATGGTATCTTTAGGTTTAACTTGATCATTTTCACAGAGAAACAACTTTCTTAAAAATAATTAGCACTCATGGAGTGTTGGACATCACCCAAGGAATAAAATGCCCTCACATTTCCAAACCAGGGCAGCTCCTAAAAACATAAACCCACTTATGAAATGCTACTTGGTAGGCTGCTGTTATTGGAGTTGCTTTCTAAATTAGTTTATAGGATCAAACTATTTTCCCTTTAGATGAACACACATAATGTTTATCTAAGGGTACACACAGATATTCAGCACAAATGATAACATGCCGGTGGAAGCGATAAAAATATTAGCAAATAAAGCTATTTTCTAATTACTATTTTATATACTCTCCTAAAGCTAAGCAAGAATATATTTTTTCTGTATATATCATTGATTTACTTTGTGGACCTGTCCTTTCGGGTATTTTTTTTTTTTTAATCGTAATGCCAAATATATTTTGATTATAGCAGCTACTCTGCTTTTTTTCAGAAAGATAGTTGAAGAGCGTACATTTACTTGCAAATTTTAGAAAAATATATCTCCAAGAAATTCATGTTTTATAATATACATTTTTTTTGATGTATGCATATACAACAGTACTTATTTTGTATTAATTGTGCATCGAAAGAAATGGAAATTAGTCCATTTGATAGAAATGTCAATATGCTCATAAATTTATAAGCAATTAACATAAGTTATTGTATTTGTATAGAAAGTCTTACAGGAAAAAGAAATGATTTATCTGTCATGTTATTGGAGGAGAGAAGGTTTTATGGAATCATAAATTATACTGATGAGGCATAATGTGAGTATTGATACCAATTATATCAGAAATTTTCTTCCTGCATTTTTTGGGACTTTGTGCAATTTCCTGCTTTCTCTTTATATTCTTTTAACTTCCCAGAACTCTGCCACTACTTCCTCTGAAGGCTATTTATAAAAACATAGATGGATATGAAAACAGTTTAACCTGTATTTTTAAATTGTCATGTCATAGAATAATGGGAATCAAAGAACACAAGTGACTTAGGATTTGGGTGACTGAGAGCAACTTACATTTTAAAAAACACACAAAGGCGTAGTGGAGAGAAAATGGGTTCTTACTGCAGAGACCATTCAAGTATGGAAGCGTTAAGAATAATGATCGAGCCCGGCCGGTGTGGCTCAGTGGTTGAGCATTGACCCATGCACCGAGAGGTTGCCGGTTTGATTCACGATCAGGGCACATGCCCAGGTTGTGGGCCTGATCTCCAGTGGGGGGCATGCAGGAGGCAGCCGATTGATGTTTCTTTTTTTAAAAAAATTAATTTATTTTTATTACAGATGTTTCTCCTTTCCCCCCACATCTCATTGATGTTTGTATCTCTCTCTCCCTCTCCTTCTCTCTCTAAAGTCAATAAAGAAAAAAAAAATGATGATAGATCTCTACTAAATAGTCAATAGTGAGATGTCTCTGGTTATAGTAAGAAAAATATTCTTTTACATTTAAATCTACAACAGGTAAATATTTGATGTACTCCTGAAGTCCTTGAATTTATTTTAGTGTTCAAGATTTTTTTCTTTTCTAGCAATCTGGAATGAGTCAAGGTTTGAAGTTCACTGGCTTTTAAGTCTGGGGCGGTGCAAACGGACATTAACAATTTTCCTGCTCGTCCCACTCAACCATCGGCTCCTCATTCCAGCGCAGAACGAGGGAAGAAAGGAGCCGAAGGAGATTCTGCCACAGCAGGAGTGAGACGTGGAAGGAGAGGCCACTCGCGTCCACCTCACAGCGGCCGCCGGCCACGGCCACGCCGCAGAGGCCCTGGAGTTTGTCCAGCCCGTCCTGGCACAGGCCCCCGTGGAAGCACGGGTCAGAGGCACACGCATCCATGTCCTCTTCACACCTTGGAAATAAACACAGAGAGCGGAAACCTGGGTCCCTGTTGAATAAATTGACTGTGAAATAAGGAAAGAAAAAAATTTGCCTCACCTACCGAGAACGTACAGTTTCACTTACCAGCCCCTATACAGTTCATGTATACTTAATCACGGAGGAGATATTTCTCCAAATTCCTTTAAGGAATTTGGGGGTTAATGGAAATAATTTGTACACAGACACACACACACACACACACACACACACACGCACGCACGCACGCACACACAGACACACACATGCACACATTAATTAGAATGGAAATCAGGTTAAATATTTAGAAACCAAGAGAAAACTGAGCCATGAACAAACTGATTTCTCCCTCAAGAGTTTCTTCGGCACCCAATAAAAGGTCAGATTATTGGGGTCTCCAAGGAGCCATGGGATGAGGCTGTATTTTGCCAGCCTGGGGTCTCACAGCAGACCGACCCCCAAGCTGTCAGGATTCCAATGCAATGCACCCTTAGCAGAAGGCTCAAAGCTTGTCGAAACAGAAAAAAAATAAAAAAAAATCAGTGGATGAGTTTGAATTATTATTTTCCTTTGGACTCCCATTTTTTAACCAAAAGCAAAAGTAGATAATTGCAAGATCTCAGTTGCTCAACACATCTATGATTCACAGCTAAGCATAAGTTTTGAATGTTTGGGTAGGATGACTTTCAAAAGCCAAATTTTCCAAAACAAGTGATATCCACTGGAGGGCAATTTGAAATGTTCTCTTCCCTGGACAGAGCAGCTTAGGATGGGTGGGGCAGGGCCAAGGTAAAGAGGAAAAAGAGGTTTCTTCCCAGAAAAACAGCTTCTTATCCCGCTGGATACCAAGCATAGCTGAGACATTTTCTCTTCCTTTTTTGGCTTAGGCTTCTGGGCTGAAAGGAGACGCCTCTGATTAGGGCTGAGCGGAGCTGGAAAGTGGGGGGAGCCGGCCAAGCACTCTGTGTCCTGGGTGGGCCCGGGGGGTTCGCACCATCCATCACTCCAACCTGCCGGGGTGACAGGCTTAACCAGACAGAAAGGGAGGCGATTTGTGAGAGGAGGACAGCTTTTCCGAAGTTTGGGATGTTATGGGAGTTGGGAGATTGCCCTGTGTTTTCTAGCCTTCTCTAGCCAGTCTTCATTTCTCATCAATCTCTCTTCTGAGCAAAACATCACACAGCACATACACAGTTGTCATAAACATTATTGGTTATTGCACTAGAGCGGAATTAATACGTGGACATTCAAAATGAATCGATCCTGCAGCAGGCAGCGAACGAACTAACGGTGGTCCACAACGCCACGGAACACGCGTTCACTAGTTCAGAAATTCACCCGCAGCAGACAAGTTGATACGAACGAAAAGACTCCTGGGGGAGGAAGGAAAAACTTGGAGCTTTCTCTTCTTACTGAATCTCCAATGAATAATTTAAATGCTAGGTATGTGTTTCTAAATGAATAAATGTTGGAGGAAAGGGACGTGTTTATTATTAATAGGGACAGTGTGTTGAGTGGTGGAGAAAAATAGTCCAAGACCTTGGGTGTGTTCTGTGCATTGCGCCACGGAGCAGACGGTGACACTGAGGTAGGGGTGACCAGCACTCAGATACAGAGTTGTTGGAAGTTTAGGACAAGGTACTATTTGCAATTATTTGGTGACATGTGGAATTGGAGGCCACTGAATGATCTTGAGCCACTAATGAGAGGCATGGTGATGGCGCAGGTACACCCTTCCTGCACACACCTGCCCGAGAGCCAGCCACGGAGATCACTGTTTCCCGTGGGCAGCTGGGAATCTGAGGAGGGGGAGGGCCCATGGCGCTATTGGCCTACTGTTGACCAGAACTCTTACCAGTGACCAGCAGTGGGTTAACGCATATTTTGCATGTTCTGTGTGTTACATGCTGTATTCTTGTAACAAAGTAAGCTGGAGAAAATGTCATTAAGAAAATCATAGGGGGGGGGAATACATTGACAGTATTTATTGAAAAAAAAAAAAATCTGTATAGACGTGGACCGTGCAGTTCAAACTCGTGTTGTTCATGGGTCTGCTGGATATCCCTTTAGGGTTCTAGGTCATTCTGTGAGGCCGCCTGTTAGGTGGATTTCATTTCACTTCAGCAACGACCACGTCTGCACCGTGGATTCGAGTTGGTGGGAAAGAAGCACGAGTCCAGATGCACGCGTGACCGAGAGAAACACCACATTTTACAGTCCTCAAGGGCCCATTTCCCTGGTGGAAGTCTTGGCTTCCAGAGTTCTTCTCCTTGGCCTAAACTGTCATTTTTCTTCTTTTTTATGGGTTGACTCTATCTGGACCTATATTTCAGCAGAGCTTTTTCTGTGGGAACTGAGATAAAAAAAAATAATAATAATAAATAAATCAATAAATGGGGAGAGAAGTAAACTTTGAACCATCCCACCGTCCTTCAGCCCACAATTCCCCTCTCTAAAGCTCTAACGAGCCCCCCCTCCCCCACTCCCGGGTGAAGCCTGGCCAGCACCCACACTGGGCTCACCCCGAATCCATGCAGCAGCCCCCACTGTGGCCAGTGAGCCGCGTCTTCTCATTCCCACACCCTGTCGAGGGTAATCTGGCGTGGCTAGAGAGATAAAAGCGGCAGCCGCAGCTGTTCAGCTTGCTCGTTTCGTTCAAGAGCACTTTTTGGAAAAGTTCATCTGTGGAATCACCGCCAAGCTCATTAAGCACTGGGGCTGGCCTGCGCGATGCAAGAGTCATTCCTCAGCGAGGCGCTAGGGGCCGCTGTGTCCAGGGGCTGTCCGCCTTCCACCTTCACGCTGGCTTCCAAGGGCGAGATAAGACCTCAGCCCTGGGCCACAGTCGGAGCTGGATGAGCTGCTCCCATGCTCGGAGGAAAATTGCGTCTCTTATCAAGGCCAGGGGAGCAAGGACTGCGCTCGGCGTCCAAGCACTCAGCGTGACTGCGGCTGGCTCTCAGGACTGAGATGCAGTCGCCCCGCCAACACTGCCTGCTCCCCAGCTCATAACTCATAGCTCAGCAGGACGCCAGCCAAAGGCTGTCCAGCAGGTTTCTGGAGAGCTCTCAGTGGGAGCCGCGTGAGAACTCACAGCAAGGCTCTTTTGTACAACAAAGACGTATATATTAATGACGCCTTAGAAAAGGCTGAACACATTGTTAGAAGCTGAGCGGACCTTGATAGCAAGGCCAAATCCATTGGTGTGAAGGAGACTGGTTAAAAGGTTTAAAGGGGGGTATTCAGATGGTCCCTGATTCATAATTAATATTCAAGAAATATAAGAGGGATTGACTCTTTTGTTGTGGGTGCAGCAGCTAATAGGAAGGAACTCTACGATGATAAGTGTGTCTCTTTCCAAAGAGCTAATCAATTCCACTTTAAGATGAAAATAGCATGAGCACTTTTCAAAAGAGCCAAAAATGTCAACCAGCTTTGAAAGAGGTCAATTAGCAATGCAAATGGGAAGCTCTGTATACATCTGACATTTAACAGACAATTTTTGAATCTCATTAGAAAGTACTTTTGAGAACTTTAATCTTTGACAACTTGACTTTGATGCCTTAGGGAAGAGAAAAAAATACCGGAGAAGGAGGGACTGGGGCGTGTATGTTTATTTCACTTATCCAAAGTCACTGCGGCGATACCATCGATTTGGATCCTGAATGCCTTCGGCTTTTAAACAGGCAGTTTCCCAGCTGGCAACGAGTCGGTGAACTGATGAGACGTGACACCTTACAGGAACATCAACCCCTAGCCCCCTAACACAGTGCCCTTTCTCCATAGTGATGTACAACAATAGCTGTTATGGAGATCGTACATCGTCGCATGGCTTCGGCTACATGGTACCTCTGCCAGGAGGGTCATCCGCTCAAGGTACCGCCTCTGAATTAACGTCATTTGCACAAGCTGTGCCCACTCCAGGTGTCCTGGCCCAAGTCGGG
Organism: Tadarida brasiliensis; assembly: GCA_030848825.1. Classification (NCBI taxonomy): domain Eukaryota; kingdom Metazoa; phylum Chordata; class Mammalia; order Chiroptera; family Molossidae; genus Tadarida; species Tadarida brasiliensis. The sequence goes on along the minus strand of CM061278.1, from coordinate 24,663,876 downwards.
GATGTCTTCCTTGCTGATGATAATGCTCTCACCTCTCCATGAGGACTCAATGACTTTAGAAGCTGTGTAAGTTATAAAGGCAATAATGAATCCTACTTTTGTGGAAATACTGAAGTCATGCAACCTGGCAAGAAAACACTCGTTTTTATTTCTGTGGATTCAACATGAAATGGAGGTGATTACTGCTTTTTTAAACATGTTTTTTCCTATTGATTTTAGAGAGAGAGGAAGAGAGAGGGAGAGAGAGAGAGAAACGTCGATGAGAGAGAACATCGATTGGCCGCCTCCTGCACGCCCCCCACTGGGGATCAGGGCCCACAGCCTGGGCATGTGCCCTGACCAGGAATCGAACTGGCGACCTCTTGGTGCATGGGTCGACGCTCAACCACTGAGCCACACCAGCTGGGCGATTACTGCTTTTGTAGTTTAATAAAAAATGCTGCTTTTGTAGTTTTAGAAAAAATTGTGGAATACTTTCAAATGGGCAATAACATAGGTTTATGATATAAATATATAATAGATGTATAATAGGTATATTTATATATATACACACACATGTGTGTGTGTTTGTGTGTGTATTTGTATGTGTGTGTATATATACACATGTACATATATATATATGTATACGTATATGTATATATATATTAGATTGTCCTCTGAACTGGTTTTTATATCTTACTGGTTCCCTCATAAATTAATGAGTTAGATAGAGTCATCAAAACATATCCATTTGCATTTGTCTGAGCATTAGGATTTCACCCGTTGGAAACTGTAACGTAGCCTTTCGAGGATTTGCTTGCTTGAAGTAACCGCGCACACTGTTTTGGGGAGAGGGTCACGCTGTCTTCTACGAGGCTCGCATTCAGCTTTTGCGTTCGTCATAAATGTATTTGTTTCCTGAGGCCTGAAGCCTGCCAGACTCTGAGACGTCAGGTCAGGAGACATATTCTAACCAAGGTAACTGAGAAAACGCTTTGCTTCCATATGATCAAAACACTGCCACCTCCTTCCAGGGCTTCCCAGCAGGATCTTGTCTTCCCGTGACCAAACGGTGGGGGTGGCGCATGTTAGTCCCGTTCGGTCCAGCCTGTGTGGACGGGGGAGAGAGCCTCCCCTCCGACAGGGAGAATGCAGAGCTGGGATCCAAAGATGGCACTTTCTGCAGACTTGACGCTCACCTGCAAAATTCCCCTGTGAAATTTCCAGAACGGAGGCAAGCATAGCCGTTGGTGTCACCGACGCAGGTGGCCCCATTGGCACAGTGGTGATGCTGGCGATTGTCTAGGCCCCCTTCACAGCTCACACCTGCGTGTCCGGCCTCACACCTGCAGAGAGGGACTGCAACTCCGTCCGAGCAGTTGCCATGGAGACAGGGGTTTGAAAAGCATTCGTCCGTGTCGAGTTCACAGTGTGTCCCTGACCATCCCAAGGGACAGGAGCAGCGATAAGAGCTAGAGATGTCTTCGCAATCCCGCCATGCAAACAGGGGTCGGAGTTGCCGGCATTTAACTTCAGACGGCCAGTCACCACTGAATGTCTAGAGGTTTGGAGAAAACACTCTTTCTGAGGCTTATTTAAGAACCCGTGCAGATTGTCAAAGTAACAGAGACAAATGCCACCGGTTTCGATTGTGCCGAGACACCCCTGCAGGCCTCGCACGTTCTCAACAGCTCAGTCACCCACAACAGTGTCCGTATTCTCCTTCAAAAAGTCGAGGCTTCCAGTAGCCACTGTGCCGGTCACGAAGGGGGCTTGGTTGTCCACTTCCATTTGCCAGGGGCTCTGTCGTGGAGAGAGTCACCCGGTGCCCCCTGCCACCATCTAGCGCCTGTGCCCTTGTCAGACTCAGCACACAGAGACTGGTGCCGCTTTGCAACTGAAATACTGGTCTGGAATCGTAAATGCTAATGTTAAGAAATTCAGACTCCGTCTCCGCGTGCAAGATGGTGACGTCGGCATCCCTGGTTCCGAAGCCAGAGGCGATGCTGGTGGGGTCTCGTGATATTTCCGCTGCCCCTGCACAGTATTTCTCCACTCTGTCCACGCATTCGTGATGCCTAAGGAGAGGCGGCAACACCAGTCAGCAACTCAACCCAATCTCTGCTGTTGGTGAATCACCTGCGTGACTATGAATGACCCTCCAGTCTCCACCAGGAGGTATTGATCGTTTGATATGTGCCGGGCACTGGTTGCTTTTACATTGTCGCTGGTCCAGAATTGTTGAATGCGGGCTTATTATTAATTACCACCCCCATTTTATAGAGGAAGTCGAGACTCGCCGAAGTTCTGTAATTTTATCGGTCGTGTGGCTAATACATCATCAAGCCACCATGGCCACCTGGACGGTGTGGTATGAAAACCCAAACCAGACATTTCTTCTCCACCGAAATCCAAGCCCATCCCCCTCTTCATTTTACGTTTGCGGCCCCAGCTACAGCACTGATGGTCCATCTCGTACACAACGGAACCGAGCACAAAGCAAGCCTGAGTCCCGCGGTGGGGCGCTGTGAGTTAACAGTGGGGTCTGGCCGGTGGGCACTTAGAAGTCAGTTTCAAGAGGCTGATTTATCTACCTGGCAAACTCCAGGAATGTGCCAAGCTACCAACTCTGTGCCTGAACCCAAGTGGTTTCCTGGGGCAAACATGAACTGGGGATCCGATGTAGTTGGCTCCGTACACACACGGTCATGTAGCCATCACACACACACACATGCACACACATGCACATGCACACACACGCGCGCACACACACACACACGTGCGCGCACACGCACACACGCGCACGTGATCTATATACGCATGAAGCAGGTGTTTGATCTTCCTTTCCTAGAGGAAGTTGTGGATCGTGGAGACGGAGGCGGTGGCTGCCCGAGGCCTCAGTTGATAAAAGTCAGTGTGGTGACGAGCCTCTTTACTCTGTCTCCCCAGCGACGAGAAAAGCAAAGCCAAATACCACCTGGTTAATTCTTTCTCCCGAGACCAGCTCTCCACGATCAAGGATCGAGGTTGGTATTGCCAGGACCTCCTCTCCCCCAGGAACCCACGAGGCCCACCTGGTCTGTGCCATGACTCCCGACAGGTGCACGCCACTCCAGGTGTCGGGGGAACACCTGCGCGTTTCCTTAGCAAGCTGCTTCTGCCGCCTGTGTTCTTCCTCTGGGTTGACTTGGAGAACAACAGAAATGTCCAACTGGATGGGGTGGATGATACGTCTGGACTTCACCTGGGTTCAAATCCTTGAGGTACCAGCCGGCAGGGGGCTGCGGAGGACAGGGGCCGAGGTCCCGCCACGGCACCAGCTCCAGGCTTTCCCGGCCGTGATCGCGGGGCCGGGACACGGGAAGTCACCCCACAGGGGATAGCAGATGCCTCCGCTGTGACAGGGGTTGGACTGAACAGAAGGAAATCAAAGGCATGACAAGTGACGAAACAAGGGAAGGGCGAAGGCGGGCCCCCGCGGCGGTTACTTTCAGACGCCAAAGTCCTCCCTATTTACATCTTAAACTTTTTATATCTGCTGGTTGGAATGAAACTGCTGCCATTGCTAACTTTATGTTTTTTAAGGGGAGAAGTAAAAAAAATAGAAATAGGTAGATAGACAAGAGAAAGTGTATAAAATTGATCTCTGACAGCCTGAAGATGATTAAAGGTTGAGTGGTGTTCTCCGTAACTGAAAATGACCAGGTACTTTCAGCTGCACTCATCGTCATTTGAGGTAGAATCATTACACCTGTTCTCATCAGCAAGGCAAATGAGGGCTCTCTTGCTGCCCAAGGTCCCATCAAGCTCGGTACCTGGGTCCTCTGGGTCCCGGGACAGCGACCACCCCACCCGTGGGCAGTCGCTCTGCCTCCGAATCAGAGACTTACTATCATTATTCCAGTTCTCACAAGGTTTCTCACAGAGCACTCCAAGTGAAAGTTCGCAAAAGGGAATTTCTGAGAGCTCAGGCTGTACCTATCCGAGTTCCGCTGTCACCGTGATTCAGATTAGTTCCACAGTCTTTTCTGAGCTCCACTTCCCTTGTCTGTGAATAACGGGAGCGCGGGCAGAGCCATGTCTGCTCAGCACAGCCGTCCTTCCACGGAATTAAGTGGACTGCCACGTGTGGAACGGTGCCTGGCACGTGGACACGGGCCCACGGGAATGCTGCTGTGATTCGCGTTTGTATTAAAAGCGAGCCCAGGACACGGCAGTGGTCGGAGCTTGATAAATGTTCGACAGGTATAAATGTATGTGCTGCTTCTCCCCTGAAAGGTCATGCAGAACTCACAGATTCACACATTTAAGTGGCTTTTACAAGAGCATACAAAATATATAAAGTGAAACATGGGCTCTGAGAAATGACATTTCAGAGACTCAAATCCCACGGCCAGAAGGAAGCTACCTCTCAGGTTTCTTTTTTCCTGTTGACCTCACAGAAGTTCGAAACAATGGTAGTTGGGCATTTAAGATAAACGGAACTGTATCTTCCCCAAATAGTTCATTCAGTTAAAACCCTGAGATGCCATTCAGAATTTGGGAATGAAAACACAGTTATCCGTAAGTAATGTGGTGGTTGTGGGAGCAGGAGGAGCATGCAGATGGACTTTTCTTGGTTGATTCATAGCTCACGATGCCTATAAGGCCAAGGCTACAGCTCCGTATAAATCCCTCTGTCTTGCTGGGAAAATATTGATGATATTCGTCTATGGCTGGAGGATCAGGAACATCATCTTCACCAACAAAGAAGCGTTACAACAAATCACCTATTTAATAAAATAAAACTTTACGGGAGGAGGGGGTGGGAGGCGGTGAAAAAGGGGGATAAATGGTGATGGAAGGAGACTTGACTTGGGGTGGTGAACACACAATGCAGTGTACGGATGATGTGTTATAGAACTGTACACCTGAAACCTGTATAATTTATTAACCAGTGTCACCCCCATGAAACATGAATAAATAAATGAGACTTTACCCTATAATTACAGGCATAATTGGTATGAAGAATTGTAGCCTGCACGTGTCTCCAGGACAGCCTTGGATAACACCAACAAGAATCGGATTGTGGGATGCAGTGCTCGGTGAACTGGGGAAGAACTCCAGATTTGGGGTGTTTCCTCTTATATCTTGGATCCAGCCTTAGGAGGCCCCACTGTGAACGTCCGTCTCTTGTCTGTCAGGCAGGCCACCAACGTAGATGACATCTCCTCTTTGGATTTTCCACGTAGGAGCAGAAATAAATCCTAGGTTTCGGGAAGACTGATACAGTTCAATTTCATTTCTCTTGATTTTCAAAGACATTAGGTGGATGTGTCCATTGTTAGGAACCAGGTTTACTCCTAATTTGGGGGACCTTGGGTTCAGCATTGCGAGCCTGCCACGTTCTAGCCAAAGGGAGTGATGATGGGCGCTGTGTCCCAAAGCTAGCAGTCAGCTGACGGCTGGTGTGTTCACACAGACACGGAGAGGGTGACGTTCTCGCCATAACCCTTGTCGAGAGTAAAGGCAGCGTCCCCAGGGGACTCAGTCCCCTTGGCCAAATCTGCCTGCTACACACTCTTCAATGTCACAATGGAAGAGGAGAAACAGAGAAGAAACACCTTAAGACTCACAAGTGAGACGAGGCAGAAGATGAACTAGAAACACACGTACATACATATTCTTTAAAGTTCAGGAAGTCTTATTTAATAGAGTGACACTTTGGCCTGACTTTCTGTACTTCGGAGTTCAGTTTATCCCGAAAATAACTATATTTTGGTTTATAGTTTATACTCGTGGCCAACTAATCACAAAAGAGAAAGAGAAGCTCTGTGCACTGATAAACCTAAGAATGCCTCCTTCACTGCCCTAAGAAGGCGGGGCTACCACTGAACTCGATGTGGGGGAGGAGCCGTTCCCTCGGCACCTGTACGCACACCATCCAGGCAGTCACCACTGTGCTATCTGGGGACGTGCTCAAGCAGACGTCATTGAACCTAATTATTCCTGTAAAGAACAGAAATCAAGAATTACACTAGCAAATCCTCTTTGGGGATAATACCCCAAATAATAAAGAGGCAAGTCAGTTACACAAAGGAAGGGGAGGAGCCTCCCTTCCGTGGTCCTGGTTGGGAGAAGGAGAGGCATGGGGGACAGAGAAACAGCAAAGCTGGCCAGCATTTCCTGTGGTCAGAGGAGTTACTAATGTACTCGCGTGGCAATAGTACCGGCGTGTGTCACCTCAAGAAAACCCTTGAAAAGCACAAAAAAGGAGCCCTGACTTTCAAGAGCACTGATGATTCCTGTACTCCTAAAGGTTATGTTCCAGACTCTACAGACCAGACTCAGGTAAGGACACCAACTATATATGAGCTGGTGACAGGTTCTTTGGCATGGAATAAGTCACGCAGAGGAACGGAATATGGAGAGCAGGGGATAGGAGTGGACTTGTCATTGTAAATGGAGTAGACAGGGAAGAACTCTCCGAGAAGGCGATGTTTGAGAAAAACCCAAAGAAAGAGATATTATTGCAGAAATTCACAAAAGCAACGCTGGTGGCTTGGATCGGTGGTGACGGTGAAGACGCTGAGAAGTGCTCAGCTTTTGGAAATATTTTGAAGGTGGAACCAATAGAATTTCCGGAGGCAAGTTTATCTCCAAGGTTTTTGGCCCAAGCAATGAGAAGCATTGAGTTTCCATTTGCAGAGATGGGAAAGGAAGGAGGAACAGCCTTTGAGGGAAAGCAGGAGTCCCTATTAAATTTAAGATGCCCGCCCGGCTGGTGTGGCTCAGTGGTTGAGCGTTGACCCATGCACCAAAAGGTCTTGGTTCGATTCCTGGTCAGGACACATGCCCGGGTTGTGGGCCTGATGCCCAGTGGGGAGCGTGCAGGAGGCGGCCAATCGATGTTCTCTCTCATCGATGTTTCTATCTCTCTCTCCCTCTCCCTTCCTCTCTCTCTAAAATCAATAAAGAAAAAAGTAAAAATAAAAAAAATAAATTTAAGATGCTCTATTAGCTATCCAGTTGGAAATGTCCAGGAAGCAGATAATGGAGGTTCAAGGAAGGCGTTCTGGGTAAGCTATAACAGTTTTGGATTTTTCAATGTATGTATAGTACTTAAATCATAGTGCTGGATGACACCACTTCGAGAGTGCCCATATGGAGAGAAAAGAAGAGGCCCAGGAAATGAGCCCTGAAGCCGTTGACATTGGGAAATAAAGAAGAGAACAGAAGAGGAGCCCGGAACATGAAGGACCGAGAGAGGGATGAGCGAAGAGATTTCAGGAAGAGGAAGTGGTCAGCTGCGCTCACCGTTGCCGGGAGGTCAAGTCAGGTGGGGACTGAACACTGACTGCTGAATTTTGCAGTCTAGGAATTACTGATGAACTTTTCAAGAGCCTTTAGAGATATTGCCATCTTCACGTTTTTACATCCCGATCCCAGCCCCCCAAGGAGCCCGTTTTCCATGTTTAAATGTCATCGTGGTTTAGTTGGGGTTCGGGCAGATGGAAGACACGGGGTAGCCGAGCTAGAGTAAAACACGCCCAGGCAGCACTCCGTGTCTGAAGACCTCCTGCACGAAAGACGGCATTTTCAGGCACGCGGGCTTGATGTCACACAGGCGCGCTGCATTTGGAGCCTGGATTTCGCCCGCTCCAGGCGGTTCCAGGTGGCATTAAAAGTGCACTGTTCAATAAAACAGGCTGTTTGAGGAGGTCAGCATCTCCGAATGCATCACAGCACATTCCTAGGAGAGCAAATGCTTCAGAAGAAAGCGTGGCCTTTGAAGCTGCCGAGGTTTGAGAATTTGCGCAGAATCACGCAATGTCAGGGCTGGTGGGGGTCCCTGCTGGTCAGCCGAGGAAGCCCGTAGCATCACTTTGAGGATGCGGATGAAAAGACGGCAGCCCATCCTTCAGAAATCGCAAGTATCAGAGAGTGGGGTTTGCTACATGCTTTTAGAACCACCTGAAGCCACGTGTGACTTGGCTGTGTACATGGGATGATTCTCCAGAGAAGGGATGATTCTCATGCGTGTTAAATCAGGAAGAGGGACGACCAATGTGATTACAAACAGCTTCGACAAGTTTTAATAATCTGTGGACTCCGCCAGGATGAAATTGATGAAGAATAAATAACAGCCACTTTGGTCTAAATGTACCTCTTTGGCCCTGGCCGGTTTGGCTCAGCGGTTAGAGCGTCAGCCCACAGACCAAAGAGTCTCGGATTCGATTCCGGTCAAGGGCATGTACCTTGGTTTCGGTTTGTCCCCTGGTCAGGTCGTGCGGGAGGCAACCAGTCGAGACGGCTCTATCACATCGATGTTTCTCTCTCTCTCTCCCTCCCTCCCACTCTATCTGATGATAAATAGAAAAATATCCTCGAGTGAGGAATAAAAAGTAAATAAATACATAAATAAATAAATGTACCTCTTTGTTTGGGACGGAAGAAGCAGGGTACTGAGGAGATACCATCAGCAAGGACAATGCAGAGAGAGCCAGAGAGGGAGTGTGGCTGCCGAAAGGTCGATACAGCATTAGGCTGAAACACAGAAGAACATGTAGGACGAGGGAACTTACAGTCCCGTGTCTCTCTGGACCGTCAAGCACGTCGAGGAACAAGATAAGCACATTTATTCCAAAGCAGGCAAGCCGCTGACAAAGTGTCTGCAGCCACGTCCTATGGAAAACGTGAGAAGAGACTGGGCGAGCTTAGCAGGATAGAGGTGAAGGCTGGGAGGGTCCGAGATACTTTTCCGCAAAGATTTAAGTGTTCTCAAGAGGAGGAGACATACGATGGATATTGGAACAGCTTCACGAGTTACAAAGCTGCCGGTGAATGAATGCTATGGATAACCATGTTTTATGTCAATAGGAGGAAATGGCGTTGGGGGAATTTCTGGCACGATGGAGAGAAATCTCCGTTCCTGAAAGTGTGCAAGCAGAAGTCTGGGCCCCTGCACTGGGCAGGCAAGACGGTATAAAGAACTCAGTCTTGGAGTGAAGCCCCTTCTCTATCTAAGAAACTGCACTTCTAAGAGAATAAGATTCTCCGAGTCCAGATGGGTGGCTGCAGGTAAAAATGACGTGAATTGCCTCTAGAAGTCAGATATTCTTCAGAAGGCAAGCGGTCGGAGACACATTGCTTGCGAGCATCATCTGAGGAGCTCCGTATTGCTCCACGCAACCAAGATGTGCTGAGATAACCTTTCAGACAGACTGGGAGCTAAGCTTGGAGAAACACTTTTCAGAGCTCCCCTGGTTGAGACACTTGATTGTGTTAAGACCAACTTGAAAAATAGAGCAGGTACCACATCTTTCATGTTCACTCAGCCAACTGTGTTCTTATCCGTCTGCTGGTGAACTGCAGGCTGTACCATGGTTCAGAAACACTGAGCCAAGATCATGAGTCGGGGGAAGCTTGCCTTTGTACTTTTCAGTATATCTCCTCCCTCTTTAACAAAAAAACCTTTATTGAATTTTTTAGAGAGAGAGGAAGGGAGAGAGAGATAGAAACATCAATTTGAGAGGGAAACATCAATCAGCTGCCTCCTGCATGCCCCCCACTGGGGATGGAGCCCTCAACCCGGGCATGTGCCCTGACTGGGAATCGAACTGAGACCTCTCAGTCCATGGGACGATGCTCAATCCACCGAGCCACACCCTGCTGGGCCAGAATATTTTCGTTTTATGATGAAGAGGGGATTTGAAAAATAGAATTTTCCTTAAACATACACCAAGAACTTTCAGAAAGATGATCTTACAGAACTTTTTGCTATAAAGATATCTTTGGAAGCTGAAGATTTTCATGAGGGTTAAACGGTTTCTAGCAGTGGGGGGGGGGGGGATAAAGACACGGGGGTTAGGGGTGGGTAACCAATTCAGGAACTCGGTTTAAAAACCTCATGAATTTCCAAGCTGGAGAAAAGAAACTAAAGAAAACCAGAAACCCACTGGAGTGGCATCTCTGGACTCTAATTACCAGGACAGTTAGCATCACCATGACCAGCAGTGACCTCATGGGTCACTGCCTTTGGAAGCCAGTCAAAATGAGTCAACATCTGTTTGTTATTTTGAATATGTACTCCAAGTATTGCCTCGGGTCAATTACATTTTTCTTCAAAAAGTGAACATTGCCTCGCCATTTCCCTGCTTCTCCTTTAAAAAGAAATCACCGGACAACTTGCCAGTCCAGGTAAAATATTACATCGAGGGAGTGGGTGTCATAGCTCATTGTCACACAGGTCCGCGATTTGTAATGAATATTGTGGTCAGTGGGGAGACCCGTGAATCGCTTTCAATAACTCTTCGCCGTTTGTACGTGGCATCGGCTGCACGCCCAGGCTGGTTTTAATTGTGCTTCATCTAAAACAGAGGGGACCACTTACCAGATGTCCCCCGACTTCGGGGTCCTCTAAAATCGTGGGGTAAATTACAGCGACTTCAAAGTGGGCTGCTGTGATTACCTCTCCGACAGTTTGAATGCGTGGGAGTAATAATAAAAAGAAACAGGTATGTGTTGATCACGATCAACAGCAATCTCTGAAACGATGTTGGACGGGAAGGATTTTGAAAGACGTCGCGAGCTGGGATTGGCTAGAGAAGGGAGAGCAATGAGTTTGCGGCGTTTACCAAGTTTCAGTAGTGTGGCTTGCCATGTTTTCCTTCCTTTTTCTTTCTTTCTTTTTTTTAAGACACCTACGTAGAATATCTGTTTTCTCCAATGAAACTGTGGAAAATAATATAGCTTTGAATAACACGGGCGTTTTTTTTTTTTTTAATTCTTTTCCCTTTATTGATTTTAGAGAGAGAGGAAGGGAGAGGGAGAGAGAGATAGAAACATTTATGAGAGAGAACATCGCTTGGCCGCCTCCTGCATGCCCCCCACTGGGGATCGGACCCACAACCTGGGCATGTGCCCTGACTGGGAATCGAACCAACGACCTCTTGGTGCATGGGTCGACGCTCAACCACTGAGCCACACCGGCCGGACTGCATTGAATTGTTGAGTAAAGGCTGCCACTTAGCAACTCCAGCTTTACAAACATGTCCCCGTGACCTCAGAAAGTAGAAGCATCCTCGTCTGCACAGACTGAGCCCCTGGCTGCTCCTGAGCCACTTGGGACCCACAGGAAGCCGTTGCCTTCGAGAGAAAGCGTGGTGACAGTTTCCCACTGTGACCCAGTGTAGCCCGGTGGACAGAGGCACTGAAGCCATGCTGCCCACCTCGGAAGGCAGGGGTGCACAGTCTGGTATTTAGGCATTGGCGATGGGTGCAGCCCAGGAGGACATAGAACAGTCGCTTCCTCCAGAAGGTTCCAGACTGGTCATCCAGGGGGCAATGGCAAATGTCATTCCCAGGCAGGCTCTCGCAAGCGTCATTCTGGAAGGGTTGGAAGAGCACCCGCCGACGCCTTCACAGTGGGTTCCCGTGGCGCAATAGAGAACCGGTTGGTATTGCCCACGTTCAGCTCGGACACAAGGTTCACGTAATTGTCATGTGTCATCGTGGGGACGTGCAGAGCTCCCCTTGTTGGGACACTTGATTCCGTGAAGATCAACTTGAAAATCCATCAGGGTGGTGGCGGAGTAAGACTGATGACTTATTGAGGAATCCGACTGGCTCGGTCATCTGGGTGCGTGGGGCAGATGCTCTACCACTGGGCTATTTTCTTTATTTTTTATTGGGGTGACACTGCTTGACAAAATTATACAGGTTTCAGGTGCACAATTTCACAACCGCCCGCCCAATCTGACCCTGTCTTTTTCCTTTATTGGTTTTTAGAGAGAGGAAGGGAGAGGGAGAGAAAGAGAGAAACATCCATTTCTTTCGTGAAGAAAGTAGAGATAGAAGACCAGCTAAGCAGGTGGTCTTCTGTTCACACCTGAGATAAGTAGGGTCCAATAGAAGACGTTTATGTCCTTATATTTACTGCACCCTCCTATGTATTCTCGGTCAGCAAAGAGGTGCAAATGGTAGTACTTTCTTTACTGTATTTTCTCTTATAACTTCTAAAGTTTACACATTCGGTATTTCACAAATGGCTACCAATTTCCTCTCAGTGGAAACAGAGAAGCTAGTTTCACATTTTATCATCGTGGGGAAAAAATAAGAAACCGTAGAGAAGAGAAAGCCTGCGTTAAGGTCACTAGTCAGAAGACATTGAGCAGACTTAGGTAGGGAAAGCAGAATGGCAAACGATAATTTATGCGTTTACTTTGCTTAAAATCAGTTCTCTTGACATCTCCAATGTAAAAGAGGGTCACGTGTGTTTATCAGATAAAACCGGAAAACTAGGCGTGTGAAGAAAGATGGAAACTTCTTTTATTGGCTCTTTCGACCGGCTGGGCAAAAACAAGACCCCTGTCAGCGGAGATGGGATTAGGCCATGTTTCTGGGGTTACCGATGTCATTCAGTCTTCTTAATTGGGCGTTTTAGTTGACATCGAATTGGTTTTCGATGTCCAAGTTTTATAGCATGCATAGGATTACTTGAAGCTCACTGTTATTTTGTTTATGTGAAGTCAGTTCATTTAATTGACTAAAAACTGTCACTTTATTTTATTTTTCTAAAATTCTTTCAGTTTAGTATCTGATTCCATGATAAGATTGTAATTCACAAATAATCAAAACAGGGAAAATCTCTAGTGTCTGGTGTATCCATACATTCATCAGAATAAGTTATAGTAATGAATGAAAAGGACATCAGCTTTAAGTTTATTGTAAATATCATGGCTATTAAAATGACTTTTGCTATAATTCTCACTTTATTTAAAGTCATAGTTAATGAAATATATGATAGAAAATTATTTTTACAAAAACATATACAAATAAGTAAATTTTATCTTTCTCTATTTTGATTTACTTAGGTGTCTTCTTTATTTTAGTAACTAGAGATCCAAGAAAAAGATAAATATAAAGACCCTGGTGAGCAACTTTCTTTAAATCAAAAATTTTGATTTTTATTTCATAGTAATACCTGTTATAGCATTAACGTTAATTATTAAATAAACATCTTAAACACTGTAACAATGCTACCGGTTAGCTTATACAAGTAATAGAAAAGACTGAGTTACCTGTGAGCACTGCCATTAAAATGGGGAAACCAGGTGTCCCGGCTCCAAACATGTTTCTGTAAAAAAGGAGATTTCCATGCAAACACCTGCTAGGCTGGCAGTGTGGATTTCTGATGGTTTTGTACCATTTCCGAAAGTGTGGGCTTATTTTCCAATGTCATCCCTTCCTTCCAGGCAGAGTGTGAGGACGTGGTTTGGACTTATTCCCCCCCCTAGCTAGATGCTGTTACCAAGTAGACGTATTTATATTCTTAGATCCTCTCCCTACTTAACACACGGCACTGCTCCTTTTAAAGTCACACTAGTGGTCTGGCCGGTGTGGCTCAGTGGTTGAGCATCGACCCATGTACCAAGAGGTTGCTGGTTTGATTCCCAGTCAGGGCACATGCCCAGGTTGTGGGCCCGATCCCCAGTGTAGGGTATGCAGGAGGCGGCCAATCGATGGTCTCTCTCATGGATGTTTCTATCTCTCTCTCCTTCTCCCTTCTTCTCTCTCCAAAATCAATAAAGAAAAGATAATAATAATAAAGTCACACTAGTGGACGTTACTGTGGCCTACACTGCACACGGACACTCTATCATGGAAAAAGCGAGTTTGGGGAAAACCCAAATTCCCATTGGCCTTTATGGTAGCTTCCCACGATGGCTAAGAGCTTGGTTCTGTTTTTCTTCACCGCAATGGAAATGCTGTTTTTACATAGGTTCTGCTTTGCTTTTGAAGAGTAGTTAAGAAATGCAAGGTAACTTCAAATCTATTGAAAATCTCTGCCCGGATGAGACAGAGAGTTCAGAAAGACACGCGGGTTTTTATTACACTTCACCGAGGTCGTAGCAAGAGGCACTCGGGTGTGGCCCGTCAGACCTCAAGTCTACCTTCTGTGAGAGAATGACTGTGCTCTGTTAGCCTTCAAGACAGCAGTATCGATTGTATGCATCAGGACAGTTTGCGTAGGTGAGGAGTTTGGGACATGGAGTAACGGTGTTTGACGCTGCATTCCCACGCTGTCCGTAGAGTTCAATGTCGTTCCCAGAGGGCGCTGACAGTGATCTCAACCACCCAGAATGCGATCAGGGATAAAGGTATATTCTAAAAGTTTCCACGTTTAAACATAGCGATTGCAAACTTTAGTCACTACTTCCTCAGGCCTTTCGTGTATCATTTATTATTTTATACGCAATTAAAATAAGCTTGATCATCGAGCATCCCAGCTTACAGGGGCATTGCATTTGCAAAGGAAAACGGTGTACTTCCGGCAACGAGAAATTGTAGTTGAATGCTGGACAGTGACGTGAGTGGACGGGATAACATTTTCCGCCTCTCTGACCTGTGCCAGGCAGGACTGAGGACGTCATCTCTGTGTCTATTAATTGTTTCAGTAAATGACGAAGCCTTATGTTGCTACTTTCATTCAACAGGTGACGAAACTCAGCCCGGCTGTGATTCGTGCCCCATCTGCCTAATTCCTGAGGTAAGCCTTTTATTTTTTTTCCTATGACATACTGCCTCCAAGGAAAATAATATATTGAGCTGACATAAAATAATGTAAAAAGTATAGCCGTGTGGAGACATTGAAAATAAGAGCAAATCAGTATCTATCTGATGGCCTCATTGCCAAAGAGCGCAGTACAGACGGACTACATTCATACCCAAAGTCATCAATTAAATACAAACCCGGATGCAACATTTTGTGCCTTTTTAATGCATTGCTTCCAAAAAATGCACAGAAATGTGTAATAGGTTTCTGAAACGTTTTCATGCAAAATGATGAAAAGAAAGCAAATTTCTCCACGAGAATTTAAAAAGTGTGTTGCGCTCTAAGTTCTTTCATGTGGCCCACTCCCAACGTCAAAGAGATTAGAAAAACGTGGCGCTGCTGTGGGTGATTTCTTCCCTGGGTATTTAGACGGTGTACGTGCACAGCGTAAAACATGGGACCGTTCCTTTAGCATCCATCCCTCTGTCCGATTTTATTATCACACCGTTTTAAAGTTATGATTCAAGAGACATGTACACATGCTCTCTAGACCTCCTGTTTGTTCAGAACCATACAGTTGCTCAGGTGAAAAATTCGGAGCCCAGGGGAAGGTTTGATTCCGGCTATTGTGTGAAAAGTGTGTTGAGAACCTCCAAGGAAAGACGAAGGAGCAGCAACAAGCTCTGCATTTCAGGTCTGCCCTCCCAAAGCCGCCCTGGGAAGCACCGTGGATGCAGGTAAGTGGTTTCCAGTTCTTTCACGGACTAACGAGGAGAAAATACAGCATCGCGTAGGCTCACTCTTGTTTTTACTTTGGAAAGTAATTTCAGAGAAACTCGATCCAGTTCAAACAGAACTCTTCTAATTGGCTTTGATCAGTAAATCATCGGACACGGCTCTGCGCTTGCTTAGTTCTTTCCCCTCTTCTTGTCAAAAGTGAGTGATGGGGGCTGGAGCTGGGTGGATTACGAAAATGAGCCCGGTATTATCGGGCTGGGCGTGTTGCTGCTCTGGGTACTGTTTTCTTTCTCTGCCAAGGTGAGAACTGGCTCTACCTTCATCGGTAGTGCTGGTGGTCATGTCTCACCGACTCGGTGATATTTTTGTTCTGCAGTCAGAGAAATACTGTCGCAGTAAATTACTGACCTGGTAAGACCCGGCGTTCAAGGCTCTCTGCAACCTGGCTTTGATTTATCCCTCCAGAATTACTTTCCACCGCCCACGACATAAATGATCTAGATGGAACATTTCAGTAGGATCAAAACGAAAGCCGCTTCCAGGCTGTCTCCCTTCCTCCACGTGTTCAAAATCCCAGCTATGTTTTAGGGTTCGACTTAGCTGGTGCTTACCCCAGTGGAATGCCTCCCTGATCACTGTCACTCATGCGCTGCCCACGAACACCTGAGGCTTGTCTGTGTGAGACTCGGCAGAGACTAAAGTCAGGCGCTGCTTAGCAGTGGGACATGTTCTGAGAAACGCGTCGTTGGGCGATGCGGTCGCTGGGCAATGCGGTCGTTGCGCGGTGCGGTCGTTGCGCGATGCGGTCGTTGGGCGAACACCACGCGCGCACTGACCCAGACTGCGTGGTCCCGCCCAGTGCGCACCTGGGCGCCTGGTCCAGCCTCCTGCTCCGGGGCTACAGGCCTGCAGCATGTCACTGTCCTGAATCCCGTAGGCAGTTGTAACACAATGGCATTTGTGTATCTAAACGTATCTAAGCATAGACAAGGTGCAGAAAGATGCGGTGTGAAAGATAAAACGGTGCCCCGTGCAGGGCACTGACCGGGACGGGAGCCGCGGGACTGGGGCTGCCGCGGGGGAGTCGAGCGTGAGTGGTGAGTGGACGTGGAGGGTGAGGACAGCGCAGCGGTCGGAAGAAACCCCGTCTAGAAAGTGATTCCATTCCACGGTCACTCGGGGCACTGTTGGGATATATGAGATTCGTTAGATCATCTCCATCGATGGAGTTGGAATCGTGGTTTCCTGTAGTTTTTCTCTGGCATCGCTTCTGGAGACATCTGTTGGCAGTTCTGCTCAAATTCTAGCTTTCAGTGGACACTGGGACTTTAGGTAAGTCACTTAACCTCTGAGGCCCCACTTCCTTCTCTCCACAAGGTGGGGAATAACTACATCCCAGGGTTGGTAGGAAAAGTCAGGGGTGAAAACAATGCCCCCGATTGCCTAGTCGGAGCTATTTATTTCTCTAGTTGCCTTAGGACCTAACGGGGGCATGAAGCACAGAGGGATGGTGAGGAGTGCCCCTCTCCTTGGGCAGGGCCTGACCTGTGGCTGCTCTGGTATACGTGGGATTTCTGTGAGTGGCCGGGACTCCCTCCTGAATAAAAAATGCCTCCAGAACGTCTGGAGAAGTGGAGACTGACAGCTTGTCTGGTCACACACCCAAAATAGTGTCCCTGTATCGAAAGTGACGTTAATAAAACAGAAATCAAGAAAAATTCCTTGAACGGGAATAGCAAATTGCAAATTGAACACTGAAGGGGTCCAAAAATTTCAGTAAAATAAATTATAACCTACATGAATTATAAACATAATTGGAATATATCATTATATAAGTATACAATTATTATTATTATTTGTTTTATTAATTGGTGCAAAATCAGTACTTTTATAATATCTATAATGCATAGGTGTATATTGAGTGATTTTGAGTGATATATATATATAAATTTTATAAATTTTATGGGAATTTTATAAATTTTATGGGAATTTTTATGGGAATTCTCAAAAAGGATGGCTAAACACTATATATAGTAAGATTTAAAAATTGGTCTTGAGACCATGATACTATAGTTTTGAAAGAAAAATATTTCAACAGAAGCATCCTTTATTTCTATACATTTACCTATCTTTATTCTATTTTCCCAAAGCTTACTTAAATGCATTTCGGAGTTAAGCCATTTGGAAAAAATGAAGGAAAAGAACAGAGCAGGGTGACATTCTTCATAAAAATTCCACCCTTGCGAATGGAAGCAGCGTTCTTAAAGCTCTGTAATCGGAAGAACACGTCACAGCCCAGACATTTTCGATCCCATTGGGTGAAATGTGAACCAGAGGCAAACTTTGCACTGTTTGGGCAACACTTTTTTGGTAAGAGTTCGGTTACTTCAATCCCTTAAATCCTTAGACCTTTCCTAGTAGAATAATAGTACTTTCCCCCACCGGTGTCACCTCTTAAATAATGAATTGTTATCCTTTGAAAAATTGACCGCGCTTAAAGCCATTGGTAGTGCTGAGGCTGCCTGGTGCATTCATCCAGACTCACAAAGGAGAGCTGGGAAGAGCCCAGCTGTTAACTGCAGGTCCTGCCGCCCGTCTCCCACTGCGCCGTGGCCAGGCCCGGTTCTCGTGGAGGCTTTGCCCAGCTCATCGCGAGGTCGGGATCCTGACGCTATGAATTTGCCAGCAGCAAACCCAGCATAAGGAACAATAGTGTGTGTCAGTTCCCATGACTACTGCTGGAGAGGAAGATGAAACGCTGAACACGATGCTATTTTTGTCTTGTGTGTGTGCGTTCCTGGGCCTCTTCCTCTTCTGTGTGTGCTTCTCAGTGTTCGTCTGTCTTCTAATCTGTGCCTCCAACTCCATGGGAAGAAAAGCTGGCTTCGTTTGATGTACGGCCCTAACTACATTTCTGTCCTAATAGAGATGCTCAGTGGGGTTATCTGGTACATGTGTGGGCGCTGCTACACCGTATATACATTTATCCTTACTTGCCCCTGTTCCCCTTCTCCTGGTGTCAAGTTCAAAAGCTACCTGCTCCGTAACCCGATCCCCTACTTGGCTACTGTGGCAACTCTAGAAAATGAAATCCCCAAATCTGCAGCTGCACACGCTCACGTCCCTGCCAGGGCGACGTCCCCGGCCCACTGAAGGGCTGTCGAATTTCTATCCAGTTACACATCTTATATTTGATCCATCGTATTTTTTTTTTTTAAGTTGTACTTTGCGACAAGCTCCCTGTAGTCCTACTGATTCGTCTACGGGCGGCTTCCGGGCTCTGTTGTTTCATGCTGCACATTTTACGAAACAGTCATTTCATGAGAACAGGTCACCCCTCTTCCCCTTTTACCTCTTGGGTCCTTTCTTGACAACAATAGCAGAGTTTGGAAAGGGAAAATCCAGTAATAGTACCAGGAGAAATGACTATTATATCTGCCGAAGAGAAGCTAGCATTGCAGGTATCAGGGTGAAATGCATTAGTTTCCATTTGGACTGTTTTCCCCAAAATTATACGTGCTCTTTCCAACTGAGCTCCCGCTGAGTTGCCATTATTTTTACAATGAGCTGAAGCACATAGTTCTGTCTGTTTTCCATGTAATCTATTCCTTCCCTGCTCTGCGTGTGTTCAGGTAGAAAGGGCTGAGGCCTGGAAATTGTGGAAGGAAATAATTTGAGCTGTCCTCCTAGCCTCAGTCCTGTCCAGCCCCTGCCTTATTCTAGCATGGGTTACAGTCCTGTTAACCTGCCACTTCCCATCCAGCTATGCTCCCCCGGAGGTCTTAGCTCGAGCAAGATACTAGGAAATACTTTCCTCCCTTGCAAATGGAAAAATTATGTAGATATAATATCTATTGAAATATAAAAGAAGCCCGGCCGGTGTGGCTCAGTGGTTGAGCATTGACCCAGGCACCATGAGGTCACCGGTTTGAGTCCCGGTCAGGGTCGTGGGCCCGATCCCCAGTGGGGGGCATGCAGGAGGCGGTCATTCGATGTTCACTCTTATCGACATTTCTATCTCTCTCCCTCTCCCTTCCTCTCTGTCTAAATATCAATAAAGAAAAGAAAATTAAAAAACATATATAAAAGAAAATACATACTTAATGTTAAATTTCATTAAATTATTACAGATGAAATCATGTATTATATATTACATTCATATATAATTGTATGTATGCGCTTTTGGTTTTTGGCCTTGTCATCAGAGAAAAATCTTACAACTGCAGGTGCGGAGTCAGAGTAGAGGGCCCTCGGGTGTTAGCGACACCATCCTGGTGTCTCTAAGGGCATGCGATCAGGAGCTACAACTCTTCTTTTCTTTTTTTAATTGTTGAAAGCATTAAAGATGTCCCCCTTTTCTCCCCGTCAAGTATTCCTGAGGTCCTGTCTCCCTGGGACTTGGGTACCACAGATGCTGTACCCTACACTGGCCTCGAAAACCCTCCCCTGGCTCCATCCTGACTTTCTCATAGCTCCTTGAATACATGCCTCAGAATAAAATGTGCCCCTGTCCTGGGTGCCCACGTTTCAGCTGCAAACTCTGTAAGCAGGTCCCCCGTGACACGCAGACCTGGACCCTCTCAGATACTGACTCTGTCCAGGACTTGAACTTAACTGTGACTGTGGTGTATGTTCCTGTGGGAGGGCCTGCTGCTTCCTCCCTGACATTCTTCTTGATTCTTGTTTGTTCCACCCACACTCCGATGCACCAACACACTTCTGGGGACTGATCACGTCCGCCTGCAATCTACAGGAAGTCGGCCGCTCGGACGTGCAAAACCCCGGAGTGGAATTTGTCACCGAGTCTGGGATGGCGCTCTCAGAAGCAAAGGCTGCTTGTCTGTGCGGTTATCGATGATGCTCACCTTGCTTGTTAGCAGGAAACGGCGAGGCGGCCACTCACATTCGTTTCCATGTGGACGTCTTCTGATGTAATCATCTTCCATTACAGTGACAGCCTCACAGCAGAATCCCGGCTTGCTTTTCCATCCTCTTCGAAATGATACCATTAAACAGCTCTTCAGGAGGGATCCGAAGCAACCACAAGACATTTATGAGACTCTGTCCAGCTCTAGACCCCTTGCCCTTCCATCAAAGCTGGGTGAGATTCGCCGGCAGGATCAATAGTTATTATTAGAGGTGGGCAGGCCAACAAGGCAGGTGATTCCAGGAGGTTTCTTTCCTGAGGATGCCACACTGAAAACCAATTCGTTTTCACTCCATCAGCCTC
Source organism: Tadarida brasiliensis (assembly GCA_030848825.1). Classification (NCBI taxonomy): domain Eukaryota; kingdom Metazoa; phylum Chordata; class Mammalia; order Chiroptera; family Molossidae; genus Tadarida; species Tadarida brasiliensis. Next base: position 24,643,393 of record CM061278.1, on the reverse strand, counting down.
TTCGGGGGATTTCGGAATGTGAGCTGTTTGATGAATCCCACTTTGGAGGGCGGTTGGGGTGCTTCCAATGTGCCGTAAAAGGAATTGCGTTTCTGGTCTCTGGGTGCGTGCTCCTGCTCGTTCTAATTGCAGCAGGTGCGGAAGGCCTCGTGCTGTCTGCTGGGGCGCTGCCTCTGCCCGCAGCTCTTGCCTGGGGAAGTCGTGCTTGGGGAGAGCATTCCAGCAATTCCTGGGAATGAGAGACAAAGATTTTTGCTCCAAAATATATAAATCTGCAATGTGTGAGTGACTATGTTTGCAGAGCTTTATGGTGAAGTCCTATCACAGCATATTCTTAAAGGCCCCAGGCTAGAAAATGATAGCTTTCACAGGAAATGTGTTTATATCAAAAGACATTTGATCCCCGAGAATTAAGGACTCTCTTGGGTTGTCTTTTTCATGGGAGGAAAAGGGAGAGGGATGAAATATTTTAATTAGCCCATTTTCTACGCCCCCCCGGCTTTATTGAGATATAAATGGCATATAAGCGTGTAAGTTGAAGGCGTACAACGTGTTGATGTGATCCACGTATATACCGCGAAATGATTACGACAGAAGGTGAGTTGACGCACCCATTGCCCACGGACTCACTTTTGCGTGTGGTGAGAACTTCTCAGATCTACTCTCGTAGCAACTTTCAAGGACCCAATACAGTGCTGTTAACTGTGGTCTGCAGGCTGTACGTTAGGTCCCGAGAACTCGTTCCTCTTACAACGGAAAGTCTGTGCCTTTAACCACCTCCGCTCAATCCAGAAGGATTAAAGGGTGCCTAAAAATCATAACAGTGAAAATACTCCTAATACTACCAATGGTGTATTTATAATCGTATATAATATTATGTCATACATTTAGTACAACATATATATTAATGTCGATATGCTGGTACACTGTATGAATATTAATGCTATAGAGAGAGTATATATTATGCTAGTATAACACGTTCTAAGGTATTATGATTGCTATAGTAAACAACCTGTTAACGTGAAGAGTTGGGATGGGATCAGGAAAAAGGCTGAAGAAAGAAGAGAAACCTGGTAATGTGCTCTCTCCTTCACAACTGACGACCTAAGCACCGGCACAGACTTTCATGACAGAATATCAAAGAAAGTCACGAAAAGCAGTTTCCAGGAATGCCTCATTTATCCATTTACATTTTTAAAAGAGCACTGCTTTGGGGAAAACAATCCTCCACCGCTTTAAAAAGTGTAAATGCTAATTTGGGACTCGGTAGCTCAGTGCGAACCACCGGGAATGGGGGATTGCGCAGCGAATGCGGTTCATTAACAATAGCGGTGGGTCTCTGGGGCTGGAAGTTGCGATGTGGAAAAGAAAAAAGGAAGACACCCAAGGTCTGCCCCGGCAGCATTTCAGAGGAAAATTCCCTTTTTAGAAACACGTTACCTGAATTAATGAGCTTAGCCGGGGCCCTGACTAAGTCAGATCCCTGCCGCCCCGGAAACTCCTCAGATGAGAAAATCCTTCAAAGGGTCCTGCTTACCCTCTGAAGTACAGAGAGTCCGTTTTATTAAAAGTCTCTCCATCTTTAATGAAGGAGATTAGTTTCACTTTGACTTTTTTTTTTTCCATCCAAGAATCTTTCCCAAAGGAGGCAGGATCATCGGCAGAGCGGGTGGGACAGTGTCCCCAGCGCAGTGACTTCTGCATGCACGAGGCAAAGGCACAGAAGTCCTCCGACGCGGTCACTCCGGCCCTTAGTGTCCGGGAATGCTGAACAATTAGGTGTGAGATGCTGTGGGGGGAAATGTAGGTAGAACTGCTTGTCGGAATTTCGGTCATTTGCCCGTTTGATCGTCACTGTTGAGGGCGTCATGGGAAGCTAGCCAGGCCTGTGGGACTCGTGCATGTTAATGAGTGGCAAGCAAATATGAAAGATGCAGTTCCCCTCTTGGGATGTTGTGCTGCCAACTGGGAATGAAGGCGAAGGTCACACACCCAATGCCTGCAAAGCCCGGGAGACCCTCTGAAGTGGCTCCGTGTGTTCTGTGCCGGCTGCTCCTGCCAGGGGGTCGGGTGGGCACGTGGGTCTAGGCAGCTCTCTTCTCTGGGACCAGCACGTCGGCCTGGGAGTGTTTAGAGCTGGGTGATCGGTGTTCGGGCCCCAGCTGTGCCGTTTGCCAGTTGCGTGACCATGGAAATAAGTCACTGAATCGATGCCTGCATTTTCTCGTTGGTAAAACTCAGATAATGATAATGGGAGTACTTCGTAGGATTTCTGAGACGATTGCATAGAGGTCGCTTAATTACTGCAAGCCATTATTATACGTCAAGAGTCAGAAACCCAATTTTGTATATGAAATCGTCTCATTTCATTTTTTCTTTATTGATTTTTTTAGAAAGAGAAAGAGAGGGGGGAATGGAGAGAGGGAGAGAGATAGAAACATCCATGAGAGAGAACATTGATTGGTCACCTCCAGCATGCCCCCACGACCTGGGCATGTGCCCTGACCAGGAATCGAACCGGCAACCTCTTGGTGCATGGGTCAGTGCCCAACCACTGAGCCACACCGACTGGGCGAAATTGTCTCATTTTAAATGCTAGTAACTAATTTTTCTTTTAAAATTATTGAGTTTGGCCCGGCCAGTGTGGCTCAGTGGTTGAACGTCGACCCATGCACCAAGAGGTCACCAGTTCAATTCCTGGTCAGGGCACATGCCCAGGTTGTGGGCCCGATCCCCAGTGGGGGGCATGCAGGAGGCAACCAATTGATGTTCTTTCTCATCGATGTTTCTATCTCTCTCTCTCCATCTCCCTTCCTCTCTTTAAAAAAATCAATAAAGAAAAAAATAAAAATAAATTATAAAATTATTGGGTCTGCTAAAATAAACCACAGCCGAGGTGAAAATCTTTCCCAAAGCCCTCGGTTTGTGACTTCGGTGTTAGGCGAATCTGAGTCTGTAAAAAGTTCCCTGGTTTCAAGTTTCAGTAGCCATTGTTCACAATTATTTATTTCCTTGTATGTTCTCTTTCTGTTTGCAAAACAAAACACAAACCAAAAAAAAAAAAGCAACAAACAAACAAAAAAACACTTCTGTAAGCTTACACTAAAAGCCCAAGGGCATTTTAATAGTGTGAAAACAGATGAAGAAGGAATAAATGTTCCAGAGAATGAAAGCTCAGGAAACATACCAACACAGAAGAGAAAAGACACGAACTCTGGGCGTCATGGCAGCGACGACGAAAGGAAGCATCGTGAGATGGTCGAGGTCACATGGTCCAGCAGATGGAAGCAGAATACCACGTTGTCAAAGGAGATTTCTTCACTTTTTTTTTTAGAACTCTGACATTTCTTGAAAGGGTCTTTGTATGAAGGACAGTTGACAATTTAGCAAAGAATAAGTTAAGTAGCAGTTGTGTTGAGACAACAGAGAATGTCTCTAGGCAGCAGCTTCTGATTCAGCTCGAAGGACCACCACTGGGAACACATACTCTCATCATGAAAAGGTGTTTGCAACAGGCGAGCAAGGAGAGAGGAGAGGGAGTCCGGATGTATCATGGCTGAGGTTATCTGATGATACAGAGATGAAGTGAAGAAGATTTCCAGACAAGAACTTGGTACAATCCCCGTTTTAGCTTTCCCATATATCTAGTTTTACTTTGGACATATGGAAACTCCACAGCTATATAGACATCTTATGCATTGACTGAAAAAAAGGCTCATTTAGTTCACAAGCCAGGGATGTGTGTGGATTGGGGGAGGAAGGGGTAAGCATGTGAGAGTTGAGGAATAGCCTGGGAGGGCCAAGAATGCTCAGGATGTAACTTTGGGTCCATTCAAATCCTTGAATGACTCTGGAGCAGGGTTCCAGAACCTTGCCCAAAATATCGGACAAATGCCATTCGTCTAGGAGCTATTTCAGGGCAGTTACTGATTTTCTATTTCTGTCACAGAAGACCTTAAATTTAACTCCTGTGGATGGTGGGTTTGGAGCAGGCCTGCATGAGTGGTCAGTGAAATTTAAAAGAGCAACAGAATGCACCCTGAAAACAAGTTCTTAGGGGTGCACTTGTATTCTCTCTCTTCCTCCCTACAGTGTGAGTTACACCAAGGCAGCGACTGTTGTCTAGTGTTTCCAGGGCAGGCAACACTGTCAGACACAGTCCGCTCTTCATAAGTAGTTGCTGGGTGCAGGGTCAGAATTGCTTGTTACTGTCCATCCAGACACAGACACACATGATTTTTTTTTTTTCTCGATGCCAGTTTTGGTTTTGGCCTCTTTCCTGTTTTGCAGCTTCTGCTGGAAATCAATGGAAAACAGGTGTAGTTGGTACTGAAAACAGGCTGCTTTCTACGCAGAAGGTTCTTTGGCAAATGTCTCATCGTCTTCACATGCTCAGAATGGTATCTCCTCTGAGATTTACTCTCTTGCTTGAAATGTTTATATAGCATTGAAAGAAGTCATACTTTTTCACTGAATTCATTCATCCATTCATCCATCATCCGCTTATCACGTATTTCACTGGTTATCAAGTCTGCACCAGGCACAGTGCGAGGGATTAGAAAGGAAATTGTGAGCCCACCATCTCTGCCCTCGTGAGGATATTGATGACGGAAACCACATATATTGGGCTTTCTCTGCACCCGGAGCTGTTTTAGGCATTTTGCATGTGTTAACTCATTTATTTCCTTCCAACCACTGTGCAAATTAGGTCACTATTATTGTTCATATTTTGTAAAAGGGGGGACACAGGAAATAATTTGCCTTTACACCAAGGACATCTGGCTCCACAGCTCCTACTTCCAATCACTAGCAGTTTCGGTTCTTTGGCTTGAAAGAGGAGTGCCCAGCGCAGTGTGGGCACACTGTGTGGACTCGGGAACGACACGCTGAGTCACACCTGTTCGGGTCGGAGCGCCGAGGCCGCCTGGAAAGCATCAGACACGTGCACAGGGCACACTTCCTCCTGAAAGCCCATACGTCTCTTGGTTCTCACACTCCAGAGCACAGAACGTAGGAAGTCCAGCTCTCTCACTGACTCGTGTGTATTCTACATCGCCAATGGGTGTGTACATTCCTGAAATTTCTCCTGTGAGCCAAGTGGCCGTGGAAAGTGTTTCTAATTGAAGACAGGAACGGTGCTCATTATCACCATTTCGATGAGTTATGCCGCCATGCGACAAATGGACAGCCGGATGCCTAACTGCTGTCTTGAATCATTTTCTACAGGTGCTTGGTGTGACCGGATCAATTTTATACATTACGGCTACAGAATTTATTACAAAGGACAAAAACAAAATAATTGTCTGTGAAGAAGCACTTTTGGTTACAAATACACAAATTAAATTGATGTACGATTCTCCCTGGAAAAGCTTTGTAAGACATCCCTGTAAGGCCCTACAGAAAGCAATTACTTATTCTGCGCGACCGAATGCAGAATGCTCGATTTCTTTATTTCCTCGGCACGTTTTGCCACGATCGAAATTTGCCTGTGAAATATGGGGCAAGTGGGTTTTATGCAGACAATCTGAGTGACTCAAATATGGTCATAATCTCTCGTTTCTCTATTACAATCTATTCCTTACACTCAGAAAAGAATGCTCCCACTTCTCCAATATGCATTGCCTAAAAGAGCTAAAATATTCAAAGGGGGCAGAATGAGAGAAAACCAGAAGGAGGGACCCGTCTGTCAGAAGTCACCTGAAGGTCCTAGTGAGGTGTTGCTTAAATGAAGAGCTGATATTAGTTAATGATATTTCAAGACCTGAGCGGAATAATTCAAACGGGAATGGTTGTCAGGTGGTATTTTAGGGTCATGAAAGGAAATATATCTTTCACTAGCAATAGGGAGGATCTGAGGAATCTCTCCCCTTTTCCTACTGCTTTTAGGGGCATGATCTGTCTCGGAAGAGCCCTCACTAACAGGACAGTCCGGTGAGGGCAGGTGCGCCAGACACACCCTGGCGCTGGCTCCTGGGCTGTGTGGGTCCCGTCGGGCTGCTTTGTGTAATCTGACGTGGGGATGTGTTCAGACAGGATGGATCAAAGCACCCAAGAGTTAAGGGGGAGAATTCAAAGGCAAAAAAGGGCTTCAGATGATTTGGAAAGCATCTCGGTGCAAAGCTTCCTGGTGCTTTAATTTCTCCTAGCGTTTTACCTTTGGGGCTCTGCGGAATTGAACTGTGGTGGAAGTTAACTGCTCAGCCTGGTGCCTGCTTCTATCTTTTTTTTCCTAATGAATGCACGATCCGAAATTGGATTATCTTACTGGGATTTTACCTATTTGTCTAAGCTGCTCAAATCTTTTCACTGGAACAAATTCACTGAGCTTCTTCCTGCTTCTGTGGGGGAACAAGACATACAAGGATGCCCTTAACCGCTAGATAAATCCAGCTACTTAAGTGAAAGACTGCAGCTGGATGGCTGCTCTGAGCAGTGTTATGAAAGTGGGTTAAGACAAGAAATATAGGGCCTTATTAAAATTTCAAGGGCGAGGGAGACAAGCAAGACATAATGAATGGTGTTGGAGTTCGGCCAGGTCAGTGGTGTTAAAACTCACTCAGAGAAACAGATAAAGCCGAGGCCCTGGCCTCTGTTTCACCTCCCGTCCAAAAAATGATTCCTCTTTGCCAAAACTTTTGATGATGTTCCAGAATGTTTAATAGGTGACTCAAAGGAACGCCGCCTTCAATTTAATCACCTCGGGCTCTGCAAAACCCAGGTGTTAAGTAGAAAAATAGACAATTTTTTATCTTTATTTGCCTTTTTAAAATTTATTGAATCATGGAAGCAAATTGCACCTTAAAACATTTAAATCACAAAAGGAAATGTTCACATATGGAAGAATACTCCTCATTACAAACAAGTTCAAAATAATGAAATCTTAATTCTGCGGTTGAATTTGGGGTACCTAGTTACAAGAGTTTTATACTCATCATCTAGGCAATATCTTTGTGTTAAAATAAAATTACGTTGGCTTTACTAAGAAGAGACATAAAATTTCACTATTTGACAAAATTCACCCATAAATCCTTCGTCTTATGAAACTTATTCTAACCTTCCACCCCAGACTTAATTGATAACATTCTTCACTGATGATAAAATATTCTATAAATATGAAAAACGAAAACCCCATCCCACTATTGGTTTAATGTACACATGGGATGAACTTGAAAAGCCATTTTCAAGGATCGTCCATAGATCATCTCCACTGATAATCAGAAAATAAAATTTCATTATACACATTTGTGATGGCCTGGCTGCTACCACTAGGACATTCATCTCCAGGCGGTTTTTATATATATTCTTGGAACTGAAAAGAATCCAAGATGTCATCCTATGTAACCTACCCCTCGATTCAGGATCTTAGCTCCCCTGTCCACGAACCTTGTAGAAACTTGCTTCTTCACAAAGACGACTGTCCCATTTGTAGATGCTTTAATTATCTGACAGTCACTCCTTTGAGTAAACTGAACTTTGTCTCTGTGCCTACCCACATTCACTCCAAGTGCCTCCTTCAAGAGAAAGTAGCAAACGATTCATCTTTGTCTTGACCTGGGCACTTGATACCTGTGTGCTCCCTTAATAACTAACTGGTCCAACATAACCGTTCGACATGCCCACCTTTCTGCTTGTATGTTATACTGCAACAAAATGTTTACCAGAAACAAAACAAACAAACAAACAAAAGGTAGAGGGATCCCCATATCTGGATTTCTGTGGTTTTTCAATAGAAGGTCAAGTATGCTTTTGAGAGGGATGCTTTCCAAGAAAACCCCTCGAAGAAGGCAGCAAACACCAGCTTAGCAGCAGAGTACCCGTGACTCATGAAGTGTTTCCCTCACGCCTTCCGTGTTGCGGTCAGACTGCCACGCGAGGAGTGGACATGAGCCTGGAGTTGACACAGCTGTGTCTCAGTGGCATCAAAAGTGAGTCCCTTTCTTCTTTTGTCAGGAAGAGTTGGCAAAGTTTTGGATGGAAAAACCCTTCCCTTAAAAATTTAACGAATTTTTAAAGAAGAAATTTCTCTCTTATAACTGAGAGAAAGAGAGAGAGGAGGGAGAAGGAGAAAGATGGGAATAAATCAGGCCAATCTAGGTCTATGAAACAGCCCTGGAACTACCTGGAAAAATTCAAATAATAAACAGATCCTTGTAAATCTTTAAATTCTTGATAAGAAGAAAGCTGGAACTGAGAAACCAGCAAAACCTGTACATGACTTGAGTGTGCGATTAAAGAAAGCGAGTACTGAATATGCTGTGTTGATGTTTGCCCTGACGAACTGGGGGACTCTGTTGTTGCCATTACTGAGATGGGAAAGAGAGCCATGTCTATCGTTGTCGTTGTTTTGTGGTTGTTAGTTTTGTTTGTTTCTCTATTTGTTTTTTTTACTTTGATTTTGGATTTTGGAGTGCATGGAAGTAGAAGATGATTATTTTTTTGAGACATGTGACGTTTGAAAATCATTTTAGTCATCTAAATGGAAAAGTTCAGGGACATTCAGGAGAGGAGCTGGAGCTGGAGATAAAAAAAAAAAAATGTTGATGTCATAAACATCTCTACACAATTTACAGTCAGGAGAGTATGGGAGATTTCCTAGAGAGTCAGTGTACATGGAAAAGAGAAGGCGTCCAAGGACTGAGTCCATCGTTTAGAGACAAAGAAATAGAGAAAAAGAATTTTCAATGTGTATCTAGTATCTGTTCAAGTTACTTAGGATCTAGACTCTCATACTCGGAATTGTAATTAAGGGGGGAAATGTATCTCCAAGGACAATGAGCCTAAAACATAAAGTCAGCAAATGAACAAATTCTACTGAAAACATGTCTCAAGCAGGAGCTGTATTGACTGTCCCATATGCCTCTTGGCTTCATCAATACACGACACTTTCCATGTCTCCTGTTTGGCCCTAGGTGGCTATTTTAGTCGGATTTAGGTAAAGCGGCAGGATTTCATTTTTAAGGATAAGCGAACATTTTGAGCAACACTGTGTTTGAAGCGGATGCACCTGAGAGTGGGAGCCTCCCATGTGCAGTCACCTGGCCAGGTGGCTCTCATCGGGGTGCTTGTTGTTAAGAAGCGGCTCTTTCTGCCTGGGGTTTGAAGGCAGGACTCCACAGGACCCCCGCAGAGAGCAGCTGGGGGAAGCAGAGTACAATGCAGCCTCAGAGTGAACGGGGGAGTTCCAGGGACCCGTGAGGGTGCTGCTTCGAGCTGGAGTAAATGCTAATTGGAGTTGGTGAGTGAACGCTGGAACGGAACATTGGACTTGGCTTATGGGACAGTTGGGAACGCTGTTAAAGGTATTATCACTACCATACTTTGAGAAACAGAAATAAATTGTGAACATGAAAAACATCAGCCAGTTGTTTCCCATTTGGCTTGGCTGGTTAGGACAGGATTGCTGCAAGGGGAGGCACACAAGTCACGAGATCCTCTAGAAAGTTTGAGAAGAAACATGGTCATTTGTGTTAAAAAAAAAAAAAGTTAACTTATCCGGTTGTTTGGATTCTTATAATTTCCACTAAATTCTATCTGGCATAAACAGCACACACAGGTCCTTCCACTAATTTGTCTGACTCTAACTTTTATGGCTTCACTGCGGCAGTGACATTATCCTATTTTTATGCATCTTTCCCTCCTGCTCCTTCAGTTTCCTGTGAGAAGAGCCTGTGTCTTCATCATTATATCCCGAGGCTGAGTCCAGTGCCCGGAACTGGACAGCTAAAACATAATAGAAAGTGGTAGCCAACATTCCTCCCAGTAACGGTCAAGGATGGTCGTACAAAATAAAGATAATTTACTGATTTGGGAATGAACTGAACATGTTATTTAACTCCAGGCCTTCTCCATTGTTTTGAACTTACCATTCCAGTTATGTGCATATGTGGGTTTAAGTAAATAGCTTTATTTTAAACCAAGTGTTTATACACTGTTCTCTTACAGAATTGCAGCCACCGCACAGGACTGCCATGACAGTATGTGAGGATATTTTGCCAGAGAAAAAATTTTAATGATTTGGGGGAATTATTGCTCTAGACACATGAGTTTTCAAGTGTCAATTCTAATAATTAAAGTACCCATGGATCTTCAGGTTTTTCTCAATGATCTCACTGAATGAGCCTTTGGGTTTCTCTGGGCCACGATAACTTGCTTGACCTGCTGGGACGCACAGAAGAAACCCTGGGTGAGAGCTACTGTCTTCAGAGAAACCGGCTTCCTCTCACCAGGGCCTTCTGCCTCCTGCAGCCCAAGTTTTCGCTATTTCTCACTTTCCACGGCCTCGAGCTGTCTTCACTTCTAGCTTCGTGAGTACTGTCTCCTGACTCTCAGGTCATTTTTATTCTGGTCTATCTCACTTTTCGTTATAAAAGTTTGGAAAAATTAAGCTATCTATGCAACCATTTTCAATATGGGAGGTAACAACACACGCAAAGAGTAATAAACTCATCCTTAGTTATAACAAAAACAGAACAGTTTGTAGATATATTTAATAACGCTAACGCTTTCCTTGAATGGAACTCATTAAATGCACTACACACAGTTATCTCTTTTATCATGACGTAAACTTAATTTTAATATGACAAGTGATAGAAATACAAAGATGGATAGCTTGTAAAAAGTAAACTGTGTCATTTCTATCAGCAGCACAGTCCAGTGGGAGCCCCAAGGGGGCCGAATAAACCAAGCGTACCAAACTAACTCCGCAAGGACTCGGAAAATGAACGGCTCGTTGGACCTGTGGCCCACAAAAGTAGGCCAGGACTTGTTTGTCAAACTGAAACCGGTGATTGCTAAACTTTAAAAAATCACCCGGTTTCATGTACTCTTCCTCAACGATCCTATAGTTAAAGCCGCTTCATCTATCAAATTTAAATGACTCTATATTTTTCTCAGAGTAAATATAAAGAACTACACCAACGTTTTAAAAGTGAATTTGAATGACGTGAAATTTAGCATCACTATAAAATTGAATAATATAAAAATTCCAACATTTTCTGTTAATAAAATGAAGACTTGGAGTTGGTCTCCAACTCCCAAGATAACCTATAAAAATATCTCCCCTTTCATACACCTCTTCTTTCTCTCCCTTATTTGTAACATTTCCTGGTGATTTTCGGCATTCGGATAGGGGACACCTGGTCTATTTCATGCCCACCAGGGGGGCCCTTTGCACCGTAGCAACAGGTTTCCTGCTGACACACCATTTGGTTAGATGCATGATCGGCCCTACAGTGCTGGGAAGTCCCGTCCCCTCGGGAGGCCTCGCCTGTGGAACCCGGCAGGTACCCACGGCACCTGAGACCTCGGGGTAGCTGAATGAGGGAGGCAGCTGAGCAAGGCGTCCCTAGTGGTCGCTGAGCAGAGTCGCACACACTCCCCAGACAGGCAGGGGGCTCCTGCGTTCCCGGGTGTCACACTGGGCACCCCTGTGTCCTGCAGGACAGAAGCTCAGAGTTGCTGCTGAGTCCAAGCGCCTCGGCCCCGGAGCAGAGGCCTGAAAGGAGGCTGACCGACCACTGAGCAGGCGCCAATCAACAAGCCCACGTGCGCCCTGGAGGGGACCCTGTCAGAGGGCTCCGCGCGAATGCAGACAGCGATGGAACCGCGTGGATAACGTCGACCAGTATTCTCTGCGAAGACCTGAGGACGAGGCTCGGAAGTAAAATGGGCTTCAGGATAAGCTGGGTTTAACCCAACGTTCTGATGAAAGCCTCCAATTCCTCAAACATTTCAATGGTTTGAATTTTCAGCAAGGAAAATATGAACTATGTCTCAAGAAAATAGCTGAAAAATCAGCAGTGTCCACATGGCCAACCCCAAACTGTTCCCTTAAAGCTCAAAGTAAAGGTAACCAATTACGTCCTAACACTCGGTGAGACAGAATGAAACATTTTGTATTTGAGCCGATTTAGCTGGGTCATTTTATGAGGACAAGAAGAGAAATAAAACATGAATGATTCAGTACTTTATAAAAAACTGAATATTAAATATAAAAGAAAGTACCTACCAGAACTATTTTTTTTTGTTTTATATACATGTGCACCTGGAAAAATACATAAAACATATATGAAATATATGTAATATATAATTTATATGTAGTATATTTATATACATTATACTATATTCAGGGTGGAGCAAAAGGAGATTTACAGTTGTGAGTACGCGAAACACAGTTTATTCTTGTGTTATTTATCATTGTATTATTTTCCATATGAACAACTGCAAACCTACTTTCCCCCCATCCTGTATATGTGTGTATACACACACACACACACACACACACACATACACACACTTTAAAATCATTCAATGGCGTCCTTTTCCACACAGAATGAAATTCAAATGCGTTAGCCTAGACCGCCCTTTCTGACCGCCCCTCCCCATCTCTGCATGCCTATTCCAGGGTGCCTTCTAATCAGGGCCTCGATAACGCTGGTCCCCCTCCTGGGAACCCGCCCCCCACCCCCCAAGACTGTGCTGGGCTGCTCTTAGCTTCCAGACTTAATCTTCGATTCCTCTCTCGCAGGACTCTCCCCAAGGACAGCTCTGAATGAGAGCCTCCTGTTCACCCTCGTACCACCCAGTTCTGTTCTTTCATTGCTCTTGTAATAATTTCTATCAGGTATTTATTTCTCTGCATCGTTGCCTCTCTCAATAGACTAGAAGCGTCACAAAATCAGGGACTTTGTGTCTTTGTTCACCACCCCAGTCCCGAGCAAATGTACGTAGATGACCTTCCACGAGCGACCGAATGCCATTCCAGTAGTATTAATCAACCATTTAGAATATAATCCTAGTTTAGCAAATAAATGAGAGAATTGACTCCTAATAAGCAAATAATGAGAATATGATATGATGGCTAATTTGGAATTTTAATGAAAACCTGAATGGGGTCATATGTCCAATTGTAACCGCAACATAAATTTGTCGCTCACCAGTATAATACATTTGTGACGTGTGACCCTTGGGGTCTTTCTCAACCATCTGAAGAAGAAAGTTATAGTTGAAAAGGAAACCAAAAGCACATGTGAGATCAAGATCCCACAGTCCTTCATGGCGACCCTCCCGCCAAGAGCCCTCAGCCTCTCAACCTGGAATGCCTCCTTTTTCAATGCTTCTATTTCCTATCTAAGGGTGTACAAATAGTCACTCACTAATGGGTCCCACAAGCTTTTATAAACTGGTGTTTGGTGTGCTACAGTGGACTTCGGGAAGAAAGCCCCAACTATTTTCAATTGTCTTCTCATTCTAAGTCTCAACACTCCCACGTAGGCCAGGCTAGGAAGGCGTTCAGAACCTTCATAAATCCACTCCCGCTTTCTGGTTCATGCATCATCTTATTCCTGCCGTGAGCATTAGGACGGTTCTGATTTATGGTCGTGCCAGGCCTGTCCCCACCGCTGGGACCCTGTGGGGATTTCGCTCGCACTTCCCTTTAGCCACGTATATAAATAGACTCCTTCCGTGGAGGCTGCATTCAATAGTTTTAACAAGGGTTTCTGCAAAACTCTGTACACAGAAACAATGTGATACTGAACCCAGTCCCCAGGGCCCTACGGTTCTTTTTTTAAACAAATCCAATGTTATCTGGGGAACAGGAAAACTTTTAAGATAAGCATTTAAGGTGACTGACACTTCTTGTAACTAATTACTTTGGAGAGGAGGACCGCACTCAGTCCTCACAGTGGATCCTTGCCGTGGAGCTCTGTAGCAGTGGTCTCTGCCCGAGGGTGTGCTGACCTCTTCCCAGATGGAGCGCAGCCTGTCGCGTTCAAGCCTCTCCTCGTACGTGGCGGTGGGACCTCGGCACAAAGGTGTCCTGCGTGTGCTGCAGGCAGGATCACCGTCCATCCGGTGGCCCGAGAAAGTCAGAAGCAAAACTGTCCAATCTGTGCCCCTTTCTTAATCCGCACCTCCTGCCGAGGTCCTCAGTGACCCTCAGGCACCATGCCCTCAGCTCCACTCACCAGTCACCGTGGCTCTGGCCAGTGGGCTGCTGGGTTGTTAAAACCGGTGCACGGCCGCTTCTCTCGGCTCCTGCCTTCAGGGTCACTTCTCTCGGTCGCCTTCCACCAAAGTGCCAGAAAGCAGGTCAGATTGCGTCGCTTCCCTGGCCCGTAGTTGTGGGGGGGCCCACAAGCGGCGTTGTGATCCCACTTCAGCTCGCCTGCGCCCCAGCCCTGCGGACACGTTTGGACAATCACTCAGCGTCACACAGCTGGGCGTGCTCTTCCCCCCGTGCCTGCTGCCCTTTCTTCCTCCTTCTTTTCCCTCCTCTTGTCTTTCCCCAAGTCCGTACTGGGCTGCTACGTGTTAGCCACCGGGTCTGCAAAGGCCCATCTCCTAATCTGGGCACCTAGGCAGGGTCTACAGAGTGTGTACTGTGGTCCACGCGGAGCTGGGAGCTTCGTGTCTATTCCTGACGTTATCTCCACAACGGCTTTATGGGGTGGATGTGATTATCATCTGTGCTTCACAGACGGGGGAACTCAGGTGCGGAGCAGTCACGGAACTTGTCCAAATCACACTGCTTCTGAGCACATTTCTGGGATGTGCTTAGTGATCTTCCAAGTTTCCTAAAACGGCACCTCCTTGATCAAGCCATCGCGGTACTCCTGCCCTGTTCCCCGTCGCAGAATTTCCTGGAGCTCTTTATTGCACCCACAATTGTACTGTACACATTTCTTCCCACTGTACTCCTTAAAAAGAGGTACTGTGTCTTTTTTTTGGTTGTTAATATGTTTTTATTGGTATTTTAGAGAGAGAGGAAGGGAGAGAGAGATAGAAACATCGATGTGGGAGAGTAACATCAATCGGCTGCCTCCTGCACGCCCCCTACTGGGGATCGAGCCTGCTACCCAGGCATGTGCCCTGACCGGGAATAGAACCGGGACCTCTCAGTCCATGGGACGATGCTCTACCCACTGAGCCACACCAGCTGGGCGGGACCATGTCCTTTTATTCTGGATCCCTGATGTGGACAGTTGCTACTGGAATCCACATGGCTCGATGGGCTGAACCCAGGGACGAATGGAGCGCAGACTAGTTTGTATATTATAGGCGGGTCTTCCGAACTGCCCAACTCCATTCCAAACCCTCCAGGGAAAAGACGCCATCCCTCACAGACAAGTCCCATTCCAGGTGGAGAACTTAGTATGTCGTAGTAACAGTCACCTTTTTGTGAGGACCGGAGATGTGCCAGGCTCCATTTTTATAATTTCACTCCTCCCAACAATACTACAAGTAGTTTTTGTTTTGTTTTGTTTTGTTTTTTACCCCTCGTTTACAGAGGAGGAGCGTAAGAATTAAGAGGCAACTCATGCCTGGCTGGTGTGGCTCGCTGGTTGAGCATCGACCCATGCACCAAGAGGTTGCCCGTTCGATTCCCGGTCAGGGCACATGCCCAGGTTGTGGGCCCGATCCCCAGTGGGGGACATGCAGGAGGCGGCCAATCGATGTTCTCTCTTATCGATGTTTCCATGTCTCTCTTCCTCTCTCTCTAAAATCAATAAAGACAAAAAATAAAAATAAAAGAGGCAACTCACCCTACTTCGAGGGTGTCCTGGCAAGAGTGTTCACTGAATGTTGAGTGTTGGTCGGTGACAAGAATGTGGTACAACACGGTTCAGAAAATTTCCAGAATTTAGGTCAAGCCCATGTCCAGAGGATAACAGCTGTGCCCTATTCAGTGTCTGAAGTGGGGAGACACATGACTCACAGATTTCCGAGCCACAGAAGAAACTCCAAACTTCCTTGATACTTTCATGTTTGTTTGCTTGTTTGACCCACAAAATATACTTAAGCAAAGTATAGGCAGTGGGATGTCCTTCAGTGAGAAGCTACTAGCGATGGGATGGTCCCAAGCTTCATGTTTTCTCTCCCACCACAGGAGTATCCTTTCCTTAGACAATAAAATGAATGGGAGAAGAGTGAGCCTATCAGGAAGCTTATAGCGAATAGATTTTAAATAGTCATAAAGATATCATTCTTTCCAGTGGACCAGGAAAGAAGAGAGGAGAGATGCTTTTACATTTCTGTCAATGGAATCCTAGTGAGAATTAGCTTAAAATTAAGTCAGGCGGGTTGTTTGCCCAAACTAACATAAATAGTTATAGGTGGCCCGACGACTCAAGCATTCGAGAGTTTTCTACAGATTCTGGTGTCACCTCCACACACAGTCTCACCACCCTTTCTGTGTAACTTCTAGTTACAGTGTATGTTTAACTTGTATTCTCGTTTACATTAGAAATGCTTAGGAGAATACTCCAGTTCTGGAATATCACTCTACACCCTCTCCAGGGACCATCATAATCATGTTGACTGACTCCATGAATTATATATAATACACGAGCCTACGGTTTTAATATTGTTTCATGGGTTTTAATATATTGTAGGTGTCAAAGGAAACGTCTTGGAGAAAAAGAAGGCATCTTCTAGTGAATTTTTCTCTCTGAATGGCTGAAATGGATCCTTCTGTTGATGTTTTTCCTCTCTGTTTCTTCTAGAATATTCTGTTGCTTGGGCAGCTTGGTAACCTACTTTAGACAAGGCACAGAGTAGCAGTAGGTATGTGTGAGCACTGAAGAATACAATTAAAGTAGACAACGATAACCACAAGAGTTGGTTTTAACCCTTTAGCAATAAGAAATGTTCACTTTCTATTTGCTGTAATTTGTTTCTAGTCTAAGAAAAAAAAAATGGTGGAAGATGGTTTGTCACTTACCAGGTGTAACTGCCAGCGCTGTCTTCACAGGTGGCATCATTGTGACCAGGGCTCTGACCAGCATAGAGACCTCAAGGTCTGTCTCACAGTGCGTCCCTGCGAAGCCACTACCCGTGAAGGTGCAGTGGTATCCGGAGAGTCAAATGAAATGATCCCATCAGCTGTTGGTCATATTGAGATCAAATATCTTTTTTTTTTTTTTTATCCTCACCCGAGGACATTTTTTCATTTTTTGTTCAGATAGAGTGGGAGGGAGAGAGAGGAAGAGAGAGAGAGAGAAACTTCGACGTGAAAGGGACACATCGAGTGGCTGCCACCCGCACGACCAACCAGGGCCGGGGACAAACTGCAACCGAGGTACATGCCCTTAGCGGGAACCAAACCCGGGTCTCTCCGGACCACAGGCCGACGCTCTAACCGCTGAGCCAAACCAGCCAGGGCGAGATCAAATATCTTTATTCTGTCTCTTTACTGGTCCATCGGCTCGAGACCATGGTATGTTTTTAATATTTACCTCAAAAACCCTGGGGAATTATCTCTATAAGCTGCAAAGCATTATGCGTTTCCATAGTAATATCTCATGCTCTTTTAAACTACAGTTTTAGTGTTTTAATTTTTCCTGAAAAATTATTTGGAAACCATGATTGCTCACTTCAGTTTCCTCATCCATAAATTGAAGATAATAGTACCTGTGTCATAGGGTTATTGTGATAATTAAATGTGCACACAAAGAGTAGACATGGTATCTCACGCATGAGAAATACTGCATAAATTACTAATACACAGTACTAAATAAAGTTGTTAATATTTGTGAAGGCAGTAGAGAATGAGTTATATCGCTGCGTTACTCTTTTATATAGAGAGCCTATTAATAAGGTCCCTTATGAAAAATGAAACAATAAATTATGAAGAAAGCAGGAAAAGCCCTCATTATACGAGTGGTGACTTATGTGCGCTTGTTTTTCGATTACAAGAATATTTTAGTCTTGCTCTTTCTGATCACGCAGTGATGGCGCAGGATGAGCTGACAGAGCCAAACGCAGCTCCCTTGGGGAGAGCTGCTGACTTTATCGAGAGGAGCTTGGATTTAGAAGAGTGCTCCTCGAGGACGCAGGGTTGTGGAAACACGGGCTCGCACTCGGCTGAGACAAAACGCGGGTCTGGGGGAGAGGACACCTGTGAGCTGATGAAGTCAGAGTCCTGGTCACCGTGGCTTGTGTGTATGTTGATCAGCAAACACAGGTGTGAAGATTTCAGGAAGGAAAGTGAAATACTAGCACGTGTAATAAGTGAGTGTCCTTTTTACATGCATTGCTTGTTGGCATCTTCCATGCACGATTCCATTTATTCAATTAAAAGCTTTCTGAAGGTCTACTCTACGTCAGTCTCTAGAGAAAGAGCCCTGTGCCCCGTGCTGGCCAGTGGACCTCAATCCATGGACCTCTGGGCTCCATTTCCACAGCCCTTTGATCTGCAGGAACCTTTTATCGGGGTGTAGTCTGTGACTTTCCCATACACCTCAGAGCAAACGTGGATTTTCTTATTGTGGGAAAGTAGAGTCCGCTTGTGGTTGTGGGCCTTGTGACGATCTTCTCAAAGCCTCGGTGATAACAGAGATAAAGACAAGATAGAAAAATTATTCACGGCACATTTAGGTAAGGAGATGAAAGGTGGTGAGGTCAGCCTTCTTCTCTTTGCGTTTCCTTAGGAGTCAAAGCTTCCTGCAATTTCTGCCCTGGAGCTCTCTGGAGACAGTCAGCAAGGCCAGGGGAGCCTCCTTCTCTCTGAGGCCTGTGTGGACACTTCCGGGCTCTGTGCACACGACTGCCAAGTCCTGCCTCTGGGAGTGTAGATTCCTGCCCCTGCGGAATGATTTGGGAGTCAGAGGCCAGACAGGAATGTGATTAAAAGTTACGCTTAGCCCTGCGATGTAGCTCAGTGGAGTGAGTGCTGTCCCATGGACTGAGAGGTCCCGGTTCAATTCCTGGTCAGGACACATGCCGGGGTTTCGGGCTCCATCCCCAGTAGGGGGTGAGCAGGAGGCAGCCGATCAATGTTTCTCCCTCACATCGACATTTCTCTCTCTCTCTCTCTCTCTCTCTCTCCCCTCCCCGCTCTCTAAAAATCAATAACAACATATCTTAAAAATAAATAAGTAAATAAAAGTGATCCTTAATAGTTTACAAGAGAAACGGACAACAACATCACTATACTTAGAATCATTATTTACTGAACACGTTTGCAGCTCACGTGGCTTCTGCTGCTTTCCTGCCGAGTCTGGTTCACTTTGAAGTTCAGATTTGGGATGAACTCTGTCTGATTCATCAAACAAAGGGATGCTGGATTCTAGTCCTTCCTTTGCAAACAGTTAACTGTGTGGACTTGTAGGAGCTCCCTTACGTCTCTGAACTGGAGATTCTCGCAGTGTGGGGACGGTAATGACCATCCTGCCTTCCACTGGACGCTGTGGACTCCACCAGGATCCTGAGAAGTGTTCACGCGGTTGAAATGGTTATGTATTTGATAACTCAATCCTTGTGGCTTAAATATTAGAAAGATTATTTTTAAAATGTTTTATACGAACTCAACTACCATTACCCAAATGTATTACACACATCGTATTATGGTGTAATTTATTGTTTGTTTGTTTGTTTGTTGTGGAAAAGCCAATGATAGAATCTACTTAAAGCAGAATCCCATGGCTACTTCTCACCATTCTGCTGTCTCAGAAGCAGTCACCCAATTCCCCACACACTTGAAAATGCAAGATACAGTTAATTTAATAGCATTACCCTTTCAACACTGCTGATGTAAAATTCCTCAGGGATTTATTTTTCATCACTTGATTTCTATGCCTGTTATTACATAAATACGACCTTAAATTCACAGGTGGACTAACCCTGGCTCCATTTTTGCACCTTCCCTATCTACAACAGGTTTATGTCATGGGAATGGCAAGTGGGCGTTTCTGTAATATCAGCTGTTCCAAAGTATTACAGGAGTGACTCGGCAAATCCTCTCTTGACACAGATGACCAAATGAAGGATGCATTTCTTCTGTAAATCCTCAGTTACAACGTTTCATCAAAGTATAAAACGATCTAAAATTTTTAGGTCGAGGATGTGCGATCTCCAAATAGTTCCTGGGCAGTGAGTTCTAAGCCGGTCACCTAAACATCGGTGCACACGTGCCTGCCTCCGTCCACGCACAGCGCCCCGTGGAGACACGGCTGAGTGGCACACCCATCAGCGTTGAGTTCACAGCGGTCACCTAGGAAGCCAGGGCCACAGTCACAGAAATAAGCCCCCAGAGCATCCTGACAAGTGGCACCGTTTAGGCAGGGCTGGGACCAACATTCATCAACTTCCAGTTCACAGTTGACACCTTTTAAAAAAGTCAGCAGAGAAAAAAAAAGAAAAGTTTTAGCCAGGTGTTTTTATGTTTTAGCTCTTTGGCAATGCTTCATTTACCCCAAGGCTCTGTCAAATACAATGTCACCCGAAATCAGCTTCCTCCTTAATTGTCTGTGCTTGAGGTGATGCAGAGCAGCTGCCACGGAGAGCCACCGCCTAGGACAGCTCGTGGCAGCTCAGTCTGTGGTAACAAGTCATTTTTAGGGCAAGTTGTTGCTAACTGTGCTTTTGTTAGCAGCTTCGAAGGGACTGGTCAATGTTTCTCAATTGTGTTTACACACTCACTTTAGTTGGGCATCAACTAGAGCTGTGGATAAAAGCTCAGACTCCAAACCAAATGGCCTGGGGTGGGCGGTTGGCATAGCTCCTTAGTTACAGGGCGACTTTGGGCAAGTTCTTAACCTCTGTTTATCTCCATTTTCTTACCCCCCAAATGGAATTAACAGTGTAATAGTATCGCAGGATTGTTGTTTCAAGTGCACTGTGTTCTGAAGTGTTTAGAACAGTACTTGGTCCATGCGAAGTGTGGGCCAGAGAACAAAAACAACACCTGTTCTTCCCACAGACATTTATCATAGAAACTCCACAGGTAGGTCTTTCCTTCAGGGCTCCCTTTGCATAGACGTGTACGTTTAGATTTTCTGCCGGGTTGTAAAATACTACTTTCAAACAGAAAATCAGTTTGTGACTTAAGGTAGTTGGTGGTGGAATTAAAAGCTTCTTCATTTTAAGGTGACAGCACCATTTAAAAAATCTATACTCCCTAAAACTAGCAGATGAAAATTATTTACTAAGCGTAAGTTTAAATACGCTTTAAATAAGTTTAAGATTCATAAAAGTAGTCACACTCACACTGAGATAACAAAGCACCCTGCCGGACCTGTCAAAATATCATCTGATACTCCATCATCGAATGTGTGCACAGGTTTTAAGACGCAAAAGGGGGACTCCCTGTGTTTCCGCGTCTTCATCTCCGTGGCGATAACGCGGAATGATGGGTTCTGGCGGAGATGCCACGGAGGGGCTCCCAGCTCAGAGGGTGTGAGCAGCGTGGTGGCTTCGGGCCTCCTGGCGGAACCTGCTGCAGGCGGCGCTGGGCGGCCTTGCTGGCTGGTGGCGGCCACTCAGGCTGCGCGGGGGGAGGCGGCAGCTTCAGCCTCCTGGTTGGCGGAGGAAAAGGATCGGGAGCCGCGTGGCTCAGTGAGAACCGAAGGCTGTGAACGGGGCTGCCCGGGGAGGGCTCGCTGCCGGGCTGGGGCTCGCTGCTCGGCCTGTGCCGGGACTCTGTGTTTCATCCCGCGTCAGGACGGGCCCGGCCCTCCCCCTCCTCCCCTTCCTCTGACAGCCCGTCCCGCACCGGGAGGACCCGGCCCCCCCTCCTCTGACAGCCCGTCCCGCACCGGGAGGACCCGGCCCCCCCTCCTCTGACAGCCCGTCCCGCACCGGGAGGACCCGGCCCCCCCTCCTCTGACAGCCCGTCCCGCACCGGGAGGACCCGGACCCCCTCCTCTGACAGCCCGTCCCGCACCAGGAGGACCCGGACCCCCTCCTCTGACAGCCCGTCCCGCACCGGGAGGACCCGGACCCCCTCCTCTGACAGCCCGTCCCCGCACCGGGAGGACCCGGCCCCCCCTCCTCTGACAGCCCGTCCCCGCACCGGGAGGACCCGGCCCCCCCTCCTCTGACAGCCCGTCCCCGCACCGGGAGGACCCGGCCCCCCCTCCTCTGACAGCCCGTCCCCGCACCGGGAGGACCCGGCCCCTCCTCGACTTCCCAGGAGCGCTTGAAAGGCAGAAACGATAAATTCTTTAAAGTATGTTTTCCCTGTAGTTACTTTTTCACATATGTAGCCACTAGAACTAGGTGTTAGAACTCAGTGGCTGTAAGGTACAGAACTGCCTCCCCTAAAACGACACACATCGGCCACGACTGCAAGGCGCGTGAACTGTGCTCAGACGGGAACGTTCCGTCAACGGGGTTCCCAGCATGCTCAGGGCAATTTCCCGTCGTGCTCTCTGGGAGGGTTCCCATAGTGCTCTCTGGGCGATTTCCCACAGTGCTCTCTGAGAGGATTCCCATAGTGCCCTCTGGGCGATTTCCCATAGTGCTCTTGGAAGGATTCCCACTGCTCTCTGGGAGGATTCCCACAGTGCTCTCTGAGAGGATTCCCATAGTGCTCTCTGGGAGATTTCCCATAGTGCTCTCTGAGTGATTTCCCATAGTGCTCTTGGAAGCATTCCCACAGTGTTTTATGGGAGATTTTCCCATAGTGCTCTTGGAAGCATTCCCACAGTGCTTTCTGGGAGATTTCCCATAGTGCTCTTGGAAGCATTCCCACAGTGCTTTCTGGGAGATTTCCCATAGTGCTCTATTGGAGGATTCCCATAGTGCTCTCTGGGCGATTTCCCACAGTGCTCGCTGGGTGATTTCCCACAGTGCTCTGTGAGTGGCGGGCGCTGGCACTTATTAAACGCCTACCGCTGAGGGGTGGGGCCGTGGTGTCACGTGCCTCCTCTCACGTTCGCTGCTAAGCTGAAGGTACGCCGGCCGCCCTGTGCCGCCTGGTAAGTGACAGTGTTTCTGCAGCTCCCGTCTCCTGGGCCGGCGCGTTTGTCAGCCCCCTTTCC
Source organism: Tadarida brasiliensis (assembly GCA_030848825.1). NCBI lineage: Eukaryota > Metazoa > Chordata > Mammalia > Chiroptera > Molossidae > Tadarida > Tadarida brasiliensis. The sequence continues at coordinate 24,620,630 of CM061278.1, read as the reverse complement.
ACGGTGCCTTTGCCTACAGTAGATTTTGTCCTTTGGAATCTCAGTCCTCTATGTTTGCTGGGAAGTGTTAACGTAAAACACCAAAGGGGTTTAAAACGACACTTTTCTGAATTTTATGTCTTAAATAAAATGTGTATGTTCATCTGGTGTACACCCAGATTACTTTCAATGCTGACGAGATACATGATACACCGTCACGTAAGTGCTGAAGCCACATGTCTGTGTTGTAGTTAACTTCTTTGGTTTTCGAGTGATCCTCACGCAAGGTGTAAGAATGCGTTTCAAGAGCTTAGTTACCATTTCAGCGCAAACAGCTATTCACTTTGGGAGGATTTATTTGTATTACTCTTAATATTCACATTTTTATGCTAGCTTATCAACGCCACTGACATAGAAGGGCTTTGGTCTCTGTGTGCATGATGCCAAAATCGCTGGATGAGAAGTGATAAGTACAGTCAGACATCCAGATGTTTTTGTATTTCCAGATGTTTGGCTTCACAGCTAAAACAGCTGGGTAACTTCGATTCTTATTTTTCATTTGGACATTTACTGTCACGTGCTTATAGCCGTTACACATGTACAATTAGTTGACCTTCAAAAACCTACCTGGACCGTGCTGTCCATTCTATCCGGAAACAGTCATTTACGGCCAGTGTTGTGAAGCACGGCGCCCCATCGTGATAACTGCATGTAGGATAGAAACGGAATAGGGCTACAGTGAGTAGCAGTTCTGGGGCTGATTCGCTAAGAAACAGAAACTTCTTCATTGTCCAATTCTTTCTCGAAACATCATCCAGGAACGAAGGCAGTAGTGAAATATACATAAAGCTTAATTCAGAGTAACCCATTTCAGAGTCTCCAAGATGCTATGTTTGAAAAAAATGCTACCTTTACTTGCAATTTCCGTGAGGTTAAACAAGAAGTGACTTCTTTCTTAATGAAGTCATGGTTTGTCTTACTGACGATGCACCACCAGCCTAGCTAGCGTCGATCTGTTGATCACACTTCAGCGGTGGAACCCCACCAATGCGCACCATCGACCCACAGATACCAGCCTTCCCAGCCGGCTGCAATGTCAGGATTTGGGCAGCAGAGGGCACACGTGAGCCAGGACAAAAGGCATCTGCCCTGATGAGGAAACCTCACCTGCTCGGACCTGGATAACTTGGGCCCCCAAACCCCACTAATTCCAGAACGAATCTAAATTTTAATCAGTGTAGGCCTCCACTTACAACAACAGTAATGGGACACAAACCTCTAAGCTCAGTGGGTTTTTAGTACTTTGGGAAGCTTTCTCTAGTGATTAATTCCTGTCCAGACCACGTCCCTAAGCAATTGGATGGGACATAAAATGTCACCTCCGCTTCTGTCATATAAGAGAAAGAGGAGGCGAACTACATCCCTTGGGATTCCCAGGTCATCACACTTACCAGAATAATCTTGGGGACAAAGACAAGTGTATCTTGTGACCCCATCGAGGCACATGGCCCCATTCCTGCAAGGACCTGAGATGCATTCATGCACTCCAGCTCACAGTGCTGGCCTCGATATCCTGGGACACAGAAGCAGGAGTAGCCATCATTGCCACCCTGGCACATGGCCCTGTGGTGGCAAGGGCTGGAGGCACGTTCATGGCCCTCCACAGAACCTTCCGGCGTAGCCCGCAGGCCACAGGCTGGACAGGTCCGAGGCCCCGCTGTCCAAGGAGCTCAGGCTGCAGGAGCCCACAGCAGTTCCACAGGTGGTCTCACGACACCCGGGAGGACATTGGCACAAAAAGCTGCCTTCTCCCGGGGTGTTCACACAAGCCGCATCTCCTTGACGGGGGTTGGAGAAGCACGGGTCCCTCCCATCATCACAGTCTTTGTCCAGATTCAAGCCTGCGTCTGAACGATGGCAGCTGTCTTCTGCAAAATCACGGCAGGTAGAGTCATTCTGGCGAGACTCTGAGAGGCACCAGGTGTCATTTTTGTTGCAAAAGGAATCTACCAAAAAAAAAACTGTATCGATGAAGCTTTCAAATAAATGGTTGAAGATCCAGTGAAAGAACTCCCTGCTCCTCATGCTATCCCCAACACACTCGCTAACGGAACCTACAGCTGTCTGCACCGTAGTGATGGGTTGGCTCATTCGTGGTGATTTTTACAAATACCTCCCATGGAGTGTTTCTGGCAGCCCACGGTTTCCTCCAGTGCCTGTGTATAGGGAGTTAACATGCCTTCAGGAGGGTTGATCCGAGGGCAAACCCTTTCTGTTCCCTGCAGGGAATCTCAACTCATCGCCCTTTCCTTTAGATTTTCTTTCCAGATGCTGGCTTTCTTATCACATCTTCCAATGTATGGCTTCTCAGTGTTCATGTCTTATTTCCCATATCACTTCCTGAGAAAAACTATGTCTGAACTCCTTTCTAAATTCTTACTGTTTTTTTTTTCTACGATATATGTACTACAGATTGTTTTATTTTTATGAATTATGTACTATAGATTGTTTTATTTTCTATGATATATACTATAGATTGTTTTATTCTGTGATATATATAGTGCACGCACACACACACACACACACACACACACACACACACACACAGAGCTATGAAGTAGAATTGATATTTCCAGACCAATTTCTATAGTCTGCCAAATTGTTTCCTTGCGGTAAAGTTTGCCATCTGCTGGATACTATAAGAAGTTCCAGAATAGGAGGCTTCGGACTTTTTCTTTCTTTCTTTTTGAAGTTCAGCAGAGCTCTTTCGAGGCAAATGTCATGCGTAACCCTTACAGACAAACTGGAGTGTGGACCAGCTCGGGGTGAGGAAGGGTCGCTTGCCTCCTGCCCCTTCCAGAGACATCTCCAACCAGGGGTTGACAATAGCAGTTTGAGAACCTCTGTCCAAGAGCAAAGAAAATATTTTATATAGTTACTGCAAGCAACTCTTTGCGTTTGCTATTCTGGTATCGCCACTACTAAAAATATATGTATATTTTTAATATAAATATACATAAATTTTTGCTGAGAAGTAAAAGCTAATTTGACCCTTTTGAAAGATGAGTGCCCAAACACTAATGTGAGTGCATGTGTGCATGTATTTTCTAATAATTCAGTTTACTTGGAAAACATGCCATTGGTAATTTAGCTCAGTTATAAGGTGGAGTACGGTTACTCAGAGCAGTGGAAAACTACAAGGTGATTTCAGGGAAGAGTGTGTTAGTTTCTTGGACACGGTTAGAAAATCATATTTCTTCCTTTGTCCGTGGTGGTTTTTATGCACTTATCTATGGGACAGGCAGGTAATTCTTGGATTTAAAAATCATCCATCATGAATTTGAAAATTTTGTCAAGTGTTTTTCTCTTAACCAATATTTTGGGCAGCTTTGTGTTAGCCAATCATAAGAACTTTGCCAGAAAGAGAAGGGTAGTGCAGAGGTGAGGAGCCAAGTCCCTGAGATAAAACACACCCACACCATGCCTCGCTCTGCCACCCACTGCCTCAGTTTCCCCAGCTGCAAAAAAGCAGAGAACAGCAGAATCTACTTTGAGGGATTTTGTAAAGTTCTAGTCACTGGATTTAAATGCTTGGCAGACTTTGGTAAGTGCAAATAAATGTGAGCTCTTACTGTTATAAAAATCTCAGAGATACAGCTTTGAGTTTGTAACATAAACTTTACTGGATTAATACAAAATATAGCAATAACAATAATAATCCCCCCTTAAAAAGTACAATTCACTAACACACTTTCACTGCAGGAATTTATTTTTTATTTTTGCGTTTATTTTCAGATAGAGCGGGAGGGAGAGAGGGAGGAAGAGAGAGCGAGAGAAACATCGATGTGAGAGAGACACGTTAAGTGGTTGCCACCCACACGACCCCAACCGGGGCCGGGAACAAACTGCAACCAAGCTACGTGCCCTTAGCGGAAACCGAACCCGGGACTCTCTGGTCCGCAGGCCAACGCTCCAGCCGCTGAGCCAAACCGGCTGGGGCAGGAATTTTGTTTTAAGAAACAAAACACAAACCCAAGTTTATCCTGACGTAGCGATTCTATTGGACTCATTCAACATGCCAAAGGCATTTTCTCAGAAAGTGCCCCGGCTGGCTCAGGACCAGAGGAAGGTACACGTGGGTTAGACTTAGAAAGGAACTCTTCTCCGGGGTGCGTTCTACCCAAGACAGTCTTTACTATCTCACTCTATAGTGTGAGCTCCATTTAAACGTCTGTCTCGGAGACATTTCTGATGAAGTGAGAGCGGCCACAGGAAGACTTAACCCAGCTGTCCAGGAAAAATGCACCCTTCATTCAAGATTCACCGTCCTCATTCCATTCGGAAATGTGGCGGGTGGGCTGGTGCATTGGTGAGCCACCTTACAGTTTCAACCAGGGTTCGGATGTCAAACAGCAGATACTTGGGACCTTCCTGGTTTCAAACCAGACCCATCACGAGCTGCTTTTAGAATGAGGATGGAGCCACAAACGCTGCTGCTGGAGATGGAGGAGGAATGTCCAGACCTGAGCATTTCCGTCTATGAGAGGTGAGGCTTGTTGACTGTCCCTTTGCCTGTCTTTCTGCAGAGGACGGAATTTCACTCCAGGGCTGGGACCCGCGGGGGAGGAGGAATGTGGGCAGGATGGGCCCATCTTTATTCAGGACGTAGCCCAAACGGTTTGCACGTGGTAGGCAGTCAATAGAGATTTGTTGAATAATGAATGAGTGAGCAAGGAAACCTGAAATCTCATTTAAGCCTTGCTGTGAAGTTCTGACGTTTGCCTCTTTTGATAAAATCAAGTAAATCATCGGGTAAATGATTTACTTTGATGGGATCCACATGGAGCATTTAAAGTAAGAGGCAGACAGGCTCTATAAGGCCATTCCTCTCCTTCGCACCCCGAGGGCCTCTGAAACACGGCCCTCGCTGTCCTGTGCGTCGTGTCTATCATGGTCTTAGATACTCAGTGGAGGCCAAGCTAATGGAATCGCCAGGCAGTGATTTTATGGAAAGAGGTTTAAATTTTAGTTCTTCTGTTTGCCATCTCTGAGATTTTAGATAAATCAGTTTCCTCATTTCTAAAGGCGTTAATGTGTGGCCCCATGCATGGCACGTAAAACCACAGACTTAGGAGCCCGATGTAAGTGGTGACCATGAATAAGTTGCATTTCAAAGGTCTTCCCGGGAATTTACTCATCAGCATATATATTAAAACATGCGCCCCTTAGAAGTGCAAGGCAACCTTTGGCCGTGAAGCTCTCCCTTGGCTTCGTGTTCTTGTTGATCTTCTGGCCGCAGAGGCCTCGGGACCCAGCGTTGTTAAAATACAGCTTCACGCTGATCGATGTGTTCCCTTAGCTGTGTGTCTCACCTGTGGAGACATGTGTCTGCAATTAGCAAATGGACTCTTGAAGTTCGGGAACTACCATGTGCGCCCCTTCAGTATGTCTAGCTACGCTCTGTGTATTGGGTTTCTGTCTCCTGAACGGTGCAGTAAAGGCTGCCCCTTGTGCGCTTTGCTGACTAATGGGTCTTACCGGAGAGGTTGGTTCTGCTCACTTTCTGGCTCACCGCACTTGAACAGAGAGAGAATGATGTATTTTCCTTAGGTCAGGCTAAGATCTGGACCAGATTTGGGGAACACCCAGGTTTCTGTGGTTACTGGATAACTTGGACACCGTCGTGAATACATTTCATTTTCTCTCTATTCAGCGAATGGCTCCGTGGCGGCGAGTGGAGCCGGCACAACGCCATCCTGCCTTCGGCCTGGGTACGATTTGGAGAGCTGCTGAATGGCTCCCTGCCCGGTGCGCCCTGGCACACGGCGCTCTGAGTGGGACCTTGTGAACACAGACGTGCTCCCGCTCATCTGCACAGCCCTGTGACACCCCTGGGGAGAGGGTCTGGAGCGCCCAGGGACCCATTTGGCAAACCCTCCCCCAGAGGGCTAGGGTGCACCTGTCATGAACTCTGAGGCTTGGTGACCGAGCACAAGACGCCGGGAAGTAACAGCACAGCGCTGTTGAGAAAGCAGAGGGAGAGGCACGGTTGCCGACATCCTTCTGAGAGCTGAAAGGGAATACCTCAGGGCTGGGAGTGGCAGCTAAACTGAGTAAGGACAGTTCTGTTGTAGGAAGTGCATGGACACGAACTTCGTGTGAAGGTGTAAGACTTTGTGCCTCGGATGGCATCGCCCTCGCTCAGATATGCCCATAACCACCTCTTCTAGGAAGGCGTGGCTATGACTTTGCACTTAAAACATTTTTGCGGGGGGGGGGGGGGGATAAGTGGGGAAAGAAGAATAAATTCAAGCAAATAATTCATTAATTTCAGCTTAACAATAACCCACAACCTTCGGACCAACTTAATTCATTAATTTCAAAGCAATACATTTAATAAGGAAATTAACATTTCATTTCATAACAGTGATTTGACTTGATATGATAATTAAAATTTAAAAAACAAATCCTATCTATTATTCATCACTGCATATACCTCTAGTATCCAGCATGGAGCAGGTAATCAATAATTCGTTATTGAACTGAACCAAGCACACTGAATGCCCATCTCCCTCAATTTAATCGATGGTGTGACTACATTTAAGGCTTCCATATATATATATATATATATTTTTATCCTCACTCGAGGGCATTTTTGCATTTATCTTCAGATAGATCGGGAGAGAGAGAGGGAGGAAGAGAGAGAGAGAGAAACATCTATGTGAGAGAGACACATCGACTGGTTGCCACCCACACGACCCCAACCGGGGCTGGGGACAAACTGCAACTGAGGTACGTGCCCTTAGCGGGCACTGATGCCAGGACTCTCTGGTCCGCGGGCCGACGCTCTAACCGCTGAGCCAAACCAGCCAGGGAAAGGCTTCCATATTTTTATTTTCTCTGGAAAACTCATGTGTGGTCTCACACCATCTATTTCCCTGTCATTCACTGTCATAGGTTTGTGTTGATCTTCCCTCATCAGGGATCCTGAGTGACACTCATGCACAAAGTGGCCGTCTTCATTTTCTTCTGTATCATTTTTCACCATGCTAAGACGTAATAAATTCAGAGCAATTTCAATCAACTTCCTTGGGTAATACCTATTAAATTATAAGCCAACAGGAACCATGCGTAATTTGGAGAAGCGCAATAACGGATAAGTATTCAGGCTCCTTTTGTTAGAGCAGAAAGGTCACCACCCATCCAGGGTAGTAACAGTGTCTACGGGGTCTCAGTAGAACAACTTCGGGCGAACTAGAAGACAATGAACAGATGTCATCACGAGGGATGTTGACTGCTTTCCACATTGCGGGGGTCACACAACGAGAGGAGTCGCTTTAAGACTATTCTGATATTATGATGCAGAAACAGAGTGAGGAAGGATGCTATCAATTATTTCCCGAAAGGAAGAAGCACAAGGTCCTATCAGCTAAAGCCAGGTCTTTCTAGAACAATCAAATGTTTAATCTTTACAAAATAAAAGCAATATCTTTTTAGGCTTCCGTCAAATAAGCCAACTAATATCTATCCTCTAAAAGGATGCTAATCCTATGGTCGAAAAGGGGTTAAGAGACCCCTGAAGAATCTACTTGCCTCAAATCTATTTCTAAAGCCCCCTATCATGTTGTTATAGAAACCACTTGCAGCTGAACATCTCCCATCATGATTATTGCCATAGTAACCACCAAAAGACAAGAAGCTGGTTTTTCATCCATTTGCCATCGTCCCCCTGCTCCCTGCCCCATCCCCAAGATAGTTTTGCTTCTAAATGCTTCTATGTTGCTGGAAACAAAGGAGAAAAAAACAAGATTAAATACATTTAGTGGGGAAGTGGGGGGGGTGGGGAGAGAGAGAGAGAGAGAGAGAGAGAGAGAGAGAGAGAGAGAGAGAGAGAGAGAGAGAGAGATTTGTTGTTGCACTTATTTATGCATTCAGTGGTTGCTTCTATGTGCCCTGACCTGGGACTGAACTCTCAACCCTGGTGTCTTCTTGGGATGATGCTCTAACCAACTGAGCTACCTGGCCAGGGCCCCATGCAGGTTTTTGTAACCCTTGGCCCTTTTTGCCTCCCGTCTGTTTATTTTAGCTTTGTTCAGGCATAGCTTTGGAGCTGAGAGAAGGAAATCCTCTGGAACTGTCTCTTTGGCTGAACTGGGTTTACATGGTGTTTATCGTCAACTCCATGCTTCTTCCTAGGTGGTTACAATACAATAATCAATAGTGTGTATGGATGTGTCACATGGTGCATAACACACACACAGGAAATGTTTGATGTCACTTTGCATGGGTTCGAAGACCACTTCGGCTATTTTGAATGAGTCACTAGGTACCGTACACTTTTCTCTGATGACTCGAAGATCATCCTCACCGTGATCATATCGAGTTTTGAATGTCATTCTTCTTACACCCGAACACATCATTAAACCATTTTGTTTTTCCATGTATTAAGCTCCTACTGAGTACTGTATGTACCACAGTGCTTGACCTGTGCACTTGAGGGAAGCTAACCAAAGCTGGTGCGTGACAAAGCCCAGGGTGAATGTCCTGAGGTTGTCAATCTCAAGTTAAGGCCACCGCTCCTGGGAGAGCAGGGTGGGCACCGCACACACCTTACTTTAATTCTCACAATATCCCAGTGCAGTTGGAAACAGCCACCATGTCCATGTGGTAGATGTCACCATAGCTTGACAGCAAATCTCTTACCCTCGAGATTCCTGCCTGGCTGATGTGGCTCAGTGGTTGAGCATCGACCCGTGCACCAAGAGGTTGCTGGTTTGATTCCTGGTCAGGGCACATGCCTAGGTTGTGGGCCCGATCCCCAGTGGGGGGCATGCAGGAGGCTGCCAGTCGATGTTCTCTCTCATCAATGTTTCTATCTCTCTCTGCTTCTCCCTTCCTCTCTCTCTAAAATCACTATGGAAAAAGTACTTTTTTAAAAAAGTCTGCCTCCTTAAAAATTAAAATGAGACTTCAAATTCATTTTTTTAAAACTAACAAAAATATTGGGCTAGAGAACAAATCAAATAATTACAGAGTATTCATTTAGAGTCTGTCAATAAAATCAACCACTCAGAGAGAGAGAAAACGAATTATTTGTGTGTAATTATGGGTTCCAAGACCTTTAAAAAAAGAGACGTATACTTTGGAGGTTACGTATTTCTCCCCTTGCAGGTAAACCGCAGCACGTGCTAGGGATTTTAATAAACAGTGCATCGAAACGACAAAGCTCTGTGCTGTGAAGTGCACTGCACACTCGCTCCACCTGGTCTTGTCACTTCACTGCCTGTTTCTGCTCGGAGTGCACCTCAGCTGTCTCCCTTCCTGCTGCACGGGGCAAACTTTAAGTTTCAAAGAGGACGAATAACTATTTAAATAACAACTTTTTCTTTCAACGAAACCACGCTGAAACAAACCCTTGGCATCTGCGTGTGTGAGTGTGTGCGTGCGCATGTGTGTTGCAGTCAGGCACTCTTCTGTCCCTGTACTTAAAGTCTGGCCTGGGTCCTCTGCAGATGCCTCAGGTACCTGGCTACAGGTCCGCTGCGTCTCCACCCCCTCTGATACACGTCGGCTGTCAACCGGACATGGAGCTAGCTTTCTGGCGCAGACACAGACAGTGACCCAGGTCACATGGTCCTGTGGGCTCATGCCAAATGGCTTGTTCCACAGCAGTGGCTCTAGGCTCTGCCTCATTGATATTCAGATTCAACAGCCACAAATCACACGGCCCCTTTGACAAGCACACCCTCCGCCTGTCTTCACCGTCAACATGTCCAGTCACCACCCTCCGCCAGAGACACGGAGCTGAGGCCCTGGTCTCTGATTATCCATACATCTGACAAGATTGTCCCAGGAACGTTACTCTTGTTTGTATTTGGGGAACTTCGTGGAATATATTGTCTTCATTTGTAAAACGAAGGCAAGTACACTGGAAAGGGAGCCCGTTTCTCTCTGGAAGAGGAGATTTGAACCACTCTCGTTTGGGGAAAATTGAGACTATCCCATTGATTACGAGAGCAAATGTTGGAATACAAACTCTTTAAAAGTGAAGATAAAATACGGAGCACCGGGGATAAAATGCAGTATAGATTATGATTAGTCTCCGTTTAAGCACATCAATTATAAACCGCCAAATTACTTTATCAAGGTGTCAACATAACAGAACTCCCTCTTTTCTACGTGGCCACTTCACTGTCCTGCTCACCACTCCGAGGGTCAAGGAAGAGCATTTTCTATATTGAAATACTGATTAGAAATCACAGAAGCAGAAATTGGTCACGGTGAGTGCTGAACACAGGACCCTTGCTGGAGCCAAGTTCTTCTTACCCTTTTTTAAGCCTTATATTCTGCTTGCAAGAAATATGCAACCTGACGGACTATTTGCAAGAAATACTAAAAAGTCAGGAAAAGTGTCAAAGTCCCTTTCATGGGAAGGGCGTCCTCTTCATGCAGACGAGCAGTGAGGAGCTGAGGCAGAACAAGAAGGTGGTTCGCTCTCTTCGGCGCCGTGGTCTCATTACAGGACCCGCTCCCGTGTGTGGCTGGAGGGCTGGTCCCAGTCTGGCTTCTGACCCCCATCAGGCTCAGAAAGAAGCTGGAGCCTCTGAGACCCCAGGTGCCATCTCCACCCCTTACAACTCCTGCAGGGAGGACAGGAAAACCACGTGTGCCTCTTAGCTTCCCACTTGTGCAGGGGGCTGGGCTGGTGGTTCAAACCCGGTGCGGTTTTGGTCACGCAGACCGGACTCACGCTCCCTGCAGCGTTCCCACCAGTTTTCTTCCATTAACTATGCCTCCTAAAAAGACCTTCATTAGATGAGTGTCTTCAGTGAACTGTTTAAAAAAAAAAAATTTCCCCCCTTTATTGATTTTACAGAGAGAGGAAGTGAGAGGGAGAGAGAGAGAGAGAAACATCCATGAGAGAGAACATGGATTGGCTGTCTCCTGCATGCCCCCCACTGGGGATTGGGCCCACCACCTGGGCATGTGCCCTGACTGGGAATCCAACCAGCGACCTCTTGGTGCATGGGTTGATGCTTAAATGCTGAACCACACCATCTGGGCTATTTTGAAATCTTTCTATTGGTTGATATTCATATAGTAACCTTTTCAGTGTCACATTATTTAAAAATGAAGATATTTACAAGAGTTCGTAACACTTTTAATTACTGCAGAGTTCATAGCTGAGTACCTCCTGAGCTTATAGAGTTCGTATTGACCGACACAGCCGCTCAGGCTCAATTGGATTATGGTTGTTTCTCCAGAGTTCCGAAGTTCAAACTGCTTTTCGGTAACACGCAAACTCCCCCTGGGCCTTTTGCAGACCACACAAAGCGACTGGAGAAGATGCTGGGGAGCCCCTCCCCCCCCTCCGGAAGCCGCGGCACGTGACGTGGGTCTGCTCACATTCGATCAATTCCTCCGCGAAGAACACGTTTTCCCTGCCTTGCCTGTGATTGCTACCGCCGGGGAGCAACTCCTCTGTCGCTGACGAATGCCCACTGGGTCGGACCTTGTCAGCGTGAATGAAAGTCTCGTGATTAGCATTCTGTACCTTCTTACTAATGAACCCTCTAATCATGAAATCTGTCTGTAATGATAATCTTCTAACTGCTAAGTGCCCTGGAAGGGTTAGATAAGTGGGAAATTACACCACTGGGTTTTGTCTTTTTTTTCTTTTCTTGCTTCATGCCTTGCAAATTAAGGTTGGACTCGCTGTTTACGACTCTTAGGATTAAGAATGGGTCACAATTATGACAGTGATGACCTTGGTTATAGGATTCTAACATGCCAACAGGAATTACAGATACACGAAAACATGTATAACCCTAAGAAGAAATACTGTTTGGGAAGCATTCAAGCTTCTTGGAGAACATTGTGTCAATAGAAAAAAAATAGGTAACAGTGTTTGCATCAGACTTTGCTAGAAATTCATTTAACTGGAAAAGGGATTCGCGCTAACGAGAATTTTAAAAGAGTGATTTTGAGGTCACTGTTAAGCAGAAGTTATTCAATAGAATCTGAGTGGCTAAAAAATGTACATATTTTAATTGCACAAGGATTTATTTGTGATTACTCCAGACCCGTGACAGGTTTCACTGAGTCGAAGACACCATCATTTGTAAGATTCATCATCATTTTATGTATCACTAAGAAAGAAAAAAATGCTGCCAATTGAACTATGACAAGTCACATCAGAGATGTTAAAAGGTGAAAAAAGTACTAACAGGAGTGCACAAAACCTTCTACGGCAGCATCATCTTTCCTGACCGACATTTCAACCTGTATGCCCCAGGACCTAAGACCGAGTGAAGCTACCTGAATTTACATTTTCTCCCTCTAGTTCTGATTGAGGAGGTACTCTATTCAGCTGTTAATAACAAGCTAGTAGTTCATTCCGTTATGTGGCCCAGGGGCCAGCTGATTTCTATAAAGGATCAGATAGTCAATATTTTAGGGTTTGTGAACCATACAGTCTCTGATGCAACTACTCAACCTCAAAAGCAGCCATAGACACTTAACACTGTATTTACAGATGCTGAATTTTGCATTTCATAGCATTCTTATATGTCATGAAATTTTATTTTTCTTTTGCGCTTTTTTCAATCACTTAAAACATCTGAAAATATTCTTGAGACCTCTTCCAGGAAAATGGAGTGGGTGTATTTTTCCCTATTCCTTCTGCTCATGAAAAACCCTGAACACGATGTACAAAGCAAATGTAAGGAGACTGAACAATGGAGAGAAGAAACCAGCCTGGCCAACAGACTCAGGGTTCAAAAAAGGACACTAGCCCTGGACGGTTTGGCTCAGTGGTTAGAGCGTCAGCCCGCAGACCAATGAGTCTCGGGTTCGATTCTGGTCAAGGGCACGTACCTCGGTTGCGGTTCATCCTCGGCCCTGGTTGGGGTCATGTGGGAGGCAGCCAGGTGATGTGTCTCTCTCACATCGATGTTTCTCTCTCTCCCTCCCTCCCACTCTATCTGAAGATGAGTAGAAAAATATCCTTGGGTGAGGATTAAAAAAAGGACACTAAACTAAGCTCTTTGGTTATTTTATTTTATTTTATTTATTTTATTTATTATTTTATTTTATTTATTTTATTTTATTTATTTTATTTTATTTTATTTTATTTATTTTATTTTATTTTATTTTATTTATTATTTTTTTACCTCATATATCCCAGACTTAGAACTGAAGGAGCCAGCAATTCCAAAATAATTAATAGATGCACACACACACACAGGTCCAGCAAAAACCTGCTTTCTTTAGTTAAAGGACTGGCAAGAGTCCACCTAACAAGGCAGAAAACTTTTAAACAATGACGACTCAACTCCAGCCAAACACTAGAGAAAAACCTGTGGCCCACCTCTCCACATTCCAGCAAAGGCTAAGTGGGGAGCCAGGGCTGGAACAAGTCACCCCAACTCTCCCTCTAGGGTAGGGTCAGAGAAGCCTGGGTAGGTAACTAGGACTAGCACAATGGAGACCATGTGGGGAGCCCGGGTTTCCAACCACATTCAGCCTTTATGAAGACCCCTCCCCTCTGGGGTGGTGTCATAGGCACCCCATGGGAAAGCTAGAACATTTACCCCCCACCTGGTGGTCACGAGGCCACCCCCATGCTATGGTGTCAGTGGTAGCCACGTGGAAAGTTAATCAATATAGAATTCTGCCTGACACCTAGCTGGTGTTTGAAAAATACTGGTTGTTAATATAATTCCTATTGTATTAGTATTATATCTAAGGCACACATTATCTAATAGCCTTCATACTCTATAAGACATATATGATAAAAGCAAATATTTTTCAACTAAACGTATATATTTTATGCTTATTAAATTTATAGTTATATTAGATCACACATTATTACTGTGTGTAAAAGCCAATAATAGGAACTTGATTTGTATTTTATAGACAGTTTTAAAGGAATACACAGACTGCTAAAGAGAACAAATACAAAAACATAATACAAGGTGGATCAAAAGTAGGTTTACAGTTGTACGTGACATTTTATTGTATTATTATTTATTAATTATTGTATTATTTTCCTGTAAACCTATTTTTGCCCCACTCTGTATTACAGATTATAGGTATGACTGTATTTCTCTTCATTATTATTAGGATAGTTTTTTATGCTATTAACAACCAAGTCATACATAGTGTCCAAAAGGAGAATAAAGGAATATAATATCCTTAGCTTATAAAAATCACTTGTTCCTAATTAAATCACAAGTATATTGTAGAATAAGCCAAGATTCCTGTCAGTGAAATTTCATTTATGTAAAGTTTCATGAACTTTGCTCAGCATTCTACATTAGTGTCTTGGAAATAAACATCTCTTTGTTATTATTTATAAAGTACACTCATTAAAGGAGCTGTGGAAATCTTGATATACTGACAAATGGCACCCTCCAGTGGAAAAAGATGTTTATTCATAAAAATTTGGGGTGATTTTGCATTATAGGCTTGCTATATTCAAAGGTGCTTTTACCTAAAAAACTTTATTGTTTTATTTTTATTTTTTTATCCTCACCTGAGGACATTTTTGCATTTATCTTCAGATAGAGTGGGAGGGAGAGAGGGGGAGAGAGAGAGAGAGAGAGAGAGAGAAACATCGATGTGAGAGAGACACATCGAGTGGTTGCCACCCACACGACCCCAACTGGGGCTGGGGACAAACTGCAACCGAGGTGCGTGCCCTTAGCGGGAACCGAACCCGGGACTCTCTGGTCTATGGGCTGACGCTCTAACCGCTGAGCCAAACTGGCCAGGGCTAAAAAACTTTGAATATAATTATGTTTTATGACCTGCACTAATGTATGTCACTATTCATTTCCTCTGGGCCCCCAGGAAGTTGCTATGAGTTTGAATCTATTATGTAAATATGGCATTAAATGTTGGGAAAGTAAAAGAGCTTTAAAGCTCTTTAAATTTTTTAAATTGAAAGATAAAATCAGACCATATGCATATGCATATACTGAATATTTTCTGAAAGAATATCCTTGATTATGTATTTAATATAGAAATATTTTAGATAGATCATACGGTATCATCAGGCTAGTGTTTCATTCTACTTCAAAATATATGATTTTTTTCAATGTAAAAAATGTGATTACTGTCAGTGAAATTACTATTCTTCAGAAAGACTGGGAAGACTGAACATATCTGTCCCCGTTCTTCACTTGGGTTTGAGAAGCATAAAAGTCGACGCTAACAGGATGTGAAAAATATCTTTTGAACACAGATCAGTTTGACTCCCAAAATGAACTCATTCCACGATATTTTAAGCTGATTTTATGGTTAACGGCCCCTTGGTCTGTCTTCTCCTGTTTCTTGAGAATCAATGGCACATTATCAAAATCAAGCACAGGTAACCACCTAAAACTGCGGTCAATTTAATTTCTTAACTTTCCATCTCTCCTTGAAATTCCTTCCTCCTTGGCTTTTCTCTCTACTGCAACATGGCCTCTAAAAATCGCTTCTATTTCTCTAATTCTTCCCTAGCCTTTGCCTTACACACCCCAGTCAAACGAATGCCTCATCATCCCCCTGTAACCTGGCATCAGCCTAGGCATTTAGCTGTCAGGTAAATTCTCACCCACCCGGAACACCTTTCTCCTCCCAAAGCGATGTTTTGATGCTTCCAGTTCCAGATTTTATTTCTGCTTCTTCTACTTTATTTAATTGTTGTTTTACTTATAGATATGTCTACTTTATTTTACTTAATTCTTACTGTTCATGTGTCTGTGTGCCATTTTTGAAATAACTTTATTTAGGATCGCACTGCAATACTTTGCATGCATTTAAAGTGTACAATTTGCTCAGTGGTCACATGGGTACCGAAACCACTGCAATTGAAATGAACAGACGCTCTCTTGTGCCCTTTTTAAGTCATATCAACTGCAGGACAGGACCTTATTAACTTTACGAGTCTGTCAAAGTAAGTCCTCAGGCCAGCAACGCCCGCATCACCTGGGGCTCTGCTAGAAATTCAGTCTTGGGCAGGTGCTCCAGAAGTTGCCCTTATGGGTTTTTCCTTTGTTTTGGCTTCAGCTTGTATTACACGTCAATGCACATGTTCCCACGTCCTCTGTGCGCAACGAGAAGGTAAAGAATAATTTCAGGAGCAACCGCGTAAGCGGTTTAACTCAAGAAAAGAAGGAAAAGCCGTCTGCATGGGTTCCTCCGACGCAGACTTTGGGGACCAGAGAGGGTGCAGTGCGCTTGCAGCGCGGCGCCTCTGCCCTCTGCTCCTTAACTCCCTCCGTCCCGCTCGCGTCCATTCCCCGGCACGGCTCCCCGCGCGGTTCCGCGGGGCTCATCCCAGCAGGCCGCCGACCCACCGCGAAAACCCGGAGTCACGGACTCGCCGCGTCGCCAGGCTCCCCTGCGGACCGGCAGGACTTACGGAGCATGCGCACCACTGGGGCGCGCGCACATGCGCAGTGGCCGGCGCAGGGCCGCGCGCCGGGCGGCGGGGCGGCGGGGCGGCGGCGCGCGCCGTTGACGTGTTCGGCGAGGCCGGCGCGGAGGGAGGGGGGCCGAACCCGGAAGTGGGTCGGCGCTGGAGCGAGCGCGCCCGGAGTGCAGCTCAGCGGCCCGCAGCCAGCGGGGGAGCCCTGGGTTCCCGGTAATGGATCCGCGGGGCGTTTGCCCAGGGACCCCGGGGTGGGAAGGGGAGCAGGCCGGCCGTCGCCGAGCGCCGTCTCCGCCTGGGCTGGGCCTGCGGCGCGCTGGTGCTGGCGGGGTCGTCCCCCCGGTTGACCCCGCTCGTCCTGCTCGCCGCCCTCCCGGGGTCGTCTCCGCCGGTGGCGTGGGCCGAGGGACGCGCTCTGTGCCCGAGGTCGTGCGCCTCGGCCGCCCCGGGAAAGCATGTTAACGGGGACACTTGATGTCGCGGCCGCGAAGGCCTTATTGTCACCAGCCCAGCGCCCCGAAAGCACGGACGCAGCCCTGGTCCACCTGCACCCTCGGGGGTCGGGGGCGCCCCCTCGCTGCCCCGCGCTCGTCTCCCGCGCCCTGGGCGTGCGTCAGGCCCGAAAGGTGCGCCGGGGCCGCCTGGACGCTGCTTTTGTGGGCTGTGCCTGCTGCCGCGGCCCTCCGTGCTCTCCGCCCCGAAACCGCTGCCGCGAGCGAGTGGGAGCCCTGACTCCATCCTCCTTTCCTTGGGATTTGGAAAGGATTGCTTGGCGGGTGGCGTGCAGGACTCAGGGTTGCTTTGCCACGGGGCGTCTAACGCCCTTCTTACTCTTTTGCAGACCATGAGACCCTCGGGCACGCCCCTCCAGGAGCTGTTACCCAAGACAATCTAGTTTCTGTTTTTTTTCTTTGACAACCTCCCTCAAGACACTTATGAAGTTTCTTGTTCTGAAACTGTTGTACTGCAATGAAGAAAAGGAGAAAGGTGACTTCCAGTCTTGACGAGAAGATCCATCTGGGCTATCATAAAGATTCCCCGGAAGGAAATGTCGCGGGGGCGTGTGACCCACTGACCTATGCCCATTGCACGGAGAGACGAACTTCTGAAGCTCGTCACTGTCACCAGGACCTGCCCCCGTCTCCAGACCAGAGGAAACTCTTGAGTTCTTTGCAGTATAATAAGAATTTGCTCAAGTATTTAAACGATGACAGGCAGAAGCAGCCCTCTTTCTGTGACTTACTCATCATAGTGGAAGGGAAGGAGTTCAGTGCACATAAAGTTGTCGTGGCCGTTGGCAGTAGCTATTTTCATGCGTGTCTGAGCAAAAACCCGAGCACGGATGTGGTCACCCTGGATCACGTCACACACTCCGTCTTTCAGCATTTGCTCGAATTTCTTTACACATCAGAATTTTTCGTGTACAAATATGAAATACCCCTGGTGTTAGAGGCTGCGAAATTTCTGGACATTATCGACGCAGTGAAGTTGCTCAATAATGAAAGCGTCGCCCCGTTTCAGTCCGAGCTAACTGAGAAGTCATCACCGGAAGAAACACTAAGCGAATTAACTGGAAGGCTATCGAATAATCATCAGTGTAAATTCTGTAGTAGACATTTTTGTTACAAGAAGTCTTTAGAGAATCATTTGGCCAAAACCCACAGGTCCCTTTTATTAGGGAAAAAACATGGGTTAAAAATGCTGGAGAGAAGTTTTTCCGCGAGGAGATCGAAAAGGAACCGCAAGTGCCCTGTGAAGTTTGACGACACCACTGATGATGAGCAAGAAAGTGGCGATGGGTCAGACCATCTGAACCAAGAACATTTCGATAAGGAGAAGTCCGATAGGAATGATTCTGAGGATCCCGGGAGTGAATATAACGCCGAAGAAGATGAGCTAGAGGAGGAAATGTCAGATGAGTGCTCGGACACCGAAGAACAAAGTGACAAGGAGCAAAACGATGCGGAGGAGGAACCCGAGGCCGGTGATTCTGTAGGAAGTATTCATGGCGGGTTGACTCCCGTGGTCATTCAGAACAGCAACAAAAAAATACTGCAGTGTCCTAAATGCGATAAAACCTTTGACCGAATAGGTAAGAAAAGAGAGCTTGTTTTCTGTCTCTAGTAACTTACTTTTCAGGGATATTTTGAAGGTGACGATTAAAAAACGAACTTGGAAAGTAAATTTTAAAAAGAACATGTAACGGGGGTGGATATTTGATCTTCAATAAATATTTTATCCTGTTTAAATTTGTTGCGATTCAGGAATTAATTTAAGTATCCATATTAACCTTTATTTTCTCTTCCTCGTGCCCTGACAGATCATTAGTTCATGTATTTGGTATGAGAAACTCCAGAGTATCAGTTATGATGAATGTAGAGATTTGATTTATATGCTAATTTAATTTCATAGATAAATGCTATTTTTGAGTCATTATAGAAAATTGAATTAGATTATATTAGATTTAATTTAATAATTGTATTCCATTTCCCCTTGAACTTGGTAATATGTGAGTTAGAAATACAGTCACTTTTCCAGTGTCTAGTACTGTTTAGAATTGGGATGTTTCAGATTAGACTAATATATAGTTGAGAATAAAACTACTGAATGTAATTTAATTTTGTAGGTAGAGCCTTTAGAAAGTGTCCTAATGAGATTCTTTGGTTATTATAATAATGAATAAATCAACTTTTCCCTAATTGGAAAGGTGTATGTAAGAAATGGGGTCTATCAGCTTAAGTTAAAAACATGTCAGTGAATATTTAAGTTCAAGAGATCTAATATTTGCTAGTAAAATAATTTTTGGAAGTCTCTTATATGAACTGTTCTGAGCTCTTTAATTGCAACAATTAAGCTATTTCTGTATAAATCAAAGTTACGGAATTGCAACATATATTCTACCAGATATGATAAAAGGAACTGTCAGTGCAGTCTGACCATGTAAAAATTCCTCACTCGGGTTAACCTATCCCCGTGTGTCTTGCAGTGCTGAGTTACTTATGTAACTGGTATAGGTGCAAGTTGGTTTTATAAGGTATTGGTAACCATTTCCTCACAAAATACACACGACAGTATACTGGATGGCACCACAGTGGTTACATCTTTTTGCTTTTTATTATGCCTGTCATGCCAACTCAGAATACTTTTGACAGTCCAGTTTAATAAAGTAGTACTGTTTTTACTGTGAGGCTCTGTGCAAACTTGATGATATAACTTTTCTTGAGGAACTCAATCAGTGGGAAGAGCAGAGAAAAACAAGTAAACTTGTTAAACTTGGGCTGGATACATGCTTTGCTGGGTGAGAGAAGAGAACAATGTTTCTGGATTGAGAGAAGGGAACAATGTTTCTGGATTGAGAACATTTTGTGGTTCCAATAGATTCTGCTTCTGAGACTTTGTATTCTTAGCACATGCTTCCTGTATTCTGCCTTAATTGGATCTGATTTGACTTGAGATGAATGTACCTAATTTGATTTGAGATGAGTGAGCAGGGGGTTGTTCACGAATGTCCTTATAGGCCCAGCACGTAGATCTCCAACTGTGCTATGAACATTGGCCCGTGAGACGCTTTATGCAAGGGTTTCTGCATTCAAATTGGGGTGGGAAAGCCATATACTGTAATCCCCAATCTGTATTAACTGTCAAATGTCCAGTAAAGAAACCTGTTTGTTTTACTTAAACTGGCATTTCTTGAAATAATTTTATCACAAGACACTTTGGGGTACTCAATGTCTCAAGAAACTAGAGTTCTTTGTACATAATTTGGGAAAATACCATTCAAGATGAAGGTCCTGATATTTGAGAAGAAGGCATTTTGCAGCTTTTGAAACCAAGGGCAGCGCAGGTAATTGTGGGAATAAATAGGTCACATTGTAGGCTTATTTCCAGCCTACCTTCTGAATGTATTTTACATTACCCTCTCTTTTATTCACCCCCCCCCCCTTTTGCTTAGCCTCACTGGGGCTGTGTACTTACCCAGTAATGAGAGAGAGAGAGAGAAAGAGATTGATTTTGATTGAGATTATAACATATCGGTTAAAAAAGCATGAGCTGTGGGGATGACCCACTACCTGCATTTTTGAATCCAGATCTTGGGCAAGTTACTAACCTGTCTGTCCTTTGTAAGTAGACTGGGGCAACGCTTATAGTACCTTCTCCTGGGGTTATGAAGATCGAATGGGATAGTCCTTGCGAATCACTTAAAATGTATAAAATGTAGGAGGTGTTCAAGGAATGTTAGCTGCTCTTATTATTCATTAATCTAGTAGAGTTGAGTGTCTCTGACATGCCAGCTAGTGTGAATGCACTTTGATATTTTCTACCCTATTCTGTCATCGTCGTCCCCCACCCCCCATGCTAGTCACAACCCAAGGGAATTGTCTCTCTGAACACTAACCTTCAGTTTGAAGAACACTGATCTAAACCATAATGTAGCTTAACTTTGGTTTTATAAAACCTACTTATTATTTGTGATGTCTGGAAAAGTCATTCAAAGTATTACCTTGGGACATGCAAAGACACCTGTCTCCCAGTAAAGTCCCATATTAAATCTCATCCCTTGAACACGCAGGGGAAGTGGTGACCCCAGTTTTCAAGGAAAGGTGTATTTTAAACAGTAAGCTCAAAACAATAAGTCTTTGAGGTTTATCACAGTTATAAATTTAGGCAAACTTTTTTTGGGGGTACAGATGTGGGTCTGTGTATTAAGTAGGCTATTAATCACGAGGTTTTCCCCCACCCCCACTGTCAAATTTCAGTCGCTCTGGTAAATGTACTGAATTTACTTTTGATCTCTCTCTTTTTATAGGGAAATATGAGAGCCACACACGTGTTCACACAGGTGAGAAGCCCTTTGAGTGTGATATTTGTCACCAGCGCTATTCGACAAAGTCTAACCTAACTGTTCACAGAAAGAAGCACAGTAATGAAACAGACTTTCATAAGAAGGAGCACAAGTGCCCTTATTGTAATAAACTTCATGCAAGCAAGAAGACTTTAGCCAAGCATGTGAAGAGGCAAGTATGATCTTGCTTCTGCCATACGCTCTATCGTGCCTTCTGCTGTACATGTAGAGTCCGCTGAACACATCTGTGTGGTGCTCGTCTCCGGTGCTTCCCTTCTTAACATTTTGCAGACTGTACATTTATTAAGAGCAGCAAATGTTAATTTGTTGACATTTTTTTATTAATGCTATTGAGATGAACGTTTTTGATGTTGAAATGAGCTCCTTAGTCTACACTGTAGAAATTTAAGGTACAGCATTTGGTTATCCTGTTTTCTGTCTTGGGTTTTGGCAAGCATGGTGTTTCAAAATAATATGGTTTTAGAACTCTAGGAAGCTTATTCCTCATGCTCAACTTTGTCTTTAGTTGATACAATAAAAAATTGTGAGAGAAAGAACATGTAGTACAGTTTACATATTTAACTCTAAGAAATTAAGTGTACTGAAATCTAGACTGAAAAAAATATCAAGTGAGTTACCTTGAAGAGTATCTGTGAATAGCTAGGTGCCTAAATGTATTCAAAATACGTCTAGACTTTTTGACAATTTCTGCATAAATGTGGGCATATACATTCACTTATTGAAATGATATTGGTATGTATATTCTTAAAATACATGCTTCTGTCTCTGTAAGAAAGGAATCTGTCTGATTCTTGTAATCACTGTCCACAGATTATATGGAATATTGACTTGACTAATATAATCTCTTCCTAATAATCTTTTTATTTTTCTCTTCCAGATTTCATCCTGAAAATGCACAAGAATTTATTTCCATTAAGAAGACTAAGAGTGAAAGTTGGAAATGTGATGTAATAGCTTTTAATTTGTAATAGAGAACAAAACTAAATGTCATGGTACCTTTTGGGGAAAGTAATTAGACTTTCTAGTAATAACGAAGTTAGCTTAGCTACCTTTTAGATCTTTCTTTTATGCAATGATATTCTAATACTTGATAAATTAAGGCTGGTGCGGGTTAGTTTTTGGATGACGGACCTGACACATAGGAATCCTAGCTTTATTTTAATGTAATCACCGTGCTGTGTATTTGAAGTTCTGTGTGCAGACTGTGACAGCACTGTTGCAGGAGAATATCAAATGTTAGAACTTCCCCTCCATTTCTGATCATCTGGTGCTATATAACAAACCACCTCAAGACCTAGTGGCCTTAACCGGTCATTGTATTGTACCTCACCATTTTCTGGGTCAGTAATGTGAATTTGGGGCAGGGCTTTGCCAGGTGATTCTCCTGTCCCACATGGTTTCAGCTGAAGTCACTCAGTCATTTTCAGCCGGTGGGTGGTCTAATCTTATCTGCTTTGGGGCACTTCCAGAGTGGCTCACTCACATGCCTGGCAATTTGGTGTTGGCCCACAACTAGGAGCTGGGTAAGGACAGTTGGCTGGGGCCCTGGCATCTTCTCTACTTTGGTCTCTTGATGGGGCTACTTGAGCTTCCTTCTGGAATGGCAGCTAGGATCCAGGAAGCCTCAATAAAAATTGTAAGGCTTTGTAAGCCCCAGAGCAGCACTTTGAACACATTCTTTTTAGCTACTTGAATTTATGGGTGTATTTTTCATCATGAGCTTTGTATTTTAATTTTTAATTCAGGTTCCCTTACATTTTGTGTGCATGTTCTTTTAGATTTGCAAGAAATCTTTTACTCGAAGACCTCACTTGGAGGAACATATGATTCTGCATTCTCAAGACAAACCCTTCAAGTGTACCTATTGTGAAGAACATTTCAAGTCACGATTTGCACGGTTAAAGCATCAAGAAAAGTTCCACCTGGGTAAGCCAGTGACCTTTCCTGAAAGCAGTCCAGCAGGTGTTGGTCATCACAGCATGCTGGGGGAGCCTGCTGCTGTCGCCTCACTAAGGAGAAGGAACCGTGTAAATCGGGGGAACACTGCATTTGTCGCAGTTCCTGGAGACCAGGAAATACGTCTGTTTATTTACTGTTTTGGCGGCAGATGTGTCCGTGGTTCAAACTGCATTTATTCACCAGGGACAGTTGGATAGCTTTGTGAGTGCTCGGGATACAGCATCTTTGTGTTGGAAAAAACTCATTTTTCAGGGAGTGCAATAAACTTAGAGTATTTGGAATTCAGTATGGTATTGGATGAACTCTCCGCAGTGCTTGTGGGCACGGTGGAGAGACGTGTGGTCCGAATCCCGGTAGTGAGTGTTGTCATGCCAAGTAGAGGTCTTTTCCTGTCCTGTCCAACGTTCCTGTTGACAGCTTGGATACCAGTATGTACTTCATGCTTATGAAGTTTGTAGCTAATGTAAAGCTGGCAGGGTTATACATATAGAAGAGAACAAAAATGTAAAGGGCAAACTCTGCTGTACAAAAGGTTGAAACAAATTAAGTTTAATTAAGACTAAATGCAAACTCACAGGCATGGGGACGATCTGGCCTTTAGTCATTGGGGAAACTGTGAAATGGTCCAGAGTCCAGACTCATCTTACGGATGGGCTTAATAGCAGAGGCTTTTAAGGCACAGTCTGAACCAGTAATGTCATATGACTTGACAAAAACCAATGTAATTTTGAAATAATATCAGTAAAAATGTATTGTTCAAAATCAGGAAGTAATCGTCTCACAGATTTTAAATTGACCTGGATTATGGCATTCATTTCTGGAGACCACATTCAAGGAGATATTGACAAATAGATATTCGAGAGGTGGGTAACTATGGTGACATAGGCCTTAAAGTTATTTCATGGGGAAAACTTGTGAAGGACTTGAAATGTTTTGTCTGGGCAGGAGGGAGATGTTTTGTCTGGGCAGGAAGGAGATATTTTGTCTGGGCAGGAAGGAGATCTTTTGTCTGGGCAGGAAGGAGATATTTTGTCTGGGCAGGAAGGAGATCTTTTGTCTGGGCAGGAAGGAGATATTTTGTCTGGGCAGGAGGGAGATATTTTGTCTGGGCAGCAGGGAGATATTTTGTCTGGGCAGGAAGGAGATCTTTTGTCTGGGCAGGAAGGAGATATTTTGTCTGGGCAGGAGGGAGATATTTTGTCTGGGCAGCAGGGAGATATTTTGTCTGGGCAGGAAGGAGATATTTTGTCTGGGCAGGAGGGAGATATTTTGTCTGGGCAGCAGGGAGATATTTTGTCTGGACAGCAGGGAGATATTTTTGTCTGGGCAGCAGGGAGATATTTTGTCTGGGCAGCAGGGAGATATTTTGGCTGGGCAGGAGGGAGATATTTTGGCTGGGCAGGAGGGAGATATTTTGTTTGGGCAGCAGGGAGATATTTTGTCTGGGCAGCAGGGAGATATTTTGTCTGGAAGGGAGATAGAACAAGCTATCTTCAGATACTTGAAGACTGTTGTGTAATAAGGAACACTTCATTTTTGCGTTTCTAGTGTATAATGCTAGTGTCTGCTGGAAACTGATTTTTCTCTTTTGCTTAGACCTCTCTGAATTTAGTAAGTTGTTCTAGCATAGTATTTCATCTCAGCATTTCTAAGAAGCAATCATATGGAAACAGGTTTTATAATTACTGTCATATGTATTATATAGTATTATTATTATTATTATTATTATTTGTACAATAAAAGAACCATAGTTGGAGGCATGTTCATGACTGCATGTTGGATGTGAGAACTTTCTTTAGACATTAGTTCTAGGAAAAAAGTTTCCATTGGGGAATTGGTGGGCTGCTTCCATCTGGAAAATAATAATAATTTTATGATTAACATACATGTTTCCACTTCCTTTTTCTGTTCCTGCTTTTTTATTTCAATTTTTATTAAATACATCATTTAGTAAATAAATAGGCATTCTAAGAACATTGACTGGAAGTTCTAAGGTATAGGTTTAGTTGCAAAGGTTTGAAAATATTAGTAATTGTAATACTAGAAATGATAACATAGAGCAGCGGTTCTCAACCTGTGGGTCGCGACCCCTTTGGGGGTCGAACAACCCTTTCACAGGGGTCACCAAGACATAACAGTAGCAAAATTACAGTTATGAAGTAGCAACGAAAATGATTTTATGGTTGGGGGTCACCACAACATGAGGAACTGTATTAAAGGGTCGCGGCGTTAGGAAGGTTGAGAACCACTGACATAGAGCATAATTTAGAAATTTTTCTAAGTATTGGAACTTACAAATGGGAGTAACTTGTCTGGCATAGTAGTTCCTTTCCTGTCAGTGGAAGGAGACAAGCAGATGCCTGGCCAATCAGCAGTTAGAGTGGTTGAAGAGAGCATTCTGGGAAAGGTGGCCACACTAGGTGTTTCTGGGAAAGGTGGATAAACTAGGTGTTTATGACTTGTTGTTAAAAGATACGTACTTTTCTGTCATGCTCCATGGTATCAGTAAGGAGAGGTGTTCCAGAAACATTATTGTGGGGTTTCCCCCACAATAATAATAAGTCTGCGACACCAGCTGAGTGTCCTACATGTAACTTAATTCTAACACTGGCTGGAGACGGTATCAGATTCCGCAGGTTACGGGCTCAGTCCCACAAGACTTGTCGCT
Organism: Tadarida brasiliensis; assembly: GCA_030848825.1. Lineage (NCBI taxonomy): Eukaryota > Metazoa > Chordata > Mammalia > Chiroptera > Molossidae > Tadarida > Tadarida brasiliensis. The sequence continues at coordinate 24,594,740 of CM061278.1, read as the reverse complement.
CCTTCCGATTCCAGTCGCGAGTAGGTCCCCAGGTTCCCACAGCCTGTTGTCTCACACACACCAAGGAAGTTTAAGTTTGTGGCTACTCCTTCAACTTTAAGTGCCCACTGTTCTTTACTTTTTAGGTCCTTTTCCATGTGATATATGCGGTCGCCAGTTTAATGACACTGGGAATTTGAAACGCCATATAGAATGTACGCATGGTGGAAAGAGAAAGTGGACTTGCTTTATCTGTGGAAAATCAGTTCGAGAGAGGTGAGGAGTTATCCACACACCCAGAAACATCCTGGTACTGTTGTGTAGAAATAATTAAGAAATGTAGCGTATAAGGATTAGAGTAACCCAAGACACAACATGCTTGAATTATGCTTTAATTTCAGATTGAAAGGTAAAAGAAGTGATTAGATAAGATGGTGTAGACGATGGTGTAAAGTCAGGATGTGTGGGCTGAGGTGGTGGCTGTAACGTGGAACACTTAACACGACACCTACCCTGGCGCACAGATCCGTGCTGTGAGCTGCAGGGACAGCACTGCACAGCGGAGCTCGGGCCACTCATCTTGTGTGGCTGAGGCTGTCCACGGAACAGCAGTCCTCCGGCCCCGCCCCGGTCCTTATTGTCCTCGCAGCACCGTGTGCTCGTGAGTTCCTGTCGTGAGAAGGAGAGGCGGGTCCTGATGAGCTTGGTGCAGACTGTAGAGCAGCCAGTACCTACCTGTCCAGCTCGTCGGGCACTCTGATTGGGGTGAAGTTTGTTTTCCAGGGTTGGTTCCTGGCTTCGCCCACTGACCTTCTGGAGAGGGTGCTCGCCAACACTCGGGAGCTGGGGGCAGACTGATGCAGAGAACCCATTCACATTAGCCTGTGGGCGCTGTGTCTCCCAGGGCAACATTGTTAGGCTTGCGGTTGCTGTTCAGTTTTTCAAAAATGTGCGCTGTGTTGTTCAGTGGTGTCCTGTGTAGATAGCAGAGCAGAGAAGAGGGGTCACGTGACGACGATTTCTGGGAGAGGGAGGTGGGGAGGATGGGACCGTGGGGAGGCATTGCAAGGTATAATGTTCTGTATCTCATTCTGCACATAAGTGTCTAGTAATACCCTTAAAACAGTATGTACAAATTTTATACTCTTCAGTATATTAAAGTTTTATAAATAAAAACATTTGAAATTCCACTTTCTTAAAATAACAGACGGATATGATGGCAGAATAGGAAAATCAGTATGCTGTTTGTAAATGAAAATTCGTATTTACAGATTCATAAATTATTAAGATTATTTTATGCAGCATAAGCTCTGTTTCCCCTTAAAGGTCTTTCTGCAAAAACAAAAAGCAAACAACCCCAAAACCACCACCACCTTTCCATGTTTTTACCTTTAGTTAACAGGTAGGGGTCTGGGGACAGTTTTCGGGATGCTTTCCACAAAGCTCCACGTGCCTGCAGGCTCACCTGTGAGGTGCTGGTGGGCCATGGAGAAGTGCGCCACCTACTGGCGGAGAGCTGCCTTCATTTCAGAGTCTGCCTTCATGCTCAGTGTCCTGGGTTGAAGTGAGAACCCAGTGACAGTCAAAAGCCTGCGAAGGGCAGATGCATTGCCTTGTCCTTTCTTTCCCCCAGATAACTTTCCCAGCCCTTTACCGAGGTGGGACATCTCTGAACGTTAGAACTGCAGGGCGTGCTGCTGATGGGTCTGGACCAGCAGTGGTCGCACAGTAGGCCGTCCAGGGTCTGCAGGGGTCACCACGGTTGTCTTCATTATGTGGGTTCCCTTTGCCACACTGGATCGGGAACTTCCAGACACCTGCAAGTTTTCTTTGCCTTAAAAGATTCTTTTAACAAGTGCTGAACCCCCGTTTAAACGGATTCGTACTAATAAACTCGGTTCCCTGTGCGTTACCGAACGTGCTCTACCAAAATCACATCAGTTTTACCTAATTCAGTAGTAGCACTTGAGTATTTTCTCTTTGTACTTCTCCAGATTTTGTTTCAGCTAGATAGTTAAATCATTGAGCAAACCAGTGGCAAGGGAGGTCAAAGTTACATTTTTTTACTTTTTTTTAAGGGAAGAGGCACAACAAACATGTTTGTGTGCAGGTGAGACTGACCCTAGAAGAAGAGTCTCTGTTAGCTTGAGCACATTCCTAGTAAGCTTTCTGGGCATCTGTTTCGTATATACAACGGGCATTTAGCAATCTTTAGTCAATGGGGAGAAAGGGGACATCTGTACTACTTTCAACAATAAAAAAATCTTTAGTTTCAATATATGTATTTTAACATAGAACTACTTTGAAAGAACATTTGAGGATCCATAGTGGAGAAAAGCCTCACCTTTGTAGTATTTGTGGGCAGAGTTTTCGCCATGGAAGCTCATACAGGTAAGTTAAGCCATTTTTTTTTTCTTTATAATAAGTAAGCGAAAATTATATCTTCATTTGAATTCTATTTTCTTGTCATTGGTTTAGTTGTTTGTTGAATTGAAACATTTCTTAGCATTTATGACCAGCAGAGTTGTGCAAAAAACTTTGTACATTTCCCCCTAAACTTTTAATATTATCTTCATTCTGTGATATAAAATATTTTGAAATATCTCCTCATCACAACATTTGTTGGATGCTTTATTGTCTAAATTGTTGTCATTTAAAGGTTTATTTCATTACTTTTCTTTGAATCAAAATGTTTTGTTTCTGGTGTTGTAACCTTTGTTTATTTTTTCACTCTCGATTGTCAGAGAATAGTTTGGTATGAAAATATGGCAAAATCGAAAACTCCAGGATTCTCAGTTTTTGAAAGTCTTCATTATTTGAAACTTAAGTAATTATTTTTATAACTGAATCCTTGACCACACTTGCAGTTTCTGAAAAGTTGTTCTTTTTCCTGAATAAATAATAGGCAGCTAGGTACTGTGAGATATGCATACACTTTTACTTTTTATTAATGCTCCGAAGAATTTTAATCTTAAGGCTTTGCTATTTACCCTTTCATTTATTATTTACCTCTCTTTAAGTTTAAGCAGAATGCTTCCCCTTTACGTGTAGTTCAGTCAGCCTGCTGGTTTTAGTTATAGTATAATCAGCGTGTTTGGGCAACTTGAATGAGAAAGCTATTCGTTTCCCTGGGACACGCATAGATGGAGGATTGTGAGCATAAAAATAATTCCAGTTAAATAGCTTTTAATAATTTAAACCTTTATAATCTGTCATTGGGTAACTATAAAATGAGCCATATTTTGTTAGGTTAAATGTGAACAAAAGTAGTAAAATGTAATTGTCAGAAAGTTGTTCACTTACCGATTCACTAAATTCTCAACTGTTACTTTATAAGCGCTGTCAGTTATCCAGAGGGTTCATGTAATTCCTGGCTGTGTCACCCGTCGTCAGTGTCTGTCCCTTGTGCACTTGCCCCATTTGCCTGCTTCTAGTCCAGTAGTTGGGCCTGTGCAGGGGCTGGCATGCTTTCCTGAAGAGGTGAGCCGAGCAGGCAGCCCGGAGTCCGGTGAGAGTGGGACGGGTTCCAGGTCACAGACGGAGCCAGTTCTGGATGGGGCTGCCGGAGTGACAGCCCCGCTGTCACCTGTGGAGTGGGTCAAGTCTTTCCTTCCGGTTCACCGTTTTCAGTGGTCTCCATTTCTCTTCCTTTCTAGACTTCACTTACGAGTTCATCACGATGATAAAAGATACGAATGCGATGAATGTGGGAAAACATTTATTCGTCATGACCACCTTACAAAGCACAAAAAAATACATTCAGGTAAGGTGTGTTTGGTAAGGATGTTTCCAAAATCCCTTTTTAAAAATCACCTGAAAAGGACATACTATATTATGCTTATGTTGGCTCTAATTCTGATAATTTGGTATATGTCGGCCGCTTCTTTGTAATGCTGATTCTAACTACCTTTTTTAGAAGAGCATCTGAAAGGGACATCATTTTATGACCTGTTTTTCTTCATTTTGATTTTAATTGTTTGGTTGCCTTTTATGACTGCAAACTATATTTTAAAGTTGTTTTAATCAAATGCTCAAAATTTGCATCGTGCCTATTATGTGGATATATACAACAATTGCTGTTGACAGCCCCCTAAAGGGAACCGCCAAGATAATATCTGTCATTTTGATTGGAGTTGAAGGAAGTTGGCAAAACATAGACGTTTGAAGAGAAATGATTGTAATTGGGTGTTAAAGCTTATGTCCCAGTGAATTTTTGAAGCCCTGTCTTGGGAAAAGTACCTAGATCATGCTGATCAGTTTCCACTCTGGGCACAGGGTGGGGAGGGTCCATCCCCGTGCGCACAGTCGAGCAGGTGATTATTATTATCACTGTGAACATAGCCAAGTATCAAGGATGCAGCAGATGGCCATCGTGTTCCGAGATGATCCCAGTGAGACAGGTTGAGTGGCTGTTACCCTTTTCAAGAGCTACTAAAGGTCTTATGTATGACCTTCCCACTGGAATTTTACATTTTCATATTTAGGTAGAGAATTCTAAATTCCTAATTTTAGAGGCCACGTGATTTAATTCCACACTGGTATTAGGTTGAGAAAGTGATTTTTCAAGACTGAGCCTTTGTAACCGAATATAAGAATAGAGATGAGAAATTGGACTCAGTTAGAATTTCCCTTTATATTTGTATTTTGGCTCATTGTAAATGTAAGAAATCCTCACAGATGAAAGTCTTTTAAAAGTAAAGTACAAAGATCTGAAAACGTTCAGGTCTTTTTATAAAGAGTTAGACTGTCTTATCTTGATTCACTGTATGTTCATTTAAGATGTGTGATATCCAGACATATATGTTTATCCCCAAAATCCTGAGTTTTGAAGTAATTCCATTTATCTTGCTCTGTTGCATTGAAAGGTAAGATTTGAAGTCTGCAGCAAAAGGCTACTGATGTGGGGAAAAGGATTCACGATCATGAAAATAAGCATAGACTTACTGAAGAAAGATATTTGAGTAAGGAGTATGGAGCAGATAGCCCAGAATAAAGGGTGGCTTGACTTTCCTGGTATATTTCTCCCCATGTTACCTTCCTGTTCAGTAATTTGTTTCTGGGGGGGAAAAAATGAAATGCATATTGTAATCAAAATATTTGGATTTTAAGGTGAAAAGGCTCATCAGTGTGAAGAATGTGGAAAATGTTTTGGCCGTAGGGATCATCTCACTGTTCATTACAAAAGCGTACACCTTGGAGAGAAAGTCTGGCAAAAGTAAGTGAAAAAGCAGTTTCTCGTCATGACCGCATTGGATAAGTCTAGCTTGGAGGAACGTTACAATGTGTCTCAGAATTTATTTTGTTTAGTTGGGGATAGGTTGGTTAACCAGCTTTCTTTCTCTCGCTTATACAGCTTCTCTGCAGACCGGAAGGAACTGAGCAAAGCATATCTTCATACTTGTTTTCAGTTGTTCAAAGGCTAGGAGGTGGTAGACATTGAACTTACTCACTAATATAAAATCTTGGCATTCTCTGGGGAATTCATTTGTTCGGTTGCTGTGGCTCTTTGTATATAAATATACTGCCTATGTATTACACTTAATGAGTCAGCAATTATTGGGAAATGCTTGTAGTCAGAACTTAAATCTTTTTAATCACACTAAGCATTTAAAATGGTACTTTATTTGAAAGGGGCCTGCATTGTCCTAAACATCAGCTTTTTAATACAGTTTAGATATCCAGCTCTCACTGATTTATCGAGTGTACAGTGTTGAATGAATTCATGCTCTTGGACCAGGTATTTGGAGCAAGTACTAAGTAATAGACATGGTCTAAGGTGCCCGGCAACTTAGTTTAATAGTGCTGAGCACGATCAACAAAACACACATCGTATACATGAAAGCAGGAACTGTATGTAGACTGGTCTGAAGACCATTAGGCAGTTGACTTGTGTTAATTTTTACATTTTCACGTGTTGGTTTGGTGCTTCCTTCATTGATTTTGTTCAGTGACCTGCTCATTGAATCACTGTGTTCAGAGGGTCATTTTACTGCTCTGCTCACTAGATGCCAGCAGTGCTGCGAAGGGCTGGCTGTCAAAGTATCCACGACGCTGTGTAGCAAAGGAAACAGGAACTTCAGCACACTGTGAGTGGGTGGAAGGCAGGCCTGCACACTCACTGCTCCAGAGGCTCTGTCACTTTTCTCAACCCCTTTACACCCTTACCAGTTATTCGGTCCCTCGGGGGCTTTTGTTTATATCACTTATAACATAAATGTTGTCGTTTAAATAAGTTATGTAAATCCTTAGGAATTAAAATGTAAGAAACCAATGTAAGTTCTTATTTTTTAATTCATTAAAAAATAATATACCCATCACATGCTAACATAAATAGCAATTATGTGGAAATAAATACTTTATAAAACAAAATTATTAAAAAAGTAGTATTGTTTTACATTCCTGTCAATCTCTTTAATGGCTTAATAGCTGGATTGTCATATCTGCTGTCTCGTGTTATTTTGGTTGAAGTAAATGAAGAAAATCTAGCCTCCCTCAAATACATAACTGGTAAAAGGAGTATTATAATAGCCCCTTTCTTAGATAATTGTGGATGTTATTCTTGGCTACTTCACTGAAACTCAACACGCGGTAGTTTCTTAAGGGTAGCAGCAAGGTAGAATCTGAGGCAAGGTGTTTTCATCCTCTGTCCGTTTAATCTCTTGGTCTGTCTTGTACTTTTAATGGGTGCATTACTGGTACATGGTATCGGATATCATGCATTTGTCATTTGGAAAATATGGGCTCACTGAGTGATGCAGATTTTCCAATGTTAGCATATTTCACAGGACAGGGTCAGCAAATCCCACTCGCTAATGCTGCCTCTAGTGGCTCAGAACGGAGCGTGGGGACACCGCCAAGACCATCAGGGCAGACGCGGGTTTCCCGACATCCTTACATTAGCTTGAAAGCTCAACTTTCATCATTAGCAAATATTGTCAGTTTTTTCCGTTGAAGTAACAGGCTCACTTTAAGTTTTGAGAAAATATCTGCCAAATGCTCCAGTCTGTTATGGTAGTTTGTCTTTTATTCTTTCAAGTAAAACGGTGTTTATTCCATGAAGAATGTGGTTCCCTCAGCCCACAACGCAGTCTCGCGGGGGCTTTTCTTTGACACTATTGTACTTAGATTTGCTGCGTATTATTTATTAAAATTACATTGAAAAACTCAAACTTTTTTATTTTCTTAGATATAAAGCCACCTTTCATCAATGTGATGTTTGTAAGAAAATTTTTAAAGGCAAATCAAGTCTTGAAATGCATTTTCGGACGCATTCAGGTAAAACTTACTGGGTAGTTTCTATATTTTTTTATGTAATCTGGAGTAAAATATAGGCCTTTCAACTTTGCTGTTCTTGGTTAAATTGTTTTGTTTTTTTCCCCATTGAGATGTTTACTTTTTATATTAAAGTTGATGTCATCAATGAGCAATATTCTGGTCTTCCATTCTCTATTATAAGAGCTTCAGTACTTTGGATATCATTTTGTATAATTTGGGAAAACTTTTTTCATCAAGAATTTACTCAACTCTTAGCTCTCATTGTCCTCCTTTCTGTCTGTTTATGGTTCCTCTGTATCTATTTCACTCTCTAAAGACATTGATTTCTTTTAAGGAGTGATTCAAATACGGCCTCGCTGTCTTGCTCACAAGTTAGCACTGTGGAGTTTTCCCTGCACCGTCAGTGGTCATTCCTGGTAGTTAGAGCAGAAGGGTTTCTTCAGTAGCTTCCAGAAATCGCCATTCTCTGCACCTTCCTCTTCCCCCTTGGCGATGCTCCCGCAGTTGGGAGTGTGGACAGTGGGGCTCCTTCCTCTGCTGTCGCGGTCCTCGTGTGGCGTCCCCTGACATGCCCCGTGTTCAGCGCTTTCCCTTCTTGAGGAAGAAGGTCATGCAGTGTTAGCTGCTTCGTTTTACATTCAGTTTGCATTCTGTCAAGCTGCTGTTCTGGAAGAGAAAAATGCTTTCATACGTACTGGAGGGGGAGAGAGCTGGATTCGGGCAGTTTCAGTCGTCAAGAATCACAGGAAAGAATGTATTACTGTGCAGTGCTGCTGTTCAAAAACAAGATCACACCTCCCTCCAAATGGGGAAGTCCTAACTTGGGGTGCATAGAGGCTAGTCTGAGAATAAAAGGAGAGTAAAAGCGAGCGATAATGATAACAGCCTGGGTTTATGCAGCACTGACCTGTGCCAGGCCCCACGGAAGCACAGTTGCTTCACTTTCTGCTGGAACCCACTCACCAGCTCCGGGAGGGAGGTGGTCATCCCCCACTGCAGGCGAGGAGACTGCTCACAGCTGGGACGCCCGCTCAAGCTTCGGCCCCTAGTAAGTGGGATAGCCAGAATTCAAACCGGGGTCTTTGACATGTTTGAGCCCATTCTCGTCACCAGCTTACTATTTTGTGACAGCATATAACATCACTGCTTTTATTAGGTTCTTGTAAGAATTCATATGGAAAATGTGCCACTTAAAATCATGGTCTTCCCAAGTGAGTGCATTTTATACTTCATTTTTGTTCATGCAGGTGAAAAACCATACAAGTGTCAGATTTGCAATCAATCTTTTAGAATTAAGAAAACCTTGACCAAACACCTGGTTATTCATTCTGATGCCCGGCCTTTCAACTGTCAGCACTGTAACGCGACATTTAAGCGGAAAGACAAGCTGAAATACCACACTGACCACGTGCATGGCATCAAGTCTCCCGATGACCCCCTGAGTACTCCCGAGGAGAAGCTCGTGGCCTTGCCAGCAGAGTGCTCATCAGGGGACAAAATCTTTCCAGCAGGAACAGAACAGTACATGGAGCAGCCCAAAGTGTATCAGACGGAGGCCAAGACGATGCTACAGAACGTCCCTGCCGAAGTGTGTGTCCCGGTGACGCTGGTTCCCGTTCAGATGCCCGACACCCCGAGTGATCTGGGGCGTCACAGCACCACACTCCCACCACCTTCGCATGACATCTTGTCGCCGCAGCCACAGACAACTGAGTACCCACGAGCGGCTGACTTAGCTTTCCTGGAAAAATACACTCTGACTCCTCAGCCTGCAAATATAGTTCATCCCGTCCGACCCGAGCAAATGCTGGATCCCAGGGAACAGTCTTACCTCGGAACATTGTTGGGCCTCGATAATTCTACTGCTGTGCAAAACATTTCCAATACTGAGCATCACTCATGAGGAAATCTACACATTCCACAGGCTTTGTGTGGCGGTCGTGTGCGGATGGTCTAGCGATGATGGCTTTTCAATTAGTAGGACTAACTTTCTCATTTCCCTAGTTTCCCAAGTGCTCAGAACCGTCTCACATCAAGAAAACTGTGTATCTGTTTACTGAACATATGAATATTTGGACACATTTTGAGGTATAATATTTGAAGTGAACATTTTTGTGATTTTAAAAGATTATTCAGTGCTAATTTTTAATGGTATCTCAAACTTTTCAAAATTATTAACTGTTGACATTATTTTGTTTTTGTTTTAATCATCAGTGGAAATTTTATTCTTTAGTCTCATTCCTCCCTTTCCCATCTTCCAAACAAGTTTAAGGACCCTGTGGGCTGTCCGAAAGAATTTATGAGAGTTACTGGTAATTGGAACTGTTCCTTATCCTAACGTAAGATTCATTATTATTTCCTCTAGGTTCTTACAAAGTGATACTAGGAATTTGAATTTATAAGAAAGTCTTGGATATTTCTGTGTTGTTTCTTAATCTGGCCATAATTTCAGGTTATCATTATCTGTTGGTCTTTTCACAAACTCAAAGCCAGAAAGCTTAGTGTCATAGTAGCTTCTTAGTGCAATGTAAAATTGAAATAATTATCCAAATTATTGGTTTTTACCTATGCTTCAATTATTATGACTCAGAAATGCAAATACAGATCTCAGCATTAAATTATGCAGTTGATAATGTGTCGAAAGCAAAATATGACAGTATCGTTCAAGGTAACTTCACCTTTAGTATTTGCCATTTATGTCACATTAACAATATATCACAGCATATATCTTTCTCTCACCAAAGGAGGAGCAATGACTGCTAATTAATGGCTTATAAGTAACAGGTTATTTTTGGTCTCGTTGACCGTGGCTCACTGCCATTCTAGGAAACAGAACCGAGCTCGTCCACACAGTTAGAAAAGGCGCCAAGCAAACCACACAGTCTGTGTCCAGCTAAACGCGTTGTGTCCTTCGATCGAAGGAGCCCCTGTGTGTACACACATTTATATGCAATCCAGATTCATGTTTGCTTTCCACGGAAGCCCCCGTCTAATACCCTCGAGGTGTATTTCTGTGTGAGACAGAAGTTGAGCACTTGGTGGAAGGAACGCGGTGAGAGCAAAACTCACTGCCGACATGGAGGAAGTCCGTCAGACGCCAGGGAATGTGAAATACCTTTAAAGATGTGCACTTTCCATCTCTTCAAGTCAGTTTCAAGTTCAGCTAGGGTAATGTTGCCTAGGAGAGCTGCTTGGAGGGTTAGAATAGGCAGGGTGGATTTTTCTTAGCATGTCCTTTGTATGTAAACTACTGGAAAATAGCAATTTTAAGAGTTTTCTATTTCAGTTTTGTTTACACTCCTAATTGCTTTAAGCACTTTTTTTGTGTAAACTGTAATGTCTGGCCCAGCCCTTGTGAAAAAAAAAAAAATCACAAATAAAATAATGAAGTTTTAATGACTAGAATGTAACCACTCAATGGGGAAACGTGTTTGCAGAAGCACTTAAGAAAGGAAGGTACTGGACAGGACGTTTGCCATGCTGGTGGAGATGAAACACAAAGGTGTTGAGAACTGAAGCGCTTAACCCAAGTAGCTCTTGTAAATAATGAAACCAACCCGAGTTTTGCCTCATTTATTAGGATTTGGTTATAATTATCCTAGGACCAGTAGATATAATTAACGTATTGATTCTTCTTTTTGAAACATTCTTTTTTGTGGAAATGTTACCATATCTGGGGTACTTACATGATTGAACTTGACTGTATGAGGTACTATTAGTCTGCTAGCCTTTCACATGGACTTTTAAAAAGACATATATCCTTATGATTTTTATCATAAAGAACAAGACTGTAAAAACTTACTGTTATGAAAAGAAATCATCCCCAACAGTGCGCCATGCCTCACATCTAAGCAATGTAGACGATTTTGGACTTGCAGAAAGGCAGATGGTATATACGTGTCTGTATATGGTGTATTACATATTTGGTGGCGGAAAAAAGAGTGTCACATTTTCACATTGAAAAGAAGACTTTGTTTCTTGAAGGTATTTACTTTAGGGTTCCTTTAATAATAATCTCCTAATGCTTTAAATATATGATTCGATTGTAGGAATTGGTTTACAGTAGACAACTCTTCTGGAATGCATCTCTTCTATAAAGCGAAATATAAATCTGTTTAGTTACTGTAGCTCACTTAAACTTGAATAGTGGATTATACGATGTTTTCACAGCTCTCTCATTTAAACCTCCTGACCAGCTCTGAAAGAGAGTGGACATGCTGTGTTCCCACTGCAGAGAGAAGGAACCTGAGGTGACGGACTCGGTTCGGCTCCCATCATCAAGTGGCAGTGGCTGGTTGCTAGGGAGAGAAATGGAGCGTGAATGAACGCTTCCCAGGTGCCAGGCCCTGCGTGTTCTCACGTCGTCTGAAACAGGCTGGGAAGGCTGGCAGGATAATGAGTCTCAGCGGATGAACAAACAAACAAAAATCTGCTTCCTCTGATTTCCAAATTACACGATAAGAAACTTTAGAATTGTGAAAACCTCATGGATTTGGGCAAACTGAATGTATAGAAGTTTTTGAAGTTGGCACAAAAATATGAAATGAGGCCTACTCTTTTCGGTTAACCTTTTGTACTATTTGGGAGTTTTTTGGACAAATGTTCCATGAACTCTAAAGTTCATTAGTTCTGTATGTATACTTAAATTTTGAATCTTGCAACTAAGTTTAGCCTCATTCAGAATTTTTTATTTTGTGAGCATAATTTATTGTTTTAAATTAATTTTTGTAGCTGATAGCAGTTAGCACTTAATATGTAAGTTGAATAATTTATTAAGTGTAGAAATTTGTTAACCTAATCGGTTTTTACTTAAATGCACCAAAGATTTTAGTAGGTATTAAAACAGTTCAAAAGAATTTAAATTCTTTGTTGTTTGAATAAATATTTGTCCAAAGAAGCACAGTTGAAGTCCTAGGCTTATGAATTAAAAAAAAAATTGTTAGTTTGAATACTAAGAGTAAGTGTTTGTGTTTATATGTGTAAAATAAGAACAGAAGAAAGTACTCTGGGAATAGTCAGACTGACAAATGAATTACAAATAAGAGTACTCAGTTTTCCTCAGTTTAATCAATGGAATGTTATCTTTTAAGTGGACACTATTAAATGCAAAATAATAAGCTTATTTTTTACACTACACTATTAAAATCATTTGACTTAGAATTTTTTTTAAGACAAGTCGAAGTTATTTTTGTATGAAACACCCCACCAATTTTCTGCAGCCTAAAATAGGTAAGGTTAGGGTTTGTTCTTCATCCAGCAAGATATAACCAACTCTGAGGGTGGTGATCTTTGCATACTTTTAAGTAATTTAGTCATTTATTGCTAGGAGAAGGAGTAGCAAAAAAAATAGGGTTTTAAACTGGTGCTTTATTAAGTGACTTCCTTTTAAGTGATGGTAGGTCATGAAATAGATACACTAATAACTTTCTGTCAACCTTTAAAGTGTCAAAACATCTTAGCGGAGTGACTATAAACTGTTAGTTAAGGGCTAATAAGTAATTTATATCATGTATTGTTTTTCATTCTATAACTGCAAACAAATTAAAAACATGGCTAAACTGGTATGTTTGTAAGTTTGAGTTTTCTTCCAGATCATTCTACCGTATCCTTGGTGACAAGTCAGACTTGGAGCGTTAGCTCTTTGACAGTGTCTTTTCCGGATTGAATGCTCTGTGCCTTTCAATGTGTTGTAGTTGCTTAGAGTCGATTCTGCTGGCTAGACTGTGCTGGTTAATCAATGAATTTGATTTTGTTGTTATGGGTCTTATGTTTGTGTTGCCTGCTGGCCAGGCAGTACTTTTTCTTAGGTTGCTTTATGTTTATGTAGGGAAATAGGCACTAAGTACTGGTGTGAATATTTGTTTTTGTTTTTGATGTCTTTTTGGCCTTTATAGTCACTGTAAAGCCTCTCCTGGGCCTGTCTAGACGCTTCTTAGGAATCTAACAAAATAAAATGAGTTGTGTGTCTGTCTCTCTGTCTCCTCACCCCGCTTTTTAACAGTATTCAGTTGCTATAACCACACAGCTCTACCCTGAACAGTTTCTGATTTCAGTTTGCCTAAAACTGAACAAGAGGTGATGGTCTGAGATGAGTTTCCCCTTCGGAGCAGCAACATCCCGACCAACACACAGCTTGAGTTGATCAACTCAGGAAAAGTTAGGACTTTTCAAGTCGTGTTTGAATTACTCAAAAGATTCAGTGCCAAATTTAAAATGATGAAAATGTATAAGAAACAAGTAGCATTTCTAAACTTTAAATAGGATGATGGTAAATGTTCCTTGCTATTAGAGTGAATGATGGGTAACGTGGGGATCATTTTCTAACCAGATTTTAGGAACTAGAGGCAATTCTTCCTTAGATCCTCCACTTGGTTTTGCACATTCCTCTTTCATTAAAACGTCTGTAGTGGTTTTTTGGGGGGGGAGGATCACCCTCTTATTTCCAAAATTATTACAACTTAATGACCCTTTTATCCTGGAACATTAACATGTTTTCTGCACGCACTTCCTCTTTGGAAGTAGCATTAATAAGAAAAAAATCGATAGGATTAGGTTGTGTATAAGATGAGAGGTTTTGGTAGAGAGAACGCCTGCGTTTCCTTTCCGCTTCTTGTGTGAACTTGCTGTGTACTGATTGATCTTAACTCTATGACTATTGGAAAATCCCCAAAGAATTTAAATTTAGCCTCTGTAGCCCTTATACAAACAGAAATTAAGAATTATATTCACTGACTAGAGGTTATACAGAGATGAACATACCTCTTTTTTTCGAATTCTTAGGTAAAGAAGTATTTTCCGTGCTTGCATTACTGTTGGAAATTCTAAAACATTTCTTGAATGAAGAGCATGTGCACTTACGGTTATTTCGCCTCTTTGCTTGGTATTCCTGCTTGCATTCAAGTTGGGCAGCATCCTGTGGTATATACAGACCTTTTATTCCTTTGAACAATCAGACTTTCCTTAGGCCTGTAGATAAAACTGTATCACAGTTGATGAGTGTGGCTGCCCACCAACGAGTGCAGAGGTGAGCCTCGAGCTGCTCCCTGATGTATAGCAAAAGTTCTGATTAAGGGGATTTATGATGTATATTAAAGTGAAAATGCTTTTGAACTCAGTTTTCAGTCTCAAATCATAAGCTTTGTTTTTAATCATTAAGGACGCGTTTCAAAGCAGTTACAACGAAAAATCTAAAATATCAAAATTCATTATTTTGTCAACTGTGTATAACGTTATCTTGTGAGTTTTATACTTTGGCTGTCTTGTGTTTCTTAAGTACAAATGTCTTTATAGAAAAATTCCGTTCTCTGTGAAGACTAGGAAGTATATTGTATATTGAACTGGATCTTTGTGTTATTTTGATATTTAAAATAAATGTAAAGTTCTTTGGTCCCCATAAGGCATACCTAGGTTTTATTTATTTATTTATTAAATATGTTTTTATTGATTTTCCAGAGAGAGAGGAAGGGAGAGAGAGAAACATCGATGTGAGACAGGTAACATCAACTGGCTGTCTCCTGCACACTCCCCACTGGGGATCGATCGAGCCTGCAACCTGGGCATGTGCCCTGACCAGGAATCAAACTGGGACCTCTCAGTCCGTGGGACGCCACTCAGTCCACTGAGCCACACCAGCCAGGCCATACCTAGCTTTTATTGAACACAGTTTCACAGTGTGATGGGTACAAGGACTGAACAAATGGAAAACCATGCATTCTGGGGCACATTTACATACATTTTATTTCTCATAAGCTAGATATTATTTGGCAACATTTTACATATTAAATGCATTAACCATTAAGTGATGTAATGGCTTTTAAGTGGCTAATATAAGTTCAAATACTAGTACTGACTAGTAAACAAACTATACTGTGTTGAACTGAAACAAACATTTCAGTAATGGAAGCTTAAGAGGACTTATATTTTTAATGTTAATCTGAAGAATAATATCGACAGTATGAAATAATAATATTGATATTGAAATTATAATTCATGATAACATTTTTGCTTAACACTATGTAGTAGTGTTCTCACTACATCAGTCTTAACGGATTCAAAAAACCTATAACAATTTTGTTTAAATATCCTTAAGGTAACAGGGTTTGACTTCAGGCCACATTGGGTGTCAGTGAATATAATTTCCTATCTCACCTTCCTCATTGTTTTTCCACTCAGGGACTTTCCCCCCACATTGTTTGTGTGCCCATACCACATCCATACATATTTTTAAAGTTTCCTCCGGTCTTTAGAGGCAGTGTGGTATACGGTTAGGGCAAGATTAGGCCAGACTGCCTGTTACATATCCTTGCTTTGCCTCTTCCTGGCCCTAGTGCTCCTCTGTAAGACACAGGTGACAGGGTCCTAGTTCCCAGGGTTGAGATACGCATGTCAAGGGCTTAAAGCCACCCCTGGCATATGTTAATATTATTATTAGATACCTACAATTAAAATAAAACCAAGGAGTTATTTGTCCAGGGACTGCCTGTCAACACCATCACTTGTGAATTTTTGTAAATGTCAGGTTTCATCTAGTTATGTTCCCAGGATCCCTAGTTAAGAATCAGCAAGCACACAATGCAATATACGGATGATGTATCATAGAATTGTACACTTGAAACCTGTATAATTTTATTAGTCAATGTCACCCCAATAAATTAAAAAAAAAAAATAACAGCATGTAAAGATACTGACCCCCTGCTGAACATACTGAAATAAGCACGTTCACACAAAGCATACATTTAATTGTCCTCATTTGCTCCCTTTGGCCCAGGAGACCACGAAAGGAATGCTACTGAATATAATTCTGGGCGGGGTCCCTTGGATGGGAGGATGGCTTACGCCATTATTTGCCTCCTTAACCGTTTTAAGAAAGGTTGTCCCTGGCAACCGCAAGGATGGCTACCTTCACGTTGGAAATGCTGTTGCTGTCTCCCCTGTTGCTGTTACCTCTACAAAACCAAAAGGCCAATTTCAATTGCAAGCCACGGGTTTCAGAATGTCGCAAAGACCCCCGCCTAGGTTTTCGGCCCCTCCGCGGAGAGCGACATTTAAATAAAGCGCGGCCGTCTCATTGGCCCGGCGCTGCTGCTCACCGATTGGCCTTTGAGGAGATTTGACGGCGCGGCTGCTCGCTGATTGGCTCCGCGAGGACGTGGGCGGTGCCTCGCGTGCCCATTGGTGGAGGAGGGAAGTTTAAGCGGAGTCCGAGGCCGCACCTGTGTCGCCCGTGTTTTGCTGGCGAGTCTGTGGGGATCGTTGCCTTTTTTTCTGGGGTACCGGCGACTGGGAGAGAAACAAGGCGACTTCGCCCCGGCGCGGCCTGCGGCGGCGGGTCTCGGGCTGCCATGGCGACGCGGCGAGGCGGCGGGGACGCGAGCCCCCCGGAGCGGGGGGCGCCGCCGATCCTGATCCTCAGCCACTTCTGCCCCAAGCCGTTCCTGTGCTTCGGGGACGTGCGGCCCGGCGCCTCGCGGACGCTGCCGCTGGCCGTGCTCAACCCCAACGCCGAGGCGGCCGCCGTGACGCTGCCCCGCGGCCCCGCCGCCGAGCGCGGCTTGCACGTCTGGCCGCCCGCCTTCGAGCTGCAGGTGGGTGTGCGCCGCGCTGTCCCGGGTCTCCGCCGTCACCCCGCCGGGGTGGGGGGCCCACAGAGGCCGCTGCAGACGCGAGCGCCTCGGGGGAGCGAGTCAGGGCCTGTCGCGCTGTGGGAGACCCCCGGGTCCCGCATCTCGGGGAGGGGAGGGGGCTGGGCGGGGACGCACGCCAGCGCGCCTGCGCGGAGCATCCTTCCGAGCGTTTCCATAGCCGGTTCCACGGAGCCGCGGTTTTCTGCCTTTTCATCCCGGGGCACGCTGAAGCTAATGGCTAAAAGTCTGTGGCACACCAAAGTAAATAAATGAATCTATTTTTTGCCTATCTGAAAAAAAAAATAGGTATAATTTTGATTCATTCTCATTGGCCGGCTATCGTGTTGGCTGTTGTCATTTTTTTTTTTTTTTAATCTGACCATCTAAGGGAAGAGAAGTCTAAATAGGTGTTGCATGTGGTCAAAATTCTTGCAGCACACGGGTTGAAAATCGCTGACATAGGGAAGCTTTTTCCCCCCTAGACTTCAGACATCTCCCGTGGGACCTGCAGTTCTAAAGGGATGGGCGGCGCTTTTAATACACACCCTGGTCTGTTTTCTGTAATGCCCGGTGGAGTGCCCCGGTTAGAGCATCTTTTTATTGCTTCCTGTCAGTCATCTTGATATGCATTTTAGCCTCCGTGTGTGAGGGGACACGGACCCACTAGGTTTTGGGCGGAATGTCTGCACTCGAGAAACAGAAGCGCGGGCCTCGGGTTGTGCACAGGATGGGCGGCGGGTGTTGTAGTATTGGTGCTCTCCTGTAGTTTTCACCGTGAATGAATCCAATGTAACTTTATCCGTGTGGTTTACAAACATCTCTCCGGGGGGTGGCTTTTCTGCTCGGCGTTGGCCAGAGTCCGGTTCCCAACCCACCGTTGTCACCAAAATCACAGAATGTCAGTTCTTCTCTGGGCCGCTGCGGCCTTTCCATTCGGAAGAACCTCTGCAAGTGGGAAAACACAGCTGAGCATCTCACCGGTTTGTCTAAAGGGCTTCAGAGGACGCGACCAGAGGCTCTAAGCTCGTCACCCACCAGAGTGTCAACAGTGGTTCCCAGTGAGGAGACCTGCCTCTCCTCTCTACTTCTCTCTAGGGCAAGATTGATGTCTTCCTGCCTGCACGATAATTCCTTTCTTGTTATTGGAATGATCATTTGTCTGTTTCAGAATTTACTGTTTTGTAGAGTGAGAGTTCACTGTTCTTTTATTTTTGTTTTAAGCCAGTTGTTTCTGATGTTTGACATTTTCTGCTTTAAAACAGAGTGTGTCTTTTTTTTTTTTTTTGCCCTGAAAAACCACAGACACAGAGTTTGTTCTGTCCTGGGATTTTGGGCTGTGGGATATAGATGTCAAAGTGTGAATTCTGGAGTCAGACTGCCTGGGATCTGGTTACTAATAGTTTGACTTAAGTATGTAACGCAAAATGCTTAAAGATTTCTGGCCCCTGGTTACCTTGTCTGTAAAATGGGATCATCACAGTGCTGCCTCCTAGGCATGTGAGGATTAAAGGTGTTCTGAAAGGTGCTTCAGACCGTGCCTGGAACATAGTGTTTAACAAATACTGGTAGCCACGATGATGTGGTTACAGAAGTTTGTAGGAAAAGGAGTTTAGTTGATTCTTTTCATATTTTTTTGACAAGTCTTCATAATGCAAATTCTTCTGTATTTGAACTCGAAATAGTGTACATATTCTAAAGAAGTAGAAATACGTGATTAACATTTTAAAAACCACTGGTAATTATAAAGGACTTGGAGACCGCTTCATTGTTTTATTTACACTTAGGATTTTATTACAATTTTATTTTGTTGTGAACTTTGTTATCACCAGTGGCTTTTTTCCTAATAATAAAATGGGATAGGTTAGGGAAGTATATTTGACTTAAATGTCACGGTGTAGCGTGTTGGTTACTGACGGTTATTGAGCTTGCATTGTTGTCTAAGTTGTATGTAATATATTTTGGTTATTATGCATCACTTACTGTTATAGTAATTTTAAAATGTTCTTTTGATTCTAGCCTAAAGAAAAAATTGTTATTTCTGTTAACTGGACACCATTAAAAGAAGGCCGAATAAGAGAGATTGTGACATTTCTTGTAAATGATATTCTGAAACATGAAGTTATAGTACTTGGAAATGCAGAAGGGCCAAAAAAGAAAAAGGTAGTAAGCTTTAATCATTCTGTGATTTACTGTAAGAAAATGATAATATGTAAAAGTTATTTTGATAACACTTCTGATGAAATGAGTAACATACATACAATTTCTTATTAAAGGCAATGTTCAGTAGCCATCAACTTAACTTGTATGTTTTGCTTATTTTTGCAGAGGAGTCTTTGGGATACTATTAATAAGAAGAAAGTTTCGGCCTCTTCAAATCATAAGAAGAGGATTTCAAATATGCAGAATGTTAATAAAACGTTTAGTGTTTCCCAGAAAGTTGACAGAGTTAGGAGCCCACTACAAGCTTGTGAAAATCTGGGTGGGAGTGAAGGAGGCTATTCCCCAACAGAAAACAATTCTTTAATCCTCGAAGAGAATAAAATACCCATTTCACCCATTAGTCCCACTTTCAAAGAATGCCATGGGGACACGTGCTTGCCACTGTGTGTCCGTCGGTCCACTACCTACTCGTCTCTTCATGCACATGAGAACGGGGAACTATGGAAATTAGAAAGTGCCCACATTTCCAAAGATTTTAATGAGAAAGTCATAACTGAAACTTCCTTTGACTCCATCAATAATATTAATGGTCAAATGGAAGAGGATAGTAAACTTATTCTTCCTCCAAACTGTTCTTCAACTTTGAACCTTATGCAAAGCCATGGGGATTTTCTAAGTCCAGATTCCTTTGTAAAGAACAGCCGTGCAGTTACTAATGAAATAGAACCCGTGCCATACATTTCATCAGATGCGTTTCTGAAAGGTAATTCAAGGCCCATGCATTTGGAATCAAAAAGTGTACATGAAATATATCGGACAATTTTAAGTCCAGATTCTTTCCTCAAGGATAATTATGGACTAAATCGGGAGCTAAAATCAGAGTCAGTGAATCCAGTTGTATCCCCAAATCAATTTGTAAAAGATAATATGCCATATATATCTATATCTCAACAAACATGTAAATTATCACCATTAGCAAAAGAAAGCTCTCAGGCCTCACAGTCTCTTCAAGGGCAGAGGAAGAATGAAGTTTTATTGTATATTCCTGAATGTCAGGGTTCAAACTCTCCCAAAGCTATTTTTGAAGAACCCAAAGCTTTAGAAATGAAAACAAACTGTTACAGTTTTACAAAACAAAATCAGCCTAAATTTTCTGCAGTTCAAGATATTCCTGGACATAGCCACAATACACAGCTTAAGAGACGCCCAATACTCTCCGCCACTGTTACTAAATCGAAGCCCGCTGGTACCAGAGAAAACAAAACAGAGGCCAGCAAACCGAAGGCAAGAAGATGTCTCCGCAGTGTAGTAGGTGAAGGTGAAGAAACAGCGGGTAATCCGGAAGAGAAAGAGCCTTTTCATTCTCACCTTCCGGTAATAGATCCAGTAGTAAGTAGGTCTAAGGATTGCAAAAAAGTAGTAACTCCTTCCTCCCAGACACCATTCATAGCCCGTAAAAGAAAGAGTGAAGGAGACAGGCAAGATACGAACGTGATTCCAGTTATGGAACATACAGAAGAACAAGAGACCAAAAGACTCCATGTTTCTCCTGTGGAGTCTGAAACATCAGCTGCTAAAAAAACAAAAATGCTGGTAACACCCGTCTCGCAACACATTAGCAACAGAGGGAGAACAAACCTGAAGAAGAAGACTGGTGAGTTGTCTACAAAAAGTTTAGTGAAAGTTTACTCATAAAAGGCGTATTTTCTGCTGTTTTCGTTTTCATAAATTTGCTGTTGATAAGCTTGAGAGTTACCATCTGCTAGTGGAAGATGGGACCGCTGCAGGCGGGGCTGGGTTCCGAAACAGCTGCGGTCTTGCTCATGTTTCAGCGTTAGATGTTTTCTTCTTCATGATTGTTGATTTTGAAAACGTATTCAAATTCTTACCTTACCCTCATTGTGCTTGTCTAAAAAAATCCAGTCCCAAGCTAATGCTGCTTACTCTATGCCTGAACCTTGCTGGTTGGTCTTTAAATTCATGACCTCTGCCCTGGCTGGGTGACTCGGTTGCTTGGAGCGTTGTCCTGTACACCAAAAGGTGGCGGGTTCCACATTGGGTCAGGGCACTTACCTAGGTTGTGGGATTGATATCCGGTTGGGGCGCATGCGGGAGGAAACGGATCGATGTTTTTCTCTCTCTCTCCCCCTCCCTCCCTCCCTCTTTCTCTCTCTCAAGTCAATAAACATATCTTCTGATGAGGATTAAAAGAATAATAATGAAAAAAATTCATGACCTAACCTCTAGTAAGCTCTTAAGTCTTTTCAGCTCAGGTCTATTTTCCTGGTTTATTGACTTTGTCACTTTGCTACAGACTTTCTCCACTTTCCCTTCTTTTCTCCTGAAACCACGAACACCTCCTTTGCCCCCTTTCTTACAAAGACTCGTTGGTTGTACTGTTGACTGATTTGTCTCCACTGCTCGGTTTTAAGTTAGGTTCTCATTATAGCTAACTTGGCCACTCCGGTGGCTCCCTTCTAGCTGTACATCTCTAGTCTGGACCCCTTTCTTCTGTTTCCTAAAATACTGGGAGTCTCCCGCTTCCACTGTGTGTGTGAGGGGCCCACTGAGTCACGGCATCGGGCTGGCGCTTAGTGTTTGTCCACTGTTTGCTGAATGGACGTGATTGTGGAGAACCCAAATTTTGACTTTAAAACAGTTCATTCAGGGGTTTTATTTCATTTTTTAATGTATTATTCTGCTTTATAATTTATTTTAGATTCTTTAGCATACAAAACTCCTAACTCTAAAACAAACCAAAGGACACAACGCATTGTTCCTGTGGCCCAGTCTAGCCTGACCTTCATAAAACGATTGAAAACAGGCAAGTGTCCACTGTCCTTACAGTCTTTGGAAAACTGACTTTGAATGAAGCAGTAATTATATTTCCAGTGGAAACGAATTGAAATTTTTGTTGAACAAAAGCCTTGAAGAACTGTTACAGGGTGTATTCAAATAACAGTTAGAAATTGTCTCAGACTCCCTGAGCTGGACTCACTGGGGCGGGATTTGTGCACAAGGGGCGCTGCTGCCTTAGTTCCTGTCCTGCGTAGATTGCACTTCACACCCCCAGCGCGTCCCACCGTCCCCAGGGAGTCCTGGGCGCCTCTCAGCGCTCTCAGGTGCCTTTGCTGGGGAAAATGGTCTTTTGCTATATATTATGTAACAATTTAAAGGAAAATTTCATGTGCAGTAACCTAATTGTGTTCTTAGGCATTCCTAGACACCCAATGCCATTTGCTGCAAAAAACATGTTTTATGATGAACGCTGGAAGGAAAAGCAGCAACAGGGTTTCACTTGGTGGCTAAACTTTATATTGACGCCGGATGACTTCACCGTGAAAACAAATGTCTCGGAAGGTAAACACTAAATTCATATTTCAGTTAAATAGTACCCTTGTTTTGACAGATAGGGCTTAACACGGATGTTTCCTTTTTTAATTATGCATATTTTATTATAGTTAATGGCATGTTCAGTAATTATTGACATAAATGGTAAAGATTGTGCCGGAGAGAATTTTTAGGGAATTCTGGACTGGACATACTGGACTTTGTTTCCTTCTTACCTTTCCTTCTTGCACCTCAGCCAAGGCAGTGTCCTGGTGGATTATCTTAATGCCAGTTCAGTCTGCGTCCCAGTGGGGTGTGGCTGCCGAGCCGCCGGTTCAGAATCCCTGCACGGCAGGGGGTCCTGCAGAGGACACTGACCAGCTCTCGTGGTGGCCTCGTCACTTAGGCGTATTGTTCCCACCTCCTCCTTTTTCTCTCTTCTGTCAAGTACCTTCGTTTAGACGTTTGTAGGCTAACTAGAATTACGAGCTCTCTGAGACCCAGTTGCTGTGGGGCATTTTTAAGCACGTCGTGTTTATCCTGGAAGAGAAGACTCGTGTGGAACAAGATGGAAACTGCAAACACGGGAAGGGCTTCCTCCTGGAGGAGAGAGGGTTTTGACATTAAAGGACCTTAGATTAGATGATCTCTAAGGTCACTTTTCTTTTTTTCCAATGTAAACAAAGCCTGTTATTTTAGTTCTCTACTTGAGAGAAAATGTGTTTGATAAAAATGCAGATTGCATTTCAAAATTCAATTGATCTAAAAAAATCACATTCCTTAGGAGCTTGTCTTTTTAATGTAGAAAGAGGATGGAGGAGAGAAACCAGTTAGGAGGCTCTTTCACTGGTCTGGGTTCAAGAAGACAGTGTTTCGTGTGGGTGGTAGTGGTGGAGGCCGTGAGAAGTGCCTACACGTAGGATACCTTTGCAGGCAGAATCAGCAGGTTGCGGTGATAGCTGGCCTAAGGAAGCAAGTGAATGGCAACCCTGTTAGTTTGAGATGGGAAGAGGGAGAGCAAGCAGGGAAGGGGCATCTGATCTAGGACATGTCTACACGCTGCCCAGCCAGAACCATCCTTTGTTTTCACCCAGTAAACGCTGCTACGCTTGTTCTGGGAGTGGAGAGCCAACACAAATTAAGCGTTCCCAGAGCTCCCACCAAGGATGAGATGTCGCTCAGAGCCTACACTGCTCGGTGCCGGCTGAACCGACTGCGTCGCGCAGCCTGTCGTTTGTTTACCTCCGAGAAAATGGTGAAGGCGATCAGAAAGCTCGAGATTGAAATCGAAGCCAGGCGGTTAGCCGTTCGAAAAGACAGACACCTCTGGAAAGATGTGGGTAAGAAGATTACAGAAACCTTACCATCATTTCTTTAAAAACAGAGATTTTGTATTTTCAGAGTTAAATATATACACGATTTGGCTTTGCTTCCTACAATCTCACATATTTAAATAGCATCATGTATATCTGAGTGGACCTGTAGCTTATTTAACTTATTTCATGTATGTGGGTGTCCTTTTTTTGCCCACCGATTTCTCTCCATGAAATTTCATTCACTGTGCTCTGGGCTTGACTGTGTTCCACGCATTTCAGGAGAGCGGCAGAAAGTCCTGAACTGGCTGCTGTCGTATAACCCTCTGTGGCTGCGGATCGGTCTGGAGGTGAGTGTACCTTTCAGCTGGTGAAAAAAGACACATCTTAACAATATGAACCTTTAGCAGACTGTTTAACAAAATAGGGTTTCACTCATGAAGTCATTAGTTTATTCTTTCAGTTTAAAATTAAAGGTTCTGTAATAAATGCTCGTGAGGTAAGTAGACCATGCCAATATATATGATTGACATTTCATTTTATAGTAATTTTTTTGCTAGTTTCTAAAATATATATATATTTTGGTACTAGATATGTTAACACATATAGTAAGCCTCTTTTTGAGCGTTTTCAAATCACAAAAGTAGGCTGTTTGAAATACATTTTCTGATTTAAACCGTATAACACCCACTGAGGTGCGTGTGATTGTCTCCACGTCCCCGATGAAACAGAAGCTCAGACGTGAAGGGGACTGGCTGGTGCCGGTCGGTGGTCAGGACGTGAACCTCCACAGTCTGAGCCGCGTGGCCGTTCTGAACACTGCTCACAGAGGTGTCATTGGAATGCGAGCTTTCCCGTGGTGCATGGCTCTGAAATTTAAGATGTTAAAACTAACTGTTAAAATATTATGCTCTTCTTTTAAAAATCTGCTGTCTTTTACTGGTATAGTTTTGTATTTTTTTAGGCTTCTTACCTTTGCCATGTGGGATATCCTGTCCTTCAGTTTATTGTAGGTTTTGGAATAGAACAACCTTTGGGACTGAAAGGAATCTTTATAATAGTCTGGCTTTTATTGATCAAGAAACTGAGGCCTAGCGAGAACAGGTGATGAGCCCGTTAGTGTCACACAACTCGATAATGGCCTTGCTAACATTTCTTACTGTAATTAAATAGAAATTCAGTTAAGTTTCTCATTTCTTCAATGAAAGCTTAGTGAGAAAATGTCATATCAACTGGCTGTACTTTACATGCTTCTCAGAGGTAACATAGTCCTGACTTTAGCTGTCATTTCCTTCCAGACAGTTTTCGGAGAACTCCTAGCTTTGGAAGACAACAGTGATGTCACGGGGATGGCTGTGTTTATTCTGAACCGCTTACTTTGGAACCCTGATATAGCTGCTGAGTACAGACACCCCTCTGTCCCTCATCTGTATAGAGATGGTAAGTAGTTCTGCCTCCCCCACATTCTCTCCATCCCAAGCTTCTTCTCATCTTCCTGTGTGATCTCTCATGTCTCATCTTCTCATGACTCTGTGTGAAATTACCTGCTAGAGAAACCAATATAAATAGGGTTCTCTTTCCACTACCCTGCCTTCCTCCTCCCCGTTAATCCCCATCATTTCTTCCACCCCTGTAACTTTTACCTTTCTGTTGTCTCTGCCTGCCCCTTCCCCCTAAGTAGGCTGTGGCCCTGTGGAGATCTCATTTGCTTTAGTTTGTCATACGTGTAGCACCTGGCATGGTGTCTGCGCGTTGCAGGCACTCGTTAGGACTTGTTGAGGGAGCTGAACTACAGCCTCCATGCCTGTGTGCCTCTCTTCCTCCTGCCTCTGGAAATGTTCCCTGGCGCCTGCCGTAGCGCGATTAAATGAACCCGAGCACGTGAAGCACTAGGAAAGGCACATGGAGTGTTCTATGTGCGACTGCTTTCTCACTAGCACGTCGTCGTCATCACGTTTAGGGTGAAACCAGCCTGTCGCAGGTTAACTTGCTGTGCCTTCTTGTACTTTCTTTAAGGTCACGAGGAAGCTTTGTCCAAGTTTACACTGAAGAAATTGTTGTTGTTGGTTTGTTTCCTTGATCAAGCTAAAATCTCCCGACTTATCGATCATGATCCTTGTCTCTTCTGTAAAGACGCCGAATTCAAGGTGCAGTTTTCATTTTATCTGTTATCCTGCATAGTTCACGCTTAAGACTTTTGCTTGCTTTTATTGTATATTTTCTCTTTAGGAAAAGTTAGTTTCTCGAGGAGCAATGCTCAGGAGTGGAGTAGAAGGCTTGGCTAGTGAGTCCTCCCAGCGGCTCCAGCCCCCTGCCTTTTTGGCTGACCTGGGCAGCACCCTGCTCTGAACCTGGACTGAGATGAACAGACTGCTTCTGAGCATCAGTTTGTGGGAGAGTTCTTTCCTAACGTATATTAGCAAATCAGTGCTGGTCTTTAGAGTGTATTATTCATTATGAGCACATTTTAATTTATTTTTTCTTTATTTTTTCTTTATTGATTTTAGAGAGAGATGAAGGGAGAGAGAGATAGAAACACCGATGAGTGAGAACATCGATTGGCCGCCTCCTGCATGCCCCGCACTGGGGATCAGGCCCACAACCTGGGCATGTGCCCTGACTAGGGATTGAATCGGTGACCTCTTGAATGAGCACATTTTTAAAAGGTTTACATGTACAGAATGATTTAAAGGATACTTTTTTGGTAAACAAAGTCATACTGTTGGACTATAATACCTGCAACTTGTTTCTCCATAGACTAGTAAAGACATTCTTCTGGCTTTCTCACGGGACTTTCTGAGCGGTGAAGGTGACCTTTCCCGCCACCTGAGCTGGTTGGGATTACCTGTCAGCCACGCCCAGACACCTCTGGATGAGTTTGACTTTGCTGTCACCAATCTCGCGGTGGACTTGCAGTGCGGGGTGCGCCTTGTGTGAGTATGGGAACAGAACTAATTTACTCGGCGTCAACTACATTGACTGTATTTAGACAATCTTTCTTGCTTTTACATGTAACGTAATGAATTTAGGGTTAAAACATTGAAATACATGTCTGCAACGCTCTTGGGAAAATGGTGTCAGTTTTAGGCCCAGGCGCCCTGTCTCCTACCACGTGTTCTCCTGCGGCACGTGACTGGGGGTGAGGACCAGTGTGCCCAGGACGGGCGGGGAAGAGCGTGGGACTAAGAAAAGACCGGACGCCGCGATAGCACGGCCTCTGCACTGGCCCCGTGAGCACGGCAGCCCGTGTCAGCGTTAACCTCCTTCACCCCGGGGAACGTCCGGTGGGGACTGCACTGGCCTGCCCCAGTTCCACACACTAGAATTGGGGTGCAACTCGGGCTCTGGAGTCAAATCACATGACAGTCACTCAGGATCGAGCTGGAAGCTCAAAACTGGCTTTGGTGTGAGGACGTGAGCAGGCTATTCTGCACCTGCTTGACGTGGACACAGCAGCCCCTCAGTCGATCCATCGATCCATATCCTTTCTCCTTTCCTTTGACGCTCCTTTCCCCGTAGAACCTTTTGTTTTGTTCATTGTGCGTGTGTGTGTGCATGCCTCATTTTTCTTCCTTACATTTGTTCATTGACCTCAGCACCCAGGCTTAATATGAGAAATGACTGTTTGCTGACCGTGGAGCAACAAAGTTTCAATGGAGTGTTTCAGAGACTTTGTAACCTGTAACTCTTTTATTATTATTATTATTATTATGTTAATCCTCACCCAAGGATGTTCCTCCAATGATATTTTTTAAAATATGTTTTTACTGGTTTTTTAGCGACAGAGATAGAAACATTGATGTGAGAGAGAGATATCCATCAGCTGCTTCCTGCATGCCCCCTACTGGGGATCGAGCCTGTAACCCCAGCATGTGCCCTGACTGGGAATTGAATCAGGACCTCTCAGTCCATGCAAGGATGCTCAATCCATTGAGCCACACTGGCTGGGCCTCTTCCATTGATTTTTAGATAGAATGGAAGGGAGAGGGAGAGAGAGAGAGAGAGAGAAACATTGATATGAGAGAGACACATCTATTGGTTGCCTTTCACAAGGCCCTGACCAGGGCTGGGGATCGAACCTGGGACCCTTCGGTCTGTGGGCCTACACTCTCACCGCTGAGCCAAACTGGTCAGGGCTAACGTAGAACACTTTAAATTGGGGGGATTTGTGTGGGTGATAACTGTATTTAAGTGAAGTTCTTTTCATCTACATTTTTATATAACACTTTCATCTGAAAGTTCCTCTCCTGTCTGTCAGGCGAACCATGGAACTGCTTACACGGAGCTGGGACCTCTCGAAGCAGCTCAGAATCCCTGCGATAAGTCGTCTTCAGAAGATGCACAACGTTGACATTGCTCTCCAGGTCCTCCGGTCCCGAGGAGTCCAGCTGAATGACGAGCACGGTAAAACTGAGTGACGCTGCTCCTTCTCACGAAGAATTCCTGTCACCTACGTGGTGCTAAAGGGCTCTCTTCATTCGCAGGCAACGCCATCCTACCTAAGGATATTGTGGACAGGCACAGAGAGAAGACTCTCGCATTGCTTTGGAAGATAGCATTGGCTTTCCAGGTAATACACATTCTTTTTTCTTAATCTTCACCAGAGGATATTTTTCCACTGATTTTTTCAGATAGAGTGGGGGTGGGGGGGGGTGGAGAGAGAGAGAGAGAGAAACATTGTTGTGAGAGAGACACATGGATTGGTTGCCTCCCGCATGACCCTGACTGGGGCCGGGGATTGAACCACAACCAAGGCATGTGCCCTTGACTGGGAATCGAACTCAAGATTCTTGGGTCCACAGGCTGATGCTCTGACTGCTGAGCCAAACCAGCCAGGGTGAGGTAGTATACATTTGATACACTTTACATGTTTTATCTATTTGTCAAGTCCAGACTAACAATAATAACTACGACTTACTAGGTGTTATTCTGTCCCAGGAACTGGGGTAATCTTCACACCCCTCCTCCTCTCTGAGGTGGGTGTGATCATAACCTCACAGGTGAGGAAACTGAAGGGAAAGGTCACATCAGGGGTAGGAAATGGAGAAGAGACTGGAAGCCAGGCTTGTGTGGCCTGAAATCCCGTGGACTTAGCCACGGCATGTTCTATTACCTCACGTAGGCTTGGTTGCCTTAAAATATAGGGGCTTTAACTTCTGTGGGTTAAAAATGATATATCAGCCCGGGCCGGTTTGGCTCAGCGGTTAGAGCGTCGGCCCGCGGACCAGAGAGTCCTGGGTTCGGTTCCCACTAAGGGCACGTACCTCGGTTGCAGTTTGTCCCCAGCCCCGGTTGGGGTTGTATGGGTGGCAACCAGTCGATGTGTCTCTCACATCGATGTTTCTCTCTCTCTCTCTCCTCCCTCTCTCCCTCCCTCTCTATCTGAAGATTAATGCAAAAATGTCCTCGGGTGAAGATAAAAAATATATATATATATATATATCAAACAGTATATTATCCTTTTAAAGGACACAGATATTTATTTTCTTTTGTGTTTCAGGTGGATATTTCTTTTAATCTAGATGAGTTAAAAGAAGAAATCAACTTTTTAAAACACACATGGAAGAAGAAAACAGTGTCTGCATTCTCACGCCATTCGGACGCTGTTCTCTGTAAGAAGACAGACACAAGGCAGAGTGGTTCCTCTGAGCATAGTGAAAGCATAAGGCTGTTGATGGAGTGGGTAAACGCTGTCTGTGCCTTCTATAATAAAAAGGTAAATTTATTCATCTTTGTGGTAGCCCAGTATCTAAATAAATCTTGGTTAAAGTCAATAAACTTAAGGCGTACATTTCATCTTGGCATTTCTTAAAGAATTAAGTTTATATGTATAAGCAGACTTTTCCTCCAGTGAGTGAAGGCATTATCATATACCGATGTCACCAGTTGTATCAATCATCATTATTATATGTATCACTAAGAAAGAAAAAAATGTCCGACTTGGGAGTATTACTAGGAGACCCTTGCCTAGAACTGGGCACCAAAGGATCGCATCTCAGGATAGAGGTAAATGCAAATGAACCTCCACCAGAGAGGGGCAGTAGAGAGCCTTCCCACTAGTTGTAGGACGAGAGGGGAAATGTGAGTTGTCATCACTTGATAGATCGATACTGTCTTTCTGTATGAAATACACCTGTAAGTGTAAACGTGTGACAATGAATTGTCCTGACAAATGCATAGAATGTCTGGTAAGGAAAATAAACCATGAAAGTGAGACAGAGCACATGTAACTAAGCATGGTAAACTGTCATACCTTAAACAAGTACTGTCAAAACATTGTCAAATATGTGGATGATCCTCTGTGTTTTAATTAAGTTCTGGAGGCCATGAAGGCTCTGGGGAGAATCCGATCCACGCCTTTCCCTGAACTTCCGGTGTTGCTGGCCGTCCTCGGCTTGTAGACAACGTATTCCAACCTCTGCCTCTGTCCTCAAGGCAGTCTCTCTGTGTGCCTGTCTCTATTTCCTTTTCTTATAAGGGTACCACTTGTATTAAAAATCCACTTACTCCAGTGTGATCTCATCTCAGTTAAATATGCAGTGAACCTCCCTCTGAGTAATGTCACATCCTAAGGTTCTGGGAAGCACATAAATTTTTGACAGACATGATCCAACCCAGCACAATAATATAATCAAATTCTATTTTTGAAAGAGTTAATGACTTATTGAGAATTTGGCTGTGAATGTGGTATTGTACTGGATGGTAGGAGCAGTTAATGTGACAGTCTTAGCTATGAAAAGAAAACATGGAGAACACCATGGGTATCTATTACTCTCGAACACCAGTGGATTCCTTTTCTGGCACGTCCCGCAGGTGGAGAATTTCACGGTGTCTTTCTCAGACGGCCGTGTGCTGTGCTACCTGATCCACCACTACCACCCTTGCTGTGTGCCTTTGGACGCCATATGTCAGCGGACAACTCAGACGGTGGAGTGTGCGCAGACGGGCTCGGTGGTCTTAAACTCATCGTCCGAGTCTGATGAGAGCTCTCTGGACTTGTCTCTGAAAGCGCTCGGTCACGGTCAGTCCCTCTTGATTGGCTAACGTCTCACACTCAGTCTCTGCCATGTCTGGTTTTGGGCCAGAGCTGTCTAATCTCTTTCTTACTTGCATGGTAGAAAATACTCCAGAACTCCACAAAGAGCTCCTAGAGAATGAGAAGAAGAATTTTCAGATGGTTAGGTCTGCAGTTAGAGAACTTGGTGGGATACCTGCTATGATTCAGCACTCAGACATGTCAAATACGATTCCAGATGAAAAGGTACGTAAAGGAAGAACTTCGTACCTGACACCTGAAAGTAAACGTCTCAGAGACGCTGGTTGCTGTCCTGTGTTGCTGTCCTGCTTCCATCTTTTGTGTTTTCTCATAGGTGGTTATTACCTACCTGTCGTTTCTTTGTGCGAGGCTGTTGGATCTCCGCAGAGAAACCCGGGCTGCTCGGCTTATACAGGTAGCTTGGAGAAAGTATAGACTTGCAGCGGATCTGAGACGCCATCAGGTACTCCTGTCGATCTTGACGTGGTTTTTACGTTGCACTGACGTTTGACATGATTGAGGAGATTGTGATGACCGTGTGTGCTTTCAGTCGGGGATGGCTATTTCTGCCTAATTCCTGCTGTTCCCTTTATTCTATGTATCTTCCCGCCCTGCCCACCCTTTCCTTAGTCTGCTACAGGGTAGGTGGGATAACTTACCCACCATGTAAACGTGTGAAAAATAAACGGGGATGCCTGGCTCGGCTCTTCCCTCCTTCCTCGGACTCTGACTGGCCCCCGAGGAACAGGGTTCTGTTTCCATGCTGTGCTCTGGGAGCTTGACCTCAGCCGGTGCTGTTCGGCCTGGGCGTCCCTGTCTGATCTTGAGTTCGATGAGCCTGCTCATTTTGTCTTCCATGAAACTGCCTTCCAGTCGATCTTTCAGTATTTTAAAGTAGCATTTTGGTTTCCATTGTTTTTATTTCTCAAATTGTTTAGGACCCAGGGATAGGGATGTTACTTACTGTTTCCCTTTGTGCCCCCCTTGTACAAAACGTTGCATTAACATAAAATAAGTATCTTCTGAATTTTGAAGCAATGTCATTTTTAACAGTGTGACAAGTGGTCTCCTTGATCAAGTTGGAAAAACTTTTTCATCCTTTTATCCCTCCATTCCTTCCACTAATAAAGCTATATCTATCGATTTGGAGGAACCAAACCAAATAAAATAAGGAGTTATGCTTAATATATTTTATCAGATATTTCAGAAGTATCTTCCACCCAATATTTGCATTTCAAATGGGGCCTGATTCCTAGTAAGTGTTTAATGTGTGTCACTGTTCACAGTGACTAGAAGTACCGAGTAGAGACGCGGGGTTCAGGCTGCAGTGACTAGAAGCACCGAGCAGAGACGCGGGGTCCAGGCTGCAGTGACTAGAAGCACCGAGCAGAGACGCGGGGTCCAGGCTGCAGTGCTCGCAGGGCAGCCAGCTCCTCTGGCCCGTGTGCTGTTGGGCAGCTCCATCGCTACGTCTCGCACCCGGTGTTCTGTTCTCTGGCTTCGCTGGGCTCACAGCCGCACGTGTTCTGTGCTAGGGGGTTGTCGCTTCTCCCTTTTTGTGAATTCCTTTGTTCAATTTGTAACAAAGCAATGCTACCGTATACTGTAGAGCACTTGTCTATTTTAGGGTCTTTTTTTTTTTTTTAATATGATGCATCCTTTTTTTTTAAAGTTAAGCATAAATTACTGGACCATGACCTGAGAATCATGCCACATTTAGGTTGCCTTTATATTGATTACTGACGATCTGTGATGTATCAAACATGTCCGTGATCTTTATCTTAAGGTATTTCCTAGGAGTCTTGGTTTATCGCATAAACGTACCTGCAGTTCACCTGTCACCCGTGTCCATGCCCAGCGGTGCCCACACTCCAGCTCTGACTGTGTCTACAGCGCGTCTGGGGTGTTTTATTTCCAGGACTGATTTGATTAATATTTAACAGGTGGTTTTCTTACAAATAATAATTGAGGGTCTCGAGTGATTGATTATTTAATTCATTTTTTTTTCTAGGAGAGAGACAAAGCTGCAAGAATTATCCAATCAGCTGTAATCAGTTTTCTGACCAGACGACGACTGGAAAAGGAGGCTGACGCAGCCCTGGTCATTCAGAAATACTGGCGGAGACTCTTAGGACGGAGAAAAGTCTTGATGTTAAAAAAGGACAACCTAGAAAAAGTTCAGAATAGATCAGCATTAGTTATTCAGGTATAGTATGCTGGAATTTTTGAATTAAAACGTTTTAATAACTTCTTAAGGAAGAAAGTGAAATGTGATCAAGTTTTACATTATTGTAGTTTAGACTTCTACATTTTATCTAGTGCTTAACTTCAGCAAACATTTAGGGAGCATTTGAGATCTTGTTTCCTGGCATATGCCAGTTTGACTCAAACTCTTATAAAAATTTAAAAAACAAAAGCAGCTATTCACTACCTCCCGACCACCTGTAAAACTCGGCGTGCTCAGCGGAAGGCTCAGCCTGATGGAGGTGCCGCCTTCCTCTGAAGGAGCCAGCTGTTCCTCTGCCGCCCTTGCTGTTTCCTTTCATTAGAGGTTTCCGTCCTCCACTGTGAGCATGCTGGCCTGTCACTCTGCTCTGAACGTCCACGTACAGCCGGGCTCGGCTTTGTCTCTTTACTGTGAACCCGGGACACTCGTCTTCTGGGATAAATGTGCACGTAATGGAAATACTATTTATAATTAGTCTATGGAATGCCTATCTTATTTCCCCATTTAGCAAAAAACTTTAGCATATTTATTTTATATAATAGACATTACTTCCATCTACATATTAGTTTTTGATGTTAGAGTCTATTGTGATAACATCAGAGAGGTACACTACTTTAATCTCCCCTAGCAAATGCCATTTGAAGCGTCACCCCATAATTCTGTCTGTTTCATAAGTTGGGAAATTTTTGTGCCTGGCTATTGCAATTGATTCGTGAGGGATTCTGATTTAGTAAATTATCTGTTTTTTCCAGCCCTTTAAAAATTTAAACTGTTACACATAGGAAATTGCACAAAACACAGACATAGAACCTAACCTAATGGTTTTCCACAAAGTGAATACCCAGGTAACCACCACCTGGGTCAAGAAGTAGACTGTTGCCAGCCTTTCCGAAGCCATTTCTCAATCAGTTAACTTCCCCCCCGCCCAAGGTAACCACTCTCCTCGTACATACTGACCGTGCACCTTCCCTAAATACTGTAATTTTGTCTTGCCTATGTTTTGAGACTGACTTTTCTTCACGCGCCATAATGCCTTTGAGACGCATCTGAGTAGTTGCATGTGTCAGCAGTTTATTCCTTTTCACTGTCGAGTAGTATTCCCCTGCATGGAGATGCCACATTGCGATTCTACATTGGCCTGTTGAAGGATATTTGCATTGTTCCCAGTTTTAGGTAATTTTACATCATAAGTGTGGGATTGCTGGGTCATTTAGTAAGTGTATGGTTAGCTTTATAAGATATCGCCAACTGGTGTCTGGAGTGGCTGGGCCGTCCCACCACGGGAGAAGTCTGGTTGCTCCAGGTCCTTGCCAACGCTGTTGTCGTTTTCTAGCCATTCTGGCAGACGAATGGTGGTATCTCCCATCTTGGTTTGTGTTTCCCTAGTGGCTAATGACACGTGTTGTCAAGTGCTTCCTTGCCGTCTGAGCATCTTCTTTGGTGAAATGTCTTGAAATCTTTTGCCCGTTGTTATTATTGAGTAGCTATGTTACGGAGTTTTGAGAGTTGTTTCTCTATAATCCGGGTGTAAGTCCTTTGTCAGTGATTCGCAGCCATCTTCTCCCACCTGTGGGCCTTTTACAGAAGACCTTTGCTGAGCCCTCATCTGGGTGAGCATTCTGTGTCCTTCATGTGTCCTCTGCCATCGGTGGCGGAGTGTTCTGCAATGTCAGTTAGGTCCCTTTGGTTGACGGAGTTTGGTTTCTTTATAACTACTGATTCTGCTTTTTCACTGAGAGGGGCGTTTAAGGCTCCAGCTATAATTGCGGCTCATCTTTCTCCTTTCCGTTCTCTCGCTTTGGCTCCCTGTTCCAGAGCTCCGTTGTCAGGGACATACACATTTGGAACTATTCTGTCTTCTTGGGAAGTCGAGTCTTATCGTCATGGCATCCTCCTCTTCATCCCTATGGTTTCCTTTGCTGGTAACGAAACTGCTCCTGTTTTACTTGGTCATGTTTGCAGGACGTCCAGTGTTTTCCTTTGTTCTACTTATTAGTTATTCATATCATCGTATATGATGTAAAGTCTATTTTACACCTTTTCCTGGCTTGATGACTATTTTTTTTTTAATCACCGAATAACATTCCACTGCGTGGATGTATTGGCTTTTTAAAAATTTGTTCGCCTCTATGAAGGATAGCTTGTTGCTTCTACTTTGAGGCCGTTGTGAATGAAGGCGTTAGAAACATTCCTCCGGCTGTAGGTTTTCAGCTTCCTTCGGTAGGTGCCCGGGAGTGGCATAGAGACAAGGGTTTCTCAGGTGCCGTGGCTGTATCTGTGTAGAAACGAGACTACACATGAAAAGACAGATACATTTTTCAAAAGATACTGTTTTATTTAATGTATTTATTTTTAAGCAAGATGTTAAAAAATTACTACATTCAAATGAGTACAGAAGGTATGCCTCTTAATTCGTGTCCTCTTTTACCTCTTGCAGAGACATTGGAGAAGCTATTCCACTAGGAAGAAGTTTCTGAGACTGAGAAAGTGTTCGATCATCCTGCAGTCTAGGATAAGGATGCGCAGGGCTGCTGCTGCCTATAGGCGCTTTCTTTGGGCTGCAGTGACAGTTCAGAGGCACTGGCGTGCTCGTGCGAGAAGAAAGCAGGACCGGCAGAGATATGAAGCGCTCAGGTCCTCGTGCCTTGTGATCCAGTCCGCGTTCAGAAGATGGCAGCGCCGCAAGGTGCAGCTACGAGTCCGAGCTGCGGTGACCTTGCAGAGGGCCTTCCGGGGGTGGCGGGCCAGGAAGTGGGCCAGAGAAGAGCAGTCCGCCACTGTCATACAGTCGTGGTACAGAATGCACAGAGAATTACGGAAGTACACGCAGCTCAGATCTTGTGTTCTTGTCATTCAGACAAGATTCCGGGGCTTTCAAGCCCAAAAGTTGTACAGAAGGAAAAAAGCGTCTGTCCTGACAATCCAGCGGCACTGGCGAGCACACGTGAAGGGCAAGTCCCAGCGCACCAGCTACCTGCAGACCCGGGCCGCGGCCATCCGCCTGCAGGCCGCATTCAGGGCCATGAGAGCCCGGAATCGGCACAGGCAGGTTGGGGCCGCTTGTGTTCTTCAGTCCTATTGGAGAATGAGACGAGAGAGAGCGCGATTTCTGAACCTTAGGAAAGGTATCATCAGATTGCAGGCACACGTAAGAAAACATCAACAGTTACAGAAATACACGAAGATGAAGAAAGCCACCCTCGTAATTCAGGCTCATTTTCGAGCTTATGTCGCAGCCAGGAAGGTTCTGGTGTCCTACCAGAAAACACGTGCTGCCGTGATTGTTGTTCAGTCTGCGTACAGGGGGGCGCAGGCCAGGAGAGCGTTTCTTCACACCCGCGCGTGCATCGTGAGGATTCAGGCGTATCATCGCGCTTACGTTTCCAGGAAAACGTTTCTGAGCCTAAGACACGCTGCAGTCAAGTTACAGTCAATTGTGAGGATGAAACAAGCTCGTAATCAATATTTACGTTTGAGAGCCGCCGTGCTGTTCATCCAGCAGAGGTACAGGTCTCTGAAAAGGGCTGCCCTGGGGAGAGAGCAGTACAGGCAGGTGCGGGACTCCTGCATCCGACTGCAGGCCTTTGCCAGAGGGTACCTGGTCCGACAGCGGGTAAGGTCGCAAAGGAAGGCTGCCATCTCACTGCAGTCCTACTACAGAATGAGGAAGGTGCGGCAGAACTACCTGAGGGTGTATAGAGCGGCGCTGGTCATTCAGAAGCACTACCGGGCACACCGAGCATGGGCCAGCCAGAGGAAGAGCATGCAAGTCCAGAGAGCGGTGACCCGTCTGCAGGCAGCTTACAGGGGTTACAGAGTGCGTCAGCTCATCAAACAGCAGTCCACAGCGGCTCGTAAAATTCAGGCTGCTTTCCGAGGCTACCGGGAAAGGAGGGAGTATCGGTCTGTGCTTCAGTCTACCGTCAGGATTCAGAGGTGGTACAGAGCGTGCAAGACTGCCCATGCCCTCAGAGCACAGCTTTCCAAGACAAGGAGAGCTGTGGTTTCTCTCCAGGCTGCTTATCGTGGCTGGAAAATTCGGAAGCAGGTCAGAAGGGAACACCAAGCGGCGCTAAAGATTCAGTCTGCTTTTAGAATGGCCAAGGCCCAGAAGCAGTTTCGATTGCTAAAAACAGCAGCACTGGTCATCCAGCGACATCAGAGAGCGTGGACTGCAGGAAGGAGGCAGCGCGTGGAGTACGTCGAGCTCCGGCAGGCGGCGCTGACACTGCAGGCGGCGTGGAGGAGGAGGACAGCGAGGAGACAGACTCAGAGGCAACACGAGTGTGCCGTCGTCATCCAGTCATACTACCGGATGTACGTGCAGCGTAGGAAGTGGAGAACCATGAGAAAGGCTGCCTGTCGGATTCAGATGTACTATCGGGCTTACAGTCTCGGAAGGAAACAGCAGCTTTTGTATTTGAAGACCAAGGCAGCTGTCGTAACTTTGCAGTCAGCCTTCCGCAGGATGAGCGTGAGGAGGAGGAGGACGCAGGAGTGCAGCATGGCGGCCGTCGTCATCCAGTCCAGATACAGAGCTTACAGAGCCCGAAGGAGAGACGCAGCCCGCAGAGCTTCCGCTGTCGTCATTCAGAGATGGTACCGAAGTACGAAGATCGCAAGCCAGCAACGCGAGGAATATCTTAATTTAAAGAAGGCAGCAACCCGAGTCCAAGCTGTGTACAGAGGTGCTAGAGTCAGGAGACACATGCGACACATGCACAGGGCAGCCAGCTTGATTAAAGCCACGTTTAAAATGCACCAGGCCAGGACGAGGTTCCACGAGATGAGAGCAGCAGCCGTGGTCCTTCAGGTGCGATACAGGGCGTATTCCCGAGCTCAGGCTCAGCGCGCACAGTACCTGGCAGTCTTGAAAGCGGTTGGTATTCTCCAGGCAAGTTTTCGAGGAGCGCGAGTCAGGCAGACTGTAAGGAGGATGCAGACTGCAGCAGTGCTGATTCAGTCCTGCTACCGACGGCACCGAGAGCAAACACACTTCAACAAGCTGAAGAGGGTCACCGAGGCCGTGCAGCACAGGTACCGGGCAGCGAAGGCAGGACGCGAACAGTTCCGCAGGTACACCAGACTAAGGCGTTCTGTGATACGCATTCAGGCTGCGTTCAGGGGATGGAAGGCTAGAAGACATTTGAAAGTCATGCATTTAGCCGCAGCTCTCATCCAGAGGAGATTCAGAACTGTGGTGATGAGAAGGAGATTCCTGTCTCTCAGGAAGACTGCTGTTTGGGTTCAGAGAAGACATCGTGCCAACGTTCGCACCAAGCATCGCCTGCAGTTTCTACGGTTACAAGAGGCAGTCATTAGAGTCCAGTCGTGGTTCAGAAGTTGGATGGTAAGGAAAAGGTTGCGAGAAATGCACAAGGCTGCCACTGTCATCCAGGCCACTTTCAGAATGCACAGGGCGCACGCGAGATACCAGGCCCTAAAACACACCTCGACCCTGATGCAGCGGCATTGCCAAGCCTACAGAGCCGCGCAAGTGCAGAGAGAAAACTGCGTCGGGCTGGGGCACGCCGCCGGGGTCCTGCAGGCCGCACCTGCGGGAACGAGAGCGAGACGGCGTTTACAGGAGCAGCGCAGAGCTGCTGTCCTCGCGCAGAGCACGTACAGGACGCACAGGCAGTCCTTCTTCTACCGGAAGCTTTGGTGGGCCACAGAAGTGATACGAGAGAAATGCAGAGCAAAGAAGAAGGCACTTGAGCATGGTGCCCTCTCGGAGGCAGCGGCCTGTGCTCAGGCAGGTGTTCAGGACGTGGCCACGGGAAGGCAGACTCAGGGACCTCATCAGGCTGCTGCTGTCATTCAGAAGCATTTCAGAGCCTTCAGAGTAAGGAAGCGTTATCTCCATTTTAGAGCAACCGTGGTTTTTGTCCAGAGCAGATACAGAACAGTCACTGCAGCACGCACGCAAGCAGTCCCTCGTCTGCAGCCTTCCTGCAGAGGTTTGAGGGTACGGAGGGACATCCACCGCAGGCACCTGGCCGCCACACACATTCAGGCCTGCTACAGGATGCACAGGGCCCGCGCTGCCTACCAGGCAAAGAGAAGGGCCACTGCTGTTATCCAGAGTCACTACAGGTCGTATGTCAGAGGAGCAGCGGACAGGAAGCAGTTCTTAGCAGTCCAGAAGTCTGTACGCACTATTCAGGCTGCTTTTAGAGGAATGAGAGTGAGGCAGAAACTGGGAAATGCGTGCCAGGGCGAGGCGGCAGGCATTGCTGAGGGTGCATCCCACTGTGGTGGGGCTGGGACTCAGCGGGAAGCTGCTGGGCACTCGGCGGCCAGGCTGCGCACGTGGGCGCGAGCTCCTCCAGCTGCTCACGCTCATAGTGAGGCCGCCGCCGTAACAGTTCCACAGGCCGTTCGGGACTCAGCCACGGGAACGTTGGGAACACAGCAGCAGGCTGCCCTGCGGGTTCCGTCCGTCCATGGGATGGCTGTGTGTCAGAGCAGATCCGTCCAGCAGAGAAGGGCTGCGGTCGCTCTCCAGCTGTGGTTCCGGGCTCGGCAGACCAGGAGACGGTTCCTGCTGTTGAGGAAAGCAGCGGTGGTCTTGCAGAATCGCTACCGAGCCCGTGTGTCAGCAAAACATCAGAGACAAGTGTACTTACAGGTCAGGAGCAGCGTCATCGTTATTCAAGCGAGAACGAGAGGGTTTCTGCAGAAACGGAAGTTTCAGAAAATGAAAGACAGCGCCTTAAAAATCCAGGTATTTAATTACTTAACTGTAAAGCTTTCATTCTTTCTTTGATCAATATTTATTAGAGTTTGTGAAATGAGCTTAGCAGGTCGAAAAGAATAATGCTTCATTTACATGACCATTTCCAAAGTGAAGCATTTTTGAGAGGGAGAAAGGCCGCACAGAACGGGGATTGTTTGGGGCAGTGATCGCCCACGCCTGCTGGTTTCAGTGGGTGCCGTCCCAGTACTCCCAGGAGACTGTGGTTTGATTGATGGGAGTTCTCTACTGGGTAAGATCATTCTTAAGTGAAAAATTGAATTTTCTCTCACAAGATATTTATGAAGATTAAGTAAGATACTCTCCCACTTATTCCCTGTGACATCAGCAAGTTACTCGGTCTCTGAGCCTTGATTTCTGTCTCTGAGTTGGTGATCTGCTGCCTCCTGTGTTGTTGGGACTGGTATTGCTAGCACCTGGCTAAGTGCTTACTAAGCAGCAGCTGTCGCTCGCTCAGGCTGTTCTCCGCTGAAACGGGGACGTAGGAGCGTCTCCCCGTCGTTGCTGTCAGGATTCGGCCGCAGGTGGACACAGGACCCAGGATGTCTGTGAGGCGGGTGGGGCGGGAGGTGGGGACGATTCCTGTTCCTTCCCAGGACATGGAGTCGTCAGTGTTCATTTTCAGTCTTTTTATAAATTTATTTTTCAATTACAGTTGACAGTCCATGTTATTTTATTAGCTTCAGGTGTGCAGCAGAGTGGTTAGACAGTCATGTACTTGACACAGTGTTCCCCCTGACATAGTGTTCATCTTTTTTCTGTTCTTCCAAGTGGATGGAGATCGTGAGGCTAACTGCAGATCTTAGCATGTGTAAGTGTTTGAGAGGGTTGTAGCAGGCTCAGCTGTCAGCCGGCCACAGGGCGTGGTGATAGAGCACAGGCGTTCTCTGCGGGGAGCGCGTTCTCTGGGTGGGTGAGCGCGGTCTCTGCGGCTCAGTAAGTGTCAGGAACGGAAGAGGCTAATAGATCAGGACGGGACTCTGTATCTGCAATTGATTTTTTTTTTTTTTTTTTGGTCTGCTTAACCTTATGCAAACTCTCTTAATACTGATCTTTCAGTTTACAAAAAAAATTAAACATCTCCTTGCATGTTTAATTTGTGTGTTTACTAGGCTGTGTGGAGGAGATATAAAGCCAGGAAACACGCGTGTGAAGTGAAGGCTGCCTGCAGGATCCAAGCCTGGTACAGGTGTTGGAAGGCACGGCAGGAATACCTGGCTGTGCTGACAGCTGTGAGAGCCTTCCAAGGTTGCTTCCGTACCAAACAGACGAGAACATGGTAAGGCAGCATCGCTGTGGGCAGAGCTGGGGGGCATGTGTGTCTTTCTGCAAAACACCACTGCTTACTGCTTTTTCTCTTAAATACTGCTATGATTAATTTGTATGGTTGGTTCTGTTGTTTTCTCCGTTAATGAAACAAAATATGTATCTCTAAGGCTCTTATTTTTTTATGTAATTCAGTGAAAAATATTTACTTGATTCCTTCAGGTTTGTAGGAATTGAGGGTGGGAAGTGAATAAAATGATCCACAAAGGTTGGTGTCCTTTGTAGTGCATTGGTTCGTTTTGTTTGCTGATCTAAGTACCGGCAAAATGTTAGTGATTGTTCTTTCTTTGTGTGATTGCCCCTGCTCTCTCCTTGATGGTGAAGACCTCATTACCAACTTGTCTCTGTTAACTGTATTTCCCTACTCCTAGTTCACTTTTAAAAAAGTTTTCAGAAGCTCTTAGCAGATTATATTACTTTTTACTTCATAGTATAAGAATCTTTCTTCAGTACCCAGAATTGATGAATCATTCCATCAGTCACTGATGCTTTCAAAGGGCTTTTCAGGGGAGCACACTAGTGTTAGAACTAGTACTTCCTTTTGATTCTTTTCAGAATTCTTTGTCATTCTAGAACTTCTTGTGCACTGCAATATTGCCAGTTGCAAAATTTATTTTTCTTGGTGTCGGTTTCTGTGTGTGTGTGTGTGTGTGTGTGTGTAAAATGATGATTGTTAGAACTTAAGATGAATTAAACTTTTATTTTCTCACTGCCTTTCTTATATTTTCTTTATCCTCTTGTATTTATTTAAATGGGGGTCAATAAATACTGAATAAAGTTATTTGAAATTGCTTTCCAATAACTACTTTTTAGGTTTTTGAATGTGAGAGCTTCAACAATTACCATTCAGAGAAGATGGAGAGCTACACTTTCTGGAAGAATAGCTCGTGAGCACTTCTTGATGATGGAAGTAGGTCTAAAAATAAACAGCTCATTTGCAAATAACTATGTTAGGAAATAAAAGAGAAAGTGTTTCTGAGACCTAACGATACATTGTTTTAAACACGTCGCTGTTGTCAATTAAGACCTATATTTACCACAAAAATGCTATTTGTATTTTTGTTTATATATGTGCAATTATAAAACATTTTCAAACCCAACTTTGAAGTGACTTTTAGAATAAATAATTTATTTGGAGAAAGTGATAATAGATGTAGCATATTTTGTCCAGTAAAAGTCATACACTTAATAACATACTCTTTAAGCTACAATTGGTGGTCTGTTTAAAATATTTAACATCGAATCTTTAGAATAGCTACAATGCCCCTGGTCTTTTATTAACGACATCAAAATTTTACTTGGAAATTGTGATGCTCGTGTCATTTCTGCTATGCTTATAGCCACTATTCTTATTACACGTACTACTGTGTATTTACTTACTTGATCCTCATAATAACCCTATGAGGTGCTTGTTATTAGCATGCCCATTTTACAGGTGAGGAAAGTGAGGTCCAGGGAAGTAAAGTGATTTGCCCAGGGTCATTCTGCTAGTAGGTGGGGAATCCATGTTGACCTGTGTTGTAAGACACACCTCTTTCCCATTTCAGTTTGCATACTTTTTATGGGTTAGACTGGTGGTCAGGACTC
Source organism: Tadarida brasiliensis (assembly GCA_030848825.1). NCBI lineage: Eukaryota > Metazoa > Chordata > Mammalia > Chiroptera > Molossidae > Tadarida > Tadarida brasiliensis. The sequence continues at coordinate 24,552,127 of CM061278.1, read as the reverse complement.
TCATAATTGAGAAGTCTAAGGTGTGCATGGAGTCCGCTGTGGTTCCTGCAGTGCTGTTCCTGGTGCCCATTCCGTGCTCTCTGTTGCAGCTTGCGTGTTAGTTAAACGTCCTGTCCTGAGCAACATCAGTGCCTCCCCTCCGATGAGAGTGTCCCGTGGGGAGGGAACGAGCACGGCATCCATGGACCCAGCTGGCCCCTCACGAGAGCTCCACTCTTCTCTGCAGACCATCGCCTTTTCTTGTCTATGAAATAGGGCGTTTTTAAGCTAAAATGTGAAAAGAATCATAACTTTGCCATTTCACTTTGCACTGAGAAATGCGAGAACCTCTAGGCCGCTGCAGGAGCTCCCATAGCAGACTTGTGCCGGCTGGGCCTTTGCTGGGCGGACGAGAAATCAGCTCGCTTGCTGTTGTCCGATTCAGCGTCTCCATCTCCAGCCATTCTGCTTGGAGTGCCGGAGCCTTTCCTAGTGTTCACATACTCATGATACTGAGTGTAGTCGGGGCCTAACCAGCTGTTATTGGGAACTCGGGTTAAACTAAGTGCTTTTATTCCTTAGTCAAGTGCACAAAAAACGTTTCAGTCTCTAGACTCTGAGCAATGGCCCACACAACTGGAAATGTTGTGAAGGGTTCTAATCACTTTCGAGTTACAATGTAAATAGTTTTAATGAAAAGTTAATTACTAATTTATATCATTTGATATTGAGGATCTACGGGAGTAAACATTGATTAGGAGTCGAGTATTTGGTTATTGATACTATTTTCTCCTCCAGAGTTCAGAACAGAGAGCCAGGAGAAGGCTTCTGGGCTTCACGGACGCCGCGCGCCGCCACCTGTCCGCTGTCAGAATCCAGAGGGCGTACAGGCGTCACCGGGCCGCGAGGGACGCGCAGCAGCGCGTTAGCTCAGCCATCTGCATCCAGGTCAGCTTCCCCTGCAGTGAAGCTGTGGGCTGCGACGTGTGAGATGTTTCTGATGTTTAGTGAGTGAGCTTGCTACGGTCATGTAATGTTGAGCCTTTGCCGTGAGCTGCCGATGACTTGATGGGTGAGGAAGAGGTTGATGTTTTATGACATAGGTGTGAAGCTCTGACTCCTTCTCTGAAGTAACCGTCCTCATTCACACTCCTGCTTGCGAAGTCTGAGGGGACTGTTTGTGTCCTCACCAACACATGGCCGTAGCGGAGTTTCTGATTTTTGCCATTGTCATGAGTGGCAAATTATATCTCAATTTTGTTTTGGATTCACGTTCTTCTGTGTGTTGTGTGCTTTTTTTAATGTGGCTTTTCTAACATCCACTTTGCCCATTTTTCTGTTGGGCATCTTTTTTATGCTTATTGGAGCTGTTCATGTATTCTGGATGCGAGCCCTGTTTGTATGTTAACACATACTCACGCGTGAAGTGGAGCGTGAAGAGACACGCTGCAGAGTGATGCGCACGGGGCTCCGAGGCTGGGGCGGCAAGGGCAGGGGGCAGCGCTGCCACCGAGGAGGGGACGGTGGCTTCCAGTGTCCTGCTGAAAACAGCGTCCTGTGTCTTAGAGGTATGTTGTGTATATATGTGTTCATTTACTTTTAAAAAACCAAAGTAAGCTCTTCGTATGTTTTAAACAGAGATGGTTTCGAACAAGGCTACAGCTAAAGAGGTTCATGCAGATATACCACAGCGTCGTCAGCATCCAGCACGAAGCCCAGCAGCGTCTGAGGCGGCGGCACAGGGCGGCGGCCGTCATACAGAGAGCCGTGCGCCGCTTCCTCCTCCGCAGACGGCAGGAGAAATCTACCAGTGGGATCGTCAGATTTCAGGTGACTGGAAATATATCCTGGTTTTAGTTCATTTGTGTGAAATCTACCGTTTTGGAAGAGGTCACATGAAGTGTACAAAGCTGACACTAGAATAAGTCATAACTACGAAGCTACCACAGCTTCATTGCTACGCACCCCTTTTCTTTCAGAATCCCTGGAGGAAGCTTACGTTTGAGAGACGAAAAAGTATATTAGCATTTTGAGTAGAGTTAGATATCTTCAGTCAATGAGTGAACTTCGGTTTATAAGGAATGCTAATGTATTTCTGTTGAGAAGAGTTGATTTAGCTATTTCTTAGAACCTGAAATGAGGTGTTAGTTGCAGAGTGTTTGATCACATCATATAAATTTACTGAAAATATTTACTTCGTGGAAATAAAGGTAGATATAAGTTCCAAGCATCATGGGTTGTGGTCTTTAAATGACTGTTTTGTCTCTAAGGCGCTGTGGAGAGGCTACTCTTGGAGGAAGAAGAATGATTGTACAAAAATCAAAGCTATTCGCAGAAGTCTCCAGATGATTAACGGGGAGATTCGCGAAGAAGACAAGCTCTACAAGAGGACCGCCTTCGCGCTTCATCACCTGTTGACGTACAAGCACCTGTCTGCTGTCCTCGAGGCTCTGAAGCACCTGGGTGAGTTTCTCTGTCCCAGCCACGTCCTGTGTGAGGTCAGAAATGCGTTTTTACCTCTGAGTATGAAGAATGTCATGGTGACACAGCAGTAGCTGGAAACTCACTTTGTTGCTGTGAACGTGTCTCTCTTTCCCCTTCAGAGGTAGTGACCAGACTGTCTCCGCTTTGCTGCGAGAACATGGCCCAGAGCGGAGCAATTTCGAAAATATTTGTTTTGATCCGAAGTTGCAATCGCAGCGTCCCGTGTATGGAGGTCGTCAGCTGCGCGGTGCAGGTCTTGCTGCACGTCGCCAAGGTAGCTCCCATTCTGCCGGGAACCTCCGGTTCGGAAAGCTGGCTCCGCAGGTGCGGTCCCCGTGGGCTCGTCGCCAGGACGGAGACCAAGTTAGATTCTTTCCCGGGCAAGAGGCGTAGGGGGAAAGATGATTGATCTGTTAACATGACTGTTCAAGGGGCACTGAATTTTTATGGTTCTATTTCTTCTGTCTTTATAATGTTAGTAACAGTGATTACTAGCATTTATTGAGAACTGCCTCTGAGGTAGTTCATGCTATTGTTCCCATTTTAGAGAGAGGGGATAGTTTTTCCTAAGGAAGTTCCTTACCTGAGGACTCGAGTGTGATGAGGGGCAGAGCTGAGCTCGGGCCATTTCTGCCCCCAGACTGGGGCTCTCCCGTGTCACGCTGCCTGGAGCAGCAGGCCCTCCGCACACGGCCTGGCAGAGCGTGAGACTGCTCCAGCCAGTGACCCGTGACGCTCTGTCCAGTACGTTCCGGTCTGGAGTCTGGACGGGTGGCAGGTCTCTGTCCGGAAGGTAACGCACGCAATCGGAAGTGATGGGATGACGGACCTTCCCTACCCGCCCGGAGCCGCCCTCGCCTCTTTGCCCCGCTTTTTCTCAGGGAGCCGCCACGGGGAGCACGCAGACCCCGACGCCAAACTGCCTGGGTGCATCCCGGCCGCAGCCCCTGCAGGTCGCTCGGCCTCCGTGCCTCCCCGCTGCATCTGCGGCGTGGGCGCAGGAGTGGCCCTACTCACGAGGTTATCACGGGGATTAGAGTCCTTACCTGGATGCAGAGAAGTGCCACACAGTGTCAGCTGTCAGTCTTGTGATGTTATCTTCCTGTCACGAGCGTGGTGTGTGCGTGCGCGTTTCACAGTTGGGTGCAGCGGTGCCACGGGAGAACCGAGGCGCGAGGACGTTGTAGACGTGCCGGTGCCGACAGACTCCACGTGTTGGAGCAGGTCCCCCTCGGCGCACGGCTAGGGAGCTAGTGAAACTCGCCTTCATCAGACCAGTCGTCTTTCTCCCCAGAGTTCTCCCTGAAATGGCCTGGCCGTCAGGGCCGATCACTTTCAGAGAGTTAGGTTGATTCCTTTTCTGTGGAACTTTAAAGTCGGTTGGGAAGAAAACAATTAAAATGCAGAGACATCTAAGATGGATTCAGGATCGATAGTTGTGTCGAAACATCGTTGTGTTCGGTCCTCGCGCTTGCTGCGGCGGTCTGAGGACGGGCTCCACGCTTCCACGTGCTCGGCTTGTTTCTCAGGACAGGTGTGTTCACTGTGACTCGGGCTCTCCTTTGGTCTCTTCCAGTATGAGAAGACCACGTCGGCAGTGTACGATGTAGAGCACTGTGTGGACACGCTGCTGGAGCTTTTGAAGACGTACCGAGAGAAGCCTGGGGACAGAGTCGCAGACAAGAGCGGGAGCATTTTCACCAGAACGTGCTGTTTGCTAGCGGTTTTGCTGAAGGCCACGGGTCGGGCCGCTGTAGGTCCCGCTCTGTGGGTCTGGGTTTTCACGTCACTCTGGCTGCTGATGGGAGGGTGGATTTGGGGGAGCATGCTGGGTGCGGGGGTGCTGGAAAGGAAAGAGCGAGCGTGCGTGTAGCCTCTAGGCAGGAGGCGGTACTTGACTGAGGCCTGTGAACTGTGGCAGCCTCGAAGAGGTGAATTCATAAGACTTGGTAACTGAGTATAATGGGTATTGACTCTGATATTTGCTTTTTTGTTCAGGATAGATTTAAGTGTGCACTTTTAAATATTTTCCTTCTTTATAATCATCTTACAGATTAGTTTATAATTCAACTCAATCTGCCTTCTGAATTGGAGAGCTTGGTGTTTGATTGTGAAAAGCTCATAAGTTTACTACATAGTGTTTGTTTATTGCAGTTGATTTTGGTAGCATAGAAGGAACGCATAATTTACTTCTTATTAGTTTAATCAATGTGTATTTTCTTTTTTAGGATGTTCGAAACAGGTCCAAAGTTGTTGACTGTGTTTATAGTATCTACAGACTCACAGCTCACAGACATAAAATAAGCACTGAAAGAATACTTCCTAAGCAGAGTAAGAATTCCTCCACAAGCATTCCCCTGATTCCGGAGACCCCAGTGAGAGCCCGAGTGGTCGCGAGGTAAGCAGGAGCTGTGTCCTGTGGTTTTGTGTCACCGCTCACTCATGCACTCCGCCAACGTGGACCACGAGAAATGACGTGTCAAGTTAGACGATGGGCAAACGGCACTGGACAGAGGGGAGTCTGGTGGACTCGGGGAGGCGGCCTCGGGGGACAGTGAGGCCAGAACACCGCAGCCGTGGAAGAGCAGGCCTGGGCCAGGGCAGAGACTCCGCCGGGACACTCGGTGAGGGACCGTTAGGTCAGGGGCCACAGGGTAGCGTTTAAGGCCTTGGAGATGGTGTGATCACCGTGGGGGAAGAGAAGGCACAGGAAAGAAAGTCCCAAACTGAACCTCAAGGTGACCCCAGTTCCTCCAGGAGTCCGTGGAGGAAGAGCCAGCCTGAGCTGACAGGGACTTGTAATGGGATAGGAGGACATCCGAGGACAGTGTCCCCGTCCGGAGTGGGCTGCTGCTGGGAGCTGAGCTGATGGAGATGGCAGTGCCGCTGGGTGTGGCAGGATGGGGTCAGCAGCCCTGCGGTGACCTGTGACGCGAGTGTGGATTGAGACAGACAGAAGCCAGCCTAGGAGAAATTCATGATTTAAAAGTATTAAAGAAAAGATGTGGTTGGTTACCCAGAGCTAGAGGAACAGTCGCGGGCTTGATGTGAGTGCGGGGAGGGGGGTCCCGCAGCGGCAGCCTTGTTGCCAGGCTGCCCGTCGTGAGTTGTTAGGGGTTGTTAGGGTGTGAATCTCCCTGTGGCGGAAGTAGTCGTGTGATTGAAATGTTTATGGAGACCCTTTCTGCATGTGATTTTTATTGACGGATTTGAAAAATTTTAATGATAATTATGTTTTAAAAGCTATTATTAACACGTGGATGGACTTTTTCCTTCTGATGTAGTCAGGTTTTTAGGTAGTATTGCCCACATTTGAACATACCCTTTGTGGGTGTGCAGTTCAGGTGAGTTCTGACAGCTGCCAGAGCTGTGAAGCCACGCCCACGGCGATGAGATAGTCCTGTCACCGCAGCGCCCTGGGTCCCTGGACAGTCCGCTGTCTCCCCTTGACAGCTGCTGGAGATGTGATTTCAGTACCTTGGCTCCGCCCTTCTGCACCGTCACATAAGTGGGGGTCGCACGGTGCGCTGCTTTCCTACTGGCTGCTTGTGTTTAGCCCAGTGCTTTCCAGGTCTGGGCGCTGCTGCGTAGGTGGGGACCCGTTCCGGTTCCGCGGCCTCTTCCCTTGTGTGGACGTGCGGTGCTTGGCTCAACCCCTCACCAGCTGGTAGATATTTGGATCTTAACAGGAAGGAGTAAGAAGGTGGGGGTGCGTGCAGTGTGGGACTGTGTGAGCCGATCGCGCCCCTCTGTGCACACTGATTTCTCAGCCACGTGGGGGTGCGTGCAGTGTGGGACTGTGTGAGCAGAGCGCCCCTCTGTGCACACTGATTTCTCAGCCACGTGGGGGTGCGTGCAGTGTGGGACTGTGTGAGCAGAGCGCCCCTCTGTGCACACTGATTTCTCGGCCACGTGTGAGGTTACGGGCATCAGTGCAGAAGCTGCTCGGGCAGCAGGTGGAGGGGACTTTGGAAAGAAGAAAGGAGCAAGTCCTCTTGGCAGAGGAAAGACGCGTCCTCCGCAGTGTCAAGTGCCCGTCTGTGTCTGCAGTTATTGGCATCAGGGCGGCCACTCTGATTCTGTGATTTTCTTTAGCAATGTCTGGCTGCACAGGGACGGAGACAGTGGATGTTTGCATCCATCTGGGAGTCCAAGTAGGACTTTCCGGTTGAATTCAGTAGGGAAGAGGGACTAGAGTTAATGGACCTAAGTGGACAAGGCGGGCCGGGGACCTAAGTGGGTGGAGGAACGGGTAGGGGAGGTGCTGCGTCAGATGAGAGGGAGTCCGAGTGGGGGCTGGAGAGTGGGCGGCTCGGATGGAGGTTGGCGTGGCGCCCTTCTGACCACGACAGTCTGGACCCTTGAGAAGGGCTGGCTGAGGTGGGACAGAGGAAGGGCAGACTGGCCGGAGAGGTGGCTGGCTTTTTGACCAGGTGGGTGTTGAGGTTACTGAGAATGGTGACAGGAGCTGAGAGGACACCGAGAGCCACGTCGACAGAGCACAGAGCCGGGGTGGCAGACGCAGACGCAGACGCAGCAGGGGAGCTGCGGCCCAGAGGACGCGGGGAGAGTCTGGCACTGGTGACCTTTGGGAGGTGCCGGGATGTGCTCAGGACGCTCGGGAGTGGCCACATGTGGTGGAAATGGAAAGGGGTGGGACTAATGAATGAGACCTGTGTTCTTTCCGCAGACTGAGGCCGGACTGGGTTTTGAGAAGGGACAGCGTGGAAGAAATCACAAACCCCCTGCAGGCTATTGAGATGGTGATGGGCACGCTTGGCATTCCGTGTTAGCCAGCATGTCGGTGTGTATAGCGAGGGGAGGTGTAAGCGCTAATCATGGATATGTAAAGTGTTTCGGCCTTTTTTGTAGAACTTGTAGAACTTGATTTTGTATTAAAATTTAAAAAATATACCAAATAAACTGTTTTTACATTTGTCGTTGCTTCTTTTATTACTTTATGCACATAAAAAAATAATATCATAAAATGATTATAACACTTATTTGTGTCTATTATCTTGAAACATCATGTTAGTTTGAATATTCTCATAATTCTAAGGGGAATAAAATAAATGATTAGCTCTGTCTTATAAGTAAATCGAGGTGTTTTTCTAACACGAATGTTGGAAATTTAAGGTTCTGCCCACTCACAGTGAGAAGAGGAGAAAATAATCCCACAATGGCTAATAGACAGCATCCCGTCTGTGTCCTTGGCCATCTGGACCATCAGATCGGCAGTGAGCCCCCAGGGAGACGAAACACTGAGGACCCCGACTCTCAGCCGATTGGGGTTCTCAGGTGACCTGGGAAGACTATGGTATCACTTACGGTTTTTGTTGTCTAGCCAGATACTGCGGACCAACATGATTCAGAGTTGAAACTCTTTCTTTCTTTTTTTAAATATATTTTTATTGATTTCAGAGGGAGGGAGGGAAGAGACATCGATAAGTGAAAATCATCGATTGGCTGCCACTTGCACACCCCCTACTGGAGATGGAGCCCGAAACCCAGACATGTGCCGCGGCCAGGAATCTAGCCAGTGACCTCCTGGTGCTGGGGACAATGCTCAGCCACGGAGGCACACCAGTGGGGTGAAGCACACTTTCTACAGCCTAATTCGTCTGAAATCGTCTGGAATTGGGTTAGGCTAGATTTAAAAATCATGTTGGTATTTTAAAAAGTGTACTGAAATGAACTGCGTAACTTTTGGATACATTTGCTTTCTTTCCCTTCCAATAAAGTGTTTCAGGAGCTCGTGGTCGTATTTTTCAGACACCGGTTTTTGTTGACTCTTCGAAGCGTTTTGTTTTCCTCTTCCATTCAACACAGTTTTAGTGTGGACGTCTGCTCGCTCGGACGTCATGCGGCGGCGGCATTGTCCTGGGCGCTCGTTTCCTCGGAGGTGGTCGCCGGCGGTCAGCACGTGCGTGGGAACTATTTCCTCCAAGGCACCCACGCGAGAAATAACTCCCAGGTGCTGAAAGTGTTGCTGTTGAAGTGCAGACAAGTTTTCAAATTTTTACATGATATCCTATTTTTTTAAAAATTTTTTATAAGAACATTTATTAGGGACATCACAGAGGTAGAAGTAATTCATAGAAGAAATGGGCTTAGGAAACAAGTTATAGAGGTAAAGGGAGGGCCCTTGGAGCTCAGAAGTGAGGGGGGTAATGGTCATGCACCTGTGCAGAGGGGGAGGGGGAGGGGAAGGGAGGGGTGCTCCTGGGCCGAGTTCCTAAGGGTTTTCGGGGTGGAGAGTTGAGGGGAGGTCCCAGCGGAACTCAGCAGATGCAGCAGCTCTCCAGGTGCGTCCCATCAGGGTCTGGGTCTCCACTGACTGGTCAGCGCCAGGGCAGGGGTCATTATCCATTGCAGCTGGTCCTGAGGTCAGCCTTGGCCTCGCTTGTCTGGTTTTGCTGCTTTTCTGGGCCCGTAGCTGAAATACAACTTGTTACCGGCGAGATGAGGAGACCTCGGTTCTTGTCTTGAAGGAAAGATTTCCATCGAGACAAAGTGCAGCAAAGCCAGCAAGAATGTATCAGCCGCAGCCAAATCACACTCAGGACATTAAAACGGGGAAGGGCTTAGAAGAGCAGCGGGAGAGCCCAGACTGGGCTGCTTTGGCTCAGTGGGTACTCAGAGAAAAGGGGCCTTGGAGACAGGTTCAGGGGGTTAGCCCGGGACGAGTGGCCGCTGCCCATTGCTCCCCTGGTTGCAGGTCTCTTGAGGTCCCTTGGAATTTAGGAGATAGCGTGCCCGTGGGGGATGGAGAGGGGGAAGGGAATGGCACAGTGTGCCCCTGCAGGGAGAGCATGCCCACACTGTCCTGTTTCCATATGGAGAACACTTCTCCTAAACCTATGTGGTAAATCCCTATCAGGACTCCATGCCTTCTGTAAGCTAAAGGCTTGTGTGTCTGTGTGTGTATTGGTGTTTGGGAGGACTGGAATAGAAGTGATTAAGCCTTTTACTCTAAAAGTAACTATTTTCTACCAAGATTACATTATGTTAAAGAAGAAATCTAAATAAACTGAAATCTAGTTTTATTTTAGGTGAGTTTCAATTGAACCCTCTTGTCAACTGGAATAACCCTGATTTCCAGATGTCATTCTGATCATTGTGTCATTTTTAATTTCATTTTAAATGCATATATGGCCCGGCCGGTGTGGCTCAGTGGTTGAGCATCAACCCATGCACCAAGAGGTCGCCGGTTCGATTCCTGGTCAGGGCACCTGCCCAGGTTGTGGGCCCAATCCCCAGTGGGGGGCATGCAGGAGGCGGTCAATTGACGTTCTCTCTCATTGATGTTTCTATCTCTCCCTCTCCTTTCCTTTCTCTAAAAATCAATAAAGAAAAAAAAATGCATATATGAATAATATTGCAGAGTTATGCTTTTTACAAATAAAATCCATACTTTTACGTTCTTGGAAATTTTATCTACACCTCCCTAATTCAGCTCATTATTTATTCACACCATAGTTTGGCTTCATCTTGAGAGGAAGAAATTCATATTGTGCATTCTGTATTTCAAGTTGTCAGACTTTTCTCAATAGGTGGGTGATTTCTCCCCCCAGCTTTATTATCTTTATGACTGCTAATTTTTGTTTTAGCGATGAAAGCCTCGAACTTTAAAAATATTTACTCGTTAGCCCTGGCCAGTTTGGCTCAGCGGTTAGAGCGTCGGCCTGCGGTCCGGAGAGACCCGGGTTCGGTTCCCGCTAAGGGCATGTACCTTGGTTGCAGTTTGTCCCCGGCCCTGGTTGGTCGTGCGGGTGGCAGCCACTCGATGTGGCCCTTTCACGTCGATGTTTCTCTCACTCTTCCTCTCTCTCCCTCCCATTCTATCTGAGCAGAAAATGAAAAAATGTCCTCGGGTGAGGATAAAAAAAAAAAATATTTACTCGTTAAAAAAATACTATCTTTTAGATTGTTTGTTGCTAGTCGCTAAGGGTGCTAATGGGCCTGCTTTTTGTTTTTATATTGTTCAGCCGGCCACTGATTTTTGGTGTAATGAAAAAGTAGAGAGGGAGGATCCCAGTATGTCTCCAAGCCCAACCAGACCGGACATTTCTGAAGACGGCTGAGGGGGCAGGACCAACTGACTACAGGCTCACGTCTATTCTGACTCATGCAGCTAAAATCTGGTGCTGACATCGTGACCAAAGGAATGAAACAGAATAGAGACTCCAAAGATAGACCTAAAATGTATCCTGGAATCTAGCATATGAAAAAAGTGGGAATTGGGATCAGTGGCAATAAAAAATGAATTATGTGATAAGCAATTGGAGCAGCATGGCGACTCAGGGCAGAAACAAGCTTGTGTTCATAAGTGACTCATTCACAAAGAAGTACTGTCTTACTGGCAATGTTTTTTAAAGACAACTTCAGACTGATTCTCACTATATAGAACAGATCTGAAAACCTCTAAGGAAAAGATTAATTGACTTGCAAAATCTACCATAACCAATGTAAGCGATAAAGAGCACACCGAGAAAAAAAAAATAACATGCAACTCAAAATCACAGCCCCATTTCATTTTCCTTAAGATATAAAAACTTCCTACAAGTCTGTAAGGAAAAGACCGAGAGTTCAATAGAAAAATAAGCCAAGAACATGCCCGGATATAAAATTAAGACGGCTTTCAAGTACACGTCAAAGGCTTTAATCTCACTTGTAAGAGAAATTTAAATCATACTCCATGGTTTTACTTGTCAAACTGCAGACACTGTGAGGACTGTGGGGAAACATCCTGTACTACCGGGAGAGTTCATTGGCACGATTCCCAGTGGAAAAATGAAGGGATATTTATCTGTATTACAAACAAACGTTCCAGTTTTGGGGATTGATATCCACACGTGCTGTACATTGCAGACATTTTAGCTACTTTCTTACCCAACAGTGATGAACTTGATTCAAATTATATGTCCATATCCTAGGAGACTGCTGACTGGAAAACATATCGCAATGGAGGGATCTCCGATATGTACTGTTCATTCAACAAGAAATGAGCTAGAAGGTATAGTTCTGCTTGTTTGTGCCTGGGATAAGTCTGGGAAAGTGCAGAAGGTATAAGGACATTATTTGCCTTCTAGAGAGGGGAACTGGGTGGCGGAGAAATGTGTGTGACAGCAACTTTTCACTTCATACCCTTTGAAGTTCGTACCGTGTAAATATATTGATCGTAAAAAAATAAACATTGAAAAATGACGCTGTTTACCTTTGTCCTTACCCGAAATAAAAGATGTTTCCAGACGTAAGTTTGGAAACGTTAAATACATGTTCTCCTTCCATCCGATTTCTAGATGTAAAATACTTCCTATATTTACTAAAATTAGTAAATGCTAGTAACTTAATTGATTAAAAAACTAGATATTTAATTTTGATCTCTCAGTATATATTTTACTTCTTTAAAAATGACTTTCTTTGAACCCTGGCCCTACACTTACTTTGTGGTCTTTGACAAGCCTCGTCAACTTCAACACTCAAGTCAGTGCATTGTTTTGTAAGACAGAGCAATAAAAGGGAAAGAAGTGGCCCTGGCTGGGAAGCACAGTGGGTTGGAGCGTTATCCCAACACAATGAGGTTCAGGTTCAGTCCCCATCCGGGCACAAACAAGAATCAACCGATGAATGCATAAATCAGAGGAACAACAAAGAGATGTTTCCCTCCCTCTCTCTCTCTTCCCTTCCTCTCTCAAATCAGTAAATTAAAAAAAGGGGGGGGGGTTAATGAAGTGCTGGTACCTCCAAGAACATGAATAAATCCCCAAACATTATGCTGAGCGAAAGAAGCCTTACAAAAAATGAGGGCTTGCATATTTTCATTTATATGAGGTTCTGGAACAGACAGACGGTGGAAAAGTGGATGCCCTGGGCTGGATGGTGGTTATTGGAGCACCGTCTGCTCGCGAGGGGAGGGGAGAGGGGCCTGGGAGGGAGCTCAGGGGAATTTTCTGGGACTGCGGTCATTGGCAGGGGGGTGAGGTCTCCTGACCACAGAAGGTATGTTTAAAAGTTGTGCATTTTGTTCTGGCCCAAGGGTCAAGGGTTCTATTCCTGGTCAAGGGCACGCACTTGGGTTGCAGGTTTGATCTTGTGGGAAGCAACCCATCGATGTGTCTCTCTCACATCGATGCTTCTCTCTACCCCCCCCCCCCACCCTTCCACTCTAAAAATTTAATGGAAAAACATCCTCGGGTGAGCATTGACAGCAACAACAACAAAGTTGTGCATTTCTTTGTAAATTTCATATCCGAAGAACAATCTGTAAAAACACTGAGTTTGAGTCCGTGATCTATCTGCTCAAGTATTTAGAGGGCCATGCACAGACATCTGCGATTTACTTTGACAGCATCAAAGAAAGGACAGATGTATGGATGGTTAAATCTGTGATTTAAAAGTATAATAAGGCGTTCATAATAGAATCCAGGGGTCCTGGGACTTGAAAGTCCACGACCCACTGTGGGTTCGTGGCTTCTCCAAGGAAAGAATTGAAAGTGGGCAGCACAGAGTTTAAGGTGAAAGAGAGTTTATTACTGAAGCAGTGAGACAGAGAGGGGGCTACCCCGCAGACAGAGCCGCCCCTCCCGGTGGGGGGCTACCCCACAGACAGAGCCTCCCCTACCCCGCAGACAGAGCTGCCCCTCCTGGTGGGGGGCTACCCCACAGACAGAGCCGCCCCTCCTGGTGGGATTTGCCTTTTTGTTGTTGTTAATTCTCACTCGAGGATATTTTCCCCCCATTGATTTGTAGACACAGTGGAAGGGAGGGAGGGAGGGACACAGAGACAGACACTTGGATTGGCTGCTTTCTGCAGGATCCCGGCCCGGCTGGGGATTGAACCTGCAACCCAGGTATGTGCTCTTGACCTGGAATCAAACCCTTGACTCTTTGGTCCTCAGGCCGACACTCTAACCACTGAGCCAAACTGGCCAGGGTGGATTACTTTTATCCCTGTAGCGTGGGGTGTGGGGTGGAGGATGCTAATGTATGCCCTGATATGTAACAAGGCTGGGCGTTACTGCAAGGTGAGATTAGTCCCATGTTGGTGATTGCAGCTGGTCTTCTGCCAGTTCTGAGCCATAAACCCGTTGGGGGTTGGTCTTACTATCTCCCCGATAGTCTGTGTAGCCCGTATTGCTCACAGTCGTTTGACCACATACTCTATCTCACTGGCGGGGTGATTGACACATGGACAGTCGAATGAATAGGGTACTTGGGGCGTGGGAACAGAATGAAATACACACAGAGAAGGAAGTATCGACTCTCTATGTAGATATACGGATGGCTCTCACAAACCTAATGTGAAATGGATGTCAGGCATGCCTGGCTGCTGTGGCTCAGTGGATTGATCATCGTCCCATGCACCAAGAGGTCACTGGTTCGATGCCTGGTCACGGCACAAGCAGGGATTGGGGGCTTGATCCCCAGCAGGGGGCATGCAGGAGGCAGCCAATCAGTGTTTCTCTCTCTCCCTCTCACTAGTGTCCTCTCTCTCTAAAATCAATAAAAACATATTGAAATAATGTCTGACTTAAAATATGGTACGATTTTATTTATGCAGCATAAAACCAGTGAAAGTGGTCTGTGCCGTTAGCCGTCAGGAGGGTGTTTCCCACGGGGAGGGAGTGCAGCCAGGGATTTGGAAGGAAACTCTGGGTTCTCATTCCGGGACCTGGTTTCATGGGATGTTCAGTATGGGAGCCCACTCACCTGTACTTTACGGTGTGTGCATTTGTCTCGTAATGTGCCGTATTTTTTTTTTTTTTAGAAAGTTACAAAATTGAAATCATCAGAGCCCCAGCTCACAGCATTATTTTGTAGCTTAGATTAAAACCCATTAGGACATAGGAGACTCCCAAGGGCGGTCATTTTAACCTGTGTTTTCATTGCTCTGCACACAGGAGTACAACATGACCTGGTGCCTCGTGGACACTCAAAACATTGATAACACAGCGCACCTGCTGCTGAACACGGACGCTCTGAACGTTAGCTGTTATGATCAATAATATCAGGCTATCATTGCTTAAGATTATTAAGGTCCGTTTTCTCTAAGCCGTTCAACACCAGATGTCCATTATCTCAAGTTCCCAAGTTCATCTCTTCATTTGATCAGCTGCGGTAGAGAAACTGGTGGTGAACTTTACTCTGTGGGCTTATAAGAGGGAATCGAGTTGAAAATTCTGAGCCATAAACCCTTTGGGGTTGGTCTTACTATCTCCCCGATAGTCTGTGTAGCCTGTACTGCTCACAGTCATTTGGCCACATACTCTAGCTCACTGGCGGGGTGATTGACACATGGACAGTCGAATGAATAGGGTACTTGGGGCGTGGGAACAGAAAGAAATACATACAGAGAAGGAAGTATCGACTTTCTATGTAGATAATACGGATGGCTCTCACAAACCTAATGTGAAATGGATGTCAGGCATGCCTGGCCGCTGTGGCTCAGTGGATGGAGCGTCATCCCATGGACTGAGAGGTCCCAGTTCAGTTACTGGTCAGGGCACAAGTGGGGGTTTGGGGCTTGATCCCCGATAGGGAGCGTGGAAGGAGGCAGCGGATCGGTGTTCTCCTCTCTCACTTTCTCTCGTTCTAAAATCAATAAAAACATATTAAAATAAGATGTCAGACTTAAACAAATATGATACGATTTTATTTATGCAGCATAAAACCAGTGAAAGTGGTCGATGCTGTTAGCCGTCAGGAGGGTGTTTCCCACGGGGAGTGAGCGCAGCCAGGGACGTGGAGGAACTCTGGGTTCTCCTTCCAAGTGCTGGTTTCACGGGATGTTCAGTATGGGAGCCCACTCACCTGTACTTTATGGTGTGTGCATTTGTCTCATAATGTACTGTATTTTTTTAAAAGGTACAAAATTGAAATCATCAGAGCCCCAGCTCACAGCATTATTTTGTGGTTTAGATTAAAACCCAGTAGAGGACTTCCGGTCAAGACGGCGGGTAGGTCAACGCGGTCTCGCCTCCTCCCAGGACCACGTCAAAATTACAGCTGAAGTACAGAACAACCATCCTTCAGAATCGCCTGACATCGAGCTGCATGGAAGTCCCGCAACTACGAGATTAAAGAAGAACCACATGGAGATTGGTAGGAGGGCAAAGGCACAGATGGCTGGTCCCACACCCATGTGTGGTGGATAAAAATCAGGGGGACACCTCAGCTGGGAAGGTCCTCCCTGGGGAGTGAGGGGTCCCCATCCCACACCAGGCGCCCAGCTCAGGGTTCCAGTGCCAGGAAGAGAATCCTCATCACTTCTGGCTGTAAAACCAACGAGAACTGAGGCTGAGGGAGGCTGAGGCTGCGGGAGCCCCAGGCAGCTCCTCTTAAAGGGCCCACGCACGGACTTACTCCGACGTGCTACCTCTAAGCTAAGAGGGGAGGCAGCTTGAGGGGCGCCAGAAGAAATGAGCTGTTTGGCCTCGGGTCGAGGGCTGGAGAGGCAGCTTTCTCTCAGACAGACTTGCTGGAGGAGGCTGATGTTCCTTTGATGAGTCCTTCCCTGGGCCGGCAGATGCTGCCATATCTGGGACTCCAGCAACCTGGCTCACACTGTTGGCCCTGCCCTGGTGATTCCCTGAGACCCTGCCCCACCCAACTTTCCGGCCCACCCAAGCTGTTTCCAAAGGCTTTACCATAGGATTGACCAGTCTTGGATCCTGCTTCAGAGTTTCCTAAAATCTCTCAAACAAGCAGCATCTGGTCTCAGTGAGCCCCATACCTCTCGTTAAGTGGCCCCAGGCCTGGCACTAGAAGCAGTCAGCCTTGGTTCACAACTTGACTTTTCTTGGGCACCTCCAAGCCCAGCATAAGAAGCAGCTATGCAGATCACTTTGTAGCTTATGCCTGGTGGCCCTGGGTAGAACACAGGCAGTGGCTGACCTTGCCCCAGAGCCAGCACACCCAGTGGACAGCCTCAGACCACATCGAAACACCACCACCCAACCACCTCCACAAGTGACACATCAATGAGTGAACTCAATGGGTACCAGAGCCCTGCTGAAGTAAGTCTTGCTCTGTGTGGTGGGCCCCTACACAGCTAATCCTCCAAGGTAGTCAGAGGCCAGTGGTCAGTAGGCACAGCCAGTCCTTGCAGCTGATCAGCCTGAGTAAATCCCTCCTATTGATGTGCCAATACAACACAAGGGTGTACAGTCCACACTAGGGGTGCACCTCGAGGGCCCAGCTGGGGTGATCAGGGAGGCTGTGCCACTGGATCCTACAGGACACCTACAACAATAGGCCACCCTACGAAGCCTAGGAGACATAGAAACTCTACCTAATACATAGAAACAATTACAGGGAAGCAGTCAAAATGAGGAGACAAAGAAACATGTCCCAAATGAAAGAGAAGCACAAAATGGAGATAAGCAATCAATCAGATGCAGAGTTGAAAACACTGGTTATAAGGTTGCTCAAGGAACTTAGTGAGACCTTTAAGGAACTTCAGGAGACCTCCGAGGAACTTAGTGAGAACATCAACAACATAAAAAAGGACCAGTCAGAAATGAAGGATGCACTAACTGAAATAAAGAATAGTTTACAGGGAATTAATAGTAGAGCAGGTAAAGCTGAGAAGCAAACCATTGATTTGGAATATAAGGAAGCAAAAAACACCCAATCAGAACAGCAAAAAGAAAAAAGAATCCAAAAATTGAGGATAGTGTAAGGAGCCTCTTGGACAACTTCAAGTGTGCCAACATTCGCATCATAGGGGTGCCAGAAGGAGAAGAGAGAGAACAAGAAATTGAAAACCTATTTGAAACAATAATGACAGAAAACTTCCCTAACTTGGTGAAGGAAACAGACATACATATCCAGCAAGCACAGAGAGTCCCAAACAAGATGAACCCCAAGAGGCCCACACCAAGACACATCATCATCAAAATGCCAAAGGTTAAAGACAAGAGAGAATCTTAAAAGCAGCAAGAGAAAAGCAGTTCCTTATGTACAAAGGAGCTCCTATAAGGCTGTCAGCTGATTTCTCAAAAGAAACTTTGCAGGCCAGAAAGGAGTGGCAAGAGATATTCAAGGTGATGAAAAGCAATGACTTACAACCAAGATTACTCTATCCCACAAAGCTATCATTTAGAATTGGTGGACGTATCAAGAGTTTCCCAGACAAGAAAAAGCTAAAGGAGTTCATCACTACCAAACCAGTATTATATGAAATGTTGAAGGGTCTTCTTGAAGGAGAAGAAGAACAAAAATGTGAACAATAAAATGGCAATTCATACATATCTATCAACAACTGAATCTACAAACAAAATGAGCAAGCAGAACGGAAACAGATTTCATAGACAGAACTTTTTGTTGCTTGCCAGATGGGTGGGGGTTGGAGGGATGGGTGAGAAAGATGAAGGAATTAAGAAGTACAAATTTGTTGTTAGACTGATGAACCTCAAAGGGAGGGGGGGAGGGAGGGTGGGAAGAGATAAACCAAAGAACTTCTATGCATATATGCATAACCAATGGACATCGACAATAGTGTGGGAAAGGCAGGAGAGGGGCGGGATTGGGGAGGAGGGGGTCAATGGGGAAAAAAACAGGGGACATCTGTAATAAATTCAACAATAAAGATGAGTTAAAAAAAATAAATAAATAAAATAAAACCCATTAGAACGTATGAGACTCCCAAGGGCAGTCATTTTAACCTATTTTTCATTGCTATGTACACAAGAGTACAACATGACCTGGTGCCTAGTGGACACTCAGAACATTGATAGCAGGGCACACCTGCTGCTGAACGTTAGCGGTTATGATCAATAATATCATGCTATCATTGCTTAAGATTATTAAGGTCAGTTTTCTTTAAGCAGTGTGATCTGGATCACACCGTGTTTGACACCAGGTGTCCATGATCTCAAGTTCCCAAGTTCATCTCTTCATTTGATCAGCTGCGGTAGAGAAATCGGTGGTGAACTTTACTCTGTGGACTTATAATAGGGAATCAAGCTGAAAATGTATCCAGTTTTTTTATGCAGCCTGAGTTAATAATTCCTGCTGCTGCTATTGTTCCCATTACCGGTCATCACGTTCTTGTTGGATTCTGGCTGGAAAAGTATTGTCAGTGAACACAGTTGCATTGTTTCAATATTTCTGGAAAACATTTTAGCTGAAATATAAGCCTTGTTAGAAAGGGACTTAGATGTTGTAAATAATTAACTTTTTCCTCAGAAGTACTGCGTACTTAATGAGAAGTCCCCAGGGCTTTCAAATTGTTAGAAATCTTTGTTAAGCTCACCATTGAAGATGAGGTCCAAAGACTTGGCCATTTTTATCGTATTAGTCATCTCAGGAGAACTCTATGCAGAAGGTAAAATGAACTTTTAATACTCTTTATTCTCTCAAAATTATAAAAGGAAATTCTAACATTCATTTCACTTGAGCTTTTAATATAGTATATCATGTTTATGTATCCATTTTATAAAAAAAACATATTTCTTATAAATAGAATTTGTTATAATATTTAGATCAATTGTGTTCCTTTGGGCAAAACTAGTGACTTATTCTTATAGCAACATAACTTAGAAAAACAAAAACACTTTGTGTCTGTAGGTTTGGGGCACAGAAGACCAAGCTGTAAATCTTCTAAAGGGAAGTCGGGCTGCCAGCACTACTATTCACGAGCTGCATGTTAGCCTTAATTCTCGTTTCTTACTAGGATCCGTCCCTAACTCTGCAAAGCCTGGACGGATTTAGTTCTGTGTTCATAAAGTGAGAGCTTATGTGGGGAAATTTTTGGGAAAAAAAAAAAAAGAACCAGAAAGCATCAGAAAGCTTTGCAGCTCTTGATGGTTTTTATCCTAATTTATTCAGTGGTTGAAGTCATTAAGTAGCGATTAGTAGGAGGACCCTTTATTGACTTTGCAAACAAGGACGCTTTTGAGAGGGGAGAAGCTCTATCAGCAAGTACGCGGGACAACACTGTGAGCGAGGACAGTTTAGACAGTCCAGTGGCTGTGGGCTCTGTAATCACCCAGTCTGAGATGAGTGTGATAGAGCCAGGCTGCAGAGATAAGAAACCAGGCCGGTCATTGAGTGTCAGCAAGACTGAGTGGGAAAACTAGGCAACCACAAGCAATAAGACTTTCCTAAAATAAACGCCTGAGAGAGTCTGTTGAAATAAAATATCCTCACTGATAATAATTGCCTTTCAGTTGAACAGTTTACTACAAATTTTCTACCAAAAGAAGGATCTGTGCCCTGGCCCGTTTGGCTCAGCAGTTGGAGTGTCGGCCCACGGACCGAAGGGTCTTGGGCTTGATTCCCGGTCAAGGGCATGTACCTGGGTTGCAGGTTCGATCCCCGGCCCTGGTCGTGGTCATGCGGGAGGCAACCCATCAATTGATGATTCTCTCTCACATCGATGTTTCTCTCCCCTCTCTCTCCACTCTCTCTAAAAATCAATAAATAATGGAAAAATATCCTCGGGTGAGGATTAACCAAAAAAGAAAAAAAAAGGGTCTGCAATTCAAATTAAGTGAAACAAATAGGGTGCCGTGTACTTCCACAATAAGATCCTATTTGCATGAATTATTTCCTTCGGTTTCCTTTTTCTGTCGAGAAAGCGTGGGATCACATGGTTTGCGCGCTGATCCGCAGAAAGCCCCGTTTTGTGAAGTCAGGGACGGCTGTCCTGGGCAGGGGGCCTGCCCGGTCGCTGGCAGGTTAACTCCAACAGCAGAGGACGGTCCCCCAAGGACTGAAACATTGAGGTTCGTGAGAATGAGTGCGGTCCACGTGTCTGCAAACCGTCTTGGAAGGACACGTGTTGTTGCTTGGCCGCAGATGTCTTGGTCGCAGATACGTTTCTCGGTGCTCAGCGTGACTATTGACTCGTTTCAGGGAAGCCCTGTGCTTTTCCTACTGTGCGCAATGGAAGGATTGCCCAGTATTACTACACTTTTGCAAGTTTCTACTTTCCAATGAGCGTAGACCAAAAACTGTCCTTCTCCTGCTTGGCTGGTTATACAACGGACAAGGGGAAGCAAGAGGCGAAAACTACATGTACAGCGGGAGGCTGGTCCCCAGAACCCAGATGCTTCAGTAAGTCAGTCAGCGTGTGGGCTTCGCAGCTGTGTCACCCCAGTCCCTCGCTTGCAAGTGTAAGGGGCCCATACGAGGTGGCAGGTGGTCAATCCTTTTGTCAGATAACAACAAACTAACCGGCCCACTGTCTTTAGCGAAGGCGTATTCTGAAATTCCGCAAATACTGTCTCTCATGAAAACATTATTTTCTTTACTCGTTGTTAATGATTCCCTGTGAAGAGAACAGGCATAAAGCCTGACACTGTTAGTCAGCACGTTGCAGGGAACAGAGACAAGACCGAGTTACTTTAAGTAACGAGGAGCCTATTTGGGTAACTGCGTAGGAAGCCGGACAAGAGATCGACGTCTGCAGAGCTCGTGAAGGGTCCATGGGGGGGGCGGGGGCTCTGGTGCATGATGTCGGCGATCATCAAGCACAGTGGACTTGAAACAGTAGCAAGAAAGTGCGAACGATGTTCTTTCATTCACCATTAATGACAGTTAGTAGAGATGGGAATGACCGTAAGAACTGAAAGGAATACATATGAAGAACGCAGCGTCAGACCGAGTAGGTTTTCCTAACGAGCCTGATGAAGGACAGGCAGGACGTTTCCAAAATCAAACCAAGTCAGGGCATTGTAGCCTTTGCCTCCTGAACGTTCCAAGCCTGACAGTAAACTGGTGCCTTTAGTTGTACCACTTAGCGGAAGACAAGCTTCATGTCGTGAAGTTAAGGAAAGACATGTTTTTCTCCTGTAGAAAAATGCTCTAGGCCCGACCTGGTCAACGGTCACATCTCTGACTCAAAATTATTGTACACAATTCGCGAGAACGTGCGTTACGTTTGTGACCCGGGCTACAAAACCTCCGGGGGGCAGGATGAAGAGGTGGTACAGTGTCTGCAGGACGGATGGTCTTCTCCGCCAGCCTGTAGGAAGGAGCATGGTATGTGCTTGGTGATCATTTCCTACCACTGAGGACGAGAGCTTGGAGGCCACTCCCTTCTTCTATGGATGAGTGTTTGCATTGACTGATTGATTGATTTTCTTTTTTGTTAATCCTCACATGAGGATATTTTTCCATTGATTTTTTTTTTTTTTTGAGTGAAAGGGAGGGAGGGAGGGAGGGAGAGAAACAGCAGTGTCAGAGAGACACATCCATTGGTTGCCTCCCGCACAACCCCGACCAGGGCTGGGGATCGAACCTGCAACCCAGGTAGATGCCCTTGACCGGGAATCAAACCCGCAACCCTTCGGTCCTAGGGCCGATGCTTTAAACCACTGAGACACACGGGCCAGGGCTGGAGGGGCGTTTTTATTGAACAGAATCGAAATTTTCATTATGTCAGCACATGTAAGGAGTGATTATATTGTTCTTCTCAAATGCCAGTTATTTCCTTCATCCAAAGTTCTCAGCTCCCGCAACACGCCTTGGCCAGCTCTTCTCACTTTATACGACTAAAAAGCTGGGGCGGAATAAAAAGAAAAAAACCCTTAGATAAAGCTGTGTCTAGCAACATACCTCAATGACTATTTCCTCTTCTAGAGAAGAGGTCGAGACAGTGGGCAGTATTTTATACTGTAAACCAGTACAGATGTACTTAGGACACTGCAGTAACTTGCAAACTCGTACTTTGTTACTGTGTTGTTGGTTGTTTAAACTGCGAATCCACGGATGGCACATAACAATTGTTACTGCACGCGCCTTCCGTCGAACTGTGGCCTTTGGTCGAATACACTAGACTCCACATTTAAGAATAGAAGGGCGGGGTTAGGGCACAAGGTGTGTGAAACCAGGGGACACAGAGGCAGAGCCAACGGACCGTGTTTTGTTTCTTCCAGGGGTTGATTCCGCCCTCGGTTCTTAAGATTCAGGGAGAATTCCTTTGGAGATTTCTTGTGGCTCCTCTGGGTGTTGTGCTCAAGCTCCTAAAATGTAACTGTACTCTCTGTTAGACACATGTCTGGCTCCTGAATTACAGCATGGGAATTACTCCACCGCGCAGAAAACGTTCCAAGTGCGGGACAAGGTCCGCTACCAGTGTGACCCTGGCTACTACACAGCGCGGGGAGGGACGACGGAGGAGGCCGAATGTCACGCGCATGGCTGGTCTCTCCCACCGACATGTACCAGTAGGTTCTCTTTGGAACACAACTTCCTCCGCTCTGGGAACTCCTCTCGGACAGAAGTGCATGTCAATTATGTGATGCTAATTATGTTCAATTTCATCCTCCTTTTCTTTTCTTTTTTTTTTCCTTCTGGTTTCAATTGTGTTGACAGTAGGCTTTGACCCTTGAAAGCTCTCTAATAGAAAATAAAAAATTCCTTCTTCTAGCTCAGATAATTAAATTCAAATGAGCCTAACGATCTTTAATAAATAGATGATTTGACAAGCTCTCATTTTGTATAATAAAATATGACAAATGTGCTCATTTCTGTTCCAGATACACCGTGTACGTCGCAGGGGCGTTTTGTCCTAGCAGGAAAAATAGCGCTTCTTTGCAGTTTAATGTGTTTGTTTTTCCATTTTTAGAATTCAAATGCTCTTCTTTAAGGGAAATAGAAAACGGTTATTTTCACCCTGTCAAGCAAACCTATGAAGAAGGGGATGTCGTTCAGTTTTTCTGTCGTGAAAATTATCATCTGAGTGGATCTGATTTAATTCAATGCTATCACTTTGGCTGGTACCCAGACTCTCCTGTCTGTGAAGGTAACTTTTAAAATTTCACACAGAGAAATAAATGATCATGTCTTCTTTCTCTTTTTTATAAAACACTGTGATACTTGATTCTTTTAAGTTCCAATTACTTTTTTTTTCAATTAGAGTTTACATTCAACGTGACTGTGTATTAGTTTCAGGAGTCCAGGACGGTGGTTGGATAGTTAGGTACTTTACACGGTACCCCCGATACTTCCAGCACCCACTGGCACCATACACAGTTATGGCCCAAACAGGGCGTCTTCATCAGCTCTAATTCTACGGGAAAAAGTCTAATTCATGTCCTGAGTGCCATTTTTAAAAGTAAATACTGTCTTTTACATCAGTGTTACGTTTAGCAAGCTTGAGTACGGTTCATCTAAAGAAAGCTTACGTTTTATATTAGATCGTTGAGTGGATACATCTTTTAAACTTTTTTTTTTTCTTTTTTTTTTTTTATCCTCACCCGAGGACATTTTTCCATTTTTTGTTCAGATAGAGTGGGAGGGAGAGAGAGGAAGAGAGAGAGAGAGAGAGAGAGAGAGAGAGAGAGAAACATCGACGTGAAAGGGACACATCGAGTGGCTGCCTCCCGCACGACCCAACCAGGGCCAGGGACAAATTGCAACCGAGGTACATGCCCTTAGCCGGAACCGAACCCGGGTCTCTCTGGACCGCAGGCCGACGCTCTAACCGCTGAGCCAAACCGGCCAGGGCTAAAGTTATTTTTAAAAAATCTCTTGTTATAAATTTTAAATATCTTATTATAGTGAACACATTTTTTTAAAAATGGGAATTACTAGATCCAATGATATGCCAAGCCGGCAGCTTTGTGGGGGAACTTTCTGGTTTGGCCACACTTTTCCTGATGTGAACACGCACGCTTCAAAACCATGGAGTAAAGAGCAGAAAAAGCAACAGAATATTACTCAGCAGGAAGAGGGAAAAGGAGGGCGTCTAGGAAGAGCGATCGAAAATGCAACAGCTGTGGTTAAGTTTCCATCGCTAATGGGTTGAGGCAGGTGGAACCAATTCAATCGTCCATTAATCACACCAGGAAGCACTGTGAAGGAGGACTTCCTCTAGCACAGGAAACATAGGAAAAAACAACTGATACCATGTGACCCAGGGAATAACCAAGGCAGGTGTCAAAGGACCCAAACAGACATGACCGGTTCTGACACGTGTGGTGTGGGAGACCGTTCCTGGAGGGGACGGACACTCTTCAAGCTGGGCTTTCAGAGATAGGAGTTGCAGGATTGGGAGGGATGGGGAGAAGGAGCCAGGGGCTAGATAGCTTCTGTGTTCTCTGTATTATAGAAAACAGGGTCATGACAGGTGGGAGAAAGACAGGAAGAGGGTGGTGACAATTTGAAGTAGGTGCTAAGAGGAACCCAAGAGGGAGCAGACCAGGCGTTTGCGTGGAGTGCCCACGCTCTCGGAATTCTTCAAATGCACTCAATAGTAACTTGAATGCTTTGTTGAATAATCAATTAAAAGGCTTTCCAGTGTTGCTCAACAGCCCCGTGTCAGAGTAGAGAGGAAAATGGTGAGCAAATTGTTGTATTATTTCAAAAACAAATGGCAGACCTACCATCGCCCTTTCCACACTCCCTCCATCCAAATTGGTCAGCCCGGCAACCTGCTCATTATTCCCCTGGTCAATGGTCCTCAGAGACAGGGCAGGCTGGATACTGCATCCCCCCCCCACTCCCCCCAAAGATATCCACATGGAGGGAGCAGAGGAAGGTTGGATCACAGAAGAGGAAGCAGACGGGACAAAGAAGCAGAGGATGGAGTGACAGGAAAAAGGGGTCACGAGCCAGGAATGCAGGCGACCTCCAGAAGCTTGGAAAAGACACCCATGTTCTCCTAAGCCAACACAAGGAATTCGGCTCCCTTGACACCCCGAATTTCGCCTCGTGAAACTGAGCCTGGACTTTTGGCTTCTAGAACTGTAGAAGAACAAATCTGTGCTATTTTAAGCTACTAAATTGTGGCAATTTGCCGAAGCAGCTGTCAGAAATGAATACAGTCAGTCTTTCAAAATCGTTAGGGGCAGATTTTAATTCAGAGAGACACGGGTTCAAGAACCGACCTTCCACTTACCTGCTTCCTAAGTTTCAGTTTCTTTATAACATGGGAGATGTGGCAGGCCCCACTCATGTTTATTGGACGGTCAGAGGAGTCAGGGCTGTGAAATGCTTGCTGGTTAGGTTTCTATTGGTGCAAAACCACGTTATCACAAACTTAGCCGCTTAAACTGTACACTTGGACTATGGGTCGGTTGCTGTGGGTCGGGATTCTGGGCAGAGGTTAACTGGTCCCAGCTGTGCGTGGGGCTGCAGCCTCATGGAGACGCCGCTGGGCCAAACAGGCTCCCCAAGTCACGTGCTTGCTGGCAGCATTCAGGGCTCTGCAGGCTCTGCAGTGAGGGCCTCAGTTTCCCCTGGCTGCCTGTGGAGGCAGCCCCTCCCCCCATGCCCCATGCCCCATGCCCTCCAGAAGCCCACAACGTGGCAGCTTGCTTTTAAACACATCAGCAGGGAGACAGAGTCTCTCAGCAAGAATGACCTTGCGACGTTGCGTTGCAAATCTTGTAGCCGTAGCTGTATCTGTCACGCACCCCATCATCTTTGCTGTAGTCTATTGCTTAGAAGCAAGTCTCTCGTGGGTCCAGTAAAACAAGGAATTGAACATCAGAAGGTGGGGATCAAGGGGGTGACCCTAGAGTCTGTCTGCCATGCTTCGATACTTGGCATAATGAAAATGCCTACTGAATCTTTTTTTAAAAAAATATGTTTTTATTGATTTTTTTAGAGAGAGAGAGGAAGGGAGAGATAGAAACATCCATGTGAGAGAGAAACATGGATTGAATGCCTCCTACACGCCCCCTACTGGGGATCCAGCCCTAAACCCAGGCATGTGCCCTGACTGGGAATGGAACTGGACCTCTGAGTCCATGGGGCAGATGCTCCATCCACTGAGCCACACCAGCTGGGCTGAATGTTTTCTCAAAAATAGTTTTTATTGATTTTTTTTTTTTGACAGAAACATGAATGAGAGGAATATCAACATGGATTGGCTGCCTCCTGCACGCCCCCTGCTGGGGATCAAGCCCGTAACCCGGGCACGTGCCCCGATTGGGAACCGAACCCGCAACCTTTCGTTGCACGGGACGACGCCCAACCAACCACACTGGCAATGAATCTGAAGCATTGTTCTTTGGTAATTACGTGACTTCACATGCTGATGTGTTTCCCCAAGGAAGAAGAAATCGCTGTCCTCCTCCCCCCCTGCCGCTCAACGCCAAACTCCAAGCCTCCTCAACCACGTACCGCGACGGAGAGACGGTGCGCGTGGAGTGCCAACCCAACTTTGAGACCCAGGGACCAGAAGACATACGCTGTGACAACGGGAAGTGGACAGAACCCCCCAGATGCATCGGTGAGCGTGGTCACCGCGCACGAGCCTTGCCTGCAGGGAGCTGGCCAAGCTCAGCCGTGCTAAAAGCTCTCCTCTCTTGAAATTGTGCCTTTTCAGAAGCGAAGAAGGCAGCCTGCGAGGAGCCCCCCGTGGTGGAGAACGGGGCGGTGCGCGTCCCCTCTGAGGCTTATCACAGTGGGGACCGGGTGGCCTATGTCTGTAGCCGTGGCTTCCATCTCCGTGGGCCAAAGGAAGTCATCTGCCAGCGTGGAAGATGGACGCACCCCCCTGAGTGTGTGGGTACGCGCGAAGCGACACCCGCGGCTAAGCCTGCGCAGTCACGTTTTCCGTTCTCTGTTTCATCCGCGTCCTTCCAGCGAGAGACCGTTGCTCGGAAGAGTCAGACCCTCGCTGGGTTTTGGTTTTCTTGGGGTTGTTTTTTGTGACTATAGGGAGCCGTGTGGAGAATTGAAGCCAGCGTGGGTACCTGGGCGCTTACAGCCCTTCTGAAGGCACTTGTTTGACGCCGTGACTCATGGGCTTTATTTATTTATTTATTTATTTATTTATTTATTTATTTATTTATTTATTTGTGTTTTGTGTTAATCCTCACCCGAGGATATTTTTGCATTGATTTTTAGAGAGAGTGAAAGGGAGGGAGGGAGGGAGAGAGAGAGACACATCGATTGATTGCCTCTTGTTGGACCTTTACCGGAACAGGGGATCGAACTTGCAACCCAAGTATGTACCCTTGACTGGAAATCAAACCTGCAACCCTTTGGTCCACAGACTGATGCTCTAACCACTGAGCCAAACCAGCCAGGGCTATTAGTTAGTTAGTGAGTTAGTGAGTTAGTTAGTTTTTCTAAGTGAGTGTGTTATAAGGAACAGGTTTTAAATGCTAACTAGAAGCAGCCCAGGTGGTTGATGTTGGTGATGTTCTGCCTCATTCGAGAAGAAAACAAGGACCTGTTGGAACCAGTGGCTGGCCATTATCTGGGTTACTTCCTCTCCCTTTGTGTCCCACAAAGTCAGGATAGAGCCCTGTGCTCCTGACTCCCGGTCCGTCCTGCCGACCCTATTCTCACATGGGCCCTCGGAGGCCTCCACTCCACCCTCCTGAGACGTGCCCTGGTCTTCCGTTTCACCGAAGGGACAGCCAGGCTCTGCCGCCACTCCTGGGGATAATGACCAGGGACTCATTTAGATCTGACCCTGACTCTCAGGGTAGAGAGCATTGCTTACTTTTCCATGCATGTAAGCACATCGACATCACAATTCACTCACAGGCAAGAAACGTGGAAACCCTTCCTTCTCGATCTAGGGCAAGACACTTGCTGTTTGGTCTTGCTTGGTCAACTTTGAAGATATTTGAGCTCCATAGCATCTCATTTCTGGTGGATTTAGAAATCAGTGGTCTACGTTATATGATACAAATATTGAGACACTGTTGTCTGGGGAAGTCTATTATATCATTATGCGCTTATAAGTTCATACTGATGTTATAAATAATCTTTTTTTCTTAGAAAACATTGAGACTTGTAAGCCTCCACCTAACATAACGAATGGGGTTGTTGTTGATGAGTTATCGGGGAGATACATCTCGGGAGCCTCGGTGGAATACAGGTGCAACGAATATTACATAATGAGGGGAACACAGATGTCTTACTGTCACCTCGGACGCTGGACACCCCCACCTGTTTGCTTAGGTAAGGCAGAAAACGTGCCGAATTCTCTTAAAAAAGCTTTTCCGATACAATTGATGTATAACATTGCATAAGACCAAGGTGTTCAGTGCGATGGTTTGATAAACTCGTATAGTATTGTGAAATGATTACCACAGTTGGGTTACTTAACATGGCCTTCCCCTCACGTAATTACCACGTTTTGTTGCTATTTTTAATGAGCATTTAATATCTGCTCGCCTGGTACCTTTCGAGTATACAAAACAATACCGTTAGCTATCGTCCCCATGCTGTACATTAGACCCCTGCAACCTGTTTCTCTTATAACAGAACGTATGGATTTTTTTTTTTGCCCTGTGTTTGTCTTTTTAAGCAATTTTCACACAAGGCTTTATAGTGTGGAAATAATGATTTGGTATAAATCCTTTTCTTTTTTTCCCTTATTTCTGTAAGTAGAAAATCCCCAATAGTTTAGGGCCTAGGACGACATTCGTTCGTACCCTGCTACTTTAAAAAATGGTGGTAAAATAGGAACAACAACATTTTATCATTTTAACCATTTGTAAGGGTGCATTTCAGTGGCATTAAGTATATGCATATTTTCTGGGGCTCATTACTTTTTTGTTGTTGTTAATCCTCTCCCGAGGATATTTTTCCATTGATTGTTAGAGAGAGGGGAAGGGAGGGAGGGAGGGAGAGAGAGAGACGTCGATGTGAGAGAGACACATCGATTGGTTGCCTCCCAAGCACACCCTGGCCAGGGCCGGGATCCAACTTGTAACCCTGGATGTGCCCTTGGCTGGGGATGAACCCGTGACCCTTTCATGTGTGGGCCGACGCTCTAACCACTCAGCAACACCCACCAGGCCTGTGACTCATCACTTTTTGTGTTGCTTTCTCCTAACTAAAATTTCCCATCATTATAGTCCTCAGTGTCTCTGCTTGTGTTCTCAGAATGTCACTTGGAGAGAAGACCAATCAATCGAATTCTTTCCTTAGGACGTGTATTGGCGATAGTATCTGCTGCCGCTTCTTCACCTGAATGGTTGGTCACCCTTTCTTCATCTTGTTGAGCAAATGAAAACAAGCTTGGAGTTACTCTCAATAGATTTTGCATTAAGACATGGTATAGCCCGGCCGGTGTGGCTCAGTGGTTGAGCGTCGACCCATGCACCAAGAGGTCGCCAGTTGGATCCCCGGTCAGGGCACATGCCCAGGTTGTGGGCCCGATCCCCAGTGGGGGAATGCAGGAGATGGCCAGTCAATGTTCTCTCTCATTGATGTTTCTCTCTCTCTCTCTCTCCTTTCCTCTCTCTAAAATTCAATAAAGACAAAAAAAAAAAAAAAAAAAGACATGATATAACTAATGGTCATGTTTCAAGTAGAGAACCGAGGCAGCTATCTAAGTAATTACCTGAGTTGAGCTAACTTTGAGAAAAGAATATTCTCCTCTCATTTCAAGCCTATAGGTTTGCCTCATTTTATACCTTTGCTCGTCAGAGTTCCATTTAAAAGTAATGTGACTGGTAACTAAAGTTGTAATGAACTTGTTGCATTATGACTTTTACAAATAGGTAATGGCATGATAAATTTCCTATAAATTAAAATCAAATAGTCATTTAATTAAAAACATTAGCCTTTTAAACTACAAAAGCAAGGGGTTATAATATTGTATTAACGATGGATGGTGTCAGATGGGTACTAGAGTTATGGGGGGTCACTTCATAAGTTCTATAAATGTCTAATCACTCTGTTGTACACCTGAAACTAATAAAATATCATATGTCACCTGTAATGGAAAAATGTAATATTATGAAAAACAAATTAAGTGGTTTTAATATGATAAAATGATGATAATGAGAAATGTATGCATTCATTTGATAGTCATAAAAAGTAACGAGGAGCTTTAATAATGATAAATGTTAGATATAAAATGTTGCGGTTGGTGCCTGTCGTCATTTTTATCTTAAGAACATATCACTTTCCTATTTGCCGAAAGAGCCAAGAGCTTAAAGGAGCATTTCGTTTTCCAGAGCCGTGTACTGTTAGCCAGGATGACATGGACAGAAACAACATACAGATGAAATGGAAGTACGAAGGAGAGATCTTACATGGAGATTTAATAGACTTCACATGTAAACAGGGATTTGGCCTATCCCCATCAACTCCACTGTCTAAATTGTCCGTGCGGTGTGACAGAGGGCATGTGCAATACCCTTTATGTGTGAGAAAAGGTAAAACTGCAGTGCTTTCTACAGTTTCGCAGGCGATCATGTCAACACTTGGGTTCAAAGTGGAAGACCCAAGGCATCACCTTCTAATCCATAAAATTGGGAATGGTCTGATCAGTTTCCAGTCAACGCATACAGTTTCATGGGATGACTATGCTGACATCATTTAATTTCAATAAGTGAATTTTGCAAAGGGAGAGGTCAAGAGGTTTGATCAGTGCCACCGGGCGTTGGGAGGACGGATCACCCCCATTCGAGCAATCCAGGGCTGGAGCACATTGCTCTCCTTAGGGTCTGCTGGGGAGCGTTCTCTCAGAAAGGGCTTGATGTAGAGACAGGGTTTGTGTACTCCTTGGACCTAAAACAGTGACTTTTAAGAAGAAAATAAGGAAGAGAATACATGAAGTGTGGTTTCAAGAGGAATCTCATACACTTTTCACTTTCAGCTAGGTAGAAAGGGAAAAATATAAAAATCACGCTTGCAATACTTGGCTAATTTTAAATGTGTACGTACATATTATAATATGAGATTCTAACTGCAACAGGAGATTTTGTAGTTTGAAGCTATTGCAGAAATGCTCTCATGTGACAATTTAAAAACATATATTGTCTGCTTCTTATAAATGCTTTTCCATGAAATATTACATTGTATTTCTGTAGCAATTATGAGAGCGCTGGGTCCTGATTATAGTAATTCGTTGTATGTGTGTTTGCAGAATCTAAAGGCCTCTGTCCCTCTCCTCTACTTATTAAAAATGGAGTCTTTATTAGTTCAAAAACGGGCATCTATGAAAACGGCTCCTCAGTAGAATATAGGTGTTTCCAGTACCATTTTCTACAAGGGTCTAAATATTCCTACTGTTTAGAGGGAGTGTGGACCACACCACCATCGTGCTTAGGTATGTGCTACTATTTATCTCTATTTAATAAAATGAAACCATCTTTTCTTTACTTTCTGTTACAATGCTAATTACAAGGCTTAACGTGCTACATTTGTGTTATTTTGTTAGAGAGCCTATTTCAATCACTGGTTTCTATTCTTTCCTCTGGATCATAAATAATTACAGTCCAGCTCGCTGTAACAAATACTCGTTACATACACACCATCCGCCAGGTACTGATGGACGGTGTGGGTAAGACCAATGTGCCATGGTGATAAGGGTAAATATACACATTAGCGTTTAGCATCCAGTGTGATTGGTACTATAAATAGAACACATGAGCACAGTGTAGAAATAAAGAAGGCATGTCCGTTTCAACCTAGAAAAATAAAGGAAGTTAACGTCTCGTTAGCTAGGCATCCCCACGGAGGTACTGTTGTCCACCAAGGACCACAGGTGAAAATGGTAGGATGCTGTCCGGGAGCTCTGAACATTTTTTTCTGATTTAAATATTAATCCTAACTAACTTACTTACCACTCTGCTGCCTGGAAATTTTAATGTCATCACAAGTAGTTGGCAACACAATGCTTCCTGCTCATCCCAAGATGTAGCAAGATGTATCTGGTTTTTTCTGTTTCAGAGCCCTGCATATTATCTTTGGATGAAATGCAAAAGAATAATTTACTCCTGAGATGGAATTTCGACAATAGACCATTCATTTTTCATGGAGACTATGTTCACTTTCTCTGTGCAAGAGGTACTTACATGACTGACTCGTCTGTCTTTGGAACTGAACTCAGAGTGCCATGTGACAGAGGACAGTTGAAATACCCAAGATGTGTTCCAAGGTAACAAGAGGCTTGTGCCTACAGCTTTTTTTTTTTTTTTTTTTTGGTCATATTATTAGTCAAGAGATTCATGGTGTTGTAAATTTCAGAAATCTTAGGTTCTATAACACTTGTACTTTGTGGTCATTATAAAGAAGAACAATACTTTTCTTTATTTTTTTAAAAACCAAGCCAGCTCCTAGAAGTATTAATTAATTCAACAAGCTTTCTGAATTGTCTGAATTCAAAGCATTGTGTGCTATGGGACACTTTGGCAATTTGGTAAATAAATCAATTTATATGTACAATATTTATTTATTTATTTATTTATTTATTTATTTATTTATTTATTATTTTAATCCTCACCTGAGGATATTTTTCCATTGATTTTCAGATAGAGTTGGAGGGAAGGAGGGAGAGAGGGAGAGAGAGAGAGAGAGAGAGAGAGAGAGAGAGAGAGAGAGAGAGAGAGAGAGACATCGATGTGAGAGGGACACATCAACTGGTTGCCTCCCGCACAACCGGACCAGGGCTGGGGATCGAACTGCAACCGAGGTACATGCCTTTGACCGGAATCGAACCCGAGACTCTTTGGTCCAAGGGCCGACGCTCTAACTGCTGAGCCAAACCGGCCAGGGCAGGCATGCAATATTTAAATGTGGAAAAATTAACCTATGTGTTCCAAGATAGAAAATCACATTTTCTCCCATTTCCCAGTATAGGTTCATGAATGATCAATAAACATTGGAAACACAGTTGTACCAATCTTTCTGCTGATAGAATAGCATGCTAATAACTATAATGAAAAGTATGGTATTTATTACCAGGAACACATCTCAGTGTACAAATTTGGAATTACTGTAGTGTTTCCTCATATGATAGTTTTAAAAATATATTTTCTACTTCTTGATAAATGGAAAATAACCACCCCCCAGCAAATCATTAAAATAATACAATAAAATGGTGGTGTATAACTTTTTAAATTTTTTAACTGTGTTAAAAATCAGAATAGAAAAATGTTCTGAGCTATTTAAATGTTTTAGTGTATCTTGGGTTTCTAATTCCTAAGAGAAAAATAAGTAAGTAACTTAGAAAAATGGGGGGGGGGGCAGAGTTACTATAGTAAATCACACTGAGTCTATAAAAGGAATTGGTGGCATCATTTTTCAAGTGTGGTTTTATGCTTTAGAAGTATCTAGTAAAAAAAGGCTAATTATATGAAATGTCAAAGGGCTAAGACTGTAATAAATATTTAACCAGAAATGATGTTTATTAAAAAATCTCTCCTCTCTCTCTCTCCCAGATCGCTATCTTATCAAGAACCCGTAACGACATGAAATGAGTGGCAGAAAGAGAAACCGTATTTCAACACATCGGAAAATCCTTTGAGAAACATAATTTTGAGAAGAAAACTATTGGATTAGAAACCTCTAAGTTTTAACTTGCCTGAGGATTTGAATCTAAATTGTTTATGATGAACATTTTCTTTGCTTGTAAATAAAATCCGGAACAGGTCCTTTTGTTTCTAGTTTGGGTGATTTGACCGAATCTTGATTGCTTGTCTTCTGTCTGTTGTACTATTGATCCACGCACCAAAATATTTCTGTCTTCTATTGTCCATTTACTTCCACTATTTTTAATTCAATCTTTAAATCAATATTCAGGAAAATAAACTCAGTTGTGATAAGAAACTGTTCATTGTATTAGAATGTCTACTTTATTAAACACAGAAGAGAATTTGGGAAGTCACAGTTTGACATGAGATGCTACAGTGGTTTTAAAAAACATACCAGTTTCGCCCAGCCGGTGTGGCTCAGTGGTTGAGTGCCGACCCATGCACCAAGAGATCACCAGTTTGATTCCGTCAGGGCACATGCCCAGGTTGTGGGCCCAATCCGCAATGGGGGGCATGCAGGAGGCAGCCAATTAATGTTCCCTCTCATTGATGTTTCTATCTCTCTCTCCCTCCCCCTTCCTTTCTCTCTAAAATCAATAAAGGAAAAAATAAATAAATAAAAATAAAAGCAGGAGAGATGAAAACCTACATAATCTACTCAAAATGGATAAATAATAACCAACAAACTGTGTAAAATGCTAAAATCATGAGACTAATGTAAAAGAATGCAGGGAAGATTCTGAAGAATACTAACGAGTACGTGGGACCAATTAGAAGCAACTGGAAAATGGCGTGCATATCCACCAATATTCATTATCGATGTTAAATTAAACTCAACTAGGCCAATGGAAAAGAAGGTAAAGGAGAACTGGATAAAAGTGTTTCCAAAGAAACTTCCAATTTACATATAAAAACACTGATACGTTGAAAGCAAAATGCTGACGCATACAAACCTTATATGAACTCATCACGGGAAAGGGATATGTGTTGTTTTTTTTCCTTTTTTTTATCCTCACCCAAGGACATTTCTTGCATTTATCTTCAGACAGAGTGGGAGGGAGAGAGGGAGGAAGACAGAGAGAGAAACATCAACGTGAGAGAGACACATCGACTGGCTGCCACCCGCAAGACCCCAACCGGGGCCGGGGACAAACTGCAACCGAGGTACGTGCCCTTAGCGGGAACCGAACCCGGGACTCTCTGGTCCACAGGCCAATGCTCTAACCGCTGAGCCACACCGGCCAGGGCGAAAAGGGATATGTTAATACCAGATACAATACAATTGAAAAGAAAAACACCAGAGGATAATGAAGAGTGTTTCATAACAATAAAATATTCCATCCAGATGATATCGAGTTCACTCAGGCAAAAGGCAAAAGGCATGAACATTGTAAGAAATAAGTAAAATATAATTTTACCATTTAGAGAAACGTTAAGAATCCCGCAAAAAGGAGCCGCCAGAACTAATACACAGGTGTAGCTTCATTATATTTGGAACAGTACTTGGAAAACAAAAATTTAAAAAGAACACTGTCCTTCATAAGTATTTTAAAAGCTGAAAATAGTAAGGAGTACACTTGACAAAATATTTCTAAGAGCTCTACACTGAAAACTGCGAAACATTATTGAGAACAATTTTAAAGACAAATGAAAAAGAGTCCGTGATGTTTATGGATTGAAAGCCTTATGATCATTGAGATGTCCATTCTCCCTAACTAACTTATGCCTGGAATATTATCCGAGTCAAATTCTCTTATTTGACCAAAAATAATTGTCAGTGTGAATCAAAAATTCACGTGGAAATGGCCAGAACAATCATGAAAGAGAACAAATGGGAGATTTTAATCCTCATTTGATTTACAGATGTTTCTCCTTTCCCCCTCATTGACACCCTCCTCCCAATCCCACTCCCTCGCCCCGCCCCCAGCATTGTTGTCTGTCCTGTATGGAAGTGTCTTAATGATAAACACATTGACCTATGGGAAGAAGGAAGTCCAGAAATACACACACACACACACACACACACACACACACACACACACACACACACACCTCGATCACCCAGGTGGTTGATTGGGGAAGGACAGTTTTCCCCAGGAAACGGGGCGGTAACAATTGGATTTTCATATAGAAAACACAATAAAACCCTGGCCTGTTTGTCATACAAAATAAATGAAGGAAATTTGGATTATAGCTCTAAAAAAAGAATAGTCTTATTCTTTCCATCATTGATGGTAGAACAATATTTATTCAATAAAATACAGATTGGATTTCAGTAATCGTTTAAATTTCCAATTCATCAAAAAATTATTCCAAATAAGAAAAAAGCGCCCTAGGTGGGGAGGAGACATGTGCAATCCATATTGGATAAAAGACTCATACATGTTACATACAAAGTAAATTCATAAACCAAGAGAAAAAATAAACATGCAAACTTAAAAATGACAAAAATCACCTCAAAAACCTATGTATGATATGTTTGATATCACTACTCATAATCCTCAAAGAGAAACATTAACTATCACCACACACTCAGACAATGGCTGGTTCACAGTCTGACATTGCCAAGTTCCCGGAGTTATCAGGATCACCTGGACTTCCATATTTCACTGCGGGAAGGGTAAATGGTACAGTCACTATTGGGAACGCTTTGGTGACTGATTTCACACACAGGTCGATTTTGAAAAGAAGTAAGTGTGCATTTCCTTCAAGAGTTATAAACTAGGTCTTTCAGAGCAGATGTTTTGTAATAGTTAATAGTTGGCGTCAGGAGAATGATGGATGTTTTTTGCTTTGTCTAGCCAATGGGCACAACTTGGCAATAACATGGATGACCTACTACAGCTCCATACAACAGCCTGGATGGAAATCACAGACGTTTTCTTGAAAGAAAAGGCCAGTTGCAAAGATGTTAATCGAGTGTAATTCCACTCCTACGAAGCTGAAAAATAATGAATGATGGATAGAGGCAGGTGCTCAAGTGATTTCGGGCCATAGACGTTTCATGAACGGGACACACAGCGTTTTGGTTTGTCACATTTTAATGAGATGCTTTTAGGAAGTGATTCATGGGTCTCGCAGATTATAATGACATCTTTCACATAATACTGAACACACACTTTGATTGATGAATAAAAATGAGTTAAACTGGAAAAAATTAAATTGTGAAGAATTGGATTAATAATAAAATATTCTGAATGAACGTGCAGATCTCAATTTTAAGACTGCACTCTAAGTACCATTATATACAAGTGGGATACGTCAGCTTCCCTTCCCTGCATCGTATCCGAAAGAGAGCGCGTGGTGACGCTTTCCGGTATCCAGATCGACAGTCAAATTCAACACCGTCGCTGGTTTTAGAGTGATTCTTTTTCTTGGGTGACCATTTAAACTGTAAGTTGTGTTTTTTCATAATTTCCTCTGATATTACACATGCATCTGAAGGGAAAAAAAAGAACATAAAATGTGAAGTACTACACACATATTTTCCACATGATTTTAGAATTTCATGTAGAATCTTCTACACAGATCCAGGAATTTGTTCTCAAAACCTTTCCAAATCAACTCATTGAAAGGCCATCATGGCCCGGCCTGTGTGGCTCAGTGGTTGAGCATCGACCCATGCACCAAGAAGTTGCTGGTTCGATTCCCAGCCAGGGCACATGCCCAGGTTGTGGGCCCGATCCCCAGTGGGGGGCAGGCAGGAGGCGGCCAATCGATGTTCTCTCTCATCGATGTTTCTATCTCTCTCTCTCCCTCTCCCTTCCTCTCTCTCTCTCTCTTTAATATCAATAAAGAAAAAAAAAAAGAAAAGAAAAGCCATCATGTAGATGTAAATCAATCAAAAACGATTAACGATGTAAAAATGACATATGTGGAATGTGTGACAATTTTAAATGTTATAATCAAAGTTCACAGTGTGACTAATATGAGGAGCTTACACTAAAGAATCTGTTGTTGCTGTTCTTGCTTGATTAACTTTATTTCCTCACATATTAATATTTGGTAGTCAAGAATTCAGTAGAATTGTTTATTAATTAATCAAAATTTGATCATGAACAGCACACGATAGGCATTACACTGATTTCCTCAGCACCCAGGAGGATGTTCAAGTACTTACCTGAGCACTTTGGTGGTTCTGACCACTGTCCGTCCTGA
Organism: Tadarida brasiliensis; assembly: GCA_030848825.1. Taxonomy (NCBI): domain Eukaryota; kingdom Metazoa; phylum Chordata; class Mammalia; order Chiroptera; family Molossidae; genus Tadarida; species Tadarida brasiliensis. The sequence goes on along the minus strand of CM061278.1, from coordinate 24,514,316 downwards.
CATGTTATTCTCCTGTTTCCCTGAAGTTCGTAGTAGGACTGGCACTGGTACTCCACTGAAGACCCTGGGGCGTAGACTTCCAGTGGGATTGTGGTAATGGCTGCGTGGCCGACAGAAGGAGGGGGCCCACATTTTCTCTCTGAATCTACAAATATTTGATTTGTGAAGAGACAAAACCATCAGCCCAAACACGGAGGAATGAAAAATGCCACTGCAGTAGGTGCTAGGAAGACTTGTGTCATCGGAGGAAAGAAAGGAGTCACTGGAGAAATTCGGATCACATAGAGTGAGAATTCCAATGTTTTACGGCCCTTCTGCTGAGGACACAGTGGAGCTCACACAAATCACAACGAAACACACCTGCTTTGCCATACTGTGGTGTAAAAATATGTTTTTTCAATGACAAATGCTGGACAGACACACGGTGCATGGTCACAGAAGGTTCTTTGTGCTCTCCTACAACCTACTGCCGTGTCCCTTGGGACTCGAGGTATTTAATTTAATTTTCAACACAAAGACAAAACTCGTTACAGAAATTTAAGCAACAAATTGGTAGAAGGTAAAAAGGGTATATTAACTTCTTTTTCAGAAAGATGGACTAGAAGCATAGCTTCCTACCCTTTCTCCTAAATACAACTTCTGGACAAATTATATAAACACAATTATAGATTATGCACTATTTATAATTGCTAAGATCTGGAAACAGCCCAAGTGTCCATCAATAGATGAGTGGATAAAAAAGCTGTGGCACATATACACAATGGAGTACTATGCAGCTGTAAGAAAGAAAGATCTCTTATCCTTTGAGACAACATGGAGGGACCTGGAGAATATTATCCTGAGGGAAATAAGCTAATCAGAGAAAGACAAATACCACATGATCTCACTTATTTGTGGAATATAATGAACAAAAAAAGCTGATGAACAAAATAGACCCAGAGACATAGAAAGGAGTACGGTTCAGATGGACAAACTTCAGAGGTGGGGGGCGGGGAGGGGGAGGGATGAGATAAACCAAAGAACTTATAGGCATGTATGCGTAACCGTGGACACAGACAACAATGCTTGGCTGGGGGGCGGGGGTGGGGCGGGATAGGGAGGAGGGTGTCTGGGGGGATAATGGAGAAACACCTATAACAAAAATAAATTAATCAATAATTAAAAAAAAAAGAAAGACTGTGAACGACTTAGAGGAGAAAGCAAACCAGCTGGGGACACAGGAACTAAACGGACAACACTGCTGAGAGTTGCTTGGGCGTCTTTTCCCCTCGGAGGACAGGAGAATCTCCCAAATAGAAAGAGCCCTGAGATTCACAGTAAAAAGCCCCAGGCAGAGTCTGCTCTTTCTCTAGCCAAAGGAGAGGAGCAGCCTAAAACCACAGAAAGTCGTTTTCCCCCCAACAATACCTAAATGAGTCTAGAAAGCCTAGATAAAAACGCCTCAGACTTATATCGGCTTACGCAGGGTGCAGAATAAATACAACGTAATGCCGGAATCGTACATAGTGGTGGATGAATAAACTCTAACCAAACTTCCCACCCGAGTGGGAAGATTCCAAAGGCTACACTGGACGCTGTTCCCCGAAAGGCTGTGCTTCAGGGACCCGATCCTTGGGTTCCCAAGTCCATTATTCAGTTCCAGATACTATTTTGTTTTCATATAAAAGTATAAGAAACTCCACGTCGACTTTACTTTTCCTGTTTTTCATGTGGTTTCTTAATGAAGAGCTTTCCATCTTATAAATTACACCCTGGACACCTGAGTTTCAGAGATACAGAGCTCTGACGATGTGGATATTATCAATGCTTTTGTGCTAGTCTTTATTTTTTCAGTTAATCCTCACCTGAGGATGTTTTTCCATTGATTTTTAGATAGAGTGGAAGGGAAGGAGAGAGGGAGAGAGAAAAACACTGACGTGAGAGAGACCCTGACCAGGGCCAGTATCAACCTGCAACCCAGGTAGGTGCCCTTGACCAGGAATCGAACCCGACACCCTTCGGTCAGTGGGCTGACACTCTCACCACTGAGCAAAACTAGCCAGGGCTGTGCTACTCTTTAAATGGTGTACACTGAACTTCTACCAAAAAAAGGTAAATGCCAAGTAAATTTGTTCGCTGACCATATGATTTTGCAAATGCGATATTTTAAGGATCATTCTATGTAAAATTTTATTTTATTTGCATCAACTGATTTTGCATAATTTCATTATAAATATGAAGTTCGTGTTGCGTAACCATGTAAGTGTCTTGCAAAGGTTTTTCACTGTGTTCCTGATGAGTGTTTTCTAATTTTGCCCACATTTAATTTATGCGAGTAGGCACAATCATTTTCTAGTGATGACCCAGATATTGGCATGTCTACTTAGACCGATTTGGAACCCTGAAAGCACAAAGGCGCCACAGTACGAACAGTGACACTGCATATACTTCCTAGAGCTTGTTTATCAATGAAGAAGAATTGAGGGGTCCAGAGGACAGCGATCTACTTACAGATAGGACTGCACGCAGGAGGGGTCGACCAGCCACTGCCCACACACCTGATGCCACTCTGATTGTTGGGGAGGCTGTAGCCCTCATCACAGACGATTTGTACAGTGTCCCCTTCCTGATGTGTTTGTCCTGAAGCTGTGGAATGACCATTTTCCACCCAAGGGAAGAAGCACTGTCCTGAAAACCCAAAAGATGACTAATATAAGTCTTGCATTGGCAGAGGTAGGACATGTTGCAAACTTCCAAGCCATCTGGTGCAAAAATTAACTCATGCATGTTAACCTATTAATAGGCAATGTCATCAATCATTGCTTATGCATACAAACATTTTACATCTGTAAAGTTCCTGGAGATATCAGACTGTATTTTTTCTCATTTGATGGACTAAATAGCTGTCCAGACATTCCTTCTCTTTCTGCCTCTTTACTTCTGACTCCTGTTTCCTCCAGGTCTCGACCTTCCTGAGAGTAAGAGCCGTGACTCACTAAGGTGCAACTAACCAAACACAGAAGTAAAAAGAATAGTAAAAAACGCTTCTGGAACATCCAAAGGCACAGCTTATTTTGAACAGAAATTACATGTAAAAATGAACTCTCCTGAGAAAAATCTGTGTTCCTATGACTACCAAGTGAGGCTGTTTAAATGAATTGTTAGCAGTTAAAATGATCGACCCTTAGTATTTGAAATGAAAAAGTTTAGATATATCACAAAGTTTGTATCTCATTTTTTGCTGATTTTTTGTTGTTGTTGTTGTTAATCCTCACCCGAGGATACTTTTCCATTGGTTTTTAGATTGAGTGGAAGGGAGGGAGGGAAGGAGAGAGAGAGAAACATAGATGTTACAGAGACATATTGATTGGTTGCCTCCCACATGACCCCTGTCAGGGCCAGGGATCGAACTTGCAACCCAGGTATGTGTCCTTGACAGGGAATGGAACCCTCGACTTTTGGGTCCAAGGGCCTGTGCTCTAACCGCTGAACCACACCGGCCAGGGCTACTTTTGATGATTTAATTCCTGAAGAATGACATATCTTACCCTTTCTGGGTCCTCCAGCCCCTGATGTTGTAACCGTCTAGACTCTGATCCCTCCCGCACACTCCCCTCTCCCCTGCCAGTCTCCCCGAATACACGGAATCGTCCGTCCAGGTCATGATGGGGAGTTTACGCACGGAGACACTTTGGTGTTGGTGACCACCCTTCCTCTGTGCAGCTTATTCGGGTCCAGAGCGCTTGTGAAGGAGACGCAAAGCTGTGATCACAGGAGTAGTAGAAATAGCTTCCCATAGCAACTGGGAAGGTTTGTTTATATCTATTTTCCTCATATATGTTTCCATGTTTTATTTCTGGAAAATCGCAAGTTCTTCCTGAAGGGAAAAAAAAAAAAATAGCAACCCACATGAATGAATAATTCTTCTGTGTTTGAATAATCCTGTGGATGCCTTTATTATTCTGTTTGTCTGACTTTCCCCACTTGTATTGGTGACTGGAGAATGGGGATCATCTCTAGTTAAGGGTTTAAAGGGGTTTGAGGAGCAGTGATGTTTAAGGTTTAAGTTCTTCCGAAGTATTTTCAAGATGAAAATCACACGGAGAAATACAAATGCTGAGGCAGAGAATGAAGGCGCTTGAACCCAGCAACCCTCCAGATCTGACAGGTTGGACAACATATGAATTTTGGAAAAAGACAACTCAACCAATGTCAGTGAAATACACAAAATGTTCCTCCCCTAAGTGGGTTCCTTTCTCCTTGACAAACACTGTGCATCACAAAATACAGGGTGTGGAGCACACAGGTTACTTTTTCACATTTTAGTCCTTACCCCAGGATATTTTTTCCATTGATTTTTAGAGAGAGTGGAAAGGAGGGAGGGAGAGAGAGAGAGAGAGAGAAGCAGTGATGTCAGAGATACATCAATTGGTTGCCCCCTGAACACACCCAGACCAGTACCAGGGCCAGGGATCCAACCTGCAACCCAGGTGTGTGGTCACGGGAATCAAACCTGAGACCCTTGGGTCCTCGCGCTGACACTCTAACCACTGAGCCACACCGGCCAGGGCTCAAAGGTTACTTTTAGAAGAATTCGTTAAGGAAGACTAGTGTGGGACTAGTGTTGTGGGGCTGTTGTTGTGGCGGGCAGCGAAGGACACTGCCCCAGTTGAAACCGAGGCAGCAGAGAAGCCCGGCACGCAGAACGCCAGTTAAATGAATTCCTCTGGTAAACTGAGGAAGCCCCACAGCGACTCACAATCTCCTCGTAAGTGGTGGAACGAAGCTTTCAAGGCACATTCGAGGTTTCACTTACAGTCGCTCAGGGTTGAGAGTATTTGATTTTAAGGGAAAATAAAGGGCTTTTAAACGATATGATAAAGACTTCAGAAGGAAAGAGAAAAACATAAATGCGTAAATAAATTCTTAAGGGTTATATTCATGCAATAAATGCTATGAGAACTAATATTCAAAATAAATTGCTTTTAATGAAATATAAGTTAAAGAACCAGCCAATTATATTTGTTATCAGATACAATTTTTCAATACATAGGATTGGATTCAGAGATAATGTAGACAATATATTGCTATCAAGGTGAATACACATCAATGAACAATAGAGATAATATTATGGAATAAATTTATTTACTCAACATTTACCAGTGAATTCAGTAAGCTTGTAAAAATGTATTGTCATCTCATTGGAAATCAAGTATATATCTTACTTTTTGGTAAAATAAATATTTCTTTCTACCTGCTGCTAATTTTGTTGAAATATTAAATTGATTGTAATGTTAATTATTTGTACAGGTTTATTAAGTTATAATTGAAATATAGTAAACTATATATATGTGAAATGACTGATTTAATGAATTTTCACAGATGAAACTCTAGAACAATCACCACAGGTAAGATTATGAAAATATCCATTGTCCCAAAAGGCTTCCCAAATCTGTATGAACACATTCAAATATTTGCATAATTAGTACTGAGAGACCTTTTGCTGTAAAACTCAGGAAATAAAATCAAACATTATTTTATTTTCCCTGTAGCTGAATATAAGGTAATCTTCCTGGAACAGTTATTCTCTATTATGATCTCACAACACAGACTATTCTTACTAGTGGATTCACCAAAAAATGCAGACACATAAAGTAGATACCACATGAACTTACAGGTAAGAGGGAAGTTGAGTATTCATCTCAGTGTCAGCTTACCTTGCCCGTGAGCCCAGGACACCCACACGGACAGAAGGACGTTGAGCAGTAACAGCATGTCCGCTCTCCCGGTGGTGTCTCCGCCCAGAGGTTCCAGCGGTGCTGCTGGGGTTCAAACCTGCTCACGAGCACTTATCCAGTGTGACTCTGCATATAAGTGCTCCACCAGGAGGCTAGTTTACTCAGCTTACTTAGTAAATATCAAAGTTCAAAGAGTTTTGCAAAAACGCTCAATTTTCAGTAATAATCAACTACCAATGTGACGCCAAGAGTGTGTCACACGAGCCCTAGTGCACTGCTGAGACTAGATACGTAAGAGCCACCATGTATCAGATGAAATGCAGGAGCACAGACTGAGGCAGCAGAGCGCAGAGGAGGCGGGCGGATGCTCACAAGTGGGTGCGACCACGTGGAAGCAATTAGCAAACGGCATCCATAAATCCATCGCTTTTCATTACTGGTGTTGAATTAAAGATAAAAGCCAACGAAAAGATGAAGCAGAATTGAATTTGAAAAAAAAAAACACAATTGTAAGCTGCCTCCAAAAAGACCAGTCTAAATGTAAGCATGTGACTAGCAGAAAGGAAAACTTTGAAACATGTGAACCTTGCAGGAACAGAGCCTGCAAAGGGGAGTGGTTATGGGAATATCACGATCAATACAATTCAAGGGAGAAACACCCAAGGATAATGAAGAGTGTTTCATAACATAAAATAGTCCATCCAGGTGATATCGAGTTCATTCAGGCAGGGGAACGAGGCATGAATACCATGAGGAAAGAAGAAAACAGGAATTTGTAGTTCAGAAATCTTTTAAGAGTTCCACAAAAAAAGAGCTACCAGAACTAATACACATAACAATTTACTTTACATTTGAAACAAACATTAGAAAGCAAAATGTCCAAAGAACACTGTCCTTTATAAACATTAAAAAACAAAATATTAAAAAATATACTTGACAAAATATTGATAAGATTGGTACATTGATATTGCAAAACATTTGTGAAAAAATATAGACAAATAAATGAAAGAGTCCATGACGTCTGTGGACTGGAAGACTTTATATCATTAAGATATCCATTTTCTGCAATTAATTTATGCTTTTATTGGGCCCAAGTCACGTTTTCTTATTTACACAAACAAACAAACGTCACTGACAACATGATTCAAAAATTCATCTTGGGGAAAAACAGCAACGACATGGAAGATTTTTAATTTCAAATATCTGGGTCGATGATAAAGAGTCTCTGAGCATCACGGTGTGGAGTGTCAGAGAGAAAAACACCTTGACTGTGGGAAGAAGGGAGTCCAGATCACATGTCTCATGCACCAGTGTCCTCGAGGGGGGAAGAGAGATTTCCCCAGGAAATGGGAGGTAACAGCTGGGTTTGGTGCAGTGAACAAAATGAACCCTGGCTCAGGTGAAGTGCTCAGTCTTGGCCAAGGCCCAGGGGCCAAGGCAGCTTCTCAGACAGAGGCTGGCAGGGCTCAGCTGCAGAATCCGTAAGGTCAGCACTGACTCACCGACGGGGCCTGTGCCTCACGCCAAACACCATCCTCACCCTCCACGGACACGCCAGTGCACGCGGATATAAAGGTCAGGGGCACAGTTGGCAGAGTCTCATGCTTGGCAGCCCAACCTTGTGACAAAGCCCCCTTCCTCTGCCCCTCACTCAAACCAGCCACGTGGGGGCCCATGGATACATAGACTAAGGAGCACACTCCAATGAGGACCATGCTGCCTCCAAAGTCTAAAGACGCCCACTAGGTGTCACACTTTGTGTTGTTGCTGGAAGTGTGTTGTGTGTTCCAGATCAAAGGGCTATCTCAATGTGCCCCTTACTCTCAACCCATCGAGAGTTCACGGAGTAGAAGTCCTCTGCATATTGGCTGGGCTTATCCCTGTCATCCGACATGCAAATGTCTTACCAGTAAGTCTAGACTCATTGCTAATTCTTTTTTTTTAATTCTCACTCAAGTACATATATTTTTCTATTTATCTTCAGATCGAATGAACGAGAGGGAGAGAGACATACACACACACACAACGATGTGAGAGAGACACATCGACTGGTTGCCTCCCGCATGACCCTGACCAGGGTTGTGGATAGAACTGCAACGGAGGTACGTGCCCTTGACCGGAATCAAACCCACGACTCTTTGGTCCGCAGGCTGATAATCTAACAGCTGAGCCATACTGGCCAGGGCTCATTGCTACTTCTTGCTCCTTAGGTTCAATGAGCATAATGTCACCAATGTAATGGACCAGTGTGAATGCCTGTGGATGGGGAAGGTGGTCAAGGTCCCTGCAGTTTTGCATGATGACTTAGGTCAACTAAGTTGATGTCCTCTGGAGGTAGGACAGCACAGGTGTCCTGACAGCCAAACCAACCAGAAGAGAATGGCTTTGGCTGGTCTTTCCGAACAGGTATGGAAGAAACAGCATTTGCCAGGCCAAGAGCTGCCTGCCAGCATGTTCTTAGATGTTACAGGAAATGTATTAATTTCCTCAAACAACAAAACATCAGGTGAACAGCTACAGTTGATGTCCCCATCTGAAGAAGCTGACAGTAATCCAGTCATTCTCAAAGATGGGTTTCCTGTTCAGCCCCTTAGGCAAGTTGATGGTGATGGGCAGGAACCCCCACCTCCACACCTTTCAGATCCTGCAAGTCCCTCTGGCAGGCAGTACTGCTGGGCTTTGCGACCTTCCTGCTGGAGGCAGTTCTATTGGCTTCACTTGGCCTCTCCCAACGTGACAGGGCTCACTGCACTAGTCAGGACACCCATGCATTGATGCTTCCTGTTGCCCAGAAATGTCAGAGCGTATCGAGGAAAACCATGTGATATTCCTTGTAGAGAATGCAAAGACACTTGTAGGGAAAGGTAAACAGAGGAAGCCTCAGCAGCATTGTGTCCATAATTCTCAAGTTCATGCACATGTATGTGTCCTACATCTTTACTTTGAACTTTCACAAATCCCTTTCTTTTTCACTTGATCTGAAAATACCGAGAGTTTGCCTTCTAATGCTGTTTCCTTGGAACCTGGTAAATAAGAAATGGCAGCTTGCTGTAAGAAAATCTGGCCCCAATTGATAAAACTTGGGGGACAGCCATCGCTTTGGGGTTTTGAGTTCGGGGATTTGCCAGATTCTGAAAGGTCTGCTCACTTTGCTTGTTTGTTTGTTTGTTGGGGAGATATGGACCCTTATAAATCCTGAAGAGTCCAAGGAATTTATTATGCAGGAATGAATGATGCAATGAACACCCTCAGGTGAACATATTGTCTGGATTAACTGCCAGAAGTGAAATTAATGGATCATCAAACAATTTGTTAGATGTTTCTACTTCTTTCTCATAGGGGTGTGCTGTCAACCTGTTAGATATTTTCCCTCTTTGGTAGACACATGGTACCACTGTGTAGTTTTTATGTGTATTTTGTTATGAATGTGCTTCTTTGCATTGAAGATATTTAAGGACCGTTTGCTTTATTTTATTTTTCTCTTAATTTCTGATTGAGATACTGGACGCCTTTCCTCTTATTGTTCTTTGTTTGGAAATAATGACATCATCACTTTTCATTTCACATTTCTGATGTTTATGTGTTTTTGAAGAATTTTTATTTTGAACATGGAGACAAGCACTTTTTCATTTCCTCTAAAATAAGAGTCTCAAAATGCATCAGCAGTTGTGGAGAAAGCTGTGAGAAAGGTGGGAGGATGGTGGGTAGAAGCGGGATGAGAAGAGATGGGAGCTAATTTCTCCCACAGACGTCCCATGAACAGAACTCACAGCATTTTGTTTGGTCGCATTTTAATCTGATGCTGTCAGAAGTGATTAATTCATCTCTCAGGTTATAATGACATCCTCCTCATAATGTTGAACACACATTTTGGTTTATGCATAAACATGAGTTAAATCACATTTGAAAAAATTAAATTGTGAAGAAGTGGATTAATAATAAGCGATTCTGAAGGAATGTGCATGTCTTAATTTTAACACTGCAATATAACTACCGTTTTATACATGTGGGATATGCCAGTTCCCCTTCCAGACATTGTACTCGAAAAGGAGTTTGTGGTGACGCTCTACGGTATCCACTTAGGCACGTAAATTCAATGACATCATTTGTTTTAGAATAAACTTTTTTCTTGGATGACCATAGTAACTGTATGTTGTGTTTTTTCATGATTTCTTCAGATACTACACATGACCCTGAAGGTAAAAAAAAAAAAAAAGAACATAAAATGTTAAGCACAATACAAATATTTTCCACATGATTTTAGACTTGTGTAGAAACTTCTACACAGATCCAGGAATTAATTCTGACAACCTTTCCAAACCAACTCATTGAAAAGGCATCATGTAGATGTAAATAATTCAAAATGATTAATGATGTTAAAACGAGATACTATGTGTAATGTGAGATAATTAAATGTTATAATCTAAGATCATAAGGTCACTAATATGTAGAGCTTACATTGAAGAATCATTGAAGGGGGTGGGTGATGGTGGAAATGGGTATGGGGGAAAATGGTGATATAAAAAAATAAAACAAAGAAAAAATAATTTTTGCTGTTGCTTAAGAATTTTTCACACTTTATTTCTTCACATATTACTATTTGGTAGTTAAGCAACCAACAGAATGGTTGTTAGTCTATGAAAGTTCTATTATAAACAGCAAAACACCACATTCATCACACTGATTTCCCAGGATCCATGAGAATATTACAGTACTTACCTAAGCATTTCGGTGGTTCTGACCACTGTCCATCCCGACATGTTATTCTCCTGTTTCCCTGAAGTTCATAGTAGGACTGGCACTGGTACTCCACTGAAGATCCTGGGGCGTAGAATGCTCTTGGATATGTGGTAGTGTCTCCATTGTCAATAGAAGGAGGGGGCCCACATTTCCCTTTGGTATCTAAAAAAAGATATTAGTTGAATTGTTGAGAGATCAGGAGATTTTAAGGTTATTTCGGATTAGGGGGAAGCTACACTCATCTCCTCCCAGCTACAAATCGATTTACAGTTAATTATAGAACACTCAACCTGTAAAAGGAACTGAAGGACAGCTGAACAGGAGTATTATAACCAAGTGCTTACAGAAGATGCTACACAGACACTGATAAGAAGGGCAGAGATGCAGAGAGGGCTGGTCCTTGCACCTGCAAGGGTGGCTGAGAGATATCTGGGCTACAAAGTCTTCACTGAAGAAACTGGGGTCTCATCTACTTTGGAGATTCTACAGGAAGAGCAATGGAGACAGAAGAGGAGCACGCATAGCATCTATAGTGAACATCAGTGGGGACTCTGTCTGCCTGGAAGAGGAAGGAGTCTGCTAGAATCCCAGGTGCTCTACTAAAGGACCAAGGCACAGGCTCTTGCTCTCAGACACTCACCTAGGGCTCCAGTAGAAGGAAGGTGACTTAGGGCATTCGAGAGTCATAAAGAGAAAATCTGGGTGGCATGGCCCCAGGGAGAGATCTGGAGGTTCAGCAACTGAAGTTCCTGTGTTACGTCTCTGTCCCACACCACACTCAATTGCCAACTGCCATGGTCGAGCGCTCCTATTCCTACAGCACTAGCTGAGGAGAGCCCTAACCTGGACTTCCTACTGCTGAGAACAGCACCGTCCTGAGCTCAACTCCTGTACAAAGGCCTGTTGGATGCACCCAACAGGGACATTTGGGGCTCTCTTTACTGGTGAAGCTCTCGGCTTACTTCAACAATCGTTGAGCTGTTTGGCTTTGGAATGGAGGCCAGTCTTTCCTCCCTCCTGTAGGCTTGGCCGGCACTACCCTCAATGAAAGACTAGTTTGATCTCTCCTCCTGAGTCCCGATGCCTCTGTCCTGCTGAACTGGATCCTGCACTGGGGATAACTCACTACACCCAACCTGAAGCTCCTCCTGGGGCATCTGGAGTTGATGATTCTGGCAGAGACTGAGTGGTTTGTCTCTGGAGTAGGGGCCACTTTCCCACATTGAGTGCATGAACACATGGCCCCCAAGTAGGTGACACACTAGACCCATCTTCCTAACTCCAGTTGTCCCACCCTATTTGTCTACTGCCTCGTGGAATTGTCTGTGGGCTGCTGACAGCCTGGACCCACAGCAACAGTCTTCCTTTGGAAGGTTCTGCAAGAAGACTAGGCAACCTCATGGTGAGGTGGAGTGGTGATAGGTTGAGGTGAACATCAGGGAGTCTGGGATCCTTTATCAATCTTCCTCCAGCTCAGAGCTGCAGGAAGCCATCCCCTATCTACAGCTTGATCCCTCTGCACACCCAGGCCCAGTAGACACAGCCACAAACAGTAAAGAGTGTGGTAGGTCCTGACAGGTAGCCCAAGGCTGCTTACACACAATGTCAGACATCGACCATACCAAAACTTTGTCCAAGTGGACCCAGAACCAACACAATTAGTGGTGGGCTCCAGACCTCACCAGAGCTTGACCTACCTAGCCAAACAGCAACACACCCAAAGGCTGATTGGGATTGTCACAAGACCCTGTGGAACAAGCTGCCTCAGGGAACAGTCCCTGCAATGTGACTCACACAAGTTGATCAAAGTGCATCCTTGTAGTCAGCCAGCCTGAGGGTTAACTCCACCCACAAAAGGGGCCAACAGTCTTCAAGACTTAACAATTAATATAATGGGAGGGCACACATAACACTCACAAATAACATTTCTGAAGCACCTAGCTCAGTTGATCTGAAAGATTGTGTCATTGATGCCCACAAGACACCTACATCATAAAGCCTTCATTACAAGTTTTGGAGTCATAGAGACATACCAAATAAACAGAAGGAAACACAAACAGCCTGACAAAATGGGGAGAGAAAGAAATATGCCACAATTGAAAAAGCAAGAGAAATATTCTCCTGCAAAAGAAACAAATGAATAAAATGGAAGCAACCAAAATTCCAGATGCAGAGTTTAAAACAATGGTTATAAATACTCTCAGAGCACTCAGGGGAAGAATGGATGAACTCAGTGAGGAATTAAACAAAAAGATAGCAAACATTAAAAAAAAGCAACATAGGAAATAAAGAACCATTCAAAAATGAAGAGTACAATATCTGAAATGAAGAATACAGCAGACAGAATCAATAGCAGGTTAGATGAAGCAGATGATCGAATCAGCAATTTAGAGGACAAGATAACAGAAAACACCCAAGCAGAGCAACAAAAAGGAAAAAGGATTTAAAATAAACAAGGAAAGTCTAACAGACCTCTGGGACAACATAAAGCATAACAATATCCTTATCATAGGGATACCAGAAGGAGATGAGAGTGAGCAAGGGATCAAGGACCTGTTTGAAGAAATAATGGTAGAAAACTTTCCTAGCTTGGTGAAGGAAAAGGACCCACAAGTCGAGGAAGCACAGAGAGTCCTACACAAGATGAATTCAAGGAGGCTCACACCAAGAGTCATCATAACAAAATGGCAAAAATTTAAGATAAAGAGAGAATCTTAACAGCAGCAAGAGAAAGACAGGTAGTTACCTGCGAGGGAGCTCCCGTCAGCTTATCTGCTGCTTTCTCAACAGAAACATTTCAGGCCAGAAGGGATTGGCTTGAAATATTCAAAGTGATACAAAGCAAGTATCTATAATCATAACTATATCCAGCAAGGCTATCGTTTAAAATGGAAAGCAATAGAAGAGTTTCCCAGACATATGGAAAAAGCTAAAGAAGTTTATTACCACCAAACCAATACTGCAAGAAATAGTAAAGGGCCTGCATTTAGAAGAAGAAAGAAAAGAAAGAAGGAAAGAGGAATATAGATATAAATCTAAATGGAAATATATAAGCACTGATCAATAATACCTTGAAATGTAAATGAATTAAATGCTCCAATCAAAAGATATAAGTTAGCTGAATGGATAAGAAAACATGACCCATAAACATTCTGTCTACATGCTGTCCACCCACTGACTCATAGTGAAGGGATGGAAAAAAATATTCCATGCAAATGAAAATTTTAGAAAAACTGGGGTAGAAATACTTATATTGGACAAATAGTCTTTAAAACAAGGGCTGTAATAAGAGACAGAGGACACTACATAATGGTGGAGGGAGCAATCCAACAAGAAAATATGACCCTTGTAAGCATTGATGCACCCTACAGAAGAGCACCTAAATATGTAAAGCAAATCCTGATGTCTGCAAAGGAAGAGATCAACAGTAATAGAGTCATAGTAGGGGATTTTAACACTCCATTGACATCCATGGACAGATCTTCCAGACAGAAAATCAAACAAGAAACAGCAGGTTAAAGTGACACACTAGATCAGATCGATTTAATTGATATCTTCAGAGCATTTCACCTCAAAGCAGTAGAATATACATTCTTTTCAGGTGCACAAGAAACCTTTTTACAAATAGACCACATGTTAGGACACCACACAAGTCTCAATAAATTTAAGAAGATTAAAATTATGTCTTGCATCATGTCTGACCAAAGTGGTATGAAACTACAAAGTCGCTGGACACAAAAACAATATTCAGAAATGGATGGCATTTTCATACACCAATAATGCACTATCAACAAGAGAAACTAAGGAAACAATCCCACTGACCGTTGTAACAACACAAAAACAACAACTAAAAAAGGTAAGTAGGAATAAATTTAACCAAGGAGAAAAAAGACCTGTACTCTGAAAATTATAGGATACTGAAGAAAGAAATCGAGGAAGCTTTAAAGAAATGGCTTAATTTTCAAGAAAGAATTTTCCACAGTTCCAATCCCTTTAATGTGGTCAAAGCTTTCCTAAATAAACCTACCTTATTACTCATTCAGTCCACAAAAAGAGTTGGACTTCAAGCACCATCATTTCATTTGCATTATTTTTTATTCCCTAGGAACTACTCTATTGTCTATTTCTATCAACACTCTTTGTCCCTATATATATTCTCTAAAATTGGGGGAGGCAAGAAAAGGTGCTCTACCTTTGCACTGAGGTGGATCTGTCCAGTTCCCATTAAAACATGTCACATGTTCACTCCCAAACCGTTGCAAATCTTTGCTGCATTCATAACGTACTGTTTCACCAGAGCGATACCTAGTCTTCCTGTTGTTTATGAAGGCATTTTCCACCGTGGGAGGACTGCCACAGGAAACATCTGAATAAAAAGAAACAGGGGGTGGGCCTGAAGAGATAAGCCGAAGAAGTGATATGCATTCAGGCATAACCAAGGACACAGTCAATAGTGTGGTGAAGTCAGGGTGGGGGTGTGGGACGGGGAGGAGGGGGATCAGAGGGGAAGAAAGGAGGGGTATCTGTAATACTTTCAACAATAAAGATAAATTTAAAAAATGGAAAAAGAATAGAATCGATCTGTAATGTAATGATCCTTTAGAACTCAAATCAACAAATGATTATCCAGTATACTTCTGGGGGATTCAAAATCAATATTTAATCCATCATTAAGACTGAACATTTTCATAAAATTACATGTAGGATTGAAAACAGGAGATAAAGCCAAGATGTTTTTTGTAAGAGTGAAGCTTCTATATCTTAAATTTCTTTCCCACCCTTCCTTGAAGTTTACTAGACATCTTTAGGTCAATGAAAATTTATAAAAAGACAAAGAAAACAGAAAGAAAAGAAAAGAATGGCTTTTCTGGACATATTTCTTTAAGTTTATTAAAATAAGCATAGATTCTATAAATTTAAAATAACTCTATAAACCCAGGACACTCATAATAAATAATATTTGGCATCAGAATTTGGTTTGCAAACATCATGTTTCTGAATTGTAATTTCTGGCCCTTAGAATAATGAGCACAGTAGCTACTTCCTTAGGGAATAAGTCAAGAATTTACACGCTTTGAGGAATACCATACAGTTGAAGGCACAAGATGATCACTCATATGATCCAAACAGAAACTGAGGAAAATTAAGAGAGAAATAAATTTGTAATGTTATAAAATGCCCATCTGTAACCGGAGTGCTTGCGGACAGTGCAGTGGGCAGTGTGGAGTCACTGGGAGACTCGGGTGGGTATCAAGTAGTAATGGGCTGAAGCTACTTTCTCCACAAAGTGTGCGTGGAGTCTGCTGGAACTGCCACAACAGTTTCAGGGTCACAACCCCGAGTCTCTGGTGCTGAGTCTGCGTGAGCCTGTGAATTTGCATTTGCATTTCTACCCATTCCCCGGAGATACCTGTTTGCAGCTGTTTCAGGGCCCACAGTCTGAGAACTACGGGGCTCTAAGTCCACCATTCCATTCCTCCATGCTGAGGCATAACCCTGCCTTGATCTGGCCGAGAACAAAAGCTACGTCCATTTTATAATGATCCTGGAAGCAATTCTATATTATATTATTTAAGACCCTTTAAAATACATTAGAAAACGTCATCATCATACCTCTGCATGTTGG
The DNA here is from genome assembly GCA_030848825.1 of Tadarida brasiliensis. NCBI lineage: Eukaryota > Metazoa > Chordata > Mammalia > Chiroptera > Molossidae > Tadarida > Tadarida brasiliensis. The sequence goes on along the minus strand of CM061278.1, from coordinate 24,498,233 downwards.
CGCTCCTCTCCACCTGCCGCCCCTACACTCCACTAAACTGGATCCATCCATTTCGTAATCGTCTTCACATGTATAAGCTACTTTTTCTCCAGGCTCATATGATTTCTTCGCCTGGCGTATGAGTTTGGCATTACTAAAGTGTGGTGGGTCTGAACAAGTCTTTTCTGAAAACAACAACAACAAAACATATACGTATTTAGTAAATCTTTAAAAATACATATGGGCCAATAATTATACTCTGGAACAATCGGTACATACCTAACCAATGCACACTGTTCAATATTTTTCTTAAAACCTGAAAATATGTTAGCAGTCTTGACTTAATTACATTGAGTGATTCTGCATTTGTCGAAAGTGTTACATGGGAATGATGATTTTGAAAGCCTGAAGAGATGGGCATGCAGGTAATACTTGAGACCCAACTTCTTATATCCAAGTTCTTATCTGTCCACGCAGGACTCCTACAGTATGCACATATTTCTGTGTTTGCTTCTGTCCAAATCAGTTTCCCATACTTATATCAAACATCTTAGAAAATTATATATTAATAAGGAGATAATGGATAAACTAACAGGGAAATGAACAGTGAAGAGATTCATGAGCACGGACCACCTGTGATACAGGAAGAGAGATGAGAAGTCTGGGAATGTACATCATAGCATCCGGAAAGGGAACACAGGTGATACCAAATGAGATAATTAGAGTCCTCTTGCCAAACTTCCCATTTTTCTAGGCCTATTAATTTTCTACCAGAATCCAGAACTTTCCAGAGATACTTTGTTAAATTCTAGAATTACCGCAGTTTTATATTTATATCATAAAGCTCTGTTTAAAGATATTTATTAGCCTTCGAATAAAAGTAATCACACCATACTTGTGCATTCTGGTGGATGAGACCACTTTCCTCCTAAACATTCTAGAGATGCAGGTCCATCAGTTGAAAATCCTTTGAGACATTTGTATGTAATAATTTCTCCATATTCATAACGCTTTCTTCTGTCAGGTAAAACAGCATTGGAAACCCTAGGTGGTGGTCCACAAGGAAGTCCTAAAAAAAATTTAAAAAAGAATGACTGGGTATTTCACTGACTCTGACATTTAGTTCATATACTCTCTGTCATATTTGGTATCTTTATTTGAACTAAGAGATCACACAGGCGCTAATATCACACCACAGAGGAGGTGTCCAAATGCTTCCTAAAACCACCCTTATGGCGTGCGTCCCGCTGAGAACTTGAGCAAGAACTTCACATGAAAAATGTGAGCATATTTAAGAATGAGACTATCAATGCTTCTCTAAGCAATCATGAGTAATACAAAGAAACACATTGAGAATTCATCATCTTAAGAAAAGTATCATATATTGTAAGAGAAAGAAAGGATATTGTAGGAAGAACATGAAATAAATAAATATAAAAAAAAAACCTGTGGCAAAGCCTTCACTATAACCCATATGAATATGTAGGGCTATGAATAGGTATGCTTATATGAATAGTTAGGTATAATTTCACTACACTTCCAGTTTTAGTAGGAAAAAATGCAAGAATTAAAAGTGATTTCATAATGAACCAATAAAGTTAACCAGTATAGGATTGTTTCTACAAAAATGGTACAATATGTTAATATACAAATGACATATAAACATATACATGGTTTTGTATATTTATAAATCTGAAGAATTACTTCTCATGACTTTGATGATGATTGATTATTTAAATAAACTGCACCAAAAATAGAATTTTCATTTGGATGCTGGCCTTACCTACACATTGCGGTGGGGAACTCCACTCTCCCAGCTGGCATGTGACCTCATTGTTTCCACTTATTTTGAAACCAGCTTCACAGACATAACGTAATGTGGTGCCGTGTGCATATCGCCTGGGCTCCGATGTTTCTTCTCCTTCTTCTTCTGATCGAGATAAGTTAATGTTTCCATGTTCTATGTTAGGTGGTTGAGAACATGGAGTTTTTTCTATATGAGAACAGAAGTTAAAGGGTCAACACAAAGATGATGTTTAAGTCGAAAAATAAAACCCAACAGTGTTTGCGGTTTTAAAATAAGGATAATTGGAACAAATTAATTATTTAAAAACTACAAATAATTAAAATATGCAAAGATACATGTCTCCATAAAACCAATACTACTATCCATTTGTTCTATACACCTCACATTCTCCTCCTGTGCCTCTTGGGGAGTAAAATACACATCAAGGGAAACTGTATCCCGTATGTCCACAGTAATCCAAAGTTTCTGTTTGTGTGCATTCCACATTAGACGTGAAATACTGCTGACTGATTTGTGCACCTAGATTGTAATGTGCTGTTTCGGGTGAAGTGAAATGGATACAGAAAAAGGGCTTCATCTTGTTCCTTCACACAAAGTATCGGGGAGTTTACCCTCCTTTGAAAGACAGCTGCAAACCCAGGACGCACTACTGACCAACACAGCGTGGGACTGACTGCCACGTCCCGTTCTTGCACACCATCTCTTCTCCTTCCTGAATTAGAAAACTTTCTTCACAGAGAATAGCTATCTTTTCTCCTTCTTCATAATTCACTGTAGTTGTCATATTTTGAGATCTGGGAATCTGAGGTGGAGGTGGACACCTTGGTACTTCTAAAAATATTAAAATGAGATTTCTTGATGAAAACTCGTACATTAAAAATATTTTTAAAAAATACAATAAATAAAATGATTGGTAATAATACATCTTAAAAGATCAAATTCTAATGTTATGTTCTATGCTGACCAATGCACAAGATATAATTAATATTTAGAAATAGTGTTTTGGTTATTTTCTAAATTACCATCCAGCTGCAAAATTATTTGTAATAACAAATAGTTAATAAAAATTTTTAAGAGACAAAGAGACTCTTTTTACGAGATGCTAAGAAAACAGCATATTTTCGAAGTGTTATGCACAAGAGCTCACCTGTGCAGGTTACTTCCGGGTCCCATCTTCCGTTGGTGCAGGTTGAGTGTTTCTTCGCTGCCTTTTTTCCACACGTGTAGTTAATTTCCTCATTATGGTCATAGTCATTCTTAACTGGCAGGTTTATCTCACGTGCCATGGACCTTGTTAATTGACACTGCGTAACTTCATTTGTGTCTATACAATGAAAATATTTCATTGAAAACAGTAACTATGAAAATACAAACAACTAACACAAAAAATAACTATAAAGTCAGAGTACAGTGAAATTAGAATTTAGGTCTATAAATTCCACTAGCAGAGTTATTCCTGATCATGTTGCATGAGATGGGCTATTATTTAGGAACACAGTCTTATGTCCATTATTGACATTTCAGAGAGAATAACCATCCTAAGGACACTTTGTACTTTGGGGACTGCAAGAACGTAGAGGTTCACTTTCTCGTCTGATCTACGCAGTGAACAGTCAACACTTGTCTAAATTTGCTCCCATTTGAAATCTGTGCAAATTTTCATATCCATTTATTTCTTGATCTCAAACATCTCTATATTACTTTTAATCTGCAATCTTAAAATGGTAGAAGAAAAAAATTATCTGTGGAAATAGAATATATGCACTTTTTAGTTTAATTATATATTTTCAATAAATTTAATGTAAACTAACAAGAAAAGTTGATCATAGGTGCAGTGTATAGAATGTGAATATTTGAGTATATTTTTGCAATGATCACCAAAAACAGGAATAAGAAATTGGGTGTTAAAGCCATAACCTATTTTGTATATATATTCTTAGAATCTTTCAGAAGCTATTTTTACACCAGATCATCCTAGAATCCAATAATATTACAATGCCATACTAATACACTTTTGCTGTCTTCAGAATGGGTTATGTATAGACTATAATATTTTTTTATGTAGCTATACTTCAGATTGCAATGTAGATAGCAGTCTTTTTTAATTTGACAAGATATCAGCGTAGGTTTTAGGTACTTTTTGTTAATAATTTGTTAATGATGAGAGTTAAACGAGGTTAAACAGAACAAAGTCAAGTAATTGACCAAAGAAAAGTAATGATTTTGCAATGCAAACTTGAAAAAAACTAAAATAAAGGAGACTAATTTAAAAGAGACAAGAGGCTTGAGAATGAGTCTTATTTTTAGGACTGGTCCAGAGTTTTCAGGAAGAGAAAACGAATATTCTTCTTCAAGAGATGATAACTGAGGGAAGACTTGTAGTCAAAAGGAGGTGTGATGGTTTTGGTCTTGAGTCCTACCATGATTGATTTCTGAACGAATTTCCTTATTTATTGGGAGAAAATAAACATCTTGAGAAAAGTGAAAAACTAGATTACAAGGAGGTACAAAATAAACATGGGAGGAGAAAATTTTAGTCACATGCCTATATAGAAGTAAAAATTAGCTTCACAGGTAAAAATAAACAATGTTGATATCAGACACAGAGACATAAATTTCTATTGTGAGATACTCATCTTCCTCTGTAGACACCATTGACTATAAACACGAAATGTGTGGATTCATTGTAATTTACAACCTGACATTTTCAGTAATATCTCTAAATTTAAAAAGTATGGATGTAGCCTTAGCCGGTTTGGCTCAGCGCTTGGAGCGTCGCCCTGTGGACCAGAGAGTCCCGGGTTCGGTTACTGCTACGGGCACGTACCAAAAAAAAAAAAAGTGTATTCTCACCAATGCACTGAGGTGGTCGGGTCCACTCTCCCCTAATACACGTAATTGATCTAGGACCAATCAGTGTAAATGCTTCTCTGCAGTTGAACTCTACTGAGTCTCCATGGTGAAAGGGAGCAGATGCCTCGGACGCGACATAGCCGTGATCAAGGTCAGGTATATCCCCACATGTACTCTTCTCCTCTGTGAAAATCCCACAAACATATATTTAAAATGTAACTTGTGTGTTTATAGGAATATAAACACCAAGTGTTGACTTCAGTCTAAATATTAATATCTTGTCTACATTACCAACACACATGGGCAAGGCTGTCCATTCCCCATCCACACACTGGATTTTCTTAGAGCCCTTCATCAGAAACCGGGGGTTGCAGACATACTCCACAACTTCTCCGTGTTGATACTCTCCTTTCGGTGTGTCTGCAGCGTTCCCATTGAGGAGTTCAGGACGTAGGTCACACGGTTTTACTTTATCTACGGCAAAAATCCTGTATACTCAATGGTTGAATTGTCTATTTTACAACTTAAAATCCAGTAAGATGAAGAAATATGTTTCTTTAATTTATTATTTATTATCTAATTTATTATAGCGTGCTTTGAGAAAGGAAAAAGAATGGTATTTACACCAGATTCATGTCTCCAGTTCTGTTACTTATATCAAAGTAGTATATTGAAAGTATATTTAAGCCCAAGAAATATGAATATATTATAGAAAGTCTAAATGTGTATGCAAACCAATGAACAAATACGACTGTGTAACTTATAGCAATATTCACATTCCATGGAAATATTTAACAAAGTCCATTGGAAAAAATTACTGTCATTGCAGGCAAGAATTTGATCAACAAATTTTAACTCTAAGTTATTCATTGGATTGAACTGACTCCAAGATACTTGAATACTGTTTAGACACACTGATGGAAACTTGAGGTGAGGTCTGTGCTAATTGAGTCGCCTAATATTAGTGGTTCAAAGGTATACAAACATAGGACCACAGAGGTCTCTCCAGCATCAGACACAGTACATCTATCCATGGACACTTCCAGTTCATAGTTCAAAACCCAATGGAAGATTAATTTCATCAATAAGGAAATCTGAGGTATCTACTACCCAACACATGTTCTTCAAAAGTTGACCTCTGGCTTAACGCACTGGATTATAGACACACTGGAAGCCAACAGAAAATTAAGAGAGGAAAAATGTTGCTATCCAAACTTCTAATTCTTGTTTGAGCATTTGTAAGGTAAATATTCACCTTTACATGTTGGAAGTTTAGGGGACCATCCAAAGTGGTAGCACTGAACCGAATCTGGCCCAAGAAGTTTAAGTCTGTATCTGCAGGAGAACTTCAACACGTCTCCAATTACATACTTCTCTTTGCGGGGCTGAGCAATTAAGTTGTCTTCTATATCCGGAACGATGCATTCTTTCTCTATGGAAAGGTTAAACAATTTAATGAGAATATATAATTAATCAATGCCAAAGTAAACTTTCTATGTTGTGCAAAAATACCTTGCTTGTGTTGCATATACACAGGGTCACCAGATAAATCCTCTCCCTGGAAAAGTATTATCTCTTAGGTTTGATACGTCCTTGAAATGTACGTGGGATGCTTGAACAGCAACGTATGTGTCCTGAAATGTTGTCTGTCAAATCAACTTGCTTACAGTGGATCTGATTCCATCACTGACATGTATAAAATTAAATGTTACATTTCTGGTAGGAGCAAAACAAAGCTATATTCTCACATTTGAAAAATTAAATGCTACAATTTTAAATTACATGCTTACATAAAAATTGGTATTTTTGTTTAATATACTTGGGGCACCAGGAAACTCAGAGAGGCATTTACTTAGAATAAAAACCTAACTCTTTGAATCCATCTCTTGCCTACACTTCCAATGTCATCTGATATCTCTCTCCCTCTGTCAGTCCAGGCTCCAGGCTTTGTGGTCTTCAACTATTTTAAAGAGGTCAAGTTGCTCTTGATGTTGCATGGTCCTGAATGGTTTTCAACCTTTCTGTGCATAGACGCCTTCCTATATGAAACAGACCCTCAATCCCTCCTATTTTCAAAGTCCTTGGGTTCTTTTCTTTCTTTGAACACAGGTACCTGCATATATAATCATTTGCTTTATTATTTGTCTTCTTTTCATTCTGGAAGGAAAGCTCCCGAAAGGCAGACTCCTCTTTGTATTTTTCACCATCATCTCTTAGCCTATGTGGAGCCCATAGTGGGTGTGTGCTCATAGCCTGAAGGGAGCACAGTTACCTGGGTCTTAGACACTGCTGAGCGCATCTACCTCATCTCGGTATAAACTCCCTGTGTGTGTCTCCCTCTCTCTCTCTCTGAAATCTCTATTTTAAACCGTTTCTCCTCAACCTAGTGTTCCTGGCACCCTTCTCCCATATGCCACTCACTCTCACATGACCTTGTCTCTTATATCAAAGGGAAACAGCAGCTATCAACTCCTGCTTCTCTACAGCATTAGATTCACCATCCTTTTTCCTTCCATCCTCCTGTTAAAAAGTTGGAAGGAATTCTATTGCCACGAAAGCCCAGGACTTCCACAGGAGCCCTGGTTCCCTGTCCCTCCTACCTTGCCAGGGACTCCTGACCTCATGTATGGGGTCCCTGCCTGCTTCCCTCTCGACCACAACGTCCTCGGTGTTTAGTGGGCTCTTGTGTCTCTCATCTAATTAAAAAAACTATTTCCCTCAGTGCATCGTTCCACTGAGCAATAGTCTCACGTCCTATTCCAGCCACAGCCAGCGTCTTGGAAGAGTTATGTCCACACACTGTTTTTGATTTCTTACTCATCATTTTTCTTCAGCAGGTACTAGGTAGGTTCTGCTCCATCTACCTCATCCACTGTTTCTGTAACACTTCTTGTTACAATCAACTCTGTAGTTCATAACCCAATTTCGAATGCCCATCAGCAGCTCAACCATCATGTGCCCAAGTCAAAAGTTGAGATATTCCTCTCAAAGAGCTCTTTCTACTGCCCACCCCATCTTACAAAAAGTCATCTCCATTTACCTGCTTCTTTACGAAAAAAAATTAAAACTAAACATCTGAGTCCCTTGATTGTTCCTGTCAGACACCCACCATTCACTAATGTTACCTGTGTTTGCTACCACCAAAATGTATCCCAAATCTGTCCTCTGCTCTGCATCTCCTCAGCCCCCACTCTAGCCCAACCCCACCTACAATTCTCCCATTCTTCAGTACAAGCCTGATATTTCCCAAACAGTGTTCTGTTTTCAAAGCTTTCCACACACTGTTCCCTTGAGCTGGAATACTCCACACCCACTCAGTTGCCCCCAGACTGATGTTCTATTTCTAACCCTGGAAATCAGACAGTGGATTGGCAAACATAAAGGAGATTCATGTGACGATCTACAGAACTCTTCAAAATCAGAAAATAAAGAGATCTTCTTGGCACCTGCAGAAATCCACACTCCAGCTGGGCAGTGTGAGGCACACATTCGGGGAACTGCTGAGGAGGCTGTTAACAATTGCAGTTGTGGTGAGGAGTGCCCAGTTTACACAATATAAAAGCTTGCATTTAGAAAAACATGTCAAGTACACTTTATTCACAAATCTATGATGTATGTGGACCACTGGGTTCAATAGATTTTAATCTTTGGCTTCAAAACACCTTCTCCTCCCCATTTACATGAAATCAGAAGGAGACACCTTAGTTTTAAACATTGTTCATGAAAAATAATTCCCCACTATTCCAATGGGTTAAAAATAAAACACTATAAGCAAATTCTGTTCAATTTGATAATCCTGAAAAACAGTACTTACCATGACTGGAGGGGGTACCAGACCAACCACTGTCACCACACACTATGAAGCCTGTGGTGTGCCCATCTCCATTTTTATACCCATCCTGGCATTCATAGTTCAACCTGTCATTGACCTTGAACCACGGGCCACCGCTTTTGCTCTGGCATTCTCAAACACTGGCATAGCACAAGACTCTAATGCATGATAGATTGAAGATTGCATTTTCGATATTATGTCACGGACAATCTAATTGCATTAATTTGCATCCAGGGGAAAAAAGCTTAATCACTTAGTATATGCTAAGAAATTATGTATCATATAAAGACAATCTAATGATACCAGTTATAAATCATTGTCCTAAAATCGTTACCCCTCAAATAAAGATGTATTTCTACACATCAGTTTACCAGGATTTAAATAATCTAAAAATTGATTTAAAGAATATTTTTCTTATTCCATTATACTTAGACAATTATTCCATGCTAGCAATAAAAGAGGCCATAACAGATTAATTGTCCTTTTTTTTTTTTTTTTTTTTTTTAGCAAAGCAGTAAAGCATTTTGTGAATGGAGATGCAAACTTATTAGTCGCTGTGACAGGCATGCCAGAGGAAAGGAAGTGGTTCAAAAAAAAAATTAGTTTCCAACAATAAAGATACATTTTTAAACATTCTATAAAACCTTACTTTGAATAGAGTAATTTTTAAAGCTCACATACTAATTTAGCCTTTTTAAATATTTCTTAATGATTGGATATTCTTTTATACTTATCAAGACAGAATGTAGAGATAGTTCTAGGTATATAATTAGTATAAGAAAGTAAAATGTTAAAAAATAGTCTCAGTTTTCACTAACATTATACTGGAGCGATGTTGATAAAGGTTTAAATAGTTTACCTGAAATCTTCTAACATATAATGTAGCCAGCTAGCTTGAAGTTTTAAAAAATAAAGCAAAATTACAATAGTAAAAATAATAATAGAGACATTTTATTTCTTTCCTAATAAGAGTGTTGTAGTGAATAATTGGTCACAAATTAATATAAAATGTGTTTGCTGATGAAGCAACCGTTATTTGTTTTTAGCTAGCTCCTATAGTAAATACAGGAATTAAAAAATGTAAATAATAGAAATGCACATTTAAATATGCACTTTAATTAAAGTAAATAAAAATATCACTGCGTGGCTTTGGGATGAATAAGATAGAATAAGCAAACAGTTTTTTAAAAATTATCATAAACATCGAGGTAGCAGAGCAGAGAAGTTTCAACACAGAAGAGTCTGGTCTGTGTGGTCCTTGGCCGTCTCCACTAACCGCATGCTTCTGTGGTTTTCCAAAGGGAAGGATTCTTCAGAAAGGACCTTCCTTACAGCATCAGACACATAAATGACACAGGTGACATTATCCCAAAATTATGTGCTATGCTTCCATATTTGCACTCAAAAACTTAACGTTTATGTCTAGGAACAAACACTCTGACATAAAAGTCTGATCATCTAAAAAGAGGGACAACAGGCAAAGTTCTCAGCTAAAAGCAGATGAGCTGTGCAGTGGCTCACCCTGTGGCACTCAGAAGACAGAGAACAACCCACTGTCCTTTCCCCTGGGGAACATGTGAGATAGTCCATAGGGAATCCTTATTGTTACCCTACAGCACGGGGAGTTTCTACCAGTCAATTCATTCCAAAAATAAAGACAAATGAAACGGGCAAAGTCATATTTAAGGAGGCTAAACATTCCAGTCAGTGTCAGCTTACCTTGCCCGTGAGCCCAGGACACCCACACGGACAGAAGGACGTTGAGCAGTAACAGCATGTCCGCTCTCCCGGTGGTGTCTCCGCCCAGAGGTTCCAGCGGTGCTGCCGGGGTTCAAACCTGCTCAGGAGCAGTTATCCAGTGTGACTCTGCATATAAGTGCTCCACCAGGAGGCTAGTTTACTCAGCTTACTTAGTAAATATCAAAGTTCAAAGAGTTTTGCAAAAACGCTCAATTTTCAGTAATAATCAACTACCAATGTGACGCCAAGAGTGTGTCACACGAGCCCTAGTCCACTGCTGAGACTAGATACGTAAGAGCCACCATGTATCAGATGAAATGCAGGAGCACAGACTGAGGCAGCAGAGCGCAGAGGAGGCGGGCGGATGCTCACAAGTGGGTGCGACCACGTGGAAGCAGTTAGCAAACGGCATCCATAAATCCATCGCTTTTCATTACTGGTGTTGAATTAAAGATAAAAGCCAACGAAAAGATGAAGCAGAATTGAATTTGAAAAAAAAAAAACACAATTGTAAGGTGTCTCCAAAAAGACCAAATGTAACCATGTGACTAGCGGAAAGGAAAACTTTGAAACATGTGAACCTTGCAGGAACAGAGCCTGCAAAGGGGAGTGGTTATGGGAATATCACGATCAATACAATTCAAGGGAGAAACACCCAAGGATAATGAAGAGTGTTTCATAACATAAAATAGTCCATCCAGGTGATATCGAGTTCATTCAGGCAGGGGAACGAGGCATGAATACCGTGAGGAAAGAAGAAAACAGGAAATTGTGTTCAGAAATCTTTTAAGAGTTCCACAAAAAAAGAGCTACCAGAACTAATACACATAACAATTTACTTTACATTTGAAACAAACATTAGAAAGCAAAATGTCAAAAGAACACTGTCCTTTATAAACATTAAAAAACAAAATATTAAAAAATATACTTGACAAAATATTGATAAGATTGGTACATTGATATTGCAAAACATTTGTGAAAAAATATAGACAAATAAATGAAAGAGTCCATGACGTTTGTGGACTGGAAGACTTAATATCATTAAGATATCCATTTTCTGCAATTAATTTATGCTTTCATTGGGCCCAAGGCACGTTTTCTTATTTACACAAACAAACAAACGTCACTGACAACATGATTCAAACATTCATCTTGGGGAAAAACAGCAACAACAGGGAAGATTTTTCATTTCAAACATCTGGGTCGATGATAAAGAGTCTCTGAGCATCACGGTGTGGAGTGTCAGAGAGATAATCACCTTGACTGTGGGAAGAAGGGAGTCCAGATCACATGTCTCATGCACCAGTGTCCTCGAGGGGGGAGAGAGATTTCCCCAGGAAATGGGAGGTAACAGCTGGGTTTGGTGCAGTGAACAAAATGAACCCTGGCTCAGGTGAAGTGCTCAGTCTTGGCCAAGGCCCAGGGGCCAAGGCAGCTTCTCAGACAGAGGCTGGCAGGGCTCAGCTGCAGAATCCGTAAGGTCAGCACTGACTCACCGACGGGGCCTGTGCCTCACGCCAAACACCATCCTCACCCTCCACGGACACGCCAGCGCACGCGGATAAAAGGGTCAGGGGCACAGTTGGCAGAGTCTCATGCTTGGCAGCCCAACCTTGTGACAAAGCCCCCTTCCTCTGCCCCTCACTCAAACCAGCCACATGGGGGCCCATGGATACATAGACTAAGGAGCACACTCCAATGAGGACCATGCTGCCTCCAAAGTCTAAAAACGCCCACTAGGTGTCACACTTTGTGTTGTTGTTGGAAGTGTGTTGTGTGTTCCAGATCAAAGGGCTATCTCAATGTGCCCCTTACTCTCAACCCATCGAGAGTTCACGGAGTAGAAGTCCTCTGCATATTGGCTGGACTTATCCCTGTCATCCGACATGCAAATGTCTTACCAGTAAGTCTAGACTCATTGTTAATTCTTTTTTTTTAATTCTCACTCAAGTACATATATTTTTCTATTAATCTTCAGATAGAATGAGCGAGAGGGAGAGAGACCTACACACACACACACAACGATGTGAGAGAGACACGTCAACTGGTTGCCTCACACATGACCCTGACCAGGGTTGTGGATAGAACTGCAACGGAGGTACGTGCACTTGACCGGAATCAAACCTACAACTCTTTGGTCCGCAGGCTGATGCTCTAACAGCTGAGCCATACTGGCCAGGGCTCATTGCTACTTCTTGCTCCTTAGGTTCAATGAGCATAATGTCACCAATGTAATGGACCAGTGTGATTTCTTGTGGATGGGGAAGGTGGTCAAGGTCCCTGCAGTTTTGCATGATGACTTAGGTCAACTAAGTTGATGTCCTCTGGAGGTAGGACAGCACAGGTGTCCTGACAGCCAAACCAACCAGAAGATAATGGGTTTGGCTGGTCTTTCTCAACAGGTATGGAAGAAACAGTATTTGCCAGGCCAAGAGCTGCCTACCCGCATGTTCTTAGATGTTACAGGAAATGTATTAATTTCCTCAAACAACAAAACATCATCGGGTGAAGAGCTAAAGTTGGTGTCCCCATCTGGAGAAGCCGACAGTAATCCAGTCATTCTCAAAGATGGGTTTCCTGTACCAGCCCCTTAGGCAAGTTGATGGTGATGGGCAGGAACACCCACCTCCACACCTTTCAGATCCTGCAAGTCCCTCTGGCAGGCAGTACTCTGGGCTTTTCGACCTTCCTGCTGGAGGCAGTTCTATTGGCTTCACTTGGCCTCTCCCAAAGTGACAGCGCTCACTGCACTGGTCAGGACACCCATGCATTGATGCTTCCTGTTGCCCAGAAATGTCAGAGCGTATCGAGGAAAACCATGTGATATTCCTTGTAGAGAATGCAAAGTTACACGTGTAGGGAAAGGCAAACAGAGGAAGCCTCAGCAGCATTGTGTCCATAATTCTCAAGTTCATGAACATGTATGTGTCCTAAATGTTTACTTTGAACTTTCACAAATCCCTTTCTTTTTCACTTGATCTGAAAATACTGAGAGTTTGCCTTCTAATGTTGTTTCCTCGCAACCTGGTAAATAAGAAATGGCAGCTTGCTGTAAGAAAATCTGGCCCCAATTGATAATACTTGGGGGACAGCCATAGCTTTGGGGTTTTGAGTTTGGGGATTTGCCACATTCTGAAAGGTCTGCTCACTTTACTTGTTTGTTTGTTTGTTTGTTGGGGAGATATGGACCCTTATAAATCCTGAAGAGTCCAAGGAATTTACTATGCAGGAATGAATGATGCAATGAACACCCTCAGGTGAACATCTTGTCTGGATTAACTGCCAGAAGTGAAATTAATGGATCATCAAACAATTTGTTAGATGTTTCTACTTCTTTCTCATAGGGGTCTGCTGTCAACCTGTTAGATATTTTCCCTCTTTGGTAGACACATGGTACCACTGTGTAGTTTTTATGTGTATTTTGTTATGAATGTGCTTCTTTGCATTGAAGATATTTAAGGACCGTTTGCTTTATTTTATTTTTCTCTTAATTTCTGATTGAGATACTGGCCACCTTTCCTCTTATTGTTCTTTGTTTGGAAATAACGACATCATCACTTTTCACTTCGCATTTCTGTGTTTACGTGTTTTTGAAGTGATTTTATTTTGAAGATGAAGACAAGCACTTTTTCATATCCTCTAAAACAAGAGTCTCAAAATGCATCAGCAGTTGTGGAGAAAGCTGTGAGAAAGGTGGGAGGATGGTGGGTAGAAGCGGGATGAGAAGAGATGGCAGCTAATTTCAACCACAGACGTCCCATGAACAGAACTCACAGCATTTTGTTTGGTCACATTTTAATCTGATGGTTTCAGAAGTGATTAATCCATCTCTCAGGTTATACTGACATCCTCCTCATAATGTTGAACACACATTTTGGTTTATGCATAAACATGAGTTAAATCATATTTGAAAAAATTAAATTGTGAAGAATTGGATTAATAATAAACAATTCCGAATGAATGTGCATATCTTAATTTTAAGACAGCAATATAACTACCGTTTTATACATGTGGGATATGCCAGTTTCCCTTCCAGACATTGTACTCGAAAAGGAATTTGTGGTGATGCTTTACGGTATCCACGTCGGCACGCAAATTCAATGACATCATTTGTTTTAGAATAAATTTTTTTCTTGGATGTCCACTGTAACTGTATGTTGTGTTTTTTCATGATTTCTTCAGATACTACACATGGCTCTGAAGGTTAAAAAAAAAAAAGAACATAAAATGTTAAGCACAATACAAATATTTTCCACATGATTTTAGACTTGTGTAGAAACTTCTGCACAGATCCAGGAATTTATTCTGACAACCTTTCCAAACCAATTCATTGAAAAGCCATCATGTACACGTACATAATTCAAAATGATTAATGATGTTAAAAAGAGATACTATGTGTAATGTGAGATAATTAAACGTTATAATCTAAGATCATAATGTCACCAATATGAGGAGCTTACATTACAGAATCATTGAAGGGGGTGGGTGATGGTGGAAATGGGTGTAGGGCAGATACATAGTGATGGAAAAAAACAAAATAAAGAAAAAAATTCTTTTTGCTCTTGCTGCTTAAGAATTTTTCACACTTTATTTCTTCACATTATTTTTTTGGTAGTCCAGCATCCAACAGAATGGTTGTTAGTCTATGAAAGTTCTATTATAAACAGCAAAACACCACATTCATCACACTGATTTCCCAGGATCCATGAGAATATTAAAGTACTTACCTGAGCACTTTGGTGGTTCTGACCACTGTCCATCCCGACATGTTATTCTCCTGTTTCCCTGAAGTTCATAGTAGGACTGGCACTGGTACTCCACTGAAGATCCTGGGGCGTAGACCTCTGATGGATATGTGGTAGTGTCTCCATTGTCAATAGCAGGAGGGGGCCCACATTTCCCTTTGGACTCTAAAAATAGATATTAGTTGATTTGTTGAGAGATCAGGAGATTTTAAGGTGATTTTGGATTAGGTGGATGCTACACTCACCTCCTCCCAGCTACAAACCGGTTTACAGTTAATTACAGAGCAATCAACCTGAATAAGGAAATGAAGGACAGCTGAACAGGAGAATTATAACCAAGTGCTTACAGAAGACGCTACACAGACACTGGTAAGAAGGGCAGAGACGCAGAGAGGGCTGGTCCCTGCACCTGCAGGGGTGGCTGAGAGATACGCGGGCTGCAAAGTCTCCACTGAAGAGCCTGGGGCCCCACCTCCTTGGAGATTCTACAGGAAGAGCAATGGAGACAGAAGAGGAGCACGCATAGCATCTTCAGGGAACATCGGGGGGGACTCTGTCTCCGGGACGAGGAGGGAGTCTGCTAGATTCCCAGGTGCTCTACTAAAGGGCCAAGGCGCAGGCTCTTGCTCTCAGACACTCACCCCGGGCTCCTGTAGAAGGAAGGTGACTTAGGGCATTCAGGAGTCATAAAGAGAAAATCTGGATGGCATGGCCCCAGGGAGAGATCTGCAGGGTCAGCCACTGAGGTCCCTGTGTTGGGTCCCTATCCCACACCACCCTCAGGTGCCAACTCCCAGGGTCGAGCACTCCTATTCCTACAGCTCCAGCCTGAGGAGAGCACTAACCTGGACCTCCGACTGCTGGCCACAGCACCCTGCCGAGCTTGAGTCCTGTTAAAGGTCTGTTGACTGCACTGAACAGGGACCTTTGGGCACCTCTTTCTGGAGTAGCTCTAGGCAGAGACTCGACAATCAAATATAGGAAAGTAACCTTATGAGGCATATGGACACAGTGAAGCCTGATATAACTCCCAGAGACAGAGGCAAAGGATATGAGCTCTGTTCTGAAAGTGTCTTCACTGGGAGGTAGGAATTTTCCAGAGTACAGCACAGGAAGAAGACACCCAAGTACAATATGTCAGTCATACTGAAGAGAAGAAACAAAAATCAGTGTTCTCAAGGAGGTGGACATCACTAAACCTGAATCTAGATGAGAGAGTGGAAACAACTGTGGAACGAGGGAGTCCTGCATATCTGCATTACAGTCCCTGGATTCTAAGGCTGAATATACCCAGTACAGCGTAGGGGGAAACCCCACGGGAATGTGCAGAGAATTACTCTGAGAGGAGGAACTTCCAGGAAATAATACATGTCAGATTTCCAGGGCACACACAACACTGGAAAAGCATTTATATTTGATGAGTCACATTGCAATGATGTCTTTAAACACAAATCATTTAGTAGAGTGACCAGAAGGGGCCTCATTCATTCATTCATTCATTCATTCATTCATTCATTCATTCATTCATATTCTCAGTAAACTTCTGTGGAAAGGCTCCCCAAAGCCAGCCTTATTAGTTTAAAAACAAGCTAGAGTGGATCAAGTTGACCCTAACAAACTTAACTTTCCAAAACAAAATATAAAACCTGTAAGACTCGAGGTCTCCAAGCCCAAATCCCCAAGAGGCGCACGTTAGGGGAGGGGTGACTCAGGGAGGTGGAAATGCTGATCTCAGGCTCTTCCATGCATCCAGTCTTTGATCGTTCGACTCCAATGGTGTGTGATCTTCTCTGCTAGATTTCTGACTCCCACAAAGATGCTCCCATCCAGAGGTCATTGTCGAAATCGGTGTCCTTTGTGGGGAGACCACAGGATTTCCTAATCTGCCATTTTGTTCACCACACCCTATTCTTACAGGTTTCCTCACTGTGGGGTTTTCGTGTTTTGTTTTGTTTTTAATTAATGCCTACCAATAGGCTCCTTTAATTGGCTGACTCTATGCTAAAAAATTGGCGTTTCCACTCATTCACAGTGGAAAAAATGAAATCACACAGGTCTATTGGCAAAACAAGAAGCAGGTAGAAACCTTTTGCCACAGTGATTACAGGTGAGTCCTAAAAATCACACACAGACGGGATCTCAGACCACTTTTCTTACCGAAACGAATGCATGTGGGAGGAGGGGACCAGCCATTCTCTGTGCAGGTCATGGTGCTCTGCTGGTCTTGGAGACTGAAGCCAGGATGGCAGTTCACCTGTACAGATGTGCCCTGTAGGTATGTTTGTGGAGAATCTGGAGAATATCCATGTTCCAAATAGTTGAAAACACACTTTCCTAAGAATGATAAAATGATAATGAAAAAGATATAAAATTGGTTAAAATAATACATTAAAATTATCTTTATAATATTAAATTAGAACGCAGAAGCATCTAAAAGTAACACGTATCTTAACAAAAACTGTATCTGCTACTAAATGTTCTTTCTGAAATCTACACGCGATGTCATGATCTCGGTGTTCACATTTCTCTATTTATAGATGACACAGCTGTTCTCGTCCCGCCCATTGTCATGTCTCCTGGTTCAGGAAGAACCTTTGGGAGAGAAAAGGCCTGTGCTGGTCTCTGCTCATAGAACTCATCCCTCCACCTATTCTTGTCACAGGCTTAAGAGTCCTCACTTGTGTGTTGCTCTCTCCACTCTGAAATATCTGCATACACAGGATAAAGAGGGGACTCACTGAGGCATGGCACTTCCGGCGACCATCCTTGTGGTTTGCAAGTAATGTGAGCCCAGTACTTTTGTAAAGGAGTCACGTAGTTGTTATCACAGAAATAATAATACCATTGTCCTACACGTGCTGGAAAGTCTGGTCTATATCTATCTTCATTATACAGCCGTCCATGTTTAATTTCGGGAAATTCACAGCGCTTGACTTGCAATGAAAATAAAGAAAGAAACAACATAAATACTGTTTCACTTTAACAGATAATGTAAGAGATAAATATTTTATAGGTGAATAACATTTTTTATTAACATATTTATACTCATTTCATTAGGATTTCTAGGACAAAAACAGCTGTAGTCTTCAGATGATGTAAATAACACTTGTTTTTTGATTATTTCACAATGTGTTCAGATAATGAATCCTAATATTGCACACTAGAAACAAATATAATACTATATGTCATTTTTATCTTAATCAATCTATCAATCAATCAATCAACAATCACTTCCCTTGAAATTGTTATGCACACTAAGGTCTGTTCCATGGTGGTAACAGTGTCCTCTATAAGGGGATCATACTTTCAACATTCATTTGGACTTGGCCTCAAATTAACACTGAGGCCACTGACCTATTATCTCTATCATTTCATTTTTCACTCATGGAAGAAGCAGCTTCAGCGTGGAGCCCTTGGCAATGAAGTGATACACAAAGAAAAGCAATGTGACTGTAGCTACAGAAACCTCCTGAAAGGGGCCAAAGAAACATCTCCAGAAATAAAATCTCCTGAGGACCCGAGTGGCATTTAGTGACATGTGATGGTTTTAGAAAACCAACGATGTCTCCAATAGGCCTCCCTCCTACAGGGAACCCAATTCCCCTCCCCTTGAGTGAGGGTGACTCAGGGAGTGTCCTCTGAAGAGCACATACAGCCGAGGAAACAGTGTGTGCCCAGGTCATAACACTATGGACGCGTCCTCCAGGTCTCTGAGGTCACTAGCTCTGGGGTAGAGAGCTGCCATGAAGATGCCCAGGTGGTTGGTCACTGAGGCTCCTGCAAGAATCTGGGGTCTCCCTCTGGGAAGCACATCCTGCAGCCCGGCCCAGCCTCTGCCTGCAGCCTGGGCAGCGTCCAGGGCAGCAGCAGGAGTGACCAGAACCCGGCCGCCCAGCTGCTCCCAGATCCCGACCCTGCAAATGCTGAGACATAGATTTGTTGACTCAAGGCAATGTGTTTGGGGAAATGGTGAAATACTTTTTAAAATGTTTAAATTTTCAGTATTTGTCCATGGTCTCAGAAACAAATTAAAATGTATTAAGATTACACTGGAAATTAAGAATATATTTCTTTAAAATAAAAGCAGAAAAAATATGGCCCTTGCCAGTTTGGCTCATGGATTAGAGTGTCGGCTGGTGGACCAAAGTATCGCAGGTTCGATTCCCGGTCAAGGGCACGTCCCTGGCTTGTCGGGGTCATTCGGGAGGGAACCAATCCATGTATCTCCCTCACACCAGTGTTTCTCCTTCTTTCTCTCCCTCCCCATCCCTCCCTCCATCTACTCTCTCTAAAAATCCATGGACTGACAGACACTCTCATAGCATGAAATAAAAAATATCAGAAACACATTTTATCTCCCTCTTAAATGCTTTCATTTAGTGAAACTGGAATGTACCTGTGTACCTTTAGAAGGGCTTAATCTCTGAGAATACTATTGATTTCTCTCGCTCGGTAATGCTGTTTAGAAGCCAACTATGTATAAATATTATAATAGTTTGGTTTGTCCCGTGATAAAGAACAAAAGGATTGATTCTGATAATGAAAAATAATCAAAGGAAAAATATCTTTGTGTGAGGATTAACAAAATATAAAATAAAGAAATAATAAAGACAAATGAAAACGGGCAAAATCATTTTTAAGAAGGAGGCTAAACATTCCAGTCAGTGTCAGCTTACCTTGCCCGTGAGCCCAGGACACCCACACGGACAGAAGGACGTTGAGCAGTAACAGCATGTCCGCTCTCCCGGTGGTGTCTCCGCCCAGAGGTTCCAGCGGTGCTGCTGGGGTTCGAACCTGCTCACGAGCACTTATCCAGTGTGACTCTGAATATAAGTGCTCCACCAGGAGGCTAGTTTACTGTGGTCACTCAGTAAATGTGGAAGTTCAAAGAGTTTTGCAATATGTGTACATGTTCATGAATGATTTTACAATCATTTCCTGATTTCGTTCCCTGATAGGTACTGTGCAACTTCGTGACTGTATCTGAGTGACTCTGCAGCGTGATAAAACTCTAATCTGTCCCTGAAACACTCCTTGAGAATGGGTGAGGTTGTTTCTCAAGCGGGAGATTCAGATGACTCTGTCCAAGTCCCTGTAACTTCCTCTATTTGCCGTCCCCCGACTTCAGTCCCCCTGGGCCCCTGAGCACCAGCCAGTGGGCTGGACCCGCTCCCCTCTGCACTTCCCTTTCCCAGAAAAGCACTGATATGTTTCCTGTAAACTCACCACGGACCATACCACCGAGTCCGAGAGTTTCAGCTCATTCTTGGCATTCCAGTGCTGTACAGTAATACACTGTGAGGCACCTTACTTAGGGCACAGTATCTTCAGAGGCACGCATCGGAGAAAATGGGAAGGGTAACATCTCACCCAAATGAGAACTCGTTTGGCTAATAGACTTCTGCTCGAACATGAATCGGAGATTAGTTAACCCGCAGGGTTTCCATCGGACAGGGACTTTAGTTTGTTTTTATATGCTGTCAAATTAACGTATGAGAAAATAAACATTCAGTTCCTATATTTACTTAGCATCAGGTAAATTTTACTATGAACACATATGTTAAGATTTGCAGCTTTAAAATAATGGATCATTTTGGTCAAATAGAGAGCAGCCTATTGACTCCGTGAAACAGTTCAAACCCTACATTTGGAAAGAGGACAGAGAACAAAAGCTATCTTTCTTCCCACAAAAATTCTTCTTCAGTCCAGGGGTTCACCCTCTGACCCCTCCCCACCACACACACTCGTAAGGGAATATCCCACTGGAATTATTTTCACTTACTATGTCGACACTCAACTTTTCATCATACTGTTCTCCCCAGTAAATTCTAAGCTCACGTGTTGTGTTTGACTGGTTAAACATTGATTTGATATGCAGAAAGGCAGGTCGTTATCAAAATTGCTGTTTATTAATCTATTGGCCAGTAGTGTGGTCCCCAGGAGGGTGAATAATTGCTGTCTTGGACAAGTGTGAGCAAGGATCTAGTTTAGCACCTTTGGGAGAAGATGAAGTTGAAGTGAGACTACCATATTGTCTTTATTTTCTGTGAAATACCATAGAAGGGAGCAGGAAAGGTAGGTGATTTGTGGCAAGCTTGGAGGCAGTAAGAGTGGCAGGTGGCTGCTGGCCACATATTTGGGGTAACAGCGCTGTTTCATTCACACCTGGGGAGCTCCAGGCTCCCTTCCCGACACGTGGCCTGGAAGGAGTGCACTGAGGTCACCGCGCTGTGTCCCGATTTGCACACAAATTCAATGACAGTCCCTGTTTCTGCATAATAGGTTTTCTCATCTTTCCCTTTCAACTGTATGTTGTTTTCATTCATGTTTCTTTCATATATTACACATGGTTCTGAAAGTAGAAGAAAGAAATAAAAACAATTAGTAATCTTTCCTTTTATGGACTAATAAAGCTTCTACCAAATGACTCGTTCAGGATCACATAAGATGACGAAATAATCGAAATAGCTGGAACAGATGAACGTGGGCCGAGCACTGTTCTCTGCACTGGTCTGTGAGCATCACAGCCCCTTCTGCAGGCGCTGCCCCTAGTCCCACCCTGGATGTCTATCAGTCATCTCCCTCTCTCTCTCTCTCTCTCTCTCTCTCTCTCTCTCTCTATCTATCTATCATCTATCTATCTATCTATCTATCTATCTATCTATCTATCTATCATCTATTATCATCATCATCATCATCTTCTTCATTTTCTTTGGTAAACACAGGCTGCATGGATGCAAGGATATACACACAGAGAGGTTTGAATCCAAACCTGATCATAAACTCATTTCTCTATCTCACTGTGCCCCCATCTGTAAAATCACTGCAAGTATTACCTTCTTTAGGCATTTTAAAAAGAGACATTAGGGAGATTCTAGTTTATTGCTATTGCAATGTGACTGAAAGCAACATTTCATATATTTTAATAAAGTTTAAAACCTTGTCTTTTTTCTGTAGGCACACTGTTATTACATTGTAGGAATTCATACATGCTAAAATTTTCAAATTACTTTTTAAAAATTAAATTAATGGGATGATATTGGTTAATATACAGGTTTCAAGTGTACAGTTTGTGATACATCACCTGTATATTGCATAGTGTGCCCAACACACAAAGTCAAATATTTTTCCATCACCATATATTTGACCCCCTTTACCCTTTCCTACTCCCCCAAACACCTTCCCTAAGGCAAACACCACACTGTTATCTGTGACTATGAGTTTTTGTTTATTTTTCTTGTTTGTTCATTTGTTGCTTTCAATTTAATATCCTACAGATGAGTATCGTCATACATTTGTATCTTTTTTGTCTGACTTATTTCACTAACATGACATTCTCAGGATCCATTCACGTTGTCGTAGAAAAGGGAGCATTTCATCTTTTTGTGACTGAGCAATATTCCACTGTATATATGGACCTCATCTTTATCCAAGTAAAACCAAATTTCGAGGATATCATGGACCCCTCTTTCTTTTCTGTTAACCCAAGTATTTTACATTCTAGTTCAGCCCTCATGGACATTGATTAGGCCTTAGAAATACCTCACAATTATGTTCTAACACCTTCCATTAACTCTTACATTATGAAGCTTTATAACATAATACATATGACTCCTCATATCCAAAGCTTTTCAAGGATCCCTCGTTCCATCCAGATACTGTCTGTATCCAAAAGTCTATACTATCTGAGTTCTACCTACCTCTCCAGAAACATGTTCCAGAACTTTACTATTGCAAGCAAAACATTTACCTCACTGCTTCAATATACCACATGTCTGTGCAGATGTTCACACGATGTCAGATGTTGTCTTGATGATCTTCTCGAATGCGCCCTGCTCTCTCCAATCAAAGACTCAAAATAAAGTCTCAGCTCTGTCACAGGACTGATTTCATGTCCTCGGATAATGCTAATGGCGCCCTAGTCTTAGTGTTTGGAACAGCTGATGCTTGTGCCAGGAAACACGTCCTAGTCGTATCCATTGACTCAGTCATTCAAAGTTAGATCTAGAATTTGTCTTTGAAATTCAATACTTTCTAAAAATAAAGTCTAGTTTGCTTCCATTTCTGACTTGTGTTTATTAATTTTTATCCCTGGTCCTGCTATTTCCAGGGTTTGGAGTCCAGATTTTGCTATGATCCCCAACAGAAGGAGACACGTGAACTGGAGATGATGAGTAAGGCTTGGTCCACAGTGGGGTCCATTAATGTATCAGAATTAGCCTCTCTGACCATGCCTGTTTTTTTTCTTTTAAATAATTTTCTTTATCGATTTTAGAGAGAGATAGAGACATTGGTGAGAGAGAACATCGATTGGATGCCTCCTGCATGCCCTACACTGGGGATCGGGCCTACAACCTGGGTATGTGCCTTGACCAGGAATCAAACTTGCAACCTCTTGGTGCATAGGTCGATGCTCAACGACTGTGTCTTTGCATGATAAACCAGCCGTGCCATGCATGATTTAATGAAACGTTGTCATCGTTTACACAGCAATTCTTCAAGCTTATATATGGCCAATATATGAATATTTGAAGTCGACATTCAGTAGAATAGCTGTTTGTGAACACAATTCTAGAACATGACACCATGAAGGATTAGACTACAAATGAGCACATCAACGTTACTCTAATGTTCTCTGGAACCAGAAGAACATTGAGAACTTACCAACACATCTCGGGGGTTCTGACCACTTTGCATAACGACAGGTCACCTGTTTAGGACCCTGAAGTTGATAGTAGGCCTGGCATTGGTATTCGACCCTTGACCACGGAGGATACACTGCTAATGGGAAGGAGGTGATGTCTCCATTGCTAATATTTGGAGGAGGCCCACACTTTTCTGTAGAGTCTGAAAAATAACATTTTATTTATTTATTTATTTTTTATCCTCACCCGAGGACATTTTTGCATTTATCTTCAGATACAGCGGGAGGGAGAGAGGAAGGAAGAGAGAGAGAGAAACATCGACATGAGAGAGACACGTCAAATGGTTGCCACCCACACAACCCCAACGGGGGCTGGGGACAAACTGCAACCAAGGTACGTGCCCTTAGGGGGAACTGAACCCGGGACTCTCTGGTCCGCAGGCCAACACTCTAACCGTTGAGCCAAACCGGCCAGGGCTGAAAAATAACATTTTAAATGTTGAAGAAATTTTCGTAGTTTTATTGGAAATTGTTTATATAAAATTCCATAGGAACTACTATCTCTCTTTCTTTCACTGTACATCTTGCATGTTAAAAATGTCCTAGATAACCCACACTCCAACAAGGACCACATCCATATACACTTCTCAAGTCTTGACAAAGGAAATATTGGAACAAAAAGACTTACTAAAGCAGGTCGGCAAGTGGGACCAACCATCCTCACCACACACCATGGAGCCCGTGGTGTTTCCGTCTCTGTTTTCATACCCATCCAGGCACTGATAGTCCAGTGTGTCATTGGGTCTGAATGGTTTTCCAGTGATTATGGCTGTGGCGTTCTCAAATACTGGCATAGAACAAGACTCTAATGCATGACAGAATAGAAGATTGCATTTTTGATATGATGTCACGGACAATCTAATTGCATTAAGTTGCATCCAGGGGGAAAAAGCTTTATCACTTAGTATGATAAAGTTTTGTATCACTTTATATGATACATAAAAATAAATTATGTATCATATAAAGACAATCTAACGATACCAGTTATTAATCATTGTTCTAAAATCATTACCCCTCAAATAAACATGTATTTCTACACAGCAGTTTTACCAGGATTCACATCATCTAAAATTTGATTTAAGAATATTTTTCTTATTCCATTATACTTAGACATTTATTCCATGCTAGCAATAGAAGAGGCCATAACAGATTAATAGTCCTTTTTTTTTTTTTAGCAAAGCAGTAAAGCATTTTGTGAATGGAGATGCAAACTTATTAGTCGCTGTGACAGGCATGCCAGAGGAAAGGAACTGGTTCAACAAAAAAATTAGTTTCCAACAATGTGCGTACATTTTTAAACATTCTATAAAACTCTACTTTAAAGCATACTAATTTTTAAAGCTCACATACTAATTTAGCCTTTTTAAATATTTCTTAATGATTGGATATTCTTTTATACTTATCAAGACAGAATGTAGAGATAGTTTTAGGTATATAATTAGTAAAAGAAAGTAAAATGTTAAAATATAGTCTCAGTTTTCACTAACATTATACTGGAGCAATGTTGATAAAGGTTTAAATAGTTTACCTGAAATCTTCTAACATATAATGTAGCCAGCTAGCTTGAAGTTTTAAAAAAATAAAGCAAAACTATAACAGTAAAAGTAGTAAAAATAATAGAGACATTTTATTTCTTTCCTAATAAGAGTGTTGTAGTGAATAATTGGTCACAAATTAATATAAAATGAGTTTGCTGTGGAAGCAACCTTTATCATTTGTTTTTAGCTAGCTCCTATAGTAAATACAGGAATTAAAAACTGAAAATAATAGAAATGGACATTTAAATATGCACTTTACTTAAAGTAAATAAAAGTACCACTGCGTGGCTTTGGGATGAATAAGATAGAATAAGCAAACAGTTTTTTAAAAATTATCATAAACATCGCGGTAGCAGAGCAGAGAAGTTTCAACACAGAAGAGTCTGGTCTGTGTGGTCCTTGGCCGTCTCCACTAACCGCATGCTTCTGTGGTTTTCCAAAGGGAAGGATTCTTCAGAAAGGACCTTCCTTACAGCATCAGACACATAAATGACACAGGTGACATTATCCCAAAATTATGTGCTATGCTTCCATATTTGCACTCAAAAACTTAACGTTTATGTCTAGGAACAAACACTCTGACATAAAAGTCTGATCACCTAAAAAGAAGGACAACAGGCAAAGTTCTCAGCTAAAAGCAGATGAGCTGACATCAGAACACAGGAAAAGCTTTCTCCTCACTCTGTAAATCACAGGATGTTTTATGGTGGAGACACCTTGAACTAAAGATGGTCTTAGTTTTAAAATGCAAAAAAATTGCATATGTTTTCTCAAAATTTTTTTATTCATCTTTTCAAATAGAACTACCTTACCTTCTGCCAAGCCAAGAAAAATAATTCAGTTAAAGTTACCTTTGGTCTAACAGTCATTAAAATAATGAACACGGTCATCATCAATGACTTACTAACGCATTTGGGTTGCTCTGACCATCCGCTGCGGAGACAGGTAATATATCCTGATGTTTGACCAGCTTCTGTTGTATAACCGTCTTTGCACTTATATTGTGTTTGTTTGTGTAAGAGAAATGAAGATTGAGGTTCAGAAATGAATCCATTCTCAATTTTTACATCTGCTTTTAAACACATTTCTAAATGGAAGAGAGCATAAGGAAAATATAAGCATGTGATCAGTAAACATTTTAATAAGGACTCAAACAATATTACAGTGTAAAAAATTACTTGTAGATGTAAACATGGTAAAAAACTGAATCATCCATTGAATAGTGTCAGAGAAAATAAGCTATGAGTTTCTGAAAATATTAAATCAAGATATCAAGAAACTATGTTTGGAACTAAGCAAGATTGAAAATACTCAGAATGCCTTCTAAGAATTATTAGAAACCTGTTTTTCTAATGGAAGAGTAGTCTTACAGCATGCCAGAGCTCTCCTAGCAAAGGGTCCTTTCCCATGTCTGACTTGTTTTCAATATTGCTAAGAGCTAGAGCTTAAGTGTTCTCAGCACATGCGAAACAATGGTAACTACTGAGCTAGGATGTGCTCCATAGCTTGACCTGGTGGTCCTATCACAACCTGTACAAATAACAAAACAGAAAGCTGTACTCTCTAAACATATGCATTCCCATTTTTCAATTATACTCCATTAACGCTGATAAAAGAGGAACCAACTGGAAAAAATAAAAATATGAGCAGTGGTCAAATAGAAAACAAACTCTAGAGAAAATGTATACAGTTAAAAAGTAGTTCATTGAAAAACTGTAATAAAATTGATAAATAGAAGGAAAGAATAATGAGGGAGTCCCAGCCATACTCATGAGGAAACTGAAGCAAATCTAGGAAAGTAGCCTCGTGAGGCACAGGGACACAGCCACGCCCGACTATAACTCCCAGAGACAGAGGCAAATGATGTGAGCTCTATTCTCAAAGTGTATTTACTGGGAGGTAGGGATTTTCCAGAGTACAACACAGGAAGAAGACACCCACGCACAGTGTATCAGTCATACGGAACAGAAGAAACAGTAATCAGTGTTCTCAAGGAGGTGGACATCACTAAACCTGAATCTAGATGAGCAGAGTGGAAAGAACTGTGGGATGAAAGAGAGATCTCTGTAAATCTGCATTGCGGTGCCTGGATTCTATGGCCGAATATATCACAGTACAGTGTAGGGGGAAACGCCACGGCAATGGGCACAGAATCACTCCTAGAGGAGGAACTACCAGGAAACAATAAATGTGAGATTTGCAGAGCACACGACCCTGGAAAAATATTTATATTTGTTCAGTCACATTGGAAAGAAGTCTTTAAACACAAATCATTTAGTAGAGAGTCCAGAGGAGGCCTTATTTATTCATTCATATTCTGAGTAAGCTGTTCTGTGGAAAGGCTCCCCAAACCAGCCGTATTGGTTCAAAGAGAAGCTTGAGTGGATCAAGTTGACCCTAACAACCTTAGCCTTCCAAAACAAAATATAAAACCAGTAAGACTCGAGGTCTCCAAGCCAAATCCCCAAGAGGCGCACGTTAGGGGAGGGGTGACTCAGGGAGGTGGAGCTGTTGATCTCGGCCTGTTCAATGCAGCCAATCTTGGATCTTTCTGCTCCAATGGTGTGTGAACTTCTCTGTTAGATTCCCGGACCCCCACAAAGATGCTCCCATCCAGAGGTGAGTGTCAAAATCAGTGTCCTTTTTGGGGAAGACCACAGAATTTCCTCTCTGCCATTTTGGTCATCACACCCTATTATTACAGGTTTCCTCATTGTGGGGTTTGGGTGTTGTTTTTCGTTTTTTTTTTTTTAAATTAATGTGTACCAAAAGGCTTCTTTAATTTGCTAACTATATGTAAAAATACTTGGCATTTTCACTCATACACAGTTGAAAAACTAAAATCACAAACGTCTATTGCAAAACAAGAAACTGGTAGGAACCTTTTGCCACAGTGATTACAGGTGAGTCCTAGAAAATCACACACTGACTGGATCTCAGACCACTTTTCTTACCGACACGAATGCATCTGGGAGGAGGGGACCAGCCATTCTCTGTGCAGGTCATGGTGCTCTGCTGGTCTTGGAGACTGAAGCCAGGATGGCAGTTCACCTGTACAGTTTCGCCCTGTAGGGATGTTTGTGGAGAATCTGGAGAATATCCATGTTCCAAATAGTTGAAATCACACTTTCCTAAGAATGAAAAAATGATAATGAAAAAACCATAAAATTGGTTAAAATAATACATTAAAATTATCTTTATAATACTTAAATTAGAATGCAGAAGCATCCAAACATAACACGTAGACTAAGAAAAACTATAGGTGCTACCAAATGTTCTTTTTAAAATTAATATGAAATGTTATCTTAGTTTTCACAATTAAACTATTTATAACTGACATAGGGATTCTGGTAGAGTCTATTTTCATCCCTCGTGGTTTTAGGAAGAACCTTTGGGAGAGAAAAGGCCTGTGCTGGTCTCTGCTCATAGAACTCATCCCTCCACCTATTCTTGTCACACAGGCTTAACAGTCCTCGATTGTGTGTCGCTCTCTCCACGCTGAAATATCTACATACACAGGATAAAGAGGGGACTCACTGAGGCAGGGCACTTCCGGAGACCATCCTTTTGGTGTACAAGTAATGAAAGCCCCGGAACTTCGTGAAGGTGGCAGGTAGTTGTTATCACAGGTATAGTAATACCATTTTCCTACTTGTACTGGAAAGTCTGCTCTATATCTACTTTCCCAATACAGCCGTCCATGTTTAATTATGGGATATTCACAGGGCTTAACTTGCAATGAAAAGAAAGAAACAAACAACATAAACCATGTTTCACTTTAACAGAAATCAAATGAGAGATAAATGGTTTCATGGGAGAATTATATTCTTTTATCAACATAATAATACCCATTTCATTAGGGTTTCTAGGACAAGAAAAGTTATAATCTTCAGATAATATAAATAACACTTCTTTTCTGCTCATTTCACAATGTATTCTGATATTGAATCATTATATTGTGCACTAGAAACAAATATAATGCTATATGTCAAATTTATCTTAATCAATCAATCAATCAATCAATCTACCAATAAACAATCACGTTCTTTGTAATTGTTATGCACACTAAGGTCTGTTTCATGGCGGTAACAGTGTCCTCTTTAAAGGGATCATACTTTCAACATTCATTTAGACTTGGCCTTGAATTAACACTGAGGCCACTGACCTAGTATTTCTATCATTTCATTTTACTTTCATGGAAGAAGCAGCATCAGCGTGGAGCCCTTGGCAATGAAGTGATACATAAAGAAAAGCAATGTGACTGTAGCTACAGAAACCTCCTGAAAGGGGCCAAAGAAACATCTCCAGAAATAAAATCCCCTGTGGAACTGAGTGGCATTTGGTGACATGTGATGGTTTTAGAAAACCAACAATGTCTCCAACCTGCCTCCCTCCTACAGGGGAACTAAATCCACTCCCCTTGAGTGAGGGTGACTCAGGGAGTCTCCTCTGAAGAGCACGTACAGCCGAGGAGACAGTGTGTGCCCAGGTCATAACACTATGAACGCGTCCTCCAGGTCTCTGAGGTCACTAGCTCTGGGGTAGAGAGCTGTCATGAAGATGCCCAGGTGGTTGGTCACTGAGGCTCCTGCAAGAATCTGGGGTCTCCCTCTGGGAAGCACATCCTGCAGCCCGGCCCAGCCTCTGCCTCAGCCTGGGCAGCGTCCAGGGCAGCAGCAGGAGTGACCAGAACCCGGCCGCCCAGCTGCTCCCAGATCCCGACCCTGCAGACGCTGAGACATAGAGTTGTTGACTCAAGGCAATGTGTTTGGGGAAATGGTGACACAGAAATCAAAACCTAATATAATAGGTGTTAAATGGGACAGTTCTTCCTCAATGTTTTTTTTCTTCTTCTTTTTATTTATTGATTTTTAGAGAGAGAGGAAGGGAGAGGGAGAGAGAGATAGAAACATCGATGAGAGAGCATAGATCGATTGGCTGCCTCCCGCATGCCCCTCACTGGGGATTGAGCCCACAACCTGGGCATGTGCCCTGACCTGGAATCGAACCAGCGAGCTCTTGGTGCATGGGTCGACGCTCAGTCACTGAGCCACACTGGCCAGGCTTACCCAATATTTTAATTCACATATTTGAATATCAGTAAGAAAAATATTTATTCATACACACATACATACATACGTAACATTGGATGGCAAAAATGCAAAATTTTTTATTGACAAGCATATGCTTATGATCTTCTTTAGAGCTGGCTCCTGTGAAAGCAAAGATGCCTCTAAATCCTCCCTGCTGTAGGAGGCAGGCGATCGATGTTTCTCTCCTATATCCATGTTTCTATCTATTTCTCTCGCTTCCTCTCTCTCTAAAAAAATAAAATCAAATCTATAAAAAACTATTAAATCCTCTCTGCTTTATAGTCTCAGTGAGGCAAAGATTTATACTGATTAGGTTCCCGTTATATTTAAGTTTAAGAGAAGAAATTTCAGAATTTAGAAGCAGGTCAAGATATGCAGGAAACTTACAGCTACATCTTGGAGGAGGATTCCAGCCTGTAGGAGTACATCTTGCAGTATTTCCTTGGGGTGGGGGATAGAAGCCACTTTTACAGTCATATGTGATTACATGTCCCAGTCTGTACTTGGTCCTGTCAGGAGTGTAGTGACTGTTTGCAATTCTTGTAGGAGCACATGTTCCTTCTGAAAAGAACAAGGACATGTGGATTATGGACAAATCACTGCTCATGAAAACAGTCACGTACATGAGAATAAAGTGGGTGTCATTTTTTGACTCACCATCCTGCAAAATGGCACAGAAATGAGCACAGCCTGCCCTCCTCCCCCCACTCATCTCCCTCCTCACATCACTTGCCTGGAGTGTTGTCCCCTCCCTCTTGAATCCCCTTTCTCCAAAGCCATCACCTCCATCATCGTGTTCCCTGTGTGGCAATGACCTCAGCATCTATCTCTGCAACTGTGCTTTCCTCTGCCCACAACTGCCTTGGATTGTGAGGTTCTCCAATCTCCTCCTTGTCCTGAATGGGGCAATGAAGTGTTTGGGGAAGTCGTATGTTTCATTTTAGGAAGGAAGATCTAAAAGCCGTTGTGTGATTTTTATCTTTTCTTCCCCACTGGAGTAGTGATTATAGAAAGACCTGGAAAGGCCATGTCTCTCTCTCCTGATTCTTACAAGTAATAGAAAGAGCAGACCTACACTGGAAGTCAACAAGGAGAGGAAATAAAATTTAGTTTATGAGGCTAATGAAATTCTGGAACATATTTTTCTTTTTTTTAACTTTTTCCCCCCTTCATTGATTTTTAGAAAAAGAGGAAGTAAGAGGGACAGAGAGATAGAAACATTGAGGAGAGAGAACATTGATTGGCCACCTCCTGCATGCCCCCCACTGGGGACTGGGCCCACAACCTGGGCATGGTTCCTGACTGGGAATCCAAACTTTTGGTGCATGGGTCAATGCTCAACCACTAAGCCACATCAGCCGGACTGGAATATATTTTTCTTAATGTAATAGGATAGCCTCATCCAGGGTTTGGAGCTTTTAGATAAAGGACCAGATAAAAAGTCTCTGTTGCAACCAATGAGCTCCACCTTTGTGTGAAAAAGTAGCCACCAACAGTAATAAACAAATGGAACTTGTTATTTTCCCATAAACCTTGTTTCCAAAGAGGGGGCAGGCTTGACCTAGGCTATCCTAATGTATAAAGCTCCTTCTCTCAGTCTTCAAAAACCATTTTTTTTTATCAGCTTTGTTATATTTTACAATGGATCAACTTGCAATATTACTTTTCTAATAAAATACCATCCCTTTTTTCAATTCAATGAACTAATTTATTTTTCCAGCTTTGTTGAGAAATAATTGATGGACATAATTTTATGTATTAAAGTGTGGAACATGATGAATTGATACAAATATACATTGTGTTAAGATGACCAACATTAAGATAATTCATACCACGCTTTTTAACTATTGTAGAAATGTTGAACTGTTACATAACCATTTATACTGGTATCATGTTGTGTTGTCTTCTGGACTCAAAACCTGTGGTGGACGTTCAACATTGCCCAAATCCATTGATATGACCCTCATTTACTACCTATTCGATCTCTCACGGTAAGTGACCAATAGTCTTATTTTACCCAAGTCACCTAACACAATTGTACTTCATTGATAGATAATAAATCTTTACACTCTCAGAAAACAATGGAGACAACCAGCTATGGGTTCGCTAGATCTCTCCAACTTCTCTTTTAGATTAGTTGTACCTTTTCTGAACTTGAACCGTTTTTTTAGACTTTGACGATAAGCTGTTAATTTTATTTTCAAGCAAGCTTCTCAACCTGTTCATGTTCCCATGGATCACAAACCATTGTTTATCTCTTCCATCTGTCTTATTTTGTCAACTGAACTCTCTTTAATGGAGACACAAGCTTCTCCAATGCTAGCCTCTTTCTCTCAACCCTTTGTCCCAAGTTTAGCTAAACATACTATCTTTCTTTTCTGCTTCACAACCAAGATCCTTAAAATGCCATTTTTAATTGCTATCTCCACTTTCCAACCTCGCATTTATTTTTCAACCTATGGCTCTCTGGCTTCTGTCATCTCCACTGTGACGGCACAGCTCTGGCCAAAGTCATCAGAGTCCTCCCGTTTCCAAATCCCCCAACTCTCTGTATTCCACATGTTGCAGTGGCTGGTGTAGATTATGGGCTCCTCAATTGTTTGTTGAACTCAATAGATAAAAACCCTCTGCAATGTTTGACACAGTTGTTCACTGACTTCTTGAAGTTCTCCAGTGCTTTCCTATGTTCTCCTACCTCTCCTTATCTTGGCATGAACAACACTGTGTTATTTTGTTTATTCTGCTTATAGCTTCTCCTCTTCCTTTATTCTACTACATTTTATGCCCTGCCTACTCATAACTCATCTCCTACCACTTTCCACCTACTTGCTGTGCTACCAACACAATAGCCTCTGTCTGGTCCTCACACACGCCAAGCTTAATCCTACCGTGTGCACTTTCCATTTCTTATTTCTTCAATGATTCCTCTCTGGACCATCATATTCATTCTTATCACCACCCCACAAACATCCTCCCTGAAGACCCAATAGATGTGTGAGTATATAGCTCTGATTCTACAAGAGTATTTCCTTGACTTTGTTAGTTTTCTCTTCATTCTCTGAGTGATTCAAGATACTTTTCTTTTTTTTTTTTTTTTATCCTCACCCGAGGACATTTTTTTCATTTTTTGTTCAGATAGAGTGGGAGGGAGAGAGAGGAAGAGAGAGAGAAACATCGACGTGAAAGTGACACATCGAGTGGCTGCCACCCGCACGACCAACCAGGGCCGGGGACAAACTGCAACTGAAGTACATGCCCTTAGCGGGAACTGAACCCGGGTCTCTCTGGACCGCAGGCCGACGCTCTAACCGCTGAGCCAAACCGGCCAGGGCCAAGACACTTTTCATGATTAAAAAAGCTACCACCATTGTGTTAATAACTTCTTGTGGGAGATTCTAATCCATATATCCAACTTCAGCCCCACCCTGGACAAGTCCATGTGTATAACCACAGGCACATCCAATTTATTATAGGTCAAATTAAGATTATCATCTCTCTTTCAATAGTTTAATTTCTGACAAAGGACCCCATGACAGAAGCCAAGTCTGAAAATGCACCCCAGTATTCTTCCTCCCATCACTTCAATATTCAGTCAGACACCACATTCTCTAAAGTTGTAATTCTTGCTTATGTATCTCTTCTTCTCCATACCACTCTTCTACAGTGTACCTTTAGCTCCTAGAGCCATTGTAGCAATTTCTCAATCGGTTTTATGTATTTATTTATTTATTATTATTTTATTTTATTTTTTTACTAATTTATTTTTGTTACAGATGTTTCTCTTTTTTCCCCCATTGACACCCTCCTCCCGATCGCCCCCACCTCTGCCCTATCCCCAGCATTATTGTCTATGTCCATTGGTTACACATACATGCATCTCAATTGGTTTCAAATTTACACTTCATTCTGCCAGATAAGCTTTGATTATGTTTCTACTGCTAACATGATAATCAATATACTTACATATATTAGCAATGATTACATTAAAATAATAGAAAATATATGTGAGCTCCTAAATCCAAGTTTTAAGTAAAATATATCTCCAGTGTTTGATGTTAATTGACACTAACCTCAAATGAACCTTAATTATATTAATTTATTTTTTCTCTCTCTTCAATCTGCTATATCTATCCTATTTTCATATTCCCATTGCAGTCCAGTTTACATATCTTAGTTTTCACTGGTGTTAGCCAAACTTAAGACTGATGTTTGAAGTCAAAAGCTATGAGATATATATAAAAACAAGTTTCACTGAGAGACCAACCAAATAATATTGGGAGAATTTTGTCCAATTAATTAAGAGTTGATGAACTCCTAGTGATTGCTTTCATGCAGGGGGCATAAATTCCTTGACAACTTTCAAGTCCCTACTCTCATAATCGCCATTAAAATAAATGCTGCTAAAAAAAAACATTGCCAGGGCAGACTCCTTTATCCAAAATAATAACATCTGAGATTGTCCAAATGTGTGAGGCCACATTTTTTTGGAACCATCAGAAACAATTATTGAGATTTGAAATAAGAACAGTAATTCAATATTAGCACTCTATATTGTGAATCAGTAGACAATCCAGTTCTCACAGGGAATGGATGAACTGGGATCAAAAATGGTGTTTATTTACCAGGTCTCGGTATTTTTCATTATTTTTGTGTACAACTTGGACACAGAGAGTGTAGTTTTGATAAATTACACTCAAATAAAACCCTGACTCAAATCATAGACCGAAGAAAATTTAAGTGTTTTATCCTACATTATTTTTATTTCAAAATTCCTTTTATTATTTACTTTCCAATTTCTTGTAGATTTGGGGAAAATATATGTACTTTTGGAGTTCTTCACTTTGGGCAGGTATATCTTTCCACTGTAGCAGGACAAGAGGGAGTATTTGTGATATAATTAGCTGAGGCACAGGGAGTGAAGTCCATTTAAACAGTGAATAGAATATACAGTGAAAGGCAGAGAAGAGAAATACGACGTTACCTTTACATGAAGGGGACGGAGTCCACCCATTCTGGGTGCAAACAGCCTCTGCCCTGTCGCTGTAAGTATAACCCGGGTCACATCTGTATTGAAGTCTTTCATTTTCCTTATAAGAGTCCTTAGTAGATATAGCCTCTCCATTTGAAATTTTTGGTACTTTGCAGGAAATTCCTAAATATAAGGGATTAAATTCCAAAACGTTTGTTATAGATTAAAGGACTGTGTCTAAGACATAGTTATACAAAGACATAAATTCGGTTTCCATTGAGTGAAGCAGAAAACCCAGTAGCAGTTCTGTCCTGACTTGAGTTCTTGATGAATTTATCTGTTGCTCTTAACATTCATTTTTGAAAGAAGTCAAATTCTGACTACAATTATGTTTCTAATTCTATTTGGTTGGAGGATAAGTCAGTCGTGTTGAAATAAATAGAGGCAGTAACATTCATCAACTGTGTACATCAAATTGAATATAGCTATAAGCTTATTGTGATAGGCATTTCCCCCGAGTAAGCTGCAAAATTACATACATTCTAGTTATTGATAATAGAGTAATTATTGACAGAACTACTTACTACTGACTTTGTCAAAAAATCAATTGATCTCATTGTCATTACAGCTCCAATAATTGACTGGCCTTCTGCTTGTGTGGTTTTACCATCCATCTCAGTTTTCTATCAAGAAAACACTGGCCATCATCTTTGGCACCATCTCCTTTCAAACCTTTCCCTGAGCTTAGAGCCACAAGAATGAAATTCCCAGATCCTCTTCTCACACCTTTCCAAGCTCTTTTCTTGTTTGTAACTTAATGATCTTTTTTTCTGGTCAATTCACAGCTCCACTTAAAATCTTTCATTGATTCCCAATTCAGCCTGAAGAAAAGCCCGTCTTCAGCACGGTGTAGAATTCTTCAACATCTCAGAACCTTGTACCGGCCCATCTTCAGTCCATCACTGACCTGCCCTATTTACACCCTGCATCAGGGCCCTGAGGACAACGGGGACAGGGGCATGTGTACAACTCCGGCATGGGCTTCCTTCGACTGGTCTGGTTTTCCCTTCACTTCAACCACAAAATTCTCATTCACCCTTAGGATGTACCCTAGATGTTAGTCTTCCCAGGAAGCTTTCACTGGGCACAGAAATTTAGTTGTAAGAAGTAAACTCCATCCGTAAACCTCTAGAGTATACAGTGTTTGCCACACTGAATATGAATACTTATCACTACTGATGTGAAGAATTACTTTTGTTAGAAAACATTTTAAGAAGAGGAATGTCTTTCTCTGCAACTCCTTGTAGAATACACTAACTAAGAAAGTGTATATAATTTGGAGATTTTAGGTAATGTTAAAAAATAAATATGGCAGAAATTTCTGCCAAAAAAGTGTTGGTCAAATAAGAGTATGTCACTTTAAATATGTGGTTTTTAATGGATTTTCTAGAGAGTCAGGAAGGGAAAGAGAGATAGAAACATCCATGTGAAAGAGAAACATTGATGGGCTGCCTCCGGCACGCCCCCTACTGGGGATGGAGCCCTAAATCCGGCCATGAACTTTGAAGGAATCAAACAAGGGCCTCTGAGCCCAAGGGACAATGCTCAGTCCCCTGAGCCACACCAGCCAGGCAAACAAGAATATGTTACTTTCAATAAATCGACCAAACTGGTCCATTATGAAAGCCAAAATCATGGCAGTGTTCATCATGCACAGGTCAGCAGTTTATACACAAATACTTGTTTTTAACGAAAAAATATTTTTCAACTGCAATTGACATACAATTTAAAAATGCTTAAATTTTCAATGTTTGTCCATGGTCTCAGAAAACAAATTAAATGTGTTGAGATTTCACTGAAAATTAAGAATATATTTCTTTAAAAGAAAAAAAACAGAAATATGGCTTTGAGAGGGTGGTGCAGCAGTTAGAGTGTGGGCCCGTGAACCAAAAGTTGAGGGTTCGCTTCAGGTCAAGGGCACGTCTCTGGCTTGTCGGAGTCGTGCGGGAGGGAACCAATCCATGTATCTCCCTCACACCAGTGTTTCTCCTTCTTTCTCTCCCTCCCCATCCTTCGCTCCATCCACTCTCTCCAAAAATCCATGGAAAGCATATCCTTGGGTGAGGATTAAAAATAATCAATTCATTAATTAAAAAAGAAATATGTGTGTTACATACGTCTAATAGTGTTAAAATATTAAACTGATGGTGATCCTAATGACGTAGTAACTTTATAAAGTTAAAATTAAAACACGGTGAACTAAGAAATGTTTGAATGTATGACCTGATGAGCTAGGCATTAGAATCTATGAAATCCTCACCACGTAAGATTATGAAAATATCCACGCTCTCTGATTTTTTGTATTAGAAATAAGAGTCGCCTGAGGTTTTGGAGTTGTAATCTGGCTTTGCTGTGAGGGGTTTTCCTGTCGCGTTCTCATGAACTATCACAAGTCTCCCCGGTGGCTGTGGAGTGGCTCACCCTGTGGCACTCAGAAGACAGAGAACAACCCACTGTCCTTTCCCCTGGGGAACATGTGAGATAGTCCATAGGGAATCCTTATTGTTACCCTACAGCACAGGGAGTTTCTACCAGTCAATTCATTCCAAAAATAAAGACAAATGAAAACGGGCAAAGTCATATTTAAGAAGGAAGCCAAACATTCCAGTCAGTGTCAGCTTACCTTGCCCGTGAGCCCAGGACACCCACACGGACAGAAGGACGTTGAGCAGTAACAGCATGTCCGCTCTCCCGGTGGTGTCTCCGCCCAGAGGTTCCAGCGGTGCTGCTGGGGTTCGAACCTGCTCACGAGCAGTTATCCAGTGTGACTCTGCATATAAGTGCTCCACCAGGAGGCTAGTTTACTCAGGTCACTCAGTAAACGTTGAAGTTCAAAGAGTTTTGCAATATGTGTACATGTTCGTTAATGATTTTACGATCATTCCTGATTTCGTTCCCTGATAGGTACTGTGCAACTTCGTGACTGTACCTGACTGGCTCTGGAGTGTTATAAAACTCTAATCTGTCCCTGAAACACTTCTTGAGAATGGGTGAGGTTCTTTCTCAAGCGGGAGATTCAGATGACTCTGTAACTTCCTCTATTTGCTGTCCCCCTGGGCCCCTGAGCACCAGCCAGTGGGCTGGACCCGCTCCCCTCTGCACTTCCGTCCTAGAAAAGCACTGATATGTTTCCTGTAAACTCACCACAGACCACACCACCGAGTCGAGAGTTTCAGCTCATTCTTGGCATTCCAGTGCTGTACATTAATACACTGTGAGGGACCTTACTTAGGGCACAGTATCTTCAGAGGCACGCATCGGAGAAAATGGGAAGGGTAACATCTCACCCGAATGGGAACTCGTTTGGCTAATAGACTTCTGCTCGAACATGAATCGGAGATTAGTTAACCCGCAGGGTTTCCATCGGACAGGGACTTTAGTTTGTTTTTATATGCTTTCAAATTAACGTATGAGAATATTAACATTCAGTTCCTATATTTACTTACATCAGGTAAATTCTCCTATGAACACATATGTTAAAACTTGTAGCATGACCCCGACTAGGGCTAGGGACAAATCGCAACTGAGGCACGCGTCCTTGACTGGAACCATACCTGAGACCCTTTGGTCCCTGGGGTGGCGCTCTAACAGCCTAGCCAACCCGAAAGGGGCTCTTTATTACTTCTTGTTCCTTAGGTTCAATGAGCATCATGTCATCTATGCAATGGACCAGTGTGAATGCCTGTGGATGGGGAAGGAGGTCAAGGTCCCTGCAGTCTACGTGATGACTTAGGTCAACTGAGTTGATGTCCTCTGGAGGTAGGACAGCACAGGTGTCCTGACAGCCAAGCCAACCAGAAGAGAAGTGCTTCGGCTGGTCTTTCCCAACAGGTATGGAGGAAACAGCATTTGCCAGGCCAAGAGCTGCCTGCCAGCACATTCTCAGATGTTACAGGAAATGTGTTAATTTCCTCAAGCAATGAAACAGTAAGAGGTGAACAGCTACAGTTGGTGACCCATCTGGAGAAGCCGACAGTAATCCAGTCATTCTCAAAGATGGGTTTCCTGTACCAGTCCCTTAGGGGAGTTGATGGTGATGGGCAGGAACCCCCATCTCCACACCTTTCAGATCCTGCAAGTCCCTCCGGCAGGCAGTACTGCTGGGCTTTGTGACCTTCCTGCTGGAGGCAGTTCTATTGGCTTCACTTGGCCTCTCCCAACGTGACAGGGCTCACTGCACTGGTCAGGACACCCATGCATTGATGCTTCCTGTTGCCCAGAAATGTCAGAGCGTATCGAGGAAAACCATGTGATATTCCTTGTAGAGAATGCAAAGACACTTGTAGGGAAAGGCAAACAGAGGAAGCCTCAGTAGCATTGTGTCCATAGTTCTCAAGTTCATGCACATGTATGTGTCCTACATGTTTACTTTGGACTTTCACAAATCCCTTTCTTTTTCACTTGATCTGAAAATACCGAGAGTTTGCCTTCTAATGCTGTTTCCTTGGAACCTGGTAAATAAGAAATGGCAGCTTGTTGTAAGAAAATCTGGCCCCAACTGATCATTCTTGGGGGACAGCCATCGCTTTGGGGTTTTGAGTTTGGGGATTTGCCACAATCTGAAAGGTCTGCTCACTTTGCTTGTTTGTTTGTTTGTTGGGGAGATATGGACCCTTATAAATCCTGAAGAGTCCAAGGAATTTACTATTCAGGAATGAATGATGCATGAACACCCTCAGGTGAACATATTGTCTGGATAAACTTCCAGAATTGAAATTAATGGATCATCAAACAGTTTCTTAGATGTTTCTACTTCTTTCTCCTAGCGGTTTGCTGTCAACCTGTTAGATATTTTCCCTCTTTGGTAGACACATGGTACCACTGTGTAGATTTTATGTGTATTTTGTTATGAATGTGCTTCTTTGCATTGAAGATATTTAAGGACCATTTGTTTTATTTTATTTTTTCTCTTAATTTTCAGGTTGAGATACTGGACGCCTTTTCCCTTATTGTTCTTTGTTTGGAAATAATGACATCATCGCTTTTCATTTCACATTTCTGATGTTTGTGTTTTTGAAGAAGTTTTATTTTGAAAATGGAGACAAGCACTTTTTCATTTCCTCTAAAATAAGAGTCTCAAAATGCATCAGCAGTTGTGGAGAAAGCTGTGAGAAAGGTGGGAGGATGGTGGGTAGAAGCGGGATGAGAAGAGATGGCAGCTAATTTCTCCCACAGACGTCCCATGAACAGAACTCACAGCATTTTGTTTGGTCACATTTTAATCTGATGCTGTCAGAAGTGATTAATTCATCTCTCAGGTTATAATGACATCCTCCTCATAATGTTGAACACACATTTTGATTTATGAATAGAAATGAGTTAAATCACATTTGAAAAAATTAAATTGTGAAGAATTGGATTAATAATAAGTGACTCTGAATGAATGTGCATATCTTAATTTTAAGACAGCAATATAACTACTGTTTTATACATGTGGGATATGCCAGTTTCCCTTCCTGACATTGTACTCGAAAAGGAGTTTGTGGTGACGCTTTACGGTATCCACGTCGGCACGTAAATTCAACAATATCATTTGTTTTAATATAAATTTTTGTCTTGGATGTCCACTGTAACTGTATGTTGTGTTTTTTCATGATTTCTTCAGATACTACACATGGCTCTGAAGGTAAAAAAAAAAAAAAAAAAAAAAGAACATAAAATGTTAAGCACAATACAAATATTTTCCACATGATTTTAGACTTGTTTAGAAACTTCTACACAGATCCAGGAATTTATTCTGACAACCTTTCCAAACCAACTCATTGAAAAGCCATCATGTAGATGTAAATAATTCAAAATGATTAATGATTTTAAAACGAGATACTATGTGTAATGTGAGATAATTAAATGTTATAATCAAAGATCATAATGTCACTAATATGTAGAGCTTACATTAAACAATCATTGAAGGGGGTGGGTGATGGTGGAAATGGGTATGGGAGATAAATGTTAATATAAAAAATAAAACAAAGAAAAAAATAATTTTTGCTGTTGCTTAAGAATTTTTCACACTTTATTTCTTCACATATTACTATTTGGTAGTCCAGCATCCAACAGAATGGTTGTTAGTCTATGAAAGTTCTATTATAAACAGCAAAATATCACATTCATCACACTGATTTCCCAGGATCCATGAGAATATTGAAGTACTTACGTAAGCATTTCGGTGGTTCTGACCACTGTCCATCCCGACATGTTATTCTCCTGCTTCCCTGAAGTTCATAGTAGGACTGGCACTGGTACTCCACTGAAGATCCTGGGGCGTAGACCTCTGATGGATATGTGGTAGTGTCTCCATTGTCAATAGCAGGAGGGGGTCCACATTTCCCTTTGGACTCTAAAAAAAGATATTAGTTGATTTGTTGAGAGATCAGGAGATTTTAAGGTGATTTTGGATTAGGTGGATGCTACACTCACCTCCTCCCAGCTACAAACTGACTTAAAGTTAATTACAGAGCAATCAACCTGAATAAGGAAATGAAGGACAGCTGAACAGGAGAATTATAACCAAGTGCTTACAGAAGACGCTACACAGACACTGGTAAGAAGGGCAGAGACGCAGAGAGGGCTGGTCCCTGCACCTGCAGGGGTGGCTGAGAGATACGCGGGCTGCAAAGTCTCCACTGAAGAGCCTGGGGCCCCACCTCCTTGGAGATTCTACAGGAAGAGCAATGGAGACAGAAGAGGAGCACGCAGAGCATCTGCAGGGAACATCGGGGGGGACTCTGTCTCCGGGACGAGGAGGGAGTCTGCTAGATTCCCAGGTGCTCTACTAAAGGGCCAAGGCACAGGCTCTTGCTCTCAGACACTCACCCCGGGCTCCTGTAGAAGGAAGGTGACTTAGGGCATTCAGGAGTCATAAAGAGAAAATCTGGATGGCATGGACCCAGGGAGAGATCTGCAGGGTCAGCCACTGAGGTCCCTGTGTTGGGTTCCTATCCCACACCACCCTCGGTGCCAACTCCCAGGGTCGAGCACTCCTATTCCTACAGCTCCAGCCTGAGGAGAGCACTAACCTGGACCTCCGACTGCTGACAGTAGTACCCTCCCGTGGTTGAGTCCTGTTAAAAGTATGTTGGATGCACCCAACAGGGATATTTGGGACACTCTTTCTGGTGAAGGTCAACACCAGCGGTTCTGAACCTGTGCGTTGCGACCCCTTTGGGGGTCGATCGACTCTTTCACAGGGGTTGCCTAAGACATAACAGTAGCCTAATTATAGTTATGAAGTAGCAATGAAAATAATTTTATGGTTTAGGGGTCACCACAACATGAAGAACTGTATTATAGGGTCGTGGCATTAGGAAGGTTGAGAACCACTGCTCTAGACAGACCTCGACAGTCCTTGAGCTGTGTGGATTGGAATGGAAGCCAGGCTTTCCTCCCTGCTGCAGGCTTGGCTGGCACGACCCCCAGTCAAAGACTATTTTGGTCTCTCCTCCTGAGTCCTGACGTCTCTGCCCTGCTGAACTGGATCCTGCACGGGGGACAACTGACTGC
This sequence comes from Tadarida brasiliensis, assembly GCA_030848825.1. NCBI lineage: Eukaryota > Metazoa > Chordata > Mammalia > Chiroptera > Molossidae > Tadarida > Tadarida brasiliensis. The sequence goes on along the minus strand of CM061278.1, from coordinate 24,455,413 downwards.
ACCCAACCTGATCCTGCCACGCTCCTCCTGGGGCATCTGGAGGTGATGATTGTGGCGGAGACCAGTGTTTGGCTCTGGAGTAGGGGCCACTGTCCCACATGGAGTGCATGGTCCCTTTTACTTAAGAAACCACATGTTAGGACACAACAAAATTCTCAATAAATTTAAGAAGATTGAAATTATGTCGTGCATCCAATCTGACCAAAGTGGTATGAAACTAGAAAGTTGCTGGATGTAAAATCAATATTCAGAAACGGGTGGCATTGTCATACACCAGTAATGCTCTGTCAGCAAGAGACACTAAGGAAACAATCCCAGTGACCGTTGTAACAACAGCAACAACAAAAGGTAAGTAGGAATAAATATAACCAAGAAATTAAAAGACCTGTACTCTGAAAATTATAGGATACTGAAGAAAGAAATCGAGGAACATACAAAGAAGTGGTTTAATTTTCAAGAGAGAATTTTCCATAGTTCCAACTCCTCTTCTAATGTGGTCAAAGCTTTCCTAAAATAAACCTACCTTGTTACTCACTCAGTCCACAGAAAGAATCGGACTTCAAGCAGCATAGTTTTATTTGCATTATTTTTCATTCCCTAGGAACTACTCCATTATGTATTTCTATCAACACACTCTGTCCCTATATATATTCTCTAAATTGGGGGAGGGCAGAATCAGGTGCGCTACCTTTGCACTGAGGTGGATCTGTCCAGTCCCCTCTTAAACATGTCACGTCTACATTCCCAAACAGCTCCAAACCTCTGCTGCATTCATAACGTACTGTTTCACCAGAGCGATACCTAGTCTTCCTGTTGTGTATAAAGGCATTTTCCACCGTGGGAGGACTGCCACAGGAAACATCAGAATAAAAAGAAACAGGGGTTGGGCCTGAAGAGATAAGCCAAAGAAGTGATATGCATTCATGCATAACCAAGGACACAGTCAATAGTGTGGTGAAGTCAGGGTGGGGATGCGGGACGGGGAGGAGGGGGATCAGAGGGGAAGAAAGGAGGGATATCTGTAATACTTTCAACAATAAAGATAAATTTAAAAAATGGAAAAAGAATAGAATGGATCTGTAATGTAAGAATCCTTTAGAATTCAAGTGAACAAATGATTATCCAATATACTTCTGGGGGATTTAAAATCAATATTTCATCCATCATTAAGACTGAAAATTTTCATAAAATTACACGTAGGATTGAAAACAGGAGATGAAGCCAATATGTTTTTTGTAAGAGTGAAGATTCTATATCTTAAATTTCTTTCCCACCCTTCCTTGAAGTTTACTAGACATTTTTAGGTCAATGAAAATTTATAAAAAGACAAAGAAAACAGAAAGAAAAGAAAAGAATGTTTTTCTGGACATAATTATTTAAGTTTATTAAAATAAGTATAGATTCTGCAAATTTAAAATAACTCTATAAACCCAGGACACTCATAATAAATAATATTTGGCATCAGAATTTGGTTTGCAAACATCATGTTTTTGAATGGTAATTTTTGGCCCTTAGAATAATGAGCACAGTAGCTACTTCCTTAGGGAATAAGTCAAGAATTAACACACTTTGAGGAATACCATACAGTTGAAGACAGAAGATGATCATTCATATGATCCAAACAGAAACTGAGGAAAATTAAGAGAGAAATAAATTTGTAATGTTATAAAATGCCCATCTGTAACCGGAGTGCTTGCGGACAGTGCAGTGGGCAGTTGGAGTCACTGGGAGACTCGGGTGGGTATCAAGTAGTAATGGGCTGAAGCTACTTTCTCCACAAAGTGTGCATGGAGTCTGCTGGAACTGCCACAACAGTTTCAGGGTCACAACCCCGAGTCTCTGATGCTGAGTCTTCGTGAGCCTGTGAATTTGCATTTGCATTTCTACCCATTCCCCGGAGATACCTGTTTGCAGCTGTTTCAGGGCCCACAGTCTGAGAACTATGGGGCTCTAAGTCCACCATTCCATTCCTCCATGCTGAGGCATAACCCTGCCTTGATCTGGCCGAGAACAGAAGCTACGTCCATTTTATAATGATGCTGGAAGCAATTCTATATTATATTATTTAAGACCCTTTAAAATACATTAGAAAACGTCATCATCATACCTCTGCATGTTGGCGCTCCTCTCCACCTGCCGCCCCTACACTCCACTAAACTGGATCCATCCATTTCGTAATCGTCTTCACATGTATAAGCTACTTTTTCTCCAGGCTCATATGATTTCTTCACCTGGTGTATGAGTTTGGCATTACTAAAGCGGGGTGGGTCTGAACAAGTCCTTTCTGAAAACAACAACAATAACAAAACATATACATATTCAGTAAATCTTTAAAAGTACACATTGGCCAATAATTATACTCTAGAACATTGGGTACATACCTAACCAATGCACACTGTTCAATATTTTTCTTAAAACTTGGAAATATGTTAGCAATCTTGACTTAATTACATTGACGGATTCTACAATTATCAAAAATGTTACATGGGAAAGACGATTTTGAAAGCCTGAAGAGATGGGCATGCAGGTAATACTTGAGACCCAACTTCGTGCCAAACTTCTCATTTTTCTAGGTCTATTAATTCTCTACCAGAATCCAGAACTTTCCAGAGATACTTTGTTTGATTCTAGAATTACCGCAGGTATATATTTATATCATAAAGCTCTGATTAAAGATATTTATTAGCCTTTGAATAAAAGTAATCACACTATACTTGTGCATTCTGGTGGATGAGACCACTGTCCTCCTAAACATTCTACAGATGCAAGTCCATCAGTTGAAAATCCTTCGAGACATTTGTATGTAATAATTTCTCCATATTCATAATGGTTTCTTCTGTCAGATAAAACAGCCTTGGAAACCCTACGTTTGCGGTTTTAAAATAAGGATGATTGGAACAAATTAATTATTTAAAAACTACAAAAAATGGAAACCTGCAAAGATATATGTCTCCATAAAACCAATACTACTATCCATTTGTTCTATACACCCCACATTCTCCTCCTGTGCCTCTTGGGGAGTAAAATACCCATCAAGGGAAACTGTATCCCGTATGTCCACAGTAATCCAAAGTTTCTGTTTGTGTGCATTTCACATTAGACGTGAAATACTGCTGATTGATTTGAGCACCTAGATTGTAATGTGCTGTTTCGGGTGAAGTGAAATGGATTCAGAAAAAGGGCTTCATCTTGTTCCTTCACACAAAGTATCGGGGAGTTTACCCTCCTTTGAAAGACAGCTGCAAACCCAGGACGCACTACTGACCAACACAGCGTGGGACTGACTGCCACATCCCGTTCTTGCACACCATCTCTTCTCCTTCCTGAATTAGAAAACTTTCTTCACAGAGAATAGCTATCTTTTCTCCTTCTTCATAATTCACTGTAGTTGTCATACTTTGAGATCTGGGAATCTGAGGTGGAGGTGGACACCTTGGTACTTCTAAAAATATTAAAATGAGATTTCTTGATGAAAACTCATACATTAAAAATATTTAAAAAAATACAATAAATAAAATGGTTGGTAATAATACATCTTAAAAGATCAAATTCTAATGTTATGTTCTATGCTGACCAATGCACAAGATACAATTAATATTTAGAAACAGTACTTTGGTAATTTTCTAAATTACCTTCCAGCTGCAAAATTATTTGTAATAATAAATAGTTAATGAAAAATTTAAGAGACAAAGAGATTCGTTTTACGAGATACTAAGAAAACAGCACATTTTCGAAGTGTTATGCACAAGAGCTCACCTGTGCAGGTTACTTCCGGGTCCCATCTTCCGTTGGTGCAGGTTGAGTGTTTCTTCTCTGCCTTTTTTCCACACGTGTAGTTAACTTTCTCATTATGGTCATAGTCATTCTTATCTGGCAGGTTTATCTCACGCGCCATGGACCTTGTTAATTGACACTGCGTAACTTCATTTGTGTCTGTACAATGAAAATATTCCACTGAAAACATTAACTATGAAAATACAAGCAACTAACACAAAAAATAACTATAGATTCCAGAGTACAATGAAATTAGAATTTAGGTCTATGAATTCCACTAGCAGAGTTATTCCTGATCATGTTGCATGAGATGGGCTATTATTTAGGAACACAGTCTTATGTCCATTATTGACATTTCAGAGAGAATAACCATCCTAAGGACACTTTGTACTTTGGGGACTGCAAGAACGTAGAGGTTCACTTTCTCGTCTGATCTACGCAGTGAACAGTCAACACTTGTCTAATTTGCTCCCATTTGAAATCTGTGCAAATTTTCATATCCATTTATTTCTTGATCTCAAACATCTCTGTATAATTTTTAATCTGCAATCTTAAAGCGGTAGAAGAAAAAATTATCTGTGGAAATAGAATATATGCACTTTTTAGTTTAATTATATATTTTCAATAAATTTAATGTAAAATAACAAGAAAAGTTGATCATAGGTGCAGTGTATAGAATGTGAATATTTGAGTATATTTTTGCAATGATCACCAAAAAACAGGAATAAGAAACTGGGTGTTAAAGCCATAACCTATTTTGGATATATATTCTTAGAATTTTTCAGAAGCTATTTTTACACCAGATCATCCTAGAATCCAATAATATTACAATGCCATACTAATATATTGTTGCTGTCTTCAGAATGGGTTATGTATAGACTATAATATTTTTTTATGTAGCTATATTTCAAGATTGCAATGTAGATAGCAGTCTTTTTTAATTTGACAAGATATCAGCGTAGGTTTTAGGTACTTTTTGTTAATAATTTGTTAATGATGAGAGTTAAATAAGATTGAACAGAACAAAGAAAAGTCAAGTAATTGGCCAAAGAAAAGTAATGATTTTGCAATGCAAACTTGAAAAAAGTAAAATAAAGGAGACTAATTTAAAAGAGACACGAGGCTTGAGAATGAGTCTTATTTTTAGGACTGGTCCAGAGTTTTCAGGAAGAGAAAACGAATATTCTTCTTCAAGAGATGATAACTGAGGGAAGACTTGTAGTCAAAAGAAGGTGTGATGGTTTTGGACTTGAGTCCCACCATGATTGGTTTCTGAACGAATTTCCTTATTTATTGGGAGAAAATAAACATCTTGAGAAAAGTGAAAAACCAGATTATAGGGAGGTACAAAATAAACATGGGAGGAGAACATTTTAGTCACATGCCTATATAGAAGTAAAATGTAGCTTCACACATAAAAATAAACAATGTTAATATCAGAGACAGATACATAAATTCTATTGTGAGATTCTTGTTATTCTCTGAAGACACTATTGAACATAAACATGAAATGTGTGGATTCATTGTAATTTACAACTTGACATTTTCAATAATATCTCTAAATTTAAAAAATATGGTTGTGAGTAGAGTTTTACAATAAAACTATTAAATTTTTCATTTAAAAAAATTAAAAGTGAATTTTAGAAGTGTATCCTCACCAATGCACTGAGGTGGTCGGGTCCACTCTCCCCTAATACACGTAATTGATCTAGGACCAATCAGTGTAAATGCTTCTCTGCAGTTGAACTCTACTGAGTCTCCATGGTGAAAGGGAGCAGATGCCTTGGACGCGACATAGCCGTGATCAAGGTCAGGTATATCCCCACATGTACTCTTCTCCTCTGTGAAAATGCCACAAACACATACTAATCTGTAAAAGGTAACTTGTGTGTTTATAGGAATATAAACACCAAGTGTTGACTTCAGTCTAAATATTAATATCTTGTATACATTACCAACACACATGGGCAAGGCTGTCCATTCCCCATCCACACACTGGATTTTCTTAGAGCCCTTCATCAGAAACCGGGGGTTGCAGACATACTCCACAACTTCTCCGTGTTGATACTCTCCTTTTGGTGTGTCTGCAGCGTTCCCATTGAGGAGTTCAGGACGTAGGTCACACGGTTTTACTTTATCTACGGTAAAAAACCTGTATACTCAATGGTTGAATTGTCTATTTTACAACTTAAAATCCAAAAGATGAAAAAATATGTTTCTTTAGTTTATTATTTATTATCTAATTTATTACAGCGTGCTTTGAGAAAGGAAAAAGAATCGCATTTACACCAGATTCATGTCTCCAATTCTGTTACTTATATCAAAGTAGTATATTGAAAGTATATTTAAGCCCAGGAAATATGAATATATTATAGAAAGTCTAAAATTATATACAAACCAATGAACAAATATGATTGTGTAACTTACAGCAATATTCACATTCCACGGAAACATTTAACAAAGTCCATTGGAAAAAATACTATCATTACAGGCAAGAATTTGATCAACAAATTTTAACTCTAATTTATTCATGAGATTGCACTGACTCCAAGATACCTGAATACTGTTTAGACACACTGACGGAAACTTGGGGTGAGGCCTGTGCTAACAGAGTCACCCAATATCAGTGGTGCAATGGTTTACAAACATAGGACCACAGAGGTCTCTCCAGCATCAGACACAGTACATCTATCCATGGACACTTCCAATTCATAGTTCAAAACCCAATGGAAGATTAATTTCATCAATAAGGAAATCTGAGGTATCTACTACCCAACACATGTTCTTCAAACGTTGACCTCGGGCTTAACACACTGGATTATAGACACACTGGAAGCCAACAGAAAATTAAGAGAGGAAAAATGTTGCTATCCAAAATTCTAATTCTTGTTTGAGCATTTGTAAGGTAAATATTCACCTTTACATGTTGGAAGGTTAGGGGACCATCCAAAGTGGTAGCACTGAACCGAATCTGGTCCAAGAAGTTTAAGTCTATCTCTGCAGGAGAATTTCACCACGTCTCCAATTACATACTTCTCTTTATGGGGCTGAACAATTAAGTAGTCTTCTATATCCGGAATGATGCATTCTTTCTCTATGGAAAGGTTAAACAATTTAATGAGAATATATAATTAATCAATGCCAAAGTAAACTTTCTATGTCATACAAAAGTAATTTGCTTGTGTTGCATATACACAGGGGCACCAGATAAATCCTCTCCCTGGAAAAGTATTATCTCTTAGGTTTGATACGTCGTTCAGATGTACGTGGGATGCTTGAACAGCAACGTATGTGTCCTGAAATGTTGTCTGTCAAATCAACTTGCTTAGAGTGGATCTGATTTCATCACTGACACGTATAAAATTGAATGTTACATTTCTGGTAGTAGCAAAACAAAACTATACTCTCATAATTAAAAATTTAAATGCTACAATTTTAAATTACATGTTTACATAAAAATTGGTATTTTTGTTTAATATACTTGGGGCACCAGGAAACTCAGAGAGGCATTTACTTAGAATAAAATCCTAACTCTTTGGATCTATCTCTTGCCTACACTTCCAATGTCATCTGATATCTCTCTCCCTCTGTCAGTCCAGGCTCCAGGCTTTGTGGTCTTCGACTATTTTAAAGAGGTCAAGTTGCTCTTGATGTTGCATGGTCCTGAATGGTTTTCAACCTTTCTGTGCATAGACGCCTTCCTATATGAAACAGACCCTCAATCCCTCCTATTTTCAAAGCCCTTGGGTTCTTTTCTTTCTTTGAACACAGGTACCTGCATATATAATCATTTGCTTTATTATTTGTCTTCTTTTCATTCTGGAAGGAAAGCTCCCGAAAGGCAGACTCCTCTTTGTATTTTTCACCATCATCTCTTAGCCTATGTGGAGCCCATAGTGGGTGTGTGCTCCTAGCCTGAAGGGAGCACAGGTACCTGGGTCTTAGACACTGCTGAGCGCATATACCTCATCTCGGTATAAATTCCCTGTGTCTGTCTCCCTCTCTCTCTCTCTGAAATCTCTATTTTAAACATTTTCTCCTCAACCTAGTGTTCCTGGCACCCTTATCCCATATCCCACTCACACTCGCATGACCTTGTCTCCTATATCAAAGGGAAACAGAAACGATCAACTCCTGCTTCTCTACAGCATTAGATTCACCATCCTTTTTCCTTCCATCCTCCTGTTAAAAAGTTGGAAGGAACTCTATTGCCACGAAATCCTAGGACTTCCACAGGAGCCCTGGTTCCCTGTCCCTCCTACCTTGCCAGGGACTCCCGACCTCATGTATGGGGTCCCTGCATGCTTCCCTCAAGATCACAAAGTCCTCAGCATTCAGTGGGCTCTTGTGTCTCTCATCTTATTAAAAAAACTATTTCCCTCAGTGCATCGTTCCACTGAGCAATATTCTCACATCCTGTTCCAGCCACAGCCAATGTCTTGGAAGAGTTATATCCACACACTGTTTTTCATTTCTTACTCATCATTTTTCTTCAGCAGGTACTAGGTAGGTTCTGCTCTATCTACCTCATCCACTGTTTCTGTAACACTTCTTGTTGGCTTCTATGTAGCCAAATCCACCATTGTGTGACCGTCTTCCAACTGGATATATCAACTGAACTAGAAGTATTCACCACTCTCCCTGTTTTAATAATGTAGACTACAATTTCCTTGAGTTTATTGTATGGTAGCACTATGGCAAGAATTTTATACACAGAATGTAGTCTACTAACCAAAATAGTTTTTTCTTAAATATTGGAATGCTTGTCAATACTGAGACATTTTACAGGTAAGGAAGAATGAACCCACCTTCAAATCAGCTTGCTTGTTGCCCTAAGATACATGCTTAGCAAATCGTGGAATGGAATCGGCACCCATCCATATGGACCCCAAGGAATTCACTATTAATTCATCTTTATGTTGCATTTTCCCTTAATCCTTTCTTGTCGCCCCACCTATGATAACATTTGTTCCAACATTTTTTGCTCCTGATTCTCTGAATCCTCTTTTTCTCTCTCTGTACTTTGGTCCCCATTTCTCTTCGGTCTGACATCTAAATATCGGAGAGCCTCAGGGCTCTGTCTTGAGTTCTCTTATTTTTTTGTTCTATATTCTTTCCCAATGAGATGTCATTGTTCACGTGTTAATAACATCATATGCAGATCTGGCTAGACCTAAACAATCAACTCAGTAGTTCATAACCCAATTTCGAATGCCCATCAGCAGCTCAACCATCATGTGCTCAAGTCAAAAGTTGAGATATTCCTCTCAAAGAGCTCTTTCTACTGCCCACCCCATCTTACAAAAAGTCATCTCCATTTACCTGCTTCTTTACGAAAAAAAATTAAAACTAAACATCTGAGTCCCTTGATTGTTCCTGTCAGACACCCACCATTCAGTAACGTTACCTGTGTTTGCTACCACCAAAATGTATCCCAAATCTGTCCTCTGCTCTGCATCTCCTCAGCCCCCACTCTAGCCCAACCCCACCTACAATTCTCCCATTCTTCAGTACAAGCCTGATGTTTCCCAAACAGTGTTCTCTTTTCAAAGCTTTCCACACACTGTTCCCTTGAGCTGGAATACTCCACACCCACTCAGTTGCCCCCAGACTGATGTTCTATTTCTAACCCTGGAACTCAGACAGTGGATTTGCAAACATAAAGGAGATTCATGTGACGATCTACAGAACTATTCAAAATCAGAAAATAAAGAGATCTTCTCGGCACCTGCAGAAATCCACACTCCTGCTGGGCAGTGTGGGGCACACACTCGGGGAACTGCTGAGGAGGCTGTTAACAATTGCAGTTGTGGTGAGGAGTGCCCAGTTTACACAATATAAAAGCTTGCATTTAGAAAAACATGACAAGTACACTTTATTCACAAATCTATGATGTATGTGGACCACTGGGTTCAATAGATTTTAATCTTTGGCTTCAAAAAACCTTCTCCTTCCCATTTACATGAAATCAGAAGGAGACACCTTAGTTTTAAACATTGTTCATGAAAAATAATTCCCCACTATTCCAATGGGTTAAAAATAAAACACTATAAGCAAATTCTGTTCAATTTGATAATCCTGAAAAACAGTACTTACCATGACTGGAGGGGGTACCAGACCAACCACTGTCACCACACACTATGAAGCCTGTGGTGTGCCCATCTCCATTTTTATACCCATCCTGGCATTCATAGTTCAACCTGTCATTGACCTTGAACCACGGGCCACCGCTTTTGCTCTGGCATTCTCAAACACTGGCATAGCACAAGACTCTAATGCATGATAGATTGAAGATTGCATTTTCGATATTATGTCATGGACAATCTAATTGCATTAATTTGCATCCAGGGGAAAAAAGCTTAATCACTTAGTATATGCTAAGAAATTATGTATCATATAAAGACAATCTAACGATACCAGTTATAAATCATTGTCCTAAAATCGTTACCCCTCAAATAAAGATGTATTTCTACACAGCAGTTTACCAGGATTTAAATAATCTAAAAATTGATTTAAAGAATATTTTTCTTATTCCATTATACTTAGACAATTATTCCATGCTAGCAATAAAAGAGGCCATAACAGATTAATTGTCCTTTTTTTTTTTTTTTTTTTTAGCAAAGCAGTAAAGCATTTTGTGAATGGAGATGCAACCTTATTAGTCGCTGTGACAGGCATGCCAGAGGAAAGGAAGTGGTTCAACAAAAAAATTAGTTTCCAACAATAAAGGTACATTTTTAAACATTCTATAAAACCTTACTTTAAACAGAGTAATTTTTAAAGCTCACATACTAATTTAGCCTTTTTAAATATTTCTTAATGATTGGATATTCTTTTATACTTATCAAGACAGAATGTAGAGATAGTTCTAGGTATATAATTAGTATAAGAAAGTAAAATGTTCAGAAATAGTCTCAGTTTTCACTAACATTATACTGGAGCGATGTTGATAAAGGTTTAAATAGTTTACCTGAAATCTTCTAACATATAATGTAGCCAGCTAGCTTGAAGTTTTAAAAAATAAAACAAAATTACAATAGTAAAAATAATAATAGAGACATTTTATTTCTTTCCTAATAATAGTGTTGTAGTGAATAATTGGTCACAAATTAATATAAAATGAGTTTGCTGTGGAAGCAACCGTTATCATTTGTTCTTAGCTAGCTCCCATACTAAGTACAGGAATTAAAAAAATGTAAATAATAGAAATGCACATTTAAATATGCACTTTACTTAAAGTTAATAAAAGTACCACTGCGTGGCTTTGGGATGAATAAGATAGAATAAGCAAACAGTTTTTTAAAAATTGTCATAAACATCGAGGTAGCAGAGCAGAGAAGTTTCAACACAGAAGAGTCTGGTCTGTGTGGTCCTTGGCCGTCTCCACTAACCACATGTTTCTGTGGTTTTCCAAAGGGAAGGATTCTTCAGAAAGGACCTTCCTTACAGCATCAGACACATAAATGACACAGGTGACATTATCCCAAAATTATGTGCTATGCTTCCATATTTGCACTCAAAAACTTAACTTTTATGTCTAGGAACAAACACTCTGACATAAAAGTCTGATCACCTAAAAAGAGGGACAACAGGCAAAGTTCTCAGCTAAAAGCAGATGAGCTGACATCAGAACACGGGAAAAGCTTTCTCCTCACTCTGTAAATCACAGGATGTTTTATGGTGGAGACACCTTGAACTAAAGATGGTCTTAGTTTGAAAATGCAAAAAAATTGCATATGTTTTCTCAAAAATTTTTTATTCATCTTTTCAACTAGAACTACCTTACCTTCTGCCACGCCAAGAAAAATAATTCAGTTAAAGTTACCTTTGGTCTAACAGTCATTAAAATAATGAATACGGTCATCATCAATGACTTACTAACGCATTTGGGTTGCTCTGACCATCCGCTGCGGAGACAGGTAATATATCCTGATGTTTGACCAGCTTCTGTTGTATAACCGTCTTTGCACTTATATTGTGTTTGTTTGTGTAAGAGAAATGAAGATTGAGATTCAGAAATGAATCCATTCTCAATTTTTACATCTGCTTTTAAACACATTTCTAAATGGAAGAGAGCATAAGGAAAATATAAGCATGTGATCAGTAAACATTTTAATAAGGACTCAAACAATATTACAGTGTAAAAAATTACTTGTAGATGTAAACATGGTAAAAAACTGAATCATCCATTGAATAGTGTCAGAGAAAATAAGCTATGAGTTTCTGAAAATATTAAATCAAGATATCAAGAATCTATGTTTGGAACTAAGCAAGATTTAAAATACTCAGAATGCCTTCTAAGAATTATTAGAAACCCTTTTTTCTAATGGAAGAGTAGTCTTACAGCATGCCAGAGCTCTCCGAGCAAAGGGTCCTTTCCCATGTCTGACTTGTTTTCAATATTGCTAAGAGCTAGAGCTTAAGTGTTCTCAGCACATGCGAAACAATGGTAACTACTGAGCTAGGATGTGCTCCATAGCTTGACCTGGTGGTCCTATCACAACCTGTACAAATAACAAAACAGAAAGCTGTACACTCTAAACATATGCATTCCCATTTTTCAATTATACTCCATTAACGCTGATAAAAGAGGAACCAATTGGAAAAAATAAAAATATGAGCAGTGGTCAAATAGAAAACAAACTCTAGAGAAAATGTATAGAGTTAAAAAGTAGTTCATTGAAAAACTGTAATAAAATTGATAAATAGAAGGAAAGAATAATGAGGGAGTCCCAGGCATAGTCAATGAGGAAACTGAAGCAAATCTAGGAAAGTCGCCTCGTGAGGCACAGGGACACAGCCACGCCCGACTATAACTCCCAGAGACAGAGGGAAATGATGTGAGCTCTATTCTCAAAGTGTATTTACTGGGAGGTAGGGATTTTCCAGAGTACAACACAGGAAGAAGACACCCACGCACAGTATATCAGTCATACTGAACAGAAGAAACAATAATCAGTGTTCTCAAGGAGGTGGACATCACTAAACCTGAATCTAGATGAGAGAGTGGAAAGAACTGTGGGATGAAAGAGAGATCTCTGTAAATCTGCATTGCGGTGCCTGGATTCTATGGCCGAATATATCACAGTACAGTGTAGGGGGAAACGCCACGGCAATGGGCAGAGAATCACTCCTAGAGGAGGAACTACCAGGAAACAATAAATGTGAGATTTGCAGAGCACACGACCCTGGAAAAATATTTATATTTGTTCAGTCACATTGGAAAGAAGTCTTTAAACACAAATCATTTAGTAGAGAGTCCAGAGGAGGCCTTATTTATTCATTCATATTCTGAGTAAGCTGTTCTGTGGAAAGGCTCCCCAAACCAGCCGTATTGGTTCAAAGAGAAGCTTGAGTGGATCAAGTTGACCCTAACAACCTTAGCCTTCCAAAACAAAATATAAAACCAGTAAGACTCGAGGTCTCCAAGCCAAATCCCCAAGAGGCGCACGTTAGGGGCGGGGTGACTCAGGGAGGTGGAGCTGTTTATCTGGGCCTGTTCAATGCAGCCAATCTTGGATCTTTCTGCTCCAATGGTGTGTGAACTTCTCTGTTAGATTCCTGGACCCCCACAAAGATGCTCCCATCCAGAGGTGAGTGTCAAAATCAGTGTCCTTTTTGGGGAAGACCACAGAATTTCCTCTCTGCCATTTTGGTCATCACACCCTATTATTATAGGTTTCCTCATTGTGGGGTTTGGGTGTTGTTTTTGTTTGTTTTTTTAAATTAATGTGTACCAACAGGCTTCTTTAATTTGCTAACTATATGTAAAAATACTTGGCATTTTCACTCATACACAGTTGAAAAACTAAAATGACATATGTCTATTGGCAAAACAAGAAACTGGTAGGAACCTTTTGCCACAGTGATTACAGGTGAGTCCTAGAAAATCACACACTGACTGGATCTCAGACCACTTTTCTTACCGACACGAATGCATCTGGGAGGAGGGGACCAGCCATTCTCTGTGCAGGTCATGGTGCTCTGCTGGTCTTGGAGACTGAAGCCAGGATGGCAGTTCACCTGTACAGTTTCGCCCTGTAGGTATGTTTGTGGATAATCTGGAGAATATCCATGTTCCAAATAGTTGAAATCACACTTTCCTAAGAATGAAAAAATGATAATGAAAAAAACATAAAATTGGTTAAAATAATACATTAAAATTATCTTTATAATACTTAAATTAGAATGCAGAAGCATCCGAACATAACACATAGACTAAGAAAAACTATAGGTGCTACCAAATGTTCTTTTTAAAATCAATATGAAATGTTATCTTAGTTTTCACAATTAAACTATTTATAACTGACAGGGATTCTGGTAGAGTCTATTTTCGTCCCTCATGGTTTTAGGAAGAACCTTTGGGAGAGAAAAGGCCTGTGCTAGTCTCTGCTCATAGAACTCATCCCTCGACCTATTCTTGTCACACAGGCTTAACAGTCCTCGCTTGTGTGTCGCTCTCTTCACGCTGAAATATCTACATACACAGGATAAAGAGGGGACTCACTGAGGCAGGGCACTTCCGGAGACCATCCTTTTGGTGTACAAGTAATGTAAGCCCCGTAACTTCGTGAAGGTGGCACGTAGTTGTTATCACAGGTATAGTAATACCATTTTCCTACTTGTACTGGAAAGTCTGCTCTATATCTACTTTCCCAATACAGCCGTCCATGTTTAATTATGGGATATTCACAGGGCTTATCTTGCAATGAAAAGAAAGAAACAAACAACATAAACCATGTTTCACTTTAACAGAAATCAAATGAGAGATATATGGTTTCATGGGAGAATTATATTCTTTTATCAACATAATAATACTCATTTCATTACGGTTTCTAGGACAAGAAAAGTTATAATCTTCAGATAATATAAATAACACTTCTTTTCTGCTCATTTCACAATGTATTCTGATATTGAATCATTATATTGTGCACTAGAAACAAATATAATGCTATATGTCAAATTTATCTTAATCAATCAATCAATCAATCGATCAACCAATAAACAATCACGTTCTTTGTAATTGTTATGCGCACTAAGGTCTGTTTCATGGCGGTAACAGTGTCCTCTTTAAGGGGATCATACTTTCAACATTCATTTAGACTTGGCCTTGAATTAACACTGAGGCCACTGACCTAGTATTTCTATCATTTCATTTTACTTTCATGGAAGATGCAGCTTCAGTGTGGAGCCCTTGGCAATGAAGTGATCCATAAAGAAAAGCAATGTGACTGTAGCTCAGAAACCTCCTGAAAGGGGCCAAAGAAACATCTCCAGAAATAAAATCCCCTGTGGACCTGAGTGGCATTTAGTGACATGTGATGGTTTTAGAAAACCAACAATGTCTCCAACAGGCCTCCCTCCTACAGGGAACCCAATTCCCCTCCCCTTGAGTGAGGGTGACTCAGGGAGTGTCCTCTGAGGAGCACGTACAGCCGAGGAGACAGTGTGTGCCCAGGTCATAACACTATGGACGCGTCCTCCAGGTCTCTGAGGTCACTAGCTCTGGGGCAGAGAGCTGCCATGAAGATGCCCAGGTGGTTGGTCACTGAGGTTCCTACAAGAATCTGGGGTCTCTGTCTGGGAAGTACTTCCTGCAGCCCGGCCCAGCCTCTGCCTCAGCCTGGGCAGCAGTAAACACCGCCCATATAACTCTAGAGTATACAGTGTTTGCCACACTGAATATGAATACTTATCACTACTGATTTGAAGAATTACTTTTGTTAGAAAACATTTTAAGAAGAGGAATGTCTTTCTCTGCAACTCCTTGGAGAATACACTAGACTAAGAAAGTGTATATAATTTGGAGACTTTAGGTAATGTTAAAAAATAAATATGGCAGAAATTTCTGCCAAAAAAGTGTTGGTCAAATAGGAGTATGTCACTTTAAATATGTGGTTTTTTAATGGATTTTCTAGAGAGACAGGAAGGGAAAGAGAGATAGAAACATCCATATGAGAGAGAAACATTGATGGGCTGCCTCCGGCACGCCCCCTACTGCGGATGGAGCCCTAAATCCGGCCATGAACCTTGAAGGAATCTAACAGGGGCCTCTGAGCCCATGGGACAATGCTCAGTCCCCTGAGCCACACCAGCCAGGCAAACAAGAATATGTTACTTTCAATAAATCGACCAAACTGTTCCATTATGAAAGCCAAAATCATGGCAGTGTTCATCATGCACAGGTCAGCAGTTTATACACAAATACTTGTTTTTAACGAAAAATATTTTTCAATTGCAATTGACATACAATTTAAAAATGCTTAAATTTTCAGTGTTTGTCCATGGTCTCAGAAAACAAATTAAATGTATTGAGATTTCACTGAAAATTAAGAATATATTTCTTTAAAAGAAAAAAACAGAAATATGGCTTTGCCAGGGTGGTGCAGCAGTTAGAGTGTGGGCCCGTGAACCAAAAGTTGAGGGTTCGCTTCTGGTCAAGGGCACGTCCCTGGCTTGTCGGAGTCGTGCGGGAGGGAACCAATCCATGTATCTCCCTCACACCAGTGTTTCTCCTTCTTTCTCTCCCTCCCCATCCTTCGCTCCATCCACTCTCTCCAAGAATCCATGGAAAACATATCCTTGGGTGAGGATTAAAAATAATTAATTCATTAATTAAAAAAGAAATATGTGTGTTACATACGTCTAATAGTGTTAAAATATTAAACTGATGGTGATAGTAATGACTTAGTAACTTTATAAAGTTAAAATTAAAACACGGTGAACTAAAAAATGTTTGAATGTATGACCTGATGAGCTAAGGCATTAGAATCCATGAAATCCTCACCACCTAAGATTATGAAAATATCCACGCTCTCTAATTTTTTGTATTAGAAATAAGAGTCGCCTGAGGTTTTGGAGTTGTAATGTGGCTTTGCTGTGAGGGGTTTTCCTGTCGCGTTCTCATGAAATATCACAAGTCTCCCCGGTCGCTGTGGAGTGGCTCACCCTGTGGCACTCAGAAGACAGAGAACAACCCACTGTCCTTTCCCCTGGGGAACATGTGAGACAGTCCATAGGGAATCCTTATTGTTACCCTACAGCACGGGGAGTTTCTACCAGTCAATTCATTCCAAAAATAAAGACAAATGAAAAGGGGCAAAGTCATATTTAAGAAGGAGGCTAAACATTCCAGTCAGTGTCAGCTTACCTTGCCCGTGAGCCCAGGACACCCACACGGACAGAAGGACGTTGAGCAGTAACAGCATGTCCGCTCTCCCGGTGGTGTCTCCGCCCAGAGGTTCCAGCGGTGCTGCCGGGGTTCAAACCTGCTCACGAGCAGTTATCCAGGGCGACTCTGCATATAAGTGCTCCACCAGGAGGCTAGTTTACTCAGGTGACTCAGTAAACGTTGAAGTTCAAAGAGTTTTGCAATATGTGTACATGTTCGTTAATGATTTTACGATCATTCCTGATTTTGTTCCCTGATAGGTACTGTGCAACTTCGTGACTGTACCTCATTGGCTCTGCAGTGTGATAAAACTCTAATCTGTCCCTGAAACACTTCTTGAGAATGGGTGAGGTTGTTTCTCAAGCGGGAGATTCAGATGACTCTGTCCAAGTCCCTGTAACTTCCTCTATTTGCTGTCCCCGACTTCAGTCCCCCTGGGCCCCTGAGCACCAGCCAGTAGGCTGGACACGCTCCCCTCTGCACTTCCCTGTCCTAGAAAAGCACTGATATGTTTCCTGTAAACTCACCACGGACCACACCACCGAGTCCGAGAGTTTCAGCTCATTCTTGGCATTCCAGTGCTGTACATTAATACACTGTGAGGGACCTTACTTAGGGCACAGTATCTTCAGAGGCACGCATCGGAGAAAATGGGAAGGGTAACGTCTCACCCAAATGAGAACTCGTTTGGCTAATAGACTTCTGCTCGAACATGAATCGGAGATTAGTTAACCCGCAGGGTTTCCATCGGACAGGGACTTTAGTTTGTTTTCATATGCTTTCAAATTAACGTATGATAAAATTAACATTCAGTTCCTATATTTACTTAGCATCAGGTAAATTGTCCTATGACCAGATATCTTAAGACTTGTAGCATGACCCCGACTAGGGCTTGGGACAAATTGCAACTGAGGCACACGTCCTTGACTGGAACCATACCTGAGACCCTTTGGTCCCTGGGGTGACGCTCTAACAGCCTAGCCAACCCGAAAGGGGCTCTTTATTACTTCTTGCTCCTTAGGTTCAATGAGCATCATGTCATCTATGCAATGGACCAGTGTGAATGCCTGTGGATGGGGAAGGTGGTCAAGATCCCAGCAGTCTACATGATGACTTAGGTCAACTGAGTTGATGTCCTTTGGAGGTGGGACAGCACAGGTGTTCTGACAGCCAAGCCAACCAGAAGAGAAGTGCTTCGGCTGGTCTTTCCCAACAGGTATGGAAGAAACAGCATTTGCCAGGCCAAGAGCTGCCTGCCAGCACATTCTCAGATGTTACAGGAAATGTGTTAATTTCCTCAAGGAATGAAACAGTTTGAGGTGAACAGCTACAGTTGGTGACCCATCTGGAGAAGCCGACAGTAATCCAGTCATTCTCAAAGATGGGTTTCCTGTACCAGTCCCTTAGGCAAATTGATGGTGATGGGCCGGAACCCCTATCTCCACACCTTTCAGATCCTGCAAGTCCCTCTGGCAGGCAGCACTGCTGGGCTTTGTGACCTTCCTGCTGGAGGCAGTTCTATTGGCTTCACTTGGCCTCTCCCAACGTGACAGGGCTCACTGCACTGGTCAGGACACCCATGCATTGATGCTTCCTGTTGCCCAGAAATGTCAGAGCATATCAAGGAAAACCATGTGATATTCCTTGTAGAGAATGCAAAGACACTTGTAGGGAAAGGCAAACAGAGGAAGCCTCAGCAGCATTGTGTCCATAATTCTCAAGTTCATGCTCATGTATGTGTCCTAAATGTTTACTTTGAACTTTCACAAATCCCTTTCTTTTTCACTTGATCTGAAAATACCAAGAGTTTCCCTTCTAATACTGTTTCCTTGGAGCCTGGTATATAGGAAATGGCAGCTTGCTGTAAGAATATCTGGCTCCGATTGATAGTACTTAGGGGACAGCCATAGCTTTGGGGTTTTGAGTTTGGGGATTTGCCAGATCCTGAAAGGTCTGCTCACTTTGTTTGTTTGTTGGGGAGATATGGACCCTTATAAATCCTGAAGAGTCCAAGGAATTTACTATGCAGGAAAGAATGATGCAATAAACACACTCAGAACATATTGTTTGGATTAACTGCCAGAAGTGAAATTAATGGATCATCAAACAATTTGTTAGATGTTTCTACTTCTTTCTCATAGGGGTCTGCTGTCAACCTGTTAGATATTTTCCCTCTTTGGTAGACACATGGTACCACTGTGTAGTTTTTATGTGTATTTTGTTATGAATGTGCTTCTTTGCATTGAAGATATTTAAGGACCGTTTGCTTTATTTTATTTTTCTCTTAATTTCTGATCGAGATACTGGCCACCTTTCCTCTTATTGTTCTTTGTTTGGAAATAATGACATCATCACTTTTCACTTCACATTTCTGTGTTTACGTGTTTTATTTTGAAGATGAAGACAAGCACATTTTCATTTCCTCTAAAATAAGAGTCTCAAAATGCATCAGCAGTTGTGGAGAAAGCTGTGAGAAAGGTGGGAGGATGGTGGGTAGAAGCGGGATGAGAAGAGAGGGCAGCTAATTTCTCCCACAGACGTCCCATGAACAGAACTCACAGCATTTTGTTTGGTCACATTTTAATCTGATGCTTTCAGACGTGATTAATTCATCTCTCAGATTATAATGACATCCTCCTCATAATGTTGAACACACATTTTGATTTATGAATAAAAGTGAGTTAAATCACATTTGAAAAAATTAAATTGTGAAGAATTGGATTAATAGTAAGCGATTCTGAAGGAATGTGCATATCTTAATTTTAAGACAGCAATATAACTACTGTTTTACACACGTGGGATATGCCAGTTTCCCTTCCTGACATTGGACTCGAAAAGGAGTTTGTGGTGACGCTTTACGGTGTCCATGTCGGCACATAAATTCAACAACATCATTTGTTCTAGTATATATTTTTCTCTTGGATGTCCATTTTAACTGTATGTTGTGTTTTTCCATGATTGCTTCTGATATTACACATGGCTCTGAAGGCAAAAAAAAAGAAAGAAAAGAATATAAAATGTTAAGTAGTATACATATATTCTCCACATGATTTTAGACTTTCGTGTACATTCTTCTACACAGATCCAGGAATTTATTCTGACAACCTTTCCAAACCAACTCATTGAAAAGCCATCATGTAGATGTAAATAATTCAAAATGATTAATGATGTTAAATGAGCTACTATGTGTAATGTGTGATAATTAAATGTTATAATCAAAGATCATAATGTCACTAATATGAAGAGCTTACATTAAAGAATCATTAAAGGGGGTGGGTGATGGTGGAAATGGGTATAGGGCAGATACATAGTGATGGAAAAAAAAATAAAGGAAAAAATCATTTTTGCTCTTGCTGCTTAAGAATTTTTCACACTTTATTTCTTCACATATTACTTTTTGGTAGTCCAGCATCCAACAGAATGGTTGTTAGTCTATGAAAGTTCTATTATAAACAGCAAAACATAACATTCATTACACAGATTTCCTTGAGAATATTAAAGTACTTACCTGAGCATTTTGGTGGTTCTGACCACTGTCCATCCCGACATGTTATTCTCCTGTTTCCCTGAAGTTCATAGTAGGACTGGCACTGGTACTCCACTGAAGATCCTGGGGCGTAGACCTCTGATGGATATGTGGTAGTGTCTCCATTGTCAATAGCAGGAGGGGGTCCACATTTCCCTTTGGAATCTATAAAAAGATATTTGTTGATTTGTTGAGAGATCAGGAGATTTTAAGGTAATTTTGGATTAGGTGGATGCTACACTCATCTCCTCCCAGCTAAAAATCGATTTACAGTTAATTACAGAGCAATCAACCTGAATAAGGAAATGAAGGACAGCTGAACAGGAGTATTATAACCAAATGTTTACAGAAGAAGCTACATAGACACTGGTAAGAAGGGCAGAGATGCAGAGAGGGCTGTTCCTTGTACCTGCAAAGGTAGCTGAAAGATATCTGGGCTAAAAAGTCTTCACTGAAGAACCTGGGGTCTCACCCCCTTCAGAGATTCTACAGGAAGAGCAATGAGACAGAAGAGGAGCACGCATAGCATCTGCAGGGAACATCAGTGGGGACTCTGTCTGCCTGGAAGAGGAGGGAGTCTGCTAGAATCCCAGGTGCTCTACTAAACGGCCTAGGCACAGGCTCTTGCTCTCAGACACTCACCCAGGACTCCAGTAGAAGGAAGGTGACTTAGGGCATTCGAGAGTCATAAAGAGAAAATCTGGGTGGCATGGCCCCAGGGAGAGATCTGGAGGGTCAGCCACTAAAGTCCCTGTATTAGGTCCCTATTCCACACCACAATGAAGTGCCTAATCCCATGGTCAAGCACTCCTATTCTTACAGCACCAGCCTGAGGAGAGCACTAATCTGGACCTCTGATTGCTGACAACAGCACCCTCCCAAACTCAAGTTCTATACTAAGGACTGTTGGATGCACCCAACAGGGACATTTAGGGCACTCTTTTACTGGTGAAGTTCTCAGCATACTTCAGCAATCATTGGGCTGTGTGGCTTTGGAATGGAGGCCAGTCTTTCCTCCCTCCTGTAGGCTTGGCCGGCACTACCCTCAATGAAAGACTAGTTTGATCTCTCCTCCTGAGTCCCGATGCCTCTGTCCTGCTGAACTTGATCCTGCACTGGGGATAACTCACTACACCCAACCTGAAGTTACCATGCTCCTCCTGGGACATCTGCAGTTGATGATTCTGGCAGAGACTGTGTGGTTTGCCTCTGGAGTAGAAGCCATTTTCCTACATTGAGTTCATGACCACATAGCCCCCAAGTAGGTGATATACTAGTCCCATGTTCCTGACCCCAATTGTCCCACCCTATTGAGCTACTGCCCTGTGGAAGTGTTTGTGGGCTTCTGACAGCCTGGACCCACAGCAACAATCTTACTTTGGATGGCTCTGGAAGACGACCAGGCAACCTCATGGTGGGGTGGAGTGTTGACAAGTTGAGGTAAACATCAGGGAGCCTGGGATCCTTTATTGATCTTCTTCCAGCTCAGAGCTGCAGGAAGCCATCCCCTCTCTACAGCTTGATCCCTCTGCACACCCAGGCCCAGTAGACACAGCCACAAACAGTGAAGGTTGTGGTAGGTCCTGACAGGTAGCCCAAAGCTGCTTACACACAATGCCAGACATCGACTTGTACTAAAACTTTGTCCAGGTGGACCCAGAATCAACACAATTAGTGGTGGACTTCAGACCTCACCAGAGCTTGACTCAACTAACCAAAGAGCAACACACACAAAGGCTGATTGGGAATGTCATAAGACCCTGTGGAACAAGCTGCCTCAGGGAACAGTCCCTGCAATGCCACTCATACCAGCTGATCAAAGTGTGTCCTTGTAGTCAGCCATCCTGAGGGTTTACTCCACCCACAAAAGGGGCCAAGACGTAACTAAATGGGAGGGCACACATAACAGACAAAGTAAAGTTACTGAAGCACCTAGTTGATCTGAAAGACTGTGTCACTGATCCCCACAAGACACTTACATCATTAAGCCTTCATGACAAGTTTGTGAGTCATGGAGTCTTACCAAATAAACAATGACAAACACAAACAGGCTGACAAAAAGGGGAGAGAAAGAAATATGCTACAATTGAAAAAGCAAGAGTAATCTCCCCCTGCCAAAAGAAACAAATAAAAAAAATGGAAGAAACCAAAATTTCAGATGCAGAGTTTAAAACAATGGTTGTAAATATTCTCAGAGAACTCAGGGGAAGAATGGATGAACTCAGTGAGAAATTAAACAAAAAGATAGCAAGCATTAAAAAAAATACCACAGGAAATAAAGAACCATTCAAAAATGAAGAGCATAATATCTGAAATGAAGAACACAGCAGACAGAATCAATAGCACGTTAGATGAAGCAGACAATCTAATCAGCAATTTAGAGGACAAGATAACAGAAAACACCCAAGCAGAGCAACAAAAAGGAAAAAGGATTTAAAATAAACAAGGAAAGTCCAACAGACCTCTGGGACAACATTAAGCATAACAATATCCTCATCATAGGGATACCAGAAGGAGATGAGAGTGAGCAAGGGATCAAGGACCTGTTTGAAGAAATAATGGCAGGAAACTTTCTTAACCTGGTGAAGGAAAAGGACCCACAAGTTCAGGAAGCACAGAGAGTCCTATACAAGATGAACCCAAAGAAATTCACACCAAGAGTCATCATAATAAAAATGGCAAAAGTTAAAGAGTGATACAAAGCAAGTACCTACAATCATGACTACTCTATCCAGCAAGGTTATCATTTAAAATTGAAAGCAATATAAGAGTTTCCCAAACATATGGAAAAAGCTAAAGTAGTTTATTACCACCAAACCAATACTGAAAAAAATATTAAAGGGCCTGCTTTTAGAAGAATAAAGAAAAAAGAAGAAAGAGTTACATAGATATAAAAACTAAATGGCAATATATAAGCACTGATCAATAATACCTTTAAATGTAAATGAATTACTTGCTCCAATCAAAAGATATAAGTTAGCTGAATGGATAAGAAAACATGACCCATAAACATGCTGTTTACAAGCTACCCACCCACTGACTCATAGTGAAGGGATGGAAAAAAATATTCCATGCAAATGAAAATTTTAGAAAAACTGGGGTAGAAATACTTATATTGGACAGATAGTCTTTAAAACAAGGGCTGTAATAAGAGACAGAGGACACTACATAATGGTGGAGGGAGCAATCCAATAAGAAAATATGACCCTTGTAAGCATTGATGCACCCTACAGAAGAGCACCTAAATATGTAAAGCAAATCCTGATGTCTGCAAAGGAAGAGATCAACAGTAATAGAGTCATAGTAGGGGATTTTAACACTCCATTGACATCCATGGATAGATCTTCCAGACAGAAAATAAAGCAGGAAACAGCAGGTTAAAATGACACTTAAATCAGATCGATTTAATTGATATCTTCAGAGCATTTCACCTTAAAGCAGTAGAATATACATTCTTTTCAGGTGCACAAGAAACCTTTCTACAAATAGACCACATGTTAGGACACAACATGAGTCTCAATAAATTTGAGAAGATTGAAATTATGTCCTGCATCAAATCTGACCAAAGTGGTATGAAACTAGAAAGCTGCTGGATGCAAAATCAATATTCAGAAACGGGTGGCATTTTCATACACCAATAATGCACTATCAGCAAGAGAAACTAAGGAAACAATCCCAGTGACCGTTGTAACAACAGCAACAACAAAAGGTAAGTAGGAATAAATATAACCAAGAAATTAAAAGACCTGTACTCTGAAAATTATAGGATACTGAAGAAAGAAATCGAGGAACATACAAGGAAGTGGTTTAATTTTCAAGAGAGAATTTTCCATAGTTCCAACTCCTCTTCTAATGTGGTCAAAGCTTTCCTAAAATAAACCTACCTTGTTACTCACTCAGTCCACAAAAAGAATCGGACTTCAAGCAGCATCGTTTTATTTGCATTATTTTTCATTCCCTAGGAACTACTCCATTATGTATTTTTACCAATACACTTTGTTCTTATATATATTCTCTAAATTTGGGGATGGGGAGAAAAGGTGCTCTACCTTTGCACTGAGGTGGATCTGTCCAGTTCCCATTTAAACATGTCACTTCTACATTCCCAAACAGGTGCAAAGCTTTGCTGCATTCATAACGTACTGTTTCACCAGAGCGATACCTAGTCTTCTTGTTGTGTATAAAGGCATTTTCCACCGTGGGAGGACTGCCACAGGAAACATCTGAATAAAAAGAAACAGGGGGTGGGCCTGAAGAGAGAAGCCAAAGAAGTGATATGCATTCATGCATAACCAAGGACACAGTCAATAGTGTGGTGAAGTCAGGGTGGGGGTGTGGGACGGGGAGGAGGGGGATCAGAGGGGAAGGAAGGAGGGGTATCTGTAATACTTTCAACAATAAAGATAAATTTAAAAAATGGAAAAAGAATAGAATCGATCTGTAATGTAATGATCCTTTAGAACTCAAATCAACAAATGATTATCCAGTATACTTCTGGGGGATTCAAAATCAATATTTCATCCATCATTAAGACTGAACATTTTCATAAAATTACATGTAGGATTGAAAACAGGAGATAAAGCCAAGATGTTTTTTGTAAGAGTGAAGCTTCTATATCTTAAATTTCTTTCCCACCCTTCCTTGAAGTTTACTAGACATTTTTAGGTCAATGAAAAATTATAAAAAGACAAAGTAAAAAAAGAAAAGAAAAGAATGGCTTTTCTGGACATATTTCTTTAAGTTTATTAAAATAAGCATTGATTCTATAAATTTAAAATAACTCTATAAACCCAGGACACTCATAATAAATAATATTTGGCATCAGAATTTGGTTTGCAAACATCATGTTTTTGAATGGTAATTTTTGGCCCTTAGAATAATGAGCACAGTAGCCACTTCCTTAGAGAATAAGTCAAGAATTAACATGCTCTGAGGATTACCATACAGTTGAAAACTGAAGGTGATCCCTTTAAAGATCCAAACAGAAACTGAGATAAAATAAGAGAAAAATAACCTAACGTGGTGCCGTGTGCATGTGGCCTGGGCTCCGATGTTTCTTCTCCTTCTTCCTCTGATCGAGATGAGTTAATGTTTCCATGTTCTATGTTAGGTGGTTGAGAACGTGGAGTTTTTTCTATATGAGAACAGAAGTTAAAGGGTCAACACAAAGATGATGTTTAAATACAAAAATAAAACCCAACACTGTTTGAGGTTTTAAAATAAGGATAATTGGAACAAATTAATTATTTAAAAACTACAAATAATTGAAACATGCAAACATATATGTCTCCATAAAACCAATACTACTATCCATTTGTTCTATACACCCCACATTCTCCTCCTGTGCCTCCTGGGGAGTAAAATACACATCAAGAGAAACTGTATCCCGTATGTCCACAGTAATCCAAAGTTTCTGTTTGTGTGCATTCCACATTAGACGTGAAATACTGCTAATTGATTTCTGCTCCTAGATTGTAATGTGCTGTTTCGGGTGAAGTGAAATGGATACAGAAAATGGGCTTCATCTTGTTCCTTCACACAAAGTATCGGGGAGTTTACCCTCCTTTGAAAGACAGCTGCAAACCCAGGACGCACTACTGACCAACACAGCGTGGGACTGACTGCCACGTCCCGTTCTTGCACACCATCTCTTCTCCTTCCTGAATTAGAAAACTTTCTTCACAGAGAATAGCTATCTTTTCTCCTTCTTCATAATTCACTGTAGTTGTCATACTTTGAGATCTGGGAATCTGAGGTGGAGGTGGACACCTTGGTACTTCTAAAAATATTAAAATGAGATTTTTTGATGAAAACTCATATATTAAAAATATTAAAAAAATACAATAAATAAAATGGTCTGTAATAATACATCTTAAAAGATCAAATTCTAATGTTATGTTCTATGCTGACCAATGCACAAGATACAATTAATATTTAGAAATAGTGTTTTGGTTATTTTCTAAATTACCTTCCAGCTGCAAAATTATTTGTAATAACAAATAGTTAATGAAAATTTTTAAGAGAAAAAGAGACCTTTTTACGAGGTATGAAGAAAAGAGCACATTTTGAAAGTGTTATGCACAAGACCCCACCTGCGCAGGTTACTTCTGGGTCCCATCTTCCGTTGGTGCAGGTTGAGTGTTTCTTCTGTGACTTTCTTCCACACATGTAGTTAACTTTCTCATTATGGTCATAGCCATTCTTATGTGGCAGGCTTGTTTCACGTGCCATTGACTTTGTTAATTTACACTGCTTAACTTCATTTGTGTCTGTACAATGAAAATATTCCATTGAAAACAGTAACTATGAAAATACAAGCAACTAGAGGATTCCAAAACGGCGGCAGAGTGAATGGAAGCTACACAGACCATCTTCCAGGACCAGACTGGAAATACAACTAAAATAAAGACAAATCGTCAGGAAAAAGCAACAGAAAAGCAGGTTTCGAGGACCATACAACCAGGGACACTAAATCGATCCTGGTAGTATTGCGGAGGCACGAGAGGGGGGCTGGGAGCCCAGGGACAGCAGTGGTCTTAGCTGTGAGCACTGCCCTCGGGGTTAAAGCCCAAGCTGGCTCCACAGTGCAGAGGGCTGGGACAGAGCACTAAAATAGTCACAGCCACTCACTTTGGGCTCTGGCAGAGGGAGAGTGGACTGGACTGGAACTGTGTGGGGACACTCAGGATTTGGAGGGGGCTCAGAGCTTTTGCTGAGTTGTGGCCACAAAGGA
The DNA here is from genome assembly GCA_030848825.1 of Tadarida brasiliensis. Classification (NCBI taxonomy): domain Eukaryota; kingdom Metazoa; phylum Chordata; class Mammalia; order Chiroptera; family Molossidae; genus Tadarida; species Tadarida brasiliensis. The sequence continues at coordinate 24,428,209 of CM061278.1, read as the reverse complement.
CGGTGGCCATCTTACTCCTTCCCAGGGCTCTGGGGAGAGGCGGCAGCCCCTCCCTCGGAGAATCAGCCACACCCAGGTGGGCCATTGAAATGCAAATTGAGGCTCATTAACTACCAGCATCTGCCCCACCCTCGGGAAATCCTCTCATGCTGAACACCTGAGGGAGGTTTTCATTCAACTGAGAACCCAAGGCTCTTCAAATAGCCTCGACTAATAGCCTCTAGGCAAAAAGCTAGAGGATAACTTAACCTTTTCTGGGCTTGCAAATCTACCCAGGAAAGTAAGACTCGACAGTGGTGTATAATGTGGGTCCTCCCATGCTCATCCAAATCCAGTAGAGAGAACCACAAACAGCAGAACACCAACATCCACAGGGAAAATTTGGCAGGCCCCAAAATCCACTGAGATAGCCAAAATGGTGAAACAAAAAAACAGATGTCAAATGAAAGAACAAGAGACCTCCACCGAAGATGAGATAAATGAAATGGAGTTATGGAAGTTAACAGAGCTAGAATTCAGAGCCATGATCTTGAGGAAGCTCAACAGCATGAGTAAGGACATCAACACCATGAGCAAAGACATAGAAATATTGAAAATCAACCAAATGGAAATAAAGAATGACATAGCAGAAATGAAGAACACATTGGAAGGACTAAACAGCAGAGTAGAAGAAGCTCAGGACTGGATCAGTGAATTAGAAGACAGGGTAGAAAAAATCAACCAATCAGAAAACCAAAAGGAAAAATCAATGAAAAAACAGGAAGACAGCTTAAGAGAACTGTGGGACAACTGGAAACATAATAATATTCACATCACAGGAGTCCCCGAAGAAGAAGAAAATGAGCAAGGGTTAGAGAATATATTTGAAGAAATAGTGACAGAAAATTTCCCTAATTTGGTGAAGGAAGAAGGCATTCAAGTTCAAGAAGCACAGAGAGTCCCAAGTAAGAAGAACCCAAACAGGCCCACACCAAGACACATAGTAATTAAAATGCCAAAAATTAAAGACAAAGAGAGAATCGTAAAGGCAGCAAGAGCTAAGCAACAGGTTACCTATAAAGGAACCCCCATAAGGCTATCAGCTGACTTCTCAATAGAAACACTACAGGCCAGAAGGGAATGGCATGAAGTAATCAAGGTCACGAATACAAGGATCTGAACCCAAGACTACTCTACCAAGCAAGGCTATCATTCAAAATAGAAGGTCAAATAAAGAGCTTCCCAGACCAAAAAAGGCTAAGGGAATACTTTAGCACCAAACCAGCACTGCAAGAAATGTTAAAAGGACTGCTGTAATTAGTAGAAGAAATAGAAAGGAAAATAGAACCACACTAAACAAAAATGGCAATAAATAAGTACACATCAATAATCACCTTAAATGTAAATGGATTAAAGAGACACAGAGTATCGGATTGGATAAGAAAGCATGACCCATATATATGTTGTTTACAAGAGACCCACCTCACAACAAAAGACTCACATAGGTTGAAAGTGAAGGGATGGAAAAAAATCTTTCAAGCAAATGGAAAGGAAAAAAAAGCTGGGGTAGCAATACTCATATCTGATAAAATAGATTTCAAAATGAAGGCCATAACTAGAGACAAAGAAGGTCACTACATAATATTGAAAGGAACTATCCAACAGGAAGATATAACCTTGGTAAACATATATGCACCCAATATAGGAGCACCAAAATACATTGAAAATCTTCTGGAGTTCTTCAAAGGAGAAATCGACCGCAATACAATCATAGCAAGGGACTTCAACACCCCGTTGACATCAATGGATAGATCCTCTAGACAAAAAATTAACAAGGAAACAGAGACTCTAAATGAAGCACTAGACCACTTTCTCATCTGATCTACATAGTAAACAGTCATCACATGTCTAAATTTGCTCCCATTTGAAATCTGTGCAAATTTTCATATCCATTTATTTCTTGATCTCAAACATCTCTATATTGCTTTTAATCTGCAATCTTAAAACGGTAGAAGAAAAAAATTATCCGTGGAAATAGAATATATGCATTTGTTAGTTTAATTATATTTTTCAATAAATTTAATGTAAAATAACAAGAAAAGCTGATCATAGGTGTAGTGTATAGAATGTGAATATTTGAGCATATTTTAGGCATGATCACCAAAAACCAGAATAAGAAATTGGGTGTTAAAGCCATAACCTATTTTGTATATATAGTCTTAGAATCTTTGAGAAACTATTTTTACACCAGATCATCCTATAATCCAATAATATTATAATGCCATACTAATACATTTTTGCTGCCTTCAGGATGGTTTATGAATAGACTATAATATTTTTATATAGCTATATATTTTAAGATTGTAAAGTAGATAGCAGTCGTTTTTTAATTTGACAAGATATCAGTGAAGGTTTTAGGTAGTATTTGTTAATCATTTGTTAAGGATGAGAGTTAAGTGAGGTTGAACAGAACAAAGAAAAGTCAAGTAATTGGCCGTAGAAAAGTAATGATTTTGCAATGCAACCTTGAAAAAACTAAAATAAAGGAGACTAATTTAAAAGAGACAAGAGGCTTGAGAATGAGTCTTATTTTTAGGACTGGTCCAGAGTGTTCAGGAAGAGAAAACAAATATTCTTCTTCAAGAGATGATAACTGAGGGAAGACTTGTAGTCAAAAGGAGGTGTGATGGTTTTGGTCTTGAGTCCTACCATGATTGGTTTCTGAAAGATATTCCTTATTTATTAGAAGAAAATAAACATCTTGAAAATGAAAAACTAGATTATAGGGAGGTACAAAATAAACATGGAAGGAGAAATGTATCTTCACATATAAAAATAAACAGTGTTAATATCAGAGACAGATACATAACATTCTACTGTGGGATTCTCATTTTCCTCTGTAGACACTATTGAATATAAAGAAGAAATGTTTGGGTTCATTGTAATATAAAAACCTGAAATTTTCAATAATATCTCTAAATTTAAAAAATATGTTTATGAGTAGAGTTTTACAATAAAACTATTAAATTTTTCATTTAAAAAAATTAACAGTGAATTTTAGAAGTGTATCCTCACCAATGCACTGAGGTTGTCGGGTCCACTCTCCCCTAATACACGTAATTGATCTAGGACCAATCAGTGTAAATGCTTCTCTGCAGTTGAACTCTACTGACTCTCCATGGTGAAAGGGAGCAGATGCCTCGGACGCGACATAGCCGTGATCAAGGTCAGGTATATCCCCACATGTACTCTTCTCCTCTGTGAAAATCCCACAAACATATATTTAAAATGTAACTTTTGTGTTTATAGGAATATAAACACCAAGTGTTGACTTCAGTCTAAATATTAATATCTTGTCTACATTACCAACACACATGGGCAAGGCTGTCCATTCCCCATCCACACACTGGATTTTCTTAGAGCCCTTCATCAGAAACCGGGGGTTGCAGACATACTCCACAACTTCACCGTGTTGATACTCTCCTTTCGGTGTGTCTGTAGCGTTCCCATTGAGGAGTTCAGGACGTAGGTCACACGGTTTTACTTTATCTACGGTAAAAAACCTGTATACTCAATGGTTGAATTGTCTATTTTACAACTTAAAATCCAAAAGATGAAAAAATATGTTTCTTTAGTTTATTATTTATTATCTAATTTATTACAGCGTGCTTTGAGAAAGGAAAAAGAATCATATTTACACCAGATTCATGTCTCCAGTTCTGTTACTTATATCAAAGTAGTATATTGAAAGTATATTTAAGCCCAAGAAATATGAATATATTATAGAAAGTCTAAAATTATATGCAAACCAATGAACAAATGTGATTGTGTAACTTATAGAGATACTCAGATTCCACAGAAACATTTAATAAAATCTATTTGAAAAAATACTATCATTGCAGGCAAGAATTTGATCAACAAATTTTAACTCTAAGTTATTCATGTGATTGCACTGACTCCAAGATACTTGAATACTGTTTGGACACACTGACAGAAACTTGGGGTGAGGCCTGTGCTAATAGAGTCACCCAATATCAGTGGTGCAATGGTTTACAAACATAGGACCACAGAGGTCTCTCCACCAGCAGACACAGTACGTCTATCCATGGACACTTCCAGTTCATAGTTCAAAACCCAATGGAAGATTAATTTCATCAATAAGGAAATCTGAGGTATCTACTACCCAACACATGTTCTTCAAAAGTTGACCTCTGGCTTAACGCACTGGATTATAGACACACTGGAAGCCAACAGAAAATTACGAGAGGAAAAATGTTGCTATCCAAAATTCTAATTCTTGTTTGAGCATTTGTAAGGTAAATATTCACCTTTACATGTTGGAAGGTTAGGGGACCATCCAAAGTGGTAGCACTGAACCGAATCTGGTCCAAGAAGTTTAAGTCTATCTCTGCAGGAGAACTTCAACACGTCTCCAATTACATACTTCTCTTTGCGGGGCTGAGCAATTAAGTTGTCTTCTATATCCGGAACGATGCATTCTTTCTCTATGGAAAGGTTAAACAATTTAATGAGAAAATATAATTAATCAATGCCAAAGCAAACTTTCTATGTCATACAAAAGTAATTTGCTTGTGTTGCATATACACAGGGGCACCAGATAAATCCTCTCCTGGAAAAATATTATCTCTTAGGTTTGATTCGTCCTTCAAATGTACATGGGACGCTTGAATAGCAACATATGTGTCCTGAAATGTTTCTGTCAAGTCAACTTGCTCATAGTGGATTTGATTTAATCACTGACACATTTCTCGTAATAGCAAAACAAAACTATGCTCTCATATTTTAAAAATTGAATGCTACAAATTTAAATTACATGCTTACATAAAAATTGGTATTTCTGTTTAATATGCTTGGGGCACCAGGAAACTCAGAGAGGCATTTACTTAGAATAAAATCCTAACTCTTTGGATCTATCTCTTGCCTACAATTCCAATGTCATCTGATATCTCTCTCCCTCTGTCAGTCCACACTGCAGGCTTTGTGGTCTTCGACTATTTTAAAGAGGTCAAGTTGCTCTTGATGTTGCATGGTCCTGAATGGTTTTCAACCTTTCTGTGCATAGACGCCTTCCTATATGAAACAGACCCTCAATCCCTCCTATTTTCAAAGTCCTTGGGTTCTTTTCTTTCTTTGAACACAGGCATATAAAAAATATTGTCATTTGCTTTATTATTTGTCTTCTTTTCATTCTGGAAGGAAAGCTCCTGAAAGGCAGACTCCTTTTTGTATTTTTTACCATCATCTCTTAGCCTATGTGGAGCCCATAGTGGGTGTGTGCTCATAGCCTGAAGGGAGCACAGGTACCTGGGTCTTAGACACTGCTGAGCGCATCTACCTCATCTCGGTATAAACTCCCTGTGTGTGTCTCCCTCTCTCTCTCCCTGAAATCTCTATTTTAAACCTTTTCTCCTCAACCTAATGTTCCTGGCACCCTTATCCCATGTTCTACTCACACTCACATGACCTTGTCTCTTATAACAAAGGGAAACAGAAATGATCAACTCCTGTTTCTTTATAGCATTAGATTCACCATCTTTTTTCCTTCCTTCTCCCTGTTCAAAAGATGGAAGGAGCTCTATTGCCACGAAAGCCCAGGACTTCCACAGGAGCCCTGGTTCCCTGTCCCTCCTACCTTGCCAGGGACTCCTGACCTCATGTATGGGGTCCCTGCCTGCTTCCCTCTCGACCACAACGTCCTCGGTGTTTAGTGGGCTCTTGTGTCTCCCATCTAATTAAAAAAACTATTTCCCTCAGTGCATCGTTCCACTGAGCAATATTCTCACGTCCTATTCCAGCCACAGCCAGCGTCTTGGAAGAGTTATGTCCACACACATGTTTTTGATTTCTTACTCATCATTTTTCTTCAGCAGGTACTAGGTAGGTTCTGCTCCATCTACCTCATCCACTGTTTCTGTAACACTTCTTGTTGGCTTCTATGTAGCCAAATCCACCATCGTTTGACCGTCTTCCAACTGGATATATCAACTGAACTAGAAGTATTCACCACTCTCCCTGTTGTAATAATATAATTAGACTACAATTTCCTTGAGTTTATTGTATGGTAGCACTGTGGCAAGAATTTTATACACAGAATGTAGTCTACTAACCAAAGTAGTTTTTTCTTAAATATTAGAACTTGTCAATACTGAGACATTTTACAAATAAGGAAGAATGACCACACCTTCAAATCAGCTTGCTTGTTGCCCTAAGATACATGCTTAACAAAGCATGGAATGGAATCGGCACCCATCCAGATGGACCCCAAGGAATTCACTATTAATTCATCCTTTATGCTTCATTTTCCTTTAATCCTTTCTTGTCTCCCCACCTATGATAACATTCGTTCCAAAATTTTTTCCTCCTGATTCTCTGAGTCCTCTTTTTCTCCCTCTGGACTTTGGTCCCCTTTCCTCTTTGGTCTGACATCTAAATATCGGAAAACCTCAGAGCTCTGTCTTGAGTTCTCTTCTGTTTTTGTTCCATATTTTTTCCCGGTGAGATGTCATTGTTCATGTGTTAATAACATCACATGCAGATCTGGCTAGAACTAAACAATCAACTCAGTAGTTCATAACCCAATTTCGAATGCCCATCAGCAGCTCAACCATCATGTGCCCAAGTCAAAAGTTGAGATATTCCTCTCAAAGAGCTCTTTCTACTGCCCACCTCACCTTACAAAAAGTCATCTACATTTACCTGCTTCCTTACGAAAAAAAAAAATAAACACGCGAGTCCCTTGATTACCACTGTCAGACATCCACCATTCAGTAACGTTCCCTGTGTTTGCTACCACCAAAATGTATCCCAAATCTGTCCTCTGCTCTGCATCTCCTCAGCCCCCACTCTAGCCCAACCCCACCTACAATTCTCCCATTCTTCAGTACAAGCCTGATGTTTCCCAAACAGTGTTCTCTTTACAAAGCTTTCCACACACTGTTCCCTTGAGTTGGAATACTTCGCACCCATTCAGTTGCCCCCAGACTGAAGTTCTATTTTTAACCCTGGAAATCAGACAGTGGATTGGCAAACATAAAGGAGATTCATGTGACGATCTACAGAACTATTCAAAATCAGAAAATAAAGAGATCTTCTCGGCACCTGCAGAAATCCACACTCCTGCTGGGCAGTGTGAGGCACACACTCAGAGAACTGCTGAGGAGGCTGTTAACAATTACAGTTGTGGTGAGGAGTGCCCAGTTTCACATAACACAAAAGCTTGCATTTCGAATAACAAGACAAGTGCACTTTATTCACAAATCTATGGTGTATATAGACCACAGGGTTCAATAGATTTTTATCTTTGGCTTCAAAACAACTTCTCCTCCCCATTTACATGAAATCAGAAGGAGACACCTTAGTTTTAAACATTGTTCATGAAAAATAATTCTCCACTATTCCAATGGTTTAAAAATAAAACACAATAAGCCAATTAAGTTCATTTTGATTATCCTGAAAAACAGTACTTACCATGACAGGCGGGGGTATCAGACCAACCATTGTCAGTACACACAACGATGCCTGTGGTGTGCCCATCTCCATTTTGATATCCATCCTGGCATTCATAGGTCAACCTGTCATTGACCTTGAACCACGGGCCACCGCTTTTGGCTCTGGCATTCTCAAATACTGGCATAGCACAAGACTCTAATGCACGATAGAATTGAAGATTTCATTTTCCATATTATGTCACAGACATCAAATTGTGTTAAGTTGCATCCCAAGGGAGAAAGCTTTATCACTTAGTATACGCTAAGAAATTATGTATCATATAAAAATAATCTAACAAAACCAGTGATAAATCATTGTCCTAAAATCATTACTCAGGATATAAACGTGTAATTCCACACAGCACTATTACGAGCATTTAAATCATCTAAAAATTGATTTAAAGAATATTTTTCTCAATTCAATTACACTTAGACATTTATTCCATGCTAGCAGTGAAAGAGGCAATAACAGATTAATTGTCCTTTTTTAGCGAAGCAGTTAAGCATTTTGTGAATGGAGATGCAAACTTATTAGTCGCTGGGACATGCATGCCAGAGGAAAGGAAATGTTTCAACAAAAAAATTAGTTTCCAACAATGAGCATACATTTTTATACATTCTATAAAACTCTACTTTAAAACACACTAATTTTTAAAGTTCACAAACTAATTTAGCCTTTTTAAATATTTCTTAATGATTGGATATTCTTTTATAATTATCAAGACAGAATGTAGAATATATGTACTCCCGTGTTCATAGCAGCACTATTCACAATAGCTAAGATCTGGAAACAGCCCAAGTGCCCATCAGTGGATGAATGGATAAAAAAGCTGTGGTACATATACACAATGGAGTACTATGCAGCTGTAAGAAAGAAAGATCTCTTATCCTTTGAGACGACATGGAGGGACCTCGAGAGTATTATCCTAAGCGAAACAAACCAAGCAGAGAAAGACAAATATCACATGATCTCACTCATTTGTGGAATATAATAAACATAACAGTCTGGGGAACAGGGTAGACCCAGAGATGTGAAAGTAGGGTACAGACTGACACCCCTCAGAAGAGGGGGTGGGGGGGGAGGGAAGAGATAAACCACAGAACTTATGCGCATGTATGCATAACTGATGGACATGGACAACAAAGCTGGGGAAGGGGTAGAGGGATGGGGAGGAAGGTGTCAATGGGGAAAAAAGGAGAAACATGTGTAACAAAAATAAATTAATAAAAAAAAAAGACAGAATGTAGAGATAGTTCTAGGTATATAATTAGTATAAGAAAGTAAAATGTTAAAAAATAGTCTCAATTTTCACTAACTATACTGGAGCGATGTTAATAAAGGTTTAAATATTGTAACATATTATGTAGCCAGCAAGTTTTAAAAAATAAAGCACAACTATAATTGCAAAAATAATAATAGAGACATTTTTTCTTTTCTAATATGAGTGTTGTAGTGAATAATTGGTCACAAATTAATATAAAATGAGTTTGCTATGGCAGCAACCTTTATCATTTATTTTTAACTAGCTCCCATAGTAAGTCCAGAAATTAAAAAATGAAAATAATAGAAATGGACATGTAAATATGCACTTTACTTAAAGTAAATAAAAATATCACTGCGTGGTTTTGCGATAAATAAGATAAAATAAGCAAACAGTTTTTTTAAAAATTATCATAAACATCAAGGTAGTAAAGCAGAGAAGTTTCAGCACAGATGAGTCTGGTCTGTGTAGTCTTGGGCCGTCTCCACTAACTGCATGTTTCCGTGGGTTTTCCAAAGGCAATGAATTTTTAGTAAGGACCTACCTTACAGTATCAAACACATAAATGACACAGGTGAGATTATCCCAAAATTATGTGCTATGATTCCATATTTGCACTCAAAAACTTAACGTTTATGTCTAGGAACAAAGACTCTGACATAAAAGTCTGATCACCTAAAAACAGGGACAACAGGCAAAGGTCTCAGCTAAAACCAGATAAGATGACATCAGAACACAGGAAAAGCTCCCACCCCACTCTGAAAATCACAGGACGTTTTATGGTGGAAAATCTTGAACTAAAGGTAGATTTATATCTGCCCTTTCAGTAATTAATTTTGAAAGGCAAAAAAATTACATATGTTTTCTCAAAAACTTTTTATTCATCTTTTCAAGTAGAACTACCTTACCTTCTGCCATTCCAAGAAAAAAAATTTAGTTAAAGTAAACTTCGGTTTAAAAGTCATTAAAATAATGAACACGGTCATCATCAATGACTTACTAACGCATTTGGGTTGCTCTGACCATCCGCTGCGGAGACAGGTAATATATCCTGATGTTTGACCAGCTTCTGTTGTATAACCGTCTTTGCACTTATATTGTGTTTGTTTGTGTAAGGGAAATGAAGATTGAGGTTCAGAAATGAATCCATTCTCAATTTTTACATCTGCTTTTAAACACATTTCTAAATGGAAGACAGCATCAAGAGAACATAAGCATGTGGTCAGTAAACATTTTTAAAAAGGACTCAAACAATATTACAGCATAAAAAATAATCTGTAGACGAAAACATGGTAAAAAACTTAATCATCCATTGTATACTGTCAGAGAAAATACACTATGAGTTTCTGAAAATATTAAATCAAGATACTAAAAAACTACGTTTGGAACTAAGCAAGATTTAAAATACTCAGAATGCCTTGTAAGAAATTATTAGAAACCTGTTAGTGTAATGAAACTGGAATCTTACAGCATGCCAGAGCTCTCCGAGCAAAGGGTCCTTTCCCATGTCTGACTTGTTTTCAATATTGCTAAGAGCTAGAGCTTAAGTGTTCTCAGCACATGCGAAACAATGGTAACTACTGAGCTAGGATGTGCTCCATAGCTTGACCTGGTGGTCCTATCACAACCTGTACAAATAACAAAACAGAAAGCTATACACCCCAAATATATGCATTCCCATTTTTCAATTACACTTCATTAACGCTGATAAAAGGAAAACCAACTGGAAAAAATAAAAATATAAGCAGAGGTCAAATAGAAAATAAACTCTACAGAAAATGTATAGAGTTAAAAGGTGGTTCATTGAAAAACTGTAATAAAATTGATAACTACAAAGGAAGAATAATGAGGGAGTCCCAGCCATACTTAATGAGGAAACTGAAGCAAATCTAGGAAAGTCGCCTCGTGAGGCACATGGACACAGCCACGCCCGACCATAACTCCCAGAGATAGAGGGAAATGATGTGAGCTCTATTCTCAAAGTGGTTTCACTGGGAGGTAGGGATTTTCCAGAGTACAACACAGGAAGACACCCAAGCACAACATGTCAGTCATCCTGAATAGAAGAAACAAAAATCAGTGTTCTCAAGAGGTGGACATCACTAAACCTGAATCTAGATGAGCAGAGTGGAAAGAACTGTGGGATGAAAGAGAGAGCCCTGTATATCTGCATAGCGGTCCCTAGAATCTTTGGCTGAATATATCACAGTATAGTGTAGGATGAATCCCCATGGGAATGGGCAGATAATCACTCTGAGAGTAAGAACTCCCAGGAAACAGTAAATGTCAGATTTCTATCATTTGATTTTTCATTGATAGAAGATGCATCTTCAGTGTGGAGCTCTTGACAATGAAGTGATACATAAAGAAAAGCGATGTGACTGTAGCTACAGAAACCTCCTGAAAGGGGCAAAAGAAACATCTCCAGAAATAAAATCCCCTGTGGAACTGAGTGGCATTAAGTGACATATGATGGTTTTAGAAAACCAACGATGTCTCCAACAGGCCTCCGTCCTACTGGGAAACCAATTCCCCTCCCCTTGAGTGAGGGCTGACTCAGGGAGTGTCCTCTGAAGAGCACGTACAGCCGAGGAGACAGTGTGTGCCCAGGTCATAACACTATGGACGCGTCCTCCAGGTCTCTGAAGTCACTTGTTCTGAGAAAGAGAGCTGCCTCTGAATCCCCTATGAACATGCCCAAGTGGTTTGTCAGTGAGGCTCCTGCAAGAACTCTGGGGTCTCCCTCTGGGAACTACATCCTGCAGCCTGGCCCAGCCTCTGCCTGCAGCCTGGGCAGTGTCCAGGGCAGCAGCAGGAGTGACCAGACCCGGCAGCCCAGCTGCTCCCAGATCCCGACCCTGCAGACGCTGAGACGTAGAGTTGTTGACTCAAGGCAGTGTGTTTGGGGAAATGGTGACACAGAAATCGACACCTACTATAATAGGTGTTAAATGGTAGAATTCTTACTCAATGTTTTTTTTTTCCTTCTTTTTCTTTATTGATTTTTATAGACAGAGGAAGGGAGAGGGAGAGAGAGAGAGAAACATGGGTGAGAGAGAACATCCATTGGCTGTCTCCTGCATGCCCCCAACTGGGGATTGGGCCCACACCTGGGCATGAGTTCTGACCAGGAATCCAACTCGCGACCTCTTAGTGCATGGGTCGACGCTCAATCACTGAGCCACTTCAGCCGGACTGGAACATATTTTTCTTAATGTAACGGGATAACCTAGTCCAGGGTTTGGAAAACCTTTTAGATAAAGGACCAGATCAAAAGTCTCTGTTGCAACCACTGAGCTCTACCTTTTTCTGAAAAAGTAGCCGCAAATAGTAATAAACAAATGGAACTGGCTGTGTTCGGATATAACTTGTTTCCAAAGAGGGGTCAGGCTGGATTTGACCTGTGTTCCACACCCTGAGCTAGTCTATCCTAATTTATAAAGCTCCTTTTCTCAGTCTTTAACAAATTTTTTTTTTATCAGCTTTGCTATATTTCAACAATGGATCAACTTGCAATATTACTTTTCTAATAAAATACCATCCTTTTTTTCAATTCAATGAACTAATTTATTTTTCCAACTTTGTTGTGGAATAATTGATGGATATAATTATATGTATTAAAATGTGGAACATGATGACTTGATATAAATATACATTGTGTTATGATGACCAAGATTGAGATAATTCATACCATGCGTTTTAACATTGTAGAAATGTTGAAATGTTACATAACCATTTATGCTGGTGTCGTGTTGTGTTGTCTTCTGGACTCAAAACCTGTGGTAGACATTCAGCATTGCCTAAATTCATTGATATGACCCTCATTTACTTCCTATTCTATCTCTCACAGCAAGCGACCAATAGTCTCATTTTACTCAAGTCACCTAAAACAATTGTCTTCATTGCTAGATAATAAGTGTTTAAATTCTCAGAAAATAATTGAGACAACCAGCTATGGGTTCTCCAGATCTCTCCTACTTCTCTTTAATATTAGCTGTACCAATTCTGAACTTGAACCTTTTTATGTAGTCTTAGACCATAAGACGTTATTTTTATATTCAAGCATGCGTCTCAATCCTTTCATGTTCCCGTGGATCACAAACCATTGTTTGTCCATTCCATTTGTCTTATTTTGTCTACTATACTCTATTTAATGGAGACACAAGCTTCTCCAATGCTAACCTCCTTCTCTCAGCCCTTTGTCCACGTTAAGCTAATGTACTATCTTTCTTTTCTGCTTCACACCAAGATCCTTAAAATGCCATTTTTAATTGCTATCTCCACTTTCCAACGTTGCATTTATTTTTCAACCTATGGCTCTCTGGCTTCTGTCATCTCCACTGTGACGGCACAGCTCTGGCCAAAGTTACCAGAGTCCTCCCGTTTCCAAATCCCCCAACTCTCTGTATTCCACATGTGGCAGTGGCTGGTGTAGATTATGGGCTCCTCAATTGTTTGTTGAACTCAATAGATAAAAACCCTCTGCAATGTTTGACACAGTTGTTCACTGACGTCTTGAAGTTCTCCAGTGCTTTCTTATGTTCTCCTACCTCTCCTTATCTTGGCATGAACAACACTGTGTTATTTTGTTTATTCTGCTTATAGCTTCTCCTTTTCCTTTATTCTACTACATTTTATGCCCTGCCTACTCATAACTCATCTCCTACCACTTTCCACCTACTTGCTGTGCTACCAACACAATAGCCTCTGTCTGGTCCTCACACACGCCAAGCTTATTCCTACCGTGTGCACTTTTCATTTCTTATTTCTTCAATGATTCCTCTCTGGACCATCATATTCATTCTTATCACCACCCCACAAACATCCTCCCTGAAGACCCAATAGATGTGTGAATATATAGCTCTGCTTCAACATGAGTATTTATCCTTGACTTTTTTGGTTTTCTCTTTACATTCTCTGTGTGATTCAAGACACTTTTCCTGATAAAAAAGCTATCACCATTATGCTAACAACTTCTTCTGGGAGATTCTAATCTGTATATTCGACTTCAGCTCCATACTGGACAAGTCCATGTGTATAACCACAGGCATATCCAACTTATTATAGATCAAATTAAGATTATCATCTCTCTTTCAATACTTTAATTTCTGACATAGGACCCCATGACAGAAGCCAAGTCTGAAAATGTACCCCAGTTTTCTTCCTCCCATCACTTCAATATTCAGTCAGACACCACATTCTCTAAAGTTGTAATTCTTGCTTATGTATCTCTTCTTCTCCATACCACTCTTCTACAGTGTACCTTTAGCTCCTAGAGCCATTGTAGCAATTTCTCAAATTGGTTTTAAATCTACACTTCATTCTGCCAGAGTAAGCTTTGATCATGTTTCTACTGCTAACGTGATAATTAATATACTTACATATATTAGCAATGATTATATTAAAAAGAATAGAAAATATATGTGACCGCCTAAACACAAGTTTTAAGTAAAATATATCTCCAGTGTTTGATGTTAATTGACACTAACCTCAAATGAACATTAATTATATTAATTTATTTTTTCTCTCTCTTCAATCTGCTATATCTATCCTATTTTCATATTCCCATTGCAGTCCAGTTTACTTATCTTAGTTTTCACTGGTGTTAGCTAAGCTTAACACCGATGTTTGAAGTCAAATGCTATGAGATATATCTAAAAAAGGTTTCTCTGAGAGATTAACCAAATAATATTAGGAGAATTATGTCCAATTAATTAAGAGTAGAAGAACTCCTGGTGATTGCCTTTAAGCAGGGGACATAACTTCCTTGACAACTTTCAAGTCCCTACTCTCATAATCTCCATTAAAATAAATGCTGCTAATAAAACATTGCCAGGGCAGGTGCCTTTATCCAGAATAATAACATCTGAGATTGTCCAATTGTGTGAGGCCACATTTTTTTTTTTTTTTTGTACCATTAGGAACAATCATTGAGATTTGAAATTTTTGTTTCCCTGAAGTTCATAGTAGGAGTGGCACTGGTACTCCACTGAAGATCCTGGGACATAGACCTCTGATGGATATGTGGTAGTGTCTCCATTGTCAATAGCAGGAGGGGACCCACATTTACCTTCAGACTCTAAAAAAAGATGTTACTTGATTTCTTGAGAGATCAGGAGATTTTAAGATTGATTGATGATGAGGTGGAAGCTACACTTACCTTCTCCAAGCAACAAACCAATTTCTAGTTAATTACAGGGCAAGCATCCTGAATAAGGAAATGAAAGACAGGTGAACAGGAGTACTATAACCAAGTGCTTACAGAAGAAGCGACACAGATTGGTAAGAAGGGCAGAGACGCAGAGAGGGCTGGTCCCTGCACCTGCAGGGGTGGCTGAGAGATACCCGGGCTGCAAAGTCTCCACTGAAGAGCCTGGGGCCCCACCTCCTTGGAGATTCTACAGGAAGAGCAATGGAGACAGAAGAGGAGCACGCAGAGCATCTGCAGGGAACATCGGGGGGGACTCTGTCTCCTGGACGAGGAGGGAGTCTGCTAGATTCCCAGGTGCTCTACTAAAGGGCCAAGGCGCAGGCTCTTGCTCTCAGACACTCACCCAGGGCTCCTGTAGAAGGGAGGTGACTTAGGGCATTCAGGAGTCATAAAGAGAAAATCCGGAGGGCAAGGCCCTAAGAAGAGGTCTATGGTAAAAATCCTATATACTCAAAAGTTAAATTGTCTATTTTACAACTCAAAATCCAGTAAGATGAAGAGATATTTTTCTTTAATTTATTATTTATTATCGAATTTAATATAGCATCCTTTGAGATAGAAAAAAAAGAACAGTGTTTACACCAGATTCATGTCTCCCAGTTCTGTTACTTATACCCAACTAGTGTATTGGAAGTACATTTAAGCCCGGAAACATAAATATATTATAGAAAGTCTAAAAGTATATGCAAACCAATGAACAAATATGATTGTGTAACTTACAGTGATATTCACATGCCACAGAAATATTTAATGAAATCTATTTGAAAAAATACTATCATTGCAGGCAAGCATTTGATCAACAAATTTTAACTCTAAGTTATTCATGAGATTGAACTGACTCCAAGATACCTGAATACTGTTTAGACACACTGACGGAAACTTGGGGTGAGGCCTGTGCTAACAGAGTCACCCAATATCAGTGGTGGAATGGTATACAAACATAGGACCACAGAGGTCTCTCCAGCGTCAGACACAGTACGTCTATCTATGGACACTTCCAGTTCATAGTTCAAAACCCAATGGAAGATTAATTTCATCAATAAGGAAATCTGAGGTATCTACTTCCCAACACATGTTCTTCAAAAGTTGACCTCTGGCTTAACGCACTGGATTATAGACACACTAGAACACAACAGAAAATTAAGAGAGGAAAAATGTTGCTGTCCAAAATTCTAATTCTTGTTTGAGCACTTGTAAGATAAATATTCACCTTTACATGTTGGAAGGTTAGGGGCCCATCCAAAGTGGTAGCACTGAACCGAATCTGGTCCAAGAAGTTTAAGTCTGTATCTGCAGGAGAACTTCAACACGTCTCCAATTACATACTTCTCTTTGCGGGGCTGAGCAATTAAGTTGTCATCTATATCCGGAACGATGCATTCTTTCTCTATGGAAAGGTTAAACAATTTAATGAGAATATATAATTAATCAATGTCAAAGTAAACTTTCTACGTCGTGCAAAAATACCTTGCTTGTGTTGCATATACACAGGGGCACCAGATAAATCCTCTCCCTGGAAAAGTATTACCTCTTAGGTTTGATACATCCTTCAAATGTACATGGGACGCTTGAATAGCAACATATGTGTCCTGAAATCTTGTTTGTCAAATCAACCTGCTCACAGTGGATCTGATTTCATCACCGACCCTTATAAAATTAAATGTTACATTTCTGGTAGTAGCAAAACAAAACTATGCTCTCACATTTAAAAAATTGAATGCTACAAATTTAAATTTAATGCTTACATAAAAATTGGTATTTTTATTTAATATACTTGGGGCACCAGGAAACTCAGAGAGGCATTTACTTAGAATAAAATCTTAACTCTGTGGATCCATCTCTTGCCTACACTTCCTGTGTTCTGATATCTCTCTCCCTCTGTCAGTCCAGACTGCAGGCTTTGTGGTCTTCGACTATTTTAAAGAGGTCAAGTTGCTCTTGATGTTGCATGGTCCTGAATGGTTTTCAACCTTTCTGTGCATAGACGCCTTCCTATATGAAACAGACCCTCATTCCCCCTATTTTCAAAGTCCTTGGGTTCTTTTGTTTCTTTGAACACAGGCATATAAAAATATTGTCATTTGCTTTATTATTTGTCTTCTTTTCATTCTGGAAGGAAAGCTCCCGAAAGGCAGACTCCTCTTTGTATTTTTCACCATCATCTCTTAGCCTATGTGGAGCCCATAGTGGGTGTGTGCTCCTAGCCTGAAGGGAGCACAGGTACCTGGGTCTTAGACACTGCTGAGCGCATCTACCTCATCTCGGTATAAACTCCCTGTGTCTGTCTCCCTCTCTCTCTCTCTGAAATCTCTATTTTAAACCTTTTCTCCTCAACCTAGTGTTCCTGGCACCCTTCTCCCATGTTCCACTCACTCTCACATGACCTTGTCTCCTATATCAAAGGGACACAGAAACGATCAACTCCTGCTTCTCTACAGCATTAGATTCACCATCCTTTTTCCTTCCATCCTCCTGTTAAAAAGTTGGAAGGAACTCTATTGCCACGAAAGCCCAGGACTTCCACAGGAGCCCTGGTTCCCTGTCCCTCCTACCTTGCCAGGGACTCCTGACCTCATGTATGGGGTCCCTGCATGCTTCCCTCAAGATCACAAAGTCCTCAGCATTCAGTGGGCTCTTGTGTCTCTCATCTTATTAAAAAAACTATTTTCCTCAGTGCATCGTTCCACTGAGCAATATTCTCACGTCCTATTCCAGCCACAGCCAGCGTCTTGGAAGAGTTATGTCCATACACTGTTTTTCATTTCTTACTCATCAATTTTCTTCAGCAGGTACTAGGTAGGTTCTGCTCCATCTACCTCATCCAAAACTGTTTCTGTAACACTTCTTGTTGGCTTCTATGTAGCCAAATACACCATTGTTTGACCGTCTTCCAACTGGATATATCAACTGAACTAGAAGTATTCACCACTCTCCCTGTTGTAATAATATAATTAGAGTACAATTTCCTTGAGTTTATTGTATGGTAGCACTGTGGCAAGAATTTTATACACAGAAGGTAGTCTACTAACCAAAGTAGTTTTTTCTTAGATATTGGAATGCTTGTCAATACGGAGACATTTTACAGGTAAGGAAGAATGACCACACCTTCAAATCAGCTTGCTTGTTGCCGTAAGATACATGCTTAGCAAATCGTGGAATGGAATCGGCACCCATCCAGATGGACCCCAAGGAATTCACTATTAATTCATCTATTATGCTTTATTTTCCTTTAATCCTTTCTTGTCGCCCCACCTACGACAACATTCGTTCCAACAGTTTTTGTCTCCTGTTTCTCTGAGTCCTCTTTTTCTCTCTCTGTACTTTGGTCCCCTTTCCTCTTCGGTCTCACATCTAAATATCGGAGAGCCTCAGGGCTCTGTCTTGAGTTCTCTTCTTTTTTCGTCCTATATTCTTTCCCAATGAAATGTCATTGTTCATGTCTTGATAGCATCACATGCAGATCTGGCTAGGCCTAAACATTCAACTCTGTAGTTCATAATCCAATTATGATTGCCCATCGGAGGCTCAACCATCATGTGCCCAGTCAAAAGTTGAGATATTCCTCTCAATAAGCTCTTTCTACTGCCTACTCCACCTTATAGAAAGTCATCTCTATTTATCTGCTTCCTTACAAAAACAATTAAAACTAAACATCTGAGTCCCTTGATTATTCCTGTCAGACACCCACCATTCAGTAACGTTACCTGTGTTTGCTACCACCAAAATGTATCCCAAATCTGTCCTCTGCTCTGCATCTCCTCAGCCCCCACTCTAGCCCAACCCCACCTACAATTCTCCCATTCTTCAGTACAAGCCTGATGTTTCCCAAACAGTGTTCTCTTTTCAAAGCTTTCCACACACTGTTCCATTGAGATGGAATACTTCGCACCCACTCAGTAGCCCCCAGACTGAAGTTCTATTTCTAACCCTGGAAATCAGACAGTGGATTGGCAAACATAAAGGAGATTCATGTGACGATCTACAGAACTATTCAAAATCAGAAAATAAAGAGATCTTCTCGGCACCTGCAGAAATCCACACTCCACCTGGGCAGTGTGAGGCACACACTCGGGGAACTGCTGAGGAGGCTGTTAACAATTGCAGTTGTGGTGAGGAGTGCCCAGTTTACATAATACAAAAGCTTGCATTTAGAAAAACATGACAAGTACACTTTATTCACAAATCTATGATGTATGTGGACCACTGGGTTCATAGATTTTTATCTTTGGCTTCAAAACACCTTCTCCTCCCCATTTGGTTGAAATCAGAAGGAGCATCATAGTTTTAAACGTTGTTCATGAAAAATAATTCTCCACTATTCCAATGGGTTAAAAATAAAACACTATCAGCAAATTATGTTCATTTTGACAATACTAAAAAACAGTACTTACCATGACAGGAGGGGGTACCAGACCAACCACTGTCACCACACACTATGAAGCCTGTGGTGTGCCCATCTCCATTTTGATATCCATCCTGGCATTCATAGGTCAACCTGTCATTGACCTTGAACCATGGGCCACCACTTTTAGCTCTGGCATTCTCAAATACTGGCATAGCACAAGACTCTAATGCATGATAGATTTGAAGATTGCATTTTCCATATTATGTCAAGGACAACGGAATTTTGTTAAGTTGCATCCCAAGGGAAAAAAAGCTTTATCACTTAGTATATGCTAAGAAATTATGTATCATATAAAAATAATTTAACAATACCAGTGATAAATCATTGTCCTAAAATCATTACTCATCAAATAGACATGTATTTCTACACAGCAGTTTTACCAGGATTTAAATCATCTAAAAATGTATTTAAAGAATATTTTTCTCATTCCATTATACTTAGACATTTATTCCATGCTAACAATAAAAGATACCATAACAGATTAATTGTCCTTTTTTTTTTTTTTAAACAAAGCAGTAAAGCATTTTGGAATGGAGATGCAAACTTATTAGTCGCTGTGACAGGCATGCCCAAGGAAAGGAATTGGTTCAACAAAAAAGTTATTTTCCAACAATGAGTGTACATTTAAACATTCTATAAAACTCTACTTTAAACATACTAACTTTTAAAGCTCACTTACTAATTTAGCCTTGTTAAGTATTTCTTAATGATTGGATATTCTTTTGTACTTGTCAAGACAGAATGTAGAGATAGTTCTAGGTATATAATTAATATAAACAGTAAAGTGTTAAAAAATAATCTCAATTTTCACTAATACTATACTAGAGCGATGTTAATAAAGGTTTAAATAGTTTACCTGAAATTTTGTAACATATTATGGAGCCAGCTAGCTTAAAGTTTAAAAAAAAATAAAGCAAAACTATAATAGTAAAAATAATAATAGAGACATTTTGTCTTTCCTAATAAGAGTGTTGTAGTGAATAATTGGTCACAAATTAATATAAAATGAGTTTGCTGTGGAAGCAACCTTTAGCAGTTATTTTTAACTAGCTCCCATAGTAAATACAGAAATTAAAAAATGTAAATAAAGAAATGGACATTTAAATATGCACTTCACTTAAAGTAAATAATAGTACCACTGCGTACTTTGAGATGAATAAGATAAAATAAGTAAACAGTTTTTTAAAAAATTATCATAAACATCGAGGTGGTAAAGGAGAGAAATTTTTAAATGACACAGGTGAAATTATCCCAAAATTATGTACTATGATTCCATATTTGCACTCAAAAACAAAACTTTCATGTCTAGGTAAAAAGACTCCGATATAAAAGTCTGATCACGTAAACACAGGGACAACAGGCAAAGGTCTCAGCTAAAAGCAGATGAGTTGACATCAGAACACAGGAAAAGCTTCCTCCTCACTCTGTAAATCACAGGATGTTATATGGTAGAAACACCTTGAGCAAAAGATGGACTTGTACCAGCCTTATCAGTAATTAATTTTAAAAGGCAAAAACTTGCATGTGTTTTCTCAAAAAGCTTTTATTCATCCTTTCAAATAGAACTACCTTACCTTCTGCCAAGCCAAGAAAAAGAATTCAGTTAAAGTTACCTTTGGTTTAACAGTCATTGAAATAATGAACACGGTCATCATCAATGACTTACTAACGCATTTGGGTTGCTCTGACCATCCGCTGCTGAGACAGGTAATATATCCTGATGTTTGACCAGCTTCTGTTGTATAACCATCTTTGCACTTGTATTGTATTTGTTTGTATAAGGAAAATGGAGATTGAGATTTAGAAATGAATCCATTCTCAATTTTTACATCTGCTTTTAAACACATTTCTAAATGGAAGAGAGCATAAGAAGAACACAAGCACGTGGTCAGTAAACATTTTAATAAGGACTCAAATAATATTACAGCATAAAAAATAATCTGCAGATGAAAACATGGTAAAAAACCTAATCATCCATTGTATAGTGTCAGAGAAAATACACTATGAGTTTCTGAAAATATGAAGTCAAGATATCAAGAAACTATGTTTGGAACTAAGCAAGACTTAAAATATTTAGAATGCCTTGTAAGAAATCATTTGAAATCTGTTTGTCTAATGAAATTGGAGTCTTACAGCATGCCAGAGCTCTCCTAGCAAGGGGTCCTTTCCCATGACTGACTTGTTTTCAATATTGCTAAGAGCTAGAGCTTAAGTGTTCTCAGCACATGAGAAACAATGGTAACTACTGCGCTAGGATGTGCTCCATAGCTTGACCTGGTGGTCCTTTCACAACCTGTACAAATAACAAAACAGAAAGCTGTACACCTTAAACATATGCATTCCCATTTTTCAATTACACTCCATTAACGCTGATAAAAGATAAACCAATTGGAAAAAATATGAGAAGAGTAAAATAGAAAACAAACTTTAAAGAAAATGTATAGAGTTAAAAGGTGGTTCACTGAAAAACTGTAACAAAATTGATAACTACAAGGAAAGAATAATGAGGGAGTCCCAGCCATAGTCAATGAGGAAACTGAAGCAAATCTAGGAAAGTAGCCTCGTGAGGCACAGGGACACAGCCACGCCCGACTATAACTCCCAGAGATAGAGGCAAATGATGTGAGCTCTATTCTCAAAGTGTCTTTACTGGGAGGTAGGGATTTTCCAGAGTACAACACAGAAAGACACCCAAGCACAATATGTCAGTCATACTGAACAGAAGAAACAAAAATCAGTGTTCTCAAGGAGGTGGACATCACTAAACCTGAATCTAGATGAGCAGAGTGGAAAGAACTGTGGGATGAAAGAGAGATCTCTGTAAATCTGCATAGCGGTGCCTGGATTCTATGGCCGAATATATCACAGTACAGTGTAGGGGGAAACGCCATGGCAATGGGCAGAGAATCACTTCCAGAGGAATAACTACCAGGAAACAATAAATGTCAGATCTCTGGGGCACACTCAACACTGGAAAAGTATTTATATTTGATGAGTCACATTGGAAAGACGTCTGTAAACACAAATCATTTAGTAAAGTGACCAGAAGAGACCTTATTTATTCATTCATATTCTGAGTAAGCTGTTCTGTGGAAAGGCTCCCCAAACCAGCCGTATTGGTTCAAAGAGAAGCTTGAGTGGATCAAGTTGACCCTAACAACCTTAGCCTTCCAAAACAAAATATAAAACCAGTAAGACTCGAGGTCTCCAACCCAAATCCCCAAGAGGCGCACGTTAGGGGAGGGGTGACTCAGGGGGGTGGAACTGTTGATCTCCATCTCTTCCATGCATCCAATCTTGGATCTTTCGACTCCAATGGTGTGTGAACTTCTCTGTTAGATTTCTGACCCCCACAAAGATGCTCCCATCCAGAGGTGATTGTCAAAATCGGTGTCCTCTGTGGGGAGACCACAGGATTTCCTAATCTGCCATTATGGTCACCACACCCTATTATTATAGGTTTCCTCATTGTGGGGTTTGGGTGGTGTTGTTTTTTTAAATGAATGTGTACCAACAGGCTTCTTTAACTGGCTAACTCTATGCAAAAATACTTGGCGTTTCCACTCATACACAGTTGAAAGACTAAAATCACAAACGTCTATTCAAAACAAGAAACTGGTAGGAACCTTTTGCCACAGTGATTACAGGTGAGTCCTAGAAAATCACACACTGACTGGATCTCAGACCACTTTTCTTACCGACACGAATGCATCTGGGAGGAGGGGACCAGCCATTCTCTGTGCAGGTCATGGTGCTCTGCTGGTCTTGGAGACTGAAGCCAGGATGGCAGTTCACCTGTACAGTTTCGCCCTGTAGGTATGTTTGTGGAGAATCTGGAGAATATCCATGTTCCAAATAGTTGAAAACACACTTTCCTAAGAATGAAAAAATGATAATAAAAAAACATAAAATTGGTTAAAATAATACATTAAAATTATCTTTATAATACTTAAATTAGAATGCAGGCGCATCCGAACATAACAGGTAGATTAAAAAAAGCTATAGGTGCTACCAAATGTTCTTTTTAAAATCAATATGAAATGTTATCTTAGTTTTCACAATTAAACTATTTATAACTGACATAGGGATTCTGGTAGAGTCTATTTTCGTCCCTGGTGGTTTTAGGAAGAATCTTTGGGAGAGAAAATTCCTGTGCTGGTCTCTGCTCATAGAACTCATCCCTCCACCTATTCTTGTCACACAGGCTTAACAGTCCTCGCTTGTGTGTCGCTCTCTCCACGCTGAAATATCTACATACACAGGATAAAGAGGGGACTCACTGAGGCAGGGCACATTCGGAGACCATCCTTTTGGTGTACAAGTAATGTGAGCTGAGTCACTTCCTGAAGGAGTCACGTAGTTGTTATCACAGAAATAGGAATACCTTTTTCCTACATGTGCTGGTAAGTCTGGTCTATATCTATCTTCTTTATGCAGCCGTCCATGTTTAATTTTGGGATATTCACAGCGCCTAACTTGCAATGAAAAGAAAGAAACAAACAACATAAATCATGTTTCAGTTTAACAGAAATCAAATGAGAGATAAATGGTTTCATTAGAGAATTATATTCCTTTATTAACATAATAATACTCATTTCATTAGGGTTTCTAGGACAAGAAAATTATAATTTTCAGATGATGTAAATACCACTTGTTTTCTGATCATTTCACAATGTATTCTGATATCGAATCATTATATTGTACAGCAGAAACAAGTATAATGCTATATGTCAAATTTATCTTAATCAATCAATCAATCAATCAATCACGTTCCTTGTAATTGTTATGCACACATGGTGTTCCATGGTGGTAACAGTGTCCTCTTTAAGGGAATCATACTTTCCACATTCGTTTGGACTTGGCCTTGAATTAACACTGAGGCCACTGACCTATGATTTCTATCATTTCATTTTTCACTGATGGAAGATGCAGCTTCAGCGTGGAGCCCTTGACAATGAAGCGATACACAAAGAAAAGCAATGTGACTATAGCTACAGAAACCTCCTGAAAGGGGCCAAAGAAACGTCTCCAGAAATAAAATCCCCTGTGGACCTGAGTGGCATTTAGTGACATGTGATGGTTTTAGAAAACCAACGATGTCTCCAACAGGCCTCCGTCCTACCGGGAAACCAATTCCCCTCCCCTTGAGTGAGGGTGACTCAGGGAGTGTCCTCTGAAGAGCACGTACAGCCGAGGAGACAGTGTGTGCCCAGGTCATAACACTATGGACGCGTCCTCCAGGTCATTTTTTGACTCAACATGCAGCAAAATGGCCCCAAAATGAGCATAGCCTGCCCTCCTCCCCTCACTCATCTCCCTCCTCACATCGCTCGCCTGGAGTGTTGTCCCCTCCCTCTTGAATCCCCTTTCTCCAAAGCCATCACCTCCATCATCGTGTTCCCTGTGTGGCAATGACCTCAGCATCCATCTCTGCAACTGTGCTTTCCTCTGCCCGCAACTGCCTTGGCTCGTGAGGTTGTGATGAGAACTGGGCACAGATCTTCGGAGTCTTTCCCTTCCAGGCACTTGGAGCATTGCCCCTCCGGACCCATGAAGGGTTGGTCCCAGGACGGCTCCCAGACATCCTCACCAACGGATGCTCAGGTCCTTCCTACAGGGAATCCAGGGACTGGGGTGCTTTTAACTGGACACTTAGGAAGCGACACTGTTCTCTTGTTGTTGATACTGAAGGAAATTGCCCAATTAATTAATGTATGAAACCCCAGCCTGTAACAAATTGTGAAGGTAATAATGAACAGTGATGCAAAATCTATTTAAGTACTTTTTAAAATGTTTCGATTTTCAGTATTTGTCCATGGACTCAGAAAAAAAATTAAAATTTATTGGGATTACACTGGAAATTTTATTTTTTAATTTAATTTAAATTTTTATTAATTTATTTCTGTTATAGATGTTTCTCCTTTTCCCCACCATTGACTCCCTTCTCCCTATCTCTTCCCACCCTGTCCCCAGCTTTGTTGTCCCTGTCCATCGGTTATGCGTACATGCATATAAGTTCTGTGGTTTATCCCTTCCCTCCCCCCCCTTCTGAGGATTGTCAGCTTGTACCCTACTTCTATGACTCTGGGTCTATTTTGTTCATCAGTTTGTTTCGTTCATTATATTCCAGAAATAAGTGAGATCATATGATATTTGTCTTTCTCTGCTTGGCTTGTTTCGCTTAGGATAATACTTTCCAGGTCCCTCCATGTCGTCTCAAAGGATGAGATCTTTCTTAGAGCTGCCTAGTACTCCATTGTGTATATGTACCACAGCTTTTTTATGAACTCATCTACTGATGGACACTTGGGCTGTTTCCAGATCTTAGCGATTGTAAATAGTGCTGCTATGAACATGGGGGTACATATATTCTTTTTGATTGGTGTTTCAGGCTTCTTAGGGTATATTCCTAGGAGTGGGATCACTGGGTCAAATGGCAGTTCAATTTTTAATTGTTTGAGGTAACACCATAGTGTTTTCCACAGTGGCTGCACCAGTCTGCATTCCCACCAGCAGTGTACTAGAGTCCCCTTGTCTCCACACTCTCGCCAGCGCTTGTTGTTTGATGATTTGTTGATGGCGCCATTCTGACAGGTGTGAGGTGATACCTCATTGTTGTTTTAATTTGCATCTCTCTGATGATCAGTGATGTTGAGCATTTTTTCGTATGTCTCTTGGCCATTTGTATGTCCTGTTTGGAGAGGTGTCTATTTAGCTCCTCTGCCCATTTTTTAATTGGGTTCTTTGTCTCCCTTTTGTTAAGTTGTGAGAGCACTCTATATATTTTGGAAATTAACTCCTTATCTGACGTATCATTGGCAATTATGCTTTCCCATACAGTGGGTTCCCTTTGTGTTTTGATGTTTGTTTCTTTTGCTGTGCATAAGCTTTTTAGCTTGATGTAGTCCCGTGTGTTCATTTTTTCCTTTGTTTCTCTTTCCTTAGGTGATGTATCAGCGAAAATTCTGCAGCGTATGATGTCTGAAATTTTGTTGCCTGCATTTTCTTCTAGGATTTTTATGGAATCACGAGTTACATTTAAGTCTTTTATCAATTTTGAGTTTATTCTTGTGTATGGTGTAAGTTGGTGGTCTAGCTTCATTTTTTTGCATGTAGCTGTCCAATTTTCCCAACACCATTTATTGAAGAGGCTGTCTTGACTCCACTGTATGCTCTTGCCACCTTTGTCAAATATTAATTGAGCATATTGTCTTGGGTCAATTTCTGGGTTCTCTGTTCTGTTCCATTGATCTATATGCCTGTTCTTGTGCCAGTATCAGGCTGTTTTGATTACAGTGGCTTTGTAGTATAACCTGATGTGTGGTAATGTGATCCCTCCAACTTTGTTATTCTTTTTCAAGATTGCTGTGGCTACACTGGAAATTTTTTAAAAATTAAAAGAACTATGGCCCTTGCCAGTTTTGCTCAGTGATTAGAGTGTTGGCCAGTAGACCAAAGAGTCGAGGGTTTAGTTCCTGGTCAAGGGCACGTCCCTGGCTTGTCAGGGTCATTCGGGAGGGAACCAATCCATGTATCTCCTTCACACCAGTGTTTCTCTTTCTTTCTCTCCCTCCCCATCCCTCCCTCCATCCACTCTCTCTAAAAATCCATGGACTGACAGACACTCTCATAGCATGAAGTAAAAAATACCAGAAACACATTTCATCTTCTTCTTAAATGCTTTCATTTAGTGAAATTGGAATGTACCTGTGTACCTTTAGAAGGGCTTAATCTCTGAGAATACTATTGATTTCTCTCACTCGGTAATGCTGTTCAGAAGCCAGTTAGGTATAAAATATTATAATAGTTCAGTTTGCCCCGTGATAAAAGATAAAAAGATTGATTCTGATAATGAAAAGAAATGAATGGAAAAAATATCCTTGTGTGAGGATTAATAAAATAGAAAATAAAGAAATCATAGAGAGAAATGCAAAAGGGAAAAGTCATATTTAAGGAGGAAGCCAAACATTCCAGTCAGTGTCAGCTTACCTTGCCCGTGAGCCCAGGACACCCACACGGACAGAAGGACGTTGAGCAGTAACAGCATGTCCGCTCTCCCGGTGGTGTCTCCGCCCAGAGGTTCCAGCGGTGCTGCTGGGGTTCAAACCTGCTCACGAGCAGTTATCCAGTGTGACTCTGCATATAAGTGCTCCACCAGGAGGCTAGTTTACTCAGGTCACTCAGTAAGTGTCAAAGTTCAAAGAGTTTTGCAAAAACGCTCAATTTTCATTAATAATCAACTATTAATGTGATTGTGAAAAGTATGTCACACGAGCCCTAGTGCACTGCTGAGAATAGATACGTAAGAGCCACCATGTATCAGATGAAATGCAGGAGCACAGACTGAGGCAGCAGAGGGCAGAGGAGGCGGGCGGATGCTCACAAGTGGGTGCGACCACGTGGAAGCAATTAGCAAATGGCATCCATAAATCCATCGCTTTTCATTACTGGTGTTGAATTAAAGATAAAAGCCAATGAAAAGATGAAGCAGAATTGAATTTGAAAAACACAATTTTAAGCTGTCTCCAAAAAGACCAATCAAAATGTAACCATGTGACTAGCGGAAAGGAAAACTTTGAAACATGTGAACCTTGCAGGAACAGAGCCTGCAAAGGTGAGTGGTTATGGGAATATCACGTCCAATACAATTCAAGAGAGAAACACCCGAGGATAATGAAGAGTGTTTCATAACATAAAATAGTCCATCCAGGTGATAGCGAGTTCATTCAGGCAGGGGAACGAGGCATGCATACCATAAGGAAAGACTAAAATATGAATTTGTAATTTAGAAAACCTTTCACAGTTCCACAAAAAAAGAGCTACCAAATCTAATACACAAAACCGTGTGCTTTATATTAGAAACAAACATGAGAAAGTGAAATGTCAAAAGGACACTGTCATTTATAAACATAAAAAAAACAAAATATTAATGAAATATTTGACAAAATGTTGGTAAGATTACTACACTGATATTGCAAAACATTTGTGAAAAAATATAAAGAGAAATAAATTAAAAAGTCCAGGATGTTTGTGGACTGGAAGACTTACTATCATTCAGATGTGTGCTCTCTGCAATTCCTTCATGCTTTTGACTTGGCCCAGGTCAAATTTTCTTATTTAAACAAACGAATAAACAAAAAATCACAGACAAAAAGATTCAAAAAATTATCTTAAAAAAAAAGAACAACTTGGAAAGTTTTTTAATTTTAAATATCTGGGTCAATAATAAAGAGTCTCTGTTTTGTTGTTGTTTTTCTTTTTGTTTTTATCCTCACCTGAGGACATTTCTGCATTTATCTTCATATAGAGAGGGAGGGAGAGAGAGAGGAAGAGAGAGAGAGAAACATCAACATGAGAGAGGCACACCTAGTGGTTGCCACCCACATGACCCCAACCAGAGCCAGGGACAATTGCCACCGAGGTACGTGCCCTTAGTGGGAACCGAACCCGGGACTCTCTGGTCCGCGGGCCGATGCTCTAACCGCTGAGCCAAACCAGCCAGGGCAAAGAGTCTCTATTTATCACGGTGTGGAGTGTCAGAGAGATAAACACCTTCACCGTGGGAAGAAGGGAGTCCAGATCACGGGTTTCAAGACAGTTTCCCCAGGAAATGGGAGGTAACAGCTGGGTTTGGTGCAGTGAACAAAATGAACCCTGGCTCAGGTGAAGTGCTCAGTCTTGGCCAAGGCCCAGGGGCCAAGGCAGCTTCTCAGACAGAGGCTGGCAGGGCTCAGCTGCAGAATCCGTAAGGTCAGCACTGACTCACCGACGGGGCCTGTGCCTCACGCCAAACACCATCCTCACCCTCCACGGACACGCCAGCGCACGCGGATAAAAGGGTCAGGGGCACAGTTGGCAGAGTCTCATGCTTGGCAGCCCAACCTTGTGACAAAGCCCCCTTCCTCTGCCCCTCACTCAAACCAGCCACTTGGGGGCCCATGGATACATAGACTAAGGAGCACACTCCAATGAGGACCATGCTGCCTCCAAAGTCTAAAGACGCCCACTAGGTGTCACACGTTGTGTTGTTGTTGGAAGTGTGTTGTGTGTTCCAGATCAAAGGGCTATCTCAATGTGCCCCTTACTCTCGACCCATCGAGAGTTCACTGAGGTAGAAGTCCTCTGCATATTGGCTGGACTTCTCCCTGTCATCTGACATGCAAATGTCTTACCAGTAAGTCTAGACTCATTGCTACTTCTTATCTTTCTTCTTCCTTTTTCTCATCCTCACCCGAGGATATATTTTTCTATTTATCATAATATAGAGTGGGAGGGAGGGAGAGAGGAGAGAGAGAGAGAAAGAGACACATTGACTGGTTGCCTTCCGCATGACCCTGACCAGGGTTGTAGATAGAACCGCAGCAGAGGTACGTGCCCTTGACCGGAATCAAACCCACAACTCTTTGGTCCGCAGGCTGATGCTCTAACAGCTGAGCCATACTGGCCAGGGCTCATTGCTACTTCTTGCTCCTTGGGTTCAATGAGCATAATGTCACCAATGTAATGGACCAGTGTGAATTCCTGTGGATGAGAAAGGTGGTCAAGGTCCCCTCAGTCTACATGATGACTTAGGTCAACTGAGTTGATGTCCTCTGGAGGTAGGACAGCACAGGTGTCCTGACAGCCAAACCAACCAGAAGATAATGGGTTTGGCTGGTCTTTCTCAACAGGTATGGAAGAAACAGTATTTGCCAAGCCAAGAGCTGCCTACCCGCATGTTCTTAGATGTTACAGGAAATGTATTAATTTCCTCAAACAACAAAACATCATCGGGTGAAGAGCTACAGTTGGTGTCCCCATCTGGAGAAGCTGACAGTAATCCAGTCATTCTCAAAGACAGGTTTCCTGTACCAGCCCCTTAGGCAAATTGATGGTGATGGGCAAGAACACCCACCTCCACACCTTTCAGATCCTGCAAGTCCCTCTGGCAGGCAGTACTTGGGCTTTGCGACCTTCCTGTTGGAGGCAGTTCTATTGGCTTCACTTGGCCTCTCCCAAAGTGACAGGGCTCACTGCACTGGTCAGGACACCCATGCATTGATGCTTCCTGTTGCCCAGAAATGTCAGAGCGTATCGAGGAAAACCATGTGATATTCCTTGTAGAGAATGCAAAGTTACACGTGTAGGGAAAGGCAAACAGAGGAAGCCACAGCAGCATTGTGTCCATAGTTCTCAAGTTCATGCACATGTATGTGTCCTAAATGTTTACTTTGAACTTTCACAAATCCCTTTCTTTTTCACTTGATCTAAAAATACCTAGAGTTTGCCTTCTAATACTGTTTATTTGGAACCTGATAAATTGGAAATGGTAGCTTTGCTGGAAGAAAATCTGGCACCGATTGATAATACTTGGGGGACAGCCATCGCTTTGGGGTTTTGAGTTTGGGGTTTGCCAGATCCTGAAAGGTCTGCTCACTTTGCTTGTTTGTTTGTTTGTTGGGGAGATATGGACCCTTATAAATCCTGAAGAGTCCAAGGAATTTACTATTCAGGAATGAATGATGCAATGAACACCCTCAGGTGAACATCTTGTCTGGATTAACTGCCAGAAGTGAAATTAATGGATCATCAAACAATTTGTTAGATGTTTCTACTTCTTTCTCATAGGGGTCTGCTGTCAACCTGTTAGATATTTTCCCTCTTTGGTAGACACATGGTACCACTATGTAGTTTTTATGTGTATTTTGTTATGAATGTGCTTCTTTGCATTGAAGATATTTAAGGACCATTTGTTTTATTTTATTTCTTCTCTTAATTTTGTGGTTGAGATCCTGGCCTCCTTTCCTCTTATTGTTCTTTGTTTAGAAATAATGAGGTTATCACTTTTCATTTCACATTTCTGATGTTTATGTGTTTTTGAAGAATTTTTATTTTGAACATGGAGACAAGTACATTTTCATTTTCTCTGAAATAAGAGTCTCAAAATGCATCAGCAGTTGTGGAGAAAGCTGTGAGAAAGGTGGGAGGATGGTGGGTAGAAGCGGGATGAGAAGAGATGGCAGCTAATTTCAACCACAGACGTCCCATGAACAGAACTCACAGCATTTTGTTTGGTCACATTTTAATCTGATGCTGTCAGACGTGATTAATCCATCTCTCAGGTTATAATGACATCCTCCTCATAATGTTGAACACACATTTTGGTTTATGCATAAACATGAGTTAAATCATATTTGAAAAAATTAAATTGTGAAGAATTGGATTAATAATAAGCGATTCTGAATGAATGTGCATATCTTAATTTTAAGACAGCAATATAACTACCATTTTATACATGTGGGATATGCCAGTTTCCCTTCCAGACATTGTACTCGAAAAGGAGTTTGTGGTGACGCACTACGGTATCCATGTCGGCACGTAAATTCAATGACATCATTTGTTTTAGAATAAATTTTTTTCTTGGATGTCCACTGTAACTGTATGTTGTGTTTTTTCATGATTTCTTCAGATACTACACATGGCTCTGAAGGTAAAAAAAAAAAAAAAAAAAAAGAACATAAAATGTTAAGCACAATACAAATATTTTCCACATGATTTTAGACTTGTGTAGAAATGTCTACACAGATCCAGGAATTTATTCTGACAACCTTTCCAAACCAACTCATTGAAAAGCCATCATGTAGATGTAAATAATTCAAAATGATTAATGATGTTAAAACAAGATACTATGTGTAATGTGAGATAATTAAATGTTATAATCTAAGATCATAATGTCACTAATATGTAGAGCTTACATTGAAGAATCATTGAAGGGGGTGGGTGATGGTGGAAATGGGTATGGGGGAAAATGGTGATATAAAAAAATAAAACAAAGAAAAAATAATTTTTGCTGTTGCTTAAGAATTTTTCACACTTTATTTCTTCACATATTACTATTTGGTAGTTAAGCAACCAACAGAATGGTTGTTAGTCTATGAAAGTTCTATTATAAACAGCAAAACATCACATTCATTACACAGATTTCCCAGGATCCATAAGAATATTAAAGTACTTACGTAAGCATTTTGGTGGTTCTGACCACTGTCCATCCCGACATGTTATTCTCCTGTTTCCCTGAAGTTCATAGTAGGACTGGCACTGGTACTCCACTGAAGATCCTGGGGCGTAGTATTCTCTTGGATATGTGGTAGTGTCTCCATTGTCAATAGAAGGAGGGGGTCCACATTTCCCTTTGGAATCTAAAAAAAGATATTAGTTGAATTGTTGAGAGATCAGGAGATTTTAAGGTTGTTTCGGATTAGGGGGAAGCTACACTGACATCCTCCCAGCTAAAAATTGATTTACAGTTAATTATAGAACACTCAACCTGTCAAAGGAACTGAAGGACAGCTGAACAGGAGTATTATAACCAAGTGCTTACAGAAGATGCTACACAGACACTGATAAGAAGGGCAGAGATGCAGAGAGGGCTGGTCCTTGCACCTGCAAGGGTGGCTGAGAGATATCTGGGCTACAAAGTCATCACTGAAGAAACTGGGGTCTCATCTACTTTGGAGATTCTACAGGAAGAGCAATGGAGACTGGAAGAGGAGCACGCAAGGCATCTGCAGTGAACATCAGTGGGGACTCTGTCTGCCTGGAAGAGGAGGGAATCTGCTAGAATCCCAGGTGCTCTACTAAACGGCCAAGGCACAGGCTCTTGCTCTCAGACACTCACCCAGGGCTCCAGTAGAAGGAAGGTGACTTAGGGCATTCGAGAGCCATAAAGAGAAAATCTGGATGACATGGCCCCAGGGAGAGATCTGGAGGTTCAGCCACTGAAGTCCCTGTGTTACGTCTCTGTCCCACACCACACTCAATTGCCAACTGCCATGGTCGAGCTCTCCTATTCCTACAGCACTAGCTGAGGAGAGCCCTAACCTGGACTTCCTACTGCTGAGAACAGCACCCTCCTGAGCTCAACTCCTGTACAAAGGCCTGTTGGATGCACCCAACAGGGACATTTGGGGCTCTCTTTACTGGTGAAGCTCTCGGCTTACTTCAACAATTGTTGAGCTGTTTGGCTTTGGAATGGAGGCCAGTCTTTTCTCCCTCCTGTAGGGTTGTCCGGCACTACCCTCAATGAAAGACTAGTTTGATCTCTCCTCCTGAGTCCCAATGCCTCTCTCCTGCTGAACTTGATCCTGCACTGGGGATAACTCACTACACCCAACCTGAAGCTACCATGCTCCTCCTGGGACATCTGCAGTTGATGATTCTGGCAGAGACTGAGTGGTTTGTCTCTGGAGTAGGGGCCACTTTCCCACATTGAATGCATGAACACATGGCCCTCAAGTAGGTGACACACTAGACCCATCTTCCTAACCCCATTTGTCCCACTCTATTTGTCTAGTGCCTCGTGGAATTGTCTGTGGGCTGCTGACAGCCTGGACCCACAGCAACAGTCTTCCTTTGGAAGGTTCTGCAAGAAGACTAGCCAACCTCATGGTGAGGTGGAGTGGTGATAGGTTGAGGTGAACATCAGGGAGTCTGGGATCCTTTATCGATCTTCCTCCAGCTCAGAGCTGCAGGAAGCCATCACCTCTCTACAGCTTGATCCCTCTGCACACCCAGGCCCAGTAGACACAGCCACAAACAGTAAAGGGTGTGGTAGGTCCTGACAGGTAGCCCAAGGCTGCTTACACACAATGCCAGACTTCGACTTCGACTAAAACTTTGTCCAAGTGGACCCAGAACCAACACAATTAGTGGTGGGTTCCAGACCTCACCAGAGCTTGACCTACCTAGCCAAACAGCAACACACCCAAAGGCTGATTGGGATTGTCACAAGACCCTGTGGGACAAGCTGCCTCAGGGAACAGTCCCTGCAATGTGACTCACACAAGTTGATCAAAGTGCATCCTTGTAGTCAGCCAGCCTGAGGGTTAACTCCACCCACAAAAGGGGCCAACAGTCTTCAAGACTTAACAATTAATATAATGGGAGGGCACACATAACACTCACAAGTAACGTTTCTGAAGCACCTAGCTCAGTTGATCTGAAAGATTGTGTCATTGATGCCCACAAGACACCTTCATCATAAAGCCTTCATTACAAGTTTTGGAGTCATAGAGACATACCAAATAAACAGAGAGAAACACAAACAGCCTGACAAAATGGGGAGAGAAAGAAATATGCCACAATTGAAAAAGCAAGAGAAATATTCTCCTGCAAAAGAAACAAATGAATAAAATGGAAGCAACCAAAATTCCAGATGCAGAGTTTAAAACAATGGTTATAAATAGTCTCAGAGCACTCAGGGGAAGAATGGATGAACTCAGTGAGGAATTAAACAAAAAGATAGCAAACATTAAAAAAAAGCAACATAGGAAATAAAGAACCATTCAAAAATGAAGAGTACAATATCTGAAATGAAGAATACAGCAGACAGAATCAATAGCAGGTTAGATGAAGCAGATGATCGAATCAGCAATTTAGAGGACAAGATAACAGAAAACACCCAAGCAGAGCAACCAAAAGGAAAAAGGATTTAAAATAAACAAGGAAAGTCTAACAGACCTCTGGGACAACATAAAGCATAACAATATCCTTATCATAGGGATACCAGAAGGAGATGAGAGTGAGCAAGGGATCAAGGACCCTTTTGAAGAAATAATGGCAGGAAACTTTCCTAGCTTGGTGAAGGAAAAGGACCCACAAGTCGAGGAAGCACAGAGAGTCCTACACAAGATGAATTCAAGGAGGCTCACACCAAGAGTCATCATAACAAAATGGCAAAAATTAAAGATAAAGAGAGAATCTTAACAGCAGCAAGAGAAAGACAGGTAGTTACCTGCGAGGGAGCTCCCGTCAGTTTATCTGCTGCTTTCTCAACAGAAACATTTCAGGCCAGAAGGGATTGGCTTGAAATATTCAAAGTGATACAAAGCAAGTACCTATAATCATGACTATATCCAGCAAGGCTATCATTTAAAATGGAAAGCAATAGAAGAGTTTCCCAGACATATGGAAAAAGCTAAAGAAGTTTATTACCACCAAACCAATACTGCAAGAAATAGTAAAGGGCCTGCATTTAGAAGAAGAAAGAAAAGAAAGAAGGAAAGAGGAACATAGATATAAATCTAAATGGCAATATATAAGCACTGATCAATAATACCTTGAAATGTAAATGAATTAAATGCTCCAATCAAAAGATATAAGTTAGCTGAATGGATAAGAAAACATGACCCATAAACATGCTGTCTACATGCTGTCCACCACTGACTCATAGTGAAGGGATGGAAAAAAATATTCCATGCAAATGAAAATTTTAGAAAAACTGGGGTAGAAATACTTATATTGGACAAATAGTCTTTAAAACAAGGGCTGTAATAAGAGACAGAGGACACTACATAATGGTGGAGGGAGCAATCCAACAAGAAAATATGACCCTTGTAAGCATTGATGCACCCTACAGAAGAGCACCTAAATATGTAAAGCAAATCCTGATGTCTGCAAAGGAAGAGATCAACAGTAATACAGTCATAGTAGGGGATTTTAACACTCCATTGACATCCATGGACAGATATTCCAGACAGAAAATCAAACAAGAAACAGCAGGTTAAAGTGACACACTAGATCAGATCGTTTTAATTGATATCTTCAGAGCATTTCACCTCAAAGCAGTAGAATATACATTCTTTTCAGGTGCACAAGAAACCTTTTTACAAATAGACCACATGTTAGGACACCACACAAGTCTCAATAAATTTAAGAAGATTAAAATTATGTCTTGCATCATGTCTGACCAAAGTGGTATGAAACTACAAAGTCGCTGGACACAAAAACAATATTCAGAAATGGATGGCATTTTCATACACCAATAATGCACTATCAGCAAGAGAAACTAAGGAAACAATCCCACTGACCGTTGTAACAACACAAAAACAACAACTAAAAAAGGTAAGTAGGAATAAATTTAACCAAGGAGAAAAAAGACCTGTACTCTGAAAATTATAGGATACTGAAGAAAGAAATCGAGGAAGCTTTAAAGAAATGGCATAATTTTCAAGAGAGAATTTTCCACACTTCCAACTCCTCTAATGTGGTCAAAGCTTTCCTAAAATAAACCTACCTTATTACTCATTCAGTCCACAAAAAGAGTTGGACTTCAAGCACCATCATTTCATTTGCATTATTTTTTATTCCCTAGGAACTACTCTATTGTCTATTTCTATCAACACACTTTGTCCCTATATATATTCTCTAAAATTGGGGGAGGCAAGAAAAGGTGCTCTACCTTTGCACTGAGGTGGATCTGTCCAGTTCCCATTGAAACATGTCACGTGTTCACTCCCAAACCGTTGCAAATCTTTGCTGCATTCATAACGGACGGTTTCACCAGAGCTATACCTAGTCTTCCTGTTGTGTATAAAGGCATTTTCCACCGTGGGAGGACTGCCACAGGAAACATCTGAATAAAAAGAAACAGGGGGTGGGCCTGAAGAGATAAGCCAAAGAAGTGATATGCATTCATGCATAACCAAGGACACAGTCAATAGTGTGGTGAAGTCAGGGTGGGGGTGCGGGACGGGGAGGAGGGGGATCAGAGGGGAAGAAAGGAGGGGTATCTGTAATACTTTCAACAATAAAGATAAATTTAAAAAATGGAAAAAGAATAGAATGGATCTGTAATGTAATGATCCTTTAGAACTCAAATCAACAAATGATTATCCAGTATACTTCTGGGGGATTCAAAATCAATATTTCATCCATCATTAAGACTGAACATTTTCATAAAATTACATGTAGGATTGAAAACAGGAGATAAAGCCAAGATGTTTTTTGTAAGAGTGAAGCTTCTATATCTTAAATTTCTTTCCCACCCTTCCTTGAAGTTTACTAGACATTTTTAGGTCAATGAAAATTTATAAAAAGACAAAGAAAACAGAAAGAAAAGAAAAGAATGGCTTTTCTGGACATATTTCTTTAAGTTTATTAAAATAAGCATAGATTCTATAAATTTAAAATAACTCTATAAACCCAGGACACTCATAATAAATAATATTTGGCATCAGAATTTGGTTTGCAAACATCATGTTTCTGAATTGTAATTTCTGGCCCTTAGAATAATGAGCACAGTAGCTACTTCCTTAGGGAATAAGTCAAGAATTTACACGCTTTGAGGAATACCATACAGTTGAAGAAAGAAGATGATCACTCATATGATCCAAACAGAAACTGAGGAAAATTAAGAGAGAAATAAATTTGTAATGTTATAAAATGCCCATCTGTAACCGGAGTGCTTGTGGACAGTGCAGTGGGCAGTGTGGAGTCACTGGGAGACTCGGGTGGGTATCAAGTAGTAATGGGCTGAAGCTACTTTCTCCACAAAGTGTGCGTGGAGTCTGCTGGAACTGCCACAACAGTTTCAGGGTCACAACCCCGAGTCTCTGGTGCTGAGTCTGCGTGAGCCTGTGAATTTGCATTTGCATTTCTACCCATTCCCCGGAGATACCTGTTTGCAGCTGTTTCAGGGCCCACAGTCTGAGAACTACGGGGCTCTAAGTCCACCATTCCATTCCTCCATGCTGAGGCATAACCCTGCCTTGATCTGGCCGAGAACAAAAGCTACGTCCATTTTATAATGATGCTGGAAGCAATTCTATATTATATTATTTAAGACCCTTTAAAATACATTAGAAAACGTCATCATCATACCTCTGCATGTTGGCGCTCCTCTCCACCTGCCGCCCCTACACTCCACTAAATTGGATCCATCCATTTCGTAATCGTCTTCACATGTATAAGCTACTTTATCTCCAGGCTCATATGATTTCTTCACCTGGTGTATGAGTTTGGCATTACTAAAGTGTGGTGGGTCTGAACAAGTCTTTTCTGAAAACAACAACAACAAAACATATACGTATTTAGTAAATCTTTAAAAATACATATGGGCCAATAATTATACTCTGGAACAATCGGTACATACCTAACCAATGCACACTGTTCAATATTTTTCTTAAAACCTGAAAATATGTTAGCAGTCTTGACTTAATTACATTGAGTGATTCTGCATTTGTCGAAAGTGTTACATGGGAATGATGATTTTGAAAGCCTGAAGAGATGGGCATGCAGGTAATACTTGAGACCCAACTTCTTATATCCAAGTTCTTATCTGTCCACGCAGGACTCCTACAGTATGCACATATTTCTGTGTTTGCTTCTGTCCAAATCAGTTTCCCATACTTATATCAAACATCTTAGAAAATTATATATTAATAAGGAGATAATGGATAAACTAACAGTGAACTGAATAGTGAAGAGATTCATGAGCTCGGACCACCTGTGATACAGGAAGAGAGATGAGAAGTCTGGGAATGTACATCAGAGCATCCGGAGAGGGAACACAGGTGATACCAAATGAAATAATTAGAGTCCTCTTGCCAAACTTCCCATTTTTCTAGGCCTATTAATTTTCTACCAGAATCCAGAACTTTCCAGAGATACTTTGTTAAATTCTAGAATTACCGCAGTTTTATATTTATATCATAAAGCTCGGATTAAAGATATTTATTAGCCTTCGAATAAAAGTAATCACACTATACTTGTGCATTCTGGTGGACGAGACCACTGTCCTCCTAAACATTCTAGAGATGCAGGTCCATCAGTTGAAAATCCTTTGAGACATTTGTATGTAATAATTTCTCCATATTCATAACGCTTTCTTCTGTCAGGTAAATTAGCATTGGAAACCCTAGGTAGTGGTCCACAAGGAAGTCCTAAAAAAAATTTAAAAAAGAATGACTGGGTATTTCACTGACTCTGACATTTAGTTCATATACTCTCTGTCATATTTGGTACCTTTATTTGAACTAAGAGATCACACAGGCGCTAATATCACACCACAGAGGAGGTGTCCAAATGCTTCCTAACACCACCCTTATGGCGTGCGTCCCGCTGAGAACTTGAGCAAGAACTTCACATGAAAAATGTGAGCATATTTAAGAATGAGACTATCAATGCTTCTCTAAGCAATCATGAGTAATACAAAGAAACACATTGAGAATTCATCATCTTAAGAAAAGTATCATATATTGTAAGAGAAAGAAAGGATATTGTAGGAAGAACATGAAATAAATAAATAAAACCTGTGGCAAAGCCTTCACTATAACCCATATGAATATGTAGGGCTATGAATAGGTATGCTTATATGAATAGTTAGGTATAATTTCACTACACTTCCAGTTTTAGTAGGAAAAAATGCAAGAATTAAAAGTGATTTCATAATGAACCAATAAAGTTAACCAGTATAGGATTGTTTCTACAAAAATGGTACAATATGTTAATATACAAATGACATATAAACATATACATGGTTTTGTATATTTATAAATCTGAAGAATTACTTCTCATGACTTTGATGATGATTGATTATTTAAATAAACTGCACCAAAAATAGAATTTTCATTTGGGTGCTGGCCTTACCTACACATTGCGGTGAGGAACTCCACTCTCCCAGCTGGCATGTGACCTCATTGTTTCCACTTATTTTGAAACCAGCTTCACAGACATAACGTAATGTGGTGCCGTGTGCATATCGCCTGGGCTCCGATGTTTCTTCTCCTTCTTCTTCGGATCGAGATGAGTTAATGTTTCCATGTTCTATGTTAGGTGGTTGAGAACATGGAGTTTTTTCTATATGAGAACAGAAGTTAAAGGGTCAACACAAAGATGATGTTTAAGTCGAAAAATAAAACCCAACAGTGTTTGCGGTTTTAAAATAAGGATAATTGGAACAAATTAATTATTTAAAAACTACAAATAATTAAAATATGCAAAGATACATGTCTCCATAAAACCAATACTACTATCCATTTGTTCTATACACCTCACATTCTCCTCCTGTGCCTCTTGGGGAGTAAAATACACATCAAGAGAAACTGTATCCCGTATGTCCACAGTAATCCAAAGTTTCTGTTTGTGTGCATTCCACATTAGACGTGAAATACTGCTGATTGATTTGTGCACCTAGATTGTAATGTGCTGTTTCGGGTGAAGTGAAATGGATACAGAAAAAGGGCTTCATCTTGTTCCTTCACACAAAGTATTAGGGAGTTTACCCTCCTTTGAAAGACAGCTGCAAACCCAGGACGCACTACTGACCAACACAGCGTGGGACTGACTGCCACGTCCCGTTCTTGCACACCATCTCTTCTCCTTCCTGAATTAGAAAACTTTCTTCACAGAGAATAGCTATCTTTTCTCCTTCTTCATAATTCACTGTAGTTGTCATATTTTGAGATCTGGGAATCTGAGGTGGAGGTGGACACCTTGGTACTTCTAAAAATATTAAAATGAGATTTCTTGATGAAAACTCGTACATTAAAAATATTTTTAAAAAATACAATAAATAAAATGATTGGTAATAATACATCTTAAAAGATCAAATTCTAATGTTATGTTCTATGCTGACCAATGCACAAGATATAATTAATATTTAGAAATAGTGTTTTGGTTATTTTCTAAATTACCATCCAGCTGCAAAATTATTTGTAATAACAAATAGTTAATAAAAATTTTTAAGAGACAAAGAGGCTCTTTTTACGAGATACTAAGAAAACAGCACATTTTCGAAGTGTTATGCACAAGAGCTCACCTGTGCAGGTTACTTCCGGGTCCCATCTTCCGTTGGTGCAGGTTGAGTGTTTCTTCTCTGCCTTTTTTCCACACGTGTAGTTAACTTTCTCATTATGGTCATAGTCATTCTTATCTGGCAGGTTTATCTCACGTGCTATGGACCTTGTTAATTGACACTGCGTAACTTCATTTGTGTCTATACAATGAAAATATTTCATTGAAAACAGTAACTATGAAAATACAAGCAACTAACACAAAAAATAACTATAGATTCCAGAGTACAATGAAATTAGAATTTAGGTCTATGAATTCCACTAGCAGAGTTATTCCTGATCATGTTGCATGAGATGGGCTATTATTTAGGAACACAGTCTTATGCCCATTATTGACATTTCAGAGAGAATAACCATCCTAACGACACTTTGTACTTTGGGGACTGCAAGAACGTAGAGGTTCACTTTCTCGTCTGATCTACGCAGTGAACAGTCAACACTTGTCTAAATTTGCTCCCATTTGAAATCTGTGCAAATTTTCATATCCATTTATTTCTTGATCTCAAACATCTCTATATTATTTTTAATCTGCAATCTTAAAGCGGTAGAAGAAAAAAATTATCTGTGGAAATAGAATATATGCACTTTTTAGCTTAATTATATATTTTCAATAAATTTAATGTAAACTAACAAGAAAAGTTGATCATAGCTGCAGTGTATAGAATGTGAATATTTGAGTATATTTTTGCAATGATCACCAAAAAACAGGAATAAGAAACTGGGTGTTAAAGCCATAACCTATTTTGTATATATATTCTTAGAATCTTTCAGAAGCTATTTTTACACCAGATCATCCTAGAATCCAATAATATTACAATGCCATACTAATACACTTTTGCTGTCTTCAGGATGGGTTATGTATAGACTATAATATTTTTTTATGTAGCTATACTTCAGATTGCAATGTAGATAGCAGTCTTTTTTAATTTGACAAGATATCAGCGTAGGTTTTAGGTATTATTTGTTAATAATTTGTTAATGATGAGAGTTAAACGAGGTTAAACAGAACAAAGTCAAGTAATTGACCAAAGAAAAGTAATGATTTTGCAATACAAACTTGAAAAAACTAAAATAAAGGAGAGTAATTTAAAAGAGACACGAGGCTTGAGAATGAGTCTTATTTTTAGGACTGGTCCAGAGTTTTCAGGAAGAGAAAACGAATATTCTTCTTCAAGAGATGATAACTGAGGGAAGACTTGTAGTCAAAAGGAGGTGTGATTGGTTTCTGAACGAATTTCCTTATTTATTAGGAGAAAATAAACATCTTGAGAAAAGTGAAAAACTAGATTACAAGGAGGTACAAAATAAACATGGGAGGAGAAAATTTTAGTCACATGCCTATATAGAAGTAAAAATTAGCTTCACAGGTAAAAATAAACAATGTTGATATCAGACACAGAGACATAAATTTCTATTGTGAGATACTCATCTTCCTCTGTAGACACCATTGACTATAAACACGAAATGTGTGGATTCATTGTAATTTACAACCTGACATTTTCAGTAATATCTCTAAATTTAAAAAGTATGGTTGTAGCCTTAGCCGGTTTGGCTCAGCGCTTGGAGCGTCGGCCTGTGGACCAGAGAGTCCCGGGTTCGGTTACTGCTACGGGCACGTGCCAAAAAAAAAAAAAGTGTATTCTCACCAATGCACTGAGGTGGTCGGGTCCACTCTCCCCTAATACACGTAATTGATCTAGGACCAATCAGTGTAAATGCTTCTCTGCAGTTGAACTCTACTGACTCTCCATGGTGAAAGGGAGCAGATGCCTCGGACGCGACATAGCCATGATCAAGGTCAGGTATATCCCCACATGTACTCTTCTCCTCTGTGAAAATGCCACAAACACATACTAATCTGTAAAAGGTAACTTGTGTGTTTATAGGAATATAAACACCAAGTGTTGACTTCAGTCTAAATATTAATATCTTGTATACATTACCAACACACATGGGCAAGGCTGTCCATTCCCCATCCACACACTGGATTTTCTTAGAGCCCTTCATCAGAAACCGGGGGTTGCAGACATACTCCACAACTTCTCCGTGTTGATACTCTCCTTTCGGTGTGTCTGTAGCATTCCCATTGAGGAGTTCAGGACGTAGGTCACACGGTTTTACTTTATCTACGGCAAAAATCCTGTATACTCAACGGTTAAATTGTCTATCTTACAACTTAAAATCCTGTAGGATGAAGAGATATTTTTATTATGTATTATCTAATTTATTATAGCGTGCTTTGAGAAAGGAAAAAGAATGGTGTTTACACCAGATTCATGTCTCCTAGTTCGGTTACTTGTACCAAACTAGTGTATTGAAAGTATATTTAAGCCTGGAAACATGGATATATTACAGAAAGTATAAAAATATATGCAAACCAATGAACAAATATGATTGTATAACTTATAGCAATATTCACATTCCACGGAAATATTTAACAAAGTCCATTGGAAAAAAATTACTGTCATTGCAGGCAAGAATTTGATCAACAAATTTTAACTCTAAGTTATTCATTGGATTGAACTGACTCCAAGATACTTGAATACTGTTTAGACACACTGATGGAAACTTGAGGTGAGGTCTGTGCTAATTGAGTTGCCTAATATTAGTGGTTCAAAGGTATACAAACATAGGACCACAGAGGTCTCTCCACCATCAGACACAGTACGTCTATCCATGGACACTTCCAATTCATAGTTCAAAACACAATGGAAGATTAATTTCATCAATAAGGAAACCTGAGGTATCTACTACCCAACACATGTTCTTCAAAAGTTGACCTCTGGCTTAACGCACTGGATTATAGACACACTGGAAGCCAACAGAAAATTAAGAGAGGAAAAATGTTGCTATCCAAAATTCTAATTCTTGTTTGAGCATTTGTAAGGTAAATATTCACCTTTACATGTTGGAAGGTTAGGGGACCATCCAAAGTGGTAGCACTGAACCGAATCTGGTCCAAGAAGTTTAAGTCTATCTCTGCAGGAGAATTTCAACACGTCTCCAATTACATACTTCTCTTTATGGGGCTGAACAATTAAGTTGTCTTCTATATCCGGAATGATGCATTCTTTCTCTATGGAAAGGTTAAACAGTTTAATGAGAATATATAATTAATCAATGCCAAAGTAAACTTTCTATGTTGTACAAAAGTAATTTGCTTGTGTTGCATATACACAGGGGCACCAGATAAACC
The DNA here is from genome assembly GCA_030848825.1 of Tadarida brasiliensis. Taxonomy (NCBI): domain Eukaryota; kingdom Metazoa; phylum Chordata; class Mammalia; order Chiroptera; family Molossidae; genus Tadarida; species Tadarida brasiliensis. The sequence goes on along the minus strand of CM061278.1, from coordinate 24,384,037 downwards.
CTCTCCCTGGAAAAGTATTATCTCTTAGGTTTGATACGTCCTTGAAATGTACGTGGGACGCTTGAACAGCAACGTATGTGTCCTGAAATGTTGTCTGTCAAATCAACTTGCTTACAGTAGATCTGATTCCATCACTGACATGTATAAAATTAAATGTTACATTTCTGGTAGGAGCAAAACAAAGCTATATTCTCACATTTGAAAAATTAAATGCTACAATTTTAAATTACATGCTTATATAAAACTTGGTATTTTTGTTTAATATACTTGGGGCACCAGGAAACTCAGAGAGGCATTTACTTAGAATAAAATCCTAACTCTTTGGATCTATCTCTTGCCTACACTTCCAATGTCATCTGATATCTCTCTCCCTCTGTCAGTCCACACTGCAGGCTTTGTGGTCTTCGACTATTTTAAAGAGGTCAAGTTGCTCTTGATGTTGCATGGTCCTGAATGGTTTTCAACCTTTCTGTGCATAGACGCCTTCCTATATGAAAGAGACCCTCAATCCCTCCTATTTTCAAAGTCCTTGGGTTCTTTTCTTTCTTTGAACACAGGTATCTGCATATATAATCATTTGCTTTATTATTTGTCTTCTTTTCATTCTGGAAGGAAAGCTCCCGAAAGGCAGACTCCTCTTTGTATTTTTCACCATCATCTCCTAGCCTATGTGGAGCCCATAGTGGGTGTGTGCTCCTAGCCTGAAGGGAGCGCAGGTACCTGGGTCTTAGACACTGCTGAGCGCATCTACCTCATCTCGGTATAAACTCCCTGTGTGTGTCTCCCTCTCTCTCTCTCTGAAATCTCTATTTTAAACATTTTCTCCTCAACCTAGTGTTCCTGGCACCCTTCTCCCATGTTCCACTCACTCTCACATGACCTTGTCTCTTATATCAAAGGGAAACAGCAGCTATCAACTCCTGCTTCTCTACAGCATTAGATTCACCATCCTTTTTCCTTCCATCCTCCTGTTAAAAAGTTGGAAGGAACTCTATTGCCACGAAAGCCTAGGACTTCCACAGGAGCCCTGGTTCCCTGTCCCTCCTACCTTGCCAGGGTCTCCTGACCTCATGTATGGGGTCCCTGCCTGCTTCCCTCTCGACCACAACGTCCTCGGTGTTTAGTGGGCTCTTGTGTCTCTCATCTAATTAAAAAAACTATTTCCCTCAGTGCATCGTTCCACTGAGCAATAGTCTCACGTCCTATTCCAGCCACAGCCAGCGTCTTGGAAGAGTTATGTCCACACACTGTTTTTGATTTCTTACTCATCATTTTTCTTCAGCAGGTACTAGGTAGGTTCTGCTCCATCTACCTCATCCACTGTTTCTGTAACACTTCTTGTTGGCTTCTATGTAGCCAAATCCACCATTGTGTGACCGTCTTCCAACTGGATATATCAACTGAACTAGAAGTATTCACCACTCTCCCTGTCATAATAATATAATTAGACTACAATTTCCTTTAGTTTATTGTATGGTAGCACTGTGGCAAGAATTTTATACACAGAATGTAGTCTACTAACCAAAATAGTTTTTTCTTAAATATTGGAATGCTTGTCAATACTGAGACATTTTACAGGTAAGGAAGAATGATCACACCTTCAAATCAGCTTGCTTGTTGCCCTAAGATACATGCTTAGCAAATCGTGGAATGGAATCGGCACCCATTCATATGGACCCCAAGGAATTCACTATTAATTCATCTATATGTTGCATTTTCCCTTAATCCTTTCTTGTCTCCCTATCTATGATAACATTTGTTCCAACATTTTTTGCTCCTGATTCTCTGAATCCTCTTTTTCTCTCTCTGTACTTCGGTCCCCATTTCTCTTCGGTCTGACATCTAAATATCGGAAAGCCTCAGGGCTCTGTCTTGAGTTCTCTTATTTTTTTGTTCCATATTTTTTCCCGGTGAGATGTCATTGTTCATGTGTTAATAACATCACATGCAGATCTGGTTAGACCTAAACAATCAACTCTGTAGTTCATAACCCAATTTCGAATGCCCATCAGCAGCTCAACCATCATGTGCCCAAGTCAAAAGTTGAGATATTCCTCTCAAATTGCTCTTTCTACTGCCCACCCCACCTTACAAAAAGTCATCTCCATTTACCTGCTTCTTTACGAAAAAAAATTAAAACTAAACATCTGAGTGCCTTGATTATTCCTGTCAGACACCCACCATTCAGTAACGTTACCTGTGTTTGCTACCACCAAAATGTATCCCAAATCTGTCCTCTGCTCTGCATCTCCTCAGCCCCCACTCTAGCCCAACCCCACCTACAATTCTCCCATTCTTCAGTACAAGCCTGATGTTTCCCAAACAGTGTTCTCTTTACAAAGCTTTCCACACACTGTTCCCTTGAGTTGGAATACTCCACACTCACTCAGTTGCCCCCAGACTGAAGTTCTATTTCTAACCCTGGAACTCAGACAGTGGATTGGCAAACATAAAGAGATTCATGTGATGATCTACAGAACTATTCAAAATCAGAAAATAAAGAGATCTTCTCGGCACCTGCAGAAATCCACACTCCACCTGGGAAGTGTGAGACACACACTCAGGGAACTGCTGAGGAGGCTGTTAACAACTGCAGTTGTGGTGAGGAGTGCCCAGTTTACACAATATAAAAGCTTGCATTTAGAAAAACATGGCAAGTACACTTTATTCACAAATCTATGATGAATGTGGACCACTGGGTTCAATAGATTTTAATCTTTGGCTTCAAAACACCTTCTCCTCCATATTTGCATGAAATCAGGAGACACCTTAGTTTTAAACATTGTTCATGAAAAATAATTCTCCACTATTCCAATGGGTTAAAAATAAAAAACTATCAGCAAATTCTGTTCAATTTGATAATCCTGAAAAACAGTACTTACCATGACAGGAGGGGGTACCAGACCAACCACTGTCACCACACTCTATGAAGCCTGTAGTGTTTCCAGCTCGATTTTTATATCCATTCTGGCATTCATACGTCAACCTGTCATTGACTTTGAACCACGGGCCACCACTTTTGGCTAGAGCATTCTCAAATACTGGCATAGCACAAGACTCTAATGCACGATAGAATTGAAGATTTCATTTTCGATATTATGTCACGGACATCGAATTGTGTTAAGTTGCATCCCAAGGGAAAAAAGCTTTATCACTTAGTATATGCTAAGAAATTATGTATCATATAAAAATAATCTAACAATATCCGTGATAAATCATTGTCTTAAAATCATACTCATCAAATAAACACGTACTTCTACACAGCAGTTTTCCTAGCATATAAATCATATACAAATTGATTTAAAGAATATTTTTCTCAGTTCCATTATACCTAGACATTTATTTTATGCTAGCAATAAAAGAAGCCCTAACAGATTATTTGTCCCTTTTTTTAGCAAAGCAGTAAAGCATTTTGTGAATGGAGATGCAAACTTATTAGTCGCTGTGACATGCATGCCAGAGGAAAGGAACTGGTTCAACAAAAATTTAGTTTACAACAATAAGAGTGCATTTTTAAACATTCTATAAAACCCTACTTTAAACAGAGTAATTTTTAAAGCTCACATACTAATTTAGCCTTTTTAAATATTTCTTAATGATTGGATATTCTTTTATACTTATCAAGACAGAATGTAGAGATAGTTCTAGGTATATAATTAGTATAAGAAAGTAAAATGTTAAAAAATAGTCTCCGTTTTCACTAACATTATACTGGAGCGATGTTGATAAAGGTTTAAATAGTTTACCTGAAATTTTGTAACATATAATGTAGCCAGCTAGCTTGAAGTTTTAAAAAAATAAAGCAAAATTACAATAGTAAAAATAATAATAGAGACATTTTATTTCTTTCCTAATAAGAGTGTTGTAGTGAATAATTGGTCACAAATTAATAAAAAATGAGTTTGCTGTGGAAGCAACCGTTATTTGTTTTTAGCTAGCTCCTATAGTAAATACAGGAATTAAAAAATGTAAATAATAGAAATGCACATTTAAATATGCACTTTACTTAAAGTAAATAAAAATATCACTGCGTGGCTTTGGGATGAATAAGATAGAATAAGCAAACAATTTTTTAAAAATTGTCATAAACATCGAGGTAGCAGAGCAGAGAAGTTTCAACACAGAAGAGTCTGGACTGTGTGGTCCTTGGCCGTCTCCACTAACCACATGTTTCTGTGGTTTTCCAAAGGGAAGGATTCTTCAGAAAGGACCTTCCTTACAGCATCAGACACATAAATGACACAGGTGACATTATCCCAAAATTATGTGCTATGCTTCCATATTTGCACTCAAAAACTTAACTTTTATGTCTAGGAACAAACACTCTGACATAAAAGTCTGATCACCTAAAAAGAGGGACAACAGGCAAAGTTCTCAGCTAAAAGCAGATGAGCTGACATCAGAACACAGGAAAAGCTTTCTCCTCACTCTGTAAATCACAGGATGTTTATGGAGACACCTTGAACTAAAGATGGTCTTAGTTTTAAAATGCAAAAAAATTGCATATGTTTTCTCAAAAATTTTTTATTCATCTTTTCAAATAGAACTACCTTACCTTCTGCCACGCCAAGAAAAATAATTCAGTTAAAGTTACCTTTGGTCTAGCAGTCATTAAAATAATGAATACAGTCATCATCAATGACTTACTAACGCATTTGGGTTGCTCTGACCATCCGCTGCGGAGACAGGTAATATATCCTGATGTTTGACCAGCTTCTGTTGTATAACCGTCTTTGCACTTATATTGTGTTTGTTTGTGTAAGAGAAATGAAGATTGAGATTCAGAAATGAATCCATTCTCAATTTTTACATCTGCTTTTAAACACATTTCTAAATGGAAGAGAGCATAAGGAAAATATAAGCATGTGATCAGTAAACATTTTAATAAGGACTCAAACAATATTACAGTGTAAAAAATTACTTGTAGATGTAAACATGGTAAAAAACTGAATCATCCATTGTATACTGTCAGAGAAAATACACTATGAGTTTCTGAAAATATTAAATCAAGATATCAAGAAACTATGTTTGGAACTAAGCAATATTTAAAATACTCAGAATGCCTTCTAAGAATTATTAGAAACCTGTTTTTCTAATGGAAGAGTAGTCTTACAGCATGCCAGAGCTCTCCGAGCAAAGGGTCCTTTCCCATGTCTGACTTGTTTTCAATATTGCTAAGAGCTAGAGCTTAAGTGTTCTCAGCACATGCGAAACAATGGTAACTACTGAGCTAGGATGTGCTCCATAGCTTGACCTGGTGGTCCTATCACAACCTGTACAAATAACAAAACAGAAAGCTGTACACTCTAAACATATGCATTCCCATTTTTCAATTATACTCCATTAACGCTGATAAAAGAGGAACCAGTTGGAAAAAATAAAAATATGAGCAGTGGTCAAATAGAAAACAAACTCTAGAGAAAATGTATACAGTTAAAAAGTAGTTCATTGAAAAACTGTAATAAAATTGATAAATAGAAGGAAAGAATAATGAGGGAGTCCCAGCCATACTCAATGAGGAAACTGAAGCAAATCTAGGAAAGTCGCCTCGTGAGGCACAGGGACACAGCCACGCCCGACTATAACTCCCATAGACAGAGGCAAATGATGTGAGCTCTATTCTCAAAGTGTATTTGCTGGGAGGTAGGGATTTTCCAGAGTACAACACAGGAAGAAGACACCCACGCACAGTGTATCAGTCACACTGAACAGAAGAAACAATAATCAGTGTTCTCAAGGAGGTGGACATCACTAAACCTGAATCTAGATGAGCAGAGTGGAAAGAACTGTGGGATGAAAGAGAGATCTCTGTAAATCTGCATTGCGGTGCCTGGATTCTATGGCCGAATATATCACAGTACAGTGTAGGGGGAAACGCCACGGCAATGGGCAGAGAATCACTCCTAGAGGAGGAACTACCAGGAAACAATAAATGTGAGATTTGCAGAGCACACGACCCTGGATAAATATTTATATTTGTTCAGTCACATTGGAAAGAAGTCTTTAAACACAAATCATTTAGTAGAGAGTCCAGAGGAGGCCTTATTTATTCATTCATATTCTGAGTAAGCTGTTCTGTGGAAAGGCTCCCCAAACCAGCCGTATTGGTTCAAAGAGAAGCTTGAGTGGATCAAGTTGACCCTAACAACCTTAGCCTTCCAAAACAAAATATAAAACCAGTAAGACTCGAGGTCTCCAAGCCAAATCCCCAAGAGGCGCACGGTAGGGGCGGGGTGACTCAGGGAGGTGGAGCTGTTGATCTCGGCCTGTTCAATGCAGCCAATCTTGGATCTTTCTGCTCCAATGGTGTGTGAACTTCTCTGTTAGATTCCCGGACCCCCACAAAGATGCTCCCATCCAGAGGTGAGTGTCAAAATCAGTGTCCTTTTTGGGGAAGACCACAGAATTTCCTCTCTGCCATTTTGGTCATCACACCCTATTATTACAGGTTTCCTCATTGTGGGGTTTGGGTGTTGTTTTTTGTTTTTGTTTTTTTAAATTAATGTGTACCAACAGGCTTCTTTAATTTGCTAACTATATGTAAAAATACTTGGCATTTTCACTCATACACAGTTGAAAAACTAAAATCACATATGTCTATTAGCAAAACAAGAAACTGGTAGGAACCTTTTGCCACAGTGATTACAGGTGAGTCCTAGAAAATCACACACTGACTGGATCTCAGACCACTTTTCTTACCGACACGAATGCATCTGGGAGGAGGGGACCAGCCATTCTCTGTGCAGGTCATGGTGCTCTGCTGGTCTTGGAGACTGAAGCCAGGATGGCAGTTCACCTGTACAGTTTCGCCCTGTAGGTATGTTCGTGGATAATCTGGAGAATATCCATGTTCCAAATAGTTGAAATCACACTTTCCTAAGAATGAAAAAATGATAATGAAAAAAACATAAAATTGGTTAAAATAATACATTAAAATTATCTTTATAATACTTAAATTAGAATGCAGAAGCATCCAAACATAACACGTAGACTAAGAAAAACTATAGGTGCTACCAAATGTTCTTTTTAAAATCAATATGAAATGTTATCTTAGTTTTCACAATTAAACTATTTATAACTGACATAGGGATTCTGGTAGAGTCTATTTTTGTCCCTCGTGGTTTTAGGAAGAACCTTTGGGAGAGAAAATGCCTGTGCTGGTCTCTGCTCATAGAACTCATCCCTCGACCTATTCTTGTCACACAGGCTTAACAGTCCTCGCTTGTGTGTCGCTCTCTCCACGCTGAAATATCTACATACACAGTATAAAGAGGGGACTCACTGAGGCAGGGCACTTCCGGAGACCATCCTTCTGGTTTGCAAGTAATGTAAGCCCTGGAACTTCGTGAAGGTGGCAGGTAGTTGTTATCACAGGTATAGTAATACCAATCTCCTACTCGTACTGGAAAGTCTGCTCTATATCTACTTTCCCAATACAGCCGTCCATGATTAATTATGGGATATTCACAGGGCTTAACTTGCAATGAAAAGAAAGAAACAAACAGCATAAACCATGTTTCACTTTAACAGAAATCAAATGAGAGATAAATGGTTTCATGGGAGAATTATATTCTTTTATCAACATAATAATACTCATTTCATTAGGGTTTCTAGGACAAGAAAAGCTATAATCTTCAGATAATATAAATAACACTTCTTTTCTGCTCATTTCACAATGTATTCTGATATTGAATCATTATATTGTGCACTAGAAACAAATATAATGTTATATGTCAAATTTATCTTAATCAATCAATCAATCAATCAATCAATCAACCAATAAACAATCTCGTTCTTTGTAATTGTTATGCATACTAAGGTCTGTTTCATGGCGGTAACAGTGTCCTCTTTAAGGGGATCATACTTTCAACATTCATTTAGACTTGGCCTTGAATTAACACTGAGGCCACTGACCTAGTATTTCTATCATTTCATTTTACTTTCATGGAAGAAGCAGCTTCAGCGTGGAGCCCTTGGCAATGAAGTGATACACAAAGAAAAGCAATGTGACTGTAGCTACAGAAACCTCCTGAAAGGGGCCAAAGAAACATCTCCAGAAATAAAATCCCCTGTGGAACTGAGTGGCATTTAGTGACATGTGATGGTTTTAGAAAACCAACAATGTCTCCAACAGGCCTCCCTCCTACAGGGAACCCAATTCCCCTCCCCTTGAGTGAGGGTGACTCAGAGAGTGTACTCTGAAGAGCACGTACAGCCGAGGAGACAGTGTGTGCCCAGGTCATAACACTATGAACGCGTCCTCCAGGTCTCTGAAGTCACTAGCTCTGGGGTAGAGAGCTGCCATGAAGATGCCCAGGTGGTTGGTCACTGAGGCTCCTGCAAGAATCTGGGGTCTCCCTCTGGGAAGCACATCCTGCAGCCTGGCCCAGCCTCTGCCTGCAGCCTGGGCAGCGTCCAGGGCAGCAGCAGGAGTGACCAGAACCCGGCCGCCCAGCTGCTCCCAGATCCCGACCCTGCAGACGCTGAGACATAGAGTTGTTGACTCAAGGCAATGTGTTTGGGGAAATGGTGACACAGAAATCAAAACCTAATATAATAGGTGTTAAATGGGACAGTTCTTCCTCAATGTTTTTTTTCTTCTTCTTTTTATTTATTGATTTTTAGAGAGAGAGGAAGGGTGAGGGAGAGACAGATAGAAACATCGATGAGAGAGCATAGATCGATTGGCTGCCTCCCGCATGCCCCTCACTGGGGATTGAGCCCACAACCTGGGCATGTGCCCTGACCTGGAATCGAACCAGCGAGCTCTTGGTGCATGGGTCGACGCTCAGTCACTGAGCCACACTGGCCAGGCTTACCCAATATTTTAATTCACATATTTGAATATCAGTAAGAAAAATATTTATTCATACACACATACACACATACGTAACATTGGATGGCAAAAATGCAAAATTTTTTATTGACAAGCATATGCTTATGATCTTCTTTAGAGCTGGCTCCTGTGAAAGCAAAGATGCCTCTAAATCCTCCCTGCTGTAGGAGGCAGGCGATCGATGTTTCTCTCCTATATCCATGTTTCTATCTATTTCTCTCACTTCCTCTCTCTCTAAAAAATAAAATAAAATCTATAAAAAACTATTAAATCCTCTCTGCTTTATAGTCTCAGTGAGGCAAAGATTTATACTGATTAGGTTCCCATTATATTTAAGTTTAAGAGAAGAAATTTCAGAATTTAGAAGCAGGTCAAGATATGCAGGAAACTTACAGCTACATCTTGGAGGAGGATTCCAGCCTGTAGGAGTACATCTTGCAGTATTTCCTTGGGGTGGGGGATAGTAGCCACTTTTACAGTCGTATGTGATTACATGTCCCAGTCTGTACTTGGTCCTGTCAGGAATGTAGTGACTGTTTGCAATTCTTGTAGGAGCACATGTTCCTTCTGAAAAGAACAAGGACATGTGGATTATGGACAAATCACTGCTCATGAAAATAGTCACGTACATGAGAATAAAGTGGGTGTCATTTTTTGACTCACCATCCTGCAAAATGGCACAGAAATGAGCACAGCCTGCCCTCCCCCCTCCTCACATCGCTCGCCTGGAGTGTTGTCCCCTCCCTCTTGAATCCCCTTTCTCCATAGCCATCACCTCCATCATCGTGTTCCCTGTGTGGCAATGAGCTCAGCATCTATCTCTGCAACTGTGCTTTCCTCTGCCCGCAACTGCCTTGACTTGTGAGGTTCTCCAATCTCCTTCTTGTCCTGAATGGGGCAATGAAGTGTTTGGGGAAGTCGTATGTTTCATTTTAGGAAGGAAGATCTAAAAGCCGTTGTGTGGATTTTTATCTTTTATTTCCCACTGGAGTAGTGATTATAGAAAGACCTGGAAAGGCCATGTTTCTGTCTTCTGATTCTTACAACTAATAGAAAGAGCAGAGTCCCTTCTGACCTACACTGGAAGTTAACACGGAGAGGAAATAAAATGTCGTTTAAGAGGTTAATGAAATTCTGGAACATATTTTTCTCAATGTAACAGGATAACCTTGCACAGGGTTTGGAAAAGCTTTTAGATAAAGGACCAGATAAAAAGTCTCTGTTGCAACCACTGAGCTCTACCTTTGTCTGAAAAAGTAGCCACAAACAGTAATAAACAAATGGAACTGGCTGTGTTCCCATATAACTTGTTTCCAAAAAGGGGGCGTGCAGGATTTGACCTGCGGACCACACCCTTGAACTAGTCTATCCTAATTTATAAAGCTCCTTCTCTCAGTCTTCAATAACAATTTTTTTTATCAGCTTTGTTATATATTACAACAGATCAACTTGCAATACTACGTTTCTAATAAAATACCACCCCTTTTTTCAATTCAATGAACTAATTTATTTTTCCAACTTTGTTGAGGAACAATTGATGGATATAATTGTATGTATTAGAGTGGAACATGATGAATTGATATAAATATACATTGTGTTATGATGACCAAGACTGAGATAATTCATACCACGCTTTTTAACTATTGTAGAAATGTTGAAATGTTATATAACCATTTATACTGGTGTCGTGTTGTGTTGTCTTCTGGACTCAAAATCTGTGGTAGACATTCAGCATTGCCTAAATTCATTGATATGACCCTCATTTACTTCTTTTTCTATCTCTCACAGTAAGTGACCAATAGTCTCATTTTACTCAAGTCACCTAACACAATTGTACTTCATTGACAGATAATAAGTCTTTACTTTCTCAGAAAACAATTGAGACAACCAGCTATAGGTTTTTCAGATCTCTCCAACTTCTCTTTTAGATTAGCTGTACCTTTTCTGAACTTGAACCTTTTTTTCAGACTTTGATGATAAGACATTATTTTTATATTCAAGCAAGCTTCTCAACCTGTTCATGTTCCCATGGATCACAAACCATTGTTTATCTCTTCCATCTGTCTTATTTTGTCAACTAAACTCTCTTTAATGGAGACACAAGCTTCTCCAAAGTTAACCTCCTTCTCTCAACCCTTTGTCCAAATCCCCCAACTCTCTGCATTCCACATGTTGCAGTGCCTGGTGTAGATTATGGGCTCCTCAATTGTTTGTTGAACTCAATAGATAAAAACCCTCTGCAATGTTTGACACAGTTGTTCACTGAGTTCTTGAAGTTCTCCAGTGCTTTCCTATGTTCTCCTACCTCTCCTTATCTTGGCATGAACAACACTGTGTTATTTTGTTTATTCTGCTTATAGCTTCTCCTCTTCCTTTATTCTACTACATTTTATGCCCTGCCTACTCATAACTCATCTCCTACCACTTTCCACCTACTTGCTGTGCTACCAACACAATAGCCTCTGTCTGGTCCTCACACATGCCAAGCTTATTCCTACCGTGTGCACTTTCCATTTCTTATTTCTTCAATGATTCCTCTCTGGACCATCATATTCATTCTTATCACCACCCCACAATCATCCTCCCTGTTAGCCCTGTAGATCTGTGAATGGATAGCTCTGATTCTACAAGAGTATTTCCTTGACTTTGTTAGTTTTCTCTTCATTCTCTGTGTGATTCAAGACACTTTTTATGATTAAAAAGCTACCACCATTATGCTAACAACTTCTTGTGGGAGATTCCAATCCATATATCCGACTTCAGCTCCATACTGGACAGGTCCATGTGTATAACCACAGGCATATCCAACTTATTATATGTCAAACTTAAATTATCATCTCTTTCAATATTTTAATTTCTGACAAAGGACCCCATGGCAGAAGCCAAGTCTGAAAATGTACCCCAGTTTTCTTCCTCCCATCACTCCAATATTCAGTCAGACACCACATTCTCTAAAGTTGTAATTCTTGCTTATGTATCTCTTCTTCTCCATACTACTCTTCTACAATGTACCTTTAGCTCCTGGAGCCATTGTAGCAATTTCTCAATTGATTTTAAATTCACACTTCATTCTGCTAGAGTAAGCTTTGAGTACATTTCTCCTGCTGATATGATAATTAATATACTTACATATATTAGCAATGATTATATTAAAAATAACAGAAAATATATGTGACCTCCTAAACACAAGTTTTAAGTAAAATATATCTCCAGTGTTTGATGTTAATTGACACTAACTTCAAATGAACCTTAATTATATTAATTTATTTTTTCTCTCTTCAATCTGCTATATCTATCCTATTTTCATATTCCCATTGCAGTCCAGTTTACATATCTTAGTTTTCACTGGTGTTAGCTAAGCTTAACATTAATGTTTGAAGTCAAAAGCTATGTGATATATATAAAAACAAGTTTCACTGAGAGATCATCCAAATAATATTCAGAGAATTTTGTCCAATTAACTTATTGGAAGAACTCTGGTGATTGCTTTCAAGCAGGGAGCATAAATTCTTTGACAACTTTCAATTCCCTACCCTCATAATCTCCATTAAAATAAATGGTGCTAATAAAACCCTGCCAGGGCAGGTGCCTTTATCCAAAATAATAACATCTGTGATTGTCCAAATGTGTGAGGCCACATTTTTTTGTACCATTAGGAACAACCATTGAGATTTTAAATAAGAACAGTAATTCATTATTAGGACTCTATGTTGTGACTCGGTAGAAAATCCAGTTCGCATAGGGATCGAAGGTGGTATTTATTTAGCAGGTCTTGGTATTTTTCATTATTCCTGTGCATGACTTGGACACAGAGACTGAAGTTTTGATAAATTACAGTCAAATAAAACCCTGACACAGATCATAGACAGGAGAAAATTAAAGTTTTTTTATCCTACATAATTTTATTTCAAAATTTCTTTTATTATTTAGTTTCTAATTTTTTATAGATTTGGGGAAAATATATGTACTTTTGGAGTTCTTCACTTTGGGCAGGTATATCTTTCCACTGTGGCAGGACAAGAGGGAGTATTTGTGATATAATTAGCTGAGGCACAGGGAGTGAAGTCCATTTAAACAATGAATAGAATATACAGTGAAAGACAGAGATAAGAAATACGACGTTACCTTTACATGAAGGGGACGGAGTCCACCCATTCTGGGTGCAAACAGCGTCTGCCCTGTCGCTGTAAGTATAACCCGGGTCACATCTGTATTGAAGTCTTTCATTTTCCTTATAAGAGTCCTTAGTAGATATAGCCTCTCCATTTGAAATTTTTGGTACTTTGCAGGAAATTCCTAAATGTAAGAGATTAAATTCCAAAACGTTTGTTATAGATTAAAGGACTGTGTCTAAGACATAGTTATACAAAGACATAAATTCTGTTTCTATTGAGTGAAGCAGAAAACCCAGTAGCAGTTCTGTCCTGACTTGAGTTCTTGATGAATTTATCTGTTGCTCTTAACATTCATTTTTGAAAGAAGTCAAATTCTGACTACAATTATGTTTCTAATTCTATTTGGTTGGAGGATAAGTCAGTCGTGTTGAAATAAATAGAGGCAGTAACATTCATCAACTGTATATATAAAATTGAATATAGCTATAAGCTTATTGTGATAGGCATTTTCCCTGAGTAAGCTGCAAAATTACATATGTTCTAGTTATTGATAATACAGTATTTATCACTATTGACTTTGTCAAAAAATCAATTGATCTCATTGTCATTACAGCTCCAATAATTGACGGACCTTCTGCTTGTGTGGTTTTACCATCCATCTCAGTTTTCTATCAAGAAAACACTGGCCATCATCTTTGACACCATCTCCTTTCAAACCTTTCTTTCTTGCCAATTCACAGCTCCACTTAAAATCCTTCACTGATTCCCAATTCAGCCTGAATAAAAGCCAAAGTCTTCAGCATGTGTAGAATTACTCAGCATCTCAGAACCTTCTATCAGCCCATCGTCAGTCCATCACTGACCTTCCCTATTTACATCCTACATTAGGGGCCTAAGGACAATGGGGTCAAGGCACATGTGTACAACTTCTGCATGGGCTTCCTTTGCTTGGTCTGGTTTTCCCTTCACTTCATCCACAAAATTCTCATTCTCCCCTTAGGACGTACCTTAGACATTAGTCATCCCAGGAAGCTTTCACTGGCCAGAGATTTAGTTGTAAGAAGTAAACTCCGTCCGTAACCCTCTAGAGTATATAGTGTTTGCCACACTGAATATGAATACTTATCACTACTACCTTGAATAATTAGTTTTGTTAGAAAAAGTTTTTAAGACAAGGAATGCTTTTCTGTGCATCTCCTTGTAAACACTAGACTATATAATTTGGAGATTTTAGGTAATGTTAAAAAATAAATATGGCATAAATTCCTGCCAGAAAAATGTTGGTCAAACAAGAGTATGTCACTTTAAATAAATCAACCAAAGTGTTCCATTATGAAAGCCAAAATCATTGTATTGGTCATGATGCACAGGTTAGCAGTTTATAACCAAAGAATTATTTTTATTTTAAATTGAGAAGATCTTTTTATTGCGATATTAGTTTCAGCTGTATCACACAGTGATTAGACACTTATCTAATTTTGAAGTGATCACCCTGGTAAGTCCAGTACCTATCTGGCACCAACCACAGTTATTAAAACATTATTGACTATATCCGCTACGCTGTGCTTTAAAGAATTCTTCACTTACAGGTTACTACAGATCTCTTTTCTAAAGACAAAAATGTATTTAATGGATTCAGTTTAGTTCAGCAATACTGATAATAAACACAGAGCAAATACAAAACATTCACTTCCTAGAATTGTTATTCAAAAACAATGCCATCATGATGCATCATGGGAAATCAATAACAATTCTTTGGCTTAAAAAAAAAGCAAAACAAAAAGAAAGCCTGTTATGTGGGGCAATATTCAAGTCTGTAGCAGGAAAGCTCACTACTCTATTGTAAGCCATAGAGCCAGGTACAGTTTAATCACGGTCAAGCGCATGGGCTTTGGTGGCAGCTAACCTAGGTTTGGATATTCGCTCTCCTCTTCGTGCTACGCACCCATGGACCTGGGATTAACTTCTTGGCACCACATTTTCCTTAATTATAAAACCTAGGTGAGCCCTGGCCGGTTTGGCTCAGTGGTTAGAGCGTCGGCCTGTGGAACAATGAGTCGCGGGTTCGATCCCATCAAGGGCACGTACCTCGGTTGCGGTTCATCCCGGCCCTGGTCGGGTCATGCGGGAGGCAACCAGTCGATGTGGCTCTATCACATTGATGTTTCTCTCTGTTTCTCTCTCCCTCTCTCCCACTCTATCTAATGATAAATAGAAAAATATCCTCGGGTGAAGAATAAAAAACAACAACAGAAAACCGAGGGGAAATGGTACAGGAATCATTGAAGTCATTTTGAACTTGTAATGAGATGACACACATAAAGAACTCAGGCGCATTACTGGGAAATAGTAAGTGCTCAATAAATGTTACTTAGTATCAGTATCACTTAGATTCTTTAGGAGGCACAGTGTTTTGCAATGCGTATTCTCATGAGAAAAACTAAAATCATCCCCCAAATCCAGTGAACAGTAGGGGTATCTTACCCACACAAACTGGCTTTTCTCCACTCCAAATGCCATTCGAGGAGCAATGTATTTCTTTTGGTCCATCGAGCTTGAAGCCTGAATTACACTGAAACGTGATCACTTGTCCATAAGTGTATTCCTGGTTCTGTTCGAATGCACCACTGATAATTCTCCCATTCTCTGGCTCTGTTACTGGTAAACACTTAACAACTGAAAAAGAAATATAATAGAATTTGAAAACTTTATCATGAAAAATATGTATACATACATATACAGGTACAAAACCATCAAGGTAAGATTGGGGGAAATTACTTAAGCATGCTCACCCCCAAAGCAGCATTCAATACACCTGTTTGCTGGAGATAAACTTTGCCAAGTAAAAAAACAATATTGAGTTTGTCTCTGATGCTTTTCTATGGAAGTGGACAGAGAAAACTACTACTCTGAATGACAGTTTATGTTTTTGTAGGGACAAACAAGTGTTTCTTAAGGAACTGAGAAATATCAACCTTGGGATAACTAAATATGAAATTTCCACTGAAGTCCTACAATCATATAACGCTGTGTTCCCGCAGGTATAACAGCAAACTTTTTGATTATACTTATTTCAACAGGGAAATGATTTTAAAATGTCTTTCCTTCTCCACATCACTGTTCAATATAATCTGAGTGCTTCTTTAGATGTTATGTAATATTTTCCAATATCCCTTAAGTTGTGGTGTTCAAACTTCACTTTACAGTAGTGACCCAAGATGCTTCCTAAAATGAAAAGTCTATAGCTATCTTCCTGCCCGTCACCCGACAGATCACCATTCAGTAGGTCTTAGTAACCTCGAATTTCAGTTCTTAACAAACACCCCAGGTGATTCCAATGTAGATGTTTCCTAGAACATGTATCTCCTTCCTCTCATTTCCATAGAGAAAAGGTCTTCCATTCTCTTGTTTTTGTGTGTGTCCGATAGCATATCTCCTCTTCCTTCTTCCCCCTCTTCTCTTCCTTTTCTCTTTCCCTCCCTCCCCCCTTACCTCTCTTTCTGCTTCTCTCTCTCTCTCCCTCTCTCCTTACTCCTCACCTTGGAACTGGGAAACACTAATCAGATTGATTTCTTTCATTTCTGTGATGACCAGATTGGGATTACTAGCTCAAATTTGGGAAACAGGATTTATATTTTCCCATTGCCACTCTCTGTGTTATAGGTCAGTAAGAAATGGAAGAGTCCACTCTTTTCAGTGAGACTAAGACCACAGGAAATCCTCCCTGGTCAGGCAAGAAGGGAGAGAGGTTTAAGTCACTTTCTCCACTCCAGCTGAGACCAGACATCCTTTGGAGTGGTTATGGGGTGAGTGCCTTGTCATTAATAAAGCTGAAATTCTGATCATTTAAATAGTGATACAGGTACAAAACCATGTGTTCTTTCTAGAGGTTAGAATCTAACAGGAAAGAAAAACAAGCTTTAGATTTCCTAAACTCTGATACGGTAAATATTAGATCAGATAAGGTTGTATACCTATTTGGTTATTGAAACACAAAATTATGTAGCAGTAAAAAGGTTAGCTATCCACTGTGCTATATTAGACATCATAAATAATAAGAAATATTTGAGTAAGAAATATTTAATTATAGATATTTAAGGATGTTTTAATGTAAGATGTTTAAAAACGTCTTAGGTGTTTTTAGTATTTTATCTACCATCACACAGAGGAACATCATTGGTCCATCCATCTATGTCACATTCACGGAAATCAATGTCACCAATCATTTGGTACCTGAAAACCAAGAATAACAGGCTAGTGAGCTAATGTGTGTTTATACACCGTTTAAAATTTGATACTAGGCTGAATGTCCAAACTCCATTTGTAGGAAAAGTAAGAGCCTATGCATTTTCCTCTCTCTCTCTCTCTCTCTCTCTCTCTCTCTCTCTCTGTTTTTATCTCTTAAATTTCTCTTCATCTTTCTTAAATATTTTTTCTTTCTTAAGAAATACCCTCAAACCCTTAGGTAGACAGACTGGGAAGAATCATAATCCTTGGTTCATGATGCAAACTCATTGTTTAACACACAATATGCTATTACTGTTTCATTGAGTCAGTTAATTAGTTGCACTTAATGTAATAAGCTCCATGAACTGTCATGGAAAACAAAAGCCATAAACATGATGGTAAGCTAACCATATGCTCCCCCTCTTCCTTCAGCCTTACTCCACTCTCTGCACCCCCTAACACGGTGAGGTTTTCTGCTGACTTTTGGCTATACCCCATTCAGTGTCAAGTTTATCTCATTGCAGTAGCTCATCAGGCTTGTCCTTAAAATCTAAAATTCTCTCCTTGTAGGAAATTTCCTTGAGACGGGCGCAGAGCAGAGAGATCATTGCCAGAGGCTTTAGATCCTTCACGGTGGATAGCTGTGGGCCAAAAGCTTTTCCCCACAGAAGAAATCACGGGAAGGCATTTGGAGAACTGGAGAGAGAATGTTGAAAAGAGTCTTTCATCATAAACTTCTCCATAATTTTACCTAGACAAACATTTCTTTCTCCTGCGAACAAGGATATAGTTCTGCTCACTGCACAAGTGAAACAAACTTCCTTCCCCAAAACGTACTTTGTTCTTCTTTGATTCATGTTGGTCTGTTCCCAATTCTCTCAGGGAAGGAAACATTTCAGTGGGTTAAATGTGAACCACAGCACTTGAAGTCAAAGGTCTAATGTTTGCCGCTGTCTTAGAAAGGAACAGTCATTGGTTATTCAAGGTCTCTGTCCCTCTGTTCAGGGAAAGCAGATTTCCTGACTAAACACTTTCCATCCACAACAGAGGCCCATCCATTCCCCCAAAGCTCAGTAAAGAATTCCACAAAGTTCCAGCAAAACCTTTCAGAACCCTATGCATAGATGGGGGAGGGGAAGAGGGAAAGACTGTCCACGAGCTGATGAGGGTTGAGGAGTGAATTATGGCTGCTGTTTCTGCATCCCCAGTCAGGCAAAATACCAGAAATTTTGAAACTCCCTACCTGTAAGATAATGAGACTGGGTATCCAGACTAAATATCCTAACACATAGCTGGTATTCAGCAAAGAGTAGGTGAGTGGAGACAAGTTTACCCACAGAAACCACGGCTGTGATATCCACCCCCTGTACCATTAGCTCTCACAGCTGGGTCAAAAGATTTACACGCCCTCAGACAGGCAAAACAGGATCTACAATACAATTTAAAAACAGCATAAAATACTTCCGTTCGCTGACCTTGAATGACCCAGGGACTTTTCTTCGCTGACAAATACCTAGTCCTAGCTCGGAGTCCCCAGCTGAGGGGTGGAGACAGTTACTCTCATAGAGTCTGTCTATAACCAAGGGCACCCACCCTTCATACAAGATGAGCTGAGGCAAAGATGAGCTGAGCAGAGCCGGCGTCGGAGGCAAGCATGTCGCTGTCATTACCAACTTCTAAACATGGCTTATTACTGAGATTTGGGGAATCCGAAGTCTGTGAGTTGTCACCCTTTGCAAGGTCAAAGGTGGAACCTAAAAAGACCAAACTAACCTGGACTGAAAGGGATACTTCTGAGGCAAAGAATGGGAGAAAAAGGGGAGTTCAGGTCCATAGAGTCTTAATCTATTTGATCATGTGTAATAAGGTCAGAAGCAATGATTGAAGGTTGGGCTAAAAATGAACAACAGCTTTGAAAAATCCCCCTCAGGGAGTGACCAAGGAGAGACGAAATCGTAAGAACTAATCCTCATTGGGTGTCTGCAGTATCCTTGGAAAGCTAAGGGCTTCAGGTGTGTGTCTTATTCACTCATTTATTTCTCCCACCAATTCTGGGATGTAGCTCATGTGTTTCTGCCTTTCTAAGCGAGGAAATGGGAGTGAAGAGATATTTTTAAGCTACGTCCAGTTATCGAGCGGTTGAGGTTTGGAACGCAGGTTTACTCCAAAGCCTCCGTGTTAAAATAGTCCATTTTGTTGCCTCAAATCAAGAAGTCAATGAGGAGAGAATGTCAGATGCCATTTGTCACCTTGACCCTATTCATATCGATGTGGTGTTCAACTGGAAAGATCCTGGTTTTTTTATGTATGAAAATTGCTTGAAAACATGTTTTTGACCTGGCTGGGAAGAACAGGAAAGAAAGTGCCTGAAGGAGGTAACCTGGTGTTAAGATTAGCCATGAAAACCCAGGGAGGGAACAGGGTCAGTGTTGACAAACATACCAGCCTTTTTGGCCCATATGATAAGAACAATTCACAGACCGTGGAACCTTAAAGAACACAGAACTTGTACGTATGTACTCATAACCAATGGACATGGACAACAAAACGGGGACGGGACAGGGAGGGAAGGGGAGGGGGGTGTCAATGGGGGAAAAAAGGAGAATCATCTGTAACATAAGTAAATTAATAAAAATAAAAATAAAAAAAAAGAAACATCAATGAAAGACAACATCAAAAAAAAAAAAAAAGAATAGTTGTGATTATTATTTCAGTGTAAAGGTCTTGCCTCTTCTAAATTTTATAAGATTTGATCAAAATAGGTACCATGCCATCTAATTGTTCCCCATTTCCCCTGTTCCTGACACACTGAACTCCCATGATGCTCTGCACCCAATAGAATGTGGTGAGGGCATGTTGGGGTGAACCCTTATTTATTTGCATTCTCTTTTCCCACCCTCCTGTAACTACTCTCCAACAGGGTAATTATAATTCATTATAATTTTTCAACGTTGAGGAGATACCATGGTATCCAGACATAATCATTTCTATTATTTAATTTTTAATCTGGGGGTTACGTGCGTGCTACCTAGAAAAAGGCTCATAGAAAAATGTGGTAATCTTAAAAGTTTAAGTTAAGACAGTTCCTATTGACCATATCAATTATCAATCACCTCAGTCATAAACCTGGTTTTGTATTGACTGCTTACCCGTCATCACATGTATAAACTACCTTGGCACCGTATTCAAATGTATTTCCTACTACAAGTTCGAATGAACCAAATTGCGTATCTCCAGGGTGGCCACAGGGCTTTCCTGAAAGGAAGAAAAGGATACAATGAAGCATAGTACCAGGACGACGTGGCAGGGGAACATTTTACAAGACTTCAGGGGCAGGGATACTTGATATTATATTAGGACAGAATCGAAGATGTGGCAAAGTGAGAAATGGCAGTGTCATTGTTTTAGAATTGAACTTACCTCTACACTCGGTTTTGGGATTCTGGACGATTCCCACCCCCCGTTTTAAGAATACGTGTTTCGTATTTAAATGTAACATGGATATAATTCCGCCAGTTTTGCCACAGTATTAAACGTTCAGTATTTTTGCAATGACAAGCTTTTGTAAATTTCACAAATATGTGAATTACTTACTTTGGCATACTTTTGATGGGTTAAGGGACACCCATTCACCTTCCACGCATACCCTGGTGATCACGCCATACGTTCTAAACCCAGGGCGGCACTTGTAGGTGGCCTTAGTACCCATCTGGTAGTTTTGCTCAGACCAGTCGCCTATCAGAATTTCAGTCTCTTTTTTTGGGGGAGGTCCGGTACAATCTGCAAACAATAAAAACAGAACAAGAGCTTAAAGGAACTACTGAAATATTTAGTCCTTTTAGGTTACTTTTGCTTTCAAAGATACCTAAATGGTTCTTAATATATATAAAACATATATTTTGGCTTACAGAAATTGAATCTGCATACATTTGTAGGAATAACTTTCCAGAGAAATAGTTATACTTTACTCTGTTGTTTGAACTGTACTCCCGAAGTTGGAACATAGTTATTGGGCACTAATCTAAGCTGTGAAGAAAAAAAACAATGAATGAAAGAGACGGAAGATCTGCCCTCCTAGGGAAGTGAGTTACTTGAACAGGTAATGAAAGAGATGCAGAATTCACGTTACAAGTAGGTAAATTCTCTTTAGAAAAATAAAGCACAGTTAGATCCCACAAAAGCATACGGAAACTTTCAAAGGATAGAACAGGGTGGGACAGGACAATCATTTTTGATAAGGTAAAGAAGATGGATAAAATTGTAACAAAACTGATCAAGATATAAAAGAGAAAGAAGGCACAGATAACATGACCTAGAATAAAAAAGGGATACCATTAGAAAGCTTGCAAGCTTCAAAAGGATTTTAGCAGAATACTGGACACCGCGACTTGGCAATACACTTGAAAATACTGATGAAAGAGACGAATTCCTAGGGAAAAACAAAGACTTAACAAAACTGACTCAAGGAGATTTTAAAAACCTCAAGAGTTCTAGAACCAAAATGTACAAAGGAAGCTCCAGCCTCCTTGAGTCCATCCACTACTTTTATAAAACATACAAGGAGCAATAACCTCGTAATTATAACCTGGCAAGGCGAGTTGAAAAAAAGGAGAAAGAAGATCACTGGTCAAGGACTTGAACACATATTTCATCAAAGAGAAGAAGTCCAAGTGATCCATAAATTTATGAAAAATCGCTCCGATGGAAAATAAAAATTGAAACCATGATTAAAATAACATGACGTTGGTAAAAATGTAAGAAGTCTTAAAAAAAATCCCACCACTTGGAAAGAACATGGAACACCAGGAACAGGGTGGGGAGGAACACTGGAGTGTCTGAAACAGAAAAGATGTGACTGTTTATCACTCAGGGATTTTCTTTCCAGGAAAGCGTCCTCACGCACAGGTGTCCTCACGCACAGGTGAGCCAGATTCCAAGTACGTAACCTGATAGCCCTAGCATATCCTTAACAGTCAAAATGCAAACAACGCCATGTCCATCAACAGTTGAATGTATAAAAATGTTCGGTACATCCACGTAAGTGAATAACCCGCCAATGCTACAAAATGCCATGAAAAGAAAATAAAGTAATAATCGCAGGAATTGAACAGACAGAAAGGTGCAGCAACTACTACAGGGTTAGTTCATCTATATAAGATTCAAGAACAGACACATGTATCAGAAATGAGTACATAGGCTATACAACAAATAAAGAAGAGCAAAGATGTAATTGCCATAAATATTAAGATAATGTTTTCTTCTAGAAGGAAGGTTGGGGTATTAATCTACAAGAAACCCGCAGGGATTCCGTAGGATACTGTGAATGTTCTAGTTCTTGACATGGGTGATTATAATGATCTGTAATACAGTACATTAATATTATATTCCCTCATATATTATATTTTACAATAAAGATATTGAAGTAGCAATCTGCATACACAATATGATTCTTATTTTGCAAAAATTAGTTAACTAAATGGCATATAAAGAGAACACAGAAAATTAACAATGAAACTCATGTGTACCGTTGTTATTGTTAATATTTTTAATGTTGACTACTGCTTAATTTAGATATAACTACCCCTGATGTTGTATACATTAGTAAACCCCCAACACATTACTTTTAAAAATGACAAATTTAAAGATGCATTAAAAAAAAAAAAAGAGAAAGAACTCAAGGACGTGGACAACAGTGTGGTGATTATGGGGGACAGGAGGGAGGGTGGGGGTGGAAGACGGCATAGAGGGGTTACATGGTGATGAAAAACGACGAAATAAATAAATTAAAAATAAATATATAAAGATGCATCGTTATTGCCATAGATAATTACTGTTAGTTTTCATTGCGAAACTCCTTTCTTTACTTGGCTTTACAGTAATGGTTTAACATTCTATTCTAGAATTTCTTTTTTAAAGGCAAGGGAAAACAAGAATCGGCTGAGACGGATCTCATTATAGACCATAGTCATTAATAAAATGTCTTACAACATTTCATAGAACAGAAAGCGCCATGTGAAACTGTGTTTTTTTTTTTTTTTTATGTAATAAATACCATTTGTGTGGGATTCCAAAGGCAGTAATTTTCCTCTGACGTTTTCACAAGTTTTTGGCACATTTATGTTAGGGAACTTCTGATTTTCAGAAGTTAAGCAAATACACTTTGTTGCCACCAGATGGTGGTAATACTCTGTCATGAAACCACACAAGCTCCCACGTGCATCTTTGTTCCGATTTTTTTTTTACAATTTAATGTTCACGTTTGTTTTCAGACAAAAATTTTCTGTTTAGTTACAGGCTAATAAGTGTGTTTGTCACTTCTGATGTTCAGACCCACTTCATGGCGTTCCGATGATCATAAAAATAAATGAGTTAAATTTAAAATGTAGATGCCAGTATTGTGAGGAGAGAACTATTTTCCACTAATATGGTAACATTTTGATAAACTTAAATCCTATTCTGTTATGAAGCTGATGCAAGGAGAAAAGAACACGATTTCTTCTCGGTTAATTTATTTGGTTTAAGTTATTGTTATGAATGCAGTGATACACCCACAAGAAATTCAGCCCATTTGCTGGCCAGGATCAACGACTTTTCCTTCTGGTTATTGTTATATTTCCACATACTACATTTATACCTGCAATTCTTGGCTTTTCAAACCCAGTTAAGTGGTTTTAACCACCGGATGCAAAAGACAAAGATATATATTTCACATAATCTTCCTACCCGCTTTTCACAACATTTACTCTATGTATAGTAAACATACCCAAGTTGATCACCCCTTTTTACTTCAAATAATACTGAAAACTCGGTGCTTCTTTTATGGACTTTAAATGGCATCCCTTGACTCTGTAAGAAAAAGATATATCACCCCTGCCTGGTTTCCTGGTTTCCCACGACCATCCCCAGAGTCTTAGCTCTGATGACTCTCGTCTGTCACCTCATGACTCATAATTATTTTTCTGTTTACTAGAATTTCATCCACCCTCCCAGGAACATGTGAGCTCCCTGAGAAGAAGGCCCATCTCTGTGCTGCTCTTCACAGTGGAGGGAATTTCAAGAATATGCAGATCTCCTAACTTCAAATGTACTTCCTGTCTACTTTTGTTCTAATCTTTAATATATTATTTTCAACTCAAGTCGTCACAAAATATTTAAAGTGATGATTCACCAAACTGTGTCATAACAATAATTAAGTCTATGTTACCACATGACTTTTATTTGCCTGAACTGACAAGTAGCTAACTGTTCAAGCTCATTCTCAAACACTTTCAATTAGATAAAGAGTTATTTTATCCCAAGTCGTCAAAATATTGGCCATTATGTACATCAACCACAGTCACTTGAATCAAATGTACAGTTTTTGGAGGGAGGGCTTATTATAGAGTAGCATAAAGATATTTTTTAGCCTGATCAGTGTGGCTCAGTGGTTGAGCGTCGACCCATGCACCAAGAGGTCGCCGGTTCAATTCCCAGTCAGGACACATGCCCAGGTTGTGGGCCAAATCCCCAGTGGGGGGCATGCAGGAGGCGGCCAATGGATGTTCTCTCTCATCGATGTTTCTCTCTCTCTCTCTCTCTCTCTGTCATTTCCTCTCTCTAAAATCAATAAAGAAAAAATATTTTTTTAAAAAAGATATTTTTCAAAGCATGGAAACATTTCTTGAGATAGGATTAATCTTAAAACTTTTATTATTATTGTTTGAAAAGCCATCTCATTTCTCAAGTTCGAAGTTAATGAGTAAACAAAGCTTTCTTACACCTGATTATTTACTTGGATTTAAACAATGGATATTTCATCTTATGTATTTACATAGTCCGTAAGGCCAATTAATTTTTCTTTCTTTTGCAAAACACTATCAGGGTGAACTTATTAGTCACTTGATCTAATTTTCCAATTTAAAATTCTTCAGTCTATAAATATGGAATACGAATGGATTTGGCTATTGGACTAGAATAGAATTCATTTTACTTTAATTTGAGGGACATGGTTATAAAATTTTGGTCAAAGTTAAAAACAAATACATTTGATACTTTAATAATCAGTATTCACTTAATTTTTCCACTTTAAAATTTCAAGGGAATACCCAGTATTGCTGACATACAAACACAGAGCTAATTACTTATTTTCGATGTTGATATATCTATAAACCATTGTTTGACAAGTATTCTTAATAAAATCAAATAAATTATAATAAAATTATACATTTGAGAAAATCTAATCACATTTGTATTAGATTGCTTTGGTAGGCTAAAGTTGGTCTCTTTGTTCAATTAGTCTATTTTTCTAAAAGTTTTGGGGGGAAAAATAGTAGATCCTACTTTTTAAATAGCCTAATTCTAAACTTAGTAAAAATTAAAATATATTATAAAACCTAACCAAAAATCAATTTAGAAAAAAAATGGGCAAAATGAGGATAGCAAAAATAGATATTTTATATTAAATATTCTTCCTCTCGTCTCATTGGTATATATGCATATTAATTATATTTGCATGCATATGATATAATCCAACTCACTTTTCTTTTCTTTTTTAAAATTTATCTTTATGGCTAAAAATATTACAGATGTTCCTCCTTTTCCAACTTGCTTTTCAAAATAAGAGATATGTCAGGGCGGCGATAGCATCTTGGGTGGGTTTTGAAGGTTGAGTAGGAGTCAGCCAGGTGAGGACCAGGCTTTTGGGAACCTTTGAAGGAACATTTTTATAATCTCTTTTTTATTATATTTCTAGTCAGCAAAGTTATGAGAAACTTGGCTCTCTGTTAAAATGTCAAAACAAATGAAAGTGTTCTGTCAAGTCTTTTATTCTCCTTTCCCTTGATTATTTTTGTGGGTTTTTCTTGTTGTTGTTATTATTCCATTACATTCTCTGCACCATTTTTATAGTGCTTCCTTATCATTTTAAGCTGAAATGTCGCCCCCCCCCCCATTACATCATATTCTTTTTTCATGCACTATGTTCAAAGACCGGTTGCAGTTGTTAAAAAATGAATAAAGTGAACATGAGTCGGCAGAACACAGGATGGACTGGTTGGCAGAATGTCACAGCGGGGGCGAGTGGGGGAGGGTATGTGGGGTGCGGAGGAGGAGGCAGAGATGGAAAGACAGGAAAGTGGTAAGCGCTGTAGAACAATCAGGGTTTGAGCAAATAAAAAATGGATCAACTTGGACTTTGGCTCCAGCCCTGGCAAGCAAGGGCCAATAATGAATCTTTCCTGACCTGGGCTTCAACTTGTATTTGGGAACTTCCTTCTAGCTAGGAATAATTTTAGCAATATTTAAACAATTCAGTTCTGGTTTAACATTTTATTCGAGCAAAAGAGGGGTATATGTATTTCCAGGATCTGCTTACACTTGAAATAACTAAGGCTTGCTTTGACCGCACCCCATCTCGTGGGATGCACTGGCCCGCTGCATCCATCAGGTCCAGCCTACCTGGAAATACCTCCTCTTCTGGAATCACTGAGTCTGGTTCTCACCCTGCTCGCCATCCATTTCTACCTCCCCCCAGTAAAACTGTTGCCGAAAAGTTATCAATGTATAACAATTCACAGCAAACTAATTTAATTTCAGGACAATTTGGCAAGCAAGGAATAAAACAGTCATTTTATAGCCACTAAAAATTCATGTCATTTTCCTCTACTGGTTTGCGCATTATCTGTGAAAATCATGGGGCTAAACTGAGAGTTGTTTTAAACATTAAAGTGGTACTTTCTCTGTTAGGAAGTAGCCATACTTGTATTATCATTCTCACTATAATATATATACAGTGCTCAATTCACTGGGAGAAGCTGACGTAACATTGATGACATATGAAATAGAAGTTAAATAAGTCATCTGGCATCAATGACCTCAGCAAAGACTTTAAATTTCTTCCATTTAATTTTTATCACGAATGTTCTGTAGCAGCTAATCTTACTATTTCAAATTCCAGTTTGTAGTCATTTGAAAAGTTTAATTAAATTTGGCATGATTCTTTTAAGCATGAGCTGGAAATAAAAAACATCTTTCTATGACAAATGATGTCTGAATAAAACCTCAACAAACAACATGGAAATGGCGAAATCCTAAAAGTATTCCTATTAGAATGAGACAATGAATAGTATTTTACTTTTAAATACTAATTGTAGTATTGATATGTGTGGGAAAATGATTGGATGGCTAGTTTTAAAAAGTGGCTGGACATAAGGTGTACAAGCTAAAAATCACACAATAGTACATTAAAATGTCTAACTAAAAAGGCTCTATTTTCAAAAAGTATTAAACACAGTGAAATAAATTTAAATAAATTACTGAAGGTTATAAGTAAAAAAAAAAAAAAATCTGCCTTTATTTTCTAGATCAAAAGACCCCCAGGGCCAGAGGGTCAGGGTTATTTGCTACTATTCCTAGTTAGAGGCTGACATGAGTGAGCATTTCACTCAACATTTGCTTACTTAGCGAAAAGCTTTAAGAATTTATGAGTGCTATGGAATTCATTTGGTTTAAAAATGGCAGTCAAGTACCTATCACATAACTACCTGTCAGGAACTAGGAAAGCAAATTTCCTCCAAGAAGAAACTTATTAATCTATCGAGAAATAATGATAGAATAAAATTATGATGAATCCAGAAATTATCCTACTGATATCAGAAAAAACAGAACAAAACTCTTACATTCATAATCACTACACATAGAGACTACACTTCTAGGATCCATCTTATCTACCACAACAGGGAAAAAACCCTGTTGAACAACTGGGTATCACAGAGATTACATATTCACTTTCTTTTTTTCAAATTTATATAATATTTTCGTGCTAATGATACAAGCAATGGTCATCTTCCAAGACTTTTAAAGCCACGGCAACATCAGTTCTAAATGATAAATAAATATTTATTTGGGAAGAGTTGATATCTATATCTGAAATAAATCCCATCATTCTACGATTTAGAGGCTTTTACTGATTAATTTACATTTTGGTTCTATATGTTCACATGCTGCTTAATACTTCGACACAAAGCATTTTAGTGAAAATTCTAAGCAAAAAAAGGAAATTATATTTTATGACAATTGCAATAGAAGTGACTATACAATTACAATTTTCCAAAGCAGTTTTAAAAAATGTTTTCTGAAATTTTACATTAAATAAAATTATAATAAATAATCATAATGTCATTCAAATAAGCTACATACATGCTTTAAGCTCCACAGTGTCAAAAGCCACTCAAACACAGGGCTGTAATAAAAATCACATTTTCTAGAGCAAAATTTTATTACCACGGCGAAAAGCATATTAGCAAATGTTTGATAATGTAACTATAGAAAAAAAGAGTCTTTCATTTTTACTCTTACCTTGTGCTACGCAAACAGTCCATAACATAAGCCACAGAATCTTTGCTGGAAATCTCATGGTTTTGGATCTTTCAGGGGGTACATTTACTAGCTGACAATGCTCACACTCTCTGGTGTTCTCCTCTGTGAAAAGTTGTGATTAGTGCAGGAAAGTAGTTGCTCCAGACGGAAGTTAAAACAGCTCTGGAAACAGACAGATTACCAAATGCTCCGCCCCTCAGAAACGTTTGCAAAGTAGAACAGATCAACCCGGGGCCCCGCTGCACCAGAGGACTGTCACCGGCTCCCAGTGAATGGAAACGATGTGACCTGCTCCTGCTTTGTTTTTATAAACCCAGGCAAGTTCTCTGCTGGAAGCTGTTTGGGTTCTGGGAATGTGCAAAGCAGGAATGGGTGATGCCCTCTGGCTTCAGAAACCCTCTCATTACTCAAACCCCATTCAGGTCCATTGTGCGGAAACCTCAGGAGATGAAATAATAGAAGCTCTTAAAATCCTTTCTGAGACTTGAAGTTAAGCAATGCTTTCATAATCATGGCCCGGATGACCTGGGTAAGCTTTGCCAAGAATGCAGTGCTGGCTGATTTGGAGAACCTGCTTCTGCTGCAGATCATGAACTTAGTCTTCTAAAGACTCATGAAGCATAAATTAGTTTAATAATTCAAAAAGCAGGAAATGGGAATGCTGATTTTTAAAAACTTTGTATTGAGACGATATGCATAAAGAGAATATAACAAATGGTTTGCTGAATAGTATAAGGTGAAGACAGCCATGTAACCAGCACCAAGTTCAAGAAACTGAATAGAACTTTCTCCCAGGAATGCCCAGTCCTCCCTTTGGGTCAAGCCCTTGCCCCTGCCACGCCACACAGTGGGTACCCTCTAGCCTGATTGCAAAGAACACAGAATCGATTGGCCAGTTTTTGTGCTTCATATAATTCAAGTAATGTTACTGGTTCTTTTGTGTTTAGATACTTTCTCTACAAATTATGTTTAGGTCATTCAACCACACTGTTGTGTGTAGTTACAGATTATTAATTTTCATAGCTGTATACTATTCCACTATTTGAATATACCACATTTTATTCATCGGTGTGCCTGTAAATGGACATCTGAGTAGATTCTAGTTTGGACTGTTATACTATTCAAAGTTTTAAAAAATTAGCATTTCATACTTTAAACATTTGAAGTCAGTAATATCTATACTAAGTGGCAAGTGAGTGTTATGACAAATACATAGCACAGAGTGTGGAGGAAGAAGAAGTTACTTCCCAGAAGTCTTATTTTGGGATGGTCTTGAGAATATTTCATTATTAAATTATAGTTCAAGGGAAGCATGCACCTGAGCCAAGACTCTGAGGTGTAGGGAAGCAGGGGGCCTTCTGGAATTAACAAGACATATTTTAAAAGGACAGCGCTTTGTACCTTTGATGCTTCCCAAAACTATGTTTAACTGCAGAACAATTTTGTTATTGGCTTGCCATAGGCCACTGCTAGCTGTGGTTTCTGAACCCTTATTTAAAATGGCAGCCACAAACAACTTCTTCCTTTTTAAATTTAAATGAATTAAATTAAAAATCTATCTCTTGACTTCTACCTCTGATCAAGATAGAACCTAGGGAACTGTTATCTTTCCTCCTTGATCACATGAAAAACAAGGTCTAAGTTAGCTACATAAGTATGGACTAAGGGAAGGTCATTTTTCAGGTTTATTTGAATACATCCTCACTTACACGGAAAAGTTCTAAACATTCTAGAGCTCCCTTTCCCTTTCTTAGGAGGCTAGTACCTTTACTTCTTCCCAGGGGGACACTGCTGGCATCATTTATTTTAATAATTTGCAAAGAAGAAAATAACGATGTCTCTGCATTTTCTTTAATTCTATTTAGGAGGAAATGGAAACACACAAGGGCCTCCATTCTTATTTATTGCACTTATTTTATTAGGTGCTTTTCTAAAACTAGATTGCAAACTCTTCAAATAATTCAACCTCTGAAAAGAAAAGAAAAACAACAACAACAACATCTGCCATCTCCTTGGCAACCTCTTGGAGGACATTCAGAAAGCTTAGTAAGCCTCTAGAGACGATGAGTTCTCCCTTTCCTGTACCAGCTGCCCCTTCTCATATCCTCTTTCCCGAGTTCCTAGACATTCATCCCAGGTACCACACACAACATGACTGCACACTCCTGAGTCTTCTCAAGGCTGTATGCAGAACTGTACTGAGATTGCTTTAACCTTCCAAACTCTACTGATCTTGCCATCATTGCTGATTAATGATTAATTTTTATGTGTCAGGTGCTGTATTAAATATATTATCTACTAATTTCCTCAGAAACCTTGGAAGTCAGTCTTATCATTCCCTTTTTACCAGAGTGACTTGGGTGACTTCAGATTAGGTCCAGGCTGCCTGGTTTCACAGTTGGATGTGTAAACAGGAGGTTCATCGCCTTTCTAACTCCAAGTGTGTATCACTCCCATACTGCGTGACTAATTTTTGCTCTAATTGGAGAAAACTCTTGGAATTGGTCAATGAGATGAACAAGTGTTCCATCCCACCCCTAAAATAAAGGAAAATGGAAAATAGTAATCACCCTAGACTTCTGATAATAGAGACATGTACCCCCAAGCTCCTAAGAGATCACACACACATCCTTGCTTTTCTGTATCTTGAAGTTGTGCATCTTTTCATGTCTTTGAAATGTGTAAAGACTGCAGGAGATAACTAAAACTTTGCCCATAGAGACTGAAGAAAAAATAAGAGGCAGGGGGACTGAAGAGGCATTCAACAATATACACAGACTGTTAGAGAAGCCACCTTGACCCAGATCTGGTCCGCATCCTGCATAAGATTATTGGTCAAGGGCAAATATATACATCCCCAAAGTCTTCCCCACAAATATTAGTAAAAAGCTTTGGCCATGCGAGTGAGCACCTGGTTCATGGCAAAAGTTTGGAATGAAAGCTATGGGGTCTTAGTTGTGTCTACATGTTTATGTATGACTATGGACCTACGTTGTGTACATGTGATGTTTTGCGACCTCGGAAGGATATTGCCAACATTATTTTGTGAAAAACAGTCTTCTTTAATTGTCTTATAAAATAAGCTTTGATATCAATAGCATATTGATGTAAAAGTGAAACTTGATTCTCGTTTGCTGGTAGAACAGAGTTCTCTTGGACAACTGGTCCTGATAAGATTGCGAAAGGTTTAGCCTTACCTTTTGTGTAATCTGGCTAGAAAACAAAGATTCTGTGTTTAATGAAAATGATTTCCTGTACTTCTCATTGTCTTTATCAGGTCTTTGATCGTTTAAGAAAACTGACTCTTCTCCATTAAAAGGGCTGTTTTTTTTTTTTTACAACGGTAAAATTCCCTGGTATTTGCCTTTGATCTCTTCAATGGTGACTTTGGTTAAATGAATAACTAAGTATTGTCTCATAGTGACCTATGATCCTATTTAATCAAATGTTTTATACTTTTTGATATTTTTTACAAACTCCCCCCAAATAAATTCTAAACCAAGTCTTGTTGACCTTGAATTAATTTTAGGATTTTCATGAGGGTCCTTGGAACATTTCAAAAATGTTTTCTGTCTTTTTATTAGAGATATTAGACTAATTAGGCTTATTTGATATGTGAAATTACACGGGAAACACTGTCAAATAAGAAGTGAAGCTAGACTTCTGGTCAAGATGGCGGCTAGGTAACCGCGGTATCGCGTCCTCCCACAACCACATCAACGTTACAACTAAACTACAGAACCACCATCATTCAGAACCGCCTGACATGGAGCTCAATGGAAGTCCTACAACTACGAAATTAAAGAAGAAGCAGCATCGAGACTGGGAGGAGGGCGGAGGCACGACGGGCTGGTCCCACACTCACGTGTGGCGGATAAAAATTAGGAGGATACCTCAGCTGGGAAGGTCCTCCCTGAGGACTGAGGGGTCCCCGTCCCACACCAGGCGCCCAGCTCGGGGTTCCAGTGCTAGGAAGAGAATCCCCACCACTTCCGCTGGAAAACCAGTGGGAACTGAGGCTGAGGGAGACTGAGGCTGGAGCCCCTGGCAGCTCCTCTTAAAGGGCCCAGGGTAGGACTCCAGCAACCTGGCTCACACTGTTGGCTCCGCCCTGCTGACTCCCTGAGGCCCCGCCCCATGCAACTTTCAGGCCCACCCAAGCTCTTGCCAGTTGCTTTACCATAGGATTGGCCTGTCTTGGATCCTGCTTCAGATTTTCCTAAATTCGTTCAAACAAGCAGCATCTGGTCTCAGCTAGCCCCATACCTCTCGCTAAGTAATACATAGAAACAAACACAGGGAGGCAGCCAAAATGAGGAGATAAAGAAACAGGTCCCAAATGAAAGAACAGAACAAAACTCCAGGAAAAGAACTAAGTGAAAGGGAGTTAAGCAACCTAACAGATGCTGAGTTCAAAACACTTTTTATAAGGATGCTCAATGGACTTAGTGAGAACCTCAGTGAACTTAGTGAGGGCCTCAAGAGCATAAAAAAGGACCAGTCAGAAATGAAGGATGCACAGTTAGAAATGAAGGAGGCACTAACTGAAATAAAGAATAGTTTACACAGATTCAATAGTAGAGTAGGTAAAACCAAGAAGCAAACCATTGATTTGGAATATAAGGAAGCGAAAAACACCCAATCAGAACAGCAAAAAGAAAAAAGAATCCAAAAAAAATGAGGATAGTGTAAGGAGCCTCTGGGACAACTTCAAGCATGCCAACATTCACATCTTGGGGGTGCCAGAAGGAGAAGAGAGAGAACAAGAAATCAAAAACTTATTTGAAACAATAATGGCAGAAAACTTCCCTAACTTGGTGAAGGAAACAGACATACAAGTCCAGGAAGCACAGAGAGTCCCAAACAAAATGAACCCCAAGAGGCCCACACCAAGACACATCATCATCAAAATGCAAAAGGTTCAAGACAAACAGAGAATCTTAAAAGCAGCAAGAGAAAAGCAGTTAGTTACCTACAAGGGAGTTCCCATAAGACTGTCAGCTGATTTCTCAAAAGAAACTTTGCAGGCCAGAAGGGAGTGGCAAGAAATATTCAGAGTGATGAAAAGCAAGAACCTCCAACCAAGATTACTCTATCCTGCAAAGCTGTCATTTAGAATCGATGGCCATATAAAGAGTTTCCCAGACAAGGAAAAGCTAAAGGAGTTCATCACCACCAAACCATTATTATATGAAATGTTGAAGGGTCTTCTTGAAGAAAAAGATAAAAAAATATGAACAAACAAAATGGCAATAAATACATATCTATCAACAATTGAATCTACAAACAAAATGAACAAGCAGAACAGGGACATTCTCATAGATACAGAGAACTTTTGTTGGTTACCAGATGGGTGGGGGCTGGGGGGATGGGTGAAAAAGGTGAAGGGACTAAGAAGTACACATTGGTTGTTAGACTGACAAACCTCAAAGGGAAGGGGGGTAGGGGAGTGGGAAGAAATAAATCAAAGAACTTATATGTATATATGCATAACCAATGGACACAGACAACAGTGCGGGGAAAGGCAGGAGAGGGGCGGGAATGGGGAGGAGTGGGGCAGTGGGGGAAAAATGAGGAACATCTGTAATACATTCAACAATAAAGATAAGTTTAAAATAATAATAATAATAATAATAATAATAATAATAATAATAATTTTGCAAACTGTATCAATAGCTTTAAAATGTCCATGCCATTTGCCCTAAACATTTCACCGGTAAGAATTTTTCCTATGAGAATAATCAAGGATGCAAACCAGGTTGTCAGGCAAAAGTGTCTGAGACAGCAGCATTCATATTCCTTATCTGCCATTTCTTAAATATGCACACTGCATCTGGCCCGGGTGGATGCTTTACATTCAGTATTTCTAACCCTCACAACCTAGAAACGACTTTCACCCCCATTTTAGAGATGAGAAGACAAGTTATTAATGTGAACTGAGGCCACACAACCAATAAATGACAGGGCCAGGGTCTGAATGCCAGGCAGTTGGAGTCCAAACATTAGGCTGTTCCCACGGCCTAACCACCTAAAAATGTTATAAAATGTTGTAAAGTTTAAGCAAAGTGTGACATATCAAGGGAATATTATTATACAGTCACTTAACACCATGTTCTTCAAGAATCTTTAATGACAGAGAAAATACCCATGATGCAATCTGAAGTGAAAAAGAAGCGAAGTGTGATCCCAGTTTAGAATTTAAGGGACCCAAGTCACACAAAGGTAGGGACTATATTTCTTTTAGTTCTGTCTGCATCCAAAACCTAACACTGTACATGACATCAATATCTATCACCAAAATAAATCACGTGCACGCAGATTTTTTAAAGACCAGGGAAAAAATGCCCAAAATGTTATCAGTGGTTATTGCAGGACTGGCGATTTAGGGGTGACTTTTGCTTTTGCTTTTCTACATCTGTTTGTATAATACTTTTAAGCATTCTGTAATACGTTTGTATTACTTCTATAATCAGAAATAAAAGCAATGGCTAATGTTCAAAAAAAAAAAAAAGAAGTGAAGCTAAAACTTTCTTTAGGTTGTTTTCTTTACATATATTATGTTTATTATTTACTAAATATGTCCTTACACAAATTAGTACATTATTAATATAGTAATTAGTACAAGTGTCCCTGCACAAGTGCTCATCTTCAAGGACGTTCATGGGAAAATTCTGGCAAGAACTGGTTTCTGATAACTACCACCAACCTGCCTTCACGTGGGAGGCACCATAATGGACCTTCCGGTGCCTCTCCAAAGCCCACAACGTGTCAGCCCGAGACCTGCCCCCCCGCCCCACATCAGTGAAACAAAACCCTTACATGGATGACATCACGCGAACGTATGAACACCTGCCCCAGCTACAGGTCACTGCGGACTTGGCTCGAACATCCGTGAGGGGGAAGGTGGGCAGTGAACTCGCAGAAAATTCAAGGCCCAGGCCCACTGGTGAGGTTTTGGGAGTCGTTTATAGGTACGATGCGTGCTGTATACCTGGGACTGAGAGTGTGGGACTGGAAGGTACGTATGTGTCCAGATTTACCACATTCTGCCAAAGCCTCATGGCAAACAGTTATACCACAACCCACAGCAGGGAGTGAACTCCAGTGCTCCAAACCCTTCCCAGTTCTCGGTGTTGTCAGGTTTTTGTACTTCAGTACGTTTTGGAGGGGTCCGTAGTGATAATGCACTGTAGTTTGAGGTCACTTATTTAACAGCTTTATTCTATTCCGCAGCGTTTTTCAAACGCATATATGAAGATGTATAGCTTCTTTCCATTCTCTCCTGTTATTTATAACCTACATGAGGAGTGACTGTAAATCAAGCCTGCTTCTGCTCAGAAACTAGAACATCTTCCTAGAAGTCTTCATCCACTTTTGAAATAAAAATCCTTCGGATTTTATTTATTTTTTAAATATGTTTTTATTGATTTTTTTAGAGAGAGAGGAAGGGAAGGAGAAATAAAAACATCCATGTGAGAGAGAACCATCTATCGGCTGCCTCCTACATGCTCCCTAGCGGGGATCGAGCCCGCAACCCAGGCATGTGCCCTGACCAGGAATCGAACCGGGTCCTCTCAGTCCCTGGGTCGGCGCTCAGTCCACTGAGCCACACCGGCTGCGCTAAAAGCCTTTGGATTTTAAAATACAGGGTCTACTCTCACATATTACATGCCTGGTGAGAGGAAGCCTTTGGAGTGGTCACAACAAAGCCCTGTGTCCTGTCTGGCCGTGTCGTATTTATTTAGCAGTGGCTAATCTATTTTCATCTGGCTTTGATTAGCTGTCACCAAGATGGCTGTGTTGTATGCGCCCTCTTCTTATCGGCTTCCTGGACAGAGGGTGCATCCAGGTAGCGTCTTACTCACGCACCCCACTCTTCAGTCTGGCGTTAGAACACCTGTATGAGCGCCCACCTTCTGCAGCAGGTGTTCTGATCTATTCCGAGGGAGTCGGCGCTTGCTCCCCTCACCTGCCATTTTAACCCCAATAATTTATTTTTTTTACAGTTTACTTTCAATTTTATTTTGGATTGATTTCAGGTGCACAGCTCAGTGGTTAGACAATCATATACTTGACATAGCGTCCGCCTTGATATTTCCAGGACCCCCGGGGCACCATACGGAGTTATTACAGTATTCTTGAGGGTATTCCCTATGCTGTACTTGACATCCCCACAACTATTCTGTGACTTCCAGTTAGTATTTCTCAGTCCCTTCCCCTCTTTGACCCCAATTTCTACTTAAGAGTTTGTGATTTGGGCTGTGACTCTCTCCTAGTCCCATTGAAAATAGAGCAGTCTCTCCTTTTCGTGCTGTTTCCGTTTGCATTACAGAGGAAAATAGATGGAATGGCAGAAGCAAAGAATGGTTAATTCACGGAAATGGGGTAAAACTTTGGTCAGTGAAAATATTTTCTAACTGCTTATCTTTTAAAGCCTGTTACCATGAAATTTTACATTTTTTCTGTGGGCCCAGGTGGTCTGATGCTTTGTGGTGGCTGTGTAATTACTGCAGAATGTGAAATTTGGGACCCGGACGTGGAATGTTCATCCACGCCAATGATTGGAAAATCAGCATCCAAACAGCAGCAGATCTGCTGAGAAACAAAGTGTAAAGTTGTTCGGGTTTATGAGGAAATGATTCTGGTACTGGGCCAGGAAAGGCGAACAGTTCTAGCCGTACTGTGGAGACTGCTGTGTGGGACATAACTATATTTATTAGTGAGGAATTTTTTCAGGTACAAGTGATAGAATTTCAGTTCAAACGATCTTAAAAGAGAACTTATTGAGCCCTGGCCAGTTTGGCTCAGCGGTAGAGCATTGGCCCACGGACCAAAGAGTCACGGGTTTGATTCCGGTCAAGGGCACGTACCTCGGTTGCAGTTCAGTCCCTGGCCCTGGTCCAGGTTGTGCGGGAAGCAACCAGTCGATGTGTCTCTCTCACGCTGATGTTTCTCTCTCTCTCTCTCTCTCTCTCTCCCTCCCACTCTATCTGAAGATAAATGGAAAAATATCCTTGGATGAGGATTTAAAAAAGAGAGAGAGAACTTATTGATTCCTGCAAATGGGTATTCCAGGAATGATGCTTACTTTAGTCATTAAGAAATGTCTTGTGTAGCTACAAAATGTGGACCATTGCCAAGTCTTTCACGAGGACACCCTCAGCTCCTAGTTAAAACCCCCCCACAGAAAGAGCCTTTCCTAGCCCTGGCAGGGCAGCTCAGTTGGTTAGAGTATCATCCAGATTCGCCAAGGTTATGGCTTCGA
This sequence comes from Tadarida brasiliensis, assembly GCA_030848825.1. Lineage (NCBI taxonomy): Eukaryota > Metazoa > Chordata > Mammalia > Chiroptera > Molossidae > Tadarida > Tadarida brasiliensis. The sequence continues at coordinate 24,346,239 of CM061278.1, read as the reverse complement.
TCCCCGGGTCCTCTCAGGACACAGACAAGAATCAACCAATGCATGCCAGGAACAGGTGGAACAGCAAATCAATGTTTCTCTCTCTCTCTCTCAATCCCAAGTCAATGAATAAAAAATCAACAACAAAAGAAGAGCCTTTCTTGCTCCCAACACCCATACATGGAAGACTCTTCTTTCTCATTGTCCATATGTTTGACCCCAGTTGGATCCAGCATCCACATTTCACTCTTGACGTGACCTGTTGACTTGGTTCTTCTTTCAGAATTCAGTTCTGCTTCTGCGGATCTCTAACATGGATCTCTATTACTGTCGAGCTGCGACTGGGCATCTACATTTTCTCTCCTCTCTAATTCATTCCTACTCATGAGTTCTCACGTGACTTTAGAAGAGCGTTTTTCAACCTTTTTCATCTCATGCACACATAGACGAATTACAAAAATTCTGCAGCACACCAGAAAATACATATTTTGTTGCCAGTCTGACCAAAAACATAGGTATAATTTTGATTCATTCACGCCAGACAGATATTTTTGTGTTGGCTGTTGTCATTTTTTAAATTTAACAGTCTAAGGGAAGAGAGGCCAGTGCCCCTGACTAAATAGGTATTGCATGTTTTAAAAATTCTTGTGGGTCACCAGCTGGCAATTGCAGCTCTAGAATAAATGATTTAGCTTCCAGTTTTCTCTTTCTAAGCCACCGAGCTCCACCTAAGAAGTTGGAATGAGTCCATCATCTGGGATTGGCTTTAATAGAAAGCCTGATCTTCAGCAAGAGATTTTAGCACTAAAGGAAAATAAAGAAGAAGGAACAATTGGCAGGAAATTAAAACACAAAACTATTTGGTTTATTATATTTATAGTCTTGGTCCCATTTGACCCATGTTCTACTATAATTAAACTATGGCTAAATTATTTCTGAAGGGCTATCTGAGCAAAACAGGTAAGTCATAGAGAAATCATGGTCTCAGAGAATTTGGTAGTTCACGCCTAGGAAAATAATTTATGAATGATTCTGGAAATTAGTGGAAAAATCCACTTTTAGCTGCCAGGTCATTAACATTTGATGACATTCAGCTTTTCTGTAGCACAATAAGCCACTTGATGGTTCTTCCAGGGCTTAATTTCAAGTGTGTGTGTGGGCTTGCAGGCATCAAGAGAGCAAAGTGTCATGCAAAGGACAAACTAGAGTTGCTTCTTCTTTCTTTTTTGTTTTTTATCCTCACCCGAGGACATTTTTTGCATTTATCTTCAGATAGAGCAGGAGGGAGACAGCAGGGAAGAGAGAGAGAGAAACATCGATGTGAGAGACACACTGACTGGTTACCACCCTCACGACCCCAACCAGGGCGGGGACAAACTGCAACTGAGGTACATGCCCTTAGTGGGAACTGAACCCGGGACTCTCTGGTCCACAGGCTGACGCTCTAACCGCTGAGCCAAACCAGCCAGGGCAAGTTGCTTCTTATTTCTGTGTTCTAAATGTGGGTGAATGCCTTGTAAAAAATGTTATTCCTTCTATACTTAAATATCATGTATGGCATTTCTGCCAATGAGTCAGTATTTCAATATATTTTGTATGGATGTTTGAGTAGGAGGTGGTGGACCACCTTCTTAATTATTGACCTGGCCATGTCATTGCCAGATTGCTTTTTGCCACATCCTTATTTCTGCAGCCTTAAAGTCTGCATGGACTCAGTGTCAAAACTGCATTACTCATTTAGCTCTGCCACTCATGTTCAGCATGGTGCATCCGAACTCAATATGGTGCCTACGTCTTTTTCTTGCTTTGCATGTGAATATAATTCAAGATGTTTGTTTAATTGCCTACATGATCTGGCTTGTACCTGGAGACTATTTAAAATATTTTTCTGATTACCCATATTTATTATTTCCATGGGAGTTCAGAAGAATCACCGAGCAGTCAGATTTTTTCTTTTTCACTTTAGTACATTTATTTGTTTCAATTACTCTGAGGGTACATACTGGAGTTTATCCCTTAAAAGGTAATCAAAGCTGTTCAACCACTTGTGTGAAATCTGAAAAGCGTAATTAAATTCATTAGTTGCTAAACAGCAAAGACATGTTTATATTAAGAAGAAGACTTCTAAAAATGTGGATGCCTACATTTTGAAAAACACATGTAATAACAATGGCAAACGTATGGTGAGCACCATTCTAAAATATTTAGCTGTATTCATATATTAGGTCCTCAAAACTTAAGAAACACAGAGAGTACGCTGCCCAAAGTCATGCTTCATCGGCGTCAGGGTTGAACTTGAAGCTGCCCAGATTTGGAACTTATATCCTTGATCACCAAAGAAGATAGCTTTTCAGGTCGTTGGATGGGTGGGCTGGGGGGCAATGAGGCCAGGTATGGGAGAAGGCAAGGGATATTACTGTTAATAAAACACGACCTGTCGGGTTTCCATTGTAAGGTGTGTATACACATTTCACCTGGTTTTATTGTTAGGATGCCAAGAATCACTACATGTGTTGGTGATTGTGTTCATTATCTTCATCATTCTGGAATATCTTCATCATTCTCCACGTGGCCTTCCTCTAGACTATTTACCTGTGCGATATTCTCCTTTTTCACTTTTTTTTTTTCCTGCGTCCCCTTTTCAGTGTTGATGAAATAAAAATGGTTTTGCTCATACAGCTGGACACGCTGGGAATATAGGGCAGGTTTTGTTACATTTTTCTGCCTGGAGATAGGTGCTGATAAGGGGACTTAAGAATGCCTGCGAGGAAGGTGTGACATGGTAACACACGGAACCAAGTTTAAAAGTGTTTCTAAAAATCGATTCTCGTGTTATAGTAGAATGAAAGCTTTCGCACACAGAGAGAAAGAGCCTATGGACTGGGAGATTAAAAGGGCACAGTGAAAAAAGGAAACCAACATAAAAAGAGTGAAAGAGGAAAATACATTTCAGCAGCAGGAGGTGACATGACATGAAAAAAAAAAAAGAATAAAAGTGTAGTGTAGAAAGACAGGCGGGAGAACTCACTGTCGAAATTAATGAAAAAAATTAAAGAGTCTGCCTCTGGAAGATTGAAAAATATATAAAGGCCAGGAAAAGGATCTTCCAATTATACATTTGTTTCAGTGTCCAAGTATTTTAACAATGGCAGGATAGTATTTCTTATGCTGCGTAATTCTTTTAATTTTTTAAAATTTAGAAGTATAAACATTTCCACTTGGACAACACTTTTAAGTCACATGGAAATCAGAGTGTCACGCACCAAGAGGTCGCTGGTTCGATTCCCGGTCAGGACACAGGCCCAGGTTGTGGGCCCGATCCCCAGTGGGGGGCATGCGGGAGGTGGCCAATCGATGTTCTCTCTCATTGATGTTTCTATCTCTCTCTCCCTCTTCCTTCCTCTCTCTCTAAAATCAATAAGGAAAAAAAAGTTTAAATAAAAGCTATCTTAACAGCTGATGATCAGCTCCAAAATATAAACCTGATAATCTGTTTCTCCCCTTCCCCCCCCAAACCAACAATGTGCTCATTTGGCAAAGTGATCCCAAAAGTCCGTGCAAAAGACACATAAACAAATCCGTAACTCTGGAACTACAATAAACGTGAAAAGAATATTAATTTCCTAGGTGTCAAAGCTTTTACTGCATTCCAACAAGCATTTGTTGAGATGTTGCTATTTTGAAGGTGCTGTGCTAGGAAGATAAGCCAAGGGGCGGGGCGGGGGGAGGACAGGGTAAAGATGTCAGGAAAATGCAGTTAACCACACGTCAGGCCTCAGTATAACAAGCAGTACGGGACAACGCTCCCAAAGGGTGTGCAGGGCTCAAAGTAAGAACGCATCAGTGGCTTGGACGGACCGGAAACGGTGCAGCCACTTCACTGGAGTGGGTCCACAGGAGCAGGTAGGACTCTGAAGACAGACACGTAGGGTGGGACTATTCTATTCCTGCCGCCACGCTTCAGGGTTAGGGACGCATCCTATTTGAACTAATAGCACCTTCTGCTGATTTCTTCTTTTACTTCCAACTTGCTGTATAAATCCCCCACTGCATGACCTCACCAAGAATTAATCATATCGAATTCATCAATATCTTCTGGATAAACCTAACTTTTTTTTTTTTTTTTTCAAATCACCTTGCCTCTACTCATAGTATTCTGCTTGCTGACTGCTCTTTCCCCTTCTCTGACGTGGGGTGCAAAGGAACAGAGGTTTTGCTCATTTCATTGTCTTCCTCGATCCCTCCACGAATAAGTGTATCTCGGCTACTTCAGATCTATCGTCCGATTACTGAGCTTCATACCTTATCACTTCATTGATAAGTGGGTTCCTCCAAACCCACCAGGAGATTCCTCAGGGTGTGGGCGATGGTCAAGGCTCCCCATACCCTCCGATGGGTGGACTCAGTGTCTGTATAGACCCCGATCACGTCTGTTCTGGTGCAAATGGAACTAGGACTTGGGACTATATAGCAAGGTTCCCAGGTAAGCAGACGTAGGAAACCGACTGTGGACTCTTGGGTCACACCTCCTCTGACTGAGTGGACCACTCCTGGGGGCATCCCCAGGGCTGGGGTCCTGCCACTCACAAGCCCACAGGGCCAGGAATATCAGCCACAGTAACTGACCAGCATGTGGACCTCGACACATCATTGCGCTTTCCCAGCCATCCTCCAAATGTTTCTCTTCGGAGGCCTCAGTCCCTTCCTTCTTTTCCAGGGAAACACCTCCCTTTCTGGCAGATGGTGAGAAAGAATACAAGGGACTTTCCTGGCGCTGGAGCGGGGATTCCCTCTGCAGGAACGGGATTCTGCCGCCCGCCCACCCCGCTGCCGGCGTGCGAAGCGACGGCCGGGAGCACCCTGGACGGGAGCACCCCGGACACTCGGAGCATCCGAGTCCCTGCGCAGCAGCGGTGGGTCTGGAGCCCTGAATCCTAATTAAGCGCCCCCCATTGGTAGTCCCCAAGGCACCTCCATGCCGTCACCGTGTTATGCAAATGAGGGGGCGTCCCATTGGCTGGGCCTCCAGCGCTGCTCAGAGGGCTCGTGCGGGGCCAGCCCGGCGGCGGGGTCAGGACCCAGGCCCAGGGTCCCTGCGCCCCGGGGGACCTGCTACCTTTCGGGGAAGCGCTCCAGCATCCCGGGCGCGCACTCACTCCCACTGCCGTCCCCCTCTCCAGGCACCACGCGTTTTCCCCACGAAGTTACTTTTGCATTCCCGCCTCCCCCGAGTCCTGGGGACCAGAGGCGGCGCCGAGCCCGGGGGCGGTTCCTTGGCAGCGGACATTCTGGTCGGAGCCAGACTTTTGCTCCTGGGCTGGGTTTGCATCATCCCCATCACACTGGGAGAGAGGCACCAGCCCCCTGCAGCCGGGGCTTCCGGCTCGAGCAGATCCCCCCTCCAGGCCCCTTCCCCCTGCTGTCCTCTCCCGACCACCGCATCTCAGTCGTCCCCTCCCTCTGCCCCGCCGCATTCCCTTTCTGTCTCCCTCGACTCCCCCGTTTGTCTGTGTTTCCACTCTTGGAGGAAGGATGGTTGATTTGGAGAGCGAAGTACCCCCTCTGCCTCCCAGGTACAGGTTTCGGGATTTGCTGCTAGGGGACCAAGGATGGCAGAATGACGACAGGTGAGTACTGTGCAGGTTCATTCCCCAAATACAGCCGGAACCAACCGAGGCAGGTGGGGAGCCTAAGGCGGGAGGCGGGAGGGGAGGCTAAGGGAGCCAGGGACGGGGGAGAGAGGAAGAGGGACTCTGGTCTGTCTCTCCATTTTGACTCCATGGAGACACTGCTACACACAAGGAACTCCTTCCTTTTCCCCTGTCCTGTCCCTGCAGCGCGATGCTTGCATCTATCGGATGCTCCTTCTTTTCTGTGTGTGTTTTCCTAGGGTGTGTATGAGGCTGGGGTCAGAGGGACAGAGTGTCCAAATGGCACGCGTCGGTGCCAAACGGTGTTCCATTTCTTCCCCTTAGGTGTTGGTAACCAAATTCGAAAATGTGTTTGGGTTGACTGAAAAAGCACAGTCGAAACTTAAATCTCCTGCACGCGTGGAGTCCCCTCCTCGTCAGTGCTGTCTTGATCAGGTGTTCCCCTTGCCACTGGCTATTTCATGCTCTGTAAACACCTGGAGTTGCAGGTAGAGGTCGTTTTAAATATATAACAGGTGGTTAGTGAAAATGACAACCGATGCCACTGAAAAGACTCACTTTGAACAGGCAACTGTGACTATTATTAATAATGGTAATAATGGTGTTGGTGGAGAATGACCCAACCTGTTCATAATTAATGTAGTTTTAACCTCAATAGTGTAGATGTCACAAAATTAAAACTAGTTCCCAAACTAGAATATTTATTAGCAAAATATTGCTCGTGTGATTTTCCAGAGCATCACTGCTTTGCCTAAACTTCTGAAATTCCTCCCGGCTAGCTCGGTCTCATTATTTAAAAAGCACATGTTATATTTCAGTGAATTTAGTATTTTCTGGAATAGTCATGCCATGTAGCACATGCCACAGTCCCTTGCTTTGAAATAATATGCTAACTGGGCTCTCAATTCAACTGAAATGTTTCCTTGAAGTTCACTTCGCTATTGATGCTGTATTTTAATTACATAAAAGAGCCGTTATTGCTCTGATTCAAAATCTCTCCATTCACCCTTGGGCAGTCCTTTCCTTCTTTCCCTCATCATCTCAGCTCCCTGTCAAGTCCTGCTCCCTACACATGGGGGATTTTATCTTGTGCCTCAAGGACCGACTTCTTGTTTGGTCTCATATTAGGAATTTAAAGGGATGTGGATGTTTTGCAGTGGGTGACATCTCAAGTCAGCTTTTCTTTTTAGGCAAAAACATAGCTATTGGTTAAGAAGGGAAAGAAGGAATACCAGCTTACCAGCAGGGTTGGACCGTGAGGTGTTCTGGTTGGAGGAAGAAGATGAGGAGAGGAATATGGAAACACGTTTGCAATGCCAGCTGCCCCTGAGACCAGCTGTGCCAGCCTGGCACATGGCTCCTTCAGTGAGGCAGTGTTCAGAGTGATTGGTCTGCCTTTGCTACTCGGGACCGTAGGATCATCGCACAGAACAGAAATCCTCTCTTCCGGGTAGAAAGTGCGAGATGGGCTGAACACAGACAGGGGGCATATTTTGGACTTGGCGTTGTTTGCTTTTTAATATCGTATCCAAAACATTCATTGTTCATACTCTTCTGAGGCTGCTGCGGAGATATGTCAGTAACTAAGATTTTGGGTTAGTTGAATGCTACCTAAGAGTTGCTGCCATTTTGGAAAAAAAGCTTTGTGCATTGATTTATAATATCTATTATAATAAAGTTTACGCTAGCCCAACTTGATCTTAAAAATTGTCCGCGCTCACTGCTCAAAGGAGGTGTGAAACGTTTAAACGTTATCTGTTTTTAAAGATTTGACTGATTTTGTGGCTTCATGAAAACTTACTGTTTGGTTTTGGTTCCATTTGTCCATCTTTGAAGACAAGTTCCTTCGATTAATAGGGACCCAGGATTCGCCCTGTGTTTATTTCTTCACTGGTGGAGCGACTTTGTGCAAGCCATTCAGCCATTAGGAGATTCGGTGATGTCAGTTCCATGAGGCACAAGACACACATTTAGTGGGCACTAAGTATTGGCTAGTGCTATATGTTCATTATGCTATATGTTATACACACACACACATGTATACGTGTGTGTATATGTAAACATACATTTGTTTTTTTGTTGTTGTTGTTTTTCCCTTTATTGGTTTTAGAGAGAGAGGAAGGGAGAGGGAGAGAGAGAGATAGAAACATCAATGAGAGAGAACATCGATTGGCCGCCTCCTGCATGCCCCCCACTGAGGATCAAGCCCACAACTTGGGCATGTGTCCTGACTGGGAATCGAACCGGTGACCTCTTGGTGCATGGGTCGACGATCAACCACTGAGCCACACTGGCTGGACTACACATGTTAACTTATGCTATATGTTATCTCAGTCAATCCTCAACAGTCTGAATAGTGCGTGATTATTTTAAGGACTAAGATACAAAGCTTCAGAGAAATTAAATACTGCTCTTTGTAACATATCTTCTAAATGTAAAGATGGCACCTGGACTCAGTTCTTTGCCACTCAGATGCCTCAAGAAGTTCCTAAGTTCTTTCCGCTCAATGAATTAGAATTTATAAGCATGATGTTACAGCATCAAGGCATGGTTTAGGTGCTCATTCGATGTGAATTCCCTTCTTCTGAGTTGCAGTTTGCAATTCTTTTTTTTTTAAATCCTCAGAATCCAAAATTCATAGGCAGTAGGTAAAGCCATCTCTTTTGTCTATAGTATGGCCACCAGTTCCTCTTTGCAGTGAGGTCTGAGAAGGCATCTTATTCTCCTCGATTATCCTCAGGGCCTCGATTGCTCCAGAGGTGAGGAGGAAGCCCTCTGTCATGGAGGGACAGGTGGGCAGTGTCCACCACCAGGTGCCTTCAGTGCTCTGCCCATCTTCTCTAGTCTGTTTTCCAGGAACACCCTGTGCCTGAGGTTCTTTGTCTTCGTTTTTCTTCCCCCGGCCTTGGGAGCTCACAGGCCTGCTTGGAGAGCGAGTCCATGGTGCTCCTGATACGTAGGAACTCGATAGGCGAACACCTCCGCTTCCCAGCTCCTCGGTTGGCTTGAGTCTGAAGCATGTCCTGCACAGTGTCCAGTGGGACTGAGTTACAGTTGCCCACAGTGGAACTGGCATGATATTGCAAGCTTTATTGGCCTCCTTCCTGCCGTTCCCCTGCTGCTGTTTTCTGGATCATTTCCCAAACGTACACTCCGATCTTCTCAAGGTCTGCTTCGGGGAGAATCCAAACCAAGCTGGGCATCTTCTCTATCCAGAGTTATATCCTAGAAATGAGCATTTTCAAATCAGTCTTACTGGGGCATGGCTGACTGCCATGTGAACACGAGTGAGGCGTGTGATCGATGTGTGAGAGGCTGTTATCAAAGGGAGAACATTGGTGGGCCTGTTAGGACACAGAGAGTGTGCTCCACCCCATGGGTTCTTGTGAGCTAACTTTGGCCGGGGAGCTCCCTTGAATTTACATTGTACCACCTTCGGGCAGGGAAACAGACACACATAATGTACATAGGATGTGTATGTGTACAGCCACACGCTGAATAGTAGCGTTTTGATCAACTATGGACCGTGTATTCGACAGTGGTCCCATGAGATTATAATGCAGCTGAGACATTGCTGTCACCTAGGGACACTGTAGCCGTCAGGTTGTCACAGCACAACGCATCCCTCCCGGGTTTGTGGCGATGCCGTGCAAACAGACCCGCGGGGTGCAGGCGTGTAGAAATACAGCACTCACAATTAGGTCCGGTCCGTACTACGTGACAACGGTGATGAACGACTATGCTACTGTTTACGTATTTACTAAACTACACTTTTTGTATTATTTTAGAGTGTTCTCTTTCCACTTAAAAAACAAACAACGACAGTCTGCCGTGTTGTGCCAGCAGCAGCCTCCTGTATCTTGCGTGTACCGAGTCCCTTGATGGTATCGACTTCTCTTTTGCTGGATTTAATCTTATGTTTTGTGCAATAACATGCTATACAGTTTATTAGCCCAGGAGCAGTACAGTTGACTGTAGCCTAGGTGCGTAGTAGCTTAGACCACCTAGGTTTGTGCAAGCGCACACTGGGATGTTCACACAACGACAAAATCGCTTAACGACGCACTCCTTGGAATGCCTATCCTTGGTCAAGTGGGCATGACTGTATATATAATGCATATATAATAGATCTGTATTCTATATGAAATAGAAAATGCATATGTAATATATGTGCAATGTATATAACAGTGCCATCCTTACACAATTACCAGTGACCTCTTCTGCAGTTGCATTTTGATACCTGTTTCTGAGCAGAGAACTAGGAAACAGGGAGACCGCAATGTAGGTCATTTAGCACATGGATGACATTAGTTCTGGGAGCCATGCAATGAATTCGAGAGCAGCTAAACGGCAACAGTGCTCACACCTTAGGGGGTCTGTTGCATCCATGGTGCTCATCTATTTCTTTGGCATCCTGAACCGAACACACAAATCTAATTCAAATGGTTTGCACAATATTTCTTTAATGGTCATTGAGCCCTTCAGCTAATAGTTGAATGCATGCTACATCTCAGGGCTTTATTAAGTTAGGTTTGGGGAAGGATATAAGAAAGAACGTGAAACAGTGCTTGTCCAGGAACTGTTCGTACAGATTATTAAAGGTGAATTTCTCCCCAGGATATTGACAGTATGGGTTATGTTATGATGATGTCCTTGCAAATTTCCATGTTAAGACTGTCCAGAGATCATGCACTATTTATAAACAAGATAATCAGTGTGTGCTTGAAAATATGTTAGGGGTGGATAAAGTATTCAATATAATTTGAGTGTAATATTTAGGACACTTAGTCTCTTCAAAGTTACTCTGTGGCTGGGACCAATAGGACTAGGGGCTGGATGGAACTGGTTTTATGTGGACGCTGTCCTACAGTATGAAGAATTGGTGTTGTGTTAAAATCCAATGAAACCGAGCGCCAGCTGCCCGAGGTGCAGGTTTTGTGTGTTAATATTCCTAAGATTTATAAACCCATAAAGATTCAGAATATTCTCCTGAAGTTAAAGACTGGTCATTGTCAGGTTTTAAATGCCCTCAGACAGTTAGAACAAGACTTTCTCATTCTTCATCATGACTTAGTCATTTTAAAGTTTGGAATGCAGTGCACTTGATGTGGATAAATTATCGCAACTGAGGATAAATTACCGTTAATGGACAGTTCTCAGTGGCAGTCACGCACAAGTAGGCCATTAAAATTAACACCGTTTTAGTTTTTCAAATATCTGCTCAGTCGTTTCATCTCCATTAATTTTAAATACATCTTTCATATTTTATAGGTTGCATTTAGAAGTAATGCAAGGAAGTCACCTAATGCATTGTAGTAACTGAAAATACAGAAGGATTTGAGCAAAGAACAGTTCACTCAATGAATGGTTTAAGAGGTATTTATAAAATGGGGACATGTTTAGATAGCCTTTGGAGTGTGCATAATTTTAGATATCATGCAATTCAGATATATTACTTTATGTAAAATTAAATTTGGGGGGGTGGGTTTTGGATTGGTAGGTGACACATTTATATAATTTACTAATTTTATCTACCTTAATAAATTACATATTATTTTGGAAAGTGGCTATTTAGTGTAAAGTACTTATTCTAAGTTTTTAAGTTCAGGTCAGGGAAGAGTGAAGTGTTATTTTTATGGTTTAATTATATAGTGGAATCAGCCATGCATATGCAATGCCTATAAAAAAGATTCAAGCATTTATTGCTAGAGAGAGAATCCAGACAAGCTGTATTTCTTAACACTATTATATTAAAGGAAATCTCCACAAATAATGCAAGAAAAACCTACCTACTATTGAAGTAGGAGATGGTGCAAAAAAAATGACACATATATATGTATATATCAAAATACATACATAATACATAAAACAGAAAACTGTATTATTTAATAATTATTGTTTTTTCACAGTTATCAAGAATACCAATGTTAATATTTTATATAAAAATATCTATGATTTCTTCCTTTGGATTGATAGAATTGAAGTATATAACTTTTCAAATTACTTCAGAGTTTGTTTTTAAAGTTTGATTTCATTTCATCACTCTCTTATATCCACTTTCTGAATACGGTGATGTGTTAGGAATAGCTCTTCCATGAATATTATACTTTTAACTTTTCTAAGTACCTCTACCTATAATCAGTCTTGGAGACGGGAGGTTGGAATACAATCATTGCATTTTCCACTTAAGGTATGTGGCATTTTTAGATTAAACTTTCCACTGAACAGTTTTTCCATTGGAGTTTCAAGCAGTCTTGAGGATGGAGGAAAAAAGCACACTTCCAGATGGATGACCAAGAAAATGATTTCAGCTAAACTGGTTTTATCAAAATTAACATCCTTTTCCCCTTCTCTCTTACTCATGTAACTCAACTTCTGCAAAAGTAGATTTGAAAGGTAGTATGAGAAATAATACAAATGAAGGCTAAACACTCAGCTTGGTCTTCTTATTGGTACGAAAAAAATTAGACTAACTATATATTTATGTAGCTGTAGCTAGGCCATGATTTTATCTTTTTGCTGTTGTTAATAGCGAATGCAATATTTTCATTGTGTGTGTGTTTTTAAGTCATGTTATTGTTTATTAAAAGGTTTTATATGTTCATAAATCATTTTGTCATTGATGGCTCATTAGTTTTTATTAGTATATTTATGTATTATCAATATTGTCTTCTGTTGTCTAAGTTACCTTTAGTAAATGAAGCAAAAAAATATTTTTTTACAGTGAAATTTACCCATTTGTTTTATATATTTATAGTTTGAAATGAAATTTGTTTGGCCTTTTCTGTGCGATACGTAATCCATACCTTCATTCCAGATGTTTATTAACTAATGCTTTCCCTGAATTTTAAATTGCCAATTAAAAATCTCTCTCTAAAAGTAAGCAAAACAGTAGACAGTGATCCAGAAAGATGGTTACATTTAGTCTTTGACAATCCTTGACTGGATATAGGATTTTATATTTTATGGGTCTGAAAAAGCAACAGTTCTTTTCCCAAGGATCTTAAACATCAGACACCTGGAGAACGGAATGAGGAGATACACTGCACCTGGAACACTGACCAAGGCTCCTTCTCAGCAACAGCTGAAAGTTGGCCTTGGGAATTGTACAATGTAGAACACAGGGGAGGTGCGGGGCTTGGCGGCCCCTCTCACCTGGAGAGTTCTGCCCAGGTAGAGAAGATACGAGAAGGAGGACCAAAAACTCTTTCTCATACAAATGGGGATGGCATGTGCGGTTTCTAAAACTGTCAGCAAATGACCAAACTTTATAAACAGACAGCTGATAAAGACTGAATACAGATACATAGCTTACTCTTGCAATTAAATAAACTACAGAATATTGTCAATCTGTTCAACATTTGATAGTATCCATATTAAATCTTTATACCTAATATATATATTTATATATCATGATTATTGTACTTCATTCTAATTAACAGAGAAACCAAGAAATTTGCCACGTATTACAATCATGAGCTTGACTTTCTCAGCCAAACCTCATTTTCAGTTTGCTGCTGCCCAGAGCAATCATTCATATTTACAGCTTTCCTAATATTATGTGTTATGTCACTGTGTCTTCTTGGTTACACACTCATGTATTCCAGAATGAAGGCTACAGAGCCCCACGAGCTGGGGTTCCCTCATATGCCCTGTGAGCAACCACCTCCGACCATCCTCCAATTTAAAGCTATGCCCGTGGTGCCCAGCTGGTTTGGCTCAGTGGTTGAACATCGAACCATGCACCGAGAGGTCACCGATTAGATTCCCAGTCAGGGCACATGCCCAGGTTGTGGGGCAAATCCCTGGTGGGGGGCATGCAGGAGGCAGCCAATTGATGTTCTCTTTCATTGATGCTTCTATCTATCTCTCCCTCTCAAAAAAAAAAACTTTGTCCATGGATGTTTGGCCTCATAATTTGTCCCAGCATCTGGGTTTTGGATGACCCTGAGCCACTGTGATTGCTTATCCCTTCTAGAGAAGAGCGATCATGTACATGCTTGTAGTAGATAAATAAAAACCCAGGCTCCGTGAGGGTGAGAGAACACGGTGAAGATGTCATTGGGTCCTTCGTATCTGATCATCTGGGAGCAGAAGAGTGGATTAGAAATCTCTGATCTTGATTCCTCAATAACTAGATACAACTAGAACAAGTGCTAAACCACACCTAAGAGGTACAATTTCAAGGGAAGGAGGAACCACTGCATGTACTTGGAAAAATAAATCATCTGTGTCAACTAATTCAGTGCACATGGTATGAGATGTATTTGTCTCCTGTGGCTGGAAGGGGAGATGGATTTGGAGCTGGGAAGCGAAGAGACTACAAGCTGAAAATCTCTAGTTGTCTGAAAGGAATAGAGGCAAAGTGCCCCTGGGTTGGGAGAGAAGACCCACAAAAAAGCAAGACTGAGGACAGGAAGATCTTTCTGCACAATATTGTCTTGAATGGATCATATTTATTTGAAAAAAAAATTTTTTTTGACAAATAGAAGCATTGCAGGAAAGCAGAAAAACATCCAGCCTCTCAAGCTTGGCTGGTCTTTAGGGGACAGTGGCTGGAAGCTGGTCCCCAAATCTTTGACCTCTCTCATGTTTAGGGTCTTGACTGGGCCAGTCTTTGGAACTGTGCCATAGTACCCTCAACACTCCCGGAATTATGCCACGGTTTTCAAGAGAAAATCATCTCCCTCAGTGTATGAATTCCTTGAATTCAGAGTTATATTACTTCCAATTTTCACAGTATGTAAATTTGTGTAAGAAATTGACATTGTACACAAAACCAAAAAACAGCAAATGTTAAGACATAAAGGGTTCCTTGTTCTCGGCTTTTCAGCCCTGGACTTTGCACAGAATTATAATGATGCATTGTTATTAGCAGGGCACACTTAGGCCATCTTGTAAATCACTGTGTGAACAGGGATAAAAGCAGATTAACACATTTCAGCCTCATTTAACTCCCTGTGAGAAAGCTTGTAGGCTGTCCACACATGGCAACCAACCAGGTATTAACACCGGGACCAGATGTGTGGTTGAATAATGGACAGCCTGCTGTCTCGGGTCTGTCAAAACGGAAAGACCTCTGGATCTCCTAGGAATTAGGGTGATCAGTAGGCTGGACAAGGACCAGTAAGGAGCAATGACGACTTCAGTCATCATCACACCATGTGGTGAGGACATTAGCGGTCTTACCCGTTTCAGGCTCTGTTCTACCTACTTTTACTGAACATGCAGAAGAAAAGGTGAAAGTGGAGGATGGTATTGAATATAGTACTTATCATAAAGACAGTGAACATTTACCTAGAGCTAAATATAAGCCGCGCGTTGTGGTAGGAACATTATGTGTATTGTTTCATTTAATCTGCATGCCAGCTCTGAGGAATTCTGTTATTTTTCCCTCTTTACCGATGAATGACCTGAATTACAGAAGTATGTGACTCGTTCCAAGTTACATAATTAGAATAAGTAGACTCAGAATCTAATTATTGTGCCTACCAACTGTGTTGATAACATAAACAAGTGGGATTGAATGCGATGAAATATCAGAAGGAACAAAAGGCTTTTGAAGGCAGAAAAATCACCTGGCCCCTGTTTCCCTCTGGGCTAGCATTCCAGTGACTGACTCTAAAGAGAGCTATGGAATCTGTGAAGTCGGTAATATTTTGGGGGGAGAAAATAATTTTTTTTGACATTGTTCTTTTGCCCATCTGGTGAGAGTGAATTGAAATAGGAAATTAGGCTCAGCCGGTGTGGCTCAGTGGTTGAGCATCAACCCATGCACCAAGAGATCGCTGGTTCAATTCCTGCTCAGGGCACATGCCCAGGTTGTGGGCCCGATTCCCAGTGGGGGGCATGCAGGAGGCAGCCAATCTATGTTCTCTCTCATTGATGTTTCTATCTCTCTTTTCCTGTCCCCTCCTCTCTCTCTAAAATTGATAAAGAAAAAAACTTTTAAAAAAAGAAATAGAAAATTAGGAAAACAACTAAAGCAGAGATTTTATCTACCTGTCTATCCATGTCTCTACCATCGATTTATGTATCTGTCTACATACTTACCTAGCTATCTAAACCACAGCATATATGAATCAAAAGATCATTACAGAAGAGCATATAATTAACTTACCAAGAGTCTTAAAAATCTACTTTGGAAGCTTTGGCAAGGTCCTCCATCTCCATTCGCTCTTTGCTACTTTAGTTACTACACAAGACTTATCTTTCTTTGGACGTGGCTGTTGTTTTCCTCCTGTTTCTCTGTAAAACTTCGGAGATTCCTGCTTATATTTCCACTCCCTAAGGTGTTTGCACCTGCGTGAAATTCTCTTTTCACAATCACTGCATTGGTGCTAATGAAAGCTCTCTTGCAGAGGTGGTAGGAGATTTCAATGTGATGTGAGATCACTCGGCTGACTGTGTAACACCTAGCCCCTTAGCATATTCCCCTGTTCCAGAGATGCACCGTGGCTTACATAAACACATGCAGTAGCATGAATAAGAGCAAATGCAGCAGAACAAAGGGCACTGAAGGGGAGCCAGAGGAGGCGTGGAGTCGGTAGCACACTGTGAACTCCGTGAGGTCCTCCGCGGTTGCTACAGGTGGGCCACAAAGTTAGCCAGAGCAAAGAAGACAGGATCTATCGCAAAGATGACGGGGAAACTGGTCGTTCAGGAGAAATGCAGCTTTCCTTGGGGTTCACCGTGAAAGGATACTGCACCCACGGATCTTCCGTGAATGGGCAGTGTCTTTGCCCCATTTCCTATCGTAAATAAGAGCAAGTTTCCTAAGACTTTTGTAACATTCTCACTGCCAGGTGCTGATGTAACTAGAAAGAATGGTTCACTTAACGTAGATCCATAGGACACACAAATGTATCTCAGATAGCCCTGGCCGGTTTGGCTCAGCGGTTAGAGTGTCGGCCTGCGGTCCAGAGAGACCCGAGTTCGGTTCCCGCTAAGGGCACGTACCTTGGTTGCAGTTTGTCCCCGGCCCCTGGTTGGGTCATGTGGGAGGCAGCCACTCGATGTGTCCCTTTCATGTCGATGTTTCTCTCTCTCTCTCTGTCTCTTCCTCTCTCTCCCTCCCACTCTATCTGAACAAAAAATGGAAAAATGTCCTCGGGTGAGGATAAAAAAAAAAATGTATCTCAGATATATCTCGAACAGAAAAGGAACACCTGAGGTTACTGATGGATTATGCCTCTTTCATGCAACCTTCCTTAATACTTTTTTTTTTATAGGTGACTTTAATAATTAAAAATGAAAGAGTTTAGAGTTTGAGTCTTTCGTTGTTGTTGTGTTAATCCTCACCCGAGGATATTTTTCCATTGATTTTTAGATAGAATGGAAGGGAGGGTGAGAGAGACACATCTATTGGCTGCCTCCTGCATGACTCCAACCAGGGCCAAGGATGGAACCTGTAACCAGGTACATGCCCTTTACCGGGAATCAAACCTGTGACCTTTCGGTCCGCAGGCCAGTGCTCTAACTGCGGAGCCACACTGGCCAGGGCTAGTTTGAGTCTTTGTGGTGAACTTGAAGCATAAATATAGTCAACCAGAGGCCAAGGAGGCTGTCTCTTTATGGAAAACTACAAGGATTCTAACCATAACATAAGCCTGAATTGTGGTTATTCTCACCTCCTCCCAGATATTGGGTTAATTCATTTATTTTCTTTCCCCCAAAATGCCTAAAGTAAATATCATACGATTTAACATTCTATTAAGACTTTGTAAGCATCCAGAATTTAATTATTTATGTAGCCCTGTCTATGTCTATATACATAGAGATATATATTAAGCACATAATTATTGCAGACTTCTGGTTGTTAAGACATTCATATAAGACCAAAAGCCCAAACAAGAACATCTTTTCAACTTACCTACCACTACCAATATCACTATAATCCTCCCGAATTCTCCTTTTCAAAACTTTGCAGGAGTTTTGTACTATTTCTTTCAGCTTGCTTTTCTAATTCGTTCTTGGTCTCCACGTACTCTGTTTTGGTAGCGTTTCATTTATTTAAATTTCGACAGCACTAGCTAGCACGCCTTGTCATTCCAAATCTGCTCAATGCCCCCCACCTCCCATACTCTTCCACGGTCAACTCAAGCCTCTGTCAACCTATGCATTTTTCATTATCATCTCCTTAAACGTGATTTCAACGTATACTCTGCGTGTTTTCAAACCCACGCAATGTCACCAACGTGTATGTGAAATCAAAACTGCCCAGCTCAGTCGTCAGTGCCCTTCAATAACTGATTCCTTCATACATTCTTTCTAACCTGCTTTTGGAAATGTGATCGCGTCTCGCCTCACACACTGCTTTTGCTTGAATGAACTGTACCCTGAGGCGAGGCTGGCGTGAGCTCTCCTTGTCCACATCATCCCCTCCTTCACGACCGGACCCGAAACTGGGCCCAGAGCCAGAGTTACGAGTGAACTCTGAAACCGCTCAGCCTGTTCCATGTGTTTTACTCGTTATCATCATGTGTTCTCTTCGGTATAACATACAACGTTTCTAGAGAAAACAGCATGCCTTCAAGTCATTTTGGATCCTCCTACATTTTTAAATGTAAGTGGTTTATATAAAGCCCCCAAGAATCCGAATTCTGTGATGTAAAGAAGATATTTTTGAAAGTACAAAAAGTCCCCAGCTATGACTATTATGGGTGCACCGCACATTCGCGACGGTTATCACACAAATCAGGGGTCATTTCGGTCCGAGATTTGTTTCCCCCGTGGAAACGCAGTAGTTCTTGCAAGCTCATTCTAAACCCAGGCACAGCAGCTTAAATCGCTGGGCTTGAAAACGCCTTTCCCACGTCTCGTTAAGATTCACGAGGCGCTTTCCTTTGGAGATGACAGAGCAGGTGTGTCGCAGTCCATCAGTCACACGGTGGCGCTTCCGGTGACTGTCAGTGTGTTCTGACATCCGCACAGCGAGCTGCCCAGTGACGCCGTCGCTCTGCCTGATGGCCACGGGACTCGCGGAGGTCTCGCCAAAGATCCGCCACAGCTCACGCTCCGGCAGGTGGTGTTGGCAGCACTTACATAATTGGACAAACAGAAGGAATTCTTTTTTTGTCTTAAATCCTGCAAAAAAAAAAATTTTTTTCTTAATGAGGAACAGTGTAGAATGTGTCTAATTTTGCAGTGTTAAGTATGAATAGAACGCTCTTCTGGAAGAATAAATATGTGAAGTGTGTCAACGACAGTTATCTGCACAGGCTCCAAGTCTTGGAAGAGACGACATATTCTAAAACATCTGTATTCCTGTTATTATTCCGTTCCCCGGGTCAGATCCTTTCCTGATGGCTTTTGTCGCAGTGAATGACCCTAGATTTAACATCGCTCTCCCTTCAAGTACCAGAAGGAAGCCTGTCATACACGTTTGTGTGTTTACAGCTTATCACCACATGGCAGCTAGGAGAGAGACAGACCCTAGTCCCTTACAGACATGTGTAATTACATGTGTGCTTAAAAAGGCTAATTAAAGTGTTCATGATGAGTTGCTCTGACTCTCTGATTCTACCTAGAACATCTTCCAAGTAACGTCTCCTTTTACCAACCCACATAAAGAAGTGAGGGGGAGTTCCTCTGTGCACCCCGTGTTTCTTCAAATTGAACTTATTCCTGCTACTCTTTGAGGTAAGACGAGGTATGAGAGCAACTTCGATATGAAGGACACTATCCTTGAGCTTGTGTTGTGTTGGAGAGATAGACATACAAAACAACTCATACAGCCCAGCAGTGTGGCTCAGTGGATTGAGCGTCGTCCCATAGACTGACAGGTCCCGGTTCGATTCCCGGTCAGGGCACATGCCCGGGTTGTGGGCTCGATCCCCAGTAGGGGGCGTGCAGGAGGCAGCCAATCGATGTTTCTCTCTCACATCTATGTTTCTATCTCTCTGCCCCTTCCTCTCTCTCTAAAAAAACCAATAAAAATATATTAAAACAACAACAACAAAATAACTCATATAAATTAGAACATGGTACCAGGGATAGGACTATAGGGAGGAGGTACTGGAAAAACTCCTTGGAGAGTTCTAGAAAGACAGTACGTTTTGCATATTAGAAATGACATTGTAATGGCTAGCACAGAGACAGCGTGGGTCTTCTGCAGGGCACGTTCTAGGGGAAATGCAGGGAATAGACGAGATTAGAAACAATGCAGAATAGGTCGATAATGGACATTAGTAGTTGGTGTGGGGGTGGGGACTGTAGGAGAACTTTTGAAGCCAATGAATTTTACCCCAGCTCCCAAGGTTCCTGGTCTGGGAAAGCCTATTAATTTACTGTTCAAATAAAACTTGATTAGAAAGAAATTAGCAGGATTTTTTTCTTTTCTTTTGACAATATTTCTCATCACGACAATGTTTAATAATAAGATTTTCGGAGAATATGTTCATTCAGCTGTCCTCTCTGCTCACCCGTCTTTCTCCTGAGCCCTCTGGAATTCTCCCACCATCATAAATAAATTTCCCTAAGCCCTCAGTTTTTTTTCAAAGTGCATTTCCTCCATTTGCTTCTTTTAATAGGAACCACGCTGTAACATTGGAATCTTGTGTAAACGCTGCTCATTTTTCACACACTTATATTTAGACCCCCTGTACCATACATGGGGGGGGGGAGATGCTGCTGTTCTTACAAATTATGGACCACAACATCTCTGTATCTTTGATCTATCTATATAGATCTATCTATCTATCAGTGTATATGTATTTTTTATTACAATCTTCAATTTTTCCTTATCACTGTGTTTCGTCAACCTTTTGGTGATTCATTCATGGAGGGTATGGGTGCAAATCCATTCTTTCCTCTTATCTCAGATTCTGCGAGTGCCCTTTCCATGTTCTTTACCTCAGTGAGCAACAAGTTCAAGACCCTGTCTTTTTTTTTTTTTTTAATTGTTTTTCTTTATTGATTTTGGAGAGAGAGGAAGGGAGAGGGGGAGAGAGAGAGAGAGATGTCGATGAGAGAGAACATCGATGGGCCGCCTCCTGTATGCCCCTCACTGGGGATTGGGCCCACAACCTGGGCATGTGTCCTGAGTGGGAATCGAACCAGCAACCTCTTGGTCAACGCTCAACCTCTGAGCCACAGTGGCCGGGCTATTTCCTTTATAATTTTTAAATATACATGTTTATTCATACGTGGGCTGTGAGACCGCACAGACGTGTGTAGAACTGTGCCTAGGAATAGGGTGCACACTTGTCACAGAGTCACACGTGTGCCCGTATGTATTTTACTCCCAAGTGTGCTACCGCAGGCACTCTTAACGGGCTGGGTTTACCTTGCTCTTTTTATATCTACTCGCTCTGTATTCATTCACCTCGGGAGCTTTCATTCTTCCCACTGTAAAGCGAGAATACCCGTCTCTACTTCCCGCTTTGATGTTAAGACTCATTAACAATGTTTCCGTAAGGACCTAAAACACTGCCTGGCACTTGATGCGATCCGGAAACTGGGATGCATGTTGTGATTAAATCTGCACATAAAGGAAGTTATTCAGACCAGAATAAGCTTGTCAAAATATTTAATTGGAGTATAAAATAAGAATTGCCAAAGGCTAACGCCGGACCCTCTTAATTCTGTGGTACTCACACATGACACCTTTCCGTTAGTGTGATTGTTTTACCGAGGTGTTATGTTCTATGAAATAGGGCGTTTATAAATAGTAGAGTCAAGAAACAGTTCTTACGTTCATGGACCAGAAGACTCAAAACCTTTGGATCGCGCCGATTACGGTTTTCCTGGCTTCTGCGCTGTACTGGAGTCATGTCGAATATTAACTTTGGGGAGGGGAGGCTGGGGGAAGGGGCCCGGGACATCCCTGAACATTTCTTTGCCCTTCCTGTGAATGTAAAATGATCTCAAAAGGAAATATTTTTTTTAAAAAAGAAGCAAGGAGTACACGTGAATAAAATAAACGCCTCTGGGTGAAAAAAGTTTTCCCATTTCCTCCATTAAGCACAGCACACTGTTAGATATAATTAGCGAGTCATCAATACTTCAGCCCGTCTTGGGGGGTAGCACATTCAGACGCTTCTCCCCCACTCCTGCTCATGTTCCTTCTTTTACTCATCAGTTATTTAGTGTTCAAAACACTCTGAAAGATCCTGGATAAACAGCTAGAAGAAAATATGACCATCGTGTGTCAACGCTTCAATCTGACTCGGAGTTCTACACAGTGACTCATCAGTTTAAGATCAGAAATGCCTTAAGAAATGTGCACAGAAGGATGCTTACTAGCCAAGGTTCATGTATAACAGCGTCCTTGGAAACACATTCAAATGTTCAGAACTGGAGGAATAGTTGCTCATGGAAGGCGCGTGAACATTTAAGAGATGAATTACTGTGCAGGTATAAGCTACAATGTTCTCAGGTAGTTTTTAACCACACGGGGAATGTTCTTTTGCAGTTTTCCCTACTTTCTGCTTTAACATATATATTGTACATTTATAATATTAAATAACCAAAACCACATTCTGCCTATTGACTATGACCTCTATTAAAAGTAAGTCGATGGGACAAAAAAGAATTGCTGAAATAGCACTTGACCTTCAGGTGTCCTTACAAGGCTCTTATTTAGGTCGGACTTAAGGGGAGTAGTCAGAGAATGAGTTTTCCCTGAGTAAACACACCTATTATTTACCCACTTGCTTTTTTATTTCGGCATGGCCTTTGCTTATGGGTGCCTCATTTATATTCAGATAAATGTGCTTCTTAAGATATCACTTGCTTAATGAGGAATAATAATGCTGTCACCTTTTCACGACACTGCACAAATCTGTGTATAACTAAACTTCCTATACATACAAAAACATTTCCAAACCTGTCATGTTAGATTCAGGGTATATATTTCAGTATCTCTATATGATCACAAAACAAGGAAAAATACGTTTCAAATCTAAAAGAAAACTCATCTTAACGACATCAAAGAAGAAGTAGCACAGCGTCAGAGAATTTTTGGAAAGAGTGTAAGAAATGAATTGTGTGCTTATTAATTCTGTCGCCTGGCTCTTAGTTCACAGTCTATTTGTTTTTGGTTCTGTCTTCCTGGAAAAATCATTGACCAGGTTCCCAAAGACTTTAGAGATTCTGGTAAGTTACACATTACTTGGCTTGTGGAACCGGCTGTGGAAATATTAACCCTCTCGTTTTCCTACAAAAGCTGCAGGTGAAAAAAAACAACAAAGAAAAGAAACCCCCACACATACAATCCTACTTGGAGTGTCCTTAGCTTAGGAAAACCGCGTGGCCACAACCTAAATGAAATAGCAAAGTCCCCAGTGTTTATTTTAGTGATTCTCTCTCCACTTCTGGGTCCCCCTCCTTTTTCCACAGTCCTCCCCTCTTTCACAAATAGCCTCAGAAACCGCGGTCTACAGGCCGAATACTGCCACCCCTCCGGTTCTATTCTTTATACTATTCCAAATGTCCAGTTTCTGTTGTGTTCCTGAAACCAACACAGAACAGCATTTGTTTTCCAGCGCATTTGTGTGTTACAGTCTGGTAACAAGGACTCAACAGGAGTTACAGAGTTGAGAGAGGCTGAATGATCTCAGAGGGGATTTAAGCCC
Source organism: Tadarida brasiliensis (assembly GCA_030848825.1). Taxonomy (NCBI): domain Eukaryota; kingdom Metazoa; phylum Chordata; class Mammalia; order Chiroptera; family Molossidae; genus Tadarida; species Tadarida brasiliensis. Next base: position 24,323,033 of record CM061278.1, on the reverse strand, counting down.
ATGAGTTAATCCCCATCAATCTCCCAGTAGTCAGGCATAGAAGAGGCAAGAACAGGGAACCTCTGAGCTCTCCTTCCCCCCGAGGCCAGGCTGAGCCTGCTCCCTTCCTCCCACAAACCCCCAGGGGTTTGTAAAAACATGCCCCATGACCTAAAAGAACTGGTCTGGTCCAACTTCTGCAAATCCTCTGAAATCATGAATCACAACTGTAAGAGTGGGAAGAGATTCTTGGATTTAGGAAAGAAATATATCCACTAGGAACATAACCTCCCCATGTCAAGTTGAAATTTTCCATGACGCCCACCCGAATTTACTCTCAGAAGTTGCTCTCCCTCCTAGCACGACCCCCCCTTTTCCTGTACCCCAGCGTTTGGTTCAGAAAACAAGCACTTACCTGATGGAAACAGGGGTTCCCATGATAACCAAGTAGAAAGGGGGACAGAAGCAAGAAATGGAGCATGTTCTATTTTCTGGTGTCTGCAGGCTGATTTATTTTTGAGCCTATACAAGGGCTCCGGTGCTTATTTTTAAGCCTCTGATAAAATATACATGTGGTCTACGTTTAAAATCCTCAGTGCTGTCCTGTATGCCAACACAAGAGATACCGGAGACAAACTGCAAGTCTCCGCTTATGCTCTCGACTTTGAGAACCGTTTATGATAAGGGCACATCTAACAGGAATGATTAATGTGTCATACAAAAACCCGTACATTTCTGACAAACTGTGCCGCGTTCAAAATAACCCGTCTTCACTCTGTGTTTTTTCCTTGCATGTGGTCCCTGAAGCAAAACGCTGGCGAGGAATCTGGGCAATCCAAATGTTTGCTTTTCCAAAGGATTTTGCCAGGGTCTTGGGGTTTATTTTTTTCCCCTCTCACTGCTGCTGAGAAAGTGCGTGCGTTTTGACGGTTGGGCTACCGGAGCGATGCTTCTTCCTTTTTAAGCTGATGATAAGCATGTCGGAGTGGGACTGAACTTGATCCAAGCTGTTGATTTCTATCGAACACTCAACAAATGTCAGGTATCAGAAAAATTTAGAAAACGGTCCAGTGATAGGCTAAACAGGCATGAGATTTTCAGTAAATTGACGTAAAATCATCCTGATGTGGGGTTCTAGGAAGAAAATGTGGTTGGGGTAGACTGGATAGTTGGTGGTGTGATATTTTGCTTAGTCCGGAGAGCTACAAAGCCACAGTTTCCAAGGGGAAGAGTTAAGACCTTGATAGGCACACAGAAATTCACACAGTGCCAGTCACAGCGGTATCACCGCACCTACCCTAGCACCCTTCTTTTGTCATCTTTTGGCTTGTTATTTTTGGAACCATATTATTAGAAATAACATGTCATTATAAACAGCTGACCCCTTGAACAACATAGGATTGAACTGCATGGCTCCATTGACATGCAGATTCTTTTCAATCTATATTGTAAATGTATTTTCTCTTCCTTCTGGTGTTCTTAATAACACTTTCTTTTCTCTAGCTTACTTCATGGTAAGAATACAGTATATAATGCACAGGACATACAGAATATGTGTTAATATACCGGATGTTATTGGTAAGACTTCTGGTCAACAGTAGGCTCTTAGTAAATTTTGGGAGGATTCAAAAGTTGTATGTGGATTTTCAAATGTGTAAGGGTTGACACTCTTAAACCACCACATTATTCGAGGGTCAACTGTGTTTTTTCTTGCTTGCTATTAAGGCAGAGTTTAATTGAGTCAGACCTGGGCATTTTGATGAAGGCTAAAGTAAACAGCAAGTGATACAAGGCAAGACAAACCTTTGCAAGAAGGAGAGTTCATTGGGAAATCTTGTGGGCTCTAAGGCCTGAATGTTTTAGGCAAAAACCCATGTTCAAGGGTCAACTGTACTTGAATGTATTTAAATAACCAACTTCCATGATTTTCAAATTTCAGTTTTTTATTTGCTGAGCCCTCCACATTTGGAGTCTGGCCCAGAGCCCTTTAATTCTCACTGTAAAAAATAAATGTATGTTTTTATTGATTTTAGAGAGAGAGAGAAAGGGAGAGGGAGAGAGAGAGAACCATCGATCAGCTGCCTCCTGCACGCCCTCTAGTGGGGATCGAGCCTGCAATGCAGGCATGTGCCCTGACCGGGAATCCAACCTGAGACCTCCTGGTTCATGGGGTGATGCTCAACCAACTGAGCCACCGGCCAGGCTTTAATGTCCACTTTTAAAGAACTCCCCAACTCATTTTGATACTAGTCGAGAAACATTGCCCCTAGGGTTCTTATATATTGCCAGAGATTAGAAGGATTTCATTCAAATTATAAATAGACCAGAGATGGAATTTTCAGGGGTTGTGATTTGATGCTTTAAATCACATAATAAAATTGTATGTCATTTGTATAGGTTTTACCCCTTAGATTGTTCTCACTCTCTAGTGAGGGTCTGGCATAATTCAGAATAATTCTATTACTTTTTTTCTATGAAACATCCCACATAGTAGTTCACTTTGGAGTACGTAGAGTTCGTGTGTAAAAAGACATGGAGTCACAATAGACACACATGGAAGAAAATGGACTTCCAAAACTACCAATTTCATCGATTACCAATTACCAATTTCTCTAACAAAATAGAGAACGTTTGCTTTATCAGAACATAAAGTCTAAAGAAATGTTACAAAGAGCTGTAGGAACATGGCTTCTGAAGTGACTCAGGACAGAAGCCAACTCAAGAGTGGGTTTTTCCTATGTTTATTTATCAGTTACTATTGTTGACTAATTCCCTCAGATCAGCATTATGATGGCTTATAAGTGTTTTGCTTCTGTAGGGAGCAACTCCTTGAAATTCCTTAAAACCTATTACCTGATGTGTGGACCTGAGCCCTTACACAGAAACGCAGATTCTCTGGACCCACCCAGACCTACAGAATCGGAACATGCATTTTGGAAGATTTTAACTGATTTGTATTTGTTTCGAAATTTGAGAAGCACTACCTTAGAAGACTCTTTTTGGGGCTCCACCACGCTGGAGTTTGCTGCTAATCTGTTACCTTATGAAATGATGACATTTCAATAACAATGTTTTAAAGGATGGTTTGCATCGCTTTTATGCAGATGGTGCATGCCCACTGAAGACACACAAAAAACAGAGAAATGCAAATAAGAAAACTCACTTAACCCTTCAGAAATAACACTATTATCATTCAATAACTTTAGACATCTAAATAGATGTGTGTGTGTGTGTGTGTGTGTGTGTGTGTGTAAAGATGGATGGATGGGGGAAATTATATAGAATTTTACTGAAATGGAATCAACCATAAAACAAAATTTTATAAGAAGGAACTTTAAGTTAACTTTCTTGAATTTAGAATTATTCAGAATTGATTTAAAAAAAGAAAGAAATTAAGTGAAATGGAAAGCATCGCCGAACTGGAAATGGATATTTCTTTACAAAGAGAGACATCAGACTTCCAAAGTCTTCCCAATGTGATGACATCATGCAATGGATGTGTTTCAAGCAGAGACATCTGGTGTGTGTCCAGTGAAAGATGAGGAAATAAATATCTCCCCGCCTCACACTTCCTCCTCCAAATCCTGTCTTCAAAACAAGCTTTTATTATTTTTTTTACAATGGCAAGTTCTCTGATAATCACATTCCATTCTATAATCATAATTTCAATAGTTGTTTAAGCTTACTTCTTTAGTGAGGGGTATAATTATCTTATGAGTAGTACTAAGCATACCATTCTCCCATTCTGAATTTTTATTTTGACTCATCTCTTACATGCATTTTTTTTTCTATAGTTTTATTTCTCCAAGACACTTCTTAATTTCCTGCTCACTGGAGAATGTATGTTGCCACGTCACTGGAAGTCCAAATTGCACAGATACGTAATTCTTTTGTCATTCTTTGTTGCTTGGTCCTGTAGGTATTGCTTCAGATATTAGTTCCTTTACGAAATCTCAGGTTACTCTACTTAACCTAACCTCCCTTCTTGTACTGCGTATGTATAAACTCTATTTCTGTGACGTTTAGTAACTTTATCAGAATAGCCTTAGCTTTGTTACCAATTTTGGGACACCCAGTGCGCTGGAAAAGTTGCTGCAGATTTGAGTTTTCCTTTCAGTACATTTTTTTTCTTCAATAATTTTTTTAAATTGAATTTATTGGGGTGACATTGGTTTGCAAAACCACACAGGTTTCAAGTGTACAGCTCAACAAAACATCATCTGCACACGGCATCCTTCGCCCACCACCCTAAGCAAAGTCTCTTCCTGTCCCCATTGTCCCCTCTGTGCCCACCTCCACCCCCTTCCCCTCTGGCTGTCACCACACTGTTGTCTGTGTCTATGTGTTTTATATATATGTATGTTGTTGTTTTGTTTAATCCCTTCACAGGGAGAACCCACTTTACACCTACTGACATGGTTATGATACAAAAGACAGATAACAACAAGTGTTGGTGAGGATGTGAAGAAATCACAACTCTCATACATTGCTGGTGGGCACGTACAACAGTTCAGCTACTTTGGAAAACAAGCATCATTTGTAATAGACCCAAATAGAAACAAGCCCTATGTCTACTAATGGATGAATGGATAAATGAAATGTGATGTATCCATGCAAAAGAATATCATTCAGCCCGGCTGGTGTGGCTCAGTGGCTGAGCGTCGACCCATGCACCAAGAGGTTGCCAGTTCGATTCCCGGTCAGGGCACAGGCCCAGGTTGTGGCCTGATCCCCAGTGGGGAGCATGCAGGAGGCGGCCACTCAGTGTTCTCTCTCATCGATGTTTCTATCTTTCCCTCTCCCTTCCTCTCTTTCTAAAATCAATAAAGAAAAAAAATTTTTTTAAAAAGAATATCATTCACCAATTAAAAAGCATTAAGTACTGGTCTAAGTTATAACATGGATGAACTTTGCAAACATTCTGCTAAGTGAAAGGAGCCAGTCACAAAAGATTACATACTGTAAGATTTCATTCATCTGAAAGACTCAGAATAAGCAAATCTATAAAAAACACAAAGTAGATTGGTGCTTGCCAGGTGATATGGTGATTGCGGTGCTGGGAAGGATGCAAAGCCATGGCTAATGGTCTCTTTGGGGGTGCTGAAAATGTTCTAAATTTAGGTTTGGTGATGGTAGCGGAACTCTGCTCATATATTAAAAGCCACTGAATTGTACACTGTAAACAGGCACGTTTTATGCTATGTGAGTTGTATCACTACACAGTCATTGAAAGGGAAAAGCAAGTGGAGTGCAGTCTCGAGTTCAGGGTTCTCTTTGCTTCCAGGTTCCTTTGGACATTCGTCATGCTTAGCATTCTCCCCAGCAGACGGCTTCTCCGAGGTCAGGACTTCTGGGGGGCGCCCTGGTACCGTTTCTCCGTTCCTCCTTCGTTCCCTCGGCCCGCATCCCTTTCAAGGTGCTGGTGAAGGTCGTTCGGAGGTGGCTCTATCTTTCCCCTGCTTATCCTTCCCGTGTTCTCTTTCATGCTCCACTCACTACCTCCTTATTTCCTGCTCGTCCCCCGAGCCCTTCTCTTTTAATTTCCACAAACCTCTTGTGAAAGTAACAATCGAAACCTGGGCAATGTCTTCATGGTTGTTTGGGAGCTCGGGGCTGTGGGAAAGGTCTCAGAATTCATAGGAAGTGTAGCTTCTGCCAGAAGCTTTTCGCGTGGATGGAAACACAGAGATGTAATCGAGCCAAATTACATGTTTCCAAACCTGCTGCTTTTCGGAAGTCCACTGGGCTTGTTTTTTTTGGTCTTTTTTAATCTTTTGGTAAGAATGAGAGTTAATTACCTTTTTGCTTCTCTCATCCAGGAAAACTTTAGTCTTAAACTCACTCTGCTTATTTTTGTGAAGTCAGTCATCATTCCAAGTTTTGTTCCCAACTGCTCACATCCTGAGAAAAGGTCTCACGGGAGACTCGGCTGGTTTTCCAAAACAACTTTGATCCCATAAATGGGACGTGAGACAGCCAGACCTGCCCACGCCCCTTGACGCTACTGGGGTCCTCCTTTCCCAGCGAGCTCTGTGTCTGGAAACCAAGGAGGAGGAAAATTGCTCAGTGAGAAGACAGAATCATGTCAAAGTGCCCCCACCATGTGAGTGTTTGTGACACCCAGCAGTTCACTTCCAGACGGCAGACACATGAGGACAATTTATTTCCAACTTCTAAATAAAATCGCCTTTGTTGCCCTTTCTGATTGCAACCCCACATTCACATGAAAACACTTCTGTTGCTTTTGGAAAAGAGTTATTAAAAGCTGAAAAAAATATATATATGTATTTTTTGAATAGGTAATATATTCACAAGATTTAAAATTTTAAAACTTGTGTAAATGGGCCTGGCCAGTGTGGCTCAGGGGTTGAGCATGGACCCATGCACCAAGAGGTCGCCGGTTCGATTCCCGGTCAGGGCACATGCCCAGGTTGTGGCCCCGATCCCCAGTGGGGGGCATACAGGAGGCGGCCAATCAATGTTCTCGCTCATTGATGTTTCTATCTCTCTCTCCCTCTCCCTTCCTCTCTCCCTAAAACCAATAAAGAAAAAAAATAAAAGAATATATAGCATCAGGTGTAATTAACTTTATTGTTTTGGCCATTCTGATAGGAGTGTAATGGATCTAATTTTTAAATTATAAAATGTTACAAATTTCATTCAGTAGAACCATCCAGAAAACCACAGAAAACTGTAGCAGACAATTTTCCAACATCAGCTGATTCTTCAAAGATAAAAAATAGTAAATTAGAGTTTATACCATATAAATTTTTATTAATTTTGGTTTGTCTGGACTCTTTTTAACCCAATAGTCTCTTTTCCATTATATTTTTACCGTCAGAGATTTATCTTCGAGAGTAGTTAAGATGTTAGTAAGTGTACTTTTTTATTGCTATTCATTCTGACAAAATACATAGTTTTGTGGTTATATGGGAAGAGTTCTGACATAATACCTCATGAGATGTACACAAGACATTTTACTGAGATTCAACTTCAGTATTCTGACTTTAGAATCCTCACAACTACAGTATGTTAAAATGTTAATTCTCTAAGATACTGCTGAGAGACAGATGGGATAATTATCTACATATCAAATATAATTGTTTGGAAGCTACAAACTAAATCATGAGCCAAATTTCTTATGCATGAAGCTTAACTCTAGTGAATACCCTTGAAGAATTATGGCAGTGGCTTTCAAGACCACCACAAGTATATTTAAAATCTATGTTTTGCTTATACGTTGGCTAAATTTTTATATTACCCATTCATAACTTAATAGAACATACCTGGGTGTTTACTTTTGTGTTCCCCTTTGCCTTGACCAAGTTCTGCTCCTTGATGTCTCCACCTGCTTTTTCTGCAGGTGGGTCTCTGTCCCTTGGTTGTTTCCTCAGCAGGGGTTTTGCTGAACTCTTGTTGTGCCTGGACAGAGGTCGTGCTAATCTCTGTATCATTCTAGTTTTAGTAGATATGCTGCTGAAGGGATCACTGCTGAGCTCTGGACCAATTCATTCCTCTCACATGTGTTTCCTTAACTCTCGTTTCATAAGAGACACCAGCAGTCCCCGAGTCTTTACCATTCTTCAACAGAACCTCTTGTTCGTTGTCCTCGAGAGGAGGGTGTGTCTCTTTTGTCCATCACCGTTTCTCCAGAATCGAGATGGGCGCCTTACTCATCATAGGCACTCAATAAGTTTATGTATTTTTGTTGTGTGATTGAGGGAATGAAATGATGGCCTTAGAAGTTCTAAGTTCCATAGATATGTTCATTATCCTTTGTCCAGTAAATTATTTGCTCCCAACTCCCGCTACTTTGAGGGTGGGCAGGTTAATGCATTCAGAAGGGAGATTAAGTACGAAGAAGGGATACTGTAGAAAGTTGTCCAAGATTTAGTTGCGTTCACCCCCTTTCAGATATTCTAGACCTATAGCTCTATCTCCTTTATCCAGGATTCTATCTTTCGGGAAATAAGAGTTCTACACCTGGCCGACGTGGCTCAGTGGTTGAGCATCAACCCATGCACTAAGAGGTCACCAGCTCCATTCCTGGTCAGGTCACATGCCCAGGTTGTGGGCCCGATCCCCATGGTGGGGCATGCAGGGGCGGCCAATCGATGTTCTCTCTCATCGATGTCTATCTCTCTCTCCTTCTCCCTTCTTCTCTCTCTAAAATCAATACAAAGAAAAAAAAATATTAAAAAAAGAGTTCTATAAAAATGTCTAAATGCTTTGCTTCAAATCAATGTTCTTTTAAGTTTTATATCCATAAATCAAATGCTATCATTTTTGCTCCATTTTATGGTCTTGAAATGACTTGATGTCATTTTGTGGCTATGTGTAAGGAAGGGCAAGGCATATTTTCTTTATTTATTTTAATTTTATTTTTAATTACAGTTTACATTCAAGGTTATTTTGTATTCGTTTCAGGTGGATAGCATAGTGGGTAGATAATCATATACTTCACCAAGTGTGCCTCCTGGTGTTTCCTGGGCCACCTGGCACAGCCTCAGTTATCACACTATTATTATGTCCTGTGCTGTACTTTACATCCCCCGCCTACTGTGTGACAACCAGTCTGTACTTCTCAATCCCTTTACCTTTTCATCCAGTCTCCACCCCCCTACCTTCACCCCCTAGCACTCATCAGTCTGCTCTCTGTATCTGTGAGTCTGTTTCTGGTTACTTTGTCCATTGATTTTGTTCTTTAGATTCCACAAAGAAGTAACATCACATGGTACTTGCCTTCCTCTGACTGACTTGGGTAATGCATCTTTTCAAATATGTCCCCAACTTACAGTTATATGTATAATTTAATTTTTAATTTTGCAATTTCAGTCCATTTCCTCTTGAATCCTCAGATGTTCAGAACATCTGATGACACACCAGTATTAGGAGATTGTTTTTCACAAGGGTTAGAGGGAAAATGAAGTGTTCTTACGTGAGGATTACAAAGCATGTTGAAACACTTATTTTTTTTCCTAAAGCCACTTATTTAGTTTTCATTCAACTAGATACATTTCGTGACAGTCCACTCTTCATTTCTGAAGTTTTAATCCTTTTAATTCATTTTGTCAGTTAATTTTTTACCTGAGTGGTGCTGGGATAATAAGCCGAAGTTAGGAAATTTCAAGAATAATCAGTGTATGGGAGTCATATAGTCCATTGAAAATTGCCTTATAATTTAGTAATTTTAATAATGCTTGACGTTACATATATTCACAGATACTTCACTTTAGAGTTTCCTATGAACATAATTACCTATAAATTTTATTACATATAATACCCTTTTCCTGTAAGGTCATGATACCAGCAAATCCAAGGATATAAAAATGTATACCAAAAATAAGCATAATTAAACAAATATTGAGTGCTCTTTTTAAAGAACCCCGAACAGGGATACCTTTTACTACATTTCTCAAACACTTATTATAGTGATGTTTAATTGTCATTTTTAATTGGAATGCCCGTCAACTGATTCAGGCTTCCGTGGCTTTCCAATTGCCTACGGGCTGCTGATACTTCCTATAACTGAGTATTAATCGGACAAACGCTTTTATAAATAGGTAACAACTGAAAAAGTTGGAATTTCATCCTTTGTGATTTTAAAGAAAAAGCCAAAGCACAGAAAAAAAATGAGATAGCGGTTGGTCATTTGGGAAAGCCATCGTAGTGGCCTTACCGGGCTGGGACCCAATGTGCAGTGTGTCCGACTGTTGAGAACCTGGGGCATCTCATTTGGGGAGGGGCCTCCAGAGCTGTGCAAATGGAAACCAAGTGGTCCATGCGTAGTAAACTAAAGTATGGCCGAGAGTCAAGCCATGATGTTGCGTAGTGACTTTGTTTACATGGAATCATACACATGGGAAGGGAAATTATACTTTGATAACAAAAATCGGAGAAACAGAGAAAAGGGAGGCGGGTGATTCTGCGTGGTCTGTAGTGTGTAGTCCATGTGGTAGCTAAGCCGCCACCAGGAGAATGAGAAGGATTTTCCTCTACCATCGAGAAGGTTGATAATTCATCTGCTTTTGTTTTCCTCCCCCTGAGATGATTCAGCTGAGCAGTTCTGTGACGTGGTCTGTTTCCTCTTGCAGTGGACTCTGAGGTCTGTTTGTGATACATTAACAAAAATACAGAACCTTATTTTTGTAGATTTTGAATTTGCTTTTCGCTTTCTTTTATCTTCAGGCTTTACCTTGTAATCAAATGTCTAGGAAAACGACCCCCGTTCTTCTTCTTTTTTTAATGTTCCTTTAGAACTTTTAAGGCTCAGGTGGAAACTTTTTTAAAGGCTTTCTTCCTATTTAAGGCTAATTTAGTTTGCAACAGTTTCTCTGTTTCTCCATTTCCTTCTTATTCTTCATCTGAGGATAATCTCAGGAGCTAGGCTACATCAGCTCAAAGAATTAGTCTCCCAAGTCTAGCTAATACTATGTTAATAACAATTCTGTGGCTTGCGCAAATTTATTGCCTGGAGCAGGATTTCAAAATGAGAAATGCTTAAGTAATGGACCCGGCCAGTTACGCACCTCGAATGCCGAGATCATTTCCCTCGCAGTCTGGCAGGAAATCAGTTTACTCCATGGGACAATACCTCTATTTATGATTTTCTCTCAAAGTATAAACGCACTGTAAATGGTTATCTGTCAAAGGCACTCAACAATGAAATAGGGACACTCATCAGCTTTGGGAAGCAGTGTTTGCAAATTGTGGGTTTCTGAGATAGTCTTAAGTAAAAAAAAAAAAAAAAAAAAAATTCTGCCTCCCACCCCACCCTCCATCCATCACCTTCCAAGCTTTTGTCCACCGAGTGCAGCAATACTGGGCCTTAATGACAGGCACTGCGCATGATCGCCAAATTGTGAATGAGAACAAACCTTCAATTAACAAAATTACCTTTAGGTGGACCATTGATGAGAAGTCCCCTGGCCCAGGCAGTGCGAGCGGAGAGGGCTTCGCTGCTTACCACCTCCTAAATCTCTTTCGGTGTCTCGGACTTTCCATACACAGCATACATTCCAGTGTGTCACTGAACATGTACTGCTCTGCTCATTTTCTGATTCTTCTGACTATGACAGCATACATTCTTCTGTGATAACAACACCTATTCGTGTTTTATTCACTGTCTTGTGTATGATGCCAAACACCACGGAAGATGTTAAAAACAAACCAACTACTGAATGAATACACAAGTAACCAAGCTGAGACTTTCCTTTCCACGTGGATTCATTTAAAGAATTGCTGGATTTCTGACCTGGGAGGAAGCAAGTCAAACCTCATTTTAAACTAAGCCCCCAGACGATGGACGAACTTAAAAAGTTCTCCAATGCGGGTTGGTTGGTAAGAGTGGCATCAATTTATGCTGCTACAGTTGGTTTCTGTTTATACTTGCTTCCTTCTGGATCATTATATTTACTTTTAAATGACTTTTCTAGATATAAGACATAGGGGCATTTCCACAGAGAAATAAGGACCATGATCTCTTTTTGTAATGAAGGGATAATTTTCTTGTTATCCCTAGAGTCCTGCGATGCGCAATAAGGGCTGAACATTGAAAGCCAGTTTTACATCAGTGGCTTTTCTCATGGCCGTTCTGTCCTCTGCAGAGAAAACCTGGAGCCTTGGAGGCTATTCGTAGGCGTGAACAATACTTAAGCTGGACGGTGACATCCTAAACAGTGCCTTGGTCACTAATGTGACAATACAAATTCAGCCCATCACAGTGTTTTTATAATCCTTGGTTTGCCCAGAAAAAGAATGGAATTCTAGTGTTACCTGTGTAGGCTGATTATTTGAGAATTGCTTTCAATTTTTAAAAAATACTTAATTTATTAATATGCTTTATTACAGAGGTCCCTCCTTTTCCTCCCTTTGACACCCTCCTCCCTGCTCCCCCCACTACTGTTGTCTGTGTCCGTTGGTTGTGCATATATGCATATAAGTTCTTTGGTTCATCTCTTCCTGCTCCCCTCAACCCCTTCCCCCTGAGGCTTGTCAGTCTGTTCCCTACTTCCATGTCTCTGGATCTATTTTGTTCATCAGCTTTTGTTCATTATATTCCACAAATAAGTGAGATCGTGTGATATTTGTCTTTCTCTGATTGGCTTATTTTGCTCAGCATAATACCCTCGAGGTCCCTCCATGTCGTCTCAAAGGATAAGAGATCTCTCTTTCTTACAGCTGCAGAGTGTTCCATTGTGTAAATGTACCACAGCTTTTTTATCCACTCAACTACTGATGGGCACTTGGGCTGTTTCCAGATCTTAGCGATTATAAACAGCGCTGCTATGAACATAGGGGTGCACATATTCTTTCTGTTTAGTGTTTCGGGCTTCTTAGGATGTATTCTTAGAAGTGGGATCACTGGGTCAGATGGCAGTTCAATATTGACCCAGTGATTCTTTCGATTTTGAATCACTACTTCTTTCCTAGAGCATATGTAAAATTTGAATGACCAAAATGTACATGGGCGGGGGGAGGGAGACAATGTTTCTACGGTTTTAGGGAGAAGAAAGCAGTCTGAACCCCTCTATTTCCTTGCTGTGTTTTCTAAATTAAAAAAAAATTTTTTTTTCTTTATTGATTTTAGAGAGAGAGAGAGGAAGGGAGAGGGAGAGAAAGATAGAAACATCGATGAGAGAGAACATTGACTGGCTGCCTCCTGCATGCCCCCCTCCCCCCAACTGGGGATTGAGGCCCACAACCTGGGCATGCGCCCTGACCGGGAATTGAACTGGTGACCTCTTGGTGCATGGGTTGATGCTTAACCACTGAGCCACACCAGCTGGGCCTTGCTGTGTTTTCTAATTCATATGGTTTTAAGCCTTAGTTTATAAAAATGTGCTCAAAACTTGATTATTCATTAAAGCATATTAATAGACTAGAATAGTATTCTACAAACATCTGTTTACACGTGCAAAAATTCAAATAGTGCAAGGAAGTGATTGGGGCTTAGCCACAAAGAATTGTTAAATATGTTAAAAAAGTATTGCTACTGATAGAGATTGCAATATATTCACAATTTTTCTACATTTGCCCTTTTCGATTCCTTTAAGAAGTATTGGGAACATAGCATTCTGCAAGGCGTGATGAAAATTCAAGTTTGAAATAGGAAACATAATAGTCTCAGGATTATTTGTATCTTCTTTGTTATCTCAACATTTTCCCTCTTTGGTAGTTAATACAATTGTTCCAAGGCTGAGCTTGGAAATGTTCAGTGGTTCCCGGATGTTCACTTTATAAATGAACTTAGCTGTTGAATGATTCTGTTGATGTTGGTTCTGAAAACTCAAATGCTGTCCAAACACATTAGTTGGAAATTGTACCCATCACTTACTTCTCTCTCTCTTTCTTGCTTGGCTACTGTTGTATTTATGAAACTATTCAGAATGAGCTGTTCCTGGCAGCCTGTACTGTTAGTCCAAATGATGTTTTGGAAAGATGTTTTATGGACTAAAGTTTTAAATCGGAACAGCATTCTTATTGACCCTCATTTGCAATCACTGTGAAATAAAGAAATCTGAACATGCGATAAAGCAACACTTTCACAAGAGGGGGAAAAGGACGAATGAAGACTTTTGTTTACTGTAGCGTTGAACAAAAGCCGCAACATCACTAATTTCAATATCTTTTTATTTTTATATAAATTTTTTTCCTTTATTGATTTCAGAGAGACAGGAAGTGAGAGGGAGAGAGAGATAGAACCATTGATGAGAGAGAACATCGATTGGCCGCCTCCTGCATGCCCCCCACTGGGGATTGGGCCCACAAACTGGGCATGTGCCCTGATCGGGAATTGAACCGGCGACTTCTTGGTGCATGGGTCGACGCTCAGCCACTGAGCCACACCGGCCAGGCTAATTTGAATATCCTGATGGACGCACAGACCCGCCTACCTAGGTACTTCTGTCACCACTTTCTGTCACTTGAAATGCTGGACCGTGTTTCTGCAGTCACTCTACCAGCAGCTGTTCATTCTGATCCCACGAAATTGCTGAAACAAAGGCATTTCTGATGACCCCATGGGGAGAGGCTGTGCCGACCCACCAGACGTCCTGCTGAGACCATCACTCGGCTCTTGAGTTAGTTTCGTGACTTCAGTAAACTTGACCACAAACCCACGTTTCTCGGTGAGAACAGTGTGAAGCCTTGCTAACGTGTGTATTCTCTCTGTGGGGAGAATTTCGTGTGACCGTGACGATTACCACCAGAAGACCAGGTCAATCCATGTAGAAGAAAGAAAACACAGAGGTTTCTGTAGGTCTGTTTCTCTAGTACGTATTTCACAGGCATTCTCATTTTATCCTCATTTATATTCAGAACTGGGGATTACTCCCCACCAGCCCCTCATGTGATCACCTAGAGGAAACTGAGTCTCAGAGCCAGTAAACATCCTCGGTGCATTCAAAGTCCCCTAGCTAGTCAGTCTCAGAGTTAGACACAAATGCGAGGAACGGAGCTCTGGAGCTAGCCCACTTTCCTCAGCTTCATCACCCCCGGGTGCCTCCCTGTCCTTCCGGAAGTCGTCTGGGGATTCTGCTCTGAGAGCTGAGGATATTTTCCTTGATTGGGCTGGTAGATATGTAAGGGGCCAGCTGCGCTGAGTTAAACAAAATGCCTCCTGCCTGGCCGGTGTGGCTCAGTGGCTGAGCATCGACCCACGCACCAAGAGGTCCCCAGTTCAATTCCCAGTCAGGGCACATGCCCAGGTTGTGGGCCCGATCCCCAGTGGGGGGCGTGCAGGAGGCAGCCAGTCATTGTTCTTTCTCATCGATGTCTCTTTCTTTCCCTCTCCCTTCCTCTCTCTCTAAAATCATTAAAGAAAAAAAATTAAAAAAAGAAAATGCCTCCCAAACTCTAAACAGCAAACCCCACACCTTGTTCTGGAAGGAATGCGATGAACAGACCCATAGACTGTTCAGAAGAATAAAAGTTATGAGGATGTTAGATGATAAGGTTCTTGATCTCTGGGTAGTAATTAAGGTTGAGAACTTACGTTCTATAAAATCGCTATTTACAGTAACTATTTGGCCTTCGATGTGTTTTTTCACGTTCTTGCCTGAACCTAGCAAATAACACTGGGAAGTTGGCCAGGGGCTGAGACCTACTGGCTGAACTAAATAGCAAGTAGATGTTAGGACAAGGACCTCTTATTTCTGGCTCTGAGAATTGGAAAATTTCTTGTAACATGACACAGTTTAAAATGACCTAAGGTCCCAGAGAGCAGCTATTTGGATCGTTGTAAATGACATCCAGAAAGTGATTTGAATGGATAAGCCATTTAGGAAGTGAAATCATGGTTCGACCTCACAAGAGTCATGCTACTTGGTACAAAGGATGTGTCTCATTTTGTTACTGTTTTATTTTTATTACACAAGTACCACAGGGTCACTATGGAAAACAACAACATAATTTCAGCTGATAGTTTGATGTATGATATTTGGGATTTTTTCCCCCTGTTTTTAAATGTATGAGCTTTACCCAAACTGGATCAAACCACAACAGGTTATACATCATCTTCTCTGGAACAAGTGGTGTGTTCTGTCTTTTGAACACCAGACATCCGGAGGCTTTGTAAATAAGGATCAAAGATTTCTTAGAAAGAAGAGGAGAGCGATATCGTAACAACTTATTTACTATTAATGAATGCACAGTGGCCTGTACAACAATCATGTTAACCAGTAGGCTGGTCTTCCTGCCCATCAACATTTCCTTAATAGTCTGTCAAGCAAAGACGGCATTACAGAAATTAGAATCGGCTGCTGGAGCCGAAATGTGTACATCCTCTAAAATCTTCCCTAAGTCATGGGGAAAACAAAAGACGCCATGCCTTTGATCGAGCAAGGTTATAAGAGGGATTTGTGGTGGTAAACAAATTTCTTTCTCTTGAACACATATCTGGGCAGAAGATCACAATGTCTCCAAGGCCAGTTCCTTGTGGACCCTCGTTTGAACCTTTTGCAGGACGGCTGCCATCGGCGTGTGACCCAGGACAAAGGTACTGGAGGGTGAGCTATAACATCAAGGGGTTGAAATAATGAAAACAATGTTCGGATGCTTTTTGTTGACTGGGCTAAAGTGGTCGTTACTTGTTCTTTGCTTATTTACTCATCCCAAACTAGAGTACCTCTAATAATCTGCAGTTTCAATGAACTGATATTGCACGTTTTAAATATATTGAATTCAATGATGCACAAGAGAGACACATTTCAGAAAAGTCTCTTTAGCATTCCTGATATTTAACTCAGCCTTGGAATAATTGAGTATAGGAAGTCCACTCCCACTTTAAAGCAGCATCAAATTGCTCTAACTCAAGATAATGTTCTGTGTCTAAAATCATTGTTTAAATGGAAATTATTTTGAATGTATTATGGTTGACGTTCTTAAAAACGCCATCCAATCACATTATTTATTGTAAGGTACCATTTGACTTAAATAGCATGCACAGCATCATTGTAAGCACGGACGTTGTGGGCGAGCCAAGGCCTGACTTTTTCTGCCCCTGGTTGACTACAATAGCTCTCCACATGCCTGCCTACTCCTGGGCCTGCTCCTTTTATTCAGCATGTTTTAGGCCAAGCTGCCCACGTTGCTCGTGGGGTTGCTCCAAATGCACCAGTCAAGGGAATAATTCCACCTAATGAGCGAGGAAAGTGCGAACCAATTTTTAAAACTGACAAGCAGTCATGAGCCAGCACGAAGGAACCCCCCTAAAAGATAAATCTATATTACATGAACAATTCTATTTTTATGATCCACACAAACCTAAAATGCTCCTCCCTTAAATGGACTACGGTAAAATAAAGTGTTTGGGCAACAACCTATAACGAGTCAAGGTTTGTTACATTTCTTGTTGGCTCTTCAGGCAATAACTCCTGTTCTGGCTTGGGTATCATCCGAAAATTAGAGGTCAATGTATTGCCATTTCTATCGGGTCCTTGCTTGACTAGAAAGATGGTCCCTTACAGAAGTGAGGAAAAGGTCACACATGATTTCATTCTGCCATTGAAATGGGAACTAAGAATTTTCTCCTGTGCTAAGGAAAAGAGAGAGTGATAAAGCTGGTGGTATCGAAGGACCGTTTCTCACTTGGGGCTAGCCAGTGTCGTGTTGGGAATAAAATGTTTGTTCGGAGTAACCCCGCATCGTATTCTGACTTTCCAGAGAATGTTATCTTTATGCAAATTCTAAAGGACTTGGCTTCTCTGGATGTATAATGCTCACAGCACTGTTGTCTGCAACAAATGGAAAACAGGACAAAATATTTTTGACATAAAAAGCATGAGCTTTTAATTTTTTGTATCTGAAGTAGTCATTCTTCCATAGAACTGATTATGGAGGTCGTTAGACTAGTGACAGGGTGGCAGTCATTTCGTGAGGGTCATTACCCACCCCCCAAATGCTCCTTAGAGGTAGGTATCAAAATTCATTTGAGGCTAAGAATGCTGGTAAGTCAGGGAGACATGGTAGGAGAGAGCTGGTACTTTGGCAAGAAACATAATTGGAAAATCAGATTCTGTTCATGTCTTTTCTGTCCCTCGTGGAAATGAAGGCACCTCGGTCAAGATCACATACCTACCCTTGGTTTCAGGTTTCTACTGTAAATAAAACTTAGCTCTAAAGAATTTCTCGTGTAGATGAAATTATGACCCTTTGCATCTAGTATTTGCACAAGATAAATGATAAGGGATGGGGGAAGAAGTCTTCAAAATGTATTTTGTTTTCATCGTAAAACTGCACTTTTATTAGATCCCAGCTTCTTCACTTCCTTGCGGCGTGATCGTGGGCAACTCGAGGAAATCCCTGAACCTAATCCATCTCATCTGTGTAATGAGGATAATAACTCTTAGCTTCAAGGATCTTTGTAATATTTAAAAAATACACGCCTAGCATATTAACATGGTATGATTGATCAAAAGACTCCAAGCACATTTTGGGGATGCAAATTTTCATGGGTAATGAAAATATTTTTTGTGCTGTTCATATTAGTCATTGGTGATAATTTTGTTCCTTTTATGTCATGTTTACCCGTAAATTCCTACTCAATGCCTTGCACATAATTAGGATAAAGTGATCAGGCTAAGTAACTGTGGAAGACACACAAGTTAAAAAATTGGCTTATTGTAACTTAAAATAGTTTCTTGACCGCCAAATTAGACCTTTTCACAGAAACCGTTAAAGGAAACAAGTTAGGAAATAGCTGTAACATCTGCATGGAGCAGTGAGAATAAACTCGGCCCTTGGCTTTGTACGATGTATCTCTTCGTATGGATTCTGTCCTTCCCTCTGCACCAGCAACTTTGCTTGCCAGAAAATTATGTAACTATTCGCGACTTTTCAAACTGTAACTTTATACTTTGTATTTAAATGAAAGTTTCTGAGTAATTAAGCATGTATCTCATATGCTAGACCTGTTGGCTGCTTCCAGAGAGTACATGCTGAGTCACAAACGGAATAATGGTTTCCTATTAATATTCTTTCCCATGAAAGAAATTGAAGCAGATTTTAAAGTACTGGAAAGTGTAAAGATAACGGCCTCATTTTCAGGAAATGTATTAGATTATAATATCATTGATTCTATGGCACCATTTTTAATTTTTTTTTTCTAGTCAAGTGTCATTATTTACACGTGAATAATTCTGAAGACATCTCAGGTCACTTTGCCCGTCTTTATGGGGCTACGATGCCAGTGGCCCTTGCTGGGGTCACACAGGCACAAAGGCAAATTCCTGAAGCCCATGAGAAGCTGACACGGACTCTCAGGGCCACCTTTTGCCATTAAAATGAACAAGTCACCATCTGCCCTTGTAAAAGACCTTCAGTGTCTTCAGCAAGGACTTTGGAGGGGTATTCTATGAAATCCACACACTGCGGGGATGTAGCAAAGTACCAGTCAATGCCTTTGTTGGTACCATCTGAAGACCCAACAAGAATAGATGAGATCATCCAAGTAAAACAAAGAAAACTATAAGGTAGACCCTGGCTGAGCAAGGGTCAGAACACACTTGTTCTGCGTATATATATACACACACCATATATATGTGTATGTGTATATATATATTTTTTTCTAAAAATTATAGAATTTTTTTACATATCATGTATAACATTTATGTAAATATAATGTATAAAAGACATTTATGTACATAGATGGGCAACCGTCCTCTTTCTTTTTCTGGATGACAAACTCAGAGCTAATGACACTATGACCCGTCCTTCCTCCATAAGGCCCGTCCAGCCTTCCTGCTCTTAGGGACCCCACACCGCAGCACTACAGCTTTAAGAGTTCTTTTCAACAGAAAAACCACCAACAAGTGCACCGAAAAATGCATGACACTAAATAGACCCCCGAAGACATTTGAAACTGACAATGTGATTTTGACAGATAAGAATTTAAATAAGAGAAAGAGTAAAAAGCAATCTTTATTAAAAAGTTATTAATGTATCTTAGTTCCTTTTTAAATTTTTTTTTCTTTTTATTGATTTTAGAGAGAGGAAGGGAGAGGGAGAGAGAGAACATCGATTGGCCACCTCCTGCATGCCCCCCACTGAGGATCAGGCCCACAACCTGGGCATGTGCCCTGACCGGGAATCGAACCAGCGACCTCTTGGTGCAGGGGTCAACGCTCAACCACTGGGCCACACCGGCCGGGCTAAAAAGCAATCTTTTACAAAGCAACACTCATTCGACACTCAGCAAGCAGAGTGAGTGCCCCGTGTGTGCACCTAGCATTGTGTTAGGATCTGAAAACAGTCAAAATGAACAGAAGAGGCACAGTTCCTGCCCTCACAACTTTACAGCCAAGCCAAGCATTGCTGACAGCTTTGGAGGGACACACAGCAACAGGCATGCCCTCAAGTAAACTCTCGGGGAGGCTCCTCATTCGACGTTATTAATGATGCTTTCCATCTGGTACTCGGTAGCTCCCTGTCTATTTCAGTCTACTTCTGCTCATTGTTTCTGCAAAGCACAGCTAAGCTCTTCCTCCCTTGCTCAAGGAGGGGATTACACTTTCAAAATGTAAATATTCCAAGTTTCTAATTATTAAAGGGTTGTTTTTGTTTTTTTACCTTTTTATTGAATTTATTGGGGTGCCATTGGTTCATAAAATTATATAGGTTTCAAGTGTACAATTCTATAACACATCATCTGTATGCTGTATTGTGTGTTCCCCACCCCAAGTCCAGAGAGTTATCTTTTTCCTTTTTTACATGTCTGTGTTCTGAGTCCTGTTGATGGCATAGAACGGCTATTTGGTCTCTCAGGTACTTTGAAGGATATGAACCCTTGAGAAGACAATTCAACACACTGCCATTAGTACTATGATAAAAGGAACTGAGGGCACTAAGCAAAAATGCATGCGTGTCACTTAACAGGGACCGTGGAGGAAGAAGGTCCAGGTGTCACAGAACATGACACACCAAGGAAGCAGGGTGAGGTCCCAGGAGGAAGACAAAGGAAGCTTAGTGAACTCCAGAGCTGTTCATTGTTCCTAAGGTCCAGCTGAATCTTTGTATAGACAAGCAGTAACCCACAGATTTCAAAGCTCAATAACTGGTATGATAATTAATTCTCGTTGAGGGGAAGAAAGAGGAATTATGGTATGCTAGCATAGTCCTATCATCCATAGCAAACCGGCATTTATTCTGAAATTAACAAATGTGTTCCTCCTTTCGGAGCAAGGTTATTTGGGAGTTTCTGTTTCCCAGTCTAGATGCCAGATGGCAGCAGCCACAGATTGCTACCCTCTGCATACTGACGGTTGTCAACTTCAGATGCTAATGGGGTGTTAGAAGCAACTACTGCGCAGTAATTTTTAATCCCAAAGATATTAGTGAACCTCCACTATACTCTAGGCACTGGGTGAGCAATTATAAGCAAAAACTGACTAATATTTCTTCAGTGGAGCTTGAAGTTTAATGGGGCTTTAAGAAATGGTGTAATGACAAACTTTATTCTCCCTTAAAGCAATTCTGAATTTTTACAGAACTCTGGATGCCATCATTGGAATTAATTGGGGGAAGGGAGAGGACAGGCATGGGGAAAGTCAGCGGGTATACCTCCTTTCTCAAATACAATAAAGTGACGGGAAGAGGAAAGTAGGTGGTTATGTCCTTTCGAAAACTCCCCTCTGTGTCAATACACATCACTCGCACAAGGGATCCAATCTGTCAGGCTGCCGTTATAACTGATTAAAAGGTCATGCCTTAGAATAGAAGATTGCACAGCGCAGCGCTATCAAGGGTGTGAAATATTCCACAGTTGTTTTTGTAGATTGATACATGGATGGAGCTTCCATCTGGGTTCAATGTTTGTATTTATTATTTAAAATTTTGTTTTGCTTTGTTTTTCCATATCTTGCCTTGAAAATAAATTTTAACCTGAAGGCAAGTTAAAGATCTTTAGGTAATTCTTGCAAGCTAGGGTTGACTGAGCATGTTCATTGGAAGCATTTCCCCCCCTCATTTTCTTCTTTATTTTTCTGCTAAAAGATTTTTACTATTCAAAGATTCTAGAGAATACTAGTATTATGTACTCAAGAGAAAGAAGATTCAGGTATAACTATGTGACTTTTTTCTGAACCACCAGAAGGGTAGATTTGAAATGAGTTCAGATCGGGAGATTTCAAGGAAGAACATCAGGAATTTAAGTTTGGCTGTGCTGAAGGAGATGTCCACTGGATATCCATGTAGAAAAGCTGAGTGGGCAGTGGAACGTATGAGGTTGGGAGAGAAGACTGGCTGACTATATAAATTATGCAACCTTGGGCATGTATATGGTTTACGCTCTGAGTACTGCTATGAGAGAAGGCTGATTTTGAGAACAGAAGAGAATGAACCAGCCAAGGATACCCGGAAGAAGTAAACTGTAAGGTAAGAAGAAAACCAAGAGAATGGGTTCCTCTGGAAGCCAAGCCAAGAAAGTGACTCAAGGATGATGAGGTGGTCAACCATGCCTGGTGCCTAATGCTGATAGGATACTTGAGATGAACTATGAGAAAATAAATGTCTGCTTTCTAAGCCACCCAGTCAAGAGTATTTTGTTAGGACAGGCCTAGAAACTGAATACAGCAAATCTCTGTCTCCTCTCTTAATACCAATCAGAACCATGGCCAAGATAGCCAAGTGTATACTCCATCGTCTTCTGCTGGAAAGGATAGGTCTTAGTTCTTAGTTCGTGCAATGATGAGGTTGTGTCTCAGGAACCTGGGTTCTTTGGTGGAGATTTCTGTAAAGCTCTTTGTGAGGCATTTCTGTGGGGGACTTTTGTTGAGATCTTCATAGGGAATGTCTTTGACGGGTCTCCTGCCTATCAAAATGCAAACTCCACCCCACCACAAATTGGCAGATGGCATCAGGGTGAACTGCAGTCTTGATGCCAGTCTACTTCTCTGATTTCTTATTTTCTTGTCTTTTCTGGCTTGTAGGGACTTCCCTCACTTTCCTAATAGCTAAGCCATACATGTTTAAAGTGCATGTGTGTGTGAGTTTAATAATTTATTTAACTTCATTAGGCATTTCTTTCGGGGAGGGCTTAAGGGACATCTCTTCTGCTACACTGTCAGAGGCATCTTGAGTTGCTTTGAAATGTTTTGTTGTAGGGCAATTTTGTGTTATCGCTACATCGTCAGTTTACCCACCCTCAAGTGCTTGCTTTTTGATCCAGTTGAGTTACCATTAAACTCGGAGGCAATCTCTGTAAAGTAATTGCCACTGTGTGTGTGGTTGGAGTCTCTGGAAGTGCCCTTGATACAGAGTTCAGGTTGTGGCCTGTCCTGAGAAAGGTATGACCTCAGGCAAGGGGCCTCATTGCACCCGAGGCAGACCCTGAAGCATCTGACAGATGGGAATTACCGAGCTGTTATTGAAGGAGGAGGACCTGGGTGCTTCATTTCCATGTCGACCCAACCAGGTATAGTCATGGGAAATAATCGTTACTTACTAAAGTCGTTGAAACTGAAATTAGGTATTGGACGTTTGCTTTTTTAAATATGTTTTTATTGACTTTTTAGAGAGAGAGGAAGTGAGAAAACATTGTTGTGAGAGAGAGATATTGATCGGCTGCCTCCTGCACACCCCCTACTGGGGATCAAGCCCGCAAGCTGAGCATATACCCTGACCGGGAAACGAACTGGGACCTCTCAGTCCATGGGATGATGCTCAATCCATTGAGCCACACGGGCCAGGCTGCATGCATGCGTTTGATCTTTGGGGACTTCTGTGTGTGTGAGTGTGTCATGAAAGTAGAACTGGAGTAAGAGAAAAAAATGGAAATTATCTTAAAGGATCTGATTGTTTCTTTTTTTTCTGAGGTTCCGGTTGTTAACATAATTTATTAGACTTCTAAATGCTGTGTGCTTTTGTTACTCATTATGATAAACTTAACGGAATGAAAAGGAGTTCATGTCCTATCATTTGCATTTCTTTTCCTTTGTTTAATGGCTTGACCCAGATCTGCCCCTTATGCATGCGTTTGGGCCAGGGTAGGAAGAGGCAAAATCTCTGCTGCTTAAGGATGAAAACATGCGCCTTTGTACTGAGTCTAGCTGCCTTTCCCTGGGCTCCCCCTGCGTAGGGTCCAGTGAAATTTGGTTGCTGATCTCGGGTCGTTTAAATGAAATGAGTGCAGAGCACAGGTCCTGTAAATGAACACTGCTCTGCGGGACACGGGTGTTCTCACTGCAGAGAGACTTGAGCGCAGGAGTGCCCGGGTGGACGCATAATGTGTTTTACCATGGAAACGGCGAGACTGTTATTTCCAGCTACCTGCAAGCCCTGATCACCAAAGAGTGACAGGAGTGCAGATGCAATTACTCAGGGGCTATCAGCATTATCCACAATGAAAGATGATTGATGAGTGGTTAGCACCCCGGTCTTTCCTCGTTGCCGTTACATTATTGTGTACACATTTAAACACGCATGCACACATATACATGTGTGTCTCTATGCATACGTATTAGGAGTGTGTGTGTGTGTGTGTGTGTAAAGCTAGGTCCCCTTTCCAAAAATGACATTATTTTAGATTTTAATTTTAAAAGGCAGAGGATGCTATCAGAGGTCATCAGAACTAATCTTTGCCTCCTTAAAAGATGTTCCTGACTCAGGACATGGGAACGTTAGGCTTGAATAATAGTGAAAAGAATGAAATGAGCAAAAAGAAGTTGGGGAATGCCTTAGGAGGGACGGCCGAGCCCTGACAGTGAGGTTTGTTTGTGTGCCTGGTGAAGGCTGGAAGCCGGGGAGCATTTGGGCATGAACTGGTGAAACTCATTTCTGCAAGATGAAAAATCAGTCGTAGGCGTACTTACTAATTTATTTTTTACGAGTCTTCATTTCAATGGTTGCTCTGTTAAGTAAGTTAGTTACCAGAGGCTAGGAGTGGTTATTTGAAAATGGATAGGAGCCTGGGTTAAAGTCAATAACCAAAGGGCAGGACTAAACAAACACTCTCAGCAACCCTGTGTGGGTCTGGTGTTTGCAATGTTCTTTTGCAATATTTCACAAATGACCTAGAACTCTCCTAATGATGAAGAATCATTAGGAGGTAAGAGGCAACAAGCAATGTTAAGACCTATGTCCCAATTCTGTCCCAGGACCAGCTGTATGAATTTGGACCAGTCACTAAAAGTATTTGGATTAAAATTTATTTTCTATAAAAGAAAGTTGAGGGTTGCCTTACC
The DNA here is from genome assembly GCA_030848825.1 of Tadarida brasiliensis. Classification (NCBI taxonomy): domain Eukaryota; kingdom Metazoa; phylum Chordata; class Mammalia; order Chiroptera; family Molossidae; genus Tadarida; species Tadarida brasiliensis. The sequence goes on along the minus strand of CM061278.1, from coordinate 24,298,377 downwards.
TAAGTCATAGCAACACTGTAAAAATGAATTAAGAGCAGTGTAAAATTTTCCCTAAACAAGGAAAGCACATTTATATCTAGAAAAAGGAATACTAAGAACATATTTAAAGCCAATTAGAATCATGAACAGAATTGAGAAGAATAAATATTAAACTCTGTATGAAATCCCTGAGGACTAGAGAACTGCATGGTGCTGGAGAAAGTCCCCAAAGATTACACTAACACTAACTGGCCTTGATTCTGGTAAGAACTGTCAATAGATCAAATAATAGAAAGTGCCACTCCATATTATAAATCACAAACCTGAAGGACATTTTTCTGCCCCAGATAGAAGTGCTTTGTATATATATACACACACACACACAATATATATATATACAATATATACACAATACAATATATATACAATATATATACTATATATAATATATATATATGTTAGCTTCAAAACGCATTTGTATCAATCCATATTTAAATATCCATGATCCTAAAAGAGAAGATACACTCAGAGAGATCACTAGATTTACTACTGTTTTTCTTCACATAATATTATAAAATTTGGAGTTCATTTATTGAGAGACCTCACACCATGCAAAAAAAGGCAGTCACTTGTGAGCTGTTATCCAGTCTTTGGCCCACTTATACGTATTGGGGAGCTCACTCCTTCATGGTGATGGCCTTTGCAAAGTTGCATGAGCTCATTCAGAATGCTCCTCTTTCTCTAGGACTGTTCTACAGAACATCACAATGAGTCATCTCATTTGAATAATGATGGCTACCCAATGCTTAAAGATACTTCTTCTGTTACTGCTATCTCTTCATATTCAGACTAAACATTTCTAGGTCCTTAAACTTTTTCTCAGATGGGATGCTTTCCAGATTCCTTGTTATTTTGCGCAAGGCTGTAGATGTTGTCATTTTAGTTAAAAAATACTCCCCTGTCATATCCCTAGTACTGAATGCTGGCTGTCATGTGAAGAATGGACTCATATTCTTGCAAATTTGATAATTCAAGGAAGCACAGCGACTTGGCCTTTGCTGAATTACTTGTGTGTTGGCCCCATGTCCCTCTCAAACTTACTTTTGTCTCCAGGCAGATTTGAACTAATTTAGCTTGATGTCTGTATTTATTACAGTAACTTTATTTAAAACAAGCAGCCTTTGGATTTGATAAACAAGGGAAGCAGATCCAATGAAGGATTTCCAAGATACGAGTGGAGTCCTGTGTACCTGTGTGTGAGTGTATACTTGGTAGCACGTGTGAGTGTGTAGGTTTGTGTGTGAGTGTGTGGGTGTGTACTGCAATTTGGGGTATTTCTTTCTGGAGAAATTAACAAGAGAATCTTGATTTCTGCCCTTTGTTTCATTTAACATATAAGGTGAATGAAAGACAAAAGATGACATGCACATAAACAATGATGAAAGAGAATGAAAATATGTTTCTGCATGGCAATGTTTTCTTTAGGGATAGAGGTAAAGTTGGAGAGCTTTTTCATCTTTTCTGAAGGAATAGCACAAAAAGCACAATTGCTTTGCCATTGATAACAAAAACCCTTATATTTTTATGGCACAAGAGACAGTTTTTAAAATATTCATGAACCTTCTTGTAGTGGAATATTTCTCTAACACACAGGCATCTTTATATATTAATTTTATCTCCCGAGGGTGGTCCTGCCAAAAACCCCAAACTATAAAACTATCTAGTTAAAATGGGTTGCATTACCAAAATTTTATGATATTGGGAAAACTGAAATGAAGCCTCTGTTGTTTGTATAAACATTAAAATGCTTTCTTAGCTGCTTTTCAGATCCTAATTTATAATACATGTATTTGAGACTAAGAAAATTTCAAAAGATAATTATGAACAAGTCACCATGTGCTGAACACAATTTTTCTTTTCACTCAATATTTTGAAAATATTAATTATGCCAGCACACGTACGGCCGTCTGAAATAATTGAGGGGAAAGTAAATGTATGCATTAAATAAATGCTATTTTTCTGACAGTTGATATATATTTTTTAAATTTTTTCTTTTTATTGATTTTAGAGAGAGAGGAAAGGAGAGGGACAGAGAGATAGAAACATCGATGAGAGAGAACATCAATTGGCCGCCTCCTGCATGCCACGCACTGGGGATCGGGCCCACAACCTCGGCATGTGCCCTGACCAGGAATCGAACTGGCGACCTCTTGGTGCATGGGTCGACGCTCAACCACTGAGCCACACCAGCCGGGCTGACAGTTGATATTTCATAGAGGATTAAATATATAATATTCAGCATCGTATCCTATGGTGACTATGACATTCTGTTTGACACTTCCACTCCTTTCCTGAACTGTGTATATTTTAAAATGAGCCTAAATAAATGAAGAAGAAGGTCAAGTGTCCATGAATGTGGTTCCCAAATCCAGTCAAGGCCAAGGGCAGCGCTTGTGAACAGTCAACGTTCAGGCCCCGCCCCTTCAGATTTTGATACAGTTCCTCTGGGTGGTTTTGCTCAAACTGAATTCTTCGGGCATTAAGTTGATTCGTGTGGTGTGGACAAAGACTGGGAAAACACCAACTCGAAAGGCTTTTTTGCATTATTGCTGTTTTGAATTATTCATACCACACATTGCATCCACTAATAGAGGAAATTGAATTAATTACATGTGACATTTGAACTATGTCTTTAAATTTAAAAGTAACTGCTTCTCTCCAAAAAATTCAGTATTTTACCCAATTCTCTCTCTTTTCTTTCTTGTGGTCGTAATTCACTTAAAGTATATAATGCAAATAATTTTTTTTCTTTTCTGTTAGTCTTCAGATTAATTATGTTTTTATTTTCTGTTTGCAGGGTGCAAGTTGAATTCTATATGAATGAAAACACATTTAAGGAGAGACTAAAGTTATTTTTTATTAAAAACCAGAGATCAAGTAAGTCATTCATTTTCTTCTCCTGCCTGAGTGTTTGTACATATATTTACCTCGAACAATTCCAGTGCAATCCTTCTGCAAATTATCATTTAAATGGAGGAATACGATTGATAATCTTGTCTACCAGGCAGTAAAATGACAGAAAACTTTAGATTTTATATCTGTTGGTGTTAAGGTTTCTTGAATGCCTTTAATTGTCCAAATCCCTCATCAATAAGTGGACTCCTAAGTGGGCCATCGGGACCAGTAGAGACATTGGGGAAAATGATTTAAATGAGGAATCGTCATGGTTTATCTGAGGGGCACCTAAAGCTTATTATGAGAAGGCTCTTGTGAGGCTGAGTGATTCTAACAGGGATAATAATGGTCTGAACTCACGGGGGACGACTTCATTGCTTCCTGATGGTGCCTAATAACAGAGAAACTCGAGTGTGTTCTGAAATGGACAGATTGGCAGCACCTTTCTCTGGAGAATGTCAAACCAGGACATGGGGTGCTAAGCTCTGACTTCAACATCTTCACGATTCTTATCATCAGACAAATCTGGGAAGCATTGGAACGCCAAGAGCGAATGAAATGGGCAGAGTCACTCAACTTGTTCAAGGTTGAAGTCACGAGTGATTCTTCCCGCCTCCCCCTAGTACCACGAATTTTTTAAAGCCACATATAATGAGCCGAGATGCAGTTTTTCATATGATCCTTGCTTAAAATGCTAACAATCAGTGGGGAGGTCTATATTACCTTGGTACAGACTTTGCTCTCTCCGCATTTGGACCCCTGAATACTCTTGGGTGGTCTTAGTTAAGTTCTGCCTCCGTAGGGTCCCAAGAGGACAGTCTAAGAGGTGAGAAAGTTCCCAGATGCTCACGATAGGGAATGTTTCGTGTTTAAGGCACACTGGTGAGAGGTTTGACGGCAGGTTAGCTTCAGGGTTAAGGCTAACGATAACGAATGCCTCTCTCATCTGATGGTTTAGCATTTCCATGGAAACCCTACCACTAGAAATCACCTAAAGGGGCCACGTCTTCCGAATAAAAGGTTTCCTCTCTTTTGATACTAACAATCCTCTCTCTCCAGGCTAAAAGAGATGAATGCAGCATTTGACTATTTGACTAGCAGCCAGATTTGACCAAACAGTCATCTGGGGAGACACGTTCTATAAAACCAGGACCATTTCATTAATAATTTAAAAGACTTTCTAAGGAAGCTAACCCCTAAAATGTACACAGCATTGTAACAGAAAAGCCTAGGGAAATGGCACAATTAATAGGCATTAACCTTTCACTGTTAAGAAATGTCACCTCAAGTACACTCACATATAGTGGAGTAAAAAAAATGACATTTCATTTCTAGATTATACAAACTAATAATTGTAGGAAGGCCTTTCTCTCAATTTTATTCAAAATGCATGGATCGCCCTGCCTGACAGTTTCAGGAAAGGCAATGCTCTTATTGATCAGACTTGAAGCATGTTTTGCTGAGTCATAATTGCTCTTTCGCATCATCATTAAGTATTGCAGAAAACGTAGCTGTGATCTATACGGTTTCGAAAGGCACACACACCAATCGTAACCCCCCCCAAAATATTAAGTCTTCATTGGTATTTAACCTAAAATGAAAAGTAAATTTCAACTGGTCAAACTCTAAAACATGTATGTGTGTGTGTATTTCCCAGAATACTTTATTATAATTTCTCTATTATCATGTAATTACCAATTAAAAGTATAATATATAATTATAGACATGATTATGATTTCTCTCTCATTAAAATCTGCCAGCTATTCTGAAGGTACAAGATTTATAACTTACTCTGTGAATGTGTAAGTAGCTAGATTTTCTAGCTGGCTAAAATTTACCCCCACATTCATGGATGTATAAAACGCTTAAACTTCTAAGCCTGTTTGAACGAATCTCGACGGGACGTGGTTTTTGTGGCTCCTGGCTGCTCAGACCTCGTCTCACCCTCCTTTGCAGTTCAAGCATTCTGCCAGTCTCTGTGTAAACACTCAGCTAATTAACTTTCAGCTACCTTGAACTTCAGAGAGTTTAGACAATTATGGCATTGTAGTTTCTAATTACAATTTAAGCGCTGTACTTAAAGTTGATATTTTTGACAATTCTTTTGGTCTCTTTTTGTGGACTAAGTTCAAATGAAAATCAAATTTCTGTTGTTTGTTTAAAGGTCTAAGAATACGCCTGTTCAATTTTTCTCTCAAATTATTAAGCTGCTTATTATACATAATCCGAGTGCTACTAGAAAACCCTTCACAAGGAAATGAATGGTAAAGTATTTCTGTCTGACCCTCAACAATTAATTGCTTTGCATTGTATTATAATTTTAAAGGATGTTACTATAGAATTATTTTTTTTCCCCCAAGGATGTTTTAGGTGTTTGTTGCAATTAAATTGATCTGCCTTTCGGGTAGGATATGAATATCACTTTTGTAAATTCTTTTTAAGCATCTCTGCTTATATTCTCTGTCTAGTCCTCTAATGCTAATGCTGGACACCTAACCATAAAGTTTTTACTGCTAATCAAAACACTGTAAGTAACTGTTTAATATCGGTCTGTCTCTTTAAACACCCGATACATTTCTGCTCTTTATTGACATAGATTACTTTACTGTCTACCAGCTTTGTAAGTATTTCCAATGATAATCTTGAACAGAATCACTCCTGCATCTATGAGGACACACAACTTTGACAAGTTCAGAGTTAGCTTGTGGAGTTCTTTATCTTCCTTGAGTTAAATGGCTTATTGATTTAGCTTACTGTTTATTCATGATCATGTTGCTTTTATTAATTGCATTGCTATACACCGATGGACATTTTTAGTCTCTAGTTTCACTGGAAGCAGCCAGGAAGGGGACTGGGTGTCCAGTGAAATAAATCATTTTGATCTGATTACCACCTTGGGCCCTCGTCCAGCCTACTAAATTTAACATAATTTTCCAAGCACAAACAAATTTGATGGCTAACTTCTGTACTTTTTCCCTGTGGAGGTTTTCCCTAAGAAAATTTAAAAAATGTAAAAGTTGAAAGTAAAAGAGAAAACGAGGGCATGCTAGGCATTGAAATGAATCGGTGACTCTTCAGTTTGACTAGACAGCGAAAATGAGTCTGTATTTAGTAAAGAGTCTGGAGATAAGTTCAAGATTAACAAGTGCAATTTTCCTGTGTAATAATTGATGTGGTAATTCTTTAGGAAATAATTTATCCAATGGAAGAAAATTATGGGTATTTCATCGTATCTTTATTGGATCCTTAGCCTGTATTTATCTTACTGTACTTGGAGACAGAGCCATGAAAAGGAACGTTTTCTACCCTCAGGGAATTTTCTATCTCTGAGAAGATTGTATGTCCTGGAGTTCTTGTTCTCTCTGGCGTCAGACTGCTTGTTCTATGTGTCTTATTTCCTTCAGAATACACTTAATCCTATTTCCCCATTTTCTCAGTGGCCCTCCTATACACACACACACACACACACACACATATATATATATATATATATATATATATATATATACATATACATATATATACCCCTATATATATATGTGTGTGTGTGTGTGTGTGTGTGTGTGTATATCTTTTACATTCAGTATTATTTTGTATTAGCGTACATGGTTAGACAATCATACACTTTACACCATGTCCCCCCATATTTCCAGCACCCCTGGCCCCGTATAGAGTACTGGACTTTCTATGCTTCTTACGGCCGCTGAATCCATTGGTCACGTCTAACTGCGGATTCAGTTCTCCACTGGGATGTCATTTCAACTGCCCGTGCTCCAGTCGGCTTCCTCTGCGCTCTCCCACAAACCAGTGAATGACAGCTCTGTCCTTGTCCAGACCTGCCCAGTGACAGCCCCGTCCTGACAGCTGTCAGCCAAATGCCTCAGAGTCTTTCTCTCCTTCTCTTTATGCCCCTCGAGCTGCAGCACCTCAAGCCCCCGAGAAAATCCTGCTCTTTCTGTTTCCACGATGTGTCGAGCCTCCGGTCACTTCTCAAGGTCACTGCCCTGCCCAGGCCGCCTTCCCCCAGCTGCATGTCCGCAATCACCCTCCTAACTAGGCCTCTGGTCCGCCTTCGCTCCCTCTGGTTTATTCTGAACGCAGTAGCCAGAGTCCTTTAAAATGTAAGTCAGATCCTCCGAAAGCCACAGCGCCCACCATGGCCAAAAGAACCCCCACTCCCCCTTCTGACTTCACCTCCAGCATCACCCTCCACCCATCCTGCTGCCACCCCAGCCTCCTCCCTGCTCCGGAACCTCCCCAGACAGGAGGCTGGCTCAGGGCCTTCCCACCTGCTGCTCCTTCTGGAATCCTCTCCCTCCAGGTAACGCAAAGCCCACTTCCTCGGATCTTCACTCAAATCCTATTTTCAGGAAGCCCTACCTAAACATCCGGTTTAAGACTGTAGTGTCCTCATAAGACTCCTGAGAAGTTTTGTCTTGTTCCACTTGCCTTTCTCTCCGGTAGGCCTTGTACCTGTTTGACTGCTTTTTCTCTTCTTCTGTGTGTTCCCTGTGGGCCGCCCTGGCTTCTCGGAGAGCAGAGGCTGTTGTCTGAGTCACCAGGCCCTGGGCAGTCGTTTGTTAAGGCGATGAGTGACTCAGTGTCAGCGGGGGTCTGTGAAATCCGGCCTTGGCCTCTCCTCGCCCACCTCTCCTCCAGCCATGCCGACCTCTGTGAGGCCACTTACACGGACTCTGCCCCCACTGTTTCTGGGCCACAAACATTCTGCCCTTACTCCTGGGACCTGTTTCCCACCTCTGCCCCCACCAAGCTTTAGGACTCCTGGACCTTCAAGATAGCAATTCCTTGGATAACACTTAGTCTGACATTCTTCCCCGACGTCATCACGTATATAGGGTCCGGTTCTAACATGGGTTAGAAGTGTCTTCCAGGCGTTCTGCAAACATCCCTGAATACTTCGGTCATGACACCTAACGCATCGACGCGGATTTTACTACACTTGACCCTGAATAACACGGGGAGTGGGGAGCCAACCCTCACCCCGCCCCCCGCAGAGTTGAAAATTCACGTAGAACTTTTGACTCCCTGAAAACTTAGCTACCAGTAGTCTACTGTTGACTGGAGCCTTACAATCCCATAAACAGCGATGAACAATATTTTGTATGTTATATGTACTATAGACTATTCTTAGCACAAAGTAAGCTAGAGAAAAGGAAATGTTCTTAAGACAATCATAAGAATGAAAAAAGACATTTGCAGTATTCATTGAAAAAAATCCGCCTAGCCCTGGCCCAGTAGCTCGGTTGGTTAGGGTGTTTCCCTCATATGCCAAGGTTTCAGGTTGGATCCCTGGTCGGGGCACATGCAGGAATGAACCAATGAAGGTATGGATAAGTGGAACAACAAATCAGTGTTTCTCTCTATCTCTCCCTCCCCCTTCCTCTCTCTTTCTAAAAAAATCAACAAATTTAAAAAGAAAGAAATCCGCCTATAAGTGGACCCACGCGGTTCAACCCCGTGTTGTTCAAGGGTCAACTGTATTTATTTCTGTTCTCTCCAGACCCTCACTGAGGGCAGAGACCCTGTTGCATTTGCCCCTGGTGCTCTCACACTTGGAGCAGGATTTGGTGGGTCAGTGAGTGTTGCTGAGTTAATGGGAATATGCTCGGCAGTTTTATTGATACTGTTGCACTATAGAGTTGACTCAAGACCACCTCCTAGAGGCGTCAGTGTGTATTACATGTATTACTCGTTTCAGCCTACGTGTAATCGACAATGGTTCACATGACACATTCTTTTAAACTCTTACTGGAATTGTTTATGTAACTTGGTGATTTATGAATGACATGCACATTAGAAAGGCCTGAAAATCACAAATGGAGTCCCGCTAGGTCCCCTCCCAGGGTAAAAGGGCACAGGCGGGTGAAGCAGAGTGAAATCGTATTACTTGAGAACATTAAGAGGAACAAAGTTTCCTACAATTAACGTCTATGACATGTTCCTAAGACTACTCAGCCATAATTATAGAGGATATACATTTGACAAATCAGATTACTGCAATTAACCAACAACCAAAATAACTCCTGGCTCCATTTTGAATCCAATGTTCCGCTTGGTCCCCACTGTCAGAGCAGGACTGGTTAATGAAAAACAGAAGTGGCCTTTATGGGCACAGGCTCTATTTAAAAATAATGAGGCTAATTCAGCAAGGAGATTTATCTAATTAGACACAATAAAGCTGAGGATATTTTCTGCTCCCTTCAGGAGTCAAAACTGATAAGAACATGTTGCATGTATGGACACACGGAAGGCTCTGAAAGGGATCTCGATGTCCATGTACACAGTTGTGCAAAGGACAGACAGGTGCAGTTTGTGGTAGATGATTCAGGGGTGTTAGCAAAGGAAACTGCACACCCAGCAGGTGGTGTGTCACTTTCACCGAGAGATGAGCCATCAGCGTTGACTCCCTGGTGCATCTAGTTCTTCACTGTGGGTCAGAACGCCAGCATCCTTTCCACTTGCAAACTGCTGAAGCGACTATTCGTTTTCAGCATCAAGTGACAGACACAAAAGGCCGGAAGCCCGTGAGGGTGCTTGTATTTCATGGTACTTGGATTTGCATTTAAAATCAGTGCTTGACATAGCAACACACATGTTCAGGTGACATACACATTTTTTAAAGATGATTTCTCCTTCAGGGTAACACGTCATAAAAGAAAACTACGTTTCTGACAGCATCTTTTAAATGTTTGATGACCAGTAGGAAGGAATAGCATCATGTAGACCTTTCACTTTCCTCAGGGCCGTGCGGACCCCGCAGGCAAGGGACTGCAGCTGGGGACACAAGCTGAGCGAGCGGACGCTGCACTGGACTGTGCTTTACTATGGAGCAAAGGCTCTGGGCAGTGGCTGTCATTCTAGCCCTACTGAAGACAAGATGAGACTTTCCCCCCCAATCTTATTTTATTTTATTTTTTCCATCACCATGTATCCCCTCCATGCCCTCTTCCCCTTCTACCTACCCCCCCGTTCCCGTAATCACCACACTGTTGTCCACGAATTCTATTTTTCTTTTCTTTTCTGCTCCACACCTCCAACCCCCTTCTGACCCCCTCCTTCCAGAGCTACCTGCCTGCTCTCTCTCTATGAATCTGTCTATTTTGCTTGGTAGTTCAGTTTGCTTATTACATTAAGATGGGGCTTTTTCCATGGAGGAACGGAAGGAGATGAGACCTTGGAGGGGAACTCCCTTAATGTTACACCATCAGTAAAGCTTTCCACGATACCTCACCCTCTCACGGGGGCCTCAGGAAATTCTTGTTCCCGTGGTACCCCAAGAGCTCCACTTCCACCAGCAATAGGTGGGGACACACAGGACACCCCACTGATAGCACTTTGATCACGTGGAAACCTCTGAGAAGGTTTCCCTGAGAGAGGGTTGAGCTGAGTCGAGGGCTGAGATAGGAAGGAGATGTCCTAGTTGAATAAGTCTCAGAATGCCACGTTAAAAGAGTTTTGGGTGACAGAAGAAGACTTGACTTGGGGTGGTGGGCACACAGTACAATGTACAGATGATGTATGATAGAATTGCACACTTGAAACCTATATAATTTTATTAACCCTTGCCATCCCAATACATTTAATTTAAAAATAAGAGTTTTGGTCTTTATCTTAACCAAAGTGCCATGTCACTAGCCAGTGTGGCCATGCGAGCCAAGAATTGGTGTAGCTGTAATTTGGAGGAAACTGTAGAAGACAGGAGGTGTAGGGTCCCAGCGGGAAGGCTTTTGTAAGAGCCCAAAAGAAATGCAGAAAATGGTAGTTGAGATGAAGGTGGTTGAGAGAGTGGAGATGAAGAGAGGTAGATAAATTCTACAGCTAGTTGGTGGGAGGAATCAAAAAGGTTTGGAGACTAATCAGCTATGCATTTACAGATACAGGAGAGGAGAGTATCTAAGATGCCTGCGTTTTGGGGTAACCGAACACAGTAGAATTTGGTGTCATTTACTGAGATGTGGAAACTGGACGGCCAGTTTTGGGGGGATAGGTCACAGGTTTCGTTTGGTGCAACTAAAGATGTCAATCACTCAGGTACATGTGATATTCTGGAATTACTGGGTACTTTTAATATACTAGGTAGTTTCTTTGAATAGTCCTTTTATAATTCTATTTAAAACATAAATTTTAAAGGGTTTATGGCTTTTGTTATTATTTAGCATATGACCAAAAAGAAAATGACTTAAAGATTTAAAAATATACTTAATATTGTGTGGGAGGGCTCTCATGTTTCATAACTATAAAGAATGAGTGAGTTTTGTTCTGTTTTGTTTGATTTCTTGTGTGCTTTTTATTTGCATTTCTGGGCAACATAGTATAATTATGTTACTCTTTTCCCACATGGGGTAGATCACTGTGAATGACTCCCATCTGAACCACTACACACCAAATATCGTAGCTAAGGATAGGGGATAAACACGGACAATTACAGCTAATGTACACTAGCAGTGTTATGGTGCTCTTTGCAGAGTAGAAGCAATTTTTGACCTCAAAGGTGCAATGATTTTTAAGAGATATTTAAGGACAGTCACTACTTGGCCTGTAGAATGTTCTATGCTATCCTTGGTCACAGGTGTCTGGTGGTATGTTAAATGTTTTATATCAAGCCAAGTATGTAATATTAATGTGCTCTATAATCTGAGTTACTGACTTTATCAGGATTATTAATACTGTTGCCAAAATAGTAACAGCTTTAAAATTAACCAAATCTTAGAGTTTATAGAAGACCCTTAAAGTGAGTTTTCAGTGGAGAATTTGACTAGCAAAGGGTTTTTGAGGATTTTGTTCCCTGCCGCAATCATGCTTTAAATAAAGGCCCATTTATCTTTTCTGTTATTATTAACATGAGACTGGAAATGAGCTTAAAAAGCGTATTTCCTGAAATAGAAAGGGATACTATTAAAAAGAAAACTGAAAAAATATTAAGTTTTCCTAATTTTAATGTTGATATTTTATTGTCCCTTTATGCTAGCATTATTTAAATATTTCCAACTCCAATCACAATTTTAAAATGAATGCATTTCCCGTATTTTAAAAGTAACCTCTTTTCCTTCTTTTCTCAGGTCTCACATCTTTTGGGTGAACAGAAGTCTACCTTTATGGGGCCTACAGGTTACGTACGATTTTGTTTCATCCCTACATTTCTGGATTTGTCCCCAGTTCCCAGAGACGAACATGTTAGATTAACGATTTCACTCCTGGCTGTGTGTTTGCTGGAGCTCTGGCTTCCGTGTGGAGGATTCCCACGGGATCAGTTGACTCAGACTGTTGTGGGGTGTGGACAAACCCCAAGTCCACCAGTGCTCTCGGGTGTCCCCAGTTCCCTAACCCATTTCCCGTGTTCCTCTCACAGTCTTTGAGCAATGAATCCAAGCCCATTTCCAGGTTTGCTTTTTTTTTTTTTATCCTCACCCAAGGACATTTTTCCACTTTTTGTTCAGATAGAGTGGGAGGGAGAGAGAGGAAGAGAGAGAGAGAGAGAAACATCGACGTGAAAGGGACACATCGAGTGGCTGCCTCCCGCACGACCCAGTCAGGGCGGGGGACAAATTGCAACCGAGATACGTGCCCTTAGCGGGAACCGAACCCGGGTCTCTCTGGACCGCGGGCCGACGCTCTAACCGCTGAGCCAAACCGGCCAGGGCCCAGGTTTGCTTTTTAACTGGTGTCCTCAGCCTCTGGAACATGTGAGAATCTCATAAAAGTAATCACGAAGAAGCAAATAAATGGCTCGCATCACCAATAGCGAGAGCTTGGTCCCTAGGCAGATAATTCGTAAGGAAAACAAAAGGTGTACCCTGGATCAGGAGGTCCTGAAGAAGGAGTGAGACAGTGTGAGACACAGCGTGTCTGAGGTGCCTTGTCGGCCTGTCCCTAGAGAGCTCCGCATCCTGTCTGTCCCTTTTCCACTGAACTTCACGCCAGAGAATGTGGTCCAAGTTCCCATCTCCTCAACCCCTGTCTCCCTCCCACAAACACTTTTTATTTCCTGTTATTTTTCAAAAGTAAAAATTATTCTAAGAATAGAGTCACTAACAAAACACAAAAAAAGTACAGATGGAAAGACCCTGAGAGATAGAAAAAGATTCTAAGCATCACTGTTTGTAAACAACCTTTAAACTATCACGACATCAAACGTTTGGTTTGTCTTCTAAAGTCATGATGATTGTGAAGTCTGTACATTTTATATTCAATAATGAATTATTTTGATTCTATATGCATTCTGATCATAACTATGAAGTCAACTTTTGACTATGGTCTGGATGTTTCATATTTTATTGAAGTCAGGTTGTATGGTACATTATTTTACACTGACTTTCACCCCAATGCTGTTCGTTCAACAATACTCATTTTCAGATATTTCCATAAATAAAAATGCACTCTTTTAAGCTCCGAGCTCGAGTCCTGTATTACCATCCAGGGAGGTGCCCACAGAAAGGAAGTTAATATTTTTATGAATAGTCCTATATGGATTTAGGACATGTTAATCCATTCACATAGCTTTTATCTAATAGTGATAGTTTTAAAAAATGATAGTACTCATTTCCAAATAGGATTTTGAGTAATTCATGCTAGAAATCTTGTAGAGGTCATCTAACAGAGTGGACCTCTAGGAAAAACCATTGGGTGACTGAGGGGACTTGTGAAGAAACCTAAGAGGTGTGAATTTCAGATCATGACCATGCTTGGCTGATGCATGCACTTTTGAGCGTATTTTGTTTCTATTGCTTTCGTTTATATATTTACTAGATTGTCCTATGTTTTAAAATTCACTTAAATCAAAGTTTTCATTCCCATGGAGTTAACATGTAAACCCCCAGGATACCTGCCTTTCTCACGCAGGCTGTCTTCAACCTCGAAAGTCGAGAAACAAATATGTTTGCTACCTGAGTGATTTCTTGCTTCTTTTGATTCTATTCATCTGTCCTAACGGGCTTGGAGCCTTGACCACAGAAATGTCAGGATATCTTTTCCAGTTGCTCTTGCTGTTGCAATCGTTGCTTTTTGGTGGTTCGGTGGTGGGATTGCACGTACAACAGGGAAGAGAGAGAAGGATGGACGTTGTCCAGGAGAAGGCAGGTCAAGCACCAGCTGCAAACGGGGAAATGGTTATGCCGTTCATTCAAATAAGACGGAGAAGTGTCTGCAGGGGTTGACATGGGTTATTTTGTTTCGTGTTCAGAAACGTCGCTGTTTCACTGTGTTGGAGGTGGGTGACAGGGTGGACCAAATCGTTTAACCCAAAGCTCGCGTTCTTTTCTGAAGGGACAGCTGATTTCGGTGAATGTGCGGCCGACGCCCGGGGCTGCGGGCAGAGGGCCTTATTGGTGGCGGGCAGTTGTGTGTGGCTGTGTGTTGGGACCACACACACCACAGAACCCACTCTTTCCGTATCATGCAAACTCCCACTGGCCTCACTAATCTAATCGTACATGTCCATGTGCAATCATGAATCGGAAAAGACATATCGAGGAGTATTAGAAATGACGAAAGCTGGGCTGTAGGTCCAGGGCCCACTGGCCACCTGCCACCCGTATGTAAGAGTTCAAGTGCCTTAGAACACCTCCTGTGTCATAGAGTATCGATCACATCAGCATGCACCTGCATATATGCATATATTTATGTATTCACTTTATAAAGTATACTGATCATGGATATGACATACAGTTTACTTTTCATTGCCTTTTCTCATTAAGGTACGATTTATATTTTAGGTGTTAGTGGCCTTGATAAGCCTGTTTGAAACCGTGCTCCTTGGTTACCTCAGTTACAAGGTAAGCTGACTTAGTGAGACCTTTCGTGCTGATGAACATGCTGCTAACATTTACCCAGCTTTCCTCTCTTTACAATTCCTCCTTTGGGGATAAAACAGGCTCTTCTTAAACCACTTTAATTATTTGGGGCATCTCTAGTATGTGATCAAACAACAGCGTAGTTATATAGTAATGTTTTCCTTGGCAGTTTAAAACGCTTCCCTAATTCCTGCGGGTTGATTTACCCGCCCTGTACCTGCTCGTACGAGTCAAACAAACGGAATGGTCTCATTGTTGATTGTTCTCAGCCTCTCTTCCTGGTCTGTACAAATACACCGAGCGATCAAAACCATGTTCGTTAGGAATCATCTTAATGGATTCTCTTAATTACTGGCAAAGCTTTGCTTCGCTAACACAATTTAACCGGTATTTCCCGAGCCTCTGTTCGATCAGGAACTCTAAACTATGCGTTGTTTTCTTCTGAGTTAAAATCTGGGAATGGGGGTAGATAGGAAAAAATTATACAGATAATAATAGAAGGCAGAATAATAGTTTTGGGTTTCTTTGTTTGTTTGTTTGTTCTTTTCAGTGAGGCGCAAATAAAGTCGTATGGGGTGGTTTTAAAGAGAGGTCAGGTCCTGGGATAAAAGAACATACTTTTATGCGGTCCTTGAATCAGTGATTTCACTAAGGAAAAGGTAAAAAGACAGGACAGAGGGGTTTATGGAATTAAGAAAGGCATATAGGAAGGAATGCACAGATAAAACTGAAAGAAGGATTAATGTTTACGTGAGGCCAGAATATGGGGTATTTGGGGAAATATCGGTGCAGAACGTTTGGGACAATACCGTGGGCACCGTGTGCAGTGACTTGTCACGGGGTTTGATGGAGGATGTCGCACATGGGAGTTCCACAGCTGTAACTGAGTTTCGGGACTGTTAGTCGAGAACCCGCGTGCAGCAAGGTCAGAGGGACGTCCCACGGCAGGCCACGTGCTCGGGAAGGCCACGTGCTCGGGAAGGCCACGTGCTCGGGAAGGCCATGTGCTCGGGAAGGCCACGTGTTCAGGGAAGGCCACATGTTCAGGGAAGGCCACGTGCTCGGGAAGGCCATGTGCTCAGGGAAGGCCACGTGCTCGGGAAGGCCACATGTTCAGGGAAGGCCACGTGCTCGGGAAGGCCACGTGCTCGGGAAGGCCACGTGCTCAGGGAAGGCCACGTGCTCGGGAAGGCCACATGTTCAGGGAAGGCCACGTGCTCGGGAAGGCCACGTGCTCAGGGAAGGCCACGTGCTCGGGAAGGCCACGTGCACGCGCAAGGAGACGGCCTCAGCCTTCAGCTGGGGGAAGGACCAGACGGATTTGATACGAGTTACATTCTGAAGGTAGAAACGAAAGAAATCAACTGGTTGGTGAAGGAAGCGAGTCCATTAAGTATGGGAGATCACCGACAGAGAGGCTCGGACTCTTGTTGACGGGGTGCCGATGTCGCGGTTGTTGGAAGAATAGGGACATCGGGGAAGGTGCACAGAGACAAGAAGGGGGAAAAGCATCCGTGGCTGTATGCCCGCCACTAGCTTCCAGTCCACAGTTTCCGCAGGTGCTCCATCGACAAGAGTCCTCAAGGCTGCGTTTTGGGGGAACTCTTTACCCAGCAAATACATCGCTCTCTCACTTCCTAAAACATAGAGTTTTAAAGATAACATTCCTTTTCATTATTTTTTTTCTTTATTGATTTTAGAGAGAGAGGAAGTGAGAGGGAGAGAGAGATGGAAACATCGATGAGTGAGAACATGGACTGGCCGCCTCCCACATGCCCCCCACTGGGGATCGGGCCCACCACCTGGGCATGTGCCCTGACCGGGTATCGAACCAGTGACCTCTTGGTGCATGGGTTGACGCTCAACCACTGAGCCACACTGGCCGGGCAACATTTCTTTTTAATTCTAAACTTAAAGCAAGTTAAATCCCAAATGGAGCCCTCTTGGGTGTAAATGCTGTTAAAATGATCATAGGTTTTATTTTTTAGGATTTATAGCTGGTTCCCAGAGAACAGGGGCCTTTGTCTTAAAACCAGCCTAACTGCGGGTTGTCCACCTCTCAGCACCCTTCTGCTCTGCTGTCTCCTCATTCAGATGTTTCAGGCAGGGGGACATAGTCTCTCCGTGTGAGCCAAGCTCTCCACGGGGATGACGAGCCCCTCTCCCTCAGCAGGCGGTGATGACGGAGGCAGCTTGGCACCCGTAACACCTGTGTGCAGAGTGGTTTGTTCTCACGGCTTCCATTTCTTCTACCTGTCCATCCCTCCCCCCTTTATATTCTCTGGAGACAGGTGAGGAGTTAATGAGAACAAAACCTATCGCTTAATATTTTAGCACATGGACAATAGCCGGTCTAGAGCCTTGTTTTGCAATGTGCAGGAATTTTCCATCACTGCAATGTTTTAAGCCTTTGGGACGGCAGAGACAATTAAGAAACGTTCCCAAGCTTATAGCCAGGGTTTAAAAATAATTGGAAATTACAGGGAGCCAGATTTCAAACTGCTTTTCTAATGCACAGATCTCTTCATAGAAGATGAGCTGTTTTGGGAAGTCCTGAGTTCTTTTTCACTGGACACCCCTCGAGGAAGTTTCAGGGATGAGCTAAGAATATCAGGGCGGACTTCCTGTGTGTCGTCCGTTCAGCTGTGGGGGCCCGTGCGTGGTGTGATGTTCTGCTGTCACTTTCGTGGAATTGTTTATCAATTGTTCATGAGAAGTGGTGCATTTGCTCTTTACTCTGGGTCCCGTGAATTAAGTGGCCAGTCCTGATTAATTTTGTTGTACTCTGTGAGTTGGGAGATTAGAATATAGATGATTGAAAAACCCCTTCCTTTATGGTTTCTTAGGGTAAAAACAAGGTTAATACCAATGAGCATTGTTAGCAAGTGCTGTGTTTAGGAATTATTTTATATGCTTTACAGTGTGTGAATATTTTTATTATAGTAAGCACCATGATTGACTCACTTTTTCATGGACTCGGTAGGTTTTGTTAGTGTGTTTTAATTTTACTGGTAACTCTTCTTCCATGAATTATTATTATATGATCGAAATGTGTTATGGGCAATATTCAGGGATCACTATAACGTTTGTTTTGCTTCTTGAACTTACTACAAAATTGAGAGGGGCCCAGCTGCATTTAGAAAAATAATCTCTAAAGTCCTTGCTTGCTGTCTTAAGTGTCCTTACTGCTGGAGAAGTTTCAAGTGCTGTCTTTTCTTCTCTAAAATGGGATTCGGTAAAACTGACTTTTCTTTGCATTTTTTCTTTCTTGGAAGGGAAACATCTGGGAGCAGATTTTACGAATACCCTTCATCTTGGAAATAATTAACGCGGTTCCCTTCGTTATCTCAGTAAGTCCTAAAAAAATATTTGAAAAAAAAATTTTGTCATTAGACTTCAGTAAAGTCTTTCAATCGAAACGCTAGTAAATCCAACTTCAGCTCAGATAAATGAATTTAGGTTTTGGTTAGATTCATGGTATTAAAAACAAATAGTAAAATCGGTTGGGTAGCAGGATTGTGAAATTAAATAAAAGTAATGAGATTTAGTACAATAGCAAGATGAAATGCTTCTTAGAAATGTGCTTTTTACCCAAGGTGCAGTGTTGTCTAAACGGGCTAGAAATTAGTCCATTTCTCGTGTACACTGTGGAATTAAAAAATACAGAAACCAAGCAGAACCGGGTATTTACACACATTTCTCACACCGAGAATCTCTTTCTCTCTCGTCTAAGCACAGGATGTACTAATTCTCTCTTTAATAAGAAAGTTGTCAGCAGCGAGACAGCTAGCAGTTTGCTTCCTTATCAGTCTGGCGTCCCCATGTCAAGAGACCCTGTTCAACGGCACGATTCCAGTGCAAAATTTAGTTTTTAATTTCCATTTGATCGAGTTGTAATGCTGTCTACTGGGATGATACTTTCTAACACTCTGAGTTTTATTTGGACAATTATGAGAATAAGTAGATATCTAAATCTGTGGCTCACTTCTGAGAATTGTTTTAATCTGAGTGATTTACCAGAGGAGCGCATGGAATTAGATTAAATGATTAAGTAAATATAACTCCAATTAAACATGGTCCCCCAATGTCACTTAAGTGTTTGAAATCCGAGAGAGTGGTGACACGGTCAACAGGCTTTCTCTTCTCATTCCTGCTTCCCCCTCACGTGGCAAAGAAGAAAGAGGCGATGTCTATTACAGACTGTGAAGGAGTTAATGATAGATTAGCATACTTACATCTGACATCCAGTGAGAGCTGCTGCTTTTCTTTCTGCTTCTACAATGATTTCACAGAGAATTTTTCCCTAAGTGAGACTCAGACAGGGAATGAATAGATCGCGTCTGCTCCTTGCATTTTATTAATGAGTTTGATGTCTGTGTCACATGCTTTAAGTCCTTGTGTTGTCTTTAATTACTTTCCCCCCTGTTTTACATTTCTTTTCGATCTGCTGGATATGACTCTTTGCTTTGAGATAAAAGTTTAGTTTTGATTCGTTTTTCAGATATTCTGGCCTTCCTTAAGGAATCTATTCGTCCCAGTCTTTCTAAACTGTTGGCTTGCCAAACATGCCTTGGAAAACATGATTGTGAGTATCAAAGTGACCTGCGGATACAGGAGTATTTTTCATTATATCTTACTTCAGTGTTCAGAGTAAACAGAGAGGGGAGATGACTCGGCATCTTTGCCTCGTTACCTTTGATTCTGCTTTTTTCCTCCATAAAATATAAATTCATTCATACTACTGGAATTTATTTAGTTGTAACTAAATATCTCAATGTTTTATTTTTAAACTACTTTTAAATGAATGTAGTCTCTTGGTAAATAGTCAGTTCTATTTAACCGTAAAAATGGAAGAGTTTGGGGCAAATGCTACCCAATAATTCAAGGGATGTGATGTATAAGGGTCTAAGCTAGTAACCTTAAGTGACAGTCGGCTTGTATCCCAATCAGACTGAAAACTGGCAAAATACCCATGAGGCCCAGTCACTTCTTTTTCAGGCACTATGAACTGGTTAACCAAAACGATTCAGATTTTCTAAATATCACCAAACCAAAGCTCACTGCTCTTTGGTCTGGACCCAATGAGTGTGTCCATCTTCTGAAGACAAATAAGCTTTCTAGGTCACCTGTTGATGTGTAGTGGGACCCCTGGTTTTAAGGATTCAGGGGGTCGTGGCGTATATTTCCTAAAAATCTCGTATTTCATCCAAATCTGTGGGGTTTTAAAAGGCCCTGTAGTGGAGTTGGAATCCCCTCACTTAAAGTCACCCTTTTAGGTCTGGTTGGACCCGGCTGTGAACGGAATATAGGGGCACAAGGAAGGAGGACGTAAAAGATGCAGGGTTCAGAGTGTGCCCTCACTCCGAGGCCCAAGGCGGACCCTGTTTGGAAGGACTGATTTATAACCACGACCAATATATGTTAACAATAGGCTTCACTACTTCTCAGTGATCTGGCTGTGAGACATTTGCTATCTAGTCATTCGTTCTATAAATGTTAACACAAGTCCTCTGTGTGCTGATCACTCTGATGGGACAGCCAAGAGATTTCATTTCTTTGCTAATTTCTTCACCTTCAAAGAGAATAAAAGTGCCTACATAACAAGCTTGTTGTGAGAATTAAATGAAATTATGTATACATACATAAATATGTGTGTGTGTATACATATGCATACACACTGTAAGGGCTCAACATTATCAATGTTACTACACTGAAATTACATTTTTTCTGGAGGTAAACTTGTTTTTCTTTTAAAGGGTTTTTAAACAGAAATGATGACCACAGTTTTGGCCTGAAGGAATATTTGGATAACATTTGAGAATATGTAACCAGATGAATGTTTCTAAACATCCGTGTTCATGAGCTGCAGTCTCATGAAAATTTGTGGCCAAAGCGTGGGTGAGAGTGGTCCGTGGGGTGGTTTGAAGAAACACTGGGCTATCGTTAACTGTTCAGAAAAAGAACCACACAAAAACAAACCTATTTCACTAAAAAGACAGAGCCTGAATTGCTAATAAAAAATAAGAAAAAGTACCAGGGAAAAATAAACCTCTGATACATTGTGTCATTAGTTGTTGGATACAATAGCCTGATCGAGAGAGGAATGGTTAGTCAGTCCTGGAGAATACAAGGAGGGCTTAGCAGTCTTGGCTTAGGATCCGTTTTCCACTGTATTTCTATATTTCTGTATTTCTATATTTTGCTCCTCTTCCTCTCACTGGTTGCTCAATTTTTATTTGTTTTTCTGCTCAGAAGAAAGTAAGGGTTGAGAGGTGAAATTCGATTCAACTTAGTTTTTTGTTTTTATAGCAGTTCTGGTTAAGTGTGCGGTGGAGGAAGATAAAATAATGGCTCTTTGGGATTATATTGGTGAAGTTATCTCCTGCTCTAGTGATTTTAAGACTATTAACAGTTTGGTATAAAAAAACTGAGATGAGCTGGACTCTAGAAAGTAAAAAAATATGAAAATCTATAAATCTACCATACAGACTAAATACTAGTACTAATTTATATCCTAATATTTTCTATGAACACACACAAACATATCAGACATTAAATTATGCTGTATGTTCAATTTCATAATTTGAATTTTTATCATTTACTAGTATATAGTGGACAAGTTCCTATGTCATTAAATATTCCTCTTCAAATCAATTTTAATGGGTACATCTAAATCTATTCTATAGCTTTGATCAATTTATTTAACCATGTTTGTATTGTATGTTTTAGTTTTTTGATAGTAATGAACATTTATTATTTCATATAATAAATATAATTTTATAATAGAGATTAAACAAATGTTGATTTTCATCTCTGATGATTTTCATAGTTTTTGCTATTGAGTAAATACTTATTGAATGAATGAATGAATGAATGAATGCATGCACTACATAGGACATACTTGTGAACTATGACCTATATTACCAAAGTCCCTTCAAGAAATTATAACAAAGTACATGAGCAATATCATTTGCGAATGCTCTTTTTTTTTGCATCTTAAACAACACTGGGTATTATTATTTTTAATGTCTTTCAACTGCAAAGATAAAAATGTATAACTTGAATTCACATTTCCTTTACTACTAATGAAATTAAACTTAAAACTATTTGCTCCGTGACTATTTAATTTTTTTTTAATGATCAATAGCCTGGCATGCTTTATGTGATTTTTCCTGATTCAGAGAGTAAGATTTGATAGTAGTTTGTCCAAGCTTCTACCCGCACCCCCTCCCCACTGAATATATCATTTTCTGATATTTTAAAATTAGAAGGGTCCATAAGAGATGATGCTTCTCCTAGAGGGCTTTTGGGGAGTCAGTCTCCAGAGATGTTTGTAAAGTGAATAAACTGAAATTTGGGGCTTTTCTGGTTCTCCCATAGTGTTATCTTTGCAACATGAATGGTGTATAAGCTATGTTTTGACCTAGGCAAACAAAAAAATATGCTTCTGTATCCATTGAAAGAACATGTATTGAGTATGCACAAGATTGTGGAAATGTTATACATAGTAACACATGTAATGAAGCTCATGAATATTTAACATTTATCAAAATTTAAAATACACTTTTCTGTCTTATTTTAGAATGATCTCCATAGAGCTATTCAGCGTACACAGTCTGCGATGTTTAATCAAGTTTTGATCTTAATATCTACATTACTATGCCTTATCTTCACCTGGTAAGATTGTCCACATCAGCATTTTTATTATGTTCTACTTAATTATAGTTTCTAAAAAAAAAAAACTTACTGTAAGCCATTTTAATTAATAGATAAAAAGCATCAGTCAATCAATCATTCAATCAATGGTCGCTATAAGATGCAATGGATCACCTACAGAAATAGAAGCAAACCCTTCCTTCGGTCCTACAGCAAAAAGCAAGAAAGCACCTCTCTCATTTGGTGTTGATATTTACTGCAACACTGGCATTTTCCAAATTCTGTAAACAATCAAACCAAGAGTTTGTCCTGCATGTTGTAGCTGTCAAACAAGAATGTTTCCTTCAAACTGCAGACATGGGTGCCCTTATTCTTCTACAGTCTTCAAAGCAGAAAGACTGTGGAGAAACTGTCATTGCCCATCACTGTCTGTTCCTTTTCTCCGGGGTGTGTTAGTGTGCAATCAGGCAGAAAGCAAGGGCACTTTGCTTTGCTACAGAAAGCAGTTATTCCTTCTTTTGGAAGGTCCCACTTTGACCATTAAAATGTCAACCAATGTGAAATGGGGCACCACTCATATGGATCCATGCAGATCCTCAACTAAAGAGTGTGAGAATCAGACAACGCGGTAGAAGAATGCATGTGTTTTGTAGGAGACTGAGATACTACGGATAATTGTGCTCTGACCTGGATTTGGCCTATTGAGAAAGATAAAAAGCTAATTAGGAAGCACTAAATAAGAAGAATGTACTCAGACTCTAGTGCAGCAGAACTAGATGGAACTAGAGCTACAGATACATAGTGCAGTGCGGTCAGTCATGCACCGTTCGCAACAGGATGCGGTCTGAGAAACACGTCCTGGGGTGTCCTTGGGTGATTTCATCACTGTGTGGCTATCATAGGATTCACGTAAATACACCACTGTGATTGTATGTGATTGTATGTGCTGTGTGTGATCACAAACACTAGGGTAATGCATTGCCTGTGATGTTAACACGGCTAGAACGTCATTAGGCAATAGGAATTTTCAGCTCCATTATAAACTTTTTTTTCCCTTTATTGATTTAGAGAGAGAGGAAGTGAGAGAGAGAAAGAGATAAAAACATCGATGAGAGACAATGTCGATTGGCCGCCTCCTGCATGCCCCCCACTGGGGATCTGGCCCATAACCTGGGCATGTACCCTGACTGGGAATTGAACCAGTGACCTCTTGGTGCATGGGTCGATGCTCAACCACTGAGCCACACCGGCTGGACTCCATTATAATCTTTTGGGGCCACCGACATATATTTGGTTTGTAGTTGACCAAAACATCGTTATGGGGCACGTGATTGTATAGATTTAGATATGTAGGTATGGCAACCCATCTGCATCAGTAGTACACAGTTAATATCTATTAGTGGTTTAAATACATTTTATGGTATGCTTTATTTTAAAAAATAAACATTTTAGGATATTTAATGCCTTTAAACATAAACCATCCCTCTGAAATTGTCACAATGCCATCTTATTAAAGACGTTTTCTCTCTTCACCTATTGTTTTTTATTGCTCACCTAGTAAATAGCTAACTTCATAAATGTGAAATAACAGGAATGATTTCCTTTCTAAAAATTCTTAATTTTAAGCTAATGCCATTATTTGAATAATTTAGAAGTTTTTGTCATTTTACTTAAGGAAAAGTACTTAAAATTAAAAATTTTATATACATGTTCACATGCTAAAGTTTAAATTGCTGGAAAATTATAAAAGAGGAAACAAATGATGTCTAAATATTATGGAAAGTCTGTTCAGGTCAACTTAGTAAAGAGGAAACCACAATATTATTGTTAAAATAAGGCAAAATTATTTTTAATATTCAAATTTTTTTCTTTATTGATTTTTTAAAGAGAGAGAGAGAGAGAGGAAAGGAGAGGGAGAGAGAGATAGAAACATCGATAAGAGAGAACATCAATTGGCCGCCTCCTGCATGCCCCACACTGGGGATCGGGCCCACAACCTGGGCATGTGCCCTGACCAGGAATCAAACTGGTGACCTCTTGGTGCATGGGTCGACGCTCAACCACTGAGCCACACTGGTCGGGCCCAAATTATTTTTATACGATAACACTTAGTTCAGTACTTGTGTTTCTGTGGGCATTCTCACCACAATAAATCACCTGCAGTGGGCTCTCTGCCCTAATGTTTTGCATCTATTTCATGAGTAGTTTCCATTTTTGATGGAAGCAGCTATATGCCTAAAAATGTTTCCAATAGCTCATATGAGAAAACATCTTCCTCCAATGTAATGTAATGTATTTGGGATTTCTGTACTTCTTACAATTTTTTATATTTGTTTCCACCAGTTAGCCTCACTCAGTTAAAGATAATAGTACCATATCTCTCTCTCTCTTTCTCTCTCTCTCTCTCTCTCTCTCTCTCTCTCTTCCCCTCTTTCCCCTCTTAGTACATTGAATACTTTTAATTTTATAAACACAGCATTGCAACCTGTCCCGGGCTCCAATCTTACTGGGCTAGGGCAATTGCTTTGTATAAGCTTAGAATAAAATAACGAGTGGAAACCAGGCACCTGGTATGTAGGGGAATGATTTTAGGCAGCAGGCAGGGGAGTGATTTCTTTTTCAGTATGAAAGTAAAAACTATTTTTTAAAACTATTCAGTAGTTCTTGTATGAATAAGGATATTTTTGCCTCCTCTCTGAATATGGAGACACACAGTATGTCAGAAATTGCCACTATTTATTCTAGCTGACCTATAAATGGAGGATATCTCAGATATATGTATATGCCTATTTTGTATATATTTATATATGTGTATAATCTCGAACAATGTACACTATATAAATATATCTACATAAACATACATATATTTATTTTACACTGTGCTGATTTTAGCCATAATTAATTGCTGTTTTAGAGCAAGACTATCAGTGCTTTTCAGAGTCAGAACTTTTAATATGTGCGCTATAATGGAAGTCCCCCAAAGATTCAGGAACTAAAATTCGATGCATTGGCAACATTGTCCACAAATCTCACAATCTTAAAATTACCTGCTTTGGAAAGCTGGGTATCCTGTTACAATGTATCCCCCTTCCTCATTATTAACATCACAAAGAACCGTCATTAAGCATCTGTCTACAGAGAGCCATGCTGGGTGCCAAACTGAACGAAGGAAGCCCCTGCCCTGCTCTCCATGGGGAGCGTGCTCAGAATAGTTCCGTCATTGCCATGGAAATGGACACGTCCGCTGTGTGCCCCTTCTGGTCAATGACACGCACTTCCACGGCAGCTGGGACTTGGGATTCAGCCTGTGTCTCAGTAACAAAGCCACTAAACGGCTACATCCGGGACTGACGTGCATGACTTCAGCTTCATTATTAACGTATTCTGACCAACAAGAGTTCTCTAATTGATAATGCACTGGGTGTTCTCATTTTACACTTGCAGACCTATTTTGAACCCATGTTGCTTCAAACTTCAGTTTTTTTATTTGACTATGTAGGTTGGTATCTTTTTATATTGTTTCATCGAGTTATAACATAGAGCGATCGGTTAGGCTAATGGCTATTTCATGTTTTAGTCGAATGTGAAACAATTCCCCTTCCTCGGTCTTATCTCAGGAGAAAATAAGGTCATTTATTTTTTGTTTAAAAAGGTGACTTTGTTAGACATTATTATTATTATTATTATTTTTAAATCCTCACCTGAGGTTATTTTTACATTTATCTTCAGACAGAGTCGGGGGGGGGGAGAGAGAGAAACATTGATGTGAGAGAGACACTTCGATTGGTTGCCACCCGCACGACCTCAACAGGGTCCAGGGACGAACTGCAACCGAGGTACGGGCCCTTGGCTGGAATTGAACACGGGACTCTTTGGTCCTTGGGCCAAGGCTCTAACTGCTGAGCCAAACCAGCCAGGGCTGTTAGACATTATTAATATGCTTAATTCTAAAGTATTTGGGCCGTTGTGCACCTTTGATTGACATTTAATTGACCGGGTACTCAGGTTCTTCTATTTAGTGGTTCCAGGGAAAGGCCCATAGCTGCTCGGTTAGTGCGCCGAGCGGACAGTCTGCTGACTCCACACAAAGACAGTGCCCAGGAGGGTGAGAACTTACTTTCGGCAATAGAAATACAAGATTGATCATTCCTTCAAAAACACAGTTTCTCCCTAGAAAATCTGAAATCCCAACATGTCAAATTATCTTAGATTCCTTGGGAATCTCATGCTTGAGGCAGATAGTCTGCAGGAGCTGAAAGTGATTGCTGGGAACAGTTTAATTGGTATTCACTCAGCAAGTATCAACGTGCAAGGTGTGGGCCGACTTGAATGCTAATGTCTGAATTGGAAGCAGGAAATCACCATTGCTAATTACATTTGCCAGTGACTGTACACAGCCCTGGGAGTCAAAGGGCGTGCACGGAAATTTAAAGTTATTCATTCCTGCCACGTGACTTCTTTTTTCTCTGAAAACATTTTGTTGTACAAAATGACATTTACCAGGTGGTGAAAATTTTCCAGCCTCAATATTGCCTTCCATTCAAATTAATGTTTTCTTTAGAAACCTTGCCAAAGCTTGAAAAGCTTGTTTAACTAAATATGCTTTAAAAAGAGGAAATTTTTAAAAAGCACCGAGTAAGTGATTAGTAATGGAGGTGCTTTGTCATGAGACATAGGGTTTCTCTGAGTAAGCAAATCAGCTATGACTGTTCAGTCATTTTAAAGAGGGCACCCTGAGAGTCTGTATTTTAAACCCTAATGAAAGGCTGTTCAGACTCTGTTTTCGAATTACATAACGCTGAGATTATTTTGTATGGCTTGTGGCAAAGATAACACTTAAGAATGTTTTGTAAAGGAGCAAACCTCATAGCAGACGCTTGAGGCCAACATTCTTCATGAAATCTTTCAAACAGAACCTGTATTTTTCTAAAAGAAAGTTGTGCTAACATTGAAGCTGTAAAAACACTATTTTTTTTTTAATTCTCACCCAAGGATATGTTGATTTTAGAGCGAGAAGTCGTTTGCCTCCCTTATGTGCTCTGACTAGGGATCGAACCCGCAACCGTGTGGTGTACAGGACAAAACTCCAACCGACTAAGCCACTCAGCCAGGGCAACACTGTCGATAATTCACTGAAATTCTTTGACTGTTTGAAACGTGTGCTTATCTGGCATCGTGTTTCAGGGACTCCATGATTCTGGTTTTTAATGCTGGCTTTTTGATCAGTAGGACTGACCCCGTGGCAGGTTGGGGCTGAGTCACAGTGGAAGTCCCACACCTGTTCAGCCCTGACATACCTGCCTTGGGAGCTTGGTCCTGAACAAGCCAGATGCTTTCCGAGTGCCCAGGGCCCACCTCTGGGTCTCGCTCCCATCTCTGCTGAGAGCCTGGGTCCGCGTGGTGCGCTCTGAGGCGGAGGCTCCCGTACCCTGCGGCAGCCAGTGAAGGGACCCCAGGGCAGGCTGGCCACAGAACTGTGTTCCCTGCCGGCTCGGTGAATGGTGCCTGAGAAATCTTTACTAAAAATAGAGAGCTTCCCAGTGGATAACAAAGGCTCTCCATGCTGGTTCCGTCTGGGCTTCAGCCTTTTCATGTACTGTGTCTGTTTCCCTTGGGTTAGACCTAACACAGTTATTTTACTTGTTGTCACTTATTATGAGCTTTAGTTTCCATCTTAGGACGGATGTCGTCACCCTAGAGGGACTGCAGATTTTCTGTCTTCAGGTGTGCTCTCTGTACGAGGGTACAACTCGTAAATCGGAATACAGTCCTGGGTTCAAGCGTGCCTTTCCCATTCATTAGCTCTGTGACTACACCTTCATAGCACCTACAGTTCACGATCTATCTGCTAAGAGGGTAGATCTCATGTTGGGTTCTTACTGCCATAAA
Organism: Tadarida brasiliensis; assembly: GCA_030848825.1. Taxonomy (NCBI): domain Eukaryota; kingdom Metazoa; phylum Chordata; class Mammalia; order Chiroptera; family Molossidae; genus Tadarida; species Tadarida brasiliensis. The sequence goes on along the minus strand of CM061278.1, from coordinate 24,270,088 downwards.
ATGTTTCTTCAAGAGAGATGACATAGTCATAGTTTTGATGACAAGTTGGACACAATGTGTGAGATTAAGAAAAATGGAAGAAGGACTTTGAAATGTGCATTTTGGGAAGCTGACTGGATGATGGGGCCATACATGAGGAAGAGGGGATCTGGGAAGAAACATCAAAAGAAAGAGAAATCGAGTCTACAATAGTTGAGGTACCTTTTAGAAACCTAAAGTGAGCCCGGCCAGTGTGGCTCAGTGGTTGAGCACTGACCCATGGACCAAGGGGTCACCGGTCTGATTCCTGGTCAAGACACATGTCCAAGTTGTGGGCTCGATCCCTGGGGGGGAGGGTGTGCAGGAGGCAGCTGATCGATGTTTCTCTCTCCACTGATGTTTCTAGCTCTCTCTAAAAAATCAATTAAAAAAAGAAGAAGAAGAGAGAAAGAAAGGGACCTAAGGTGAGCGGTTGAGCAGCCGTTTGTCTGCAGGGGCTGGAGCACAGGCAGGTACCGGAGGCGACATCAGCACACAGATCATCACTTTGGCAGGGGATTAGGAGAGAGCATCTCGGGAATGAACAAAGAGGAATTTCTGGTTCAACACCGAGCAAAACAGAACCCTCCGCGGCTAGTAAAACGCGTCGGATAGGACACCCGGCACAATGCAGACAGAGACGAGAACTTCATTCACCTACGTGTCCAAAAAAAGGTGGCCGCTCCACATATAAAGTAAAAGCTAGGGACAATGCAATGAGACAGTGCTAAAACGGAATGGCAGCAGAAGATGCCAACAAAGGATGGCATTACTAAAGCGCACCCGAGCAGATATGTTCTTTTCCCTTCTCCAAACATAGCCCCTTCCATGTCATTCCACCCAGATGGTCTGCTATTTTAGACCGCAGCCAATGTGAGGGCTCTCACAGCACATTTTTATTATAATGAAAGCATTTTCTTACCATCAAGCAACCAAATCTGGGCAGAACTCGTACGTCTTTTTTAAATACCGCAAACTCTCTTTTTCTCGTTAAGCATTCCTCAAGTTTTCATCCTCTCTTTTCCTTCGTATTAACTCCTCGACTGTTACCTAACTCCGTAAGTACCCTGCACACTTTGCTTGTCAGCTAATTTGTAGCATCCTTATATTGAGAGTATGTGTCACTGTTGTTTGCCCAGTTTCCTCTTAGGAAATTCTTTAAAAGTATTTCATTGTATCATAATTTACCCTCTTTCTTGCCCATAATCTTTGCTAATGTATCTTAAAGCATTTCGATTTGGAGTGTTGAGAGACTCATTTTGACACGGTCTCCTTTCTCTTCATCGATTGTTTAAGCCGATGCTCTTTCCTAACCCAGGGTTATGGTAACTTTCAGCAACATTTTGCTACATAAATGTTATGCAGAATCTTTCTGATTATCCCTAAAAGTCCGGGTTCATTTGGCCACTGGATACTCTTTTGATAGTTTCTGTTAGTTCATTGAATTATGTTTATTATGAACCTTGGTTATATTTCTACATACAAGTCTAACATTTATTTTTAGGCTCCTGGTTTGCTGGCACATTGATTTTGGGATGTTCTCAATGTCTCATTTGAATTTCATAGACGCTAGTTCCCTCTGGTGTGCCTACTGTGGGGGTGACAGGCCAGGCTGAGTCCCCTGCTTTATAATTATCTTTTATATTCACAATGCAAGCACTCAGTCTTCTTTCTTTAAGCCAAATGGCCCCCAAGTGCTTTCATTTTTCTCCCCAGGACTTTTTGCTTTGTGTGTTGGCCTTTCTCTAAATCTTTTCTATTTTATAATTATAAATTCAAACAGGACTCAGTGCTGAATAATCACCAAGATCAAGCTAATTTATATAAAAGCATTTGGTAAATTATAAAGTGCTATTCAAATATAATGGAGGAGTTTTGTTGCCATAATTTAAGGGGAAGATTTCTAGTTTAGCATAAAAAAAAAAGATGTTCTTAGAGCTTTTATTTTTTATGGAAGCCTCTGAGTATAGCCAGAGATTTGAGCGACCTTTGGTGAAAACAGAAATGCACTGAGTTTGAAGAGACCTTGTTGTGTCCCTTTCTTGTGGGGCGACTTTAAGTGATTACGTGCCCGAGCTTTCATTTATTCATTTATAAAAGAAGGGAGAGAGCTATACGAACTTCAACCAAAGATTTGAGACAGTTTTAGAAATACACGTGAAAATGGGTCATTGTAAGAGAACTAGAAGAAACGGCACAACATAGTAGAGATGAAGTGGAAATCTGCTATTAAGATCGAGGCCGCTGAGGCACAGGGGGACATGACTGAGCTCTCATTTCCAGAAAGAAGAAGCAGGCAAGGTTGTCCATGTCACCATCGTCCTCCTCGCTCCGCTCCCCACAGAATTTAGGAATCTCACTGTGTAGGCAGAGTGAAGGAGAGACACTAATCTATGTTCTTTCTTTCTTTTTTTTAATATGTTTTTTTAATTGCTTTTTTTAGAGAGAGAGGAAGGGAGAGAAAGAAACATCAATGAGAGAGAAACATCAATTGACTGTCTCCTGCACGCCCCCTACTGGGGATCGAGCCTGCAACCCGGGCATGTGCCCTGACTGGGAATCGAACCGAGACCTTTCAGTCCATGGGACACGCTCAGTCTACTGAGCCACACCAGCCGGGGTAATATATGTTATTTCTCAGAAAAAAAGCTTACAATGAAAAACCGGGACTGGTTTCCTGTCTATTGGCTTTGTGCATTAATAAGCCTTCATAATCACCCAGGTGCTAGGCAACACTATCTGTAGTTTGGAGAGGAGACAGATAAGGTCAGTGGGGTGGGGAGTTAAGCTATTTTTTAAGTAAATGGGACACCAGGTATGAGGTCAGCTTTGTCTGTTCTTGATCTGTCTTCTTTTCTATGCAAGGGTCTCATTGGATGCTTGAAAGCAGTGCTGTTAGGGGGAGTGTTGTGGAAAAAGTGATAGTACTTTGTAGGGTTCAGCTCCATCCTAGGAGATAAATTAGAACCTGGAGAGGAACAAGGGATGATTTACAATTCCACCGAATTTCCCCAACATCATTTTCTTCCCTGGACATTTGGTAAGAGCTACAGAGGGCTCTGCTTGCCTGCCAGGGCCTGCTCAGGGGAGCTCACGGATGTCTGTGGTCTCCAAAGCCACTTAGAAGCCGATGACGTCAGTAGCTCAGAACAACATTGTTGATTCTGCTCTCTTTCCAAACAGTGTTTTCCCTTTGTCTCATCAGTCATTAATTCCACTATTCACCAAGTCCCTTAAAAACCTAAAATACTTGGAATCATCTAACTCCTTCCTCTGTTCTCACAGTGAATGTCCAATCTATTAGCAAGATGCGTTGGCCCAGGGCCACAGTCCCTCAGGTCCCCACCTCTCTACCCCCACTGTTGGTACCTGTCAGAGATCTGTGTGTGTCTTACCTGGAGGACCGGATCTGTCTGCTGACATCCTCGCACTTTAACGATAGATTTCCATAGGGCAGTGAGAATATTCTCACAAGCTTACGACCTCTGTTTCCCAATGCACATAGATCAAACAGACGGATGTATTTAGGGGTTGTCCATGGCCTGGCCCATGCTTCCCTTGCTGACCTCTTTGACCCCTGGGTGCCACATGGCTGCTTCCCTTTAGTTTCTTGATGATATTTTGACGATTCCTGCCTTGGGTCATTTTTTTTTTTTAACTTAATGTATCGTTTTCCTTGTCTCATCTTCACTTCGTTTTTGGCATCCTTAAGGTCTCGGGTCATATGCTCAATCCTTCCTAAAATCTTTCTTAACGGCCAGTCGAGGGTCCTGACCACTCAGGTCCACCACCCCCAGCAGCCTCGGCGATTCTGTAGGACATCCGCCTTCTGCCACCTTGGAGCATCTGCCTTTATCGGGCACTAGGTGCTCTTCTTTGACACGTATAAAGTATGTTCTGGCGTGACACTGCGTCGGTACAGCACGTTTGGGACAAAACATTTGGTTAAAGATATAAAAAGAGTGAATTTATTTGAAGTTCAATCCTATCTAAAGGGATTGAGAATGAAGGGTGCGTGGAGGACGTCCTGTGTCCTACAGTCACCTTTCCACACGTGTCTAACACCTGCTCCGTCGTTGTTAGAGGTCTGCATTTCGGACGGTCCCGGGCAGCTGGGGGCAAAGGACAGGTGTGCAGTGAGTCTTCTTCTCTTCACATTCTGAGCGGAAGACACCGCAGACAAATGGGTCTCTCAGAAAAGGCACATGGCTGGGACATGCACACACGTTCATCATTCACCCAGTCACCAGACTGTGAACTTGGGTCCCTCTGGGTTCAGGAAGAGGCAGAATGTAGTGTCTCAATAAACCAAGTAAGTGCTTGGAGGGAACTGGTATTCTTCCCGACTGATTTCTCTCTGAGACGAAAACGTGTCTAATTTCCAAATGTCCTTCGAGAAGGCTTGCCTCCTTTGATTTCTACAAAGTGGGAGAAGTGATGGAGAACTTGATGTGCCGGCGTTGCCTCTTAGGGGAGAGAACTTCGGTCAGGGTTTGACTCTCCCCTCTGAATCTGCCTCGATGAGAGGAAGGAATTGGACCAGACCATCTCTCATCTGTGCCCTGGACCCAAAACAGTGTCACAAAACACTGTCATTTCATGGCGTCCATAACTGCTGAGAATGAGGATTGGTGCCGTTAGGATAATGTCTATTCACTGAAAGCTGGAAGCTGAATGGATCTCATGATGAACAAAAAGTAAAGGAAATAGCACATTTAGTGTCTATGTTAGATTCCAATAATGCTCTCTTTGCTTACTTTTTTTTTTGTCTCACACAAAGAAATACAGAATCAAAAAAATCTTCAAGAGTAGTATTTTAATGGCAATATTCCTTCCTAGTTTAATCCCTTTGAGTATAAATAATCTGATGCGGTCAAGCTCTTCCCAATTTTTGAAAAAGTGAAGCCACAGTGCACATTACATAAATGTCAATACCAGCTTCGTTTTCCAGCAAGTTCCTTTAGTCTAGCATGTGTCATTGACCTCCTGGATCTGCTCTTTGAACACATCATCATTGATCAGGAAAACAGGTGCAATTTCCAGGGAAAAAGAAGAACTATTTACCCGGGAGACCATTCTACACGTCTGCTGATCTACTTAACATTAGTTTACAAGCCATTAAATTCACCATCAGTGGAAAGGTTAGTTTAATGCTCAAATGAACCAATCAGATACTTCTCAAGAGTGTTCTTACATATAATTATAATGGTATATTATAGAGTTGTATGTACACATTATACTCTTTGAAATAGATATAAGTTCATTTACTTAGAAAGGGAAAATTTTTCAACTGATTTTAGAGATCAAATAAAAATGCTACCATATGACAAAGTATTTTCTGTTGATAAACATGACATTGTAAAATAACATTTTATTTTATTTTTTCAATGCATCTTCATTGTTGAAAGTATTACAGATAGCCCTCCTTTTACGTTGGATTCCCGTGACTGATGATGTAAAAATAAGAGTCACTGTTGCTACTACAGTAATTCTCGTGGATCACCATGTGAAGTCACACGCTAAGCTCAATGTTCTCTTTCGTTTCTCGTGGCTAATTAAATGTGGACCATTTCAGAAAACACAACATAAAGGCTCATTTTGTGCCTCAGTTGATTTCCAGAAACTGTCGACCAGAGACTGAATAGTTGGGATTAGTTTGGTCTATGGCAGGAGGTAGCAAGATACTCTTGTGGGGACAGGTTCGATGAGTATAAAACAGCTTCAACCAGCTGATATTTATTTGGCGTCACTTTACATCTTCCCTGGGCAGGGACATGTAACTTGAGTGCTCATCTACTGATGTCTCGATAGTAGAAAAACAAATCCATTGATAAAGCAAACCTTTCCTGGAGAGAATTGGTATGTATACTGATTTTATTTTGTTTTCACCAAATCCTTCTAAATCCGAACACATCTTTAAATACATAATGGGGATTAATGGTGTGTAGAGCTAATGTTTTATTGGCTTTGTACTTCACTTTTAAGAACTGAAACAGAGAAGTTCAAATGCAAACCAAAGAAAAAGGAAATGCAGAGAGGCAGGACCTCACGACTTAGAAAATGCTGTAGGTCTGAATGTGGAGGCTGTGTACACCCATCTTTCCTCTGCTCAGAGCTTGAACTTGGACACTGTGCATGGGCGGTGTCATAAGTTGGCTTGTCAACCTGGAGGTCTAGTGTAAATACACTTGGTGCTGAGGATATCCTCAGACTTTCATTAACGAGCTCCTCACTCTTCCATCTGATCACAGCATTCATTTGCTTCCTTAAAATTTTCCATTTCTGTCTCCAGTAGTCAGGATAATATAAATGCCTCGGTGTTGTGTATAAAGTAATTTATGAGTTGCCCCTGCTACTTCCCTGGCCTCAGATGCCTTATTTGTCTTACTCTTAAGGCCATACAGTTGCCATGCAGCACTGTAGTAATGTTTTCATAGCTGAGCTTTTAATGCAGAATTCTACTGTATCTACGTTGTGACCAGTAGAAGTTCTTTTGACTGCTCAGGACTTGAGTTTGTAGCTTTGCCTATTGAATACTTTTTTTTTTTTTAAAGTAACCTAACGGTTAAAAAGAGAGAGTGCAAATAAAGAGGAAAATAGAATAGATATTGTGTTTTTTGTTTGGAAACTTAAACCATTAAAAAAAAGGGGGGAGGGGAAGGGAATATGGTCCTGAGACATATTGACCTTATTCTGCTAGTCTATTACTGGGAATAAAGCAGGGATATATTCAGTAGGGATCTCTGATATCACTGAGGACTGAGAAAGTCAATGTGAGGTACTCCCAATATTAAAGTCTGAAAACCTTACATGAAGAATCATTGACACGCACAAGGTAATGAGCATGCATGTACACACATGCACATATACACTTGCCTTATGCTCATTGCAAGTTTGTATTCTTCTATAACATATTAAAGGACAGTTTCTCAGTGACCAGTTCTCACCCCTTTCCCTTCACTTTACACTTTTCTCCCAGGAACATATCCTGTATTTTAGCTCTATTTTGTATAATCCTGTAAGTTGTTCATGACGGTGTGGTCTATATGTGCCCATATACACGGAAACGTAGGGATGGCCCAGAAACCATGAAATATTCTAATCAGAAACCTACTACCAGGCTGTCCCCTGTTCCAAGCATCAACGACTGTGTCAGAATCCTTACAAGTTAACATAAGGGAAATTAGAACTATTTTAAAGACATGTGGTTGGCAAGAAGGTGTTGTTTGGTTAGTTCTGCTCTTGCGGAACCTGGTTGATGAGGATGCGGTGAGCACAGCAGCCGGTCTCTCGGGGATGCAGGGCCTTGGTCTAGAGAGCTAAGCGTCCTGTCATCTGAGTCCACGTGAACTGGACCTGCCCTTTGTACATTTTCCACATTTTTCTTGTAAAATAAACCTTTCGTGCAATGTGCTTGTTGTTATGCATAGAAAGACAGAGAACAGGCACCGTGCCAATCCCACAGGACAGAGATGAATAGGTGTTTTATGGGGTGGAATTTGGTCTGAGTGTTGCTCTCGAGGGGACGGGTCGGGCTGAAGCCTGCTTTCTCTTTATATTACAGGTTACAGATGGACCACAAGGAACCTGATATTTGTGATCACACCAATGGTCTTAGGCCAGTTCCTGTGGCTTTAATTATATCCTGTATGTCCTCCACCTGTTCCCGTGACATTTCCTGTTAGATTCCTCAAACTAAATATGTACACAAACTGGTTCGTGCTATTTCTTCCTTAAAGTGTCCATGGCTGTGACATATCAACCACTGTCCTTTCCTCTGAGCCATCTCCCCCAAAATGGAATCATTCTCAACACCTGTTACAAAACGCACAGTCAACAAATTTCGTGGGTTTCACCTGCTAAATATCTAGCAAATCTGCCCCCTCCATTCCTCCCAGTCACCACCTGGCTAAACCATCCTAACATCTTTTCCGCGACCGCCATATAACTGGTTTACCACGTTCTCTCTGGCTCCGTTCCAAGCCATCACGTCACAGCGACCAAAGCAACCTTTGTGAAGTGTAAAGACGGTGTGTTACCACTTGCTTAATGTTCAAGATTTCCCGTATGTCTTGGGAAGTGTACCAATGCCTTCAACAGGCTCCAGACTTCCCGCACACTCAGGATTCTCCCATCTCTTCATTCGCATCTCAGACTGTCGGTCTTTCCTCTGCTCAGGGGCCCTCTGAGTTTGTTCTCACTTCCTCTGTCACACTGACCTCCCTGCTCCCTACGGTGCTGTCTTCCTTCTCTGCAGAGTCAAGTCTCACTCATTCTTTTTAGGTTCATGTAAACATCACTTTTTCATTGAAGCCCGACCCACCCGAACCCATCATCACAGGGAATCAGACCGCTGGGGGCTCTCCTTTGCATATTTATATATTTCTATATTAGTCACCCTTTTCTAGCTCTTCCTTTAGATTCTGAGTCCCATGAAGGAAGCAGTCTTGCCAGTTTTTATTCCACTGCTTCCCAGTACCTGGTGAGGTCCTGACAAAGGTGAACAAGTAAATGTAAAACTCTTTCAAATGCCAGTGACCTAGAACAGAGCAAGGAGAAAATGACAAGTACCGTGTTGAAGCTTCAGGGCAGAAAAATCCCCGCAGTTTTCCGAGGAGCGAAAAACAGTGCATGAAAAATGTTTTTCTAAATTAATAGGAATATGAGGTGATTAGATTCCGTGTTGTCTTTACTTTCTGTCTTATTCTAGCTGCTTTGTTTTAAGAATATGAAAATACTTAAAATACTTTCTGTGGCTGATACGGGTCCCCACGCTTCTCGGTAATGGTTTAACGTCCTACTATCAGTGTTGTGTTTCCTCAAGTGAGAGTTACATGAAGAACATGGTTGGGATTTGACTTGATCCTTGACTTTACCAAGTTATTACTTTTGATCACAATGATTCTTCTGTCTCCTTGTTTTTACCTGGCTTAATCTACTGTGATCATTTCTTTTACCTTACTGCTTTGTTTCTTGATTTTGTCTGCTTCCCCACCCCCCACCCCCAATTCAGAGTGGAAACTAGATTTTACACTGAGACACAGTATACATTTCTTAGCAAATGATTATGGGTGAACATAAATACATGCTCAGTGCAGCATATAACCTGAGGAACACACTCAGAATGAAACATGACATGATTGTAGGTATTAGTCTTCCTACCACGAACAAGAGCAACATAAAAATCCAGCCTCCATCTGCATACATTCTTTTTTTTAAAAAAATTTTTCTTTTATTGGTTTTAGAGAGAGAGGAATGGAGAGGGAGAGAGAGATAGAAACATCGATGATGAGAGAACATCGATTGGCCGCCTCCTGCATGCCCCCCACTGGGGATCGGGCCCACAACCTGGGCATGTGCCCTGACCGGGAATCAAACTGGCGACGTCTTGGTGCATGGGTTGATGCTCAACCACTGAGCCACACTGGCCAGACATCTGCATACATTCTAACAGCAATGCCCATAGGCTGATGTGTCTGAGAAATTGACCAAGACCGTTTAGCAGATGCTTTTATGTTGTTTCAATGAATAGCAAAAGGAGATAAAAGGCAATAAACAAATTTAACATCATTTTGTTAAAAGAAACATATTCTCTAGAACTGGCAAGGGACAACGTGGAGTCCCTTGAATGGAAGTATGTGATATGAGAAAGAATGCACACCACTCTGAATGTTGGTGCAGCCTTAGATAATGTCTGTCTCAGACTTGGTGGTCATTTTTTTCACTAGGTGAGTGAAAGAATAAAAAAGTGGTTTTTAAATTCGATAAATTAAGATGTTCGCTCCTCTAAACGGAAGAATATTTTGTTAAAATGAGACTGAAGAAATGAATTTCACTTTATATCAGCCCTTTTATTTCTAAGGAGAATTAGAAAGTAAATGTTGGATATGATAGATATCATGGCTCTATGCACTTAGTGCAAAAGGGACCATAGCCCTTTTTTAATTAACACGGTTATGATTTTTGCAGGTGTTAGCATAGTTTCTTCAACTAAAGTGATCTTTAGTGAGATTTAACAGTGTTCCAGTTAACAACAACAAAAAAGTAGAATTAAACGTTTTTAAAAACGAGATATAACTCGGAGTCTGTCTTTCCATATGGCACGCCCGATTTGGTGATCCGCATTTTAAATAATTGCAGTACTTATGAAAAAAATGTGTTCTGTTCCCTTAGGTTCTTTGTGAGCAGGGAGAAGAAGCCGCCTCTGTGCTCACCCAGGGCTCAGTATGGCTTCTGTGGGCCTGTCTTTGTCAACTGTACTTGGGTAAACGTGCTCAGAGTTCAGATTCGTAGGAAGTCCGTAAAGACCAAAGAATGATGAGTGACGCTTAACGATGGTTTTGAATCTATGGATGGAATAGAGGTCATTCCAAAGGCATATTTATGGGTTTTTAAGCAGTATTAAATTGAGACGAAGGGTAGAGATAGAACACTTTTAAAACATGGCATGTTAATATTATATCTTTTCATCTCCATTAAAAAAAAATTAAAACTTCAGGGCGTGAGAGTTTCACTGTTAAATTGCTTCAGGGAACAGTTAATCTAGGGCAGTGTGCTCTAGGGCATGGCCAAAGGTAAAATGTTCTCCACACCATTTAATGATTAAGCTAAACTGTGATTCTAACATACTTAGACAAAGCACAAAGTATCTCCTAATGCAGTTCGTAAACTCGAATTGTCTGAGATCCTGAGAACGCTGGCAGATACATTTGGTTGGTCCTATAAAAATTCCACTCTCAGAGTTGTAATAAACATTAACTCATTAAAAAAGATCTGAGAAGTCTCTGCTAAATAAAATATGCTTCACCCAGAGCTGCCAAACGCAGTTGACGGCAGAACCTTGTGTCTGGGTAACGTTTTCTGTCAAATGGGCTTTTTCACGGAACACATGTTGAGATACAGAGCTAGGGACCAGGATCCCTTTAAAAAGATGGATATAAAAATCCTAGAGTAATAAACTGCCAACTAAAGTGAAAAGTGCATTTTCATTAAAAACAAAACAAATAGCAAGCAAGCAAAAGAGTATGTACTACATGGTAATTATCTCAAAGGTAGATAGGAGTGGGTTGATATTAATTACTTCTCATTTATATATTTATTATTTGCCTTGTAATAAATGCATAATACTATGTTTTTGGAATTGAAAATGTTAGAACTGCAACAAAATTGCCATCAAGGGGGTTTGCACAAGGAATGTGGAAATGGTTATCACAGACATGTGTATATTTAAAATACATGATTGCAGTGGATTGGATGTTTGTCCCTGACAGAAATGATAGACTCAGCCTATCCAAACAGGAAATAATTCTTACTCCTGTCCCCCAGCAAAATGTTCCTAAAATTACTGACCTGACCTTATGTCATTATAAGTTGTTGCTTTTCTCTCCTGATATCCGAGGTCATACTGAAAGATCAACAAATATTGGTGGAAAACCAAGGAAAACATTATACCTCTCACGAGCTGTGTTTGTTTCACGTGGGTCTAGTTATATAGTCAATGTCTTATTCCTGCTGTTTGCATGAGAAGCTTTGAAATTCCCAAGGACATTTCTTGATGTTTCTAGCGTATGTTGGTGATAATCTGGTTCTGAGTATGCACTTGAGAACGTATTTGACTACTTGGCATCTTTTCCTCTGGTCCTCATGGTTTACATGCGTGTTCGCGTTGATGTAGGAAGACTTGCCAAACTATCAGGCTATAAAGTCCCTAAAGGTTTTTTATTCTCTGACAGTGATCTTTAAAATAAACATTGTCACAAGGGGGATTCAGATAAAAGAAAACCACATTAAGGCAGAAATGGCTACGTGAAATAGTGTTTCAAGTCCACTTTAAGCTCAATATTGTATCAACCACAATTATTCAAAAAACATAAGTATGTGCATGGTAGGAATTCTCTGCTTACCAAAAAAGTACAGAATGTCTACAAAGTAGATATATTTAATTGTCACAGAAATAAAAATCTGCAAGTTCCATAAAATTAAATACCTATTTAAATAATAAAGTTAAGTACGAGTGTATGAGCAAAATAATATACAAAGAGAAAATTCTATTGGGATTTTCAAACCCCCCCCCAAATATTACTATGTTAACATTTAAATCTTAAAGTATTACCTGATAATGATATACTTAGTTGTTACCTAGGTCAGTGAACTACATAAATTATAAATATATACATATATGATATACATATATGCAGTCTTTTATATAATTACAATGGAAATTCCTTCATTCAAACAATCTCAGTGATAAGTGGCTCTTTTTAAAACAAGTCACTGGCCTGATATTGACATTTTGGCCAGGAAATAGGACTTACTTTTTTTCCGCGCACTACCTTACCAAGAATCAGTTGTCAGTTTCCGTAAATGACAACAGTGAACACTCCAAAGGTCAACCAATATCAGTGTGTCGGGACTTTGTAAACAGTGGTTTGCCCTGCACATTGCCTAACACTTCTTTTCGGAGTCCTCCGAGCGTGCCTGTCCTTCCACTCCCATAACGGTTGAGAGTTGCAGGCTTGAGAAAAGACTGGGCGAGACTACAGCTACTCATCAACCCAGGGGTGATTTTCTGCTGCTAATCACTGTTCGTCCATCCATAGCCAAGAAAAATCGACACACTCTTTCCTCATCTCCGATCCTTCTCCAAAGTCCCTGGGTCTGCTGTCCAGTTGGAAAACAAAGGCTTTCTAATATTTTTGTGTAGACATTTGATCCTTATATCCGACTCATTTTTGTGCTCTGTTTCTTTTATGCAGGAATGGAAATAACACAATCACTACTGAATTCACTGAGTGTGCTTGTGTGTCAGGCATTCCACTCTGTGTTACCACGATACCAAATGAAGAAGTTCATAGCTCATCTAATTTTCAGTTGAGGAGCAGAAAGTGTAAAAAGCTTAAGTAATTTCCCTAAGTTAACCAAGTTATACGTTAAAGGCTTCATTATTAATTTATGATGTTATTATTAGCAGTATAGTATAAAGGCAGATCATTTACTTTGGGTATAGACTAGAGTCAACACTCATATATGCTTCTCCACCATATGGCACAGCGCTTGGTACTATTAGACCATCAGGAAATGTATTTGAATAAGTATGACTTTCTTTACCATATTAGGTTGTTCATTTTCCATCATGAAATATTTGGGTGAAAATGTTTAACACCTATTGGTTTTAAATCAAACATTTTTTTTTCTTATTTGAAATGTACAGGTATTTTTACAATAGAGGAATTATAAGAAAATTATACTGATTTCCTACTTTTCATTTCAAAGTCAACCACTACAAATGCCTCTCGGTGACTTTGATGCCTATTAACTAAATAGAATGTTGAGTAGAACATGAAGTGATATTGGTTTATTTTTTCTATCTTAAATGGCAGCAAATTATTTAATTTCAAATGTGTAGGCTGGGGTTATAGGATAATCAACATAAATATTGTTACCATGAGATATCCACTAAAATCAAGCATTTTAAGTCTTTAAAAAAATATATTATTGCCCAGTCCCAAAACAATATTAAATTCCATTAGTATAAAATCTTAAGATAATACAACATTTACTAATATTCACAGCTATGACTATTTTTAAATTCTACATTATTAAATTTTTCTGCTACTTTCAATTCAGGTTATAATTTAAATAGTTCAACTTGGTGTTTGAAAAAATGTGTCTCTTTCAAGACAAGACAAAATAGGATATTTTGAGGATGAATGTGCTCTATTTGAGCACATTCTTGGATTTAGTTTATCAGAAAATCTGTGCCCATCATTAAAATCACTTCTGGGTACAGACACAAAATAATAATTAACTGCAATTCATCAATTATGGTCAGGGAGAAGAGGCAGTTTTCATTTAATAATGACTCCAAGGACATCTGTGGATGAAGTAAGATAGCAATCTATATTAAAATGGATTATAATCATGGAATAGCTTCAAATCTTTTTTCGGCATATTGTAGCATTCACAGTTCTAGGAAAAATAGCTAATACGTAAGTGAAATAACGTTTATGCATGGTGCAAATAAGGGTATTTCAGTGCTCAACCCATCTTAGCCTCAAGAATTATGTAATAGAGTAGCAATAAACGATGTATCTACCTATCCTGAAGATACACTTTTTACTTCAAAATAATACTATATCTGGTTAATGCAGAAAACAAATTTAAACATTATATTTTCCTAAGGGAAAAAAATGTACAATATAAGATCGCAACTAGTAAATGGCTTTCTGAAACGTGCTTTGGCTTCCCAACGAGCAAGGATGAGAAGTAACATGTCCGATCTGAAAGTGTTCACTGTAATGCAACTTTGTATCTTTAGCATCTGTGGAATCCAACATCTGGAACGAATAGGAAAGAAGCTGAATCTCTTTGACTCCCTGTATTTCTGCATCGTGACCTTTTCTACCGTGGGCTTTGGGGATGTCACTCCTGAAACATGGTCCTCCAAGCTTTTTGTCGTTGCTATGATCTGTGTTGCCCTTGTGGTTCTACCCATACAGGTAAATACAACCGTGATCAATGTTACAGAAAAGTGTGAAGTCTTCCCACTGCCTTCCCATCATGCATGTCTTCCTTCCCAATGTCCCGCCCCAACACCCTCCCCTTCCCTGACATACCAGCTCCTATCCAACTAGAATATGCCTTCTGTGTTTTTGTGGTGAGGGTATCTGATTGCATGAGATAGGGGACGAACACCACAGAAGCATGTGGAAGAAATAAATGCCAGTGAGACTTCTCCCTTTGAGTCAGCCCGTGAGACATCATGGCTGCATCCTCTACTGGACTAGCAGAGGAGAGGCTCTGACCTCCTTAGTGCCCTGGCGTGATAGTTAGGAAAATCACGTTAACATGTTTCCTTCGAGACCCGAAGCCTCTGGGGGGCAGTAGCAACCTGTGCAGCAATCCTGAAAGTCTGTTGTTCAAGGGAACCTGGTCCCTTGGATCTGGCTGAGTTCCATCTAAGAGACGGAGTCCATCTAATCAATGGATGGAATGCATGGTTTTTATTCCCGTGTTCGTGTTTTTCCTTCACATGTGGAAAACGCGCTCCAGTTTGAGCAGCTGGCCTATCTGTGGATGGAGAGGCAGAAGTCGGGGGGCAACTACAGCCGCCACAGAGCTCAGACCGAAAAGCATGTTGTCCTGTGCGTCAGCTCACTGAAGATTGACCTGCTCATGGACTTTCTGAATGAATTCTATGCTCACCCAAGACTGCAGGTACCTTTCCATTCCGTTAGGCATGGATCTTACCTACTAACACTGTCAAAGTCCATGGAAGGGTGGTGTACCCTGCCTTCCGGGGGACTTCTTTTATACACTCAAATTTAGAAAGTGTAAAGAACTACAAATAGAACCAGGAACACAGAGAAAACGCTGCAGGAATACACAGTATTTTAGTTTCCTTCTGTATGTACACTAAGAGACAGATGGAATTATGTTAACGCTACAAGGAAAGGTTTTCTTTGAATCGACATGATTGATATTTTTCTCCCTTGGATAATGCATAAATGGTATTCTTATGGAACAGCAAAATTGAACATAAACTACAATAAGTCAATGAACAGATCATTTCAATACCATCTGCTACCTTGAACTTATCAAGTGTCATTGACGGAAACATGGAAGTCTGGAAGTTCTGTTTTATTCTTTTGTTTCCTGGAGTGAAACTAGGTCCTATTTATAGTAGCAATAAACAAGCAAAAATTGGACAATGACTCATTGCATTAAGGACATGAATTCAGAAAAATCTCTTCATTTGTCTATGCAGAAAAAATGCTCAGATACTTTTTATACTTGCCACAGTACTGGGCCAATGTAAAGTAAGGTAATATTTGCTTCTTAAAGATTAGTTCAGTCTGAATAACAAAAACTACCTGAATGTCTTGTTTTTCATCACAAATACTGCCTTTATATTTTCTCCAAAGAACCATTATTTTGAAATATTTTATCTTAAACTGTTTAATTACTTTGTATTATCAATATTTTTACAAATCCATATCCATTCAGATATCAGAAACTTGTCAATATCATTGGTTCATCCTATTACCAAATGACAGAAGTCACTATCACCGTTTTTATCCTCAAAGCAAATATTTGAAGTATGAATTGATGCTCAGGTATTTTTGCCTGACATGCAATGTCTATTTTAGAATCAGCCTGAAACTGAAAGCTTCAGAGACTGGACATGTGTGCTGAGTATAAGCACCAAGCCTCTGCCTGGTACTAATAAGGTTGGAGAGATCAGGGCGCATGTACAGATCTGTGAGATGTTTACGTCTCAGTTATGTTCGCTGTAGTCTCACCTTCCTTGATGCATGCCCAGGTTCCGAAGGCAAGCTTGCATGCCTTAGCCAGAGTTCATTTCTAGTGTACCATTTTCCAGAATGTTCTTAGACATTCTGGGCGCCTGTGTTGCATAAAAGAGAGCGTTCTTGTTCCTATCCCGTCGCCCTCTGTTCTGAACAGGACTACTACGTGGTGATCCTATGTCCGACTGAAATGGACGTGCAAGTTCGGAGGGTGCTACAGATTCCCATGTGGTCACAAAGGGTCATCTACCTGCAAGGCTCCGCCCTGAAAGATCAGGATCTGTTGAGAGCCAAGTAGGTACCCCGCCCCCCGTTTTCCATCCGCAGCTCTAGATATCCTCTCTCTCCTCGGCGTTAGCCCTGTGTTGCCTGATATGTTTGAGGGCTTTCGAATACAGATGTTTGCCTGAGTCCCAGCACAGCTCCCATGGAAAGGTTAGAAAGATAAAATCAGTGCGTTTGCTCCTGTTTCTCGGGGCAAAGATGGTCTGCAGACCGTGTCCACACAACAGAAGGAGGGTGGTGTGGTGTGACTGTCCCGGGTTGTCAGAGATGAGCTGGTGTCTGGACTCACCCCGAGACGCGCCTCCAAGTCCCTGAATACTGTTGTGTTCCACACATAAAAGTCCTGGGCTACATGTTATGTGAAATGCTAGGTTATATGTCTTTTATTACATTTTTTTTCTTTATTGATTTTAGAGAGAGAGGAAGGGAGAGGGAGAGAGAGATAGAGACATCGATGAGAGAGAACATCAACTGGCCACCTCCTGCATGCCCCCCACTGGGGATCGGGCCCACAACCTGGGCATGTGCCCTGACCGGGAATCAAACCGGCCACCTCTTAGTGCATGGGTCGACGCTCAACCACTGAACCACACCGGCCGGGCTAGTTGAAATTTTAAAGAATTTGTATTATGTACTGGGCAGAGTAGGACACTGAAGAAGGCTGATGGGAAGGGAAAGATTCACTTGAAATGCAGTGTAGGAGGAGAGCTCTATAGATACCCTGGACCGCCATGGAGAAGAATAAGTGGGTCCCACAGCAAACTTAGCCCTAAGCATCACTAGAGTCAAAAATGACAGCACTGAAGCTGTCCGGTTTCAGGCACGTCATGAGAAGGCAGGGGGCTCTGGGAAAGATAATAGTGCTGGGGGAAAACAAGGCACCAGGAAAAGAGGAAGACCAAATAGGACATGGGTGGACTCCATAAAAGAAGCCGTAGGCTGAGACCACAGGAGCCGAGCAGGGCTGTGAGGACAGGACACCGTGGACGTCACCCATTCATAGGGTGGCCAGCAGTCGAAGCTAACTCAATGGCATCTCTCTCTCTCTCTCTCTCCTCTCTCTCTCTCTCTCACACACACACACACACACACACAGAAGAAAACACTCGTGTTGCCTGGTGTCAGAGAGAAAGACAAAGGAGTCCCTGGGGGGCTGGAGGAACCTAAAAGCTGACAGGTCTTAATCACTCTCTTCCTGTTGTGCACGGACCGGCCACCCCTCTTTAAAGGTGACATGGTCTTAAACAGCATCACGGGGGATTATCTCACATGGGCAGAGGGAGAGCGGTTGGGCAGAGATACAGGGAGTCAGGGCATCTGTAAAAGGACAACATCCATCATCTCAGAAGCCAGATGAGATTCCTAGCCGAGGCCGCTTTGCTTGATGTTTTCTGTTGCTTTCAAAGCTTTAGATTTATCTTCATAGTTATCCTTGAGTTGTAAGATGTATAAAACCAGTTTCTACCACAGGCAGTTGGATTCGAACAAGAGTTAAGTTCCTACGACATCTTATCAACGATATAACAAAATGACATTGAACGAAACAGTGTTATTCAAGGACCCTGCTGTCTATGAAACAATGCATCATTATTACAGAGAATAAAATGTAACTTTTTTTTTTTTGCCTCCATCATTATAAACTACTGAGTTACAGAGCCCATTCAACAGCTATTTTATTCACAGTCAAATACAGTCATGGTCTTGAAACCCAACTTTCATGTCAGAGTTTACACTGAGTTTGTGTGCGTTGGACCAAGAGTCGAACTTCTGTTTTTCAGGTGATACACAGGTGTTTCAGTGTGTGATCAGTTTGTTTTTCTGTCTGCATCCAGGATGGACGATGCCGAGGCCTGTTTTATCCTGAGCAGCCGCTGTGAGGTGGACAGGACATCCTCTGTAAGTTTCTAAAATCTCTGCTAGTAACTTTCTCCTTTCACCATAGAAGATTTTTTAAAATTTGATTATTATTATTATTATTTTAATCTGCTGGCACTAAATCCTAGTGACATTAAAATTTTCCTAAAAAACGAAACAAATACCTCAAAACTAACTTTGCCACAATATAAGTTTATTTGGATCATTGCCAGAGTCAACAAAAGTGTGTTTGAAGTCCCTTGTACTAACACTTGAGTTTTCTGTTGATCAGAATGAAATGAATCACATATACATGAACCAGACCACTTTTTCATGACACATTCCTTACGCTATGCAATTTTCTCAAATGGTCTCAATTTCCTCCACTTACAAACAAGGCCGATGGAATAGGCAGTCTGCATGGGAATCCGCTGGAGAGCTTCTGAAATCTAGGCATTCATGAAAACTCTACTCAGAATATGTGGGGTGCAGATCAAAATCTGTGTATTTTAAAAAGATGCCCCTGTGAGCCCTGGCCAGGTGGTTCCGTTGGTGGGAGTGCCGTCCCATGAACTGACAGGTCTCTGGTTTGATTCCCGGTCAGGGCACGTGTTCAAGTTGCTGGTTTGAATCTCTGGCTGGGGTGTGTGCAGAAGGTAACAGATTGATGTTTCTCTAGCACATCAATGTTTCTCTCTCTCTCTCCCCCACTCCTTTCCTCTCTCTCTAAAGTCAATAAAAACATATTAAAATAAATTTTAAAATAATAGTCTTATAACCAGGCAGAATACTGCCAAACTTAGCATTAGTTTCTGTACATTTTTTCGGATTGGAGGGAGAGAAGGAGTTGAGAATTACATCAAAATGAAAAATTAATAGGTATCCCACATTGGAATTAATAGTGTTTCCTAAAAATATGTGTACGTATATGTATAATTTTATATTCTTTATTGGAAACTCAAAAGGTGGTCAAGAACAGGGAAGTACCAAAGAAGCAGCCTTAGAAAATATTTTCTTCTTTATACTGAATGGCCCAAACCATTTAAATAAAATCATTAAGTGTAATTTCACTAAGGTCAAAAATCCTTTTTGATGATTCCAGATTAATTTTAGAATAAAGCCCATGATACCTTTTTAAAGAAAATGTCCAGGTTTTTCTTTTTTTTTTTTTTTTTGACATGATCTTATTTTTTTTTTTTCTTTTTTTTTTTTTATTAATTTATTTTTGTTACAGATGTTTCTCCTTTTTTCCCCATTGACACCCTCCTCCCCATCCCCCCACCCCATCCCCAGCTTTGTTGTCCATGTCCATCAGTTATGCATACATGCGTATAAGTTCTGTGGTTTATCTCTTCCCTCCCCCCCACCCCCTCTTCTGAGGGTTGTCAGTCAGGTTTTTCTTAAAATGGTCACATTTTTAAAAATTTCTCACATTGTAATGCTAATTTTCTATGAAAATGTTGCATATGTATATAGGATTAGAGTCGTAGTCAATGCTGCTACTATTCATATACATCTTTTTTTCTTTATTTTATTTTTTCCATAACCATCTATCCTCTCATATACATATTTTAGCTCAGTTTTCAAGTCCATTTATTGAAACAAACCAAGAACTAATCAGATTTGACATTCAGTGAGGAGCTTTCAAATGGTTGGGCATTTTGTGCCCATAAATCACTTCACAGGCACCATAACTGTTTCATAGACAAGAGAACCCAGGCTCAGAGTTAATAATAACATTTCCCAGACTGGCAGAGTCTGGGTTCCAGCCAGGTCAACTCCCACACGTCTTCCTTTGTACCAAACTGCTCCCCATGGCCATGATAGCTTACTGTTCAAGTGGTCACACATTTTTTAAATGACAGTGGTTCCCCACTCTTTGAAATTACAAGAATAACATGCATAGGATTGTAGGAGTCTGCTGTCTGCTCTACTACTTCCCATTCTTACTTTATCCTTTACAAAGATATATTTCCTTCATGTTCATTACACTGCTGACAGTGTAGTTTGTATCTCTGCTTTGTAAGACAGTGGACTTGGTTTCCCTGTTCTTGCCTTCAGCTTTTATTTCCAAATTTCCATGATCTAAATTTGGTCTCTTTCATTTTTCGTATTTAGTGGCTGATACTATTTATCTTTAGTCCTGTAACCAAAACTAAGTCTTCTGCCATTATCAATTGATTGACCCTCACTGTTGAACCCAACAAACACTTAGAATGTTGTGAATACCTACACCCTGTTCTCTGAAGACCCAGGGACCAATTTGGCTTTGCTTTCTTTTTCCTTGCCCCCAACCCGCCAAATTTTCAAAAGCAGATGTACATTATAGATACCTGTTCCCATTCAGGACATCTTTTTGATCACTATGTACTGCACGTGCTATTCTATCACATGTTGATATGTGATGGACATATTCAGATAGAGTTTACACGTCTTAATTCATTTAACTTCGAATCTACATGAGGTTCACGGACATGATTTTCTGTATCCTCCTGAGACCTAAGCAACCTCAGCAGCTCCTCCTCCCACAGCTCCTCGTGTCTCATTCGCGCCCCGATTAAGGTTGTCGGCCATTTGGACCATGGCCTCGATGACTTTTGCATCCTTTCACTGCAACCTTATGAAGGCCAGGGTGTCACTACATGAGAGGGATTGTCAGCTCTGTTATAACCTTATGGGACCACCACATGTATGTGGTCCGTCACTGACCGAAATGTCACTATGTAGCACATGACTGTGTTATGCATTTTCCAACTTGTTTCATGATATTTCAACTTCTGTCATTTCAGGACCACCAAACGATTTTGAGAGCATGGGCTGTAAAAGATTTTGCTCCAAACTGCCCTTTGTATGTCCAGATACTGAAGCCTGAAAATAAATTCCACATCAAATTTGCTGGTGAGTTTTGTCTCAGATGGGATCCTTAGAGTATTCTCAAATCATGTCTCTGAAGTTAGTGGAGCAGAAGGATTTCCTTTCGTTATCATCTGCTTTATTTAAAAGAATGTATTCACTTTAAAATGTGACAATGATACTGTGTTGCGGTGAATTTTTACTTTGTTTTTTAATTCGGTGATTTTAGCAACTGTAGTTACTGGTTACTTATTAAACCCAAAATAGATCAGCAGTAATTGTGCATATTATAGACACAGGCTACAATGTTATATCTATTAATTAGGAACTTAATTAATTAGTTAGAAATTTAAACAGTAAAGTGTTTGTTTTTTTTTCAATGCTTCTGTAGGAACTAATTTTGATCAAGGCACTAATGTACATTTTTTCATTTTTTGTTCTTGTATTATTTATTAATGATTGTGTTATTTATTAATTGTTATATTATTTTCTTTTCTAAAAACCTGTATTGAATTTATTGGGGTGGCATAGGTTAATAAAGTTATATAGGTTTCAGGGGTACAGTTCTATAGCATATCCTCTGCATACTGTGTTCTGTGTTCACCACCCCAGGTCAAATCATCTTTCATCACCATTTATTCTGCCTTTACGCTCTTCTACCTCCCCCTACCCCAACCCCCTCTGGTAATCACCATGCTGCTGTCTATGTCTATAAGGTGTGTGTGTGTGTTTTTTTTTTTCTTAATCCCTTCATTTTTTTCACCCAGCCCCCCAACCCCCTCCCCTCTGGCAGCTGTCAGTCTGTTCTCTGTATCTGTGAGTCTGTACCTTGTTGTTTTTATATTATATTTTACCTGAATAGTCTAAAGCTTCAAAAGTCATTCAAGTGTAAACCATTTTAACTGTGTTAGCAAAGTGTATTTCCTTCAGAACAGCTTTTCACATATCTTAAAATGTTTGCCATATATGATATTTAAATGAAAAATTATAAACACTTTTAAATGCTAATGAGAAAACCATCAAATTCTTGCTATGGAATTTGCTCTGTCTTTTATCTTTGAGATGTATGAGTAATGACACCGTTTTTCTAAAAATGCACAGTATGCAACTTGAAGCAATGGTTCTCGACTTTGGCTGCATTTTAGAATCTCTTTGGAAGATTTTTTTTTTAAGCACTAATTTAGGAAGTTCTGTTTTAAATAGTTAGAGCTGGTGCCAAGGTTTCTTTAAGTCTCTTTCCTCAACTGGAAATTAAAAATAATAGTGCCGTCTTTTCAGAAGATTTTGTGAAATCAAACTATTCCATCTATTTCCTGTTATACATGTAATTAGCATTCAAGGGAATGCCAGTTTTTTATCTAAAAGGTTTAGGTGTAACTCTTTGTGGTTAGGGTGCCCACGGAGACCATTTTTACTTAGCATTTTCCTGGAAACCCTAAGGAATGCAGTAAGGCTACAAAAATAAACAGAAGAAATGAGCTCTGGAATGTGAGAGAAAAAATTGCCACTGTCCACATAGCAGAGTCTCTGCTGCTGCCTATTTCCCTTCTCCTCAAGGGAGCTCATCCATGTATCTGGTTTCCAAGATTCAGTGTCGTCCTCAGTGAGCTCATCTTCCACCACGAGCTCCAGTCTCCTGTCTCTAACTGCGTAAGTCAATACCTCCTGTTAGCATTCCAACATGAAGATATCCAGAAACAGCTGACTTTCCCTAACCTTGAATCTGTTTCTCCCCGACTTCCCCCAACACCATCTACTTGAAACTCACGCCCAGCATCTATGAATCAGTCATCCATCACTTGCATCCAACCCATGGGGTCCTGTAGGTGACACCGCCCACATATCCTGGGCTGGTGCAGTGACTCAACCCTTGTGCACACCATGCTCACGTTCCACTTCCCTTTTCAAAACACTTCCTTCCCTTTTCCTGGGTGGTCACAATATCTGTGAGCTCACAGCTGTTCACACAGCCCGGCACACTGGCGGTGGCGGTCACCGTTTGTGTACGGCAGTTGGCAGCTGCATCTTCATACCGCCAACGTCAGCCTAACTCACTCGTTTTCTTTCCAGTATATCGATGTCCACCTTCCTGGGCAATGCCACTCTTTGTAAAGGATTCTTCCTGTTGCCTTATTTTTTGTCAACCTCTGTAGATCAAAAGTTGAATGGTAATATAGCTTTGGTTGTGTTAAATCTCTTTGCCAGTGAGAAATATTTTTACGAATACACTTATTTTTTAAGATGTGGCAATTGGTACTGTAATATAAGAAGAGTTGGTGGCAGGGTTCCACACTATGACTATGATGAAACTGATTTTATAGCGTCTTGTATTCTCTGTCATCCCCGTGTGGGACTAGCAATTCCAAGGAAGCCTTTCCAAGGCCAACTAGCTGTTGAGAAATCACCTGGAAAAAAGATGATGCCTCCACATTGCTGAGCCATTCATAAATCGTCTCTGTTTAGTTCCAAAACCATGATAAAAAATACAAAATGTGATAGTTCCATTTTCATGTTTTCTGTTTTACATGTTTTCATAGCCCCACATTTAATCAGAATAAAAGCAAGCTTGTGTTTCTTTCTCAACTCTACATTCCAAAATTCATTTGAAAACTCAAAAAACCACACAGAATAAAATGGTAAAGGAAAAATATGTACTTTACTAGTAAAAGAACTCCTTCAGTGAAAAGCCTTGAACTTGGCAAAAGAACTGTCCTCTCTGGTCAGTCAGTTGAATCTGAAAGAAGTTTACTGTGTGTCTCCTAGTCAGATGAAATTACTAAAAAAAATCAGTGGGAGGTAAATATGTATTATGTGAATAAATTAATTGCTGAATTTACATCAACAGTCTAGTCTCACCCCCCAAATAAAGTGTTATGTCATCTGTGAATATTCAATTCTCTGCTTTATCAACAAATTTTCTTTCCACTACTGGGTCTTCTGAAAAATCTCCCCTTTCATTTGAACAGATGTAAGAAGATGTAAAAATCAAATTGGTAAATTTACACCCACAAGTAGGAGGCAAGAAAGTAAAAATCAATTTGAAAACGAGTGTCAATATTCATGGATTTTATTTTCCGTGTTTTGAATAAGTATTTCATAGGTAACAGAATTTGAATTATAGTTCATGAATGAAAGAAAGAATAGTAAAGTGTTGACTAAATGAAATACTCCTGACTTCATGACTAAAACAAGCCAGGAAGAATGAATCATTATTCTAGAATAGTGGGAGTTAGTTTGGGTAATAAAAAAAAAAATCAATTGCAATAAAGTTAAAAGTATAGGCAAAAGTAAATACATTTTAACATTAATCATTGACAGTATTGACTCAACGTATTTTTCTGGTAGTGAATGGTCATAGTTACCATTATAAAAACAATATTGTTTAAGATACACACACACACACACACACACACACACACACACACACACACACACGCGTGCGCGCGTCCTAGAGAAATAAATTACTGAAAAACAAAGGTTATTCCTCAATTCAGCCACTGTCTATTTCTCACTGTAATACCAGACTTTCTAATGCCTAACTTTTTCCTACCCAAAAAAGAGAGTGGAAAAATATTTCCAAGCAACATAAATATTGGAAGTGATCTTAGCTGTTTCTAAATAACATATGTGTGTGCAAGGCTTGACTTTCACCAAATGGTGAGGTGTGAGCTTTTCCTGCTGAATAATTTCTTCATTTCCCATGTAACGCCCACATAGCCATCATTTTAAACTCCAGCCTTACAACCTACTTAAGAACATAATGCTTTGAAATCCTATATTTTAAAGTAACACACCGAAACGTTGAAAATTCTCAAATTTTATTTTCATTTTTGATTAAAGTACAGTTATTATATTAGTTTCCGCTGTACACTATGACTCGATATTTCTATACCTTACAGTGAGATCACCACAGAAAGTCTAGTAGGCATCTGTTTACTATGGTGTTATTGATTCATTCCTTGTACTATACATTGCATGCCCTTGACTTATTTATTATGTAAAGGGAAGTTCCTACCTCTAATTTCCCTTTACCTTTTTCACCCTTCCCCCACCCTCTCCTCTCTGGCAACCACCAGTTTTTTTCTTTGTATCTATGGGTCTGTTTGTGTTTTATTTGTTCTTTTGTTTAATGTCTTCAGATTCTACATAGATGGGAAGTCACACGGTCTTTGTCTTTCTCTGACCTATTACACTCCGCATGCTACCCTATAGGTCTGTTCATGTTGTTGCAGTGGCAAGATTTCCTTTCTCTTTATTTCTGACTAATATTCTGTTATATATACTATATCTTGATCCTCCCATATGTTGGCACTTGTAAATAATGCTGCAGTGAACACAGGGATGCATGCATCTTTTAGTGTTTTCTTTCCTTCAGATAGATGCCCAGAAGTGGAATTGCTGGATCGAATGGTAGCCCTAGTCTCAATTTTTTTGAGGATTGTTCATACTGTTTTCCATAGTGGCTGCACTAGTTTGCTCTCTCACCAACCGTGTATGAGGGTTCCCTTTCCTCCTCATCCTCTCCAGCACGTGTTATTGCTTATCTTTTTGATAACAGCCATTCTGACAGGTGTGAGGTGATATCTCATTGTGGTTTTAACTGGCATTTCTGTGATGACTGGCGATATGGAGCCTTTCCCATGTCTGTTGGCCGTCTGTATGTCTTCATTGAAAAGTCCCCAATTTAGATGCAAATATTGATCCTTTAAGATTTGTCTACCTGTGTGGATCATCAGAAACCACTTCACATGAAGCCTTGTTTAAAAGCAGCACAATTGGGAGAGTCTTTAAATTGTTTCTGTCTATCCTCACTATTTTTTACTTTGCAAAATATAAGCACCTATGGTTTAGAAGTTGTGCAATTAAAACTTGTATTCCCTCCATTGACATTCAACAATTGTTAACATTTTTTCACATTTGCTAAATTCTTAATTCTGAATGCTTTTCCTCCCCTGGCCGGTTTGGCTCAGTGGTTAGAGCGTCGGCCTGTGGTCCAGAGAGACCCGGGTTTGGTTCCCGCTAAGGGCATGTACCTCAGTTGCAATTTGTCCCTGGCCCTGGTTGGGTCGTGCGGGAGGCAGCCACTCAATGTGTCCCTTTCATGTCGATGTTTCTTTCTCTCTCTCTCTCTCCCTCCCACTCTATCTGAACAAAAAGTGGAAAAATGTCCTGGGGTGAGGACTTAAAAAAAAAAAAAAAGAATGCTTTTCCTAAGAATGAAATTCGGCTACATGCCCACGACAAAATTTATACCCTTAAGAGTGTGAACTAATTCCATGGGTCTAGCTCATAGTCTTATGTTGTTATTGTCCCCTATGGAATGTCTCCTAAGACTATATTTCTAAATTCAGTTTTAAATCAATACTTTATTTTTCAGTTTTATTTTTTTATATTGAAATAATTTTAGGTGCATTTCTATCCAAGCAATATAAATATTGGAAAGTAGCCATGTACACTGTGTATAACATTCCCAAATTCCTTACATTACATAGTTACCCTGATGGTGAACATTTTATACATTGAATCAAAACTGAGATATTAACATTGGTGTGGATTACTTTTAAGTGAAAGAGATTCCTGTATTCTGCTCCTCCTAACAAACTATCAATGCTTGCTTTGTTTTTCCTTCTGTGGCTGTTACAATTTTACCATGTGGATTTAGTAAGCAGCCCAGCCAACTTCCTCGTTGACGCCTGGTTCAATTGCCAGTGAGCGTGAGGTATCTCAAGCCATTATTTTGGTGACCCACTTATAATCTCATTAACTCAAAGCATCTTTATGTTTTTCTCCTTCCATTTTCTTACAGTTGTATGTTGCTCAAAGACTCAATGTCGTGGTTGTGAAAACCAAAGTAGCATGTTTCTTCTTCTGGGTTTGAAAAGTGCCAGACACCTTCTATTGTACCCGAAGCCTATGATTTTCAGTCTGCCAAGTAGCTTCTTGAAATCAATGTTTTATGAAGAAGACCGAGTGTATCTTCTTTCTCGGTCAAACATTTTTATTGAGTTCTACTATGAGTGACCGGTGAACCCAGGCACGAGGGTATAATGGGGAGCCGGCTGTCCATCTCATGGCAGTTTCTCCTTTCCGTCACCTCTCTCTCACCTTTCACCAGTGAGCCAGTGTGCTTTTCTGTTCTGACCAAGCACCGTTGCTAAGCCTGTTTCCTACACAGCACAGTGACCTCGTGACCCTCTTCTCCACGCAGACCCTCCAGAGAGATCAAAACTCATGATTCCAATCGTGATCCGGTCTCACTGGGGTTTGCTTGATAAATTTAGTCGATCTAATGGACCTACTGTAGATAGTTACGGTTTTTATAATTTAATATAACATCTCCATCTCTGGAGTAATGACTTTCGTATTGAGAAGATGCTCTTAAAATACAAAGTTTAGCGCCAAAAGAATGGGCTCCCACAGAGTAGGGTAGCTGCCAGCTGAAGATGGCAAATATCATCATGAGATGTTTCTCTACTATAACGTGGCCTCAAATCATACTGCATAGGAACTTAATAACTTCATACCACACACACAGAAACGTGTGTGTGTGCGTGTGGTTGTGAATTAGGCTTTACTGAAGAATCGGGCTGTTGAGAAGTAATGAGAGACCATGGAGAGCTTCAGGTAAAGGCATACAATTTTCACTTTAGCTAATGAAGTAACTCCAGGGAACATGTGGACTGGAGAGGACAAACAGGAACAATGATTTAGGAAGCTGTTATAGTTGTTCAGATGAGAGATACTAAGAGGTGGAACCAGGGAGCGGATAATGCCACGCAGAATGAGAACAGGTTCTTGAGTCATTTCAGATATTCTCTCGCCTTAATCATCGATTGACGGCGGGGACCAAAGAGTGAGAAAGTATTTTATTTTATCTTCGCAAGTTTCATCTCTTTTTTATATCTTCACATTTAATATGAATTCTATTATAGCAGTTAACTAATTTTTAACTGCGTGGATGTTCCCTTTGGTTTAGATAAATTTTAAGTGCTTTATATCTCCAAGGATAAGCACTGTGATGGACTCAGACTACCTTATTACTAAAGTATATAGAGTATATGATAAGATTTAGACACTTAAAAAGTCCAGTAAGAATGTTAAAAAGTAATACTGTAATTCATCAAAATAAAAATGATGCCAAACTGTGTAAAAGAGCCTTCCAGTGTCCATGTCCCATCATGATGTGGTGAAGCAGTGAACTGACTGAGACAATGAGCACCAGAAATGGTCATTTATTTGGCATCATTCCATTTTTCCAGCAGAAAGTCCTATTCAAACGTGTGTTAGAATGGCCGTGGCACAGCACAGGGAGCATAGGTGTGAGCGTATTTCCTGTATAAAGTAGTAAAAATATGCATATTCAGAAATGCAAAGGGGATGGAGACATCGGCTGACACCTGTGTACACGAAGGCTTCACGAGAAAATAACATGGGCTGCACACAACACTTAAATAAAACAACATCCATTACACTGTTACTTGTGGTAGGAAGAAAAATGTCTAGCCATATGAAAATAGATACAGGAGATACATTGTATATGTGGGATTTATTATTCTCGAACTATAAATCATTATTAGAAATTATATTAAAATGAAGGGCAATACAAATTAAATAAGCACAATTAAAAATTCCTTAAAGTAACAATTATATCAATAATATTCATATACATAAAATTGTATCTCATTTTTCTATAGAAACATACACAGGGGTGAGCAAAAAGCAGGTTTACACTTGTAATACAAATAAACAATACAACAATTAAGTGTAATAATACAAGAATAAAGTGTTTTGCATATTCACAACTGTAAACCTACTTTTGCCCACTCTGTAAAAATAGCTAGAAGGTGAATTTGTTGATGGTGGTCCTTTTTCTTTTATATTTAGTGTATTTTTACATTTTTCATGTATTTTTCCCACAAGGTCCAAATGATCAGGCATGATGAATACCGCGAAAAAATTTGTGAATGTTTCAATCTGTGCAGCGAACATGTCATTTAATTTTGTCTATGGGTTATGTTTGTTAGACTCTGGTAGTGTATTTGTGTGCACTGAAATGTAATTATTATGTTGGTAAAAGTTAACATATATAAGTTTACAAATATGTGTAAGTAGCATGTTGCATTTTATAACCCATGATCAATTCCCATTTAACACTTCAATGTAAGTTTCTCTGGGGCCAAGGTCTCATTTCGACCATCAAACCATTCTGTGTAATACGTCATAGGGACTGAAATGGACAAATCAGCAATAGTTACTTCCTTCTTGAGAACGTTAACTCAGCTTCCAGTGAGGGATGAATGTAAGCCCATTTAAGTAGTGGGAGTTCTCTGTTAACTTATGTCCAAATATATTTAAATATTCTATCTCTCTGATTTTGTTTTTTTTAAATACTTGTAAATATTCTCCACCTTTCAACTAACATATTCCCAAGTATCCTTAAAATCCGAGTTCAAACATCACTTCCTTGGCGATGCTTTCCTGGATGCCCACAGGCAGGACAGGTGTGTGCTTCCATAGCACCTGCCTTTGGTGACCTGACAACATTTATTACAGTGTATTTGCTCCCATACATCGTCTACGGAGCTTGCAAAATCCCTTTGAATCAGTGACTCAAATCATTTTCATCTGGCTACATGTTTTGTGTATATGACTGAAAAATACCAAAATTGATTTCAAGGTCAAGCTTGGCTACATTCCTCCCAAAGGCCCTCATGAAGTGATGGGTGTTTGGGGAGCATGGGGGTCGTATATTTTCAGTCACCAGTTCAATTTAGTGACTGAGCCATATGTCCATCTGGTAGCAAGTAGTGACCCTGAAAGAGACTTCTGGAGAGGGGAACACCCCTAGACGATGTCACTTACTTTAATGCGCTCAGTGAATCAGCTTTGGAGTTGTATAGCTCTTATGGAGTTCTTTACAGGCAGTTTGAGTTTAAATTAATATAATGAACAAAACAAACTGATGAACAAAATACACCCAGAGACATAGAAGTAGAGTAGTGACTGACTCAGAAGAGGGGGTGGGTGGGGAGGAGATAAACCACAGAACTTATATGCATGTATGTGTAACCACTGGACACAGACAACAATGCTGGGGCCGGGGTGGGGGGGATCGGGAGGAGGGTGTCAATGGGGAGGAAAGGAGAAACATCTGTAGCAAAAATAAATTAATAAAAAAAATTTACTGTGAAAAAGAATATACTTCTAGTAAGTAGAAAATGTTATTTGTATGTTTGCCAACCCTCAGAATGCTAGTGTAATGATCCAAAATTTCTTCTCAGTTTTTGCTGGAAATTAAGGATTCTAAGCGTTAAAAATTATAATCACTATAAGTAATTAAAACTACTTAGAAATAATAAGGGTGAAAGAAAACAATCATGTATGAAAAATAGGTAAGGAAAGTAAAATGACTCATTGTTTTAGAATGAGAAAGAGGAGAAAACAAAAAAAACAACAAAAAATGGATTGTGGGAAGTTACTTCTGAACCTCTGACTCCTTATCTGAAGGCTGTTTAGCACAATATATATCATCGAGGTTTAATTACACAGACATATACATTTAGTGAGGTTTAATAATGTATGTGTATATATATATGGTATATATATGTGGTATATATATATATGGTGTGTGTATATATATGTGTGTGTATATATATATATTCACATATATATACCATTTAAAGTAAAAGGTGAACTATTGTTTGGCATTATTATTATTTTACTATTAAGATGATTCAATAACTCTATCATCAACTCTCACAGTATCAATACCTATCATGAACCAGTAAGGAAAAATACTTTTGGTAAGAACCTAATAAACACAGACCTCTGAGGAAACTTATTTTCCATAAAATAGTAAGACTGCTGTGTTTCTGATGTGTTTAAAAGGAAATGACTAAAATGAATACTGTTTTGCTCTAGCATTCGGGGGAAAAAATTCCCCCTTTGAGCATGGAATTAGTATGATACACTTAGAAACAGGACAGCATTAAAAGAACATGAAGATCCGAGCAAATTGAAAAACAGAAGAATGCTGTTTATACTGTCATTGAGGTGAGCTAGGTCTGTCACCACACATTGCCAATCTCTAACTGGGTTGCATCCGGTATTTAATAAGCGTTCTTACATTCAGCTCTTTGAGACTCAGTGACTTACCGAGGTGTACTTAAACCTGGTGAAAGGCTCACAACCTGCAACAGGCAGCACCTCCGATGTGTGTGCATGTACACGCAGTGTACACACACAGGCACTGGTGGGCTGTGTTATTGATTAAAGGCACAGGATCGAAATAAAACTCGATTGTTCGAGATGATCTGTTTTCCACTAAGAAAAATAAGCAATTTTCATAGCCATCAGCCCACTCATGCTTATAAACAGAGTCTAATTAGCAAACACTATGGGAGAGGTTTTATAGCACAGTTTATTCAGTCAGTCTCTGAAAATCGACTTTCTCCCGTAAAATAAAAACAGAAACGTTCCATTTTAAAAAATTTACCCTGGTTTGCATTTCTGTTTAAAAGCTCTTTTTCCAAAGGATTTTTTTATTTTTTCTGTAAATCAACTCCCAGGACAGGATTGGTTTAGTGCACTTTCCAAGGCTGTTTACTGCCTTCCTAAGGGCTGTTACCTAGCAACTGCATGGAAGAAGCTTCTAGCACTTTAAAACACCCAGGAGCTCAGAAAACGCTGGGAGGCACACTTACATATCTGACTTTCTAGAATGTAATTAACAATTTTATTTCCCACAAAGCAAAGGGGACTTGAAAATAGATGTGATTCATATCTATCTATAAATTTGCACCCTTAATTATAATTGCATATTGTCAAAGCTTTTAAAGGAAAGATAATAGAAATGACAATAAAAAAGAAACCAAGAAGGTCGCATGATCCTCTTATTTTAAAAGTCCTATCTCTCGAAAACTCTCTCCCACCCCTTGAGGTGGTTACAGTTAATAGTATGATTCCTGTTTGCACAGACAAATCTTTGTGCTCAGAAGTACCTGTGCCCACAGGAGCGTCCGTGCAGAATTCAGCATTTTATAAAACCGGGTTCATGGTTAGTCGGGGAACAGGGGAGTTCTATTGTTGTGCTACTTACATTATTAAAAGGTGTGATTGGCCTTATTTCAAGATAGTTTATTGAAATGTTTTTATTTTTAATAATGCATGATTATAATGATACTTTTTAAGAATTCTGATCAGCATTGTATACACAGTGTCCAGTTTTTCTCAGAAAACCGGTGAGGTAAATACTGTTACTAGTCACATTTTAAATACAAGCAAGTTGGGCTCAGACGGACGGTGAGCTTGCTCCTGGCCTGACACTGGGTGGTGACCCCATGATCTCATGTGGTTCGTCAGCCAGCAACAGAGAGATCTTAATCAAAACAAACAGAGACTTTAAAAGGGTGGAAAGAAAAGACAAGATGAAGTGTCTATAATTTTGAAAGAGAAAATGCTTTCTTCAACAAAGGAGGGAAATTAGATACCACGGAGGAAAGAAAAGGATGGATTGGATAGTTGCTAAGTAGTGGTCTTTGCTCCATCAAAGCTGGACTTTGCCCCATGGGTCATCTCACTAGCATGAAAGAAAGAGTGTAGGGAAAGTCGTTTGTCTACGACAAAATAACCCAGAAGCTGGACAGAACCTAGTCATGTGACCATATCTAACTAGAAGGGAAGCTGAGAAATGTCATTTGTACCTGGGCAACTGCACACCCAGCTGAACTTGGGGATGGCGGGCGGGGCAGTGAGAGGAAGAAGGAAAGAATGAATACGGGGTGATAGGTAGTGGGTTTCCACTCCAGCTCAAATCTGTGTCCACCCAAGTACCCACGTGCAATACTTCCCCTGTAGACTAAGATGCTGTCCAACACTTCCAAGTCACATCATTTGTTGCATTCAACTCCAAGTTCAAGATATCCGGATAATGCAAAGTCAGTCCTATGCGTTTCTAATGGTCTCCAACAGACACACACACAAATGAGTTAGTGGCCTGTACTTCCACCCCGTAAGCACATACATCAGGGAGCAAGATAACTGCAATAAAATACTGGCTTTTGGAGAAGGGAAGAACGGGAGACACCCAGAAGTCATGGTCCACAGCAGTGATGAAGTTCTGTGGGACATGAATTGCAAAGACCTTCCAGTAAATTCGATGACTAGATGTCTATTCTGATCTTGGAGACTAACAGCATTGTCTATTCATAAACATGGCTTCTTGTCCAGGGGCAGATAACTTCCCATTCTTTCCACTGACATGTCAGTTATTGGGCTCTAGTCTTTCTGCAATTTATGCAAATGAAGACTATCATCTAGTTGAATATTCCATCATGTTCCTTTCCCTGTGTCAACCATCCATATCGATTCAATTGATATCTTTTTCATGAAAAACACACTGTATTTACTTTTTATCTAATAAGGAATCCCATGATAATTATTAACTCCTTTATATAAGAGCATGGTTTTCAACCTATCTGGACAAATATCTCCTTTTTACAATACATATTTTGTAATGTTTCCTTTACTACCCTGGAACTAATTTCAAAGTAATGTAACTATCTACAGAAATATATTTAAAATACTTAATATAATATCCTAATTATAATAGGAAGGAGAAACAGAATTGAGCTATGAATAATAAAGAGGCATGTATTTAAATATGTAAATGGTCAGGTATGAACGCTCAAGGAAACACAAGGAAAAGAGAGATGCTTACAGACACTGGTAATATTAGTAATTCAATGTCCTAAATTTGTATTAATGACTCACAGTGCTGAACAGAAAAAAAAGTAAATTTTCTCTTACTTTACATGGTCGTTGTGTTCTTAGACAATTTAGTATCAATTAACACAATGCAAACATACTTTGTATCTAAGGATAACATTGCCTCCAGGAATGTGTACTTTGCTTGATGGGCTACTAGATACTGCAAAACTTTTACTTAACAGTAGGGGGAAAAAAGCATATGTGAAAATTAAAAAGGCTACCTAAATTTTATTAATCATTCCCTTCCTTCCAGTTCCTACTGATTAGTATAGTTTTTGATAAATTAACCCAGTGTAACCCAATCCTCCCTCAGCCGTCCTCCCCTCCCCCAAACACAGTTACACACATTCACTGAGGAGAGGGGAATATATACCTGGGCTGAGTAGCATAGCCCTCTTTTAATGTG
This sequence comes from Tadarida brasiliensis, assembly GCA_030848825.1. Classification (NCBI taxonomy): domain Eukaryota; kingdom Metazoa; phylum Chordata; class Mammalia; order Chiroptera; family Molossidae; genus Tadarida; species Tadarida brasiliensis. The sequence goes on along the minus strand of CM061278.1, from coordinate 24,235,597 downwards.
GCCTCACCCTGCAAGGTGACCTCATTTCTTATTGTTTTTTATTGTTGAATTTCAATAGGGACCCTTATGGTTATTACTATTTTTTTTTTAACCATAAGGTAAATAAAATGGGATATTTTCAAGCTGTCACACAAGGACCATTTTTTTCTCATGCTTCCCTACTAGAAGAATTACGGTTTGCACATTCCAGCAAGGGAAAGTGAATGCTTGCATGTGGTATTGCATATATGGTAATCATATCTTCCAAATTTTCTGGTACAGTTTGCATTTCAAAATATTCTGTCTCATGTCATAATAAATGTACACTAATTTCTTAGATCATCTGTTCCGATTTTTGGTTGGAAATGTATGGATCCCGCATCTATTGCTATCATACAGATCTAAAGTAATAACACTCTGCATTTAGCAGCGTGTTCCTTTATATTCACAGACTGGTCACACACAGACAGAAACTATTCTGAGTAACACTGAAAGAGTGGTTTAAAGCCATGGTTCTTCTACATACATTCTGTACCCTTTTCCATATTCAAAACGATTTAGAACTACTGGCCTTCTTGTAAAATATTATCATGGTTATGCATTTTTAAGAATTTCCTTAAAGATTATTATATTGATAAGAGAGAGAATTATCAGAAGATCCTTGATTTTTTAAAAGAGAAAATCCTGAGATGGAAACTTAGCATACGATTTCTTCCATAAAATGTCAAACAAACAAACAGAAAACACAAATAAGAAAACAAAAGAAACAGAAATAAGCTCTTTCATATGCTGACATATGATAAAAACAGGAGTGAGGTTAATCTTTGTATGTCCAGAGCATTTGCTAAACCATTTCCCAAGTAACCTTTTTTGTTTTTGTTTTGTTTTGTTTTTCATAAATTGTGTGCAGTGTGTGTTCATCGTGGAGATCTGGCTCACTTAAAAAGTCAACCATCTATTTCTTAATTCACCTAAAACTGCTATTTTGTGCCTATGAATATTTATTTTCTTGGAACTTTAAACATTGCCTTTATTATACTTGTTTACTTGACAACTCAAGATTTGTGTGTTGTTTTTTTTCCCAAAATGAATACTACTTTAATCAATTCTCTAAAATGTGACTTCTGTTGACACCTGAGTATCTGGGGGCTCTTCCTCCTGCATGAGGATGTATACTTGGGCTGAGGGCATCACCCCTTAAAGTGGCCTCACCCTCCACGTGCCGGCATCTCCAGCACTTCCTATATTTTTCACCGTTGAATTTTAGCAGCCTGTCGTCTTTTGAGTTTATGCCTTTAGGTCTTGAGGTTCAAGGACAATCCTAATGTAAATGTATTTGATTGATATTATAGTTGTTCTGTGCAAGATCTAGTCCTTATATGTGATGCAAATATGGCCTCCATCTCTTTTCATAATGACTCTCCAAGTCTTTAATGCTGGTGACCAATCAATACTGTTTTCAGTCAATGCTCTTTTATTTCATGCTGCAGAGTTATCAGAACTAAAGGAGACTTTATACATACAGTCTCTGATTTATTGTTCAGACTGTCCCCCACACCTGCCTGCATCTCACCTGGTAGACAGGTGAGGCACAGGAACACGAAATACTTTGTCAAAGGCTGCCAATTCTGTTCAAGACAGAAGTGGGGTTAGACATCCCCCCTTCCCTGTCAATCACTAACTCATAATTGAGTCCTCTCTTTTTCCAAAAGTTATTGACATTCAACATTATTTTGTATTAGTTTCAGGGGTACAGCACAGTGGTCAGACAGTCCTATACTTTACGAAGTGGTCCCCCTGATATTTCCAGCACCCCCTGGCACCCTACAGAGTTATCACAACATTATCGACTATATTCCCTATGCTGTCGTACTCTGTCTGAAGAAACCTTTTTCCTGGGATAAAATTACACAGGTTAAAAAAAACAAATCTCTAAAACGGTTGTGTATATATTGAAACTTTTGTAATTTAATTCATTGTTTTATTTTTCGTATTATTTTAAAATATTGCCATCCCCAGGTAAATTGTTCTAATTTACCTGTTTTATTCCAAACAGATCACGTTGTCTGTGAAGAAGAGTTTAAATACGCCATGTTAGCTTTAAACTGTATATGCCCAGCGACATCCACCCTTATCACACTCCTGGTTCATACCTCTAGAGGGCAGTAAGTATATCTTTTCTTTAAGATAATGCATTTTAAATTATTTAAAAAAAAATAAGAAGTTATGCAGTGATGTGATTTAGTCATATAGCAAGCCAAGGTATACAGTTAGGTATGTACCTATACTTGTATGTGTGAGTTACCTTCATCTGACGGAGAGACAGATGGACAGATAGACAGACAGACAAATACCCATTACGGGGTCCAAGAAAGTTGACAGTGATTGATGGTCTCTTCTAACCAAACTTGAGATCATTTGTTTTATACTAAATTCTAAGTGTCTACATCCTTTGTTAGGCCTAGGATTGAGACATTGTTTCTAATTTCGAGATTAATACTCAGAGAATAAATTATTAAATAACAAGATGATGACCGTGACTAGTGTAAGATCGTAAAGCCAGTTTTTTTTTTCTATTTCTGGGGTAAGTTTTTAGTCTTAAAGGTATCTATACACAATTGATGTCTAAAGAAAAAATTTTCAATTATTATAGAATGATGACAAAGTAGTAGATAAGATTAGCTAACGTAGTATACAAGAAATCACTTTTTATATGTGTTTCAAGGTAGATGGGGGAGAATTGCACCATGGGGACATGTTCTCATTTACTTTGATAGAGTTTCGTAAAACACAGAGGCTGTTTTCGATGGGATGACCAAGGGAAATGTCATCGGGGAATACACTTGCCACTCTAACTCAAGGAGACAAATACCACAGTGCATTTCAGACCATTTCATATTTTTTGCTTGGCATTTTAGTCAAAAGTTGATTTTCTAAGTAAATTTCACTGTGGTCTCTGTGACTATGATTATTGAAATTAAGTTAATTGGTAGCTATTGACCTGACATGCCAAGTCAACTAAATGAAGAAAAAGGAAAAATGTAATATTGGATGGGATACATTGCTAATTGAAAAACAGTAAATGCCATGCGGTATTGTAAAGCAACTTTTACTTTCTTGGGCGTACGTCTCTGCTCTGCTGCGGCAGTAGGGGCTCCTAGAAACAATTTTATGAGTGTTCGGAACGGAGAGATTTCTATTCTGTACATTTACAAGCCTTTCATCTGTTGATGGAAAGCATGGAACAGGGTCACCAATGAAATGGTTTTTTGTTGAAGAAAGTACTCAGCACTGTGATGAAATTAAATAAAAGACTGGAAACTGACACCAATGAATTGGAATTCATCACCTGGGTTCATACCGTCTTGTCGTAGAATCCTACAACTTCCAAGCAAATATCTAGACCAGCGTCCTTGTGTTGCACACGATGAAATGAGAGCCGTGTATGCTAACACACGGTGTTACCACAGACTGGGTAAATGGCAGTGTCTTACCTTCACTAAGTATTTATTGTCACGTAATATTGTCTGTGAAGCAAACTGCACTTGACATAAGTTCAAAAAGAATCCTAGCAACCCTTAAAATAGGACTTCTTCCAATATAGCCTAATGAATTTTGACTTGTTAAAAAAAAAAAAAAAAAGTTGCCCGGCTGGTGTGGCTCAGTGGTTGAGCATCAACCCACGCACCAAGAGGTCGCCAGTTTGATTCCCAGTCAGGGCACATGCCCAGGTTGTGGGTCCGATCCCCAGTGGGGGCATGCAGGAGGCGGCCAATCGATATTCTCTCTCATCGATGTTTCTATCTCTCTCTCCCTTCCTCTCTCTCTAAAAATCAATAAAAATATATTAAAAAAAAAGAAAAAGAAAAAGAGGGATGTAGCTGCGGACCTCTATTAAAAAAAAAAAGTAATGTTGAAGACATTGTTATCACATAACTAAGGATTTCCCATGATTAATATCGACCTGCAAAATCTTAAAATACATCAATAATAAATTTCATTTACTTCACAAATAATTGTTACAGAAATGCTATAGTTCACCAGAATAACTTTCATTATAGCTGCTTTATTGAGATAGAATTCTCATTTAATGTATACAATTCAGTGGGTTTTTTTTAGCATAATCCAAGAACTGTGGAACACCCACCACCATTATCTAACTATGGAATAATTTCATCCCCCATAAGGAAACCCTTCTAGCAGTCTCTACATTTTCTCCCAACTCTTTTAGTCCCAGGCAGTGACGAATTTACTCTGTCTCCATGCATTTTCCTGTTTTAGACATTGCATATTGCATATAAATGGACTAATATAAGGTGTGGGGGGGTGTTCTGACCAGCTTCTTTCACTTGGCATAATGTTTTCAAGGTGCATCAATACTGTAATATACATGTGTACTTTGTTCCTCTTTATGACTAAATGATATTTCAATATATGAATAGATCACATTTTATTTTTCTATTCATCCAATGATGGATATGTGGGTTGTTGCTAGCACCGTAATAAGGCTGCTTTTAACATTTGTGTAAATATTTTTATGTGGACATATGCTTTCATTTCTTTTGGGTATATGTTAGGAGTGGAATTGCTGGGATATGGAGCAACTCTGTTTAGTCTTTCTTAGGAACTGCCAGAATGTTTTCCAAGGAGACTGTAACATCAGGTATCCTCCTCAGCAGTGTATTAAGGTTTCAACCTCTTCACACCCTCAGGAACACTTGTTATTATCCAGTTTGTTGATCCTAACCACCCCAGTGGATGAGAAGTGGTCTCTCCTTGTGGCTTTGATTTGCATTTCACTGATGGCTAATAACATTGAGCATCTTTTCATGTGTTTCTTGGCTATTTGTATATCTTGTTTGTAGAAAAACCTATTCAGATCCTTTGGTCATTTTTAAATTGGGTTATTTGTCTTTGATTATTGAGTGTGAGAGTTTTTAATATATTTTAGGTACAAGTACCTTATCAGATATATACCATCACTTAAATAGAAATAGTCAAACCAACAGAAAGACATTTAATTCAACATGTTTAATATATTTATTAAGGATATTGTTTGACTAAAGTAATTTATATCATCTTCTGTATTAGACTTTAATTGAAGATATAGTCAAGATTTATTTATTCAGAGAATATGTTTGACATGTTGCCCTTGAGCCTCAGCAGACATTAGAAAGCTCAAATAGATTGATTTAATAATAAGAGAACCAGCAAGCTGAATTAAGGAGTACAATGGGGAAAATGTTGACAGCTCTATGAAATGCTTTATGCAAAGACTATCAAACCTTTCACTGAAAACAAAGCTTGCCATAATACTCAAATTTCTCCATTAAAAAAGAGAGAGATTAATATTATTAAAAATGGATTCTACAATAAATAGTGATTTAAAAAAAATAGTTGAGAGTCACACGCATTTGTGTGCTCTGTTAGTTGATATAAAGTGAAAAAAGAAGAAAAGAATTTAGGATCCAACAAGCATAGAAATAAATATATACGAAACCTAAAATGATGTAATTTAAATCTTTTCAAAAATTTTTTTTTCTTTATTTACTTTTAGAGAGAGAGGACATGAGAAGGAGAGAGAGAGAGAAACATCGATGAGAGAGAACATTGATTGGCCGCCTCCTGCATGCCGCCCACAGGAGATCTGGCCCACAACCCTGGCATGTGCCCTGACTGGGAACAGAACCGGTGACCTCTTGGTGCACGGGTCGACGCTCAACCACAGAGCCACACTGGCCATGCTAAAATGATGTAATTTAAAAATACATTTTAAAATAAAGTGCTATGCAGATTGTAGGCATTTAAAGAACACAATAAACGTGCATTCTGAAACAAATGAGACGGACAAAAGTATCAAGAGCTGGAGATCAGAAGGTCCGCTCTACCAAGCAGACGTGCCTCAGGTCCCAGTAATAACGGAGCTCCTGAATCAGACCCAGAATTAGACTTCCCCACTCAGTCACCACCATCCCGCGTTCTCTTCTTCTGGCCCCTGACATGTGGACACAGATGGAAACTACGATGAAGGACGAGTTGCCTATCTGCATTTTTGTGCAAGAGGAATGTTTTGGAGTCTCTACAACGTAGCCAGTACCTTGGGCATTACAGCTCCCAAGGCTGGCTCACACTCTTACCATCTCACATTTCCTTTTCCTGTTATTAACACATGCATTCTAGTGCTGGTTGATCTATACGTGAGAAAGTAACTCTGAGATGATTTCAAACAACTGTGCTCCTTTGATTCATTGAGAGGTTACCCTCTCTCTTCGCAGCTGACAGCCTTTCGCTTCACTCACTCTATTCCACGTGAGTGCCTGTGCTCTTGGAGGTGGTGTTTCTGATTGCTGACTAGATTAGCATTTTGATTTATTGGGTAATCTTGTTAGAAAGATGAATATAAGTTTATTGTTTGAACAAAAGTCACTGTAGGATGGTGAACATGGACCATGATCATTTGGGCAAGGGGATGTCTAATGACCAGGCCAGTTAAGAGACATTGAACTGACCCACCTTGATGACATTTCATCCTTATCAAAATTTAATTTTCATTTTTCTTTCCATTTACTTTCATGAGAACATTTTTTTCATTAGTCCCATCCAAGAGGTGATATTTTTGGCCACAGTGATAATTAATGGGAAAGAGAAAATTGATAAGAAAAATATCGCGAAGTTAGAATTCATAGAACTTGGTCACTGATTCTATACGAATGGAGAAAAGAGGAAAAAGCAGCAAATCTCCTCACGCCAAGCCTGTGTGGAAGGACTGCATTATAAAAATAGTGAAGTAAGAGAAAATGATTAAACTCAAATCAAAATTATTTTAAAATGTAGCAGAAGACAAAGCTAAAGAAGTTAGGTATCAATGAAAATAGTGATGAAGTTAAACAAATGTAAGCAAATAGATTCAGATAATGATAACACATTATGGCAATATGCTGAAATCGGCAATTACTTTAACCCAAAAAGGAGAGGCATCAAATAGAAATCAATCGGTAAATGATATGAATATATATTTTAAATATTTTGAATGGATGAGAAGATATAAGAATCCCAACACCACATGAGTACAGATTAGAGGTTAGGGGGAAGCAAAGTTGCTTTTATATTTTAGTATAATCCATTTTAAAAACTTGCAATTTTGCAAATGTGTCCCCCAGGGATGGTCATTTTACAAGAATCCCTTTATGAACTGGCTGGGCAAGTATGTTCTTTTCATCAATGGGATGTGGAAACTGCCGTTCTGGGCAATGCGCTAATGGTCTTTGTGAAATGAAAATGAACTCATAAACACTAATATCAAGTTCTGTCTGTAGTTGTCAAAGTAATCCATGTCTCTAACCTTCATTCGTGGTTGTTTTCTTCGCTTGCAAAATGTTCTCATCCGCTAACCAAATGTCAAGTGTTTGTTAGATTATAGAGAGATGGTCTTGTTTAACTTCCTGTCGTGAGCATTACGCTTGTGTCCATTCAGACTTCAGTGGGATTTGGGCGTTCTCAAGCAGCTGTTTCTCCAGAGATTACTTAACAGTTGTGTGAAGTCTGAGACCGCAGTAGAAACACATTAAGCCTGAGCGCAGTGTGATAAATGGTGTGGGGTGTGAACAGCGGTTCTGTTATTTCCTACACTTGCTGAACTCGTGTTCCAAGGAAGAATTCAGAACACTTTTGGGTGGATAGTCATACTTTCCTTAAAAAATTAAAATTACATATTCAAGTAAGATTGGGAAATACTAGGTATACATTACATTTTTAATGGGTTGGGTTTTTCTTTCTTTCTTTTTCTTTTTCTTTTTTTTTTTAAACTTCGGTTGAACTACTTTTAGATTTAGAGAAAACTTTCAAAAATAGTACAGGGAGTTCGCACATACCCTTCCCATATCAACGCGTGTCCGCGCGTGTTTGCATCTTACATAATGTAGTGCGATTATCAAAACGAGGAATGAATATTGATTCACTGATTGGCTGGATTCGGATTTTACCGGTTTTCTCATTAATTTCCCTTGTCTCTTCCCGGATTCTCCCCAAGGCTTTCCTCTGTGAGCCCACATGCTTGTGTCTCTTTGTCTCAATTTCTTCTGGGGAAGCTGGTCAGATGGGAGGAGGGCTCACCCCAAGGTCTTCATTGAACGGAATCACCCCATTAAAGGCCCTATCTCCAAATAGAGTCAGCTTCTGAGGTCCTGGGACTTGAGACTTCAACTGGGGAATTCGCGGGGACACAGCCCCCCATAGCAGTTGTGGAGGATGGGGGAAGCCAGGCTGTCCTGGGTCACATCGATTTGGTGCTATTGTTTCCACTCTGCAAATCATCCCACTGAATCCACAGAAGCCTGCTGCCTTGATCATGGAGAGCAGAAAAGACGGTGCTGTCCTCATAATTCTGGGGGGCCTTTCTCCGTCTCCCCCACCCAACAAAAACCAAACACGCCTTCAACACTGGAGGTCTGAATGAGGAACGCCACCGCTCCGGAAGTGACTCTTCTTCTTCTTATTATTATTTTTGTATGAGCTGACATGTACTGAAACTCTCCACAGAAAGACATTAGATGTGTCCACAATCCATCTGATTCCCTGGGAAATGCTTCTCTGAACAGACGCATTAACGGACCACTGGAACCGTCTTCTTGTTTTTGAGGCTATTTTGAGAAATCCGGGTGCTGCTGTCGCCCGGCAGCCCTCTGCTTGGAAAGCCAATGGCTCATCCTTTCTTCTCAAATTCGATTCCAATGTGACCGTTTTATCGAAGGCCCTCCATGCTCTAGTCCTAATTTACTTCTATGTCCTCATCTCCCCTGATTCTCTTATATATAGCAGGTTCTTCAAATAACAAGTTCCTAAATACACTTCGTGGTTTCTGCCTCCTACACCTTTTGCTAATGTTCCCTCGGCCTCGAATCCATTTCTTCTGCCTCCTTAGAGGATTTTGCTAAATCCGAAATTCTATCTCCTCATGAATATTTTTCAGCTCCCTGTTTAATGTGATTTCCCCCCCTTATGAATTCACACGGAATTTTATTATAATCTGCCACAGCATGGAATCGCGGTCCTTTTGTGTATTTATTTCTTCCGACTTATCAGCTGTAGTTCCCCTCAAGGTAGAGAGTGCGTCTTACTCATTCTTACACCTTCCAGAATGTTTGTCACAGCCTGGATGCTGAGTAAACACGACTTAAGTAAAGGACATAGAGATGCCTGAAGCCGTTCATGGAGGTCCCCAGTTCAAGGCCGGTTATGACCGGCATGCCTTCATCTGCTCTCTTGCCACATTTCCCCTGAAATCACGACCAAAGAGATAAAGAATCGAACACTTTCACCAGTGGAGAAGAACTGGAAGAGGCGAGTGATCGCGAGGAGTTTGGAAGATGGAAAGAGGATCAAGGAAAGTTTCTGATGAAACCCCAGGCCCAGGATATGTTCAGACAAAGAAGCAGAGTGAAAAAATGCCAACCCCCAGGGAGGTGCTGGGGCAACATTTCTGGAAAGACGGACACATTGTAGTTGACTTTCTGTAACAGAACTGGAAGTTACCCCTGTCCCACCCCCCTCAGTACCAGTTCCCTGCATTTAGGCTTAGCTGGTCACAGCTGGGAGAGGTCAGATGAGTCCTACGTGGATTAGAAGAAAATGTCTGAATTACAGGCTAGGAGATTGTTGGGGGTTGGGGTCCAGCTCTGTCCTATTTGGAGGCTCTGGACTGAAGAGACTGACCCCTTCTTGCTCAGCATAGGTATAACCCGCCACTTAGCAGACCCGAGTCACAGTCCACTAAGCTCCCTTTCACGGGCTGCCTGTCAGCAGCGCCAGTGAAATGAGGTGAAGAAACCCAGCCAGAAGGAGACCAACACCTCTGTTCGCACCAGAAGTGTTGTGGGTCTATAGCTAAGGTTGAATCTTGTACTCACTAGTAAACAATTTTTTTTTTAAATCGAAGGATTATAACATTTGAAAGGAGAGTCAAGCATATATTTTGGAAGCAAAAAGAAGTCTCAGTAAGTGAGAACAAGAGTACATTAAAAAGAAATTTCAGTGTATTTTTGAGATGTAGAGAAGTAGTAATAATTTAGAAGAATATTGAAGGATGGTAAAAGGTGGTGGTAGCTATTGAAGGGAACAAAATATTGAGGCAATTTTTGTTTGTTTGTAGAGTCTTGAACATTCGAATATTTAACTTAAATTTCTCTTGTGATTCTAGAGGGTCTGATTTTCTCTTTGAAGTAAAAAATAAAAAGGCCATAATAAATAAATGCACAAATCCATAATAGCTTAAAATATGTGCAATTATCATTCTCAGGAATGTTCCAAAAGAACGGGAGTTATTTTGGAGAAACAGAAAGTAAAAAAGACGTTTTGAAATCAACAGAGTGATTGCTAACATTAACATTCAATAAAAGCCTTGAAAGATAAGATCACAGAAATCTTAAGGATTTCAGATAAAAAATGCAAAGAGATGGAATGCATAAGAAGAAGGATTTATAGCACATACGAAAGAGAGAATACAGAGAATACGTAGTCAGTGGGAGTTCCAGAGAGGACAGAGAAAGTGGAATGTAACAGATTAGAGCAGAAGGGGAGATTTGAGTCTTTAAATTGGCAGGGTCTCTGGTTTGGGAATGACCACCAGGGAGCCACACCTAGAGACACAGCATCACCAAATTACAAAGCAACTGTGATCAAGAAAGTCTTGTTAAAACTTGCAGAAAGGTGGGGGGAATCTCGGTATTCTCGACTTCGGACAAGAGGACTCTTTCACTAGATCCATTGTAAAGAGGCTTACCGAGGGATATGGACAACTCTCAGAACAAGAGTTAGCCTCTGTCTAGGTGCATCTGGCCTGAACAATTTCCACCACCATGCCACACAGCCAACCCCAGAATGAACGTTGGCCTCTAAACATCCTAGAACACAGTAGCTCTTGTGCCACCACTAGAACAAAAACGAACGTCCTTTGCCTGCCTGGTTCTGATTTAGCACACTTCAAAATAAACGGCATTTATGTGTGATCGATGGGACCCAGGCCAACCTTCTGCACCACAGCTGAAAGCAAAGATTGCTAAAGGCTGTGGTCAAGATACTGAAAGTCGAGACATTGGATCTCAGCAGGAGACGACTAGATTAATAGCAACACACACAATGGGATGTGGCAAAGGACGTCTCTCTTTTGTCTCCCAACGGGGGGTGGGGGTGGGGGGAAGGCAATGATAAACTCCAAGAAAATCAAAAAGAAACTAAAATAAAGCAAACTACTGTGACATAATACTGAACTCAGGTGGTCAGGAAATAAAGATAATTAAAAAAATATATTTTCCCTTGAATAGCTCAGGTAACGACAGAGAAGGTTATATAATTCTAGCACTCCACTCAACTCGTAAGTGAACTATGGTGCAATAATCGGAATAATGTAACCACTGCACAGCAGTTCTCTACTCTTACTGAGATGTCATTGGGTTACAGGATTGTGTACGTTTCAGGTGTAAACATGCTCTCTACTTTTAATCCGGAGCCGTTGATTTACTTATCGCCGGTAAACAAAAGACAAATATTTACACTTTGAACAAAGCGAACAGAACTGTGCAGCAGACAACACCTGGAGGTAAAAGCAGGGAGGAGATGCGGGAGGGAGGAGGGCAGCTAACAGCTCTGCTCACAGAGGGGACAGCAAGAGTCTATGCCTGCAGGGAGTGAAACAGGGTTTGAAGTATGTCGCTGGAAGTTAAAGAGTAACTAGCTAGTCCACAGGTCTGAGTTTGCCATCTAAACGCCAGTGAGCCGAGTGCTGGGAGCCGATGAATGGACAGGTTTTATTCGGCCACCAGCCTGGTGTAAACATCTTCTGTTGAATTGTTTTCTTGGAATTCGCCTTTCAGTGGACACGCAGGACTCAACTCCCCACAAGCCTGGAGGCGTCCCTTTGTCTCCGTGTGGCCTGATTCTCACACCCACTTTACTAAACTGTGCTGTGGATGCTGGGGTCGGAGGGCAACTCGCAGAGGAGTTCCACAGAAACACTTGAAATAGCAGCATGTACACAGAGTCCTGCGGCAGGGATCTCATGCCTCAGGGAAGGCAGTCGATGGATGATGCCTACAATGGTAGAGTAACAAAATCGGATAATAAAATACTAAGAGATGCCTCCAAACTCTGAATTAAGCTCAGGATTTGGGAGCATTTGGGGGACGGGTGTCAAAATTTAAGTGATGGAGGAAGTAATATGCTAAAAATAGCAATAAATAGAACTAAAATATTGTTCAGATTGGACAGATAGTACAAAGCCCTGGAGCAGAAGCCAAGTACCTGCCGTGCAGAGAGGGCGAGGGGGAGTGTATTTTAGCTATAAATTTTTTTATTAATGCTGAGGCAGAACGCTTTACAAGCTGTGACTTATTCCATAATAATAACGTTAAAAAGCCGAGAAAGCACTTTAGTTGTGACAGATGAGTTTATTTTTCCACCTGACATTTCAAAAAGTAGATGGAAAATATCTTTACAGAATTTTAGGATTGTTTCTTTCGTGTAATAATTAGGCTGCTGCTTGAATTAGGTGGGCACTTCAGAAAGCCTCCTTGGAGTTTTTGAAGGACAAAGCAACTTTAAGGGTAGCGAATCTGGGCCACCTTCCTATACAACCAGACTTTCAGGTTTAACAGTTTGAGCTCTATTTCATTTCTTCTTGAATTGTGTCCCTTTCAAAAGTGTGTTCATTGTCCGCCTTCTCTGTTAACAATGCCTGAGACCCAGGCAGCTTTCTGATCTGAGGACAGACAGCTCTCTGGCCCCATCTAGTGGTCGACACTTGATAATCATCCTTTTTTTTTTTTTCTTTAAAAAAAAACTATGTTTTTATTGATTTTTTAGAGAGAGAGGAAGGGAGAGAGATAGAAACATCAGTGTGAGAGAGAAACATCGAATGTGAGAGAGACACATCGACTGGTTGCCTCCTGCAGATCCAGACCAGGGCTGGGGACCAACAGCAACCGAGGTACGTGCCCTTGACCGGAATCGAACCCGAGACTCTGGTCTGAGGGCTGACGCTCTAACCGCTGAGCCAAACTGGCCAGGGCAGTCTTTTTGTTCTTAATACATTTTGCGTTTTTACTGCTGCTGAGGTTAAGTTCATTTCATGTCCATTAAAGGTTACAGAACTTGGTGATCCCCCCCCACCACCAGCAATGCTAATGGCAAATTCATCATCGGGAAAGTAACTGACCAGACCTAAAAAATGATTCTGGTGAAGAAAGATATTAGATCATTAGTAAAGCAGAACATTCAGGACTTGAGCATGAAGAACATTGTTAGGTTACTGTGTTCATTAAATGAAACATTTCTCAAGCACTTAAAGGTGTCAGAAGGAGCCCTGGCCGGTTTGGCTCAGCGGTTAGAGCGTCGGCCTGCGGTCCAGAGACCCGGGTTCGGTTCCCGCTAAGGGCACGTACCTCGGTTGCGGTTTGTCTCCGGCCCTGGTTGGGTCGTGCGGGAGGCGGCCACTCGATGTGTCCCTTACACGTCGATGTTTCTCTCTCTCTCTCTCTCTCTCTCTCCCTCCCACTCTATCTGAACAAAAAATGGAAAGATGTCCTCGGGTGAGGATGAAAAAAAAAAGGTGTCAGAAGGGATGTGGGGTGTCAGAGAGGGCGGTAAACAAGACGGGGGCCCCCCTCCCCATGGAGTGCATTTCACACGAGGGATCAGGGAATAAATCTGGTGTCACAGTAACATGGGACGGAGGGGACTCTGCCCAGCTGAGGAAGTCGTGACTCAGTCGTGGGTTCAGGATATCTGCTCTTGGCTGGAGCCCACGGGAGAGGGAAGACGAAGCAGCAGACGGCATTTGAGAGACAGGCGTGGTCCGGACGGCTTTGTAATGCCAGTGGCCTTCCCTTCCGAGTTACCCCCCTGCCACCCAGTTCAGCCCTTGGAATTCGATATACGATTCTCTCGAAGAGCTGTGTACCCTGTGTGACAAGTATCCGAGCCCCCACTGCCTCTTGGATCTCAAACAAACCCTGGGATAATGGGGATCCTCTCTTAAATTCCCAGCTCTTTGGATTCTGTCTTTGCCAAGTAGCAGTGTGGTGCATAAAGAATTTTAGTTCTGTTTGCCAAAGGGAATGTTGTCTCCACCAGTAACAATCCTTCCTTCCTAGGAGGTAATAGTGCACACTCCATCGTCAAAGGTGTTTTGTTTTATTTTCTTGTATCCCAAAGTATATTAACATCGTAGAATGAAAGGGTAAAGGTTTAAGAGCATTACTGTTGAACAGGTTGACCAGGCGTATTGAAAGAGGCTTTAAAATACAGCAACGAGGAAGGTGTGAGAGCAAAGTAATAGAGGGAGCTAACATTTGCTGAGTGATTACTGTCATCCGCGCCCGCTCGGTGATTTATTTCTGTGACCTCATTTCAGCCGACCCGGTGAGGCTGAAACGATTTTCCACGGAAGAGGTAAAGAATCGTTGAGGAGTTAAATAACTCACACAAGGCTGGAGTTCGAATTCAGATCGGGTGATCAGACCTCAAGGAGAAACAAAAAATACCTTGAAAATATATGGTTTTTAAAAACGTATTGACACTTTGCAAATGTTGATACATGTCTCATCTCCCTGGTCATCCTTTAGGGAAAGCTCACCCTAAATACGGTTAATGTGACTTGCTGCCTGCTCTTATCCACGCAGAATCTACAGAGGTTATGAAGTCCTTTGATTTTTATAGGGTTATCATTTTCTTCTCCAACATGCATTTTCTGTGCTCCACAGAGCTCCTACGCTTTCTTCAGCAAAAGTAACAGGAATTGCACAAAATGCGGGAAAAGAGCTCCTGGATATTTACAACAAACTTTTCATAGGTTGAATATTTTATATGCTTTCAAGGCCACTGAGCAGACAATTCCAGAAAAAAAAAGATACGGTCTTTTCTGTGATAAATTTATCTTCTTTTAAAAATATTAGTGGGGATCCTTTTTGGAGACTCCGACTTGTATGGCCAAGAAGTAGCTTTTCTTGATGGTCATACAACTGGAAGAAAGCCATTGCTAAGACAGAGACAGACGTTAAGAGTTCATTTGCTATGAGTCAAATGGATACGTTGACATGTGCGCATTTATACTTTTAAATACAAAGCAGCATCAGTCAGCGACGGGGTCCGGGCAGGTTTCATAAATTGCACGGGTGGGCCGTGATGTGATTCTGAGAGACAAGCCTTCGGCGGGCTGCGTGTGACTGGGTGGACGGAACAGACCGAGTCCCAGGCTGCATCTCCTTGCTTGGCGGTCAGAACAAATGCTTCCATTCTGGATGGCGGGGACCCTAGGACTCTGCCGTTTCTCAAGCTTCTCCACTGGGTTAGTTTCAACAATTTTGTAGCAACTGTACTTGTGAGTAATGCCAGCCGTGAGAGCACCACACCTTACTGCTTTGCACTTGTTGCGGTTCTTAGAGTTGGGAAACTCAGAAGCACATGACAAGGGCTGCATTTGAACCACATTCACTGTTTCTCTCTTTCTCTCTCTCTCTCTCTCTCTCTCTCTCTCTCTCTCTCTGTGTGTGTGTGTGTGTGTGCTTGTGTTTCAGAGAAGGCCAGCAGTCACCAGAACAGTGGCAGAAAACGTATGGCAGATGCTCTGGGAACGAAGTTTACCACATCACTTTGGAAGAAAGTGCATTTTTTGCCGAATACGAAGGAAAGAGTTTCACCTACGCCTCCTTCCACGCACACAAAAAGTAGGTTTCTGCTTCTGGAGTGGAATGAAAACAGGACTCCGCCAGCCCCTTTGAGCATAGGTCTCTAACATACAAACCCAGGCTGGTGGTCCTGTGTCGCAAACGTTCTGGACGGTCTCCCAGGATTACGGAGACGTCTGAACTCTGGCCTTCTGTGCGGTCTCTACATGTTCAGACGACCAGGTGCAAAGTATGATCCAGTAGAAGTATTTATTTTAGTAACTTTTAAACAATCGTTCACATAGTTTAATCCGTTAAGAACTCACAAATGCATAAGAATGAATCTTTTTCTGTAGATCTGAATTTTAAACCGTTGATTAGTAATTTAAACTAAGTAATAATAAAGGGGAAAAGCACTAGACATTTTTAAAAACTTGCTTTGGCCAGAGAAATTCATTAAAAAATTGGTGATAGTTCCTTCTCATTCAAGCACAGAACATTATTTTTATCCTTTCTTTAAAAAATGTATTTACTTAAGAAGTAACAATGTATGTGTAGCCTGGCCAGTTTGACTCCGCGGTTAGTGCATCGGCCCAGGACCAAAAAGTCTCAGGGTGATTCCGGTCAAGGGCACGTACCTGGGTTCCCTGGCTGGGGTCGTGGGGGAGGCAACCAATCGATGTGTCTTTCTCACATCAATGTTTCTTTCTCTCTCTCTCTCTCTCTCTCTCTCTCTCTCTCTCTCTCTCTTTCTCTTCCTCCCTTCCACTCTATCTGAAATCAATGGAAATCAATGGAAAAATATTCTTGGGTGAGGATTTAAAATAAAAATAAAAATAAAAATGTATGTTTATCATAAAAATAATATATTATCAGTATTATAAACATATTACTATAATATTTTTAGGATTTGTAATACATCTAGTATATTTCACTAATCCAATATCCAGTGTATCCCACTCTAATTCTCAGTATGATTCTATCTATACATATACTTTTGATGTTTAGAAAATATTTTTAAGCTTGATTTATTTGTAACAGTATTAGATATATTGAAATATAAATATTCAGGACATTTTGTTTTTGTAGAAACTTTTAAGTAATGTTTGTTACACTCATTGGCTATTATTTGTCCTCGTTAAGCTGCATACCTATTCTAGAAACAGAACAAAACTAAATTTAGGGACCCTGATTCTTTCTCATGTGACCTTGAGTAAGTTTCTTCCTCTCTTTTAGGCCAATGGCTCTCAAACTCTTTTGACCAAAGTAAGAAATACCGTTTTACCTTTTTTGACCAAAATGAGATACACATTTTATGGTGAGACCCAGCACACACACAGAATTTACATGCAGTTATTGCCCTGACTATATGGTATGCACGCCAATGTTTTCGATTCTCTTTTATTCTATTCTTCTTCATATACGTACACACATATATGTGATCATCAACTAAACTGATTTCTCAACACACTAAGGACACAGTTTTCCTGTAAAACAACAAAAAAACAGGAGTCTTAGACTTTTAGGATCCTTCCAAGCTTTAAAAGGCTCTGATTTGGGGCTATACTTGTCCTCTGCCTTTTCATAGTTGACTTATTTTCTTCCATACGTAAACTCAAGAAAACACAACTAAGACCTCGGCTGAACTGCAATTCCTAAACTCTTTTATTTTCTTCTTTATGCCAAGGTTTGGTGTCTGCTTGATTGGTGCTAGGAGGGAGGATAATAAGAACATTTTACTGAATCCAGGCCCTCGCTACATTATGAATGCTACAGATATATGTTTTTATATTAACATTACCAAAGAAGAGAATTCAGCATTTAAAAACCAGGACCAGCAGAAGAAAAGCAGCGGATCGCAGCCGTTCTACCACGGACCTTCTAGACTACCCGTGCACAGCATCATCGCCAGCATGGGTGAGACCCAGGGACGTGGAAATACCACTTCTCTCTTCTTAAAAAGGAAGAACAAGTATACTCCATTTCCGTTGCAATCTCAAAGTCAGATTTAGGACATCCTTGTTTCTATGATGAACTTGTTGTAACTAAATACACAGAACAACACTTCTCAGCTGTTAAATCGGTATAAGGTTAGGCTAATGCAAAGCTGCCAACACCTGTTTTATATCTCTGATTAGGTTATAAGCGCCGGGCACATCAGTATTTCTTTGGTAAGTTCTTCAGCCGGGCATCAACAGGCTATTTTACATATCTTTGTTTTTCTGAAAATTCCCCTCCTCACATCATTCTCACCACTGAACTTGGTTTCTATGACACAGAAGTTATTTATTTATTTTTCAAATACAGAGAAGTAATAATTTTCTTAAAATTTTGCCACCAAACTACCTATAAACCTACAAACATTTAGTTTCCATCACAAGAAAAATACGTCCTTTCTTGTAACTCATATTAATGTCTTCACGTGTACTATGGACCCATCTCTCTTTCTTTCTCAGGGACTTCACTCTTCATTTTAATTCTTCCTTATTATCTAACTTCTTTTTTTTCCCCCAAAACACTGGCAAATTCCTCCCTCTCTCCTTCTGTGCCTCTCTCTCACTCTCTGTCTCTCTTCATATTTCTACACACACACACACACACACATGCACACACCACACACACTCTGAACCAACATCTTGGTAGACACATTTCTTGGAAGAGTTGTCTTCAGTTGCTGGCTTGAAATCTTACTGTCTCCTCATGGGACACTGGGGATGTACAAAAGAGAGTGACTAGAATGGGGGACTATGGAACTTCGTTTAGGGAACCAAGTGAAAGACATCTGTTGGTTGAAGGAGACGGAACAGGTAGTGGGTTCATTGATTATAATTAAGGTGTCAGAGAAAGAGAGGCCAGAAATAGAGAAACATGGCGGTAAGCCATATTTACAAAATCGAGGTTATGACCTTCAATGCGAAGGGCCTTGAGCTGTTTATCTGGGCTATTCTTCCTTCCTCAAGGTTTTCCCAGGGTTCTGGGCTCACTTTTGTCTATCAGGTCAAAAATCAATTGTCACCACCTGGAGCAGCCCTCCTGACCACCTGGTGAAAAGTCCTTCCTCCTCCTGTCCCTAAGTCCACTATCCTTTATCATACCACTCCGTTTGCTTTCTGCACGGTATTTATCGTGACCTAAAATGACTTTTTTTCATTTATTTGTCTCCTGGATTATTTTAAAGATAAACCCACACGTGTAGAAAACGTCTGTGTTTTCCCCAGCGTATCTCAAATGCCAAGAGTAGAGCCCGCCACAGAGGAGCTACTCCATAACTATTTGTTGAATAGACGTAAAATATGAATGGTTCTACTATAAAAAGTGGTTACAGATCAGTAAGAGAAAGATGTCAGCAAAACGGGGGAAAAGAAGACCATGAGACATCCACGACATTAAAATGGCCAAGGATTTTGATATAATTTTATATAAATATAAATTGAAACAAGGTATTTTTTTTTACTTTAAATTCCTAGGTGTTTCTGCATGTCACAGATCTTAGGTTTCATGCTGTAGGGCTAGACTCAGCAAGTATACTTACACAGACAATATTTTTATCCAAGTGAGCCAAAACGCCCACATGATAAAGACAGAAATCACCTTGGAGATGGAAGGGTGAGAGTTCCTGGGTAAGCTGATTCCTTGCATGGTTGTTGAAGGATGGATCCGTGTGACCGTGGCACACCCTCTGATGAATTTTCGTGTTTCGTTGTGTTAGGTACTGTGGCGATAGACTTGCAAGACACAAGCTGTCGGTCGGCCAGTGGCCCGACCCTGTCTCTTCCTACGGAGGGAATCAAAGAAATCAGGAGGCCGAGCATCGCCCCCGTGCTGGAAGTTGCAGACACGTCATCCATCCACACCTGCGACCTTCTCAGTGACCAATCGGAAGATGAAACGACATCGGATGAAAAAATGTCCTCGAACTTGGAGTGCGTTGGTTGAGATAACTCTAAGATTTACTGGGATCTGTGCTTGCCATAGGAACTAATGTCCTTCCTTACCTCCTGCACATACTACAATGAGTCCTACATACTTCTCCCAAAACATCCTTCCTCTAGGCTGTCTCTCTCTTGACCATCAAGTAGTCGAAACCCTCCAATTTCTGATCGCAACATAACAGGGTGGGGCAAAAGTAGGACACACGGAGTTTATTCTTGTATTATTATTTATTAATGATTGTATTATTTTCTATACGAACAACTGTAAGCCTACTTTTGCCCCACCCTGTATATTTCCTGGTTCAGTTTTCTCTAACAAATCCTTTATCCTTAAAGAAAAAATACATACATCAGTATTCATATAAGCAGCGTTTTTGTAATTGTTGGTTTGGGTTATGTTCCATTGTACCGTCTACCTGTAATTCAGTTTGTTCCACATCCGTATTGGTGTCCAACCAGTTATTCAATGGCATGTGACATGGATTCCTCCATCGCAGTTCCCTTCTCATCTCAGAGTTCAGAGGTCTTTTTCGTACAGTTTGCAGCAATAACCTTTGGAATAAACGAGTAAAAGCACTTGTTCTCTTGACTAAGCCCCCGTCGTAAACAGAACCAACGTACACGCTGTCGATCACGGTTCAGTTTTCACTGGAGTTTGTCTGCTGGTCAGTCCACGTGGTACAGTTCTGTTTCTAGAGCACAGCACAGGGGTCAGCAGCCTTCACTGGGGAGTCTGAAACAGATTGTTTCTGTCGCGGTGCTCTGTGCCAGTGACTCTGATTAAACAACCCGACCTTCGATGTCTTTATCTGCACACTGAGTGTGACTGTTGTCTCAGAATGTTCATATGAGGACTAACTGAGATCCTAGAGAAAATGTGCTTAGCACAATGCTTTTTGTGCAGAGTAGGCGTTCAAGGAGTATTGATCACTATTAGGTGTAACAGCAGTCACAGGGGCCAGGGTAACGCTATTTAAACTCTCCTCCCAATACTTTCCATATAATAGATGATCGACTAGTGTTAACCTACAATGAACTAAAATATAACTGAAACTTAGAAAAAGCCTTCTTTTAATTCTTCATGCTTCTTAAGAATTTATTACATGGAACACAACCTGCTCTCTAAGAAATCAGTGGCACCCAAATCTATTTAAGAAATATTTGATAGGAATAAGGACAGGGTCGACCAGAAGTATATTTCTAGAAATGGTGTTGGGAGGTGTGTTTGACATTCTCTCTTTACACGGCCTTCTGAAAAGATCAAGAGGTAGAGGTTTTTATATTTCTAGAAAAATAAAATAATGAAGCAATAGTGAAAATGATCAACTTCTAACCGTGCAAAAGGTGTCTGGTTTCGCCCTCCTAGCTATGGAGTCTGGGAAACAGTTTCAGTGGGGTTTGACATTTCTTGGTCTAGAAGGTAATTTTTTTGTCAAGAAAAAAAGACCTTGTTCATGTTCCGTAAAGGAATTTTCGTCTCCACCGGATTTCCTTGTGTTTCCTCGTTTTCACTCATGCTGCTACTTTTTGACAGTTTCGTTTTGAAAATTAGCACAGCCCCAAGGAGCCGCTGGCTATTTCTATCAAGGCAGCCAACTGAATGTCTGTGACGATGTCTTAAGTGTGATTCCAGCACAAACTCTTTTTGGTGGTGGTTGGACTCCATAATTAGTTCACTGTTTACTCCTCCTGGGTTATGAACCCACGACTAATCACTGTTGACAGAGTGGGTCATGGCAACGCATTTTGCTTTAACGACCTTTTGCAAAAATTAACATGACTCTAACAATAGCTGTCTACACCTTTTAAACTGAGAATTGGCCAACTATTTTTGAAAAGGTAGCTAGTAAATATTTTAGACTTTCTGGAACACGTGACCTTGGCAGCAGGTACTCGATTCTGTTTTCGAAGCATGAAAGTACCCGGCTACCATCTTATCAATGAACGACCTGGATTGGCTGTGTTCTAAAAAAACTTACAGATACTGCAGTTAGGATTTCATATCATTTTCACGCGACATGAAATGTTATTCTTTTGATTTTTTCCCAACCATATAACAATATAAAACACCACTTTTAAGTCAAAACCAGGCGGTGGGCCAGACTTGGTACGTGGGCCCTGGTCTGCCTTCCCCGTTCTAGTTCCTTATCAAAATGTGATTGCAACATAAAGTCGCTGTATGTCGCTTTATCAACACAGGGGATCGTGGCTGTAATTTAATGGTCCAACTTTGCGCATGCTATTCAAGATGATTCAGTGTTTCATGTCGCTTGACAGGTATGCTAAAGGCTACCCGCCCTACTCCCCATACATTGGAAGCTCACCGACTCTCTGCCATCTGCTTCATGAAAAAGTGCCATTTTGCTGCTTGAGGCTAGACAAGGTAAGCACTTGCTACTGTTATTTTCTACAAAATGAAATCATGCTGTTTTGTGATGACCTATTCACATCATTTTGTACAGTCTACATATTAAGTCTGTACAGAGTAAAATAGGTTCAAAGAAGAGTATCTATTCAAATGTAAACGTAAGTACATTGAAAAATCATCAGAATGTGCCCAGCCAGTGTGGCTTAGTGGTTGAGGGACCCATGCACCAAGAGGTCGCCAGTTCGATTCCTGGTCAGGGCACATGCCCAGGTTGTGGGCCCGATCCCCAGTGGGGGGCATGAAGGAGGTGGCCAGTCCATGTTCTCTCTCATCGATATTTCTCTCTCTCTCTCCCTCTCACTTTCTCTAAAATCAATAAAGGAAAAAAAATGTAAATGTAACCCATAAAATGGCAAATTTTCATTTCTGAACTGCACTAAGATCTTCCAAATTACCCAATGAGCCTGTGAGTCTTGTTTTTATTTTATTTTATTAAAAAAAATTTTTTTCTTTATTGATTTTAGAGAGAGAGCAAGGGAGAGGGAGAGAGAGATAGAAACATCAATGAGAGAGAATATCAATTAGCTGCCTCCTGCACGCCCCCCACTGGGGATCGGGCCCATAACCTGGGCATGTGCCCTGACCAGGAATTGAACCAGCGACCTCTTGGTGCATGGGTCGACGCTCAACCACTGAGCCACACCGGCCGGGCACACTGCGATGATTTTTCAATGCAGACACACAGGTGTCTCTAGCAGCAAGTTCACTTTCCAGTATAACATGTGTACACACGTATGGCTGACTCTTCCCCAAGTCAAGCGACATCACTGCAATTTATTTGTCTGATCGATGCCCATGAATTCCTGAAACATGCTGGAGAACTGGGCATAGGAAAATGTAACTATTTTCAAATGTGTTAGAAAATAAAGCATTTACCAGGTTAGATTAATTGTGCATGTCCCTAGATCTTAAAAATGTTCACCGAACTCCAGCGGGGTAACCACATGGCTTTTCTTCATGTGCTTTTTCTTCTCTAGAGTTGCCAGCATAACTACTACGAAGACGCAAAAGCCTATGGATTCAAAAATAAACTAATTATAGTTGCAGCTGAAACAGCTGGGAACGGATTGTATAATTTTATTGTTCCTCTCAGGGCATATTATAGACCAAAGAAAGAACTCAACCCCATAGTTCTGCTGTTGGACAACCCGTAAGTATATCGACAAGTAAATACAGAAGCAGGATGAAGAGTTTTTAATATTATCTCAAAAATAATTTATTTCTGTTTGCTTAGAATAATAGTTTAAATCTGACACATTTATGGCACGTGATTCATTGGGGAGATGTACACAGAATCATCATTGAATGTGGTTATATTTCACAAATACGATTCAAACCATTACCGGAATACCCTGAGCTTTTTATTTAAAACTATTTTTCAAGTGGTCACCACTTGATAGCAGTGGGACACATGTCACTAAAATAATTAGTTATTTCCCTTAACTTAATCAACTAGCCTGGAAGAACTGTGCCCAAAATGGACACTTTTATTGTCTTTCTAAAGAACCATTAATGATCAGAGGAGCATAGTAACAGTCCATTTTTTAATGCTGTACTATGACTTTTTATCATTCTTCCACTGTCAAAAAATACATTTTATAACATAACATGAATAAGGAATGCTTTATCGAGTTCATTAATTTTGGAAATGTAGAACTGAAATACTCTTGTGAAATAAGACTACTCAAGCATTGCAAAATCCTTATGCAAATATAAATATAGGTCACTGAAAGCTATTGTTAAGTTTATTGTATCCTAAAATTATAATATTTCTCTCTGTGACTCAAAATTAGTAGCAGATGGCCCTGCCAGTGTGGCTCAGTGGATTGAGCACGTCCCATGGACTGAGAGGTCCTGGTTCAATTCCCGGTCAGCGCACATGTCCAGGTTGTGGGCTTGATCCCCAGCAGGGGGCGTGCAGGAGGCAGCCGATAGATGTTTCTCCCATTGATGTTTCTATCTCTCTCTCTAAAAAATCAATAAAAACATACTTTAAAAAATTAGTAGCAGATGGTCCTCAGATCAATACCATCTTTTAGGATCCTCTAACTCACCTCTTAAATTCCAAAAGGTTGCAGACTTCAGAATAAACTGAAGGAGGCCAAAATCTATTGCCCTGTCTCTGCCTTTAAAGTTGATCAAAAGAAAATTATCCAAGCAGAGCTATCTCCCCAATATATCATATCTTCCTGGCCTTGTTTATTCTGCACAAACCATTATCAAGGTGGTTGTCGATGCATCTTTTTCAGCATCATTATCACAATGATACCCAACTCTAAAAACTGAGCACCTTTCTAGAGACTTCTGTTTAATCATTTTCAGCTCTGATGACTCAATGACTTTTTGATACTATTTTGGCACCCAAGGGGAGGTGAGGTAACTTTAGGGCAGATGTGGGGGAACGGAAACTTGGACCACAATGTCACAGAAACCGAAGCTTACTAAAATGAATCGCAGGAGAATAAGAGGTTGGGTGTGGAGTGGCCATGGCAATACGTGGTTTAAAGCACCTCCCAGGCTTTGGACTACATCCTCATTCTGGAACTTCTCACACAGGGATCCTCAATTAACTTAAGACGGGGGCCTTTGCAAGCCGATCGCCTCAGAGCATCCCATCTTGTGTGGCTTAACTCAGGCCCCAGAATACAAAGAGGAAGAAGGGAAGAGACTTGAAAAGAAAGAGGTGGAACTGTACTCACAGCATCCCCACTGATGTGCAAATCTCCCAGCTGCATTCCTGGACCCAATTCCAACGTGTGTTGGGCCTGGGGGTTCTCCATACCTCCCACAAGCAATGCTGGCTGGGAATACTAGCTGGGTGTCCTAGAACGCAACACAGTCCTGACACAGTCTACCCAGAGACACCATCTGATCTCACAGGGTAAGGGCTCAGTCCTATAAGACTGCGCCCCACCCAACTTCAGAAGCCAATTCTAAAATCAGAACCTTCTAGAATTAGAACCTTCTAGAATTAGAACCTTCTGTGCAATTCATAGTTCATTGTTCTTTCAACTATATGAAATTCTAGAATTAGAACCTTCTAGAATTAAAACCTTCTATGCAATTCATAGTTCATTGTTCTTTCAACTATATGAAATTCTAGAATTAGAACCTTCTAGAATTAGAACCTTCTGTGCAATTCATAGTTCATTGTTCTTTCAACTATGTGAAATTCTAGAATTAGAACTTTCTAGAATTAGAACCTTCTAGAATTAGAACCTTCTATGCAATTCATAGTTCATTGTTCTTTCAACTATATGATACTCCCTCACAGGTTTTTGATATATGCAAAAGAATACATTGTCAGTCCTTTTTAGAAATAAGAACTGTATTTTAACTTTGGATTATTATGCCCTGAGAGTGTCCTTTGCTTTCCTGATGACTTACATTTTGCAGCCCAGCTCGTCACGCGATGCTGTTAGATGATTTTTGTGGGGTTTGATTTTGTCTCAAAGGGTTAGGAGGCCTGTGCCTGCTGTAAATGTTATTAGCTCCTGAGTACTTCCTGAAAGTGGTATCTAACGTTTTTATTAGTTGTCCTCTGTTCCTTTGGTCAAAAAGTGAGGAAACAAGAACTGAACATCGATAAAGCATGTTCCAGGAGGTTTTATGGAATCCTGTTTTGAACGATTCGATGCCTGTTGCTCTGCAGAGGCTAGTATTTTGCAATGTGTTCTACAATATTACACAGACATAGGGTGCTTAGTTCTAAAAATGTTTCCACGTTAAAAGAATTTGTGCCCTAACGATTGCACGCAGTATAGTTATTAGTTAGCATAGTGCGGTTGGACTTGACTTTAAATTCACATGAGTATTGCATATAAAATAATACGCAGTACCTGCTATTCAGGAAACTTAGTGAAAGACCAATTAATTCAAAGCAATAGAAATAAAACAGATTTAATATCCCAATAATTATGGGATTTCAAAATGTAAATTAAATGTATAGTATTCACACA
Source organism: Tadarida brasiliensis (assembly GCA_030848825.1). NCBI lineage: Eukaryota > Metazoa > Chordata > Mammalia > Chiroptera > Molossidae > Tadarida > Tadarida brasiliensis. The sequence continues at coordinate 24,209,643 of CM061278.1, read as the reverse complement.
CATGAATGCCAAAATAAGTGTTCGCCACGTTTTCAGATAGAAAGTCTTCTAGATGTCTGATGGTGAGGAGATAAAACCCAGCCTCGCGGGAAAGGTCTTCCACTTGGTCTTGGTTCATGAGAGCTGGTTTGGGTTCTGGCTGGTTGGTGGCCCATGTGTCCTGTTTGGTCAGCTGTTGTCCCGATGTCAAAGACTTTGATTACCACCCCAGCCTTGAAGGTCATCTAGCCACCCGAGAGCATCATCTCATGAGAAATGGAGAACAGAGTCCAAAACTTTGGGATATAGGACCCAAAGCAAAACCAAGATGAAGAGCAAAGTCTAGGCTTGTGTTCCTCATTTTTTACATCTTGTGTCCACCAGCTCTTTGTTCAATCAGTCTTCACAGAGTCAAGCAAAGTTCAGCTCTGCTTAATTCGAGAGTAATGGTACATGTCTGATACATCAGGGCTCTTATCAAAGGCACTCAAACTTCGGATCATCCAGATGTGAAATAAGGTCCAAGCCTAACCTCTCAGTAGACCTTTTGCATGTTATCGAATTTCTATGAACCTCAATTTTCTCATTTGTAAAATGAGTGCGACATTTATCTTAACATTGATGTGCAAAATCTGATTCATAAAAATGAATCAGGAAATGACAGTTTCTTTCCCTTCTTCCAATCAAAAAAATGACACTGTCAAGATTTAAATAGAGGGGTGGATTGGTGTGAAAACCCAATAAATAGAAAAAGGGAAATTTATTTTAAGCAGCTGAAATTAAAAGAACTACTTATATCTATTTTAGGGAAGAAATAAACCACTGAACGGTGAAATTATGAAATTCTAATGAAATGAACCGTCTCGCTACATTTATTTCTTGAATTTGAAATAAAGAAATTAAGATTATTATAGTTATTAGTAAAATGGAAAATAATGATCTTGAACTTTGCAAACCCATGCAAATTCACACATCTTTTCATATCCTAGCAATAACTAGCTAATTAACACACATATAATAGCACATTTTTAAAATGAAAGATTTTATGAGGATCTGATGTTTTTGACTCATAAGTAGGCATTGCTTATAAAAGAATCACAGTTAGGACTTTGGTTAATGATGTACACATTTTTTTTCTGTTACTAATATCAATAGTTTTATTTGTTAAATTTTTATTTTTTATTACTTGTTAGTTTCAGCATGTTTTGTTCAACAATATATATTGAGTAATTCAATGATTTAAAAGGTGAATTATTTTCATTTTAATTTTATATTATACATTTCATGGGCACATATACTGTATTTATCGATATATTGATATATTAAGGGTTATGTTATAAGTCTGTATAACCCTTCGAGAAAGTTGCACGCTAATTTAGTTCCTTTGGGTCATCTAACATTTATTCCTCATTTTACAATCCTCCTTTGCATGGATAATTTTTAAATTCATCGATAAGTCCTTTTAGTCTTAAGAGTTTCAATTCCGTATTTTTGTAGAATAATGCCATAATGTTTCTGATTTAGAAAAAAGAACGCTTGCTTTTATAATTCCATGTGCGTCTATTCTTCATCGCAAGTACAAACGACACTGTTCAATGATGAAGGGGAAAAAAGAGCACCTAAAAGCAATTACTCTTGTCAGTGGTGTTTTGTTTTGGAAATGCAAACGAAGTCCCCTTCGCTCCCCTGGAAGCCTTGCCCTGTTGTGACACTGTGTTTCGTTTTTGTAACCCGCCTGCCGCGTAGGCCAGATATACACTTTCTGGATGCAATCTGTTGGTTCCCAATGGTTTACTACATGGTGGGCTCTATCGACAAGTAGGTGCAAACGTCCGCGGTACGCTCACTAGTGTGGTGTCCTGTGGTTCGTGCTGTGCTGTGGCCCATGTTGCATGCTGAGTGGACATGGCCATGCAGTAGCCCGTAGGTGATGTCTTCTGCATGGGGAGCTTCTGGTCTCGTGTGCTGTCCATCTTGCGCTCAAACCTCCTGAGCAGTGATCTGTGGTTGAATTAAAGCGAATTTTGCTGCATGTCGATTGGCCGATTCCGTCCAGTTTCGGAAGCTGTTTCGGTTTGTGCTGTCTACTGCAACAGCATCAGGACTTCTGCTGAAAATCCGAAGGCTCTGCCTGGTGATGCATGGGTGCCATTACCTTAACTTTGGGGAACCTTCCAAACAGTTCAGAAATGCTCCCTTTAAGTCAGATTTCCACATTGGAGCACTTCCTTAAGTTTACTCTAGAACAGATATCAGAGCTCATAACTTCTTAAAATCTGTTAATCAAAAGGTCAAGTGTGCACAACGCTTTAGGATTAAAATACGATTTTTTTCATATGCATGGACATGACATTATAAAAAATGTAAGAACTAAAAGATCATAAAAATGAATATGCCTATAAAATGGGTTAGTTTTTTATGTAAAAAAATGTCAGCCAGAGCCTTCAAAGTAAAATGTGTAACTTTATCCATCGAGAACGTCATGCTCACACGTCACCCCGCCAATGTTGCAACAACAAAGTTCTGTAACTTTTAAAGTGTTTATCGGCTGTGGGCACTTCAAGACCAAATAGAGCGATAAATATTTAGCCTCCATGGTACATTCCTATAAATTACACTATCTGTTGTCATATAAACCAACTCACTAAAATATAGTCAGATACATAAAAATGATTTCAAGTCACAAAAGTGAACTTAACCTGTATTTTGTCACTTAGTCATGTTTCTTTGCCATGAGAGTATTCCATTAAAATCCATTAAAAACACAGGCTGTTGCCCATGTAAACTATACAGCGAAGTCTTCCTCTGTAAAGTGCTGATGGAGAGAAGAGCTGAGAGCATCTCGTTCCTGGTCCAGATGAAAGACAGTGTCTACTTGTTGATAATCATTGAAGCTGGGTGACTGGTGGATGAAGGTTCACTATAGACTATTCTCTCTTGCTTCTGTTTGAAATGGCCCTTTAAAAAAATCTCAAAAACCCTTCGAATGAATTACAATACACTCAAAAGCACTTGCTTACAGTCTAACACTCCCATTCTAGTTCTGCCTGAAAGGACGTCTTAGAGAAGGCTAGAAAGGAAAGCTTTGCCAATTAGATTATTTGGAACTTTTTTCCATCCACACTGACTTTTTTCATAGGCCGCCATCTGGTGGCCGAATTGTATAAAGCAACCATGCCGAAAACTAGGTAGGATGTGGGGAGGAAGTGTGATGAGTTACAAGAATACATTGGCAGGCAAATAAAAAAAAAAGAAAAAGAAACAAAAATATAATGCAGTATTAAGTGAATATAAAAATGAGAACTTAATGTTAAAACACGGACAACAAAAATGTTTCTACAGGGTTCAGTAATGCCATTCCAATTTTTAAAAATCATTTTTGATAGATTCAAACTCATATTTGATAATAATCACTAACAGAATTGGTCAAGGGTACACGTAAACAACAACAGCCAGCATTTGAGTGGGGAATTAGCTGATACCTTGAGGTGTAGGGACTAGCTACCCAGCACATGCACTGTCTTAGTAGAATTTTTGTCAAATTTCAATTTCATTGATTTATTGCTGATGAAATAGTCATCTTTCTTATTATAATTCCTATCTGTATATCTTTTTCTAGTCAAGCTTCCCTTCTACCATCCATCCTTCCCTTCTCCTATATAGATAATTAGACAGATTTTTACTTTTAAAGGTGGAGAAAAGATTAAGAGCTGAAATATCAGAAAGTAATTTAAAATTATAATAAGGTGAGTTGAAGTCGTAGGACTTAGTCATAAGTCCTATAGTTCATAAAGGATCATATCGCATTCATTTTCTACCTACTTCTTTCTTTCCTTAATGTATTTTAATCGATGTAAAAGAACGACGAAGATGTATTTCCTGGATAAAAGGAACATCCAAGTAAAGTATTCTTAGGGATGTAAATCAGTCATCATATTGATTGAATGTTATGATCCTGGCCCCTCTCACTATAGGAAATTTATTTGGAATAACATTCTGTTTCTACAGTTTTAGCCATAAAATCTCTGCCATAGAACATTGTTCCTGATTCAAGCGCAATCATTTTTCTGGACCACTCCTGGGGATCTCGGACTCAAAGCTTTGCTAACACTCTCTCGCCTTATAACAGAGTAAGGAATCCTGCCTCCTGCCTTTCCACGAGAGGAAAACAGCTCCCTCTGACCTGGCTAATTCAGTCACCACCGTGCCCTTGGGAGAGGTCTTCAGGCAACTGGCTCTCTAGTTTAAGAATCTAGAAGGAACTACTGCTCTTTATGGTTTACACGTCCCATCTTTAACCAGAAGCTGTGCACGTCAGTGAGCCCGATTCCTACCTGTCTTCAGATAGCCCTGTACCCAGAACACTGTTACACTCATTCAAGAATTTAGTCTCTTAGCCAATTCAGTCCTGTTTTCCTAGTTTATATGAAGGAGAGGAAGGAGGGTGGTCCCTCATTTCAGCTTTAATGACAACATGTTCTTTTCATTCAATATGAGGCAAGGTTTTGTTCGGTGATCGGGGAGAACACCGACTCTATCATAACTTGCAGGCATTTGTAAGCCAGGTTAGCCCAATTATTTAATGCACCCAGAGAAATCGTGTTACTCAATCCCTCAAAAACATTAGGCTAAGTAAACGGGAGGCTTGAATACCACTGATATTTATATATTTTCCATGTGCTTGGCTGTGTAGAACCAATTTGCAACACATAGCTTTACAGAGGGAAATAGAAATTAAAAAATAAATATTTCACAGTTTTATATATCTTTATCAGGCTCGACCATCTCCATTAACATAAGCATTCATTTTTACTCTTACCCAAAGCACCTTAGGGATAAAAAGTGGACATGTGTCTTTGAAATAGTATGCTAACTGTAAAGACAAAGTTTTAACATGTGCTATTACCACATGATTGCAAAATGGGCGTTTTCCATGTTTTATTCATAGAATTAATAAGCATTATTAAATAGAGACTCTTAACACATACGTTTCGAAACAGGTGAGATCAAATGAAACGTAAACAGCTCCAAAATAAAAACGATTTCCTATCTGAGACTATTATCTGATGATTCCCACTAACATCAGCCAGGGCACATTTCTGTGGGGGCCACTCTAAGGGTGACCTATGAAAGCACAGGGGGTCGGCACATGTCAGCCCCGATCCTGGTCCTGTGATTTACTGAAAGTGCCTTTTCTCTGTTGATGTCCCTCGAAGCCTAGATGACTTACTCAGGTGCGGGGTGACCTTCGCGGCTAACATGGTGGTGGTGGACAAGGAGAGCACCATGAGCGCCGAAGAGGACTACATGGCCGACGCCAAAACGATCGTGAACGTGCAGACCCTTTTCAGGTACATGTCTGCACGCCCCGCCCGCCACTGAGTCCCGCTCAGCAGCTGGGAAATAGTCGACCTCACTCTGTGCATAAGGAGTGACCCCGAGACACTTAACACTGAAGTCATCTTCATTCCTTTGATCGTAGAACAGTCTTACTTATTTCCTCATGGTTGATTGGTGCCGTGTGAAGTTAAATTTTGAGCACCAGGTTAATGATTCTTTTAAAAATAAATAGAACAACAGATCTGTGTTCTTGCATAGTTTAAAAATAACCAGTTCTAAAGAATCATGTGCGGTAGCAGTCGTGATCACTCATGGTCTGTTATGGACCCTGCATGTTCTAATTTGGGTTTATGTTGAGCAGTGTCCAAAGGTATGCATTGATATCCTGCGGAACTAGGAATGAAAGACTCCACGGCTGTGAACAGGTAATTTACCCATCTTAGAGCCAAGTCTAATTGTCTCCTCACTATTTTCCCGCCTTTGTTAATTAAACTCACCCCGACAGGAATGCCTGCTATGGTCATCCAATCCCGATCAGAGGGAAGCTCATACTATAAGCAAAGTCACCTACAAATTCCCTAAAAATCAAGACATCTAGGTCACTTGAAATAATTCTTCTTAAAATCATTTGAAGATGTTGGTTTTCTGAGTTTCGCAGAAGTCTAAAGGAAATTTCTGAGCCACCAAATTGCGGAAGGAAATACAACAATCTGAGCTCTGTCATCATCCGTGGCTTCATATTATAGCAAAGCATCGATCTAGGTCATCATTTGTTTATCGTTTGAGTTCAGAATTCAGAAGACAGCCTAGATGTTTATATGATCTTCAGCAAATTACTTTCCTTCTCTGAACCTCAATGTCTTCATCACAGGTTATGAGATATTCAAAAGTATACATGCCTTGTGGTTTTTAATCACTCAGTACATATTAGCTGCTACAATTATTAGCAGTATAATCGTCACAATCATGGGGCAGCGTGGAAACGTCGCTGACCTTGCAATCACACAGCGCCAACTCCGATGGCACAGCCTCCATTCCGGGGTTCCAGCAGACACTTAGAACTCTGGGAACTCAAGTGTGTGAATTAACCTTGTGGAAAAGGTTTTCCTCGTCTATAAAATGCACATGGTAACCCTCACCCTAACCCCTTCGCAGTGTTAATGCACAGACCGGAAATCGGGTATACAAAGAGTCTATCCCAGCACCTGGGAAATCCACCCTGAAGTTGAATTAGAACCTCTTAACAGCGGAAGGAGAAATACACCCTCTGAAGTCACTATAGTAAGGCAGTGTATTTAACACACAGCTAACATATTGAGCAATAGAAAATAGTACATTTACAGGTACCATAGCCCATGCTTAAAATATGACAGATATAAGCAATTCTTTTTTCCCTAGAGAATACAAAAGGTAATTACAGTGTAGAAAATTAATTCAGAAGGATGAGATTTATAGCCAGTGAATACAGTAAAATTATACCTTTTTAAAATTCCATGCTTGGCAAAACCTAATTATAGTTTTTAACAGGAAAGGATCCTAGGTCGTTTTGATTAAACGTGCCATTTTAATTTTCTAGTGTCCATGAGTTTATTTCTATTATAGAGAAGTTGCTCTTCTGTGGACTTTTATTATACATTCTCTTAGTGAATTATTTTGATTCCAAGATAATAATACATCCCCATCTTACTAAGAGCTGAAGAGGCTCTAATTAATCACTGAAAACAAACGAACGGACCCAAACTACCAGGGGCGGCCATGCACATGGTAATTTAACATCTAAAATGTGCTATCGGCAAAAAGTATGTCTTACTAAGGCACAGAAATAGATCTATAGCTTTGTAGTTTTAAAGCTACATCATTAACTCTATTAGACAACTAAAGTTTTAAATATAAACTATTATAATGGAATACAAGCAATGCATTATCAATATAAAAGGCAGCATAATAAAGCATTTTATTATTCAAGTCCTATTTAGTTCGAGGTTTTCACTAGGTGGCAGACTTAGATAATTCATTCGATTTCTCAGTTTAAAATAACGTGCATGATAGAGGCTCATTCATCCACACAGAACCGGCCCATCACATAAATTCTGTTGTCCTAATTTCAACTCCCCACAGCACTTAAATGAAATGACTGGGTTCACCATATCATCACCCGCTCTCCCTAAGACCTCGAATACATCTAGCCACGTATGTGCATACTTGCATTTGATAGCATGTGTTAGCAAAGGATTCTATTGTCCAAGTAATCACCAATCTAACCATTTAGAGTAATATATATGAAAGATAAAAGCTATACCTGTCTCAAAGAAAAATTCCCCAGAGACGAAATAAATGTTCATTCGTCTGCAGCTCTGTTTTCTGCATAAATTCCTTCTCTGGCCTTATCGCTCAGCAATGTTCCAGATGTTTCTCACAAGCTATCCGCTCACTCACGTTCTGATGCTACTTGATCCTCGAACATTCAGTTGGCCACATTTATCAGCCCTGGGAGTACAGGCACCGCCTTACGAACTGTGAATGTGGGTCGTTTCCTGTATTAGGTCGTAGTGTCTAATTGAAAGGCAGGGATTTCACTTCGCACTTCTGTTTGGCTCTTGTGACCCAGAACTTTCTCTTCCGGTTGGGTGTACCTGGACTCACCAAGCTTGTCCTTGACGTGGTCTTGCTTTTTGGGGTAACTGACACCTTGGAGAGTGCGAGAGCGCCCTCTGCAGGGCTTCTGCATCCCATTCTAGTTGAGGTTTCCTTCATTAATTTTCACAGTGACATCGTTCTTCCAAAATATTTCTTGAATAAATACTTCCAGAACTCCCAGATGGTATGATATTGGGCAGATGGACGCATTTCCTAGGCTTACCAGACGGAGCTGTGCCCGCCCAAGTCAGTTGATATTTTCCCCCCCATGGGGCTACTCATCTAATTTTTCAAAAGTTCTTGGAAAAAAAAAAAAAGAACTTTTATGGAATTTGTTATCTGTGGTGACTTTTGCGTAAGAAGAAAGAGCTTCTGAAGGAATTCAGATTATGCAGTGTTTCTACATAAACTAGCCAATCGTCGTCAAGACTGTCTCCACGGCCTGGCCGGTGTGGCTCAGTGGTTGAGCATCGACCCCTGCACCAAGAGGTCACCTGTTCAATTCCCAGTCAGGGCACATGCCCAGGTTGTGGGCCAAATCCCCAGAGGGGCCATGCAGGAGGCGGCCAATCGATGTTCTTTCTCATCGATGTTTCTCTCTCTCTCCTTCTCCCTTCCTCTCTCTCTAAAATCAATGAAGAAAAGAAATTAAAAAAAAAAAGATTGTCTCCAAGAAACAATGCACCCACAAAAATTGATCAGGGTGCACTGTAGTAAAGTTTTGCGGGGAAAGAGAACAGGTGCACTTCCAACGGGCCGGCTCTCGTCCGAGCTGCTCCAGCAATGGCTGTGGGGGAGCCTGGGGGCCCCCGTCCTCCAGGACACGTGTTGCATTGTTGGGGTAACGCCCACGTTTTCTTGAAATGCAGGCTGTTCTCCAGTCTCAGCATCATCACTGAGCTGACGCACCCAGCCAACATGAGGTTCATGCAATTCCGAGCCAAAGACTGTTACTCCCTGGCCCTCTCCAAACTGGAAAAGGTAAGTCGGACTCAACTACTTCAGTTGAATGAATAACTCTGGAAATTCTATGTGTAGAAAGACAATCATGAGATCATAAAAAATGAAATGCTGTTTTGAATTCCTGTGGGGGAGCTAAAATCTCAACTTAGATATATTTTTAAAATATGAATGGGTTGATTTGAACTATTTCTATCACAAGTGAATATGATGGAGATAGCATGTTCTATCATTAATCATCATCAATTAAAAGCATGATTTATAAAAGAATTAAGTGTAACAGGAATGTGTGTACTCACTCATAATGAAAATTCTATTGATAATATCACAAGTGCTATGTCAAGAAATCTGTATTTATATAGGGCTTTGCAGTTTTCAAAAACCCTTAAGGTCTTAGAAGAGTTGTAGGCTTTGTTGAAAGTTAGCTTCCCAAATGTCACCAAGACACTGAGACAAAGCTGCTTCTTGCTCTCCCCGGTAAGGGAGACAGACTGCCATCTCAGGGGAGCCTGGCAGTGCCCTGGGGCGGGGACAGCCAAGTCCAAGTTTATTGCGAATTGGGAATGTAGGATCTTTCAAAGGGGGGACTCGGTCGGGACTGGGAAGGGACCAGGATAATGCTAATAGTCACAGTGAACTCACGAGGTCACGTTACATGGACAGAAAGGCACAGTTTCTGCTCTCATCGTCCTGGCTGAGTGGGGAGAAAATGGTTTTTGGAGTCAGCCTTTAGTCACTGCTCGTCTACTGGGAGGATCTGATGTGAGAGAAAAAATAAGGTTCAGTGTTCCACATGTGACGCTGTGTTAGATGTACGCCATCTGCATTGCTGATGACAGTAAAAGAGGTAGAGATAATGGCGTCGTACCCACCCCCTCCCCCTTTTTTGGTTAATTCTTTCTTTCACTTAATTTTATTTTGGTCACCTGTAGGCCAGACACTGCCCCCACTCCTGGGAAATGCATTGCCAAGTCAGGTCATTTCTGCATCTCTGGGCCCGCTTCCGAGCTGGTCACATGCCTCATCTCAGAACTAAGATGCTCCTTCATCGGCAGTTAACTGTTGCTAGGTACTGCTTCCGAATAAAGAAACAGAGTCGGCGACGCGCTAAGTAACTTTCTGCAAGATCACAGAGTCGTCAAGTCAATGAAGAGAGGGAGCTTAGGCCATTCATGCTCAGGGCGGAGGGCTTCCATCGTGCGGCCCTGGCCCAGCCATGCAGGACGGGCGGCGGGCTTGCTCCGTGGGCTCCGAGCCCACAGCAAACCCAGTGATTGCTGTTCACCTCGAGATCCCAGCGAACAGCAATCGGGGAAGCCCTGATTCAGGCAGACACCTACAGCGTGTCCCCCCTGGGAGGCGAGGAGAAGGGTTTTATGAGAAAGGAAAGGTGGGCAGTTACTCGGAGGGAAGGAAGGCATTTCCATGGGTGCAGAGAAGCTGACGGAGCGATGCTAATTCCAAACACCGCCTCTGATTTTCAGTCCTGTAGGGTAGCAACTGCTTTCGTGTGGTCTGTGCACACAGTGGTTGGGAATGCGGTGTTGCTCTACCGTCGGCCCAGAGGTTATGCTGCCCAGTCTCCACATCCCAAAGGCCTGAGGAGCGAGGCCGGCCAGGCAGGTCCTCGGGGACGGAGCTCCCACTCCCTCTTGCAGCGGTGCCGTTTATATTGTTTCTCAAGCTGCGATATCTCACGCTATTTCCTTCAAATTCGTCAAATGTGTGAAAACATTTCCTGAACATCACGCTTCCGCGTTCTCTCCCCTTCTCAGCTCATCTTTCTTTTGGTTTCCTCCATGTTTGTCGCTGGGTTGTTCTGCATGACACTGACCTTCTTCTCAGGGATATTCCAGCTACTGCCACTGTTTTCCCAAGCGTGTCCCATGCTCGGACCCTGGTCGTGTTGCGTCACGCCCGGTAACAAAGCTAAGCAGGGAGGGGAAATGTGGCCAGTGATAATGAAACAGAGAAGAGGAAGACCACAGTAGCAAGAACAGAAACGATCATCTCATTTCCCCCTTGACTTACTCCATTTCCTTTGTTTTGATGCATTTCATGAAACAGCCTTTTATTCATGCTTATGGCTTCAAGATCGCTTCCTTGAAAATTGCTTTTGAAGGATCCCCATTCCCCAGTGATGAAGATCATTCCACTTCGGCAATCCTGTGGGCCCCACACTGATGGAAGGGGGAGCTGATAAAATGCGAGATGAACAGGGAGGTTTCAACAGAAAAATATACTCGGTCTTTGTCCCTACTTCCTGACATAGAGCTTCAAAAAAAAAAAAAAAACCTTGGAATTTCCGGAGTGACAGGTGTCTTTTTTTTTTTTATCCTCACCCGAGGACATTTTTGCATTTATCTTCAGATAGAGCCAGAGGGAGAGATGGGGGAAGAGAGAGAGAGAAACATCGATGTGAGAAAGACACATTGACTGGCTGCCACCCACACGACCCCAACCAGGGCTGGGTGCAAACTGCAACCGAGGTACGTGCCCTTAGCGGGAACCGAACCCAGGACTCTCTGGTGCGCAGGCCAACGCTCTAACTGCTGAGCCAAACCGGCCAGGGCAGGTGTCTTTTGTTATCCAGATCTTTCGATCATAATTGATTTGATGCTGACCAGGCACACCCTGAGGGGCCTTAGACAGCTTAGAGATGATGAGAAATCTGAAACGTTCAGCCCCTCAGCCCATCCCCAGCTCTAGGGTGGGGACAGGGACTGGAGACAGAGCTGAATCACAGGGCTAATGGTCTCAGTCATGATGCCCACGTAATGAAGCTTTGAGAGAAGCTCTGAGATGCCAGCATTGGAGATTGTTCTGCTCGGGGAACTCGTTGACAAGAGAACGTCTCGCAGAAACTGCTGCACCTGGGACCCTTCCAGACGTGCCCAGGTGTATCCATCTCTCCATCTGCTGCTTGTTTGCATTCTTTCTGATACAATGATAATGATTAACTATAGCACTTCACGAGTCCATTGAACCTGCTGGGTGAGTGGGGAACCCCAAGTCTGTAGCTGGCTGGACCGAAGTGTGGTTGGCTTGGAGAAGGCAATAGAAACAGGGCCGTCGTGGGGGACTGAGCCCCTTAACCCGTGGGTCTGAGCCAACTCTGGGTACTTGGTGTCAGAACGGAACTGGCAGAGGCTAAGCTCCAGGTCGGGGCAGCTCAAGCCCGAAGGGCACACGGAGATGTGGAAACTCAGAGACAGAGGGGAGAAGCCACCGGAGACGGCTCCCACCTGCCTGTTTTTTGTCTCACGTGTGAGAATATTTAATACACAACTTCTAGGTGTTATGATACAGTCTGCGGCTTTAGGGTTTTTGACATTCGTTTAAATGACTTTGTTGTGTTTGTTCCTTTTCGTATATCACCTCAAATCCTTTTCAGAAATAGGTATAAAGGGTAAATAAATGTTGCATGTGTGAAAAGATGAACCTTTCATAACGTTTAGGTATTTTAATTAAAAAAAGAACACAAAAAACCTGGTGATGAAAATTAAAGGAACGCATTCCAAATAGAATTATTAATGAATGACACACTCCTCGTGAAGGAGCAGACAGTGAAAATCTGTTCTTCACATGGTGTCCAGAAAGTTTAACTAGGCAGCAACTGTGAAACAGAGAACGCTCACGGACGTTTCCGTCTCCGATTCCTGAACAGAAAGAGCGCGAGCGAGGGTCCAACCTGGCCTTCATGTTCCGGCTGCCCTTCGCTGCTGGCCGCGTGTTCAGCATCAGCATGCTGGACACCCTCCTGTACCAGGTACGTGCTTCCCGTGCCCTCCGCAGCGGCGCTATCCGACGCCACCTCGGCTTCATCCCATCAATAACGCAGGCGGTGTTTCGCCCGAGGCCCTTACCTTGAAACGGGCTCCGTCAGTAATGCAATGTTTTATTTCCTGTATGGAATGACATCCCATTTAATGACACGTTTTGTAAGAAAAATGTTATTTTTCCGAATAACCTGTGAAATAATGTGTAGGCATTCTTCAGCGCCAGGGCCCTGCAGTGTTTCTTGTGAAATTTTAATACATGGTACTACATTCATACGACCCCTAACCTGAAAAAAAAGTAAGAAAAAAATCACTAGGAAAAAATAACACAACAGCTTTTTTTAAAGGGGAAAAAGGAGAAACATCTGAACAAAAATAAATAAATAAATAAATAAATAAATAAATAAATAAAATAAAATAAAAAAAGAAAAAGAAAAATACATTATCAGCCCTGGCCGGTATGGCTCAGCGGTTAGAGCGTCGGCCTGCGGACCAGAGAGTCCCGGGTTCGGTTCCCACTAAGGGCATGTACCTCGGTTGCAGTTTGTCCCCGGTCCCGGTCGGGGTCGTGTGGGTGGCAACTAGTTGATGTTTCTCTCTCCCAACCCTACTCCCCCCATCTGAAGATGAATGCAAAAATGTCCTCGGGTGAGGATAAAAAAAAATACATTATCAAATTGATGTCAATAAACTGATAAACCAAGGATGTTTTATTTATTTTTATTTGTTTATTTTTTAATCCTCACCCGAGGATATGTATTTTTTTCTATTTATCTTCAGACAGAGTGGGAGGGAGAGAGGAGAGAGGGGGAGAGAGAGAGAAACATTGATGTGAGAGAGACACATTGACTGGCTGCCTCTCGCACAACCCCGACCAGAGCTGGGGACCAAACTGCAACCGAGGTACGTGCCCTTGACCGGGATTAAACCCACGACTCCTTGGTCCGCAGGCTGACGCTCCAACTGCTGAGCCAAACCGGCCAGGGTAAACCAAGGACATTTTAAACATCTGCTCATTATTGCCCACCTTAGACAAATACAAAAAAGATTTTACAACAAGAACTGTTTTGATTGTTCCGAAAGGCCAAAGCTAACATTGTCATTATATCGTCGCTAAGAAGTTCACGGAGAGGCTATTTTATACAAATACATTTTAATAACTCTCCCAGACACAGAGCAGCCGTACTATTTCAAATTCCCTGATTCAAGTAATCAGACAATCCCCCTCTATCTCCATGAAGAGAATAAAGATATTCCTAGGGCGTGCAATAATTTGATGACTCTACTCTCGAGCTCAGCATCCAGACATTTGGTTGTGCCTGTTTCCTACTTGATGGCACATTTCATGGACCCTCTTCTGCAATGCATGACTGAAGACACTATCATCCAAAGATAGTCACAGCTTTTCCACTGGCCTTTGGGCGACAGATGCCCAGGAGTGCACCTCTCGCAATGCCACCTGCCAGGGACCACCTGCTGTGCCAGCCGAGGGCAGGAGCGAGCACAGGAGAGTAAATACACCTGTCCGCCTGGACTTTCCAGACACCTGGTGTGGGGGCTGCGGGCCCAGCATCCTCCCCAACGTGACCCCACACACACTTCCGCCCGTGGAGAGGGGGTGGAGGGGAAGACTGCCGGAAGAGCAGAGTTGAAACAGAAGAATTTATATCAGTCAGATCCTGGATGTCATTACGCACCAGTGGTTTTCCGATGTTTTAGCCACAGGAGCTCATGAGAAAGTACAACAGCTAAAGTAGTAACTTCCCTGACATCAAATACCTCCTATTTTCAAGGTCCTTTTTTTTCAGGAAAAGAGTACCCATTTATAGGTTAAAAAAAAAAAGATATTAGAAATTATATATATATACTTCTTAAATTTATACAATAAGTATACCTACATTCTTAAAATAGACCATATACCATTTCATGACTTTGGTTAATGATTTAATCTCCTTAAGGATTACTGTTTACATTATGTATTCAGGAACTATTATTCATGACTGCAATTTGGTAGTGAGTTAATATTAATGTAATTCTATCCTAGACATGGTTTCATTTGCTTCCCCAAAGACAGCTGTGTGGTAGGCGGGCTGTCACTCATTACGTGTAGACGAGAGAGACGAGGGCTCAGGGAGAGGAAGCATCCCAGGTGGGCAGGAGTCCCCTTCAGGCTAAGCAGTAGGTCACCCCACCCCCACCCCTTCAGCCAGGGACCCGACACGTGTATAAAGTTTGACTTTCTTATGGTCCTTTTTTTTTTTTTTTTTTTTTAACATATTAGACGATTGTTTTTCTTTGTTACACCTTCTAAATACACTCTGTTCTCCTTCCCACATGACACAGATCACTGTTACATTTTTATTTAAACATTTTTTTTCCTTTATTGATATTAGAGAGAGAGAGAAAGATAGAAACATCGATGGGAGAGAACACTGATTGGCTGCCTCCTGCATGCCCCCCACTGGGGATTTGACCTACAACCTGGGCATGTGCCCTGACCAGGAATCGAACCTGAAACCTCTTGGTGCATGGGTTGATGCTCAACCACTGAGTCACACCGGCCGGGCATACTAATTTTTACTAATTTTTATTAATTCTCATCTTTGTAGAGCTGCAAAACCAATCGTTAAAAATTATTCTGTAGCCAGGCTGGTGTGGCTCAGTGGATTGAGTGTCATCCATGAACTGAGAGGTCCCGGTTGGATTCCTGATCAGGGCACATGCCCAGGTTGTGGGCTTGATCCCCAGTGGGGATGGGGGGGCGTGCAGGATGCAGCCGATAGATGTTTCTCTCTTACATCGATGTTTTTCTCTCTCTCTCCCTGCCTTTCTCTCTAAAAAGTCAGTAAAAAAACATATTAAAACATTATTCTGTAAAATAAAATTAAATAGATAGTAAGCAAAACTGAAAAAACATTCTTCTATGAATTACTTGACATTCAGTCCACAGACTTTATGACGTTAGGTAGGGTTGCCCACATCTCTTTGGCTCACTCTGCCTCCTGTCTACACCTGCTGAAGTCCTTGAACGAACGAGCTCTAGACGAGGAACCTGTCGGTGATGAACACAGCTCCCCACCCCCCACCCCACCCCGTAGCTGCATCACCTCATCTGACTCTCCAATAATTTATCATAGTCCTCTGCCAAATCTTCTGTTTACTTCCTCTTCCATGAGTTCTTTCTATATTTAATTTTGGAAAATAACAGTCCGAAGTGGCTGAGAATTTGTTGCAAATTCCTCTCTTTTAACACACAACTGAGCTATAAGTGGAGTTAAATGGTGCTCTCTAAGGGGGCATGTCACAACTGGTCTTGGTGGCTCCCTCCCAATACGTTCATGTCCCAACCACCAGGAGACCGAAACACCTTGAAAATCGAAATGCCATTTCTTCGGCCGGAACAAGGGGATGGCCGTGTTTTCTTAGCTCTCCCCTGGGTGGAAGGGTTTAGTTTTCCGATGCTAGCTGTTGGTGAGCTGAAAGAGTCATCAAGAAAGTGGTCTAGTAGATTTGTTTCAAAGGCATTCTAACTGTTAAAAAAATCTTTGGCATGGAAAATAACTAGATGACGATTTAAATGTTTCTCATTTTAGCTCGTGAAGATCAAACTGAGGTCAGTCATTTCATACAATTTATTAAATATTTGTTACATGTCCTAGTGAAATGTGTTTGTATTGCTTGGAAGTTTTTCTTGTCACCCACGGCAAAGAATAAATTGAAGAAATTGGAAGTATCATTAATACTCTACTGAGTATTGTGATAGCAACATATTAAAATGTACCTTACATGTTAGCACACAAAGAGTCTGATATTTGATACTAAACTATCAATTCATTAATATTTAGAGTTACTGAAATAAGAGAAATTTATGAGCATAGAGTTTAATCCGAAAAAAAAAAAAAAAAAAGAACTGGCAATATTTCATTGCAAATTTTAGATTTTTCAAATATTTATGATATTCTCTATTTTATATAAACTTATTTTTGTTATTAAAATCTAAAAGTTTTTTTTTTCATGTTTAACAGCATGTGAAAAATTTAAGTGTATCAAGATATTCTAGAGAATAATTATTTCCGTATCTCCTGTGGACAGCTTAACTGGACAGATGTCTTTAGGACACTCAGAAGATGGATTTTTATTTCCTGGTTTATGGAGGCTTAATGATGTGTCACATGAAACAACCTTTTCATAGTAATATGATGCTCACACTCGTGGCTGTTCTACACATTTCGTCATTCTGTTTGTATTGCAGTCATTTGTGAAGGATTATATGATTTCTATCACCAGACTTCTGCTGGGATTGGACACTATGCCGGGATCGGGCTTCCTTTGTTCTGTAAGTGAATAATCTTTGGAATACAAGACGGTTCTGATAAACGGTCTGAAATCCATCCATAATGCACTTAGACTTACTCTTCTACGTCACTGACCCCCCTCCTACGTGCTCAAAGAGTAGCATCATCGTTTTTTCGTTCCTCAGAAAGAGTGCGAGGGGAGATATTCCTTTAAATGAATAACCACAGTGAATGGGCACTCTGTGCAGAACTCAGAACAGGGGTTTCCCTAGCTGGCCGTGGGGACAGACTGTTTCTTATACAGGACCCCTTACTGTGGGCGGCATCGTGCCGTCCGGTTGATTTGTGATTGTGTGTGAAAGGGTAGCCGAGGTCTCAGTGTACTTCATGAAGTGACTTGCCCGCATTTGAATTTAGGATTAACAAGGAGGGGCAGGAGCTGTGGCTCCCATCCGCGAGCCCCGTGCTCACCGGGCTAACGTGTTTCTCAGCCTGGGTGTTGTCGGCACGTAGGGTGGACCGTTCTTTCTTGCACTGGTGCATCCTTTCTACTTTGAGGTTTTAGCACCAGCAGACGCTACGAAACTCCAGTAGCAGCCTCGGTTACGACATTTTCACAAGTCTCCACGGGTGTCCCAACAACTCCCAGTCGATGAACACTGCCCACTGTCTCCTGATAGTGACCTAATCCGATGTCACCTGTAGCCACAAACTGAGTAGCTGGTGTCTCAGGTTGGGGTGCAGCCCAGGGAGAAGGCTGAGATGAGGTGCTTTAAACACGTTTAATTCATAGACAAGCACTTACGCCATGGCGTGTTGAGATTTCAAAGTATCAACAGGTTCTACCTTTAGGATGTGCAACATAACCACTGGGCTTTTATTTGCTAAGAAGTCAATCTGTAAAGAAGTCCTGTGTGTTCCAGATGAAAATCACGGAGGACGACTTGTGGATCAGAACATACGCCCGCCTGTACCAGAAGCTGTGCTCGGCCACTGGAGACGTCCCCATAGGGGTCTACAGGACCGAGTCCCAGAAGCTGGCTGTGTCTGAGGTTTGGACCCATCCAAGTATTTCAGGGTTCATGTCTCACCCGACTGAACGTGGCCCTTCCCCGTCTTGGACATCGATTTCCGGCCAATGTCATAGAAACCCAAAGAATGCTGCCTGAGCACACCATGGGTGTTTTCAGATGCAAAAAACAAACCACAAAAACCCAACATCGTATCACCTATTTGGTTCGTAAACTACGCCAGAATTTCTCAAAATATTGTTGGCTAAGGGACTACTCTGCAGTTTGTGATTTAGGGGCTCTGAGTGTCTTTCGTAGGTCTAGGCATTTGCATTTCTAGGGGATCGATGGGAAGCAAATTAGTCTTAAGTAACCTTTCGCACTTAAAGAAGTTCTCAAAGCAGTCACCCTGAAATGTTATCCATGCTCGATTTTCAGGTTAGTGTATCTACATTTCCCTAGTTGAATTACAAATTAACTTTACCTGTTTGTCTTCAAGTTCCGTCAGTGCACTCATTCCAGCCTATGACTCACTGTTCACTGTCTTTACCGACTGACACCCTTCAGTGTGCGGGACACCTTCAGTACCATCCGAAAGCTGGCGTGACCATTTCACGCCTCTGCCTGGATTAATTACCTCTTAGCGAATTGATTTTCCAAATTCCTTTCCCTTCACAGACAGATTAGTGAATATTGTCCTTACTTTACTCACATGATGAAAAATTGATAATGGATTTTTGATGCCTAATATACATCAAGTCAATTTTTTTGTTGCTAGATTTTAAGCTACAGTAGCCCCACATATCTGTGGGGTTTTTTTTTTTTTTTTTTTTAATCCTCACCCGAAGACATTTTTTTTTTTTTTTGCATTTATCCTCAGAGTGTGAGGGAGAGAGGGAGGAAGAGAGAGAAACATCGATGTGAGAGAGACACATCAACTGGCTGCCACCCACAGGACCCCAACTGGGGCCGTCAGGGACAAACTGCAACCGAGGTACATGACCCTAGCAGGAACCGAACCTGGGTCTCTCTGGTCCACGGGCCAACGCTCTAACCACTGAGCCAAAATGCCCAGAGCTCGTGGTTTTGTTTTTAGTGGTTTCAGTTACCTGTGGTCAGTCACAGTTCAAAAGTGTTAAGTGAAAAAGCTCAGAAGTAAACAATTCACAAGTTTTAAACTGCACCATCCTGAGTGGCGTGGCTCAATCTCAGGTCATCCCACTCGGCCTTGCCTGGGTGTGCCAGCATGACCACAGTCCACGTAACCACAAAGAAGCCACAGTCTCGTAACTTTTTCACAGTATATTGCTGTGACTGTTCCTTTTTTATTATGAGTTATTGCTGTGAATCTCCGACGGTGCCTAATTTAGAAATTAAACTGTATCACAGGTATATATTTATAGGGAAAACCAGTATGTATAGGGTGTGGTGCCGTCCACGGGTTCAGGCTCCCACGGGGCATAAGGAGGATATCTCCTGTGGAAAAGGAGGGATACTGGATATTCAGGCTACTTGTTGTTGACACTCCTTCGGTCCCAGTTTCTGGTACAAGCCGTTTATTCAATTATTTTGCCTGACTAAACGAGGACTGGCCTTGGACCCTGATGAGTGAGTTTCAATGTTGGCCTCTCTTTGTTCGCTATGTGTGAATCGGGGCTTTTCTCCACTCATAGCAGAGTGAAGATTAAGCCGGGAGCATCTTACTCTCACTTCGCCAGTTAGAAAGGGGGGGGGGTGTTAAGTGAATTTTCAGAGGAAGTGGCAAACAATTATGTGCCGAGTAGACAGAAGAATAGATCTCATTTTGGGGTTTCCCACCAGTGTATCCTTTCTGAGTGTGTGGCGCTGCCTCAGAAAAACGCTCATGTCAGGACACCTGCATTTATGAATAAAATAGAGCGAGTATCCCTGTGATGTGAATGAATGCCTTGTGATCTTAGCCAGGCATAGATATAGTCACCAACCTAAGTGCATTCTCATTCACACGCACACACACGCACGCACACACATACACACACTCACATACTTTGGCAGTCTGAGCTCATCGGTAATTTTCTTTCACTTTCATACAAATGTTTACTCTTGACTCTTTATTTGTTTACTTTATTTTATAATTCTTATATATAATATTTTCTAGCTCTGTTGATTCTTACCTTGTTCCTTTCCAAGCCCAGGAAAGCATTTCCTACGTGCATTATTTTCTTTCTCTAAATAAGAGTCTGACCAGCACGCTTATTAGCAAGACACTATTTAAATGAAACCAATCGATTTGAGTCAATTCAACCACATAGTCATGGCTTTCTGTCTATTTCATATGTCACCGCAGGAAGCAGTTCCGCACTGCCACAGGAAGGACATGACCTTCGTCACAGCCCCTGGTCACACAGCTACTGGAGTCCGCCTGCTCGGACCCAGACAGACATGAGAAGGTTGTCCTAAGTCACCGAGGTCTTCGTAAGGGAGTGATCTTCAAGGGACAGTGTACTTGGATCAGTAGTGCTGTTCTAGCCCTGGCCAGTTTGGCTCAGTGGTTAGAGCGTCGGCCCACGGACCAGAGAGTCCCGGGTTCGGTTCCCGCTAAGGGCATGTGCCTCGGTTGCAGTTTGTCCCCGGCCCCGGTTGGGGCCGTGTGGGTGGCATCCACTCGATGTGTCTCTCTCGCGTCGACGTTTCTCTCTCTCTCTCCCCGGCTCTCTCCCTCCCGCTGTATCTGAGGATAAATGCGAAAATGTCCTCGGGTGAGGATAAAAAAAAAATAGTGCTGTCCTATGTATATTCTTTACGTAGGAATGTGGACATTCAGATCCACCAAGTCTTAGATGGTAGCCTCTGTCGTCAATGACATCACATACACCTTCGCAGTGTTCTCCCTGCGGGCTCACTTGTTCGTAAGAGGCTTATGTGTTAGGGCAGTGACACTCACATGTTGTAAAAGAGGAGAGAGAGAGAGAGAGAGAGAGAGTGTGTGTGTGTGTGTGTGTGTGTGTGTAAAGGTTCGGGCGTGCTGGAATTGGGGCTGTGCTCCTATGAGAATCACTGGAGTTGTTTTTCACACCTGCATGTGTTCAGGTCTTTTCTTCTGGACTGTAGTGTGCTGGAGGGGACAGACTGATAGGCCTGCTGTACACCTGTCCTCCGGCCCTTGCTTAAATTGGAGATCTAAATTCTGTGCTTCTGAAGGCAGCGACTACTGCCCAAGCTGCGGGGCATCCACGGAAGGGGAGCGTCTGCACTGCAGGTGCAACCCGGCCCGGAAGCTGCCCGGCCCCTCGTGCAGGCTGCCGGGGGGAGGACTCCCCTGTGGGGGGCGCTGCATTTCATACTGACTCCCTGGTATGAAAAGCAATGATTGTACAGCAGGAAGTTCTCATGTGTTAAGGGCCTGTAATCCAGGGAGAGCTTCTTAAAAATCAGATTTCGTCGAGAAAGAGCCCACCGAAATGGACTTGGTGAGTTTGCTCATTGTTCTTCCCTCCTGGGGAGAAGAGCCCGATTTAAGCCTATTTTGGGATTCCAGAAAACATCAGTGAAATGTTTATATTTACAGCATATTTTCACTTCGAATACTCTGAACAGTTCCTGAAATAGGTTTTAATATTTTAATCAGAGAACATTTGACGCGGTGAATAATTCATGCATGAATTAAAAAGTGCGTTTCGTTTTCTTCTGGGTCATATGAGGGAATGAAAAAAAAAATCACATTTTATAAAGTGCATTCCAATGCCCTCTTTAGAAAGAGCGGTAACTTTAAAACCCCTTAAATGTAATCGATTCCAAAAATTAAAGTTTTCCTAATCTTTACGTAAATTTTATGTGACACAAGTGTAGTAGATTTAGAAAAATCCATTACATGGACTTTATTGGAGAAAAGTTATAAAATACCTAGTGTTTTTTGTTCACGGTTTCAAACAACTTTATGTTAATAGTCATTGATAAAATAACTCTGCTACGTAAACATTAAATCCTTTCATAAAAAACTTTTTTGGAGGATGCCAAGATATTTTTATCTGGTTTATATATAATTTTAAGACAACACCTTTTCTAATAGTATTTTTAGGGATGGAAAATTAATAGTAATGACTATGATTTTGCTGTTTCTGGGTAACGTCTCGCTCAGCCAGTGTGGCTCAGCGGATTGATCATTGTCCCATGGACTGAGAGGTCCCGGTTCGATTCCTGGTCCTGCCCAGGTTGCAGGCTCGGTCCCCAGTAGGGGGCGTGCAGGAGGCAGCCTATCGATGTTTCTCTCTCTCTCTCCCTTCCTCTCTCTAAAAAACAAGATCCATAAAAACACATTTTTTAAACTCTCACAAGATACATAATTATACCAAGACATTAGCCAACATATTAATAGAGCCCCAGGCTAAAATTATTCCTAAGGTATCTAACTATCAACGTACTTTTCCTTTCAAGTCTCAAATATCAATCAGTGTGGAAGAATGGGAAGACACCAAAGACTGCAGGGACCAAGGCCACGCCCGAGGCAACCACCGCAACTCCACGTCCAGCGACCAGTCGGACCACCCCCTGCTGAGGAGAAAGAGCATGCAGTGGGCCCGAAGGCTGAGCAGAAAAGGTCCCAAACACTCTGGTAAAACAGCTGAGAAAATAACGCAGCAGCGACTGAACCTCTACAGGAGGTCAGAGAGACAAGAGCTTGCTGAACTTGTGAAAAATAGAATGAAACACTTGGGTCTGTCTACAGTGGGATATGGTATGCGCTCTCGAACTCTTGTATGATTGGACTTGTGATTTCTGGCCCTTAGTCGTTGTAGAGCTGGTTCTCATTTAGTAAGTTGAGAATCACATTTTTGGTTCAGCGGTCCATTGGAGGGGACGAGGGACCCAACATTTAATCTCTTACAGAAAATGATGATGATAATGAAAAGGGCTCAACATCTTTTTTTAAGTATTGGCTTAGTTCTCTAGGCCCTGTGATGAACACTCTACGTGAATGATCGCCATCTTAATTTCCACACAAACTCTTCCATTTGAGACCTAAGGAAACTAAGTCAAATAACTTACTAATGCGCTTGTTAATAGCATGGCTGAGACTGATGTGCAGTTCTGTCTGGCTCCAGTGTCTGTCTTACCACACACACACACACACACACACACACACACACACACACACTACATCTTATTCTAGGGCCTGGAATAAAATGAATTTGAGGCTTTGGCAAAAAACTAAATTTACCGGCCATAGATAGGCCAAATGTTCCTACAAAATTTGTTTAGGTTCTTGGTGTCCAGAAACAAAACATCTTCAGAAGTTTCATTTAAAGCTCGAATAGTGCTTGATCTCACACACTGCAGACCTGTCTCAGTAAGGGTTAGGCTCCTTTGTTGATCTGTGATGGCAGTAGAGACCACTGGGCACAGCTTAAATGAATAATGCAAAGACAATTTAAAAATATATCACTTATTACTGTATGAATTTTATTTTAAAAGGAAACTTAGTCCACCTAGAAGAAAACCAAATGCTAAGGGTTTTGCTTTGTTACATATGTAACCCAGGAGCACTGGAAGGTACGATTGTGTCAGTATGGTGCAGGTTCAGGATGGAACAGGATGTATCCCGCAGCTGCCCCAACTCATCTTTATTATGGAAGTGTCAACATGAAACATTGTGCATAGGGAGAGATTTTAATAGTTGAATTAGATGAGTTTAGAAGAGGTTAGCTGTGTTTCTTTGAAGAAGAAAAGGAAACATATTTAACTGAGTTCCTGCTCTTTGCCAAGAACTATGTTAGGCACCCTCTCATTACTCCTTTTGACCCTTATTCAAGAATTTGAAACTCAGAGGTTAAAGACTGGTCAAGGACATACAGTTGAAATGTGCTGGAGTCAGGAGTTCTTATTTAATTAAAATTAACAATTATATTGTACTTACTTAAATGTAGTACAGACTCACCCATGACCCATAATTTTAATATGATCAAACAAGGTCTTACATTAAGAAGCAAATTAAAAAAAAAAGGATTATCATTAAAAATGATGATAGCTCTTTGCCAATTTGTTAAGTATGATAGTATGTCTTGTAGAACTGCAGTCCTGTATCTATATGCAGTTCTGTTCATTATTACTCAGCTACATTTTGTTCTTTTGAAAAGTTCCAGTCAATGGTTGTTCATCCAGGTCCAGCTGTGTTTCGTGAACATTATAATAACCCCAGCAGGTCCTGGGAACAGTGGGGCAGATCACAGCTGGCCTCTCAGAGGTACAAAAATGCATGGACTCACTGCACGGGAGAATCATCAGGGAACAGTTATCGTTTTGCTAATAAAACATCTATCAGGTACCTGGCACTTAGTTATTCTCTATAGTGTCTTTAATATAAATCTGTCAATTTCACCCTCACACTAACTCTCACAGAAAGAAAGAAAGGATACTGTCCACCGTTTTACTCCCTCTCTTCTTTCTTCCTCTTTCTGTTCATTCTATCTATCCATCCATAGACACATCGATTCATTCTAAACCCACGCACTGCGCATGTCTAATCCCATAATGACAAAAACAGGTTCTGGAACCGAACAAAAAATGGGCTCCAGGTTCTCCCTGTATTTCTAACTCACGGAAATTCATCCATTGTTCGACAGATATTATTGGGCGTTCTCTGAGTGCCAGGCACTGTCCCAGACTCTGGGAGGAGAACACTGACCTGTTCAGACAAGACCTCTACACTTATGGAACTTATATTCTTGTGTCAGCCAGTAGAATTAATGAGTTATTTGAGCTCTCCAAGCCATTTTTATCAGTTGTGAAATGGAGATCAGAACGCCTATCTTATAGGTTTGTTGAGTAGGACAAGAGGGATGGAGTCATAGTGTGCTCAGCCCAGACTGCATTCAGTTAATACCATAGTTCTACTGTATATTTTTAAGTACCATAAGGTCTTTGTTTTTTGCCCATGTCAAAACTAAGAAAACAAAAACAAAATGCGCACCCCCGGGGACATTATCGTCTCCATTGAAAATGCCTGCTTGGAAGCAGTTATTATTTTGCATTGTTTGCTTTCCTTCCTTGAGGAAAAGGGAATGTCTTACTCATCTTTTCATCTTTGTATCCCCAACAAATTATACCTTTCCTGACACATAAGAAACTAGTAACTGCACAGTGTGTGAACAGATGGAGTGCTCACAGGTGTGAAATCAGGGTCTCGCGTACCAGTGATTTCCCTTGGGTCACCCAGCCTAGTGTGTGTTCGCGTGACTTTGACTCAACATCTCTTCACATTTCCACTGTACCCCATGCACTTTCTGCACTGCTGTCAGGATCTTGTGCTTCACAGACGAAAGACGTTCTAAGTACACGATGCATGACAACTGACTGAACCATGTGTCATCACCTGACTTGTCCTGAGTAGGTCGGGTGTGTTCCAGGAGAAGGAACAGATTGTTTTTGACTTATCAGACATGAGCTCTAAAGGCGAGAGAAAGGGGCGAGTCAAAGATGGCTTTCGAGGGCTCTAGTTTGAACATCTAAGTGGTGGTGACACTTACTGTACATAGATGAAGAAGACAAATATGTTGGGGTGGAGATAATAAATTAATGGGAGTGCCTGGAAGAATCCCAAGAGGGATGTTGTGTAAGAAGCTGGGTTTTTCCTGTGCTCAAGAAAAAAGAAATGAGATGCTTACCTAGACCTGAGAGTCATCAGCATATAGATGTTAATTAAATCCATAGGAGTAGATGAAATAAACCCAAAAGAAAGACTACAAGAGAACTCTAGAAATTACTTGTAATTCCCGAATGTTAAGGAAAGAAGCATCTTTAAAAAACAAGAGACTGAATGTCTATAACTTAATGACCCAAAAGATGTTCCATAGTTCAATGGTATGCTACCAGTTGGTTACACGTTTTATCATGACACTGAATCTTTATACCTTCATAAGTCCAGGTAGGTCCTGAGGGGGACAGAGGCACCCCTCAGGATGGTAACTTCCACCCATAAGCAGTTCTTTCTGTTACCCCAATGTGAGTACAAATATCATTTCCTATGTGTCTATTGATGTGAAAAAAATGTTGGAAAGTGTTGGTCTCTAGAGATAGGAAACAATATTTCGTAGTGCCGAATAGCATTGGAAGTATAGTGATAGGTCATTGATGACCTCGGTAAGGTCAGTTAAATGTGTGCAAGCCAGATTTGTGTAGCATAAGGAATGATGTTAAGACAACGATTTCGATGTACGACGTTTAAATATATCAGGGACCCATAAGGACTTATCTTATTGCTGCTGGATCCATTGCTTCCATTGCCAAAGCCATATCATGATCCAAGATGGATGTTGGAACACCAATGATTTTGTTCACATTCCATCAGGCAGGAGGATGGAGATACTAGAGAGCAAAGGGTTGTCTCTTCAATTAAAAGATACTACCAAATAGTTGCACACACCATTTCCATTATGTCCCACTGGCAAGGAAGTATGTTTTATTTTTGGTGGCCCAGATCCAATATTAAAGAAGATGAGAAGAATGTCTGTCGATAGACATTGATCGGTTTTAGCCACAGTAGATTTTTAAAAAATAAGTTTCACTATGCCCGGCTGGTGTGGCTCAGTGGTTGAGCATCGACCCATGCACCAAGAGGTCTTTGGTTCGATTCCTGGTCAGGGCACATGCCCAGGTTGTGGGCTTGATCCCCAGCAGGGGAGTGCAGGAGGCGGCCAATCGATGTTCTCTCTCACCGATCCTTCTATCTCTCTCTCCTTCTCCCTTCCTCTCTCTCTAAAATCATTGTGAAGGAGAGGTGAGAAATATGGAGATAGCTGGATGGGAATGGGGAGGAGGAAGAGAGGCAATTTGTTTTGAAGACCAGAGATATAGATATGAGCAGGTTTATCAAGGCTGAGCCTTTAGAGAAGAAGTTGAAAATACAGGAACGAGATCCCTGGGGAGCCCTTTGCTTAGATGTTTGGAAATAGAGAAAAGACACATGTCTTTAAATGCAGTCAACTTGCAGGTATTTTGACAGAAAGTTGATGACTATTTCACGTATAAGAGGCATGACTGTCTGCGGAGAACGGTGCTCAGAGTGGGAGGGTGAGCATTTTGAAAAGAATTCGGAATGTTTGCAGTCTTGGAGAGAAAGGTGTTCTTTCTGTGCAGCACTGATCATCCTATTTTTAAAATCCAAATACAGAAAATTTCAAACATGAATAGATGGGGAAAGAACAGTATAATGAACCCACACGGCCTCATTATCATGCTTCAACAGCTATCAACCCTTGGCCTGTCTTGTTTCATGTATAATCCTACCAATTTCCCTCACTTCTCATATTATATTTTTGGTAAATGTCAGACATCATATATTTTAGTATACATCTCCATAATTCATAGACTAGTTGTAAAAATATAGTCAAACTTAACTTTGGAAATATGTTTTTAAATCTATAAACCACACTGCAATGTGAATAATGATTTTCTTTTCTCTTTATTTTATTTTTTCCATCACCATTTATACCTCCTCTACCCTCTTCCACCTCTACCCACCCCACAGTCACCAGTGTTGTCCATGTCCACGAGTTCTTTCTCTTTTTGTTTCTTTTTTGCTCAATCCCTTCACCACCACCCCCAAAACTCTCCCCAACATTCTTAATCTAAATAACTGGCATTATTCTTCAACAGTCTACTTAGAAGGGCTCTCACACTCACTAAAAATCATTCTTTTTAACTACTGACAGATTCTTAATGATCAGCCCATAGAATGACACATGTTTTTAGTAGTAGAAATTGGCAAGTGAGGCTTCCTGGTATGACTGGTGCTCCGGGTACCAGCCAGTGTTGGCATGGACTGTTGTACGTCTCATACTGTTAGTACAAGGAGAAATGCCAAGCCAGAAAATTAAAGAAATCCTTTTAAGTGAGAAAGAGGTAACTACCAGTTAGACACTGGCTTGTTTATGTCCATTGGAAAGCCTAATGTCTTCGTCAAGGAAGTTCACAATTTGCCTGATATGTTGTATAGATTAACTAATAATTCTTTTTTTTTTTTTTTTTTAGCTAACATGATGACTTAATTCTTAGTCATTCTCTTTCTTATGGGAAAGAAAGAAAGAAACACATTTAATAAAAGATTGATATTGCCAGCCACACCACTAATAGAGGGTGGTGGTAGTTATAGTAACACCCATCAACTTCTCTACTTTAAGACATTTTTATAAATCATCGATCATTAACATAAACGTTTTCATCAAAAAATTCTACCAAATCCTAATCAATATGTCAAGTACCTTTTCCTAGCACAAATTTATCTTCAAATTACCACAAAAGGAGAAAGGCACTAAATATAAAAAGCTAAATATACCTTTTGAATGTTTTGAAACACTAGTACTTGGGAGAAATAATAGAAGTATCTGAGATACTCTAATAACTTCATCAACAATTTATTTATTTTTCATATCGACACCAAATATCTACTGTTTTTTAAATTACATTATTTACCTTTTTCCTATATTAATGAGTATAATGATATTGGTATGTAAATCAATAGATACCCAGCACAGAGTCCCAGAAAATAGATTTTATGTTGTTTTATATTTCCAAAACTAATCTATTCTCACAAGGAGGCAGTCAGAATCGTAAAGAAATATACATGGGCTTGTTTTATGTTATTCTCATTCGGTATATAGAATGTTAATTAAAAAAAAAACTCAAAGGTTTTTTTAACAGATAAAGTAATGAAGTTTCCAAGGGGGTAATTGTTGAGCTGATAATGATTTATAATAAATGAAAATATTTAGGCAATGAATTTTCCATATCTCCCTAAATTAAAACTATAAAGTTTTGTTTCATTGAGCTGTTTCATATTCTTCCCAGAACATTAATTTTTCAATGATATCAATATTTTTACATAATTTACCACCATAGATAACTTAATTTCACTTAAATACACATATATTTTATCTTTATGACTGGAAATTAAAATATTGTGTGTTGATATACGTGCAAGAAAATGTGGCCAATTTGAATAAAATAAAATATTTTTGTCATTGAAAAAGGAAGTTAATTGGTTGAGTGAACTTTTTACTTTCAACATTTTATTATGGGTTGAGTACAAATAGTCAGTGAATGAGTAAAGAATGAGCTTTCTAAATGCACTAAAACAGGAAGAAACTTCCGATTATGATGACTTTCTATGCTCTCAATTCAAGTAACTAGAAAAAATGCAAATCAATATTGTGCGGACAAGGGACAAAAGCAAACATATACCATTGTCCCCCGAGGGAAGGGGAACAAATGAGGTAAGCCTTGTACAGGCTAGAAGTCAACCAGCTGGTCCCCAAGTAAGAAAATGTGACCTGTTCCAGTAGAAAACTCAATGAATAGAAACGGATCCAGAAAACAAGGATATTAAAATAGTTATTACAGTACGATCTATATATTCAAGATGATAGAGGGAAATAGGAACATGACAGAGAAATCAAAGATCGAAGACAGACCACATTGAACCACCTACATTGCAGAATTTGTAATGTAGTAGAATAATGATTATCCTACAATAACTTAAATGATATTGTTAAAATCACACAGGAAGTTTACATTCGGCTTAATGGTAAGCCTATAATGAAATACCCCTGACTCCTGCTCTGAAGAGTGCATTCCATAGTAGAGTGACTCTCAAGAAAATGGCTAAGACGATCCATGAGGGAAAACTGAAATCACCGGTGGGTGAGGGCATTACCGATTATTTGGATTATTGGACTTTGTAGGAGAAGTAAGCAGCGTGGGACTGAGAGTGTTGTCTTTGTTAGCGTAGCTTTTGTAGTGACTGAAGCAGAATACGCTCTCATCTGGTACAGCACCAATTTCTTTTGTATTGTTTACTTGTGTTTTCCATCAGCATTTAAATATGCTATGGAATTTCTCATCTGAAAACAATCTATCTGTCTCTCTGTCTCTGTCTCTGTCTCTCTCTCTCTGTCTCTCTCTCTCTCATGCTCTCTGTCTCTCCCTCCCTCCTTCCAAATTTCCTCCACTGCCATTTCGACCAGCCACCATCACCTCGCACCCGGGCTTCTATACTATCCGCTTACTCTTCCTGTGTTCAAATTGGAGCCCCCAAAGTTCATTTCCCTCAGAGCAGCCAAGGTGACATATTGCACAAGACATCAGATCATGCCAAATCGCCTGCCCTTCTAACCTTTTGCTGGCTTCTAATTGTTTAGAGAATAAAATTCAAACTTCTGGTCAGGGTCTACAAAGCCCTATGATGGGGTCTGGTCCTCGCTTGCTTTTCAACATTGTCTCCAATTAATGGCCTCCTTGCTCCCTTCAGTCCGTCCTCAGGGCCTGGATTCCACACCTGAACGCAACCACCCCAACCTCTGCCATTTGTCAAAGCGTTCCTTCTTTATCTCTGCATGCCAACACCTTCACATACAATTATTCGTCATGAATTACATATTAACGATAGGAAACCTTGATTGCACTTGATATGAATCAGGTGCTGATTGTAAGAACTACATATTCACTTTAAATTATACTGGTTATTTATCCTTTAATTCTATGGATAACCTATGAGATAGCCCTACTGTCCCTCCATTTTGCAACCGAGGAAACAGCATGGACAGATGAAGAGAAATGAAGTCCTCAGCCTTGGGTCTCAGTGTGTGTCACTGGGCCAGGACTGTCACCAGGCGCTCTGGGTTCAGATCCTCTGCCCAGGATACCTCTGCATTTACTATTTGAAATGTTTCTCTGATTACAAAACCCCTAACGGGCATGTGTTTTGAAAGCATTATTTAGTGAAACGTACCCAAATAGAAACAAGATTTCATTTTTTCTTATCAAATTTCATCCTTTTCAGAATGCTCTTACAGTACGTGCACAGGAGAGTTTTAAAAGCCCCCCCAAAATGAAGCTCATGTGTGTGGCATGAGGCCCGCTGAGTTCATTTGTAAGAACAATCAGAGAATCATTCTCTTTCCTTTCAGCCATCGCCTACCTACCCGAAGCGCTCTGAGCAGAATGTTTTGGACAGGAAGCTCTGGCTTTAGGAATGCATGTGCTCATTAGCACAGCAGAACAACGTTCTTGGCAAATTCTAGCAATGGTTGAATTCGACTCTGGCATTGCTTTGAGAGTTTTCAGCATCTTGGTACATTCATTTCAAATTTTCACAAGAAGAATAGTTTGATCAAATAATGAAGTCAATGATGAAATATTAACTTTAGTGAAATGATTGAAACTGCGTGGTGCCTTGTGCTTTCCCAAGGTCGGAGATTCCCCATCACACTCACCTCACAGCTGCAGGGCAGATTTCCTCGGTCGGAAATAAGAGTCTTGATTCTGGTTCATGAGCCAAGTTTCCAAAGCAAATTAATTGTATTCACTAGTTACATTATTACCTTTTGGGGGTAAAAAGCCTTATTTAATCCACTTGGGCCTTTGCCTCCATCAGTGACAATGACTGTGACGGGGTCTTGAAGATCCGGAAAACCTACCACGTGTTTTCCCTCCAGGATTCAGAAACACGAAAGAACAGTGTAGGAAATACAGAGAGAGATGAAAACACTGGATGCATGGCCGCAGAAAGTAGATGGTGGGATGTGGTTTTGATGGGTGATCACAGTGGGCTTTGCAAAGCTCGCCTCCCAGTTCTTAAACACAGAGACACAAAGAGTAAAAGAGTGAACGGCAGGATGTCCCAACCCAGCACATGACAGCAAGGTGGACATGAACGAGGGAGAGATAAGGGCTTGGAACTCAGCCACTTCTTAAAATTTCTATTCACCTCACCCTGAGGAGACGTCAGTGAGGGACGGGCGAGGAGAGAATGCAGGAGTGGCGGGGTCTCATTATGCTATCACCCAGGTCTCGCTGCAAACCCTGTGCAGTCGTTGAACTGAGCTCATTCGCAAAATGTTTGCTCCAATTTCTGAAGTCCGTGCAAAACGTAAAATCTTCAGAATGACAAATAAAACTCGAGCAGAAAAAAATTGTTGACGCACTGGTTCTATCTAATGCTGTAAAATTCTGAGTTATCTACGCACGTTTTATACTTGTGACAGGCAAACCAAGTCGCCAACAGATTCTGACTTCATCCCAGAACCAAAAATGAGTACAGCATCATGTTAATACTCGAGGAGAAAGGCTGGGTATAGATACTGACGGGGAAGTTGTTTGTTAAAACTGTTTTCTCCTAATGCCACTGTTCAACCATGTTCACTGTTTATATAAGTTCAATGCTGCTGTTTATATAAGAAGTTGAGTTATGCACAGACAAGCGAGAAGGCGGTTTCCTGCTGGACTTACTGCATTTCAGGGTATTATGTTTTAGTCTCCAGAAGGCACTATTAATTTCTGTTCCTCTGTACAGCAGTTGTGGAAATTCACACAAAGGAAGAATTTCTCAAAAAACATACATACATTGCTTTTTGTACAGACCAGTGACCCTGGGTACCTTGGATGAGTACAGTGCCCTCTGAGCTGGACTTGTACCTTATTTGGAGTAGGCTCATTTTACACACTCACTGGAATTCTACCTCCAGAGTTAGCCATCCACCTACCCCTAGGTAAGACGTTCAGGGTTAGCAGATTAAAATACAGGATTCCCAGTTAAATATGAATTTCAGATAAATGACAAATAACTGTTTACTACAAGTGTGTCATATGCAATATCGGAGACATAGTCATGCTCAAAAATGGTTAGGTTTTTTTTATCTTAAATATAGATTTCACAGGGTATTCTCTATTTTGCCTGGTAACCCTATCCCTATGGCAGAACACAATTCTTTGTATCTACTTCGGAGGTATATGTAACCAAATGTATCTCTTCACTTGACTAACAAGTTGATGATCTTGTGATTGTAACAGTTTTACAGGTATGCTTACGGTGGGTTCAGTTACGCTGCAGTTATCTGCCCTGTAAGATAAGGACTTGCATTCATAGATTTTAGAAATAAGGCACATCTATGTATCACTTTCAAATACCACTACAAGTATTGTCTTTCATATCCAAGTGACAGGTTTTTAGTTAGATAAAATGGTAGCCATTATTTTATAAAAATACTATGTATTTTCCAGTGCAGGAAATGACCAGGGCCAACTACCTTGGTCATTAAAAGACCTTTGCTTTAGTTGTACGCAGCTATGTGAATATTGATCTGTCCCTATGGGTATAAAATACACTCTTCGATTTTGGGTCAAACTGAAGAGTTTAGTACCTCCTTCAGGAGCCAAGCTTGGGTACAACGGAAGTGGCTAGGTGGGCACCCGGGCTCTAGAGCAGGAATTTGAAAACACCCTCGCAGCCTAAACGCTTGACCCTGGGAGGATGAATCTACTGAAGGATGTCTCCACACGGCTTTGCGTTTACATCGTAGCATAGCTGTCTTCTTGCTCTGTGCCCCCACAGAATCAAAGTCAGCGCCCTGAACTTGAAACCTGACCATGTCTTCAGACTAAATCGACAAAATTAAAATGACACAGCCTTTCATTTAAAATATACAAGTAACTTGGTAGTCCACTTTCTTTGAAACTTACAGTTCAATGCTGCTCTGTGGGATCCTCTGTGTCCCCCCCAAACCAGCAGAATGGCTTTTATCAGATGCAGCATATGACAAAGTCAAACATATTTAGGGCCTTCGAGCTCTCCAGATACATTTTTGTCATGTTTTCTGAACACAATGTCACTAGATGATATTTCATGGAATTCCCCACATGAATATTCCTTTCTGGGATGGCCATCTATACCCACAGTCATTTTTTTATAATTGATCAAGCACAATAAATCAAGCCGGCATCTTGTCGAGCTATTTCTTTAATGGAAATACGTTTCCAGCGTCAAAGCCTAGAGGGTAGGATATAGCTGTGGTTGTTCTGGACAGAATTGGTTACTTTACTTCTATGACCTATTGGAACAGAAAAGGAGTAGCCGTCAGACATTTCTAATGGCAATCCTTTGAAAATAGTTATGTACACAGTCCTACAATGGGCAAAACTAAAGTAAGTTCTCATTGACAGCTCTATGGTTTGAAGATAAGATGCTCTATTATAATCCCTGTAGTTCTCTGTAAGTAGCATAACAAACTTGGCGTTGATTTGTCTTCTAGATGAAATGAATGACCATCAGAGTACCCTCTCCTACATCCTCATCAACCCGTCTCCAGACACCAGACTAGAACTCAATGACGTTGTGTAAGTAGACCCCCCCCTCGCACGAGGCATTTATTTCCAGAAACCACCAACCTATTTTTTATATATGTATTCCCACCATTATGACCCTTATGATTCTTGAGGTATAAATGTCCAAGTCTAATTTTTGTGCTCAATAAACAAATGCATTTCATGTATTTCTGTGTGTAGTACTATAAAAAACATCGCCGGATTGTGGAGGAATAAAAGAAGGAAATAGCAGCATGAATTCTGTGTTCTGTGACCTAGTATATATTCGGGGAAATAAGAGAAAATATGTGGAATAATAAGAGAACCTCTGAAAGGAAAACCTGAAATATCTCACACTAGCCAAAGACCTGAGATTTCCTGCCAGCCAAAGCAAAATAGATGAAAACACTTACTAGGAAAAGGTTTAAGTTGGCCATTTGATTCATCAAAAACTGTGTATTATGCATGCATAATGATCCATATTTGTGGCATCGAGATAATGAAATGTTGGTGTAACCAGAGCAATGATGAATGTCACGGAAAATGCCTACCGTGAGAAGTAGTTCGTAAAAACACATTTTAGAGATTTATTTTATTAGACTCACAGGTTTCGTAGTGACAATATTAGGGGAAGGCATTGTGCAGCCACATCAGTGAATTTAGAGGAAAATGGATTATACTCACGCCTTTTACGTTTTTCTAAAGGAATTACTCTCAAAGGTTCATTTTATTTATTTTTCAAATGAATTTATTGTTTAAATCAAACATTCACTTGATTCAAAGGACAATAAATCACTAGATGATGTGACATTAAAATGTGCATATTGGTTTCTTCTTCAATCTATGTCCATTGATATTTAAAGTAATTTTAACAGTGTGCATAGATAACCAAATCCAGTTTCTAGATTCAAAGACACTCATCTCAACTTTTATTTGATGGAAGAAAACAGGACCGGAGTATTTCAGATTGCCTTTTCACATTTTCAGTAAGGAACGTATTTTAAAAATATTTTCCCTTGATTTCTTAAGAGCACAAGTACCATCTTCGTTGGAGTCCTCGCTTTTAAATTCCTTTGTCCATTTTTCGTCCCTTCTCAGATTACTATAAAACTGTGCATACTTCTCTCGTTCACCTGAAACATGGCTCTCTGTGACATTTTTGCCTCCCCCCACCAAACCCGCATGGCTTCCCACTGTCTTTGGCACAGAAATTATTCTGCAGTTGAAGGTTCTTCAGGAACTGTTTTCCACTTCTCTTCCCAAACTGACTGCTGCTTCCCGGTCTCATTAGTCTTTTCAAGTCAGAATCATTCTCTGAACATCCAAGGAGCACCCTCCATGTCTCAGATCGCCTTTCTCGCCCCTGCACTTGATCTTGGAGAGATTGGCTCACTCCGCCTCCTCAGTGAAGACTCCCTAATTTCACCGGTCTTTTTCTCTTACGTGATGCTTGGAATTTCTTTTTCTTTTTCCTTTATATTTGCTTCATAAATGAAACTCTTCTAATCCTTTGCAGGGCAGGGATCTGGGCCCGTGCCCTTCCGTATCCCAGGTCCCAGCACCGTCTATGAGAGATGCTCAGGAGACACATGTTCGTGGTGTCATTTCACAGTGAGAAGTAAACATCTCTCAGAAAACAAACTGGGAGATGAACATTTTCCTATTTCCTAGTAGAGTGAATTAAGAATTCTTTTTTATACTTTTGTACAATTGCTTACTATAGCACAACCTGAATTTTAAATGATAAATTTCCACAGATCTAAAATATTATCTGTGTATGCTATTCTTCATTACATTTATCAAGTCATTAGTTGTATAGAATCACAGAATAGTTAAAGTGAAAAGGCTACAGAAATTATTTAGATCAAATTTATTTATGAATGATTAAAAATAAGACCAAGAGCAGTTAAGTAACAGAAGAATCCTGGCTAGGATTTCAGTCTCCTTGAAAGAAAGGAAATAGCTAATGTTAGGGATACTATAGCAACAAAACACCAATATAAATCATAAATGTTTTATAAGTGGAAGGTGGAGAAATGGATCGTAACTGAAGTATAACGGTGCTTGTTCATCAGCATCCATCACCGTGATCTTCCTAGGTATGGAAATAATACAAACCCTCAGCCATAAAAAAGATGAAATACTGCCATTTGCGACAACATGGATGGATCTTGAGAATACGTTACGTGAAATACGTCAGACAGAAAAGGACAAAAACTATACGATTTCACTCATATGTGGGATATAAAACAGAAAGCAACAAACGAACAAACAAACTCATAGACACAGACAATAGTATGGTCCTGACCAGAGGGAAAGGGGGTGGGGGGAGGATGAAGAGGGTAAAGGAGGTCAAGTATATGGTGATGGAAGGAGACCAGACTTTGGGTGATGAGCACACAATACAATATGCATTATAGAATTGTACACCTTAAATCTATAGAATGTTACTGACCAATGTTACCCCAATATATATATATATATATATATATATATATATATATATATATATATATATATAAAATTAATACTAATTAAGGCCAACTAAACAGTGAGTCCTTCTCCCAGTGTTGTAAATAGGGACAGAGGTTAGATAACCTCAACACCGGACAAATACGTGAACTATTAGGGGGACCGGAAAGTAATGATGTTAAAGTAATGACATGTTAAGGGCGGAAGTGGAAGCAAATCCGTGTCAGACAATCGAGGAACTGTCAAACACCCTTAACCAACCTTGGTCAACCATCCAAGAACATTTGCAGCAGATTGGTACAGTAAGCAGAGCAGGTGTTTGGGTCCCGCATAATCTGTCCGAAGAAAACAAAGCTAACCGGTCCACCACATACAACTTATTGCTTCAGTGGCACAATACAGAAGCGTTTTTTGATCGCTTGATCACTGGAGATGAAAAATGGGTCCTCTATGATAATCCTAAACGCAAAAGGCAGTGGCTCTCTCCGAATGAATCGCCACGAAGTACGGCTAAGCCAGGTTTACACCCCAAAAAGGCACTTTTGTGTGTCTGGTGGAGTATTCATGGGGTCGATCATTTTGAAGTGCTGAAACCTGGACAAACTGAATGCAGACCTTTACTGTGAACAATTGGATCGAGTAAATCAATCTTTAATTGAAAAGTGCCCAGCGATTGTCACCAGAAAAGGCGTTATTCTGCAACACGATAATGCAAGACTGCACTGCGCAAGACGAACCCTGGAAAAAATTAATGAATTGGAGTGGGAGGTATTGCCTCACCCACCATACTCGCCCGATATTGCGCCATCGGATTTCCATTTATTCCAATCGCTACAACATTTTCTAAATGGCAAAAAATTTGAAAATTTGGATGTTGTCCAAAATGCCACCTCCAGATACTTTGCTCAAAAACCAATTGATTTTTATCGATCCGGCATTGAAAATTTGCACACTAGATGGCAAAAGGTTGTTGATAACGAGGGTGATTACATCATTGATTAAAAATAAAAACTTGTTAAAAATGTATCTGTTTGAATTTAATGTTAAAAAACGACATTACTTTCCGGTCCCCCTAATAGTTTTGTGTTTATCGGCTATCACAGTTCTTTGCTTTCTTTTCTCTTATCAGATACTTAATCCGACCAGACCCGCTGTCCTTCCTTCCCAACAACGAACCCATTCGGAACAGCAGCATCTGTAACGCTGCTGCACCAGACTCTCGGGAGGAAACTCAGCTCTGATAGCACGGAAAGAATGGACTTCTTTTTTGCTACAAGGATCTTGCTTGAAAAAAAAAAAAAACTCTGTATCTTAGGGGAAGAAAGTATTGCTGGCATGAAATAAACTAGATGGGAATATATTCAAATCTCTCATATTTTAAAAATGTCTATTCTCTTAGGAGTATAGGTTATTCTGAAATTGGACATAGTGGTTATGGGTATTCCTCTTATTTATATTTGAAGGACATCAATGGAATGATTTTGAAAATCTCAGTGAAAACACACAATTTTGAATCTGGTCATTTAACTGTTTGACCATAATCCAAACTGTATGAAGTTGGTTTTTAAAAACTCTAAGGTTTTATGAAAGTCAGTGAAATGTCCAGCTCTATTCGGTGCATCGCAGCAGACACAGAAGATTGTTGCTCCTCTTAAAAATCAAAGGTCACACGATATTCTTTAAAATAACTTTTATAAAAGTGAGCTCGTCATCCATGTCTCAGCTCCTCTGCACAGAGATCACAACCCTGTCGGCCGACATTTTTGTAAGAATCATAGTCTGCTTTTAGAATATAAATCCTTAAGTCATCTTCACCTGTTTTGGTTGCCTTTTCATATGATATTTATTTTAGAATTTGAGATGCTCATGGCATGTTTTATTACACTGAAGAAACCAAAACAAAAACAAAGACAAAAATCAAGAACCTGAACTTTTGACTACATTTATGGCTCACCCCCATTGCATGCCAAGAAGAGTGGATTCAAAAGCAGGTATTGATCGTTCTCCTAAAAGAATGCCTAACAGAGAGAAAATACTTGAATTTGTTGACTTAGATTTAATCCGAGAATTGACACATGAACTAAAATATGCAGTCATTTTCATTGGACTAGTGAGCGTCAACATTTCTTTTTCTATCTCTACACAGAATATTTCATTAGAACGGTAATTTAAAATTCAAAGAAGCAAAATTATACTATTTATGGACTACAAAGACATTTGAAACATGGAAAGTCCTCTTTTATGCCTTTAGTACTGAAATACACAGAAATTGATGTTAAAATTTTTTATTTAATTTTGAAAAGTTATCTATAGGAACCATGTTTTAACACTGTGAGGAAAAAGCAATATCATAAACACAGGTGGTTTTGCCGTTAAAATGGAATATAAACGGGCAGAATCGGACAGTTATAAATGAAATACGAATTGAACTTTGGTGATACCCATGCTTTCAGCTGTATTTCTGCACCCACCCCACCCCCACCCCCAGAAAGAGAGAGAAAAGCACACAGTCTAGTTGCCCGTTAGTGGGAAAGTAAGGCAGAGAGAGACATGGGTAAATTTAAAAAATTATTTTTCTTCTGATTTTGTGTTTTTCTTTATTTCTACATTTGACATTGAGTCTTAGTTCAACATAAAATAGACTAGAAAGAGAAATTTTATTTTATTATTTTTTTTCATAACGAAGCAGAATAATTGAAAGGAACATAGTAGGGTTAAAAACAGAGAGAGAGAAACCCTAATCATGCCCAAATAATTCTATGGAAATAAAAATGTAAACTATAAAATGTGAAATTGGAGATTACTGCCATCATATATATTGACTTGGAGAATGAAATGCCTATTTGTTTTTGTTCTGTTTTATTTTGCTTTTCAGCACTTCATCTTACTCTCCGTTTGAAATAACACAACCTCGAGAATTTCTTCGACAACAGGGAGAGTCTATCTTTACTTTTCGTTAATCAGGCAGAGAAGTTGAATTTATAACAAGTTACTTAAAACCGGAAGCGTGCCTTAGAAGTAAGGTTGTATGCAGAGGCACGTGTATGTTATAAACACCTAGTTGGCAAACACACACATTAACATGCAAATTATTCAAACTAAAGGTGGAATCAAAGTGATGTGTGCAGTGGAGAACAGATGTGCATGTACTGACCCAGTTCATGTGTACACACCAACAGTCCGTGTACACACCAGCAGTCCGTGTGCACACCGACAGTCCGTGTACACACCGACAGTCTGTGTACACACCAACAGCCCGTGTGCACACCAACAGCCCATACACACTGACAATCCGTGTGCACACCAACAGTCCGTGTACACACCAACAGTCTGTGTGCACACCAACAGTCCGTGTACACACCAGCAGTCCGTGTACACACCAACAGTCCGTGTACACACTGACAGTCTGTGTGCACACCAACAGTCTGTGTGCACACCAACAGTCCGTGTACACACCAACAGTCCGTGTACACACTGACAGTCTGTGTGCACACCGACAGTCCATTTGATGCTTCTTTGAGTGGCCATTTCCTTCCTTCGTTACAGTTATTTTTAGGAATAAATATAAAATTTTATGAATTTTCCATTTCCTCCAAAGATCTCCAGGTCAGTATTTTTGCATTTTGACCGCTGTCAAGACTGGAATTTTGAGTGAGGACATGACTATATCACCTATGAAGCTAACCATGTTGCTTCATACCTTTTACAGTTATTATATTTTGATGATAAACACGAGTCCAAAAGTACTATTTGGCACAATTCATACAGCTTGCTATAATAATGACAGTTTATTAGTCTTTCTGTTATTTAAAGAATAAAAACATGCGAATAAAAGCCTTTTAACAAACTGTTGCCTTTTTAAATACTTACACTCGCAGAGGAAAATAACATGTAAAGTCCTGGTAACCCTGAGGAAACTGTCCCGTTCACTGTCTGTCCCACATTTTGCTACCAGTTACACTGAATTGCTTTAAAATAAATAATAAAATTATTTCTGATGATAAAAACTTGGTGCTATGTTTTTTTTTTCCCCAAACATTCATTGTTTAGGCCAATTATGTTTTGAAACTACACAACTCCTATCGCTTTGCTATTTCAAAATCGAAATATACGTGAAGGTGAAGCCATTGGAAAGACATCCATAGATGCACGACTGCTCACTTCTTAGCTCACAGGCTCTGAGAGTGGTGTGGCAGGAAGGGGGGGCAAGGCCGGCAGGGAGGGTGGGGTCCAGAGGGAATAAACAAAGGGGAGAGAGGGAAAAGTAGAAACCAAAAGGAAGGAGGAAGAAAAGAAAGGCAGAAAAAAACAAATATAGGTTCTGGAAGAGAAATATATATATTTACTAAACAAAGGCTAATATCCCAGTACACTAATTTATTTATTTTTAATTAAAAACAATTTTTTTCTTTATTGATTTTTAGAGAGAGAGAGGAAGGGAAGAGGGAGAGATAGAAACATCGATGAGAGAGAACATCGACTGGCTGCCTCCTGCATGCCCCCCACTGGGGATCGGGCCCACAACCTGGGCATGTGCCCTGACCTGGAATCAAACCAGCGACCTCTTGGTGCATGCGTCAACGCTTAACTACCGAGCCACACCGGCCGGACCCAGTACAATAATTTAAAGAACAGCAAAGCTCTGGTCAGAGGAAAGAAAAATAAAATTTAAAGTCAAAGGTAGACTTCTGTTTCCTGGAAAATGAAGTACACACATCTCTCCCTGTTCCTCCTGCTAATGCAGCGAAAACCTTAGATTTTCTGTGTCCATTGAGCATCAGAGGACTTGGACAGGTGGAGAGAAGGAAGCTGGACAAGGAGGTAGGACTTGACCAGCAGCGTGATGGTGACTTCCCTGGGTTCCCTGCGCCTCCTGTGTGCCTTGGTCTGGATATCGGCAAATACCAGTCAGCAGGGACAGAAAAGTCCCACGAAAAGTCTGATTTCTTTTTCCCAAGGACTGACTCCTGTATCATATCCAACGTCCCTAACACCAGACTTCTAATACTCCTGGAGGGTGGTGGCTTCCAGAGAATGGAGCCGGGTTTGCAGTGGTCAGCACACCTGGTGGCCAGCAGCTTCCCTGAGCACCCCTCAAATGTAACCCAGTGCCTCCAGGGAGATGCTTCCCCAAGAAAGGCCTTCCCCAGCTGTCCATCATGTTCCACCAACAGTCCTGGGCTCTTCCTGGGCACTCTCCCTCAGACCTGAGATAATGCATGCTCCTTATGTCTCCTACTGCTAGGTCATTCCCAAGTTCTCTTCACGTATACTGACCGATCTGTCATTACTTCGAAGCTCTACAGTTACTGATGCTCTGTCTCGAGCTCTACAGGATAACCCTCTGTATAAAGTCTATGCCTTATCTTATTATCACACGTTGATTCTAAACAAGTTGCCACATGGCAATCCAGAATTTTTTTGAGCCTCACAGAACAGGAATAGGTAGTCACTGCGCCCTTTGGACAGGAGACCACAGAATGCAGTGCGAAGGATGTCAAATCAGCAGAGAACCACGCTTGGCTAAGAATTCCTCGAAACGTCTGCATGTCTTGGAGAACGGCTTTCGACACATGGAGATGCAGATGGTGAGGAAGGAAAATATCTGACCAAATGAATGGAAATGTCCTTCCTGCTTGCTAGAGAGCTCATTTTCCCCACGTGCTTGCTGTGCCTACGTTAATTATCACCGTAGGTCCAGGAGAAGGAAATCGCTTTTCTGCTAAACAACAAGAAACGCATAACTAACAATAATGACTACAATGGGAAGTATACTTGTTCTGAGCTTCTGAGACATCATTCTACTAACATTGCATATAGTTTTCAAGAAAATGGACTTAACTGATCTCCTTTGAGAGAGAGTCAATCAGCAGTAGGTGTGAGGGACAAAAACACCCCAAAATGCAAACAGGGAACAGATCTTAAAATGTAACATAAGTCAGGGGAACACCCTGACTGATAAGAATTGTTGCATTTAAAGGTTCGGCTTGGAAAGAAACACAAGTACAAATAATTTGGAATAGATTTAGGTTTATCTTTGGATTTGCTTTGTGATAGCACCACCTTGTGGCCAAGTGTAGACTAGTTTTCTATTGCAAAGGAGTCAAGGCTGAGTTCACATTAGACTACACAACACTGTCTTTTCATTGTTCTACTGTAATTTCAAAAACCGCTTTTGTGTTATCTAAATTTCCAAAAAGTTATCATTATGTAAATGATTGAGAAAGATCTGATTGCACACTTCAAGGCTAATTTAACACTTAAAAAACGAATACTTTTTAAAACGTAAATTACATTTGAACAAAGAAAAAGCTGTTTATCGTGCGTTACATATAAGAACTCATTTAAGATTAGAAATATTTTTTACCTATGAACTTTGAAAATACTCTAGATAATGTTTATGGAAGTATCTCATCAAACGTTTAAAACATTTTAGAATCTAAGTTCTTAATAAGGTAAAGAAAATCTTTATTTTATAGAAAATTTATCATAAGCATAAAAAGTGTAACAGAATTTGTGGTTTATTTAATATGACCGAGTAATGACCTCCTCAGTGAGAAGATTGAAAATAGAAACGATTTATGAAATAT
Organism: Tadarida brasiliensis; assembly: GCA_030848825.1. Taxonomy (NCBI): domain Eukaryota; kingdom Metazoa; phylum Chordata; class Mammalia; order Chiroptera; family Molossidae; genus Tadarida; species Tadarida brasiliensis. The sequence continues at coordinate 24,166,471 of CM061278.1, read as the reverse complement.
GCTAATTAATTTTGAGTGAAAAACCCCCGAGTCATATAGTTTGGGGGGACAGGTTTCATGCCAACATACCCTATCATAACCAGATGTTAGAGCTTTGATGTCCGGGCTGTGACGAGCTATGTGAATGTCAGGTCACATCAGCTCAAACTCACCCTTGGACCTGGGTGAACACATTGCACAGAGTACAAAGCAGCGTACGACTCCGGCACCCAGGCACACACACTCATGACTCTGCTAAATGCTTCTGCGTGAACTCGCTGTGGGTTCAGGGTTAAGGGCAGCAGACGGTTGGCACTCCGGGCTTCTTTGCTTCTAGGCCAAACCAGTCCAGGTGAGGAAATTCAGCTGTCTGCCGGATGACCACACAGGACGCCTGACTGTTCTCTCCTCTTCCATGGATTGTTTCCAACCGATCAATCTCCTCCTTGCAGCCAGGAAAGTATCTGTAAAGTGCAGAGTCTATCATACCATTTTCTAGGGCACTAGATCCCTGTCACCTATAGACAACACTGAAAACTATCAAGGGCTGTTCAAGGTCAGAGTGATTTCGCCCTTGCCTACCTCTGAAGGCTTTTCTCCTTTTCCTTCGCTCCTTACGCGGGATTTATGTAACTTCAAGTCCAGGTCTTGGAACATACGTCTCTTCTTCATCCCTGTCTCCATCTTCCTAACTCTTATTCACCCTTCGCATCCCCCCATAATTGCAAGCCCCTCTTGGCGCTCCATGGTGAATTAAGTCTGCTATTAAACACCCCCCCCCCCGGTCTGCAGCGCTTGGCACAGGCTAAATTATTCACTCAATTCTCTGCAGTCATCTGTCTGGTCTGTGCAGTCCCCCTCAGCTATCAGCTCCGAGCGTGGAGTACCCCGTCGATCGCTTATTTCCTTGTCTCCAGCATTGAACACGCAGCTTACAAGGTCTGCAACACTTTGGGGCTGACAAACTCACAGGAACTCTGCTTTGGCGATGGGACATCCAAGTCCCAGTGAAGGCAGGATACTGCTTTCTGCCTTCAGTCTCTGCCTAAACTTCCCCTGGGGACTCGGCAGGGATCTGTGGGGCCGAGCACAGACTCATCGCCCAGCCAAGGAGCATCGTCCTGTAATTCCATCTGTGCACCGTCCGTCCCCAGCACTTCGAGTCCCCGCTCGCTTCTCCTTCCCTTTCGTTGTAACTTCCTTTGCTCAGAATTTAAGATCCATTTCACGAATGCCAAAGAGTCCATGTTTTATAAAGATAGCAAGATGACTAGAAAGAGAGGGTTTCTTTTTTTTTTTTTTTCAGGTTTCCTCACAAAATAGTTCTGAACAAGTTCAAGTTCAGTGTATGCACGTTAGGGACAGAGTTGTTTGTTTTTTGTTTTTTTCTTTATTGATTTTAGAGAGAGGAAGGGAGAGGGAGAGAGAGAGATAGAAACATCGATGAGAGAAACCATCAGTTGGCCGCCTCCTGCATGCCCCCCACTGGGGATCGGGCCCACAACCTGGGCATGTGCCCTGACCAGGAATCGAACTGCCAACCTCTTGGTACATGGGTCGACGCTCAACCACTGAGCCACACCGGCCAGGTCAGAGTTTTTTATCCTTTTCCAACATGTTGTTTGTCTGGCATCATGCTTGTCTCCACACCTCATCAGTTCCTGTTTTAATGTGTTTTTCTTATTTGTATTTTAGGTGTATTTTCCTGGTTGCTTTGGGGCTAAAACCAGACGTATTTCAGACGGTGCGGGGAGGGATTCGAGCACGCGTGGGGGCTTGTCATGTTCAAGGTGTCGACGCCCTTCACCACGAAAGAAGAGCGAGCCCGGGTAGCACAGGTGTGGGCTGCGGGGTAAGATGCTTTCACGCCCTTGACCTTATTTCTTTCCTCTGAACAGTCCAGAATGTGGGTTCTCCTAAGAGAAAGTGTTCACATCATTCTGATAAAGGAGGATGAGGAAGTTCGGAACAGTGAGTGGGTTGACTCGGCGGACAGGAAAGAAGAGTCGAGAGGGTCTCCCACGGCTGTGGGTCCTTTCCCCCATGGGTGCTCCCCCTCCAGCAGTCCTGGTAAAAGACAGACCTTATTAGGAATTACAGGAAGGTGACGATTCGTTGAGAATAGAGTGCAAAACAAACAGCGAAAGGAAGGACGAAAGTCTTTTGTTTTCAAGTCACGCACGAACAGAAGTCACAGCAGGTGAGGAAGGCAGGTGAGTGTAACCTGCCCCGTGAGGAGTCGAACGAAGATGCTGGTGTCTCCCGGCCAAAAGGAAGGCTTCCAGGGGAGCACCCTCTGCAAGGGGTCAACTGGCAGAGGGACGGCGGACAGACGACACACTCTGCGGGTTACGCGGGCGTCGTCTGGAGGAACCGGCAGAGACGAGAATGGCAGGTGCTCACAGAGGCACCTGCGCCCCAGGACGAGTTGGTGACTGGATTCACCCCAAGGTCCTGTGGTGCCCGCTCTTGGGCTGACCATCGACAGGATTTATAAGAATTCTATTCCAGCAAACCTACAGATGTATATGAAGAGTTTGCATGAAGATTTTGTTTTTAATACATGAAATATAAGATTGCAAGTGCGTGGCTCGTCTCCTCTCATTACTTTGGCTGCCAGACTCACTTTGATGGGCGTACAACGGTGACACCTTGGGTCACGGCGTGAGCTCTTCCTTCGTCCCTCTGATGGGCAATTCCGACGATTACTTACGAGGGCCGTCAGGCTGTGGATGCATTTAGCTGCGTGAAAAATAAAACACCCGCTGCCTTACCGTCCCTGCTATGTCGAGAGAACTTAAAAGGGTCGGTGTGTGTGATACATTTTGTCACGGTAAGTCACATCACAGAAAGTTATTAGCTGGCTGCCGATATGTTCTCCAATTTGATTCCACCCGCGTGTCATTTGCCAAACCGTTTCTGAGAGTAAATCACACAAGGAATCGAGAGGATGTGTACGAGAGTGGAAGTACCCCCCGGTGGTATCCATCGCTTAGATGAAACATGTCTATTAGGCTGGGGTACTTGTCACCGCCGAAGATGTAACAGTGCCACAGTTATGTGTCGTCATAATGACACCCATTCAATCCTTTATCCTGGAGATTTAATGATGGGGTGACAGAAAGCAGAAGAAAGCTAGCTCCTTGTTTGTGGGGAGCAAGGTGGAAATTCAGCCCCAAGACAAGGGCTGATTTCAGCCACTTTGCAGAGGTAGAAAATGTACTGTTTACAATCCCAGGGAAGGATCCGTATAATTACCATGTCTGTTAGTTGCTGGTGCTGGAGAAAATGACCTCAAGCTTCTTGGCTTAGAATGACACACAGTTTTATCTCAGTTCTGGAAGCCAGAATGATTCTGGGGTGTGTATTCCTTCCCAAGGCTCCAACGCTTCCCTCCAGCCCCCCTTCCTTCCTTAGCTCCTCTGGCCTCCCTCTCGTGAGGACATTTGTCATTACATAGAACCCACCTGGATAATTCAGAACAGTCTCACCATCTCAAATTTAATCCCACCTGCAAAGTCCCTTTTGCCTAAGAAGGTAACTTAACCGTTGGCCCCGGGAATCAGGATATGGACATCTTTTTTTTTTTCTTTTCTTTGTTGATTTTAGAGAGAGAAGAAGAGAGATGGAGAGAGAGACAGAAACATGGATGAGAGACAGCATCGATCAGCCGCCTCCTGCATGCCCCCCACTGGGGATCGGGCCCACAACCTGGGCATGTGCTCTGACCGGGAATCGAACCGGCGACCTCTTGGTGCATGGGTCGACGCTCAACCACTGAGCCACACCGGCTGGGCTGCATGCACATATAATACACGTAGTTACATGGGAGAAGTTTCCGTGGTTCAGGTGCTCAGGTGTATTCTACACACTGTGTGTCACGCGTGTTGTTCTGGTAGCAGGCCTGTGTCTCTCAGATCGAACCGCATCCCTTGTCACACCGGGACTGAACTCTGTGCACCCTGCTTCTGTTTTGCCAGCTGTCTCCCCGATAAAAGCTCTACCCGTGGAAGCTGCTAGAAGGACATTGGGAAGTTTTCACTCATTCCTCCCACTTCCTCTCCTGTTCCCTGGGGACCGTCCCCGCAGCCCCTCCCACAGCAGCCATGGCCACGATGTCCCGGCTGCATCTGTGGGACTCCTTTTCCTCCTTCCCCAGTCTGGGGCTCTGGCTGGAACCTTCCCTCTGCGAGGAATCGGAGCAGAGAGCGCGGGCATCCTTGCCTTGTTCCTGACCTTCCAGAGCAAGCTCTCCGCCTCTCCCGCGGACCGTGATGCTGGCTGTAGGGTTTTCATATGTGGCTTCATTCTCTGGAGGCTGTTCCCTTCTCTTCCTAGTTGTTTTTTTTTTTTTTTTCTTTTTAAATTTATTTATCATGATAACTCCTTGATGGATAGAATAAGACTTTTTTTTAACTGTGTTGACATTTACTTGCTTCGTAAGTTGAGGCAGAATGAGTTTGATAAAGACCTCGCTGATTTATTATTTATTTATTTATTTGTCATTATTATTTTTTAATCCTCACCTGAGGATATCTTTCCACTTATCTTCAGTCAGAGTGGGAGATAGAGAGAGAGAGAGAAACATCGAGACACATCGACTAGTTGCCTCCTGCATGACCCAACCATGTGCCCTGACCGGGAATCGAACCAGGACCTCTCAATCCATGGGACGATGCTCAGTCCACTGAGCCACACCGGCTGGGCTCCACTGACTTCTTTAGAAGGAGAAAAAAATTCAGAGGAAAGATGCATTTTAAATCAGGATGACAAATAATTGTAATTTTTTTTACTCTCCGTACGGGCTGAGCCTCTCTTGGGCTTTCCTGACTTGACTTCTGTGAGGGTCGCAGGCCATCATGTAAACAGGCCCCGCACTGGTACTGTCCGCTATCCCTCACCGATCAAACCAAAGCCATGGGACTTGGGCAGGACTGTCACACAAGTGACCTGCCCTCTTGTCCCTGAATCACATGAGGAGGCACATGACGTCAGGCAGAACCCAGAGTCCATTATTGATGTTACAGGTCAATCAACATACCCCTCCCCACAGAACTGAACGACAAATTCGAGCAGTGTGAGTCAGGGCGTCCACTGTTGGCATCATCTTAGTTTGGATTTGACAAGGACTTTCTAACTTCCATTTGGTTTCCTGAAGATCATATTTGGAAATCATTAGCATTTGTTCTATGTAAACACTGTTTTGATTCACTGTATATAAATACTACATGACACTGTATATAAATACAGTATATAATTATATAGCAAATATATATATATATATATACACACACACATATGTGTATGTAGTTATTTTTTGAGACCTGTAAATATGTTGAGCATAGACATGGAATAGAATATCATTTAGCTAAATGTGATCTATTATTATTATTATTATTATTATTATTATTATTGACCCCAAACCCTACATATTTAACTTCAGGAGAAATAGTATCAATTCTAGATGTTGCGAGTCTTGGGTTCTAATACTGCTCTGACTTTACAATCACTATAAGACTTTGGATAAGTTCATTCATTCCTCTTGGTAGCGTTCTTCACCATTATTTAATTCTATTTAACAATAAAATGCAATGACATCATTTCTCTCCTCCCAGGAGAGCTGCAAGGATAAAATTAAGCTAGTATATAATATTGACTTTAATTAAACTTACTACAGAAACACAGCATTAGTTTATGAATCAGTAGTTCACATGGGAAGAGATCACGCTGATAAATCCGAGAGAAATGTTACCCCATTCATTTCGTCTCTCAGTAAGTGGAGGTAAGCTTCACACTGAAAAATGACCATCTGCCTACCATGGAAATATGGGATCCTTCTTTCAGAGAAATCGACTAGTATCATTGTGGAATTGCGACGTAGGTTCCGTTTTTAATATCTCAGTTATGAAGGGCCTCTGTGGGGATGAGGAACGGGAAGACATCGTGAAGGGGTAATAGCTCATTTCTAAATACTCAGAAGGCTGTGCGGGCAATAAAGCAGCTTGCCAGGCGGATCGTAAACTCCACCTGCCTCGCGTATATTTTTGGTAGCCACGTTTAGGGAGCTTCCAGAGGATTTTTAGTCCCTTTACAGTCAAGGCTATTGCTTATGCCTTTCCTGAGATGCCGTTATGCCTCTTATTGGATGATGTTGGTTGTTTGTTGCTATATTTACAGTTGATCTTTTCAGAAAAAGAATTACTCCTATCTTGAAGACCAAACATATCTTCAGATCCTTTCTGACTAAATCTGTACTAATCCCTCTGACTCAGGTTCACACCACTCCCCGTAAGTCTCACGTACACGTGGACAATTGGATGTCATGTCTGATGCGAAGTCCATAAATCCCTTTAAATCTGTTCTCTATTCTCTTTTCTTTCTTCCTGCCTGGCCATAATGTAAGGTCTCACATCTCTTGTGATGGGATGCTGTAGTGTCCTCCGCTGCTTCCCCCTGCCTTCTCTGGGTTCTCTTTCGAAGTCACACACATTATTCTAAAGCATAATCAAAACCACTTGACTTCCTTGCCTATACCCTTCCATGAATCGTCACTCAATACCAAATCGGATTCATTCAAGAAGAGACGCTTGGTGAAATGTACAAAATATGGGCCCTGTGACTCTCTTTTCTGCGCTGGGCAAGTTTTTGAAACTCAGAAAACCCCACTTTCTTTATTTGTACTAAAACCTATAAGGTGGCTGTGGAGATAACTAGTTATTTAAAATGCCCAGAATACGCCCTGATGTATTGCTAGCACTCAAATTAATGTCCTCTCCTCTGCTCTGTGATATCCACATACTTCCAGTTCTTTTTTTTTTTTTTAATATGTTTTTATTGATTTTTTAGAGAGAGAGGGGGGGAAGGGAGAAAGAGATAGAAACGTCGATGTGAGGGAGAAACATTGATCAGCTGCCTTCTGCACGCCCTCTACTGGGGATCGAGCCCACAACCCAGGCATGTGCCCTGACAGGGAATCGAACTGGGACCTCTCAGTCCATGGGACGATGCTCAATCCACTGAGCCACACCGGCAGGGCCATACTTAAACTCTCAGAGCTCTTCTATATACATTGTTGCTTCCGTAGAATATTCTCTAGTTACTACGTTCCTGCCCGTGTTCTCACCTGTACAAATCTCAACTTTCTTCTGAGGGTTCTCTCACACTGCAGCTCCGCATGCCTTGTCTTCAACTTCTTCCCCCTGGGATGCTGGCTGTTTCCTTTGAAACTCCACTTCTGTCGCTTGCTTCTGATACGTGGCACATTCTATGTTGTGTGATGTTATTTGCATTTTTGTGGCCAAACCCCATTCCAGATGGCTGGCCGATTCAGGGACTACATCTCCTAAGGCATACAGTAATGTCACATGCTGGAAACACAATAAATATTTACGTGACAGATTATATTTTCCAAAGGTGGCTGCAACAATAACTCATATTCCATTCGCTCTTCTGCAATGTGACATCGGCCATTCTTCATCAAGGGATGGCGTGCCTTTCCCCACCCTCCTGAGTCTGGGCGGACATTGGACTATTCTGGCCAATAGAAAAGCACAGAGGAATGCTGTCCGCTTGGCGGCTTTCAGTTCTTGCTTCTCAGAATGCTTGCTCTTTAGAGACCTGTCCCTGACTCTTCTTTTTCTCATTGTGTTTCAATTTGTGTAGTTTTTGTTGATTTATTTTGATATATCTTGTTTTTCACTGAATACCTCCAAAAATCCCAGTGTCAATAATGAAGAAATTAAACGGAATAGGATATAACGTAGCAAATATGAAACGACTGTAACCAAATGGGAGTCAGGGGTCTCAGAGAATGAATGCCAGTTTGAGAGAAGTGTGTGGCGTGTTTCTACTGGTTGTTTCGGACTATATGTGCAATTGATTAAGAGAAATTGCTTTCTAAATCTTGTCCTGAGTCAGGATCAGAATAACATACTTTAAAATCAATAGAGTATATAAGAACTTTTAGTTAACTACTAAATTAATGAAATTTTCATTTTTTAAAGAAACCATTTAAAGGCATTTCACTTTCATGGGAAAATTACCTATGCTTATTTAGTTAGTCTAAATTTACATAGCATGTCTTATTGATTTGTATGCTCTTTTTTTTAAGACTATATATGAATGTCACTGATTTGTTATGTGACTTCAGACACCACAAGAAAATTAAGCGTGAGAGATTTTAATGTGGAAAATAGGTTTGATAACACAGATGCAACCTATATTCTTAGGTAACCTAGGAATATACCTCAATTTGCATTTAAATTATTTAAGGAAAAACATTTTTAATTCTCCTATATTACTATTCTGCGTCGCCATTTATTACCTATCACAATATAAACTTATTTCATATGTATCCCATGCAATATATTTCTTAGTACATATCAGGAAGAAAGAATGAAAAACACTCAAGTTTTCTCCGACGTTGACATTTTGAAATGTCATAGTTCATAAGGAAATAATGAAAACTCCTATTACATGGCAGAACACTGTGACCTTTTGCTCAGAGATGGATATGAGTTCTTGGGCAAGCTCTGTGAAGAAACTCAGAGGTAAAATTCAGTTACTGGGGCGCAATTGAAGCTTTCAAAGGTCACAGTTCTAGCAACAATCTGGTCTACAAGCCAGGGCAGGGGATAAACTCATTTTTCAATTATTGATTTTCCCTCTCAATGTTATTTTTGAAGCAACAGACTTGTGTAGAGTTTATTTGCTTTAGGAGCCTTTGGATATTGATTTTTAAAGTTTTATTGAGGTATACTTGACATGGAAGATGTTCAGATTGATAAGATTGACATATGTATACGTTTGTGAAACCATCATCACAATCAGAATAATGCTAGTTTCCTGGTGTATCTTTGTAATCCATTCCTCCAAACCCCTATATGCTTTACAAATACATAAAGGATATAGTTTTTTTAAAAAAATAACTTTATTCAGGTATAATGACATACAAAAAGCTATAGATATTTAAGGTATACAACTTGATGAGTTTGGAGATAAGAATACAGCAATCATTGTTGCAATCAAGGCTACTTATCTATCATCTACAAAAGTCCTATTCCTGTCCCCCACCCCAACACATTTTTATGTTGGGTTTTCTTTTGTGGTAAGAGGACTTAGAAATTCTACTCTCAGCAAGTTTTTAAGTGGACAATACAGTGTTCTTAATTATAGGCCCTGTTCCCACAACAAAGCCCTAGACCTTCAACTCTGTATTTTTTTTTTTTACCCAAACCTCTCCATTTCCCCTCCCCTGTTCTTCCTAAACCACTCTCCTCCTTTTTGTTTCAATGGGTTTTGATGATTTTAGATTCCTCATAAACACGGGATCCTACAGTATCTGTCCTTCTGTGTCTGGCTCATTTCACTTAACTGGACGTCCTCCGGTCCTCCATGTTCTCACAAATGGCTGGGATGCATTTTTATTGAAGGCCACGTGACATTCCACGGTTGGCCCCTCCCACGTTTTCTTTCCGCATTGCACCACTGACGGACATTTAGGACATACCTTGGCTGCTCTGAGAAATGCTGCAGTGACTATAGGAATACAGACATCTCTTCGAAATCCCGGGCTCATTTCCTCTGGATACTTACCCAGAAGCAGGATTGTTAAATCAAATGTGATTCTATTTCTAAGTTTTGAGGAACCTCCATACGATTTCCACAGTAGCTGCTATGATTTAAATTCCCACCAACAGGTGCACAGTTTCCCGTGTCCCCACGTCTCACCGACACTTGTGTTTTTTCTTTGATAATAAGCATCCTAAAAAGCATGAGTTGATATCTCACTGTGATTCTGATGAGCATTTTCCTGACGACTGGCCATTTGTATGTCCATCTTTGGAAAAAATGTCTATTCGGGTCCTTGGCTCATTTTTAAATAGGGTTATTTATTTTTGCTATTGAGTTATAGGAGTTCCTTATATATTTTAAAAAATTAATCCCTTATCAGACAGTTGGTAGGCAGATATTTTCTCCCACTCCATAGGTTTCCTTTTTAGTTTACTGATTATTTACTTCCCTGTGTAGAAGCTTTTTAGGTTGATGTTACCCGACTTGTCTGTTCCTCCCTGTGTTTTCTTCTATGAGGCTTACAATTTCACATTTTAATGTGTAAGTCTTTAATCGATGCTGAGCTGGGTTTTGTCCATTGTGTGAGATAGGCGTGGAAGTTCTTTCTTTTGCTAGTGGGTATCCAGTTTTACCACAACCATTTGTTGGCGAGACCATCCTCCCCCCATTGAATAATCTTGACATCCTTGTTGAGCATCAGTAGACCGCATATGGGTGGAATGATTTCCAAGTTCTCTATTTTGTCCCACCGGCCCATAGGCCTATTTTCATGACAGCACCACACTGTTTTGATTCCTGTGGCTTTGTAATATATTTTGAAACCAGAAAGCATGATATCTCCAGACTTGTTCTTTCTCAAATGGCTTTGGCTATTTATAGTCTTTTGTGTTTCCAAATGAATTTTAAGAATTTTTTTTCTATTTCTGTTAAAAAAAAAATGCCATTGGGATTTTAATAGGGATTGCATTGAATTTGTATCTTCAGATAATATGGATGTTTTAATAATGTTAATTTTTTGATCCACGAACACAAGGTGTGTTCTTTAATAACTCTATAGCTTTTATATGTCAGTTACACTTCAGTAATTTTTAAAATTTTGGTGATTTTTAAAAAGCGTACGTCTCATGTAGGGGTATGAGAAATGACTCACAAAGATACTCCAGGAAACGTTTGGGTGTGATGGTTATGTTCACTATCTTGATTACGATGATGGTTTCACAGACGTACACATGCGTCAAGTCTTATCAAATTGAACACTTTAAATGTCAAGCACACCTTGATACACATTTTTTTAAAGAAAAAAAAAACTTTAAAAATCAATATCCAAAGGCACCGAAAGAAAACTCTCTTTTCTAGAACATTCAGATTCCCATCAAGCCTTTCTTCACCATCTGCCTATGTAACAGACTCCTCCCACTTTCCACAAACAACATACTTTCCTTCACCTCTGCCGACAATGTTCTTTCTAATGCTGGGTCTACAGTTCACACCATGAGTCCAGAGTTCTGAGCAGTCTATAATTGCTCCTGAGAGTACGTGACTCTTTAAATAAATTATGAAATCATTAAGGCCATGCCTTTTCTGTTTCTGTTATCCTGAGAACCTAGTCTTTCAAAAAGGCACAAGGAAATCCTCAGGAAATGTTTATGGAATCCTCAATTATAATTCTTGTCTTAATAGATAAAGGATCTATGAAGGTTTTGGATTTATTGTTGTGACAGTATTTATCTTTTTGTTCCATTCAATTTTTAAGTGACCCCACAGAGACCATTAAAATATTATTAGAAACGGTTATATAACATCCCGTGGAAAGTCAGCATTATATTTTAACTGCAGCTTTAAAAATGAGGCTTGAAATTTTCAGGAAAGAAATAAAATACACAAGGGCACATGCGAATAATACAAAACAGATAGCTAATATAATTTGTTTGGAATTCTACTGCAGTGTAAACATATATTACTTGATTTCTCATGGATTAGCTATGACAGATACGAAATTTATTTCAAACGCTTGAGATAGTTCAATTTTTCACTCTTTTGTTTCTCCCCTGCTCGTCAATAATATATTATTTTAAGAAGTTATACAAGCCAAACATAGAGTAATGGATATCAGTGCCATTTATCTGAAAGGACACTTTTCTAATAATTATCTGGAATGCATCTTGCTGCCGCTCAGCCAGGGTTAATGGATGATAAGGCCCAGGCAAGTGGTCAAGGGCAGCTGCAGGCTGGGCCATGTCCCTGAAGGCTTCTCCTCCCACACACCTGCTCGTACATGCGAGCGTGCCTCCCTCCCTGGGCTCCCCGAATATTCATAAACCTCTGTCTAAGGCACGCACAGCAGGGATGTTTAGCACCTATCACGGAGTTAGAGAGAAATCCATTGTTTCTTTTCTGGTTAAATCCCTTCCCTTCCGAATTTCCTTTTTCTTTCTTCTCTTCTTCTCTTCGCAAGTAATTTTTTTTAACCACAAAATTGGAATTTCTGGCAGAGTTTAAGCAATGGCATAATCCCCAGAGAAAGGAAGACAAAGTCTGCATTCTTTTTTTTTCAAAGCGCAGTTGTATCTAGAGCAGTGTTACCGGGAAGTTTCATTGTATCAAATTCTGATGATAGTGTTTCCTAAAGTGTGTGATGTGTATTCGGCGCACAAGTGTGTGTGTATCAAAGTAACAGTGTTCAACAAGATGGGCAAAGAGTTATTCTGTTACTTAAACATCCGATATCATATGGGCATGTGAGAAATTTAAAGATCAGGGGAATTATATGGATTTGAAAGGCAACAATGTACAACAATGAGGTTATTTCCATTTGTTTTTCGCAGACTCTTCCCCACATTTTTCCCCCATACAGATCTGCAATATTCTCGGAAAGGAGATATAATTCCAAATAATATAAACAGAAGTCTCCTTTGTGCCATATTTGCTCTGCTCGTGCCTTTTATTTTAAAAAGTAAAACACATTTACATTCATTCTGCCTGTCCTTAAAATTAGATAAAAAATAAATATGGAAGTGAAATTACCATCACCTTGGTGGTGGAAGGGAAATGATTTTGTTTTCAGTACGCAAAGCAATAGGCCCTGGTAATAAGAGAAGCACAGCTCGTGAATACAGCAGAGACAACAGCCGTACAGACTGACCTTGAAGGAGATTCTTCCAGCAGGAGGTGAGATCAAAGCAAGGATGAAGACTTGGGGTGGGTGAAGAAACAGGACTTAGTGAAAGTGGTATTTTCCCCTATGTACTCCCGTTGAGTACCCCCAGGGTACCTACTGCTGTCTGGCTATTTCCCTGGCCAAGCAGGCCACCTACACAAAAACTGTGGCAGGAGCTCTCCTAGGTTCTATCTGCAAAGCATGCGATGTTCACAGAACTCCAGGGAAAGTTTTATTCTATTTTACATATAAGAAAACGACTCTCAGACGTTAGGAGCCATATGCAAGTATCATAACACATGCATATGAACATAGATAATAACTCATTTATACTATTACACTGGCTTTTGACATTTTTCACTGCTGAATCCATTATCATTTCCTTTCCCAGGCAATCATCTTGTGTTCACTCAAGATCTTGTGTTACCGTCACCGGCTAAGTTCATAACTAAATATTCATCCTCAGACAGACCATTTCAAACTCCACAGACGAGACCGAGAGCAGGTGAGGGTAGGTTTCAAGGACCCCGGTGGAAACCCTGGGAACTGTCGGAGGTTTCAATGAGAGGCGCAGCCTGTCCAGACTTGAAGCTCTGAATGGACCTGTGCATGGGATATTGATGAGAGAAAACTGGTGGGAAGGCTGAGTATGAGGCGATTTTGTTGGTCCAAGGACAAGGTGAGAAGGGTCCTGGTCATAGCGTGTCAGCTGAAGGATAACGAAGAACTGTATACATGTTACTCAGCATTCTACTACTTCCTAAATTGTATCCAAGGAAAGGTATCCGCTTTAATCTCTAAGATAGCCAGATCATCCCTTCCCCGGCCTATTTCCACGTGCACTGAATCAAAACATGTGAAAAGCTCATTTGTTTCTGTTGCGATATGGTCCAACTTTCATGCTGAGTTCAGAATTCCCAAATTTATTTCACTTGAGAATAAAAATGGTATTCAAGCAAAGAAATTCAAAAAATAAAGGCAGATGGCAAAATCACTGCTCCTCTTCCACTCTGCGTATTCCGAGTCTGGTCTGTGTGGTGCGTATGGAGAAGAGAAACCTCCCCTTGGCTTTTCTGACGGAGTGAAACGCTGTAGTCAGACTGTTGACAGGCGACATGTCTGGGGTGTTTGTAGCAAGGAGGCTTTGCTTGTCAGACGTCTCAGCGACCGTGAAAGGTAACAGTGGCGGGACAGAAAGGGCGCTTGTTGATGTTCAGATGCCTCTGGGACCAGATGTCTAATGCAGACTCACCACCCGGTTTCCTCCCCGAGTGATGTGTCTCCAACATCAACCATTTCAGGCAACTAGGCAGTTTTCTAGTGTGATTTTTCTTAACGTTCTAATTAACCACATAATTAATGAAAAGTATTGAGAAAACGTTTCAGCACTTTTAACCTACCACAACGACTATGACAAGCGTGATTACAGAACGTTTTATTTTTACTTAATAAGAGTGAACGATTTATATGTTGTCACGGTAAAGTTGTGATATTTCCCAAATGCAATATTGCCAACACTGTAAACACTGCATATTTATTTTTCCATGATGTATGCAGTCATTTTTTTTTTCAAATAAGTCTTTTGTTTCTTTCTTTTATAAAGCTCTTCATTTCATCCCTGAATCCAACACTTTTAATTTAATGGAAAGGATCAAAATGAAAATAATGAATATTTCTGACCCAGTGCGAAGATCAGGAAAACAGAAGCCCTCACAAAATGGCCATGGGGTGGTGCTTAATTTTCTGGAGCATTCTTCTCTTTCTAGGCTGAGTTTATATTTTTCTTGCTATTTTTCTTCATGGCTCAAGCAACTAAGGTTCTCCTGCTGAGGACACAATTCTTTCCGAGTAATGTCCCCTGCTGAGGTCTGAATTTCGTCGACCACAGGTCTATCTTTGCTCCTGTTGCCGTTTGTAGTTGTCCATCCTTTACATCCCTCTGGCTTGAGGTCCGTATGATTTCACAGTGTATTAGCCAGCAAGGGAGGCAGTGTTACAAAGGGTAATATTCATTGGCCTTTACCCTATGCCAGGCACTATTTGAAGAGCTTTACAAGAATTGCCTTATTACATCTCCACAACACACCTTGGCAGGAAATACTAGAAGTACCAGGTGAGATAGAACACTGGTTGTTACCGTATAGGGCAATGAAACCATGAACTCTGGGTTTATTTATTTATTTTTTCACTAGAGAGAAACCTCTAAGCTAAGATGTGACTTTACAATATGTGGGCACTAATCAAATAGTGGCGAGCAAAGTCTAACTCACGAGTGTTCTAGAGAATTCCATCATCTTGGGTGGTCCTTTGAAACGACGCCCAGGCATGGCACGAAGAATATAACCCTGTCCCGCTGCCCTCTTTCCAAGTTTTGGATACTTTTCTCTGACAAGTGACAACATGTCTCCTGATATGATTAGATCTCTACCTGAGCTTCTGAGATCCTCATGGCAGAGGAAGGGGATCTGGTGATTAATTCACTAGCTTTTTTTAAATCTTTTTTTGTTTTTTTAATCCTCACCCATGGACATTTTTGCATTTATCTTCAGATAGAGCAGGAGGGAGAGAGGGAGGAAGAGAGAGAGAGAAACATCGACGTGAGAGAGACACATTGAGTGGTTGCCACCCACATGACCCCAACCGGGGCCGGGGACAAACTGCAACCGAGGTACATGCCCTTAGCGGGAACCGAACCCAGACCTCTCTGGTCCACGGGCCGACACTCTAACCGCTGAGCCAAACTGGCCAGGGCTAAATCTCTTTTTTTAATTAAATTTTTTTCTTTATCGATTTTAGAGAGAGAGGAACATCCATGAGAGAGAACATCGATTGGCCACCTCCTGCATGCCCCCCACTGGGGATTGGGCCCACAACCTGGGCATGTGCCCTGACCAGGAATCAAACCACCGATCTCTTAGTGCATGGGTCAACGTTCAACCACTGAGCCACACCAGCCAGGCTACTCACTCGTTTTTAATCTGCCTCCAAAAATCCTTTAATTGTGCCGAAGTTTAACTGGCCTAAGTCAGTCATATGTCCACATCTTACTTCACAACAAGCACCAAAGTACAGTCTTATCATTTCCTTGGAAAAGAAGATGAAGGAGAATGCTTGTGACCCTGTGATGACTCCCAACCTAAGCCTAGGTAAGGCATCAGAACAGGGGAGTGCACAGACTAGGGAGACGGGGGTCCAGTCACTAGTGCGAGGTGAACACAGCATGTCTTCTAGCATTGGATGGAAACTTCTGTGGGTTTCAGGTGTTTCCTGAATCAGGTAATCAAGTGATGAGGTCAGCAAGGCCCATATAGGTCATGCAAAATTTGTTTGATACCTTCTTCTCAGGATTGAAAGAGAGGCATGGGAAAAGAAGTCTGGGAAGCGGAGGACGGGGACATGGGTGTAGGTTGGCATATTGTGATCCCATCATCTACCCCGAGCACAGATTTCTTCATAAAGGGAGACCACACAAACGGCCTGCACAGAAATGTGGGAAGATGCACGCTGGACTCGTTATTTCAGCATCTGGAATGTAGATCTGACTAAGACAACAGATTACAGGATTTCCTATACCAGGCAGAGGCTTCTATAACATGAATCAAGAAGATTAATTAGACAGATCAAGCCATTCGTTTGTTCAATTAGCATTGACATAATCCCAGTCGGTGAGGGGAAAAAAAATTGTTTGCAATAGAAAATAGTTTGCAAAATATGCCTTAATCAGGATAATTGTTCAAAAAAATAGTCTATGTGTATGCAAAGCAGCTTTACCCATCAGATTTGAAAATTTCCAACGAATTAATAGCTAGTAAAAATTTTATGAAGATCCATGAATATAAAATTGGAGTGGCTAAAACATGACTGAGGAATTCTTAGGTAAGGGTATGATGCACAAATAAAATGGCATAAATTCCCTCTGTGCTGGCCATGGAATTTAATTTAATTATTGACTCTCACATAAATAGCTAGAGTATCATCAATCATCATAGATAATATTTTTCCTAAGTCACCCAAACTAATTATAGTCAGTAATCTCTACTCACCGAGACTAATCACTACACCACATTAAAAATCAATCTATTCTGAGGTGTCATGCAGGTCTGTTGTGTAGCGATGTTGGTATGAAGCTCAAAATTCTATGTTAATTACCTGAGAATTCCTCACATCGATATATTGAATGGGGGTCCAACTTCTCTCTTGTGGGCAATTAAAACACTGGGGACTAGCATTTCCATTTTTGTGCAAAACCAACAATTCCACATTGAAAATTTGTCATTAAAATCGTCATGGTTCAGATCATGTTTGAATGAGAAGACTGATGAGGAGGAACAACCTGACAAATTATAGGAAAATGCTGGAGAAAGGCTGAAGTAGAGGCAAAGGGACCCATTTCTCTACCAAGCCCCTCTCTTTGCTTTTCCCTGAAACATGTCCCATCCACTCCAAGCATGGGCCTATGCTGCTCCAGACAGCGTTTAAAGTTTCCCTGAGTGGATTCTTCCCCAAGTCCTTGTACGAATCGATTCAAATCTGATATTTCACGCTTACAGAATTTGAAAGGCAAAAAGACTCTTGTCATTCTCTAATCTACTCTGAGTAGGAAACCTGAAGAGGGGGACAAGCAGCAAGGTCACACCAGCAGTGGCGTAGTGAGGACCTGCTCCCTATCTTACAGAAAGCTTTGCACCAAATCACAAATAAACCCCGAACAAACATGAGATGTTTGCAGTTACATCTATATCTAAAACAAATTTTCTCCACTTCGAGGAACAGTATATCGTTTTAGCAAATGACGTTGGAACAAATGGATATCCACGTGAGAAAGAACATGAATTTACACACGAAACTGACACCTTTGTATAACAGTCCCTTGAAAATGAACTGATATGTCTCCAATCTACCTGTGATTTATAAACTTTACTTGAATTAAGACAGGAAAGCATTTAAACATAAGACAAGAAAAAAAACCTCAACAGTCTCAGAACATACCTCATTTATATTGTCAAGAAACACTAACAACACTCTTAAAAGGAACCCGGGTAACAGAGTCTAGTTGGAAATCACCACTATATATTTACAAAAAAGACTTGGTATACTGGGTTTAATAGTGCTCCTTTCCCACCCACCCAAGTTCATGACCACCCAGGACCTGTGAATATGACCCTATTTGGAAACAGGGGCTTTGCAGATGTCATTAGTTAAGATCATACTGTGTTAGTGTAGGCCCTAAATCCAATGACTGGTGTTTCTGTAAGAATAGGAAAACTTGTCTTTGCTTCTAACGCCTCCAAATGATTGGACGAAGCCCATTCACACAATGAAGGGTCAACTGCTTTATTTAAAGTCTACTGATTTGAATCTTAACCACATCTTTAAAAGTTCCTTCCCAGCAACATCTAGACTGCACTGGGCACTACAGCCTAGCCAAGTTGATACATTAAAGTAACTGTCACGGGGGACATTGAATTTTTAATCAGGAGAGTGACAAGGTAAGTTTCATGTTTCAGAAGGTAACTTTGGAGAATGGAAAAATATATGGACGAGAAGCATGTCCGAAGAAGAAAGTGTCTTGAAGACAATGATGCATGAAGAAAGATCAGAGATGGCCTGGCTGGTGTGGCTCAGTGGTTGAGCGCCGACCCGTGCACCAGGAGGTCACTGGTTCGATTCCCGGTCAGGGCACATGCCCAGGTTGTGGGCCAAGACCCCAGTGGGGGCATGCTGGAGGCAGCCAATCGATGTTCTCTCTCATGGATGTTTTTATCTCTCTCTCCCTGTCTTTTCCTCTCTCTCAAAAATCAACGACAAAAAAAGAAAGATCAGAGATGATGATAAACTGGGTAGTTTTGAGCAAGATGGAAGGATGTGAGGGAGGTAAGATGTGTATTTAATGTAGAAGACAAGGAAAAGGGAGGCATGAAGAATGACTTTACTGTCCTTCCATAATTAATTGGATTTCAAGATGGAAGCTTTTCCATTCCTTTACTTTAGAGCAAAGACTAACTCTTGCTGATTTCTGGTTTTGCTTATCCCACAGAAACCTTAACCTGCAATGTTCGTCCTCTTCTGAATAACATTTTCTGAAGTCTCTCTAGTTCAATTCGTTTATCTTTCTTGGTAATTTTAAAATTAGGCCTCCAATAATTGTAAGGTACAATTTAACACTGGCTGAGTGCCAGCCCATTGGTACAGAGCTTTATAGTTCTGAAATAATTTTCACATATCTAAAACTAATAAAATAACCTTTTGCTAGTAGGATGTGATCCAGTTAAATTTTACAAGTGATGCTCACTGCAAGAGAAGCACGATCCTTGATTGTACTTGAAAGCACATTTTTCATTTCCGAACTGAACTGTGAACTTGGTAATACAGTCCAAGTCACACCTTGACAAGACATGAGGGTAAAAAGATGAAAAGGACAGCTGGCGTTTTGCAAACAATTTTTTTCTCTAGGTGAAAATTAAATGAACACTTTCAATATGTCATTTTCTTATTCTTATTACCCATCTCTTCAGTAATTATTAAAGGAGAATTTTCATCCCCTGTTAGGCAAAATATAATTTAGCCATAATGACACCACCCCCTCAGTATCATTAGCCTTCTTGACAGAGACTATGATTAATGCTTGTGTAGAGTCATTAACTCCAGAGGGTCTTTCAACACAGGAGGAACACACTCCTGTTCACCAGTAAATGGAACTGTAGTAACAGACTATTAGTCTAGCAGCAGTGAACGGATGCTCAGAAATGTGGTTTCACTTGATTGGGAGCAGAATGCTATTAGACCAGTTGTTTGTAGGAAGCCAAAAGTCACCATATAGGAAGTAGATATTTGTCAAATACTATTGTGTATTAAAACAGTTATGATGGTCCAGCCGGTGTGGCTCAGTGGTTGAGCATCGACCCACGCACCAAGAGGTCGGCAGTTCGATTCCCGGTCAGGGCACATGCCCAGGTTGTGGGCCTGATCCCCAGTGGGGGGCATGCAGGAGGCGGCCAGTCGATGTTCTCTCTCATCGATGTTTCTACCTCTTTCTCCTTCTCCCTTCCTCTCTCTCTGACATTAATAAAGAAAAAAATTAAAACGGTTATGATGACTAAGACAAAACATATGCAGCTTTTAGAATGTAACTGCAGTAACGTTAAACAAGTCTTCATCATGTAATCATACATTTCTACTTAGCTCATTAGAGAATTATTATTATTTTTGTTTTAAAAACTCTAATGGATCTGGCCAGGTAGCTCAGTTGGTTAGAGTGTCGTCCTGATACGCCAAGGTTGGGGGTGGGATGTCGGGGCAGAGCACATGTAAGAATCAACCAATGAATGCTTAAATAAGTGGAACAACAAATCGATGTCTCTCCTCTCTCTCTCTCTCTCTTTTCCTCTCTCTGAAATCAATAATAATAAAAAAAAACTCTAATCGTGTTTACACATTCATCACAAAATTGTTTACAATTAAGGGCCTCGCATTCACGAGTATAAAGCTGCTGACCTCGGATGGAAACTCACTCCACAGGGCATGGAGCCTCGGCAGACAGACCCAGCACGTTCCCCAGCTTTCCGTCCAGCAGAGGCCTTTCACTCCCGGAGAGAAGGCAACAGAGAGAACGCTCATTCCCTGAACATCCTCACTGTAGAGGACGGTTTGCTGATTAACTTATTTAACCCTCCAGTGACATCAGGGCATTTATTTCTATCTCTGTTTTATATCAAGGATCAACGTATGATAAGGTTCTGATCATCGCACCTCCTGAAGGGGGGTGACCTGGGGTGCAAACCGATGGCCTGTTTGGTTCCAAAGCTCATGATATTTCCACTACTTCATTTTACTGATAAAGAATGCCATTTTGAAGGAACGGAAGCTCTTGTGATAGGTAAAAATTGACTTTCTGGAAATACTCCTCTAGCTGAAACCAAGTTTTATTTTTTTTTAAAAAAGAACAATTTTACGTACAGGTAAAACTGCTTTTTGAAAAATCGTATTTCAAGTATTGTAATAATGTATGATATTAATTAATACTATTGTACATTTCACATCCTCTCTCTTCAAATAGATCCATGTGTAAATAATTATTAAGAATGATTTTTTCATATGGTGCACGATGAAATGGCAACCCATTCATAGTTTTAAATAAAAGGAAATTAAAAATGTAGACGCGAAAAAGACAATATAAATCTACTATTAATATCATATAGCCAAAGAGAGTGATATATATTGAAACCTAAGACTTCCTAAGCTCCAAACCTATTTTCCAGACCATTTGTCCATTTCCAGCATAGCTGTCCTGGGTCGAATTTGACTGTTTGAGAAGATTAATGTAATAGGATTCATAAGGTCTGTATTTGGGTTCAGAAAAACCCTGAATACATTTTCTAGCTGTCTGACTCCAGGAAAATAATCCATTTTATGCTTAGTTTGCTCAGTGTGACGTGGGAAATAATTTTTGCCCACATGGGAAGTTTGTTGTAAGGATCAAATGTATTGATCGAATGTCAGTTGGATAATTGATTAATTACAAAGAAATGATTTGATGTCTACCACGCGCCAGGCATTATATGGGTTCCTGGGGCGATGCAGAGATGTGTGATCATCATTGTGAGGAGAGAGAAACACGCACAGACCCGTACTTCCTATTCTGGGCAACACAGTTCATTGTGAGACCCAGAGAGATTAGGTAAAGCGTTCTGAAGTAGCTCTTGAACTAAATTTTAATTATTGAATAAAACTTAGGCAAAAATCCAGAGACAGAATATAGAAAAATTCACCTGGGAAACATATAGGCATTTACTGTTGTTTTTTATCTCCCTTTATTGATTTTAGAGAGAGAGGAAGGGAGAGAGAGAGAGAGAGAGAGAGAGAGAGAGAGAGAGAGAGAGAGAGAAACATCGATGAGAGAGAACATCGATTGGCTGCCTCCTGCATGACCCCCACTGGGGATCGGGCCCACATCCTGGGCATGTGCCCTGACCAGGAATCGAACCGGCGACCTCTTGGTGCATGGGTCGATGCTCAACCACTGAGCCACACCAGCTGGGCAAGCATTTACTGTTGATCATAAAGTGTGAGAAGGGAATTCATGTTAGATGAGACGTACAAACACGAGGGTAATTTGAAACTATTTTTGAAGTACCTACCAAAGCCTTTAAAGTTGCCTGTTCAACTCACTATATATTGTTATAGATAATAAGGAAATAATCAGAGCTGTAGGAAAAGGTACAAAGATTTTTCCTATAATGGGGACTGTAATACAGTTTGGGAAGACACACAGGTATCTGAAATGATAGAGTCTGGGACACTAATATTCTGGTGACCTTAAAATATGTTCAAGGAATATTTGCTGCTATTGAATGGTGCTCACAATCCTTTGTTAATATAGAGATGTAAACACCGGATTATTCACATGTAGGAAGCACCTGTGTTGCAAAGATATATCTGTCTACTTGTGGATGGCCACATTCTCCCAAAGAGATGCTCTGAACACTGCTCCCCCGGCAGAATACATTTTTATGAGTAAACGTAATACTGATTGTACAGCACGGAGTACCATGTAAAAAATGAGCTGTGCTATATACTTTCCCTCTCCTTGTTTTAATATATAAAGACTCCCAGGGGAATTCCATGACACACCTTGCCATGCCCCCAGCGTTGGCTTAAGAAATACTAGTGTTCTCAGATGACGGATGGTTGTCTCATGTAACAAATGCGGGAAGACTCCCTCCGACTTTCCAAGGCTCCCGAGTCACAGTACACCAAAGACTGCATTGAGAAGTCATGTCAAATAAATCCAAAGCTTCTCCCCACCAGCAGGCAGGGGACTGACTACCCTACATGTTGAGGAAAGCCCCCTTCTTCGCGGGGAAGCCAAAAAACTCTCTCAGGGATATTTAGAGAGGCAGCTAGTTTATCAACATGACATCTCCGCATCAGGTCCTGGTTTAGAGACAGGCCACTGTATCTCTGGCTCCTTTCTCTAGTGACACAGTTCTCTTTATTAATTTTAAAGCCGTGTCATAGGTTGAATTATAGCTATCCACATGCTAGTCTTATTTATCTTTAAAGAGTGTTGTCTCTTTAGATACAGTGTGTAGCGCAACATATTTCTTATAGAAATTTGGGTTTGTATGCATCAAATAAAACTCTTGAATTCAGCCCTGGCTGGTTTAGCTCAGTAGTTGGAGCATCAGCCTGTGGACCAAAGAGTCTCGGGTTCGATTCCAGTCCAGGGCATGTGCCTTGGTTGTGTTTCAGTCCCCGGCCCTGGTCAGGGTCGTGAGGGAGGCAACCAATCCATGTGTCTCTCTCACATCGATGTCTCTCTCTCTCTCTCTCCCTCTCTCCCTCCCTTCCATTTTATCTGAGGATAAATGGAAGCATATCCTCGGGTGAGGATTTTAATAATCTTGAATTCAAATGCTAGAGCTGGAACTGAATTCATGTCCCGGTTCTGCAGGATGGATTTCAGGTTGTTGCATTCAATTTGTACAAATACGAGTGAAACAAAACACCAGAATCATTTCGCACTAATGGCACAAACTTACGGAGTCAAACTTTTGTTTCAGTCTGTCAATATTTTTTTACTAAAAATTATTTAAGAACCCCTTGTAGGTCCTACTTTTTGGTATTTACAACGACAGAGACCAGTGGCACAGAACAGTACATGAGCGGGTTGAACAGAAACGCTTCTTTCTGAATTTCTGTCCGCTCACCCTCCCTTGATTTACAAAGCCATCAGCAAATGTTGCTTCAGGGGGAGGAGAAGACAGCATGGGACAAAGAAATGCCACAGATCGTATCTGAATTTCAAATTAGACATTTTACAGGTCCATGGTGAAAAGTTAGTGTTGAGAGCAACCCTGTTTGGTAGAAGTTGGCTTTATGGGGGAAATAAAAATATATATATATTTGTTAAGCTCAAAGCTGAGAGCTAGGGGGTCTCAGAATGACAAATGGTAGGGTGGGCCTCCAGGTTCTTTTCCTGCTACATGGTCTCTCCTGGATTGCAAGCGGCAGGTACAAGGTGTGGCCCATTGAGTGGGACTTGTCTAGAGTCAAGTCTGGGTGCTCCTGGGTGATTCCTGTCTGCATCTTACCTTCTCCTAGGGTCCAAACCCTTCTCAGAGAGTGATCAAGTCCTTAGATTTGTTTGGGATTTCCAGAGCCACAGGGCTTGTGCTGAATTGCTGGCTGGGATTATCGCCAATGTCAACCCACCTTTGAATTGACTTGGGTTATCTTTCAATGCTAAGCATTACCTGGTCAGCAGCTTTATGCCTAAAGCTAAACACCTCGAAGCAAGTCATTGAAGAATGTAGGGAGAAAACCAGCACTGTTAAGATACTGATGTCATAAACCTGAAGCCTATGCACTTACTCTCCGCTATGACCTCATGAGATAATTAGTGGTGCCTCCGTGTAACACACGAGTGAAGAGGGTCCGAAAGGCTCCGTGATTTTCCCGCTATCTCTACGATCAGGTCTAAGCTCAAATCCACATTTTTCTAAGTCAAAACCCTGTTCTTCTTCACCGCAATCATAGGGCCTTAAAAATAAATATCAAGGATGAAATAAAATACTCCTTAGGATGACGTGCACGATAGCTTAATTTACAGCATGACGTGCCTTTGATCACTAAAATATGAACTTGGCTTCAGAGGAGGAAGCTAACAGTTCTCTTTCCCTGCATTTGGTAATGATAGATGTGAGCTGGAGCAGTGCGGGGCAATCAATTGTTACAATGTCTCCCATTGGTGTTGCTGAGGCTCTGCAGAAATGAGTATTTAGGAGAAGAAGTTTCTTGCTCATTCCTTTCTTTATGATAGCTTAAAGGCTGCAAAACACTGGGAGCTGCACGCCCCTTCTGCTAACAAATAATGAATAATGACCTAGGACTGGGGTCCTGAACAAGACCCCCGCCAGCACACAGATGTCAGCAGAACGTGGGTTCCAGGATTTTGCCTGCAGGAGCTCATTAAAGGATAAGTAGAAATTCAAGTCTGTCCCCGCGGTGGCAGCATCTCGACCCCTCGGAGTCGAGCACGAGGCTTCTTTTAGGACAACGGCAACCGTTCCCACGGTCGATGGTCATCACTCCTGTGTGTAATAGACTCGCCTGTAAATCAATCCCAGCCGGGCTCTGAAATGATCTCCTCTGTATTTACTTTCAGGCTATTTAAGAGAAGTCGTTTTGAACAAAGCAGGACATGTTTTAAACACTCCTACCCCTCGGTCGATTCCCCAGCTCCACCTCCCGGCACCGCATGTGGTCTCTGTGTCCTCCAAATGACGTGCCGCTCCCTGGCAAGTGGCATCGTCGGCCCGCTGAGCGAGCTCTGAGATGCGTGTGGCATCAAGTTCATTGTCACGGTTGATGCTGAGGCAAGGGTCAGGATGGAGACCAGGTGCAGATCATTATGCTTACTTTTCAGTGCTTTTCTTTCTCTTTCTCACATTTTAGCACCCAAAAGATTCACAAGTTACTTTTATTTTTCCAACTCACAAGTTTGCATTGACCTCAATGACTTAAAGAAAGCCAGTTTGCTTGTTAAGAAAGCCAGTTTGCTTACTATTAAGAAAGCTTTACACCTGGCCGGTGTGGCTCAGTGGTTGAGCGTTGACCCATGCACCAGGAGGTTGGCGGTTCGATTCCCAGTCAGGGCACATGCCCAGGTTGTGGGCCCGATCCCCAGTGGGGGCGCATGCAGGAGGTGGCCAATCGATGTTCTCTCTCATTGATGTTTCTATCTCTCTCTCCCTCTCCCTTACTCTCTCTCTAAAAAAAAAAAAAAAAAAAAAAAAAATCAATAAAGAAAAAAAAGGAAAAAGAAAGCTTTACGCTCCAATTAAGTGAGTTAAACTTCAGATAGCCTTAGAGAACATTTTTCATTGACACGCATTTTTAATGTGTCATGGAATAACAATGAACTCCTGAAAGAGTGTCGGGCAACGGCCATTATGTGATTTCTGTGTATTAGCAAATTGCATACAACAATAAAGAAACGTGTATTTTGCTTTAGAGAAAATAAAAAAAACTATGGAAGAATTCCAAGTACAAAAGCAACTGGGTATTGAGGATTTCTAAAGCGATGATACCGCAAACGTGCCCTTAATAAGTTAAAAACAACGCAGCTAGGGTTCCATGATTTTTATTCATGTAAATTGTTTCTCGGAAGTACTGAAATGTCAAGCCTATTTCAGTATACTCTTGAATTACTCAAATGACAAAAATAAAAATGTAGTAATAAAATAATAATGCTCCAGTTTTATGTTATTTTAATGTCCGCAATTTAGTGGTACTCAACCTAAATTGTAATATAAAATACAACTGAAATGGGTAATCTATAAGATCAATCCAATAGGCCAATAAGATGTGCCAGGAGGGAATCTTTATAGATAGTACTTTGCAGTTTGAACGGAAGAATAAAGTTGAAAAGAATCCCTCTGTTAGCACCAGACTGGTTCCTCAACAAGCTGTTAGACTGTCTTCTTAGATGTTACAAATGAGAAACGAGTTTAAGTAAAAAGTTAAATTTCAGCAGTTTCCTACTTTCAATTCTGTGAAGAAACAAGTGGGAAGTCTGGGCAGACCATGCAATGCAGTAAAATCACTGCAGCATGAACCCTAAATTAGAGTTTAATGTTTCCATGGCTTCGATACTGATGCCACCGAGAGCTGCCTGGGGCCCAGCTCGGGCGCCCGTGGTGCTGTCCGCGGTGCTGATTCTGATGGATTTCTTCTCCCCCCTTACTGCTAAAGCCAAGCTCGGGAACAAAGCTGTGATAGATTTACAGCACTTTATTCTTATTTCAATGTCCCTTTCCTTTTTATGGTAGGAGCAGAAGGTGTCCGTTGTGACTGATTTTGTTATCAATAAGGATTCCCATAGGTAAAAAAATATCTAAAAGCACTGTTAAAGTAACAATCGTTGACAGACGTCACGATGAAGTCAGGCAATTGCCCAACGCCACACAGCCAAGTGGCAGACCTGGGATATAAGCACAGGAAGTAGCTATAGAATCCATTCTTTTAACCATAATATCACAAGGCCTTCATGAAAGTAACGGCTTGTCACCTGGTTGTACCTGTTAACTTCTGTAACAGAGCAGGCAGACCCAGGGTGCGGGAGACCTAAGTTCTGTAAGAGGGCAAACCCTCTTGAAAAGCAGGTGCTTTTCAAGTCTTTGCGGTGTCACATTGCTAATGTTCCACTGGGCAGAATAAGTCCCATGGCCAATCCAGACTTAAGGACCAAAAAAGAGAGTCTACCTCTGGAGAGAAGAAGCTGTGACGTGTGGTTATTTTTGTCATTTGTCACTCTGACACTCTTCACCTCTAACTGATGCCACAATCCCCCCTGTCAATCGACTCTGACATTAGGAAACATTCTTGATTTGTCTTATTCTTTCAGTTCCAACTGCACTTCTCTGTCTTTGCAGCCTAAACATAATTGGTTCATTTCTTTTCAATGGAATGCATCCAATACAAGGTACCAACATCTCTTCACCTGGACTCCTTCAATATCTCCATAGTTGTTCTTAACACCTT
Organism: Tadarida brasiliensis; assembly: GCA_030848825.1. NCBI lineage: Eukaryota > Metazoa > Chordata > Mammalia > Chiroptera > Molossidae > Tadarida > Tadarida brasiliensis. The sequence goes on along the minus strand of CM061278.1, from coordinate 24,139,218 downwards.
CATTCTCTCCTTCTGTTGTCCTCAATTCACTACCCAGAGGCCAGATGATCTTTTGTTGTTGTTGTTAATTCTCACCTGAGGATATTTCTCCATTGCTTTTTTAGAGAGAGTGGAAGGGAGGGAGGGGGGAGAGAGAGAGAGAAGCATCCATGTGAGAGAGACACATCAATTGGTTGTCTCCCACATGACCCCGATCATAGCCAGTTATCGAACCCGCAAACTAGATATGTGCCCTCGACTGGGAATTGAACCTGCAACCCTTGGGTCTGTGGGCTGATGCCCTGAACCAAACTAGCCAGGGCCAGATGATCTTTTAGTAATATAAATAGTAATCCATAACTAGATATACTTTGGGAACCTTGTATACCAGATCACATGTAAAAACTGTATTAATGGGAAAAAAGTAGTGGCAAGTAGTGGTTGGAATTCACAAATATTAATATAATGGTCAGGTGGCTCCACAGATCTTCAAGAGTCTAGAATTCTTACAATTCTGTAAGTGTCCACACTGACGGGCACCTTTTGACCATAGCAAAGGAAGCTGATGGACGTCTGAACCTCTTGCTGATATAATTCACATTGAAAGGGTTTGGTAAGAGATGAAAGGCTATGTATGGCTGTGGACATGTGCTGCCAGCTATTTAAAGTGTGGAGGAAAAAAGACAGTTCCAAAAAACCTCCTCCAACAGAAGCAAGAGTGTAGACCAAGAGGGGTTTCCTCATGGCGAAAAGGGAAAGGACCTGGAGCCGTCAGGATGACTGCTGTCCCAGGCAACCTCGTTTGGACACTTCTTCTTACACAGTGATTAGTAGTAAAGGAATAAACAGTACGTTTTCCTAGATATGTTTGCAGCCAGTGATGAGAGATGTCAGGAGGTGGCTCTGGTGGTCATTCAGCAGAACAATATCATGCCTAAAGCTTCAGACTCCTTAACGTGGGTTGTGTATACTTCACTATTTGGAATGTTCCACATGATAAGAAATAAGCAATAATAACAACAACACTGATGATGATGATGAAAACCTCAGTTTAAGCTTCTAATGGGATGGGTGGACACGCAGACAGTGAAACACAGACGACCTTGTACGATCTTTACCCCTGGAAGTGTGAGGACTACGCTGCATTTAAACCAGATGATTCTGCTATTTGACCCCTTTGATTGATCAGGTTGGGGCACATCCAGAAACATGTAAAACCAATGAGACTTCCTTACTGGGATTCTTCAAATGATGGATGACACATTTTCTCTCAGCACTGACTTAATTAATTTAGTGGCGTTTACATTTTGTCAAGCAATGTTAAGCAACAATTGCATTTTAATGAAACACTGTGCTTTGAAATTCACCAGCAGACACATCCTATCATCAACCCTGACAATGACAATTTAAAATAAAGAGTGGTTATTATTTCCTTTTCGAACAGAAAAATGAATTAAAAGTCGAGAGAGGTTAATTTGTCCGTTGAAGTTCCCATTCCTAGGGCAGGCCCAGGGCTTCAACCCAAGTGCAAGTTTGAGTCCCAGGGAAGAGCGGAATGTTTCTAACACGTTGTTTATTTAGACACTTAAACGTGTGTCCAGGAGAGAAGAGATCCTAGTGTGTTATTAAACACCTAAGTAATATAAATACCGAAAACTGTTACATTTATGCAGAGAATACATTTATGGTGTGAGAGAATATAATATTAGCTAACGATGAGTGATCTTTAGGTTACAGTCAAGTCATTGAGCATCCACCTTCTATGTGTCTAATTCCGCACTTGCAGAATCCATAAAAGAACCTAAAAAAATGCTCTGCTGTAAGAAAACAGTAATTTGGAAATGCACAAGGGATTCAGTTTTCAGCATTATTCCGCTGCGGCACCGAGAAGGACTGCTTTCGCATTAGCATAATTTCCTTCTTGATGCCACCATTATGGTTTACTTAAGTTGACAAATGCCCACTGCCCACTGCCACACCTGCTACCGTATCCATAACAACAAACAATACGATGCCACTGAGCTTCTAGAAAGGTCAATTTATATGTTCGGCAGCTCTGAGTGACATGATTGGAGGAGGCTGTAGACAGCTGAATTACTGTTTGCTAGGAATTACGCAAATATGTATAAAAGCGAATTTTTTTTCTTTTTGAAAATGAAACTAAGTGAAACTTGAATTAGCCTCGTATTATTATGATAACTCCAAGTGTAAATAAAACACTGACATAATAACATCCAAATCTCAGTGTAAATATTATTTTTATTATGAAGCAAAAATAGGATGCGTGTTAGAATGACATGTTTGCTATAGCAGTGTTAATGGTATCATTGTGGAGGTGATCTGAGACATATTAAATTCCAGTCTTGCGCGATGTACAATTTGGAAATGATGCTCTTCAGATCTTCCCTACGAGCACTGCATACACATATGTTAGCTCATCTTAGATGCCAAATATTTTATTAGATGTTTTTATTTTTTATTTTTTTCTTCATTGACATGAGAGAGAGAAGGAGAGAGAGGGAGAGAGAGATAAAAACATCGATGAGAGAGAACATCGATGGACCGCCTCCTGCATGCCTTCCCCTGGGGATCAGGCCCACAACCTGGGCATGTGCCCTGACCGGGAATGGAACCGGCGACCTCTTGGTGCATGGGTCGATGCTCAACCACTGAGCCACACTGGCCGGGCTAGAAGTTATATTTTTAAAAAGTCCCTTTATTCCATTAAGCATAAGTTTCTATACTTTAATTTATACTATGGTAATGTCAGCAATGCCTCAATTATACACACTACTTTAATATTTAAATCTTTGTTTTGAGGTCACTATTTCTAATTTACTAAATTTTATCAGTAAGCCCTATTCCCATTCATCTTTAACTTTCTCTAGTTCTTTCTTAGGACAACAAGAGGGGTGAAGAACCCAAGTTCTTTGAAGAAGAATTGGGAGGCATTTTCTTAAAGAACCAAATCCATGTCAATGGCTAAAACTTTCTAAAATTGTACGTGGACAGACATGAACACATTATCATCAGCTTGCTGACTGACATTATATAAACCGTAAGTGGTTAAGTTTGAGGAAGAACAGTTTAGATTTTATATACTACATGTGTGATGTCTTTTAAATATATGACATGATATAGGAAGTGTATAGTTGGATATATTAAACTGGATTGAAGGGTGATTCCATGCTAGAGATAAAACCTGGGGGTGAGGGTCCCTCATCATGAGCCTGGATGGGGTCAGCAAGGGGTTGGCTGCAGACTGAGAAAGGAAGAGAAAAACATACTTAACCTTGGGCCCTGTCAACGTTAGGGAGTTGGGTGGAAGAGGAGGAAGCAGAGACTAGAAGAAGTAAACAGTCAAGTAGGAGCGAACTCAAGAAAGTGGGAGTTTTTTTAGGTCAAACAAAAAACAGTAGGGCTGATTTCCCATGTCAGATTCTGTTGACCATCGGATGAGAATTGAGAACTGATCTTTCGACTTAATAACACAGGAACCAGGGTGTCACTGAGAACAGTTCTCAAGGAGCAGTGTGGGCAAAATCCTAATTAAATCGGGTCCACGCGAGAAGAGGATCTTTCACATTAAGCTGAAAGGCTTAGATCAGGGAGAGCAGAACACTTTGAACACTATCGAGTCCTTTCAGAAACTCTAGCTTTGAACATCACATTTAGCTTTGTTATATAAATCAGGACAAACAGGATTCAGTCAGGCCAGGGGAAGCTGTAGCGTGATGCATTCCATTCAACATTCTAAAACTAGGAAGCTCAAGAAGAAAATGATAGTAACTTGAAACGGACACATAACTCACAGTAGAACGAAAACGATAGTTGATTCAGACGTTTAAGGAGATGATAGAAAAATATGTGTTTGATGATATTATCGGTACGTGTTATCCAACACTTCTGGAAAGGGATATAGAGGATGTTGGGACTCTCTCCGCTACAAGTAACGTAGCTAAAATGAGACAATTGACACACGAGGAAAATTATAGCTTTTTTCCCCACCCCTTTCTAGAGATATAATCAACTGAATTGTCTCCGATAAAAACAGCTCCCACAGGCAGTGTTTCTAACATGAGGGTCTGGAGCCAATGATTTTAGGAGGTGCTCCTTACTCGTGGGAGGGAATCTGTACCTGTAATTTTTACATGCTGCCAAAGTGATTCTGTGTGTCTCCGCCGTGCCCGAATTTGAATATGATGCTAATCAAAACCAAAGGGACTTGGGGTGTCCTGATCGAGCTCCACGCTATGCAGCCGTCACCCCAAGTTAGGAACATGACTGTTTATGATCTGGGTCGAATTCCCAACAAGGCATTGCTTCATGCTGTTGTTTGGAATCGTTTATGAAGGTGTAAAATATATGTACATCGATATTTTTCTCTCCCTCTTTAAGTGAATTACTTTTGTAAACACTTAAAATTGTTTTAAGCAGTACATAATAATAGATCTCTTCCATTGAACTGGCGTTAACTTCATGAGCGGAGAGATCTCCCGAGAGAGAAAGAAACACACCGTGGAGAACGCGTGATCATGTGAAACAAAACATTACGGGCTGTCCTCACCCATGAATCCCTGACATGAGAGCTGGTCCCTTCCCATAAAGCTGCGACCACCCCTGGGTTAATCCGGGGTGCTTCTATTTTTTTAAATGTCAGTGCTAAAAGGACTGGGATGTGCTGGAGACAACAAAACTACTCATACGTGTAGGTTATGGAGATCAAGAAGGTGAGACAGGGTTTCTAAACTAAAAGACACTTTTTAGAATGGTTCCCCTCTCTCTCTCTGTCAAAGCAAAATCGGTCTTCTAAGAAAGCCTACACAGAACAGTGTGAAGAAAGCAATTTAGCGACATTCACAGACACAGTACGTTGGACAGTTTTCTGGTGACCTGCTTTGCACAGAACAGTCCAAATAGCCTTTATGCTCTGCCCTAGAATTTTCCGTCGTCCTCTTCAGCTGAGCTTTAGTGTTTTTTACACGATGATTCTTATTTCCTTGATGCAACTATGTAATTACTTTTCCAAAGCAGGAACACCGGGCCCGCTTTCCTATTTCTATTGAGTTACTGTGCATTCTGGCAGTTACTATAATTGCATATTACAGAATTCAGAAACACTGGCCAGAAAAATAAAATGGGAATTCGATTCATGCACGCTCTAGTTTTCCTATAAATGATTTCACAAGCACCACGGTCCTCTCTCCCAAGGCTTCCAAAACTCTGCAAAAGCAATATGATCAAAAGCATTTTTTTTTAACTCAAGGCAAAACAAGTGGAAATATAAAAGGAACAAAGCACTCTCTATAATTACTTTCAAAAATGTTTCATTTCCCCTAAATACCACATATGTTTTCAATAGTATTGTTTTGAATGTTTAATGTTATTCATACTTACTGAAATAGACTATTCTATTTTTTTATTGTTGAAAGTATTACAGATGTCCCCTTTTCCCCATTACCCCCCTTCCCGCTTCTACCCCCCTACTGCCCAGTGTCCGTGTCAATTGATTGACTTTTTTTTTATTTGAGACTATTTTTTTATTTGAGAGAGAGAGAGAGGAAAAGAGAGATCAATTTGTTGTTCCACTTATTTATGCTTTCATTGGTTGATTCTTGTATGTGCTCTGACCAGGGATCGAACCTGCAACCTTGGCCTATCGGGTCAATGCTCCAAAATAGACTATTCTTAAGAATTATATCTTATGGTAGGAGATGGCTTCTTCTGTTAAACTAGTATGAATAAATGACCAAAACAAACATATATTAGTATGATTGAATTTTTCAAATATGTGTAATTTAGAACAGTTTTCCTAACATAGAGCATTTTCATCTCAAATGTGATGGGAGAGAGATTTACAAGATCAAAGAATCTAGAAATGCAAATCGTTGATACAGATAACAAAGGAAAACAACATTCCCAAATTGTTATAAAATCACCCTTAGGATTTTAACAGCAGCTCAGCCATTTGAGTCTTCTTAGTAAAGGAATAGGACTTAATTTATCATTAAAAAAGTATGCTGCTACTTTGTATTAACTTAGCGTGAAAAATTCAAACATAAAAATGGAATATTGTTTACAACGAGACCGTGAAGTTATAAGCTGTACCCTATGAGTGTGCATAAGATTTTTCTTTACAATGTTGTTGATATATATTAGTTTAGGTGTCCATCTGTCCTGTGTGATAGTTACTTACAGCCGAAATTTGGTCTATTCCTCTCAGTAACTCAGTTTGCTCATTTTCCTACTACAGATATTCTTCGCTACTTCGTCATTACAGAAAATATTCCACACAATGTTCATTAAATCGACTCTAAGCACTTAGTAGACTTTCAGTTAATGTTTGTTGAACAAAGACTGGGTGAAGGAGCCTGACAGACATCTTTGGGTACATATTTTAAAGCTCTAATTGGTTTTACTGAACCTTATGACTAGGGCAGCAGCTCATCCAGCAAGAGCCCCAAAGGGCTACCAAAGAAGAATGTCTTTAAAGGCAGGACAAGAAAGTCATAAAAAGAAAAGAAAGATGATTTCAGACAACATGACCTCCCTTGGGGGGACAAAGGATCTATTAGGAGGACCACCTGATCTTCCTTTGGGGCATGGAAAGTCCTAGGTGGCAGGCAGATGACCTCATCGGTGCAAACCAGAACATTCCAGACAGACCAGTTAAGACTACATTCCTGGGGGAGGTTATAACTGCAATTAGGTCAGGGATTAAGCTTTGGGCTGGTGTCCTGGGCTCAGCCCAAGAAAGCAACTTCCCTTAGGGCCTGTTGCTTCTTTTAAACCATCCCTTGGTCATAAGAAATAAAAGAGAGAGGGAAAAGTACGTATTCATTCAACAGCAATGAAGCACCCGTGAGGTGTCAGACATCGTTCTACACTGGCAGGTGGAAGCTGAAGTGTGCATTGTATCCAAGGGAATAGTCGTTGCATGTACTCATGTAACAAAAGTCAATAGACTTGGAAATAAAAGTGTGAACAAGACACTCTGGAGCTTACTCCAGAAGTGTTACATTTTGACATTCATTCGAAGGAAAAGGCATCTTGCATCAGGTGGGACAAATTCTCAGGGGGGTTGGCTGCAGAGAGAGTAGGTAGGAGCTGCCTGATGCTCACTCAGTATCGTGATACATGCCTAGCGTTGAGACCAATAACCGTCCTTTCTCTGTGCAATGCCGTGGTGTTATTAACTACATGTAACAGTATCACACTTACATGTGTGTGTCTTGGGTTAGTTACTTGGTGGAAATGTCAAAATATCAAGGATTGAATATTGCAAATACATTGTTTTCATTTGCTATCTGTGGAGCACATTTTTATTTTTCTAGTTCCACTCATACTTGAGTTTCCTTTTAGTTGCATTTATTTTGATGCCCTATAGATTTAATGACAGAAATACATAATCATTTATAAAATATCACTAAATAGGTAATGCTTGATCTTTTCTTTAATCGATAAAATTGTCAACTTGGGTTAGGGAAATTAAAATGTGATGTCTTCTCTTGTTATTTACTGTCTTAGAATATGGCGGTGAACTATAAACCTGCAGTTTTTAGTGTAGTGATAGATATTATTGCTTCTGGCTAAGTACACTTTGATGCAGATGTCAAGTGTAATTTAATCTACATTCTCTGTGGATATCAGTAATTGACACACCAACTGTTGCCTAAGGAGGTCGTAATTTTTTTACACTGGAAACATAATTTTTATACTTACAGGGTTAAATTTTATTTTTCTCCAAATAGGAGTAATAGACATAATCTGGGGCTAAATTTCAAGTATGTTGATTCGAAGCGAATACAATTCAGAGCTAAGCAACTCAACTAGAATCTTCAATTATCTTAGAAATATAACACTTTCTGCAAAAACACACTGAAATTCACAGACTAGGCATCATACATGCTGCAGGGCCCTGCAACTCGTCTGGGCTTCCCACTGATTTTAAATCGCTAGTATCCGTGCTCTGCTCCCCAGTGCTACTTCTGAAAATAATTTCTTCTCTTCTTTCTCAAATTATTCAGCTTTTTTTTTAAGAGAGAGAAACATCGACGCGAGAGAGACACATTGACTGGTTGCCACCCACACGACCCCAGCCGGGGTTGGGGACAAACTGCAACCCAGGTACGTGCCCTTAGCGGGAACCGAACCCGAGACTCTCTGGTCCGCGGGCCGACGCTCTAACTGCTGAGCCAAACTGGCCAGGGCATATTATTCAGCTTTAAACCTTACATCATCAGAGTAAACCACCCAGGAACTGTCTTTATTTCAGACATTTTCAGACACCCAAGTCAGCCTCCTTATTCCACAAATATATAATTCTTGATGAGATGTCTAATTTCTGCTTTGATAATTCTTGATGGTTTCAATATGCATGTAGATGAAAATTTCAGAACTCAGATCTCTCAATTCCTTCTCATTGGACCAGCCATTTACTCCCATGGACCTTAGATACCATCCCATTACTGACAAGCTCACCTTCCCCACAATTTAAACTTGAAGGACCCCCACACTTCCTTTATTTCCACTATGCTTTTCTACTATCCCAACCCCAGAGGTCCTTTGACTCCCCAAGAACCTAAAATCACTGATCCTACTAAATTAACATTTTATTATTGTCACACAGATGTACTTTTCTCGAACTTAGCTTTGAGTCCATTATTCATCATTTTAATCATACCTTTGCATATATCCTGTGTCAGTTTGGGTCCCCTAAGAAGCAGAGGAGGAGTAAAGATTAGATGTATGGGAGATTTTTATTGGGTAAAATTCCCTTCGAGGGTGAAGTCACGGGGAGCAGGAAGAGACAAGGAGTCCCTTTATATTATGGTGCAGGATGACATCTTTGAGAGAAAGAGGGAAGGAAAGACAGGAAGAGACTCAGATAGTTGCTCAATGCTAAGACATTCTTGACCAACCAACAGGGGTGTCTCTAAGCAAAAGTTGCTCATAGGTAATCCTGTGTCACTCAGGAATGATCAGTTCAAGTATGCCCACCATGCCCTGGCCGGTTTGGCTCAGCGGTTAGAGCGTCGGCCCGTGGACCAAAGGGTCACGGGTTCGATTCTGGTCAAGGGCATGCAACTCAGTTGCAGTTAGATTTCCGGCCCTGGTTGGGGTTGTTCGGGAGGTAGCCAGTTGGTGTGTCTCTCTCACATTGATTTTCTCTCTCTCTCCCTCCCTCCCACTCTGTTGGAAAAATCAATGGAAAAAGTGTCCTCGGGTGAAGATTTAGAAATAACAAAAAATAAAGTATGTCCACCATGCACAGGCACTGGCTGAGGGCAGCCGGGAGGAGCATAGCTTGGTAGATGAGTCCAAAGGCTCAGCAGCCGAAGGTGATCAGATAATATTCCAGGCAGATTATTTTCTTTAAGGGAGATCTGACCATGACAACTTCAAACACTAACCACTCTCTAGACGTTGTTTACCTTGTTACACTGTCCTGACAAAATCCCAACCCTGTCTGAACCCAACATGCCACCTGTGCTATAATGGACATACCTGTGTCTTATCTCTAGCCTCTGACACAGCTGATCTTTTCCACTTGTCAATATTTTGTCTTCAAAGGACAATACCCTTCTGGTTTTCCTCCTTCCAAGTTTCCATCCTAAGTTCTGTCCTTTCTATTTTACTCTAGAATCAGATCAACTTGATGTGTCTAATAGGCTATACAATAAGCATGTCCTACGCTCTCCGCTCCATGTTAGTTCATCAGTAAGTACTTTTTTTCTAGCATGTCTGTTTCTTCCATTTTTCTCTTTGCTGCCCTGGAATAATCTACCACCTAGATTATTCAAAGGACCTGCATCTGATCTCTCTGTGCCTAGTCTTGCTTCTTTCCAGACTGGATTTCACATTGATACCATAATAAACTTTCAAAGTGAAAAACTCTTTACCCAATCCCCCAGCCCACGGCCCTGAAATGACTCTACAGGGAGAGGAAACTGACCCACATGATTTTACCCTTCAGCAACACCTTCACTTACTTCTGCCCATCCTTTTCCCCTCATGCCCGAGTCCTACTTGTTTGCCCAAATCAGTTTTAGAAAGAGTAGAGGACATAGAAATCAATAAAAGATACTAGGAAATATGGGTCGTGTCACCTACTTCCTGAACTAAAATTAAAATAAGGCAATGGCTTGGTTTACTGAATAATTTATTTTCAAAAGCGGATTCAATCTCCACTCCATACTCCCAGCCTCTTACCCTAATATCAGAAAGTGTCTCTAGCTTAAGGTCTGCTCAATACTTTAAAATCTGATTTTTTTTTCTTTTTTGAAAAAGCGTATCTATTGTTTAGTGGTTAAGACCATGACCTTTAGAATTTGAATTTGTCTTGAGAGATGGGACACATGGTTAATCTTCCTACCCTCGCTTTCTTTAATAGTAAAACAGTGACATAAATCATGCCTACTTCCTAAGGTTGCTGTGAGGTTTAAGTGAGTAAAATGCAATGTAGGAAACAGACAATAAATCAGCTGTGCTCTTATAAAATAATTTTAAAAGAGCTTCATGGACATTTAGAGAGAAATGGACTCATCGTTATGTTTCAAATATTTTTTATTTTCTAAACCTATGTAAGAGTGAGCGCAGTAAACACACGATCTATTCGGTCTAAATTCCTTCTATGGAGGGGTACCAGGGCTCAAGCTGAAAGAACCGTCCACAATAACCTCTCATATGAGGTCATGTCCTTCATGCCAGCCACCCTCAATTCACCTCCTTCCAAAGGGCATTTTGGGCCAATTTTCCTCAGTTCCTGTGACCTATAGGGAGCGTATCACAGCAGGTTTGCAAATAAGAAATAAGATTTCTCTCTTCTTGGTCCATTACGTATAAAATTGTGGTGTGAAATGCTCTTTTGAATCACTTGGACTAGCCCAGATGATAATGGCTTGAAGTTTTCTTGGAATTTTTTTTTTTAATACATCATCAGCTCCCAGATGAAATACTGATTCAAGAATGTGGTCCTCACTCGAGACACAAACAAATCCGTCACTAATGAGCATCTTCTTTAATGGAGTGGGTCCTATTTTAGCAAAAGAAGGTCATTATTCCTTGGCAAATCTTCCCTAATACACACTTCTGCAGAATCATAAAGAATAATGATCTGAGCTATGCAGAGACCCATTCGATTAGGCTTCTCCACACGGGTGGAACAGCTTCAACAAAAACTCAGCATGTCAGCAGGTCTTCCTCTGGGGATCAAGATTCAATCACCGTATACAACTAATAAGGTCAAACCATTTTAAATGAACAGACTGAGGGGCACGCTTGGAGGTTCCTAGTCATTTAAAGCTTTATTGTTATGTGTTTAGCATAGCTCAAGTATAAATCTTGAGATTGTCAAGTCAAAATAGTGAGTAATAAATATTACCAGAGGGATAAATAAATCTAAGAATCGGTTGCTAATAGATTATCAATAGTTTTCATTCTAAAGGAAACTTTCTAAGGATACCTACATGTAGAAAGACAGAGAAGAGAGAGAATGGGTTTTATCTACTGTTTATATTTTATGTATGTATGTAGATAGATGACAGATCAGATAGATAGATGATAGGTAAATAGATGGATAGGTAGAAAAACAGGTGTGTATGCGGATATGTTTGTTCTTTGTAAGTTCGTAGAGAGATCTTTTCACTAATTTCCAAACAGAATCAAAGTTGAAAACATGTTTAAGGATCCCCTCTTCTCCTTTTATTTTGCATTGATTAAGAAGGAAGGCTGGTTTCAGGTGCTCTCATTAGATCGGAGTCATTTCATGGAGATTCAGAAAAGATACTCAGAGCCAACACCTGGAGGAAAGAGTGGTTTCCAAGCAGAATGATGGTCTTTTATTTCTTTTTGAAATCTTAAATTTTAAGGTATCTTGGATGTGTTAAAACCATTCTAGAATCACCAAACGAAGAGCATTTTGTGGTGTGGAAAGGAAGGGAAAACTTAAAAGTGTAAAATCTTTAAAACTTCCAAAGGGGAGCTCAAAGTTATACATAACAGCATGTATGTGATTACGGTGATAAGTGCTGTGTAATTAGTCTATTAAAGTTGTGAAGGAAATGATATTCTGACAGAGCACACCTGTTTTATGGTTATTAATTGTTATTTTATTCTATGATAAAAGTTAAGTTCTTTCAGAAAATAATTACTCCTGACAAAAACGATTTCTTACACCTTTAGAGAAAGATCTAAATGGCATTGATGTATCATATCATTTAAATCCGCTTTACGAACTAATTCCGACTCTATTTCTATCCGTTGGGTGGCAAAAATGGGTCCTAAGTGTAAATTACACTCTAAAACCAGCAGATGGCGTCAGTCCAGCGCACCACGTGGTCTGCGGAAGCCTATCCCATCAACTGAAGGCACGTTGGCGTGGCACGAACATTTATAATACAGCATACACTTCGTAAAGTCTTACTGAATAAATAAAAATAACATTTCTAGGTCTGAGGATTTCACAGCCGAATATAAAATCCTTGTCTTTCATACTGAAATAAAATGGAAGCCGCATAAAGCCAGCTTTCTGTATCCATGGATTCTACACCCTCAGACTCAACAACCTGGGACTGAAAACACATTTAGAAAGTCCCGTTGTTGCTGATTTGTGCTGGGCAGTTGGGCCACGATGGCTGAGTCTGCAATGAACATGTACAGGCATTTTTTTTTTTCCTTCTTGTCATTATTCTCTAAACAACACAGTGTAACAAGTATGGACATAGGAGTTGCATCCTTTTAGGTGTTATAAGTCATCTAGAGATGATTGAAAGTATACAGCAGGGTGTGCATAAGTTATATGCGATTATTGTGCCTTTTTATGATGCTTGAAGTCACTGGGGGTTTTGAGTGAAACTGGGACAAACACAATTGAGGAAGCTGACATTTACATGTGGGACCAGCTGATTCATTGATTTTGCTTTTATGGTCAAGATTCCATTTCTCAGGTAATCAGATCCAAGAGAATATTAGGGAGAGTGTCTAAATGCCCAGCTCACCAGGAAGGGTGGAAGGGACTGTCACCACACAGAACCACAATCTTTTAACTCTTTAAAATAAATTCTGTATTCTACCACCTAAAAAGCTTTGGGTCTTTTGACAAGTTACCACGAGACTTGAGAATATGGGTTTGTTATGTCTGGTGATCAGACGGGGACAAGGAGTCACTGGGTGCTGACCCTCCTTCAGATATATTCTTAAATCAATAAATAAGGTTTTAGTGTTTCTATTTTTGCCTTTAATGAAAGGGTTAATGTTTTTCACCCACACAATGTTAGACATTTCTGGCACTTTATTTTTTTTTAAGTATATACATAGCAATCATTTAATCCTTTCGTTAGAATGATCACATAAGTTAAGCTATACAGTGTATGAGACTGTGAGGACCGTACATGACTTTGGAGTCTAAACGTCCTGCCTAAAACCTTTGTCTTCACAGAGGACATCCCGCAAGAAGTCTGTGCAATCACATGGACCTATAAAAATAGCACGCTGGCTGGGTCCCCGAGCCTGCCAAGAACCTGGGTAAAATCATGTTTTCAGCACTCAGCATGTGACAGGCCAGTGATTTAAGTCCCCACACTTAACCCTTTAAGCCTCTCAGTAACCCGTCGGCATGTGTAGGTCAACGCCCCACACCCAGCATTCCCAAATAAAGCAAACACAGAGACAGTGAATGCCAGAAGGTTTTTTCATTACACATTTTTGCAAATTCATTTGGTAGCAAATTAAGCTTTAAACTGGAATGCTATTATGTTATTTATAGTCTCTCTCTCTTTTTTTTTTTTTTTTTTTGTCCGACCAAGTGAGAATATGCACTTGTTTCTCCACGGAGATATTAATAGGTTTGTTTATTAGATGCAGCACAGCACACAGCCCATGGATCGCATTACTTATCCAAAAACGTTTAGAAATATATTCAGAAGTGAATCAGGTTCCCAGGGTTTGGGGTCATGAAATTGCAGGACTCCGCCTGAATCCCCCATGCAGGTGTCACTGTGGTATGTTCCGTGAGAGAGTGTGATCACAGGCTGATATATTAGTGGTGTACTCTTCCTGCTTAAAAATATACTGTAGACACAATAATTAATCATCACCATCACCAGCAGCAGCCGTAGCCAAAGTAATTCTCACTTCAGTACAAATACGTGAGCCGGGATCTTGGGACTGCCTATTGGTCAACCAAGAGTGTAATTCCCCAGGTTTTCATTGTGTACTGAGGACCACAGTCTATTAGGAAAGATGGCAACTTGCTCCCGTTTCTTCATCTCCTTTCCTTCTGACGAGAGCTGAGCTGTCTGACAAAGGCTGAGAAGACCCAGATGGCACAGAGAGTTCGAGCTCGGAGGGCTTTCCCTGGAGCTGGTTTGCTTTCTCTTGCAAATACTCCCACTTATACAACGGATCTTGATTTGTTTCTTTGTATGAGGAAAACCTGGTTTTGAGGGTGCTTAGAGTAAGATTAGTGTGTGTGTCATTTATTTTTAGAGGGCGTGTAGATAGTCAACGTCTACAAAGGTATGTTCAAGAAGCAAACCTGCTTTAAAACTGTATATTAGTCATGACTTTATACGTTGAAGTATTTCTTTGATCTCTAAGAATTCCAGAAATCATGAATATTTATTGTAAAATACATCAAGTAATGCGGAAGTCCAAAATTACCCAATAAACCAACAGAATGTGTCACTGTCTTGAGGTCCTGCTACATTTTCCAAGGAATGCATTTTCCTTCATGAGATTAGTTTCTAGGTCTTTTGTCTCTGTAAACTTCTGCCCCTCCCCTGATTTGCCTCGTAATCCATTGAGAAAGTACAAGCAGGACTCCTGAAATGCTTCATATTTATCTCAGTCTATCTGCCTCTCAACTCTTGTAAAATTCTATTTCCTGTTCTCATCAATGTCCAGTCCAATTCCCTGAATTGTTCCCTAATTCTTATTCCCTCTAGGCTTCTTAAAGAAATTATTCTTGGATTCATCACCTAGAATCCTAAGTGTCTCCCATTGTACTAGATCATTTACATAGGCATAACAACACAAGAAATATATTTCTTTAAAAACAATCAACAAACAAATGAAAAAAGGCAGTCATAAAAGCCTTAATCCAACTCTGCTCTTATTTATTGCCCTATTTTTCTCTTTCCTTTCCACAGTGGACCTTTTAGAAAATACGTTCTCTCTATACGTGGACTCGACTTCCTCACCAATTGGTCTCTCATCAGCTCACCCCAGTTGGATTTCCAGCTGTACATCCCCCTGGAACTGATGTGTAAGTCAATGTGGCGGTCATGTTCAATGTTTCCTGAGCTCAGTATTTCACACAGTCCCTTCCCTCCTTGAAACACAGACTTGCTTGCTTCCATTATTTACCATCCACACCCTTGAAAATGGCTCCTTCTTCTCGCCCATACTGTTCGTGTAGAAATGCACAGAGCTTGATTCTAGCCACCCTCCGCTCCGTTCTTAACATGTCATCCAGCCGCATAAACATGAAAGACCACCCATGTAAGGCAAACTGCTAAATTCAGGCACATGAATAGACTACGGGTATCTCAAAGTTAATACGCCCTCCAGACCGATCCTTATAAGCTTAATGAGAATACCCTGCGCTCTTCTTGGTTCTTGTGTTCTTAAATCCCACACCTATTCCATTTGTAAGTCCTATCACCTTGTCTCCAAAATAACACTGGGCTTTGCCATTATCTACCCATTTCCAGTGGCACCATACTAGTCCAGCAACCACTGCCTCTGTTTCCCTAGCCGGGCTCTTTGCTCCCACACTGAACGCAAGGCATCGTTCTCGCTCATCCTGAGACCTACAGCAGCCTTTGAGATATAGCTAATGCCCGTTATCTTATGTGGGATAAGGGCCTATTGCACAGAGAGGCAGGGCTCAGACATCCTTACCACCCAGCTCACATTCTCTACCCTACCCACCTCCTCGGTCATTCACAGGGGTTTCATTTCCTTGCTGACATTTATCGCTATCTAAACATAGATTATGTATTTGCTTACTCACTGATCATCCACCTCCTTCACACAAACATTGTGTCCTGTTAAAACAAAGAGTCCTGCTAAGTTCCTTTTATATTCCTAGTTTGTAGACTGCATTTACTGGCACGAAGTAGGTGTTCATTAAATATATTTTGCTGAAGGGAGAAATGCAGCTACATTCATAATCCCTTCCAGCTGGCTTCAGTTACGTTTTATTCTTGGTTAAAACATATATATAAGAGATAAAATATTTAATGCTGCATAATATGATAATGACTTACGCATCGTCCTTCCGTTTTCTCTAGCAGCCCTTTTCACCTGTGTTCATTATACTGATTAATGTACTCATAGTAAAATAGGTCTCTATGGATGAATACATTTCACACCAGTTATCATAATTGGGAGCTGTAATTGGATCACAAAAATGATCACTTATGCAGGGAGATGTATTTGGACAACACACCCTTAAACCAAAGTAATAATGAAAAGATTGGAGAGGTAAATAAATAAAATAAGTGTGTCATTTGCATAGAACATGAATAATGCAATGTCATCAGGGTAACTAAAAACCAAATAGAGTATTGCTGATGACAGCTCACGAATCAAACACACATCCACGTTTTAATCTATTAATTAATTAATACAAATGGGGAAACATTTTTTCGGCCTTTATTGGAGACCCTGATTCAAAGCCACACAGATCGTTACCTGTGGGTGGCCGTGCCCTCAAGAATGGAAGCAGCATTCTAACCCGTGCTCATTAATCACCTCTGAGATGAATCTTATTCCCGTGTCCTTTAAACTGGGAGGCGAAGTGATCTCAAGGCAACAGTATTACAAGCGTCTCAGGTGACAGAGGGAGACCATGACCTCGGGCCCTTCCTTTGCCTTCCAGCAGCTTATCACATGTGACTACAGCATTATATTCAATGGCCAAGAAAATGTCACCTACATTTCCGTATTCCATCCACCCCGAGTCATAAAATAACCACTGCTTCGAGTTAGCATTGAACTGGAACGTACAAATACTTCCCTCACCTTAAATCTGATCGCTCTGTGGGAAGGCAGTCTCCTGACTTGGTTCATCATCCATTTCCTTTTAAAAAGTGGTATTCAGAACTGATGTCAGATCTTCAGATGCTTTGTGAGATGGTGTGCCCAGGTAGAAGGTGCTGTATCAGCATGATGGCATATAGAATGTGCTGAGATGTGTATGTAAATTATTGTGACACCTTGAGCAGCTATTTGCCAGTAATTTTGGTTTTCCAGCAACATATAGTTTCCTGGGAATAATAACTTACAATCTAATGTGACATTCGAAACCACATTCTGGATTAGATGAAGGGTTACAGGCAGTCAGGTGTTCACAGGCTATTTCTGTCACCCATCGGAGCTCTTCTGTATCTTCCCCAAATATGAAATATGATTATGTCATGTGAGACGCATAGAGGTCTGGCCATTCAGAGGGTTTCACAATAAAATGATGTTCTGAAGTTCTTGCTCATTTACACCGAACACAGTAATTTCCAATGAACGATCCATAAAATGGTAAACCTGTGATAATTCGGATTTTCTGGGACACGAAACAATTTAAGAGGCTAGAAAAAAAAAATGTCTTTCTTTTGAAAAATTGGACCTGTATACAATTACTCTTTGAAAATTTAAGGTGTATTATTTCTTAAAACCATCTACCTCCACATCATTTTTTAAAACGATTTTGTTGAAATTTAATGTACTTGTTGAAAGGGGCATGGATCATGAATGTACATTTAAATGATTCGTACGCAATGAGCAGAACCAGGTAACCACCACCAGGCCAAGGAACAGAACATTCCTGGAAACTCAGAAGCAACTCCCACGCGTTGCTTTGACTTTTAACCCGCTATGGTATTTCTGATTGTTTTTGAAATTTATATAAATTGAATCACAAAATACCTATTCCTTTGTGCTGTTTTTGCTCCAAATTCTGTGTTAAAATCTATCTTTACTCTTGCTCATGCCAGCCTCTGACTTGAAGTGCAAGGTGTGTGCAAGGAACCTTGGATTTGGGAGCAGTCCCTGGAAAAAGCTCTCAGTAGCCCTTTCGCTAATCACGCCAGCTTCTCAGACTGCTCAGGACCGTTGCCAAGCTCTAGTAAAGAGACCTCGGTGGTCACCATGGTGGACTACAAGCCTGAAACAGCACAGAGATGCCACAGCCCTTACTCTGTTTTCAAAACTGGACATCCTGGTGTCCCAGAGACAAAGAGCCGTTCCAGACCAACTGTCAGCTCTAATCCAAATATCGAAATACAACGTTGCTCAACGGGTTTTCAAAAACTTGGATGAACATTAATAATTATGGACGAGAAGAGCCCATGTCAAATCGGCAAACGGTGAGCGTTCTCAGCACTGCACACACTTTGGAATGTCCAGCAAAACATGTCCTGGGCGGGAACAAGGTCCCCTCTGCACAGGCACCCGAGCTCGGTGCGCTCTCCTGGCCTCTGCCCCCGCTCAACGCCCGGTCCCCACCTGGATCCATCACCTCCCTTATATGACTTCATATGCTCCAGCCTTTCTTTCATTTACAGAACACGCCCAGACGCCCCAGAAAAGATTACATATCAGGTAAGTTCTGAAAATGATTGGAGGTAAAGTTTTATATATGTGCGTGTGTGTGTGTGTGTTTGTGTGTGTGTTTCTGGTGTTTGTGTGTGTGTTTTTGTGTTTGTGTATGTTTGTGTGTGTTTGTGTGTGGGGGGGTTTGTGTATGTGTGTGAATGGGTGTGTGTGTATAGGTAGATAGATATAGACACATAATCTTCATTATGAGCTTAAAGTATTTCAAAAACTCAGAAATCCACCCAAGTATACACACAAAAATTAACTTACTTTATACTTTTATTAAAATTCATGTAGATAACATGTTACTTTCCCAACATCATTCGGATCTTTTAAAAAATGTATTTCGGCTCTGTAGCACAAATTCAATTGGTATCTTTTCCAAAGAACATTACCTATCTAAAAATGCAGATCCTATTTTGAAAAAGCAAACTCTATCAAGATGATAGATACTCATAGTGAAGCCAGGCAATGATGCTGAAAATATAATATCCATAAACATCTCAGGGAAGAAACCAATGGCAGCTATTATACAGAAAATTTTGCTTAAGACAGGGTATAGGAGTCCAGAAAAAGAATGAGTATTGTATGCTTGAGTTTAGTGTAACAACACTCATTGATATATCAGTAATAATTTCAGGAGGGTTAGCAATCACAAGGGCACATAACGACCATAAACTAAATTAACACAGTCATAAACATGCACCAACAAAAACAGTGAAAACGAGGGAGAAAAGATGGGTACTCTCTGCAAAGTGCCAAGGAAAACTGTAGCCTAAGAAATATTTTTTGATAAGAATCCCGTTAAGTCCCAATCATCTTTTGTGCTCCTTCCACAAAGCTTTTTGAAGAATTTTTACTCTTTTTTTTATTATGCTCATAACATCTACATTTTTATACTATTGTAGAAACATGCTCGATCTAAGCCATGATTTGCCAGACACAACGGCTCCTTTATATAGTAACCTAATCTCCACACTAGCAATGTTCTCTTTCTCTTCGGGCTCCTGTAACTCACCCAAGAACAATTATGCTGCGGAAGATGGATGAAATAGGAGAGAATCCACGGGTGAGACGGAGAAACTGAACAATGGCATTTGTTATGGCTCATCTGTGAAAATGATAGAGGTTTGAATGAAAGTCGTGTGCTTGGTGTTACCTTGCTGAAACACATCGGGACAGATTCAATGTCCTAGGAAGAACCCAGCAGCTGCTCAGAAACAACATCCTTTGGGTTGGGTCCTTCCAAAAGAGCAATGTCATGAAAATGTTTCCAAAGTCAGATGCATTCAGGTTAGCCTTGGTTGGGGCTTTGAAGTTAAATCTCTTTTTAAAGAAATATTTTTTTCTTTTTATTGACTTTAGAGAGAGAGGGAGAGAGAGATAGAAACATTGATGAGAGAGAACATTGATTGGCCACCTCTTGCATGCCCCCCACTGGGGATCGGGCCCACAACATGGGCATGTGCCCTGACCGGGAATCTAACCGGCAACCTCCCCATGCATGTGTCGATGCTCAGCCACTGAGCCACACCAGCCAGGCTAAAGTTAAATCTCTTAAATAATAAAACAAATGCCTTCACATGCCAGTTGATTTACCAGGTAGTAGGTTTGAAAATTGCTCAACAGGTAATGTCCAAACAGTTTTAGATGGTGCCAGAGCTATGACCTTGCAAAACATAAATGTGTACACTGCAAAAAAAAAAAAAAAAAAAAAAAATCTGTGTATTTCCGATACACCAAGACGAACATATTTTTAATGGAACCAATTTCTACAATGAAATAAGTTAACGAGAGTTGCAATAATGAGTTTGACAATTTTTGCATTTATTGTTTCTCAATTTTAATGAGAACTGTATGGTTTTTGAATTTCTAATTATACAGCAAAATGAAATGTGACTTGAGTTCTAGTGGTAAGCCTTTTGGGGCCCTTTAAATCATCTTTATCTAAGAAAAGAAAGTCATGAGCAACAATAATAGAACACGCCTCAATGTTATCAGTGGCACGAGGCTTACTGAGTTAATCAAAAGCAATTAGCTTTCCTCCCTGAAGTGTGGTGTTAAGATACACTTAAATTGAAGCATTATATTCTGGTATAATGAAACTCTTTAGTCTCCTTTAATAATTTTTTTTTTTTCATTTCATCATGGTAACACAGTTTACAGTGACCCCATCAGACCTAAAATAAGACAGTCTCTTGAAGGTAATAAAGGACCTGGTTTGGCTACATTTTCTTAAGGCCATTCACTGCTCTTCACTTTCCTCACAATCTACTCTTGATCTCCAAGGGACCTTGACCTGGATGACCTCATTATGTGATGGTTTGCTTGAGACATTCCTCTACTGTAAGTGACCCATAACTTGACTGATCAGAACTTAATGTTGATTAAATACAGCTATATCTATTGTGGACGATTTTTTTTTTTTTTTTTTGGATGGGTCATTGGGTGGACAGATGGAAAGAGGTCAAAAATAAGGCCGATGTTTTAAATCAGTATGCTTTGACCAGAGTTTTCTGTGAATTAAAATGGTGAAATGTGGGTTGAATAATACTTTGGGAACTTTTTTGGTTGGTCAAAGAATCTTATATAAAGAATGCTGGTTAAAGGATAGGTTTCATATGAGTCAAGACATTTTGTTGCCAGCTAAAAGAACCACATTGAGCTAAGTTAAGGATACTGTGTTTCCAATGTGGTCAAAGGCAGGTGTGTTGCCGGACCTTAGAAAGTAGTGACTGGGAGACAATGGGTATACACTCTCTACCACCATCCCTAGCTCTATATTGATAGCAATTCTTGAAGGGAAATCACAATGGAATAAACTTTTCTTCGCAGAAGAGAATTTTCAGGTAAATCAAACTGTACAGTAATTTAGTAGGAATTGCATACAACTGAATGCTCTATGCCATATTTGAAAAATTGTGTGAAAACAAGGAGAGTTCCTGATTATATAGAGTCTTAATCATATGTGCTTGAAAGTGGAACACAGTGCAGAACACAATGCTTGGCATGTAATAAGTTAAAACTAAATTTAAAAAACAAGTATTTGCACCATCAAGAACTGCCTTCCAATAGGCTTTGCTGAGTGGGTCATAGCAAACCTACTCTATTAAAAAAAAAATCACACCATAATAATTATATATAAATGTAGTCAGAAAGTCCAATGACTCAAGACCTCTTGAGAACATTAGTTTGTCAGTCAGGCAACTGACTTTGACTCAAATCCTGGGGGAAATGGTGACTAAGAAAGACAGGCTCCCATATCCACGAGATTATCTTACAGTGGGTTGGTGTGAGGGCAACATTGTTGCTGGTTTGTTACATAATGACATGATGTCTTAAGACTGACACAACATTAAGTCTTAGAAGTATATCATTGACTTTTGTTCTCTGTTTAATCATCTGGACTGTAAGCTATTTTACAATCTAAAATTATTTGGAAACATATTCTTACCAGAGACGCCTAGTACATTTTAGGCACATGTACAAATCAACGGTCATTTGTGAATCTGCACCAGAGCCCAAATTTCATTCGTTTTTATTAGGAAGCACGGACTCAGGGAAAAAAAGGGGGGGGGGGAGGTATACTATTGGTTTAAAAAGGTCAAAAAAGCATTCATTACTCTTTGATTAAATTTCTAATCAGTATTCATTTCCAGTCTCTTCCAAGTTACACTAGAACATAGCAAATAAAAAACAAATCACCAAGCCTGGCAATATTTAAAATATGAATGTCACTTTCTAAATTCATTATTTTCTTTTCCTTAAGGCAACAGACAGCTTAGCTTTCAATGGCAAGAAAAATAATTCCTCTGTGGTCATTTCTATGCATTAAAAGATTTAAAAATTTTCCAAAGACATTATTCCAGTTTGATCTAACAACTGCTGAAGGCAAGGACAGACTATTTACAGTATGCCTGTCCTCCAACGAAGTGGTTTTTACTCCATTCCCCTCATATATGTCAGTGTGTCTGATTACAGGACAGTCTTTCCATTTCTACATGTTGTTTATTTCGTTAGTATAATATAAGGCACGGATCTTCCCTTTGGAAATCTACGTCAATGTGTTCCCCTGAAGGGGGTGAACGGAGGTGGACTGAGGACAAAGAACAAGCTCTGTTCCTTCCCATTTCGTGACACCTGTGGATGAAAAGGGGCCACGTACTAAACCTGACAAGCTCAGGGGAGGCCTGGTTGGTGGCCTTGCAAACTCAGAGACCAAAAGTAACTGCCCAGGACAGTCTAACATTAAAATGTCCTTCGTCATAGAGGGCAGTCATGTCCTTGGCTGGTCTCTTGCTTGACAAAGGTCAATCTTTACCTTAACTAACCTGCCTATTGTCTTTTTGTCCTATGATAACCAACCTTTGGAATGTCAGAATAATTTCCTTTCTCCAGACCTCCCAGGGCACAACCGCCCACCAGAGGTTTGTTATGGACCCACTCAGCAAAGTCTAATGGAAGGCAGTTCTGGATGCTGCAAATATTTGTTTTTTTAATTTAGTTTTAATGTATTACGTGCTAGAGCAGGAGACCATGGAATCCCCAAATGTGATCTTGTTCTCCTGCTTACCATCTCTAATGTGTTGACTGTTAACGATCCTATACCCAAGGATGTTAAAGGAGCATGTGTCTATTTACTTCTTATCCAATCCCAGAGATTTCCTGGCTCTGCTTTCTCCCGCCTCCCTCATCTACCGCCAATGAATTATATGTAACCCCCTATGGCTCCCCCATTGATTCTTAGGTATAACATAAGGTGTGGGACTGCCCTTCTCTGGAGCAGTCTGCTGGACTGATGCTGGTTGTCAGTGATTAGCAAGCACATTTCATTGACAGCTGGGAGTTAACAAAATGATGCAGGTACAGCCTACGTGGTGATTTGTTTTTAAATTTTATGTCATTTTAAAAATATTTTTTCTTTATTGATTTTAGAGAGAGGGGAAGAGAGAAGGAGAGAGAGATAGAAACATAGATGAGAGAGAACATGGATTGGCTGCCTCCTGCATGCCCCCCACTGGGGATTTGGCCCACAACCTGGGCATGTGCCCTGACTGGGAATCGAACCGACGACCTCCTGATGCATGGGTCGATGCTCAACCACTGAGCCACACTGGCCAGACTTATGTTATTTTTTAATGTTCCAAACTTTTAAAATGTTGTCAAGTTTTTAAAACTTTGTGAATATTTTATTTCATTTGTGATTTGAAATTTATTTGTAATATTAACAGATTGTTTAAACATGATCTCTATTTGTAATCTTTTTAAAATTTCGGATTTATTCTGTCTGGATTTCACTCGGTGTATGGTATGGGGTATTTTATCTCAAACAATAACCTCCACATCCCTTTGTGAGGCATTACGTATATGAAGGAAACATAATGGTCTACATGTCTATCTACCTACAGTTGTGCTGTAGCTATGTGTATGCTTTCATTTTTAGCTATACCTGGATAAAATAATCTGCATGATGGTTATTCTATTTCATTGAATATCTTCCTAGACGATATAGACTTTCAATACCACATCATTTTAAAATAATTTTATATAGGTTCATTTTTCCCCAAAACAATCATGTATACATTGTCTTTTCCAACTTTACCTTCAACGACTTTAAGCAGAAACTCGTCTATTGATTTTTCAAATATTCTCTACTGTCTGCTATCGTTTTAGCACATAATTGTACTTAATACACACTTATTGAAACAACAAATAATGGCTAAGTGTTTCCATTCATAACTTCTAAAGATACTAGTGTTGGCAAAGGTTTCATGTGCGTTTAAGAATAAGTGGAATTCTGTAGTTTGGTGGTGCAGACGGTTTGTCCAAAAGATGAACAGTGAGTTACCATGAAATACTAACCACTGCCTTTCTAAATAACTGGTTTCTATTAAGGCATTGGGATTCTATGTTAGGTCTCATAAAAAGGTATGCTATCTTCCTTTATAAGAAGGGTGACCATTTAATCTGTTCTAAAAACTGGGACACTTTTAAGAGCGAAAAGAGGCCCCATTAATACTTTCAGTGGTACAACGGGCATACACTGAGACAGTCCCCGGGAGGATGAGTTGATTGCTATATTCTAACATTTGGCGTTTGCCACGGTACTATCTTTCTCAACCTCGTGGATAATTAACCAATAATGGTTAATTGGACAATTTGCAGTCTCTGTAACCACATGTGACCAACGCCAGCATTTCTTTGACAATTCGCTCAACGCAACAACCTAGAGGATTTATTTTTATAGACAAATGTATTAAATAAATTAAAGTTGTACCAATACATGAGCAGCTGGTATACAATGTCTCAGGAATTAGACATTTAAACATCCTTGTGCTTAAGAAACGCAGGGTCACCTGCAGATCAGTGAGTCAACAGTTTATTTTCCCTTTTTCCCCACACAGCTCAGTCATCTGCAACTCAAGCAGAACTAATCACATTTAAAAGTTATTTTGCGTTTAGATAACTAAAAAGTAGATTGCAAACCAAATACTAAAAATTATTTGATTTTACAAATAAAAGTATAAATGGAAAAGACGAGCTCTCTTCTCAGTGTGGGTGGGGAATGCACACTTAGTCTCTAAAAGTGAGTAGTTTTGTCCTGACTGGTGTGGCTCAGTGGTTAGAGTGTCGGCCCACAGACAGAGGGTCTCGTGTTCGATTCTGGGTGCAGGGCATGTACCTGGGTAGCAGGTTCGATCCTGGCTCACATCGATGTTTCTCTGCCTCTCTCTCTGTCTCTCTCTCCCCTCCACCACTCTCCCTTCAACTGTCTCTAAAAATCAATGGAAAAAATATCCGCAGGTGAGGATTAACAAAAAGAAAAAAGAAAAAGAAAAGTGAGAAGTTTTTCCAATATTGTTATGCAGTTTTCTTGTCATCCTTAATTTGTTTATTTAAATGTATGATTTAATTGAAGTGAAGTTTATTCTGCATACTTATATAGAACATATATTTTTCCATTGGTTTAACTGTATTTTGGAAACAAGTACAAAATATGTGTTAAATAATAATTTAACACTTACAATTGAATAAGAGACTGACAGGATGTTCGCAAAGGCTGAATCACTTGAGCTGAACTGCTTTTTCCATCCTGTATTATGATTTCCTAGATACACAACATTCAGAGACGCAACACAGAGACTTTGAAATATTGAGTTATAAGCTATGAAATTTTAATACTTTCCCTGAAATGTATTTTAATGTGACATGAAAGTTTTAAAATTAAAAAAATTCAAAATCATCAACAGTTATACTTTTTCCCATTTGCTCTTTTCTGGAAAGGACACTCCAATTATTTGTAGCTCTGTGATGGATGAAAGAAACATAGGGAAAATAAGGTGAAAACTTTATATATTCTCGAAAGGAAGTCATTATTCAACTACAAGGAATATTAAATCTTGATAAAGAGATCAATTACAAATAGCTCTGTGCGTTCACTTGGAATTGCGTGTTCCCAGTAATGAGCTGTGTATCACCATTAGAAAGGTTGAATATAAATCATTGAGATTTGATAAAATGGAATCCAAAGAACAGATTATTATTATTATTTGCCTTAGGTGTGCAATATAATGATTTTGATTTGTTTCGAGACACACAGGGAACATAAATCGTGTGTTTAAAGGAAGTTACTTTTATGCTGATGTTCATTTTACCTTTAAACTTCGAGGATTTTCTAGAAGCAGTAGACAACATGGTCCCATACAAATGGCATTTTATTGTCTGACCAGTGCGACCGAATGTCTATCAAAGTTTATTTCTGTTAGAATCAAAGCACCCACCCTCCACAGAGCAGTAATCTAATAACTTGATCTAATTATGCGGTTTTGTTCCATTGCGTGCGGATAAAATACCGTGTCCTTAAAAATCTATTCATGCCGACGACGTTGCTGGAGGTGAATTTCCTCCACCAAGGGAACCGTATTCGCCCCACTGACTTTCAGCACCTATACGTGGCCAATCCCCCGCAGAGATCCTCTCACGGCTCATGCCTGGGTCCACGCACAACCTCGAATCTCCTGACGGTGTCTTGATTGACTAGCCTTATAGAATACTGCTTTTCTTCAAAAAATAAGAGACCGAATTTTTCTTTTCTTTTTTTTTTTTGTTTGCTTTTTACTTCAATGCAAAATTCAAGACATCTGTTTACAGGAAAGTTCACACCTGCTATCAGCAGTAGGGGGTGCATGGTATAACCGCTTGGTAGGAAGCAAATAACCAAGAGGATAGGATTCAGGGTCCAAGGTTTGCTTTATCCAGTGCCATGAATTCGAGAATTAATGGGGGACGGGGCAGTGACTAGACATCCATACAGAATGTTCACGAAACTGGTTGTTGGCTGTATTGTGTACAGCTGAGCACTGCGTCCTTTTAATAGACGTATAATATGGTTATACACTGATTTTTAAACCTGCGTGTGGATTTAACCACTGCATAAATATCGAACAATTAGAGCCATAGTTTATTCAGGTTACTCATTAGAAAAAAAGAATAAATTGGAGAAAGGAGAAGGGATCGAAACTATGACATCTTCTAACAATGATCCACAACGCTTCTTCCACCGTCTTCGAATTTTAAACTAACCTACTGAGAGACTATATACTGATTTATATATTCAGTATATTCGTGTATTTTATTACATCGCAAATATTTGTAGACTGTTCTTGGTTTGAACTGGTTCAGTTTCTCCTATGTCTATCATTAGCAGTAAATGCTGTTACATTATACACCATGGTTCAAAAAGGAATCACTTTATTTGCCCACAGATTCTCTGAGTCAGATTTGGGCTGTCCCACAGTGAGGATGACTCATGTCTCCTCAGAGACACCTGTGGCCTCAGCTGGGAAAACTTCAGAAGCCTCCTCACTCACCAGTCTTGGGCGGGGTCAGTGGACCAGCTCAGCTGGGTGTATTGGTCTGAGTATCCATCCACCTGCGACCTCTCCAGGTAGCATTGGCATCTCAGGGAGGGTCGGCTGGGTTCTGGCGGCGGGTACAAGTGGAGGGCTGCCCAAGAGCAAATGTCCCAGGAGAACCACGTGGAAGACGTGTGGCCTTTGTGCCCCGGCTTCGAAAGACACACAGCTTCCTGTCTCCTGCGCTCTGCGGACAGACGCAGTCACACGTCTTCCCAGATCAAAGGATGCGATGGAGACCCTACCTTTGAATGAGAGAACTGTCAATGACTTGGACACCTTTTCCCTTTTAATACTGCCCAGTGATGCTACTGCTGCCGGAAGGAAGAGGGGGCCAGAACCTCCAATATTTGTGGGCAGGAGCTTCTCGGGGCGTAGCCGGAATAAGCATATTCAGAAGCTCCCAGGGGAGAATGGATGGGGTTTCTTGGCATGGAGTTACACTTCTGGGGTTGTAAAGTCCCACGTCCCTCTGTCCAGTCCTGGAAGAGGGGCGGCCGTGGGTTCAGCAAGGCCAGGAATAAAGCCAAAGTCCAGAGTGTCCGCTCCCTGGTGCAGCTGGGCTCAGATCAGGATGAGGCTAGCTTGAGTCCATTAGTCCGTTGTATGAGTCCCACATGGCTGTGGGCCACGTGGGAGGGAGCCCCATACGCGGGGAGTGGCACAGCAGGGAGGGCTCCTTTAAGATGAAATATTCAGGTTTCCAGCACTTGCAGTGGCCACGCCTATTTTAGCCACTGCCTCACTCCCAGGTGTGATGGACAGGTAGGCCCCTCCCACGTCACTCAGATCCCAGGAGGCATAGTCTACACTGCCTCTTTCCGGGCCCTTTCCCCACCAGTCAGCAGCGAGCAGATCTGGGGTATTAAATGAGCTAATCTTCCTTTTACTTCTTTCCTGTTAACTAATAGCCAGGTTATTGCAAGGATATTATGAGATACTTTAGGTGCAGTATTTGTCTTCTAGTATTTCCACAGACATACTTCAATAAGGTTCCTTTACATTTAGACTTTAAGCAGTATTTTTACAGCACACTCAATTTTTCAAAGAGAAAAGTTTTTGAAAAAAGTTAATATAATCAAATGAATGAAAAAATGCTGTAAGTAGAGGAGATGATGGCAGTTGCCGTTTACAGAATTAGTGACAAGAAGCAACAGATCACCTACAAGTAATGTTTGTTACACACACAGAAGAATCGTCACCTTTATGCCTCTCCAGGTCCTACACATGTTATATAGATCTATTTTCCTAAATCAAATTCAGTCTGTCTTAAAGACTCCAGAACTCAAGGCTAATGAAAAATTCAGGATCAGTTATTTGATGCCTCTTTTTGTTTTATGTAACATTTTATTGTTTTGTTTTGTATTTCTTTTCTTGAGTAGGCCCTTGGTGATTAACTCCTCACCTAGCTGTTTATCAGACTTTTCCAACAACACAGTGCTTTTCCGAGGAGGCATACTGATGGATAAAATGTACATCTCTACACAAATACAGGTCAATTATTTCCTCTACAGTTGCGGGAACGGAGTCCCCCCACACAGAAGTGGGGGAGTCTTGCCTGGCATGTCTTCACATGGTATAGGACAGCTTCTAAGCGTGTTTATAATCAATGGGTGTGTCTTAACATTTTGCTTGGATTCCTTTTTGTACATCTAATATTTTCAGCTTATTTTGACAGATAAAGGCCACTTTGTGAACAATTGCCCTGAAGAATCAAATAGGAGACAGTTTTGTCACTATACTATTAATTCATAACTTGAAATGTAGCACATGTGCTTTGATAATGGACCACATAAAACCCCATTTTTGATGTTAATAAGAGACTTGCAACTGTTATTCCTGGATGACTGTATAAGTTTCATTTAAAAGATACATTTAGGGCAGCCAGAGTGGCTCCATTGGTTAAGCACTGTCCCACGCACCACGAGGTCACTGGTCCCATTCCAGGTTGTGGCACATGCCTGGGTTTCGGGCTCAACCCCCAGTAGGGATGTGCAGGAGGCAGCCGATTGATGTTTCTCTCTCATCAATGCGTCTCTCTCTCCCTCTCTCCCTCTCTCTTTCTCTCTCTCTCTAAAAAAAATCAATAAAAAATATATTTATAAAAATAAGAAAAGGTACGTTTAGTCTGGCTGGTGTGGCTCGGTGGTTGAGCACAGACCCATGCACCAAGAGGTCGTCAGTTCAATTCCCGGTAGGGGCACCTGCCCAGGTTGTGGGCCCGATCCCCAGTGGGGGGCATGCAGGAGGTAGCCAATCGATGTTCTCTCTCATAGATATTTCTATCTGTCTCCCTCTCCCTCCCTCTCTCTCTAAAATCAATAAAGAAAAAAATTATTTAAAAAAGGTACATTAAAATATATATATATTATATATATATTATATATATATTATATATATTATATATATATATAAAATATATATATTTTAAGAAGTAGATTTAGGATCTCAGCCTAACTTATTACAATAGACTTTTAAATGTTTTCCTTCAACTATTCATTCAAGGAAAGATTACTGAGTGTCGATTGCACGGTAGGTACTGTGCTGAGCGCTGGGAATAATTAGACCTGTGAATTCTACCACAGGCAGCAGAACCAGAGACTGAAACGTGATGATTGCAAGTGAATACGAATTCTTAGAAAATTCAGGATATCGGATGAATAGCTACAGCATGATCACGCTGGAAAACATAGGTAGTATCGCGGGGAGGGTTATGGTAAGGGTCATGATAGAACTGTGCCGCCAGTAGATGGCACTATTTGCTTTATTAACAACCCCCGACCACGCCCTTTCCTTTTATCTTTAAAAGTCTCGCCAATAGCTTTTTCATAACTATTTTCAAAAAATAAAATAAAAAAAACTGCTCTCACATCTAGCTGATTAATGAATCGTCTTCATTGCGTGTGACGCAGATCGGTGTAGACTAGAGAGAACGGTGCTCTCTGGATGGGGGAAACTCTCTCGCAGGTCCTGCCGTGGTGCATCCAGACCGCTCCCTGTGCATCCTCTCCTGAAAAGGCCGCCCAGAACCATGCTGCTTCCCTCCTGGACAGGTCCCCTTATCATCGCGATCGTGTGTACACAGAGAATGCAAACTAATTTTAATGTGCACTGAAGCAAAATATTACCAGGTGAAGCTACCGGAATATATAGCATCGGAATTGTCCGCCAGTGCTCATAACTTTATGATTATCCGGCATTCAGGGTGTTCCACGCTGCTGCTTCTCTCCATTTGTACAGATAACGGAGATGAGCATTATGGTGGTAGGGAAAAAAACAACTTATTTTCACTCCCATCTCTTTCAAGCAATAGCCATGCTCACATTAAGGTATGCAGAAGGGGGAGGGCGAATCAACCTCTTTTTAAAGCATTTTACCAGCACCTTCGAGTGTACTTGGGCATGCTTATGCCCTAAACCGTGTAAGAGTGCCCCCAAAGCACCAGGGACCCCCTATAATTTATTGCCTAATATAGTTTCCCCATGAGATCACAGGATGCGCAAGATGAAGGACTTACACTCGCTTTGTAGTTGTGCTCTCTCGGGAGACGTCACTGTGCTTGGCACAATAGGTACATATTAGTATTAACGGGATAAACACATGTCCCTTGGGCTAAAAAACTTTGTCATCTTGCTACAGAAAAAGGAGGGAATGAGGTCACCTCTGATTATGCTGGCAGACACTAAGGTTTTATGCCACAATTATTTTAAGTACTTCCTTTAAAGAAGTAATTTGTTTCACGACCAAGTTCATAAGTTCAAATAATGGGATATCACCCTACCTAAATTAGAATATATTACATTATACACTATTGCAATTACATTATGTTAATGACATTATGTTATGTGCTAGTTGTCCCGTTTTGTATAATATTTACATATTTGAAGGAGCTGAGATGTATTTTGCTCCGTGATAGGAACTGGAGATGAAAATTGATTTCGTTGCAATTTCTTGCCGTTTTTCTCCTTTCCATTGGACGAACCAAATTCGTTTGTGAGATCTTTTGCATAGATTTTAGTTCTCAACATAATATCTAGTTCAAAGTCTGTTTATAATGCCAATAGCCTGCCATTATCTCTTACTGTTTT
Source organism: Tadarida brasiliensis (assembly GCA_030848825.1). Lineage (NCBI taxonomy): Eukaryota > Metazoa > Chordata > Mammalia > Chiroptera > Molossidae > Tadarida > Tadarida brasiliensis. The sequence goes on along the minus strand of CM061278.1, from coordinate 24,107,642 downwards.
ATATGTTACATTTGTAGTATCTTCTTTATTATGCCCAGCTACCTTTTTATTACATCAAATTTTATGTTTGTCGTATTATTTTTAGAGATTATGTTCTTTCTGGAACGAGGTTATTTTCCTTCAGAGGTGGTTTATATTTTTTTTCCATCAGAGAATTATCAATCCAGGGTAAGGTCAACTGCATTTAAGGATTTGACAGAATTTGAATTTGAAGTATAGTCATCGGGTGGCTTATTGACTTCTTCTCCCTTTTTTTAAAAAATAGCTTTATTGAGGTATAACTGATATACAAAAAACTGCACATATTAAATGCACAAAACTGATGAGTTTGGGCATATGTATATACCCGTGAAACCATCACCACAACAAGATAATGGGTATGTCCATCACCTCCAAAAGTCTCCTTGTGTCCTTTCTGGGGGGAGGGGAGGTCTAAGAACACTTAACATGACATGTACCCTCCTAACACGTTTCTAAGTGCACAATACAGCGTTTTCAAAGTGCTGCGTTTTGCAGCATAGCTCTGCCTTCTGTTGAGAGAGGCTGGAACGTTTCATGGACATGACATAGTAATACGTTTTGGAGTCAGAAATATACAGCCCACGATTTCAGACTCCGACATGGATGGTACATCACATACAACAGGCTTTCACGGTGATTTGTTCTTCATCATGGACCCCGCCTAATAGTGAAGTTTGATGCCAAGTATATTCTAAGAAGTCAGAAGATAATACAACGTTTACTTGGAAGTTATTTGTCAAAAATCATTGCTAGCCAGACATTAGGGATAGGTACCCGTTACTTGGAAAGTTAGCTCTTTTTATTTTTATTTTTTATCCTCACCCGAAGACATTTTTGCATTTATCTTCAGATAGAGCAGGAGGGAGAGAAACATCGATGTGAGAGAGACACATTGACTGGCTGCCACCTACACGACCCCAACTGGGGTGGGGACAAACCGCAACCGAGGTACGTGCCCTTAGTGGGAACCGAACCCGGGACTCTCTGGTCCGCAGGCTGACGCTCTAACCGCTGAGCCAAACCGGCCAGGGCGGGAAGTTAACTCTTTCAAAATAAAAGATGCTATTCCGTGGGAGTATGCCTTTTCCAGGTTGATTTTCATGTCAGCTATTATTGGGCCTTTTGTGAATGTATTAAATTACTTAGACTTGTAATTGATGCCGCGTAACGGTGGCATTTCAGTCCCTCTTTCTGGGGTGGACTGTTCTGGGGGCCCCGAGGCTTCCTCCATCGCTGTAGCCACACCTTCTGCATCGTCACTTCCCAGAGCACTAGCAAATGGGAAGAGAACTACTACAGAAGATTGTAAACTGGTAACCCATGTTACAGATGGCCAACTCCCTGAGCATGCTGTTGTCTGCAGTAACTAGGAAGGTAAAAGCACACATTATACATTTTTTGGACTAGAGCAAAATTCCAGTCAAAATATTAAAGGCATGAGCTGGGTCCTCTGTGTGTAATAAATAGGAGAACTCAGAAAATAACTGGTAGATTCCAAAAGTATTTAAAGGTAATATAGCGATCCCTATCACTCTGATAGAAAAATGAAACTGGTTTTTATCTCCAGACTCTCCAGCCAAATAAAAGGAGTTTGAAAATAATTAAAACCTGGAGGCAAGATGAGATCCAGGACACGGCCAATAGGACATGACGATGTTGGGAATGCTAATCAGCGGTGGGGCTGTGAGCTCATTCCTGGTTCTTCGAGAAGAGTTTAGGTGGTGTCCAGCAGACCTCCTTACCTGGAGAACTAGCCTCCAAGTACCAGTCAATGAGTCTAGAAGAAGAGGCATCTCTCAAAACGTTTGTGGGCCATGGGCTGGATTTATTTTCCTATGTACCAATCTCATAAAGTTCTTTGAGAAAACTTTGTTGTTAAAAATGCCACCAGACTAAAGTAAAACTTACTGAGACTGATTGACATATGATTTGATCTCTGCAGAAGTAGGTATGCTGAGAAAACAGCTAAGAAAGCAAATGTTCACAAGCCCCAGTTCAAAAAGGCTGAGGAAGGTGACAGAAAACACGGGACGTCTACAGGATAAATCTGAGAACTAGGAAGAAAAAGGGGAGCCCCGTGAAAGAGCAGAGGTCCAGCCCAATGAAGGAACATTCCTGGCTTCCACTATGCACTGACCTATAAGCACTGTTCCAGGGAACCTTCCGACTTTTGATTGACAAGTGAGTGCTATGGACTCCCCATTCTTCCCTTTATAAACTCTCTCCTTTTCCACTACTGAATGTTGGCTTTATAAGAGGACATATGACTTCTTTATTTGTTTGTAGCTCTGGATCAAGAAGATGGATGGATGGATGGATGGATGGATGGATGGATGGATGGATAGATAGATAGATAGATAGATAGATAGATGAAAGAGAGAGAGAGAGATTTGGCCCTTGATGTAGAGTGAGTGAGCGAGTGAGCCCCAGGTGAGCGAGTGAGCCCAGCTCAGACCAGCACGCTCTCCCTGCTGGGGCCCAGCTAACCCTGTGGACCTAAGCATAACGTCTACTGTTCCGCGTCACTGAGGTTTGGCAACATTATTTTGGCAAAAATTATCTGATATACCCACTTGTGAAAACATCGTTGACCTATCATAAAGCAAAGGGGGTAGTCTAATGGTGAAACATCGAAACAAATGTATTAAATCAGCATATAAGAGTGTTTCTTTCTAATTCCTTGTTTTGTTCTACTGCATATGGTATGAGGACAATGATGGCATCTGTCCGCCATGCTGTAGAAAGTCACACGGATGACTGGCTTGTGCTCCCTGATTGCTTGATGGGTGTCATTCTCATGGGTTGGTACCCACATTTAACCGGCGAATATTTAAAATCTCATCCTGACATGACATGATGCTATCATTAGCACCTTACTGGACCAGCATCTAACTCACAACAATTGCATAGATTCACTGCCTCTGTATTTTAAATTAATTAGAAAACGAAGATACCCATTTCTTTCTTTCTTTCAGTGATTCTAGTAGAAACTGTTGCGAGTCTTGCAGAGAGGAAGTTCCTTCTCTAATTTACGGAGAAGTTGGTCATAGCATGAAACTATGTGTTGTTTACACAATTTGAGAGTAAGCGATGGTGACTTTCACCCACCATTTAGGAATGGTTCCAGCCACTTGCGCCCCGAGTTTATGCATGCGTGACACATACAGTTCCTGAAATATAGTTCCTCCTTCTTCCTTCTCCATAGGGGCAAAGGACTATAAATTTACCATCTGTTCTAAGACTTTCTAGCCATAAAGACTGCAGTTAAAGCTTTGTTAATAGCTCGGTTCAGACAAGAATGATTCCCTAATTTTCATTTCTTATAGGGTAAGTTAATTAAATCCATTAGAGCCATTTTATCACTGCATAAGGCTACTCAAGGTTCTTGTTTGCTAAGATTCCAGACTAAATGCTGGATATCTGGAAGCTCCCGAATTTCACTCCTACAAAGCCTATTTTTGTCGTCATTGTAACATCCTGACTGGCTCACATATTGAACAGTAAAAATAAGTTATAAATAGATTATTCTAGCCCAGCCGGTGTGGCTCAGTGGTTGAACATCGACCCATGCACCAAGAGGTCGCTGGTTCGATTCCCAGTCAGAGCACATGCCCAGGTTGTGGGCCCTATCCCCAGTGGGGGGCATGCAGGAGGCGGCCAATCGATGTTCTCTCTCATCGATGTTTCTCTCTCTCTCTCCCTTTCCCTTCCTCTCTAAAATCAATAAAGAAAAAAAAGACTATTAAACAGTTTATTCTATATAGGTAAGTTGCCACCAAGATTAAAATCATATTGATACGGAATAAAAATGTAGTAGAAAAATAAATAATCTAAGAGTCTGTTCGTGTCCGGTACCACGCTGAAAACACGAATGTAAAGGAGTATGATACACAGGACCCCAAAGATGAATAATCTGATCATGAAGCTGCTTAATCTTTACTGGGACAAAACCCACCAAATGCACAGAAATGCAATGTCACGAGCACATCATGGGGCGTCGTCACGAATTCCCAGAAAACAACGTCAGGCCTGGGCCCTCAGTTTCCGGCTGCGTGTTGAGCACAGAGCACAGTGTTCAGGGTTCCGTCTTGAACACAATGCTTTAGGGAAACAGAAGGGGGGCAGCATGCGTTCAGGAGCTCCGGGGAAGGTCTACCGGGGGAGTCCTTGTGATTCACAAAATCCATCAGATTGAACAATGGAGGAGTCCGGACATGTCCAGCAAGAGGGGAGGTTGCTCGTGTAGTGATTCCCCAAGCCCGTGAGTGACTCTGGAGCTCGCGGATAATTCGGTAGGCTGTTCCGTCCGATGGCAAGTGTTTGCGGATTGCCCACATGTGCTTGGGCACGCAGACGTGTTCCAGACACACTGAGCGCACCGTGTGGTGAGAATAAGTAGACAGCAGGGACCCTGTGTGACACGGGCTAGGATGTGGTGAGGATGATGGTTTGGGAACATTTAAAAGGACCATCCATTCGGGTCCTGACATTTAGGGAAAGTTCTCAGTAAAATGGGTGTATAAATGAAGGTCTATTGAAATTGTTACAGGTGTGTCTTGGTGACTGAGAATTTAGTTTCTTAGGCAAAGAGGCTGATGCACCTTCTTCCCCCAAAGTCGTGTTACTTCCTGTTGAATCTCGTGCCTTTCGCCAGCTAATTGACTTAATATACAAGACACTTGAATGGCTCTAACTTCAATTTTTTGACAATTCCAAACTGGAGTGCTTTGAAAACTTTAACAAAAACGGAGAAATTTGATTCTCAAACAGACTTTTTTCTTGGAGTCTATGACCGCCTACTAACGAAGTAACTTCTTTTGGAAATGTGTTTGAGATGCTTTCTGCCTAATTATCTACCCAAAATATTCTATCAAAAAGCAAGACTTCTTTTCAGTTTTAAAAAAAATTTTTTTTCCCTTTATTGATTTTAGAGAGAGAGGAAGGGAGAGGGGGAGAGGGATAGAAACATCGATGAGAGAGAACATGGATTGGCTGCCTCCTGCATGCCCCCCACTGGGGATCGGGCCCACAACCTGGGCATGTGCGCTGACCGGGAATCGAACTGGGACCTCTTGGTATATGGGTCGACGCTCAACCACTGAGCCACACCGGCAAGGCTTTCTCTAAAGCACTGTACCCTATTTCCTGCACTCATGCAGAGGAACTCATGTTTTTATATTAAAGATGGCTCTGACTTCTAGTTGTTCAAGCTGATGCAGACATATCTGATGTACTTTATCTGAGACACGGCTAACTGTTCCTCCTCTGAGAGGATCTATTGTCTGCCTCTTTTCATAACCACTTGCATATTCAAAATTACAAAGCCAGAATTGTACAATGGATTCATAATATTATTATCAACTTAACAGTATTTTATATGTATACTTAAGTTATAGCATTGAGTATAAGTTGTAAGTGTAGAATTAAGGTACATGTGATAAAATGTCAGATGTTTAACTCAATGAGGTCTGACTCTAAATTGGTATTGCTTTAGAAAAATCTAGATTATTTCTTATTTCTTAGACAGAAGGAAAATTCTAAGTGAACATTAATAGGGAAATAGAAGCCAATGAGCTTTTCATCATCCGCACCCCATCAAAATAAAATTGTGTGCTCCACAAGTATTTTCACTGCCTACATTGGAGCACCAGGAACTCTTCTAGACAATGAAGAAGCACATGTGAATAATGCTGGTAAGCTAGCAGTCAGGATCCCAGAAGTCCTTTGGGGATTCTCTCCCTTCTTCCCTAGTCTGTGTGTTCATTCACCAGGGGTAGGGAACGTCTGGCCCACGGGCCACATAAGGCCAGCAGAATCAGTACCAGCTAATATCACACGCTTCACCAAATTAGCCTGACCAAATAGAGCAGGCTCATTTTTAAGTCGATAATTTGGAACGTCCCGAGAATGATGTCACACATATCCAAATGGCCCTTGGCAGAGAAAAGGTTCCCCAAGAAGAGGTCATTTCTCCTATCTGACACCCACAGTAATAGGTACTAGGGATTTTACAGTGAAGAAAGCAATCCTAGATTTGTTCTCTTAAAACATAGTCCAAGAGAGAGAATTTGCACAGTCAAAAAAATAAATATGTAAAGATGCATTATATTTCACTGAGAACAGGAAACGTAAATGAAAATACGAGTGATTACAAGGTCAAACGTGCTTTTTTTCTTGAAAGAGCTGATATTTAATCTAAAAAGGAAGGCTGACTAGAAAGCAGTAAGATTATGAAATGGAAACGATCATTCTAGACAGAGAGTACCACCTACTTCTCAGTTATGTTGAGTTTTTTTTTTTTTTTTTTGTATTTAAAGAAATTAAAGCAACTGTAACACACTCAATGCATGGGGAAGCAGGGAAAGCTTAGCCTTCCAGGCAGGAGAACTACTGTAGGAATGGTCGTCTGAACAGAGGATGACCCAAGCTACTCAGAGGGCACTGAAATACACAGAGCAACTACCGACAGAACTAAGACGCCCGCCCCCGTCCAGGCCTGATTTTTGAGGTATTTTTGGTTTAGATATACAATCTACATTTTTAATTTTACATTTATATAATATGCTATTTTTTCCAACCGATCTGAGTAATTGCTACTGTCCCCATTCTTTGTCTGGAGTGATGAAAACCACAATGTTTAGACTTTATGATAATTATAAAGGAAAGAAAACAACAGGGTAATTCTCTTTCCTGGAATTCATGTACAAATTTAGATTCCAAAGACAGTCACCTGTGCATATTAGGATACTTAGAATTTAAAAATATATATTTCTATTTAAGTTATCATTATGAAAATATAGGTTTGTGTAGTGATAAAAAGCATAGAATATGAAATGAAGTGAAGTAACAATGCTATGTTAACAGTGCTTATAAAAAATGCAGCACCATGAGACAATACTTCTCACGTTTTGCAAATTACAGCCAGATTATATACTCAAGACTGTCTATGTGAAGTCTAAATTTTTCTTTTTCCAATTAAGTATGAAATAAAAATTAAATTGATCATGCAGAAAATATATAAATAATTTTATGGTTTGTCTCACATTTTTAAATGAACAAATCTACATGAGAGACTAGATAAATAATGTATTAAAATTTATACCTCCAGTATTTAAGATTTTTTCTATTTAGAATTTGACACTTATTTGCTTATTTATAAGAAGTGTAATTCCTTTTATGCCCTGTGACCATTTAAATACCATGGGTTAGTATCTCACCAAAAATCCTTATTCTGTAGCTCAGTTAAAACACGAATGATACAGATCACATTTTACAGACTTTAAAAATCTAAAATTTGCCCTGGCTGGTTTGGCTCAGTGGTTAGAACATCGGCCCATGGACCAAAGAGTCGTGGGTTCAATTCCGGTCTAGGGCATGTACCTTGGTTGCGATTTGATCCCTGGCCCTGGTTGGGGTCGTGTGGAAGGCAACCAATGGGTGTCTCTCTCACATCGATGTTTTCTCTCTCTCCCTCCCACTCTATCTAAAAATCAATGGCATCCCCAGGTGAGGATTTAAAACAAACAAACAAACATCTAAAATTATATTCCTTTGAGTTCGAACACTGAGTTGAAAATATTTTGAAGTACTTTTTGAAGTAAACAAGTTTTGATTTATTAACTACAATGTAATCACTTTCTACACCTCATTAATGTATATATACACACATATATTAATACATATTTATACATATCTAGTGATATATATGTTTGTATATTATTCTGCAAGACCTCAGTTATGGATGACCTGAATTACAATTTGCTTTTGATAATATGGTAATCAAGATAAACCTAAAATTAAAAAATATATATATTTTTAATGTTTTTATTGATTTTTTAGAGAGAGAGGAAGGGAGAGAGATAGAAATAGCAATGTGAGAGAAGCATCAACATCCATCGGCTGCCTCCTGCACGACCCCCACTGGGGATCAAGCCCACAGCCAGGGCATGTGCCTGACTGGGAATCAAACCAGCGACCTCTTGGTGCATGGGTCAAAGCTCAGCCACAGAGCCACACCGGCTGGGCTGAAATTTTTGATTTAGTATTTTGTTTTGGTGTGAGGAAATCATCTCCCCACTGATGAGTGAGGTCTTGTGAGGTAGTGTGTGTACTTGTATGCATCTGACTGTCATGAACCATGCATAGTTTTAAGCTGTAGTGTGTTCTGCTGAAACAAAATAGTGACCTAAACACCATCAGTCTGAATATGCTCGTTTTGTGCCTGAAATAGAACTGAGCTACAGACCAGCAATTTTTCATTCTGGTTCTTGGTGCTGAAATCAAAGGAGGTCAAGAAGCGTACCATGCCCTTGAAATCATCTCCACACTTGAAAAAGTGTGAACACTCAAGTGTGCTGAGGAAGTTGAACAAACGTAATGTAATCTAATTACTAGTATACAATGTGTAATGCTTTTCAATAGAAAAATCTATGATAGTTGCAACAATTGTAATTCAAATGAAAATCCCAACCCTTACACAGACCCTGTATTTGTTGTTCATAATAACAAAAGCCACCATTTCTTTAATAAGAAAACTGGGGTGCTTTGTGTCTGCTTCAGAGTGTTTTGTGTATATAAATGTATCTTTCTAGTCGATCATAAATAACTGTGGGCAAGGGATTTATCTATTTATTTTACTTCTCTCAAATCATCAGCACAGAGAGCTTATCTCAAGAGTTAGACACCTGCATAGGTAGGTTGATTTATTTTAGGGACAATTTAGAATTCTGTTACTCTGAATAATTCATCTAGCCACTGGCTATTTCAATAATGTGCACTGATTAAAATTTAGGCAGGGAATCGAAACATAAACGAATAAACATCTAGAATTCTCACGTGCTCCCAAGTTGTTAATCCATCGTATGCTTTGCTACATTTTCCGTGCCCCACAAAGCTACGGAATAACATCAAGATAATGAGAAGCATGTATGCTTTGAATAGCAAATGGAAACAATAGATCTTTTATAACTTTCTTTTACAAATTGGTTGCTTTCTTAATATAGGTATTTTTTTTTTTTTGCCTAAGGGAGCAAGTTATCAATGTAATGCAATCTGTTGGTTTGGTAGAGGGATAAGAACGTTCCTTTAGCACTAACACATACTGAGTAACTGCTTTAGGTACAATTCTGGTAACTGATGATATAATCTGTGGAACCAGAAATGAATCTGGAAAACTGGATTGATAGTCAAAACCAGCTTCTAGATAGTTGGCAAAATTGTATAAAAACAACAACAACAAATCCTTCCTAGGTCTCAGCTATTGTTTAAAAAATGATGCTGTTGACTGAGATCTGGTTTCAAGATCCCTAACGTTATTTGAGTTTAACAATGTAAACTGTAGTAATGACATCACTGTTTCTTAAAATAACTTTCCCTTGGCATTCTACACATTTTTTTTTTTCTCAACATGGTCTTAACCTTATTTTTCTTGGGCTTTTTGACAACATTAGAAGCATTTAAAATTGTCATTTTACCATGTTACCCAACTCTCACTCGGAGACGAGAAACTTTTACCTCTCTTGGGGGCCTTGCTCATAGGAGTTATCACCAGAAATAAATGTTTATGACCTAGCTGTACGGCAAGGCAAGCACCTAATTATTGAACATTTGCTCTTTCTGTCTCCTGAGAATGACCCTCGCCCCTTCTGAAGCCCTCCTCTCATTCCTTGGCTGAAGAAGGCACACACTTCTCATTTCACCGTCCTATCCTAGAAACTCTTCTATACTTAGGATTCCCGTACACATACAATAAAATTTGTTTTCCTCCTGTTAACCTGTCTCTTGTCGATCTGATTTTTAGACCAGCTGAAAGAACCTTTGTAGGGTAGAGTAAAAATTCTTCCTCCCGCCCTGGCCAGTTTGGCTCAGCGGTTAGAGCATCGGCCTGCAGACCAGAGACTCCCAGGTTCGGTTCCCGCTAAGGGCATGTGCCTCAGTGGCAGTTTGTCCCTGGCCCCGGCTGGGGTCATGTGGGTGGCAACCACTCAATGTGTCTCTCTCACGTGGATGTTTCTCTCTCTCTCTCTCTCTCTCTCTCTCTCTCTCTCTCTCTCTCTTCCCCTTCTCTCCCTCCCCCCCCCAAAAAAATTCTTCCTTTCCAACACTATATTTGGATGCATGCGGAGATTGCTCTAGGCCCAGGATCAGTTCAAGTAAACAACCTTCCAAACATAAGGGATCCAATACATATTTTAACACTGCAGAAATGACAATGGTTCCAATCAACTTTTTTAATATTTCTTGCTTAAAAGAATACACATTTTAGAAGTTTTGACTGTGTGCAAAGGGTCAATAAAACATTTAAAAGGATCGCTTATATTTTCTATTGAAATATACCAAAAATATTCACAAGAAACATAAATCTTATTCCAAGACTCCAAGGAGTTTCACTCAGAAGGTATAAATGCTCACAGCTTGAAATATTATAAAATTTTACAGCATTTTAATCAGTTAACATTTGTATGGGGACTCTATGTCTATGGCTGCAAATATATAATATTTAAGGTGGAAGCATCTATCTTCTCCGTTGCTCACCCAAGTTCAAATGTCTGTCCACCTCTCCAAGTCGTCGGAACAAGAGATTCTAGAATCAGCCGTTGCAAAAATGATCATGAAAATTCTAGGGGGACTTATACAGCCAGTTCATGTTTTCTTGTATTTGGCAAATGCGGGTAACTAAGTCTAAATATTAACACTACCAAAGACAGTGTGGTGAAACCAAAAGGTTATTGTAAATACAAGGAAACATACTTTCTTTTACACATGGTTTAGAGTATCTGATTTTCTCCCTATCAGGAGGAGTGGACCTCTTTCAATGTATCCTTGGGCTCTTCTAATATATTCCTGAGAAATTTTTGAATAAAATAGTCGTTCTTCTGAATTACAATTTTCCTTTTTCAATTTTTTTTCTTGAAAATGTTCTCCTTTAAGGTCAACGACCATCTAGCAGAATATTAATGGCAGAGAACTTCACATGTCACTGTCCTCATTGACTTGCAAATGCAATCATTCATGTTCACTTTTGAGCTGAGAGGAACACAATGCAGGGCATTACAGACTAAAATCCTCCTCAAACAGTTGTGTGAAAAGCTAATTCTGTTTCTAATTTATATCTCTGAGACTATGTGAGGGAGAAAAAAATTATTTTTCCTCTGCTCTTCTAGGTTCTTGGCTGAGACACCTCAGCCAAGTTAGCAGGAGACGAGTTAGCAGGAGAAAAGAAACAGAAGTTTAATAACATGCAGACCTTCTATATTCATGGGAGAGACCCAGAAAACCTCTCCTAAATGACTGAGGCCATTCCCCTAAACAGCATCACTAGGTGGGGACAAAAGAAGATCTTGGGGTTTGGGAGTTAGTTATGGGAGGTTGTCAGGAAAAGCACAGTCAACTAGGGTAAGGTTGGTATGAAGATTTAAGTCCTTCCCTTCTCAATTGATAAAGAGTTTTTAGATTTTGACGGTTGCCAGATGGGAGGGTGGTTGAAGGGATGGGTGAAAAAGGTGAGGGGATGAACAAGTACAAATAAATAGTTATGGAATAATCATGGGGATGTAAAGTACAGCGCAGGGAATATAGTCAATAATACTGTAATAACCATGCATGCGTCAGATGGGAACTAGATTTATCGGGGTGATCATTAGTAAGTTATGTAAGATGTTATCACTGGATTATACACCTGAAACTAATATAATATTGTATGTCAACTGAAATATGAAACAGTATTTAAAGTAAACAAACAAAAAAAAGTTGTTAGAGATTTGGTCATCCCCTGGTCCTGACACAGTGAGGGAGACACCCTTGTACATGGAGATTTCCCTCATAAATGCAAATATTTCTTACAAAAGGGTAACTTCTAATTGGTTTTCAGGGCTTTTCCTTTAAAATAAAGAGCCTAAAATAATCCTTGTGCCTAAGAGCATATAATGGGGTGATAAATTCTATTCCATTTCCAGGGCTGTTGGAAAACACCATCTTTTGTACGCACAGTTAATCCTATGCTTCACCCAGAGAAGAAGAATCTATCTTTCTGATTGAGGTATAAGTAATAGAATTAAAGTCTGTTAAAGAACAAAAATTCAATCAGGTAAAATTAAGATCCAATTGGCTTTATTGAACAAGTGATTTCATTATTGTTTGTTGTCCTGATTTTTTTGGATAAAATCCAATGCTAATCATCTATCAGTTAAGGGCATGACGAACACTAATAAAAATACATTGCTGGAGAAATATTTAAACCAATATCATTTCAGAGGTCTCTTCTATTTTGGAACTTCTTAGAAAAAGAGAAAGTCTAATTGGAGAATGAAGACACCCACACACCAAAAAACAAAAACAAAACAAAACAAAAAAACGCCCCAAACTTATCAATATAAATTAACAAAGTGTGTTTTTCCTTCCTAGACATTGCAGTGAGAAATTTAGCTTAGATGAAGGATAATAAAGGATTTTTTTGGGGGCGGGAAAGCAAGATATTTCTGTTTTTGTGTTTTGTTTTGTTTTCTAAACTTCAATTGCCATTTGTTCCATTTGCCCTCTCCAAAGCCTTTCCAATGATGTCATGAATTTTAATGGATGAGAAGCTGAATTTAGGATTTGGTTGCAGTTCGATTCCAGAGATATTTAAGTTTCCGATTTCAACTATTCTTCAGAAAACTCACCTGGAAGAGGCAGAAAAACAGTAGTCACATAATTATGTTTTTCAAAAAAATAATAGCTCCATGGCTGAAATTTTGTTGTGAAAAATTCCTGTCTCATAATGTGAGCTGGTGTTTATCTATCTTCTTTCATGGCTTGTTTTCTAGTTCTGAACCATTGTTAAAAATTACGGCGTATTTACGTGTAGCGCTGCACGATATAATAACAGCACTTTTAGTATTTCAAATGTTAATTTTAATAAAAAGTTGGAGCAAGGTTGAAATTTCTGAAGTAGGCATGCACTGTTCCTGAGGCCAAATTTGCTTTCTTGAAAGGTTAGGAACATCTGGAAGGGCCGGTAGTTATTCAAGACACAAAGAACCCATAAATCTCTCCTCAGGTGTGGCGTGATGCTCTGCAAACAGACCTATACTTTCAAAGTCGGATACTTGCTCTCCTGACGGAATTTATCTGCTGGTGAGAGCAGGGCTACTAAGCTTCCCAGTTCTTTGGACTAAAAGTAGAGACAATGTTGACAAATCAAAAATAAACTAGACAGCCTTCCTTAAAGGTGCACGAGGCAGAGATGCCGCCTGCGATGTGAATAGTCTGGCTTCCTGCCCAGACAGCACCTCAGGGGTGCAGACTGAGCTAAGGTCATGAGTTCTGGGACCTGTTCGCAATATTTGCATGTGCTTGGAGGAGTGTGACCTTAGTGGAAAAGGCTCACATTAGCCAAATTCACAGGAGACCGACGTACAGACCAAAGGACAAATGACTACTGTATAAAGAGAAACATAAGAGAACAAATCGTTAATGTATACGGAGAAATGAAACTCTCAAGGAGGGTGTACCATCCATTTCCCTTATTCAGGACAGATACTCTCAGGAGAAGGATCCTCATGAAAAGCACAGAGAAGTTAGAGTTGAGGAATGGTAATAAGTAACACGGTATCTACCCAGCAGGGCTGTCCTAATGGACAAGGCTGAAGACACAACATCTTCAATTTTTGAGTTTGACTTTTCAAAAGATAATCTGCTCACTATTCCCTTTCGTTCACAGTCTTCCTTCGCACAGGGTCTCTTACTATAAAGTGAGAAGAGCGGAGTTTGGTTCATTGAAGCTTACATAGAATCTCGATGTGCGAACGGGGAGTCGAGTGGCTGATTAAAGTAGCAGGACACGGTTGAAATGGACTTGAACTCTACTTTTCTGTCCCCTCAAAAGCTCTCCTGCCCCCTCTGTCCCATTTAGCCCCTAGAGAACTCCAGAGCTGTGCCAACCAAGATTAAAAACTGCTTGAGTTCTAGAAAGCAGTAGCCCTTAGCAGTCAGCGACAGAATCTTCTTAGCCCCGAGTTCAAAGCCAGTGTCTCTTTGCTGATAAAACAAGATAATCATACCATCTTCCTACTATATCCGTTTGGAGCTTGTTTATGGGTTAGCAAAAATGACTCCCCCACCTTAGTGACACACAATCGAAACAGCTTGTTTTTCACTCATACTCGAGCTTTCCACGATTTCCCTGCATTATTTTTGTCCTTATTCAAGAATCACCCATTCACTGGAGATTGCTGGAAATTTCGTAGGAAAAGAGAATAATACGTGATGCACCTTTGGGCTCTAGAAACTTCTACCCAGAAATAATTCAGCTTAATTCTGCTCATGTAACATTGACCAAAGACACTCATCTTCCAGGACTCAGCTTAAACATCCTTTTCTCAGTGAGACACCCTCAGATCCCCAAATCACACAAATTAACATCTCCCCTGTGCACATATTATCTCTCATACTACCCTGCAATTTTCCTGCATATCTATTGCCTTGAGTCTAATTATATCTATATATATCTATCTATATAAATATATCTTTTTTTTTTAATCCTCATCTGATGACATTTTTGCATTTGTCTTCAGATAGAGCGGCAGGGAGGGAGGGAGGAAGAGAGAGAGGGAGAAACATCGATGTGAGAGAGACACATTGAGTGGTTGCCACCCACATGACCTCAACCGGGGCTGAGGACAAACTGCAACCGAGGTACGTGCCCTTAGCGGGAACCAAACCCGGGTCTCTCTGGACCACAGGGCCAACGCTCTAACCCCTGAGCCAAACTGGCCAGGGCTATATATATTTATATCTATAGATATAGATATATATATCTATAGATATAGATATTAATTTGTTTCATGCTTGCCTATCATTCTAAGCTTATTAGTATCATCTGCACACAATACCTGTTTTATTTACTAGGATATATTTAACACCTAACTCAGGCCTGGCATAAAATGAACTGTTAACTTATCTTTGTCCAGTTGAAAAAGGTGAAGTGTGAATTAAATTATTAATGCATTTACTTGAAACTGAATTCCGTTATATCGTCAATTTGATAGATGACACCGCCAATGGCTTGAGCAAAATCTAGCATTTTCGTCTGTAAACGATCAAATATGCAGTTGCTGACGATTTTTGAAGAGAGGGGTGTTCCAGAGTGTTTCGGCAGGCACCACAGTCTTACCAACGCTCATTTGTCTTTTCTTTCCGGTGACACAGCCCTTGACTTGTTAACGCAGTCATCCAGGCGTAGGGGCAAAGATGACTATTTCTTTTGTTCAGATGGAAAGCCTGGTTGGCTGTAAGGCCAAGACGTTCCCATTCTCCTTGCTGGCGATTGTTCTACGGGTCAGCACGTGGCCCACTTCTGGCCAGTGAGATCTGTGGGCATTTTGGTCAGATTTTCCTCTTTAAAACACTTTTTAATTGAATTTATTGGGATGATATTGGTTAATACAATTATACAGGTTTCAGGTGTACAGTTCTATAACACATCACCTGTATATTGTATTGTGCGTTCCCCACCCGAAGTCATCTCCTTCCATCACCATGTTTCCCCTTTACCCTCCCCTACCTCCCCCACCCACTTCCCTCTGGCAATCACCATACTATTGTCTGTGTCCACGAGCCTTTCTTTTTTTTTCTTTCCTTAATCTCTTCACCCTTCTCTTTTTAAAGAAGAGACACAGGAAAAGTGGCTCCCATTTGCCTCAGGTAATTATTGTGTCTTGATGTGACATCAGCCATCACCATGACCCTGAAATGAGCCAGACGGAGGGCAACACCGCCACCCTGATGACAATAAAACAGAGAGAGACACCATCTGGGTTCTAGACGTCATCCTAGTGCCACTGAAGTAACCAAGTGCGACAACACCTCCGTCTGAATTCCTGCTCCGCGAAAGCCAGTTTGGGAGAGTTTTTCTGTGTCTTCAGGCGAGAGTTTCAGCGCATGTCTTTCGAACAACAACGCGTGACGTTCACAGTTTATGCTAGCGGATGCTTTTTCAGTAACATGTGCGATTTGCACAATTACCAGCGTCACTGTGGTCAGCAAGGTGACTGTCTGACCGTGCATTCGTGTGGAATGGAAGAGAGGAGCTTAGTTGGATGGGGTAAAAACCAGGTAATTATCTACTGTTTTCCCATTAAAAAAATTCTTCATCACAAATGACTTTATGGCCCAACGACTTAATAGCTGTACCACAGCTGGAGCTGAAATCCTCATCCGACACGGTGGGAGTTAAAATGTGTTGTTACTGGATAAAAGTTATGAGCTTCATTCCTTTCACAGTAACTTAGCTAAAATATTGAAGCTTTAATGAGTCATGTTGTTAATAATTAGCATGCACATTCGTCTGCTGTAAGATGTCTGCTTAAATTTAAGGCACATGGCATTAAAATAGATAGTTCTCATGTGTTGTTTTTTGTTTTTTTTTTTAGCTTTATTCCTGGGTTTGTGAAACTCTCAGTGATACCATTGACGATATTATCATATCAGCCAGTAATAATCATCATGGGTTATCCGTATAAAGTTTTATACATATGTGATACTATTCTTAGGGTTTTACATCCAAGAACTTGTTTTACCTTTCTAACAATTTTAGGAAAAGGTGCCTTTATTGTCTTCCTAGAAGTGAGCACATCCAGGCACAGAGTGACGACTAGTTGCCCCAGGCCCCTCAGCTACTAGACTGTGGACCCAAATAGTCAATGTATTGTTAACCTCTCTGCTGGCTCCTTCTTGTTAGACGGAAGGTATGCAACTGGTAATTAAAAATAAATATTTGAAGTGATGTTTCTTCTACTAAATACACATGTGTTGTGTTTAGTATTTGAAAGAGTGTTTTGCTTGCATGGACTAGAATCCTCTTCCTCCCCAGTGAACAAGTCATACATGTTGGAAACTAATTGCCTGTTTCTAAAGTTGTGATGATTGTCTGGCCCGCCTTCACACACGGATTTTGGATTAAATTGCTGATGCCACTCACTGTGTTTATTTGAAGATGCATCAGCTCTTTATTTAAAATCTGTTTTAGAACTTTTGTTGGTTGCCAGATGGGATGGGTTTGGGTGAAAAAGATGAAGGGATTAAGAAGTATAAATTGGTTGTTAGACTGAGGAACCTCAAAAGGAAGTAGGGAGGTGGGGCGGGAAGAGAGAAACCAAAGCACTTATATGAATGTATGCATAACCAACAGACACAGACAACAGTGTGGGGAAGGCAGGAGGGGGTGGGAGAGGGTGGGAGGGGGGAGGAGGGGATCATGGGGGGAGAAAAGGAGGGACATCTGTAATACATTCAACAATAAAGATGAGTTTAAAAAGGAAAAAAATAAAATAAAGTCTATTTTAGAACTATGTTCATGAATAAATGAACTATTCCGATGATAGATCATCTAACAAACAAAAAATACTCCCAAAGTTTCAAATTAAAAGCTTCCTCTTTTCCCAAGGGAAGATTTCATCCAAACTTGAATATGGGGCGCTAGAACAAGGAAGCTTATGGTAATACTGTCATCGCTTATGTCGATGTACTGAACATAATGAAGCAGCCGCTTGGGGAAACTGAGGAATTGTTCAGTATTAGAATTAAATGGTTATGATCTTCTGTGTGGTATGGTATTTTGGGGTTACATCTGTTAATGAATTCAAGTTTTCCATTTGTGGATCTTTCGCCTTCCTCCTCTCTCTCTCTCTGTGCCTCTTCCTTAGACATACCCTCCACTAAGAGAAATAAACGCAGAGCACGGAATGCTGAGAAGAACACAAAGGGGTAAATTACAAGAGCGACACAGTCAATACTTCGGTTACAATACTTTGTTTGACATACTAATCCGTGACATATTCATCTCTAAACTTCCACGAAAATATTACCGGAAACACTAAAGAAGAGCAAACATGCAAGAAAATGGGCGCACTGGTCCAGCGCTGACTGTCCCGAACCTGTCTGGATCTGGAGCACACAGCCACAGCTGTGATGGGCCACCACCGATGCCCACTGCCACCAAAGTCCACGTTGGCCTTGCCAGTCGAGCGCTCTGGGTACCCACAATGTTCACAAGAGATTTGGGCTCGTCCTGCCTCGGAGCTTTGAGATATAAGGGCCTTATCAAAGCACGCCGCAGATCATAGTCCCTCCCTCCAATGCTTACGCACTGGTTACTGCTTTCTTGAGGTGAGATGACTCAGCTTTCTAGTGCACTCAGCGGATGAGCACGATGGGTAAGAGTGGCAGGTTCTCAGAGGCTGTGGCTCAGGGCAGAGATCAGAGCAGTCCATGCAGGGCTGTGGGTGTCTTATCATGTCTCTGGCCAAAGAAAATTCAAATAGCTTAAGTTGTCCTTGGATCATCATTTTCAAAAATATTGTTACTGTGGGACCTTTTAGAACCACTGAACGCATACTTACAGTTTTTCACCACAAGACAGGAGTCCAGATTTTCATTTGGAATCCACTAATTTCTCTGAGGCATAAACAAAACATTTCTGAGCCAAGAGCAGCCTGCGGGCCGTTAATTGTGATCTCCGTGAAGCGTGCTGCTGCTCGTATATAAATTATAGATCAGAAGGGAAGATGTCTTTGATTCCGCAAACATTTCAAAGTAGCATCTCACTTCTGTGTTGCTTTCCTACATCAAATCTGCAGCCCAGCTTCATCTCTGTATCGTCCGTTGTTTTCATTCTTGCTAATTGGAACGGAGTCTTCTCCCGCCTGGCAGACCCATTGCTCGACCTTTGGGCTACATTCTACCTCTTTTCCCCGTCATAAACCTTACTGAATCAGTACGCACTTTCTACTGATGTAAACAAACACGCAGATAAAAACCACTCAAAACATGCAAAACAGAATAGCACAAAATGTGAAACGGAGGAAAAATCCATGCATATTGGAAAACTACTTTCACAGAGGGAACAGAGTGCAAATAAATTGAAGACATGTTTTGACATGTGTTTCTAGAGAAATTGACATCATCTTGAGTTTTGGCTGGAAGTTGTACGGTGATCGTAAAATTATAATTTGATGTAGATGAGTTAAAATGTCACACACAAGACCCAACATATCTGTGATCATATTCTGTGTGTCACTGTGTGTGTGTCGAAATATGAAACCGAACATCAGCAAGGATGGCAACCTTGCCCGAATCAACCCTACAGGAACTTGGGAAGACATTCGGAGTCAAGTTTACAGCACGAAGTAAATGCTTAGCCAGGATAAAGCCTAGGGTAGGAGACCTTTGTGGCATATGAACTCACCTTTACTCAACAAAACTCATCAAGCATCTTACCATGTACTAGTCTCTAAGGGCTGAAAATACAGCAGGGAATGAAAGGATACTGTGTATATTTGATTATCTGTTATAGCATAATGACTTATCAAATCCATTTTTTTTGGTAAAACTGATAGAAACACATCATGTTAATTGAAGACTATAAAGTTCTATTTCAATGACACAATATAAAATATATTCACCTTGATCAACTCAAAAGGTAATCGTGAGAATCGCTGAACTAAAATCACATGTTTGAACTAGAACACAACCCAACAGGTTAATGACTAAAAGGTCTTTTGAATTATGTATTGTTTTAAAAGTGATTTATGATGTTGTGAAAAAAATTAATGGACCGGTTCTTTATTCTACCTGGAAAAAATGCTGTCTTCTAGTTTACTAAAACCATGTAGACTCTTTATGTCGAGTAGCTTTAAGAGAGAAGGGGGAAAATGTAGCTGAAATACGTAATTTACTCAGAATATAGAAATCATCACTCCAGTTTAACGAGTACTTATATGTGCTGTTAAATTTATACATGCTATCAAATTTGATCTGCAGAATCAAAGGTCTGCTGTGGCCAATATTATCCCTGTTTCACCAATATGAAAAGAGAAGGCTCAGAAAAATTAAGCCTGTACTATGATTACAGTGATAATAAACGGTGGGAGGTGATCCTTTTGGCGTGGTGCCGTCTTCTAAGCTCCTTGTCCCTTTGTGCTTTGTGAGTTCTTCTCACAGACAGAGGCTGTATTTTCCAGCTAACATGGATCTGAATTTTTAAAATTCAGGAAAAAATCAAATATGTGGGGGGAGAAGCAATTATTTACTCTTAAAGTCTTCACGTCGGTGGCAAAGTGAGGGACTTATATTTTGGTAATCGTTTTTATAAAGCAGCATTGTTTATTTTAACAAAAGCCATTTGGCCATGTTACTTCCCAGCTAAGGTGACTGAACCTAACATAAGAACTTCTGGACTTTAAAAGATTATCATTCCAATTACAACCCTATCTATACAGGTCTCAAATGCTACAAATCATGAAGCATATTTGGGTGATACATAGATGAATTTTAGATGGTAATAAATAATGTAAGCCTAGTATAATTATCTTATTTGGCAACAGCTTGCATATCTAAGAAAAGTGTTAGCGTTTACCAACATTTTCTTTGAGCAATCACCTAATAGCTGTATTTATACACCCGTATGTATAAAGGTGTAGCATGTGATAAGAATAAAAACATTAGCCCGGCCGGTATGGCTTAGTGGTTGAGCATTGACCCATGCACCAAGAGGTTACCAGTTCGATTCCTGGTCAGGGCACATGCCCAGATTGTGGGCCAAATCTCCAGTGGGGAGCATGTAGGAGGCGGCCAATTGATGTTCTTTGTCATCAATGTTTCTCTCTCTATAAAATCAATAAAGAAAAAAAAAATTTTTTTAAAGAATAAAAACATTACCTTTGTTTTGACTTACATTCAGTGTGACAAGGTCAGTGCATTATTGGATATAATAAAAGTGTCAGTTAATATTTAAAAAAACACAAGTGATAAATCTATTAAAAGAGAGGATATGTTTCAGGCCAAAGATGCCTTAGTTTGTAGAGATAACACACACTCACTGTGCTACTCTTTAGAAAAATACTCATGACTACGAAGATAAGTAATCTTTTCACCTAAAAAAGAAACTTTCCTCCAAGTGTTTTGTGTTTTTTTTTTTAAATAATTTCTTTGCTGTCAAAGATCAACCCTTTGATGGCACTGAGAACATAGTAAAAATAATAGCGAAACAATGTGTCGGGTTATTTCCCTTGGCCTGGCACCTTCCAGTTAGGAAAGCAACCGCTGAGCAGGGCAGTGCTCGAAGCAGTCATGCCGTGAGCAGCTGCCGGCTGGGGGAAAACATGTGTTTAAAAATACCTTCTGCTCCAGGTAATTGTGCCTGCACAGTCCAATAAGTTTCAGCTGCTCTCAAGGACAAAACTCGGGAAATTAAGATGTTACAATAGAAACGGCTCTTAATGGTTTAATGGACGGAATTAGTATTTGGCTGTGTCGACACAGAGGCGGTAGATCAATAACTGTGATGATCCACTCAATGCTGTCACACACAAATGGAGACTGATTTTCAGGTCCAGGATTCAAACTTTATTTAATTGACCCATCATCCTGACAGTGTATAGAGATATAGCAAACTTTTTCAATTTCCCCCGAGTTCTGAATTTTGAATTAAAACCAAATTAAGGTTCCCAAATTTGGAAGTCGCCATAAAGGAAAGGGATTAAAGATGACTCCTCTAGCCCCGGCCCGGGGACCAAAGAGTCTCGGGTTCAATTCTGGCCAAGGGCACGTACCTCGGTCGCTGTTTGTCCCTGACCCCGGTTGGGGTCGTGTGGGAGGCAACCAGTTGATGTGTCTCTCTCATATCGATGTTTCTCTCTCTCTCTCTCTCTTCCTCCCTCTCTCCCTCCAGCTCTATCTGAAGATTAATGCAAAAATATCCTTGGGTGAGGATAAAAAAAAAGATGACTCTTCTACATAGAACACAGAGAACACTACCAATTGTGATTTTTATTAATTAAAAAAATTGTTTAAATTTATCCATATTGTTGAAAGTATTACAGATGCCCCTCCTTTTTTCTTTTTTAACAATCTATTTAACTCCTTGATGCCCACTGTATACTCAGTACTAGAGCAAATAGTCGCAAAAATAAAAAGTAGAGAGATTTAGGCAAAATTAATGGTAAGTACTTTATGATTTCCCTTAGCTTCCTTTTATCTTTGAGAAAATAATGCATGCTTTACAACAAAGATATATTATATAACAAAGTGAAGTTTCTTTCAAATTTTATGCCACACACTATCATGGCCAAACATTATTTCATTTACTTGAAAAGAGAAATAATTAGTTAATAAATATTTTGCTCACAAGATATAAAATAACTTCATGTTTGCCAACATCCATGTAATTGGTCCAGATGTCTACATTCAGTTCATTTATTTGTCACTCAGGATTTCGACTTTTTGCTCATTCCTTCTTTTAGGACCAGATTCTTTGGACTAAATACAGCACTTAATTTGAATAATTCTAAGTTATGACTATAACGGCAAAATTAATTCAGCCAATTAACGGGTGAAATTAAAGGTAGTCCATCCAGTAGAAATAAGCAACATGTGTAGCTGAGCACGTGCATTTTTCATTGTTCCTTTTTGTCACTGTGGAGTCCGGTGTGTGTATATTGATTTTGTGAAAGATTAAGTGGGATTTAAAAATGGTAGAAAACTTGGACACATGGGGTGATGCCTTGTGCTATTTTCGTACATACATTTATTTATTTATTTATTTATTTATTTATTTATTTATTTATTTATATTTTATCCTCACCCGAGGACATTTCTGCATTCATCTTCAGATAGAGCGGGAGGGAGAGAGGGGGGAAGAGAGAGAGAGAGAAACATCGATGTGAGAGAGACACATCGAGTGGCTGCCACCCACACAACTCCAACCGGGGCCGGGGACAAACTACAACCGAGGTACGTGCCCTCAGCGGGAACCGAACCCGAGACTCTCTGGTCCACGGGCTGATGCTCTAACCACTGAGCCAAACCGGCCAGGGCTATTTTCATACTTTTAGTAATACAGTTACACAGAGGTAGAAAAGAAGAATATAAACTATAGATACGTGACAGAATTAAGATGAGGCCGGCATTTTGTTCTCTGTGGGACTTTTGACAAATCTCAATTTCCAGCTAGAATCCCTGTTTTTCCATGATTTTCCTCGTGTGACAATAGGTCAAATTGCCCTCTGAACTGGAAGTGTTTGACAGAGTCCCAGCAACGACACAAACTCCAATGAAGGTGTTAGGGCCCCTATGTGTTTGGGTTCCTATAAATCAGTGGTTCTCAACCTGTGGGTCGTGACCCCTTTGGGGGTCCAACAACCCTTTCATGGGTCGCCTAAGACATAACAGTAGCAAAATTACAGTTATGAAGTAGCAATGAAAATAATCTTATGGTTAGGGGTCACCACAACATGAGGAACTGTATTAAAGGGTCGCGGCATTAGGAAGGTTGAGAACCACTGCAAAAAATGGATTATCAAATAAGTAGAATGGGCAAATACTCTTGGTCCAGCCCCTAATCCAGGTGTAAATACATCTTTTATTTTTGAGAGATGCCATTCTTATTACCTATTGTTCTATCTGTGTCATCGACCACAAAAGACTAGTTCTGTTGAAGCGATACACACTCTAAGGATCTGCGTAGTTTATAACAATGAAGGTTCATTCTTTCTCATTTCACGTGTCCCTTGCTGGATCCTGAGGCTCTCCCCCATCCCTCATCGCTTGGGGACACAGACTGACAAGGTGGCCGCCATTCTGGACCCTGGAAGTCACTGTGGCCAAGGACAGGCGGCTCAGAGGACCTCCTAAGGAAATCCAACTCTCCAGCCTGGAAAAGACACACCTCCCTCTGCTCACACTAGTTGAACCGATTCCTGTGGTCACACCCAATTATGAGAGATTCAGAAAGTGCAGTCCTATTGTGTTCATGAAGGTCAGCCCTTCAGAAATCTTGCTAAATAACACTAATGACTTCCAAACGTGTCAAAGAGCATGAACTATGAAGTCTGACGCCTCTGGGTTCAAAATCACCTGAGTAAATTCAGGGCTGCAGTTTCGAAATGAGGATAATAATATCATCACCCTTCAGTGTTATTACCGTAATTACACTTGATATATTAAAATGCACATAGTAAAGCAGATTTCAATACAGAACAGTTATTCAAATCCTTGTGTAAATGCATAAAACCCTAACAATATTGCACGTTTTTTCCACGGCTGGAATCCCCTATCCTAAGTAACCGATACTATGACACTTGTTTATTTGACTACGGAATTACTAAGAATATGTTTGGGAGAACTTGACTTCTTTAAAAGGATATGATGAAACGAAAATATAAACAATTGTTTCTTTAATCACATTTCATGGAAACTGTAATTTTTCTATGTTGAACTTTTTTTAAAATTTGGGTACAGTTCACATGCTTTAAAGTGTTGTGAGTCTCTTCACACCGACGACACCTATCACAGTTTTTAAAAAATGTAGCAGGGGTATTTTAGTGCTGCTCACCTTGACTTGAAACGCCACAATAAATTCATTCCTCTGAGGCTTGTCTTCCTCTTCTCTTAATTAAACACAACGTAACCCATGTTCACTCAGCTTAGCTCTTTTAAAACCAAGTTTAAGCTCCTGCACTTACCTGTATATTTTCTACTAAATTCCTCCTCGTGTCCTAAATTTTAATGATTAAAACTGACTTAACACTATGACTGAATTGTAACACTGTAATGTTGAAAATTAATCCTTCATTTATAAAAGAGAGAGTAGTTTGACTTGATATTAATTTTTCATTGTCTCAATTTAGTTCTCCCATGACTGTGGTCTTCCTCTATTATCGGAATAAAGATATTAGGCTCCTAACATTAGAATCCCTTTAAAATGTAGCCTCCCAGTCTTTGTACAAGTGAAACCAGTCTCGTAGTTATACGGCAACGGTCTGCCTTGCTGGAGGACACGGGCCTGCCGCATTCCCGGATCATCCCGGGGGCAGAGGAGAGTTGGAGGGGAAAGGGTTGGAGGAGGGAGAGGCTGCTTCCCTGATGGACAGCTCGGCCTGGGAAAGCACTGTCAGCACCGCTACTCACTGATCTGGAAATACAAGCCATTTAAGTAGCACTAAAGGCCAATGAACTAGAACTGCTGTAGTTACACTATTTATATAATTAAATTATTGAAAAGGATATTGGAAACGGCCATTTCAGCAAAATAGCATGGTGTGTTATTGGAATAGCAAGTGTGTGTGTGTGTGTGTATGTGTGTGTGTGTGTGTGTTTGCAATTAATGCTCCCTTTAATGTGATATAGTGTTTATGTTCAAAGTATAGCCCCCAAAATGTTTGAACTAAAAGTGCAGGGAAAGATATATACTTAGAATAGGCTCTCTAGTTTCTAGTTTCAGTAAGTGGTCCTGTTCTAGCCTCATTTGTGGATGTTCACGATAATTTTTTTTTTTTTATCCTCACCTGAGGACAGTTTTTTGCATTTATCTTCAGATAGAGCAGGAGGGAGTGAGGGAGGAAGAGAGAGAGAGAAACATCGATGTGAGAGAGACACATTGACTGGCTGCCACCCACACGACCCCAACTGGGGCCAGGGATGAACTGCAACCGAGGTACGTGCCCTTAGCTGGAACTGAACCTGGGACTCTCTGGTCCGTGGGCTGATGCTCTAACCACTGAGCCAAACTGGCTAGGGCAATGATAATTTTTAAGAAAGGAATTAAGATCCTTTTCCTCAGAATGAGGTTAATAAGACTCTTCTTTGCTTACTTGTTTTTTTTTTTGCATTCGCATTTTGAACATATTTTATTCTTTTATAGATGAATCCATAAAAATACCATCTAACTCTCGTGACCTTTTTAGTGGCATGTTCTCTGTTTTCTAATGTTTGTTTTACCAACTCTCATCATCTAGTAGGGGAATTATTTTGATAGAGGTGGATTCATGAGGAAAGGAAAGAAGGTTTTCTGGGTGAGTTGGACTAACCTCATGCTATGGTCGGGGAGCAAGAGAATCCCCTCCTCTACCCATCTTTCGTCTTATGGCTGGACTCGTCACTAAATAATAAAACTGACACCAGACTACATCAGCAGGGAAACAAACAATTTAACACGTGCACATGGGAGAATCACACCATCATGCTTAGATTATAAAATTAGGCTAAAAGAAGTAATTGAACTAGGCACCTTCCTATGCTTTTTAGACAAAGAAACAATACCTTTGTGAGAAATCACAGGAGAAAGAAAGTGCTGCTGGGCCCCAACAGCCCTTACTGGGTCAACTGCCCATTCTTAAACTTATAATTATTAAAGGGAAAATAATCATTATGTTTGCCTTAGAAGACTCATAATCCTATTCCAGCAACTCATCTCAGTGGATGGGGGGGGGGAGGTGTGGAATGGAACAAGGAGGGTCGCATTCCCCAGGGTCACGTGAACTGAATGTCTGAAGAAAACTAGACTTCTTTTAGTAAGGGATACTTGGGAAATGGTGCAAAGGAAATAACCAAGAGCATTGAGTACACACCTAAGAACTAACTGTGTACTAACACAGCAAAGACTTACTGAATGCACCTTCTTCTTTCTTCTTTGTCTGATGCAAAGTATGCTGTTAAACGGCTACTCACGAGGGCTTACATATAGACTATATTAAATTCTTTCTCCATTTTTTCTCTAATTTCAAACCTATATTTCCCTCCATTGTTTTCATTATTCAATGCTAAATTTTAATAATATACTATTTAAAAAAAAGAAGAAAAAAGAATCAATCTCCCTTTAAAGTTACAGAATCATTTGATTTTGAAAGCTACCTGGTATACAAAGAACATAATTTTAAATTACATGCTTTGGGCTTCCAATTACTTTACAATATTTCATTTCATGATTCACTCTTCCTAGACTCTGAACTCAGTTCTTTCTCAGAATTGGTTTTGCAAGTATCTTTTCAAGTTTAATAACTATTGCAAAAAAGAAAAGTTTAAGAACTATTTAGAGTTGCTCCATATTAGTGTATATATGGATGGAGTTTAAAAAACAAAAGCGTAAAAATACTGTGAACGTGTTTAATGAAGACAATCTGAAATGATTGTATTTGCGCTGGTTTTTATGTTTGCCCATGGGATAGAGTTTTACTTTCTCTGAGAATTTGTGTACACAGCAATGAAATAATGTGGTTTTAATTGGAGACAGGCTGATGTCTTAATTTTTTACATAACGCTAACATTAGCATCCAAAATACGCAGCTCTATGAATACAGTATCCATTTCATTTCCATCTTATTTTACTCTAGGAAGTACAGTCATCATCTCTGTTGGCAAAATGGTGGAAAATTCCATTGCAAATAAAATTATGTTTATTGCTGCAAAGTATTTCATGGCCATAGTTGCTATTTTAAAATTATTTAGAGATCAATTATGACATTATTTTAGTGGGGGAGTAATTTAGTGGCTCATGTAGATTATTTTGCTTTCCTGGGAAATTTCATATTAAACCGTATTTCTATATAGTGTGAATTCAGCATTATATTATATGCCTTATAAAGTAAATGAAAACTAAATTGCTATATTTTGCAGAATCAGTACTTATGGCATGATATCCAGGGAATTTCATTTCTACACACCAAGCAAAATCGAATGTCAGTGATGCTGTAACTTACAAACAGTTGGTTTTGTGGGACGGGAGATGAGCAAGTGTTCACGAGAATATTAAGTAAGATAGTTAGAACAAAAATAAGATGTGTGAAAATATTCATTGTCCTGAAGACTCAGGACGAGAGACTCAGGGTGGTGGTCTTCATGCATTCCTCTATTGGACCTCTTAATAGGGCAGATAAATCATGGCAGAAATCAGTGGATTAAACTTAGCAAGAGTAGAACCTTTACTGACGCTGTTCTGCTGCTCTGCTTTATCTATTGGTGCCAACCGTCGGTGCTTCTCTGGCACTGAGTTTACGTCCACCGCCTTCTTTGAAGTTCACGTTAAGGTCAGTTCACCCTTACAGAGTAAGGGCTGCAAAACATTGTTGCTGCATTGTTTCCTTGCTACATTGTTTCCCTGCTGAAATTCTCTTCCTCTTAATGAAAACATTATCCCCCGTTAAGTTGTCCACCATCACCTTCTGACAAACACCGGTCTTGTCTTCCTTCTTGATGACATGTTTTGGATGAGCCTTGAGTGGGTACAGAGGGTGCCGACTACACGAACAGGTAGTCCGAACTCCTGGTCACTTATCTGTGCTTGCGCTCTCCCTAAATGCACATCACAGGCCTCATGATGACCTATGGCCAACTGAAAGAAGAGGAAGGGACTGCAACTGCTGATGAACTGATGTTCCGTGTTGGAATTTTCCGGAAATGGATGCTGCCATATAGGTTGCCCACCAGGGCAGATCTGAAGGATAGAGGGAGCTCCCTAGGTTTCGGTTAAGTCGATTTAAAACCAGTACACCCTGCAGCCCACGGTCCAGGGAATGAAATTATCCTGGAACTAACTCATAGGTACTCACTTGTGTGCAGAGGAAACGATGGACAGTGGTCAGTCACCTAGCAATACTTCTCAAGTCCTGTTTTCCAGAGAACTTGGGCTAAGGCCCAAGAAAATATATTTTAACGTACATCTTCTCAATACATGAAAGCATTTTGATTTTTATCATCACACTTTCTAAGTTGGGCCAAGTAATAGAGGAGTCTCACAATGTCTGAAACGACACAGGTGTAAATTATCTTTCACAAATATAATTTCTTACAATTAGCACTCATAGTCTCAGTCAAAAGTGGAAGTTGAGTCCTTGAAACCATTAGGTGTATTTTAAAATATTACAAGACATCT
Organism: Tadarida brasiliensis; assembly: GCA_030848825.1. Taxonomy (NCBI): domain Eukaryota; kingdom Metazoa; phylum Chordata; class Mammalia; order Chiroptera; family Molossidae; genus Tadarida; species Tadarida brasiliensis. Next base: position 24,078,940 of record CM061278.1, on the reverse strand, counting down.
CTTTCTAATTCATGAGTCATCACTAAAGAATACATCTTTATGATAAACTGACATAAAATAAGTATAGGTTTAACTTAAATGTAACTAAACAGTCACTATCCAGCGACATCTTATCCACCTAACAGTAAATATATGTTCTCTGGTTTACCTTGAGTCCGATCTATGTTGAATAAAACATACGACAACTTACCACTGGGGAGAAATATAACCCTGGGAACCTGGTTGAATCCATTTATCAGTCGGTTCTCATTTATATAGAAACTGTTTTATTGGTTTGTAACACACACACACACACACACACACACACACACACACACAAGCATGCAAATGGATTTCAATAGCCTTTCATATTTGTGCTCTTCAAATAAGTAGCCATTCTAGTCGTGACTCACAGCTTTTATAAAGCCATTGTCAATCACTGAGAAAAGAGATCTTTCACGCAAATATATCTTGCACCTTAGACTACCCTAGTCTTGCGTTAGCTAGAATGAGTCATGAGTGTATTTCTCTGTCCTTCACCTTCAGACAGGTGGAGAACTTTCAGGAAGAAGAGTGTTCAGAAGGATGTTTATCATCATCACCATTATTACTATTCAAACACGGTATGAGTTGCAGAGCTAGTTCCCAAGTTATTTATTTTTTTTCAATCACAAGTTCTCATTCTTGACCCAGAGGCAAAAACAGCCACAAAGCGAGCCAGCCGAAGGGAGAAGAACACATTTCTGCCTGGAATACTCTGCCCCCAGAACATCTCCGGAAGCTACCAACTTTGTTCCCAGAGGTGACCGTGGGATTAGAAGTCATTGCATTTACTTAAGAAAGGCTTCCTGAATTTGTTATGAGACTTTCTGGACAACTGTGACTTAGTGTATTATTTATATTCAGGACAGTGGTGTCTCAATACAGCAGAGCAATTGCTTCAAAGTAAACTGGCAAACAATATTGTGGAATTCAGTAATTGTGGATTTTCTTTAATCACCAAATCCTAAAATAATAGAGCCCCAGTGTTGGGGGTTGTTTTCCAAAGTCTTTTACTGGCTACTTTGTAGCACTCTGCACGTGTTTTCATGTTACCATGAGAGTGAGCTCAGGGCTTCAGAGTGAGAAACACCCCTTTCAGCCTGTGTGTAGACAGGGGCTTTCCTGTGTAAAGGGAAAGAAAAAATACTTAGAAATCACTCACATAAATGTGATGAAATCTCATCAGTTCAACCCAACTAGGGGAAGCATCTTAATAATTTGAAATGTAGATCATTTTTATTTATTTATCTAAAAAATTTTTTTCTTTATTGATTTAGAGAGAGAAGAGGGGAGAGGGAGAGAGAGATAGAAACATCGATGAGAGAGAACATTGATTGGCCGCCTCCTGCATGCCCCCCACCGGGGATCAGGCCCACAATCTGGGCATGTGCCCTGACTGGGAATCGAACCAGCGACCTCTTGGTGCATGGGTCAATGCTCAACCACTGAGCCACACCGGCCAGGCTGGATTACTTTTTTAAAAAGAGTTTCAGTTCTTCCCAGGACAGCACCCTACCACTCCTACTCCATGCACAGATCAGGCCCATTTTTAATTATAATTGGTATGCAAATGGTTGTTTCTAATTTAACTGAAAAGAGATGCCTTCCTTACATAGAACATTTTCTCCCTCACATCTTGTTTACATTATTAATTTGCTTGCCAAATCTCTTTTTTAAAATAAATAATGCAAAGATAAGCTCTAGTCGGGTGCTTGTCCAAATCAGCATAAAATCAATTAGAAGTTACCCACAATAACTTAAAACACTGTTAACTTTCGTGTGTGGAGTATGAGCCTGGTTTTAGATGCTATTATTGATTAAATGTGTTTGTATGCTTGGTTTAAACATAACTTGTATACATTTAAAAGATTTATTATATGAACTAAGCAAACAACATAACAAAAACTTGATAACACTGTGTTGTTTCAAACCACTGTGTGAGTTTTTCCTTTGAGTGGAAATGTAAACACCCTCAGAAGATGAGAAACTTCACTATTTCCAAAAGTTCCTCAGAAATTAAATGCTATTATCATTTGTTTGTTTTTTATAATGTATAACATTAATTTATTTACATGCATTATTTTAGCAGCTATTAATTGCATTTCTCATTAGAAAATACAATACAATGATATCAAGTTCTTTATTAAAGCTTAATATTTCATGCTGTGTGTTTTTTTTTTAGTTTGGTTTTGTTTAATTTGCTTGTTTTAAGACAAGACATATTGCTTTAGGATCCAAAGAAGAAATATTCTCTATCCTTTTGGTTTCAGAATTTCTTTCCCTTTTTTTTTCTTTTAAAAAATCATTTCATTACAAGAAAATTAGCCAGAAAACTGCACAGTTCCAAACAAATCCTTTATATGAGCACAAGGGCTCATTTATCATCATCTTTTTATAGTTATCTTTCAAAGAATGTTCTAGCCACTAAACCTAGCCTTTACTGCCAAAAATTAGACTACATGGCTTTACTGTTTAATATTCCACAAACAGAATCGGTTTGTGTTTCTCAAGTTAAACAGCATCTACCATTTTGCTTCACAGAAATGTCCAAACCATTCCTTTATGAGTTATTTCAGTTATCCGCCCCCCAAATGTAACGCAAACAAGAACAAAAACGAAAAACTCTGCTGCTTTCCAAAATAATCCTGTCTTCCATTTCTTTTTATTATTTTTTTAATCAAATGTATCCATCAGCTCTTCTAGTTTCAGAATTTCTTATCTAAACATTTGCAGGAGGTCTTCTGCTACCTATTATTATGTAACTGGTTTGTTTGTTTCTACTTACGATAATGTGAACAGTTTTATAACATTCAATTAAGGGCCTGATCTTAATGAACTGTATGTATTTAAAAGTTATAGTTGCCTTGGCCAGTTTGACTCAGTGATTAGAGCATCGGCTTGTGACCTGAAAGGTCATGGGTTCGATTTCTGGTCAAGGGCATGTACTTGGGTTGCAGGTTCGATCCCCAGCCCCGGTTGGGGGTCGTGCGGGAGGCAACCAATTGATGTTTCTCTCTCTCTCCCCCTCCCTCCCTTCCACTCTCTCTCAAAAAAAAAAAAAAAAAAAAAATCAATGGAAAAATATCCTTGGGTGAGGATTAAAAATAATAACAACTTAAAAAACAATAATAAATAAACGTTATTGTTTGTCAAATACACCTAGTAAAGCTGTATTTTAAAAAAGCTGTAAAAAAAAATAGCCTAGATAAGACTATCTTTTTCATTAAATTACTATTTCGATGCAATGAAAGCCACTCAAGCTAAGTGAATTTGCTGAGCTTGTATAACTGTTTCCTCATTCTGACTGTTCTCCTCCCTGCGCACCCACCCCCGAGCCCAGGCGGTCTCTGATTTCAGTCACCGGACTGTGTGTTTCTGGAGCTGTGTGTATTTGCAGTCTCTTGTGCTTGTCTCTTCGCGTGGCACGCCATCAGGACATCCACCCACGCTGCTCCTGTGCCTGTCGGCAGCGTGGGTGTATGTAACGTCTTACACGCAGCCGCCACCCTGAACCAGGTCGGTCTTCGTTCTTCAAGGACGACGACTCTGCTTACAAGTTTCCTCAGTGGGAACGTCAGACAGAACAGCCAGCGTCTGTGTGTCGTTGCTGCATGTCAAGTTCGTCCCTTCCTTAGTGAAGTGGGAGAACTTTCCGGGGGCCAGCTAGGGGTGCTTCTGCAGGGTCTCTTTTAAGAACACACCGATGTATCCGGCCCACGCTGCCGCCTGCGATGGGTCTGGGCGAGAATTCTGAGTCTAGAGCGTGACCAGAGTGGCCCCGTCATGGACAGGTGGATGGAATCGCCCACTGCCAAAAGAGGTAGAGAAGATATTTGAGAAAATGCATATATTTTAGGAAAGACAAAGAAGGTCTGCCAGCAAAGGAAATATAACAGATGTGGAAGGAAAATTGAAAATGTCCACTGTATTGCAACAGAGGAGAAGAGAACGAGAGTGATACAGATGGGGTGGGGGGGATGCTAGCAAGCGGACAGAGCCGGTGTAAACAAACATAGTGGGATATGAAACTGGGGTCACCCTGTTGACCAGTGAAAGGGAGATGTCCATGGCACAGGGGTTGTTGAATGCAGATCATTAAGTATTGTGGGATGTCCTGAAATAAATTAAAATGATGATGTAAACAACGAAGAACAGTGTGGCACCCCGGTTTCTTATTTAAAAGTGATTTAAAAGTTTAAATAATAATGATGAGCTTTATGGTTCAGAAAATGTGGCAGTTTTCAAACGTTCCAGAGTCACACAGTGTAACAAACAGTAGGGACATCCGTGAGTGTGGGGGTGTCTTTGCTTTGACAGAGGAAGACCCTGCGCAAACTTTGCGCCCCCGTTTTGCTCTCCAGGCAAACCAGCACCTGTCCACACCGAGACCCTCTCCTCGTCTCGCTGGCTTCCATCCCTTTGCACACGCGACTCTCAGCTCTGCTCGCGCCGCTGAAATCTGCAACCATTGCCAACCCATGGCAGATGGCTGAGGACTCTAATGAAGGGATTTCGTACAAATCAACAAAAATCTCGGGCCAGAATCTGTCGTTATTGTGGGGGAAAGAAAAAGAAAAAGAAAAAGCACCCCGAACCATATGCTCAGTGTCCTGCCCGCTGTCCAATAGGAAGTGTGCACGTCATCGGATTGTCCCCAGGCCTTCTGTGTGTCAGCAGCTCCGTGCTCAGCGCAGGTCAAGCCAGGCTCCTCTGCAGTGATGAGCTGCCTAGGTTTCTCAATACAATCGCGTCTCTCTTCCTTCCCACTGGGACTCAGTATGCCCTTAATGAAGGGACACGTGTATATAGTTTTCAAGTTTGAACTCTTTCATGGATTTAAGATAAATGACCTCCACTTCCATTATTCCCAAAGCATAAAACGCAACATGATGTTTGTAATAAGCAAATGCATCACCACGGCAAGTTCTAAGGTGAGCTGAGCTGTAGACAATTAGTGTCTCCCATAATCGAGATGAGCCCTTGACCGTGTATGTTGTAAGAGTCCAACGGCAGCTTCAGATGAAGTTGACTTTCTCAGCAATGCATTAAAATGCAGCTAAAATATATATCCATGATTATAGCTTAATTTGCATGTAAAGTAATGTAATTGGTGTACGGCAGTAAGACAGGGTGATTATGCAGCAAATTGTATGTAATCGTTTATGTCTGCTGAAATAACTCGAACACCTTTTTTAAAAAAATGACCTTACATAGAGGTCAATTTCAAAGCATTTATACACTAAGACTTGCATCTGAACCTGCTTTCCCCCTACCTATCTTAATAACAAAACCCAAATGATCTACATAGAATCAAAGGTACACATAGACTTCAATCTATACACAATCCAAATTTATAACCCCGACGCATTCCTAGAAATTGCATCATGATTTAGTGCTTGTAAAGTGGGTGATGCTTTCCCATAAAGGCAATTATAAAACTGCAGGAGTTTGCATTCCTCACAAATTTCTCTATAAAATCATAGGTTGGATCAATAACATGCTCCTGAGGTACAGATAAAGCAACTGTAGCTTTTGCAGGTAGTGAAATTTGGTATCAGTTCCGTGAAATGAACGAGAGTAGATGATAAACCTCACTTCTACAGGTTTTCCAATGTGATTTATAATGTTCATGAAGGAAAAACAATACCTTTCTGTCATAGCTTTGATCTATCAGGGTACACCTGCTATAATAAATATTAAAATTCAATTAATAATGCTTTTGTTCTACAGAAGTCCTTCATGAAATTACTTGTTTGCTGATGTAAAAGTAATGCTGTACCAGAGAGTTGGACCAGCTTCCCATTTTCCTCTCGGTAAATGTTTTACTTGGAAGAAGCATTTAAAATCGTTCGCCTTATTTTAAATTTGCTTCAAGGTTCTCTAAAGCTATTCAGTATTTTATGATTGGTCCTAATTGTTTCACTCTGCTTCTCCCCACAATATTTATAGGTAAAGAAAGATCCAACAGCCCTGGCCAGGTGGCTCAGTTGTTTGCAGCATCGTCCCGTGCACCAGAAGGTTGCGGGTTCGATTCCTGGTCGGGGTGTGTAGGGGAGGCAACCAATCCCATCAATGTTTTTCTCTCACATCGATGTTTCTCTTTCTCTCTCCCATCTTCTCTCTCTAAAAATCACTGAAAAAATATCCTCAGGTGAGGACTGAAAAAAAAAAATTCAACATATTTTTGCTCCAAATCCACCTTGTTGGTTTAGTAAAACGTCTTGTGAAGGCTACTATCAGAGCAAATATAGGTTTGTGTTTGCCAATGTAAACACAAGAAATCTTACATGTGTACTTACATGACTCTGTGTGTGTGTGTGTGTGTGTGTGTGTGTGTGAGTGTATGCACATGTACATATATATATATAATAAAGACATTACTAAGTTATTCAAAAACTTTCAAGATTTAATCTCTCTTTTTACATAATATACAAACAAACAATTTAAAAAGAATGTATTTTCTACCTTTCATTAACACGGTCGGAAAAAATAATGTCAGAGTAAAATGAGATGTGCTGATTAGTATCAGTATAGATGGAAAAGAAGATGTGTAGAGAAATAATTGCATATTGCAAGCTTTATTCCTCTATAGGCTGAAATACACAACTTTCTCCCTTTTTCGGGCACGTGCTTGGGGCCATGTGGCTAAGAGCTTCTAAAATACCTCTGTCATGCCTCAGAGGTTTTTCAAAGCAGAGGCAAGAATCATTAACTATTAAAGAAAAACCTCTTACATGAAAGAGAAGAACAAACCAAAAGCCAGAAAACGTCACTTTTAGGAAGCAGAGCAGGCTAAGCTGATGAGCGCCGGGGTGGGGCCGCGGGTCACTCGCTGGTCAGACTCAGTGGGTCGAGTCCAACAGTGCACCAGACACGAGGACAGGGCCGAGGAATGGAGAATGAGAGAGAGCTTGGACATCAAAGATGTCACACAAATTTAAATGTACCCAGGAGGTTGAGAAAATAAATGTGTGGTCCCATCTCCTAGAAAGGGTGAAGCCAAAAAAAAAAAAAAGGTGAAAAATTTCAGAGAAATTATATTTAAAAAAATCAGATGATTGTTTCAGGACATGTAATATTTGAATGTAAGCAACAGAATAGAAAATGCGCAGGGGATGGACCTATAAAATATTTTTATTTTTATTATTTATTTATTTTTGTTAATCCTCACCAGAGAATATATTTTTTCCACTGATTTTTTTTTTTTAGAGAGAGTTGAAGGGAGGGTGGGAGGGGGAAGAGAGAGAGAGAAACAGCGATGTGAGAGAGACACACCACCTGGTTGCCTCCCACATATGCACACCTGCTGACCAGGGCCAGGGATTGAACCTGCAACCCAGGTACATGCCCTTGACCGGGACGCCCTAACCAAGGTTGAAACATATTTTTAAATGGACAGAATGGAGTGATGAATCTCTGAGGGAGGGCAGAAGTGGAGGAGGGGTGGGAAGAGATTAACCAAAGAATGTACCTGCATACATGCATCATTCATGGTCACAGACACAGGGTGGTGAGGGCCCGGGATGGGCGGGAACTGGGTGGAGGGGGGCGAGGAGGAAAAAAGGAGGGACATCTGTTATACTCTCAACAATAAAGATTTTTAAAATTAAACATAGAGACATGTTGCGGGGTTGAAAGATTCCATCAGATAGAAGGGATCTGTCTGCTCTTGGCCCTGTGAGCTCCGGGCAAGAAGAAGCCACCTGCAGCCCAGCTTCCACACTGAGAAAGACACTGTTGTTTAAGCCCCGGAGCCCATGGTATTTTGTTATAACAGCTTGAGCTAAGACATCGAGTGGTGATGAAAACACAAGCATCTTTAACCAGACCGAAAGTATTCGCCTATAACCTGAAAATGACCCTCGTATGAGGCGCACCCTGGGCGAGATTCCTCACAGACTCTCCATGAAACTCTAGAATCATCTTCTCAATTAGATTTCAATGATGGCATTTTTACATCTTATCTTTTGTTAAGATGTGATCAATCTCTTTCCACGAATCTTGAAAGAGGTTTATAAACAGCTTTTTTTTTACTTACTCATTCTTGAGTTCACATCCAACGTATTTTATTCTTTGAAAGAACTCATGTTCCTTTCCTCCCTTTTAGGGTCTGTGGTTGAGAGATACGTTCTTCTTCACTTGGTGCGAACATTTCCCCCAAGTACACAGCACATTACACAGCAGCAGTCTCCGGAGCTGTCCCTCTCTGCTGGAGAAACCAAAAGCCCAAGGAGCTCATCGTGAAAGAACTCAGGATAAACACGGTCTATCAGGAGACTCGACAGTCAGCACGCTGCGATGGTCTCAGCGTTCTTGGCTGAATTGGTGCTTCTAGAAACGACATTATTCTGTTTTCAGAAAACAATCTTGTCTAATGGTCTAATGTGGGTGAGGATGTATCGCTCACGGAGACTCGGGGTCTGGCGCGTCAGCTCTGGGCAGAACGCGTCTGGAATGCGAAATCAGAGCTCACACGGCTGACACTGTGTTCTGCTCCTGTTTAAATATCGAGTAGAATTTTACAAAAGGTGTGAAACCCTATTCTGAGAGTGATGATGGTGTTTAGAATGCAGAAGATAATTTATCTGTCTTTTTAATTTTTTGTTTGTTTGTTTTTGGGTTAATCCTCAACCGAGGATATGTTTCCATTGATTTATAGAGAGAGTAGAAAGGAGGGAGGGAGGGAGAGAGAGAGAGAGAGACATCGATGGGAGAGAGACACATCAATCAGTTGCCTCCCACACAACCGTGACCGGGGCCTGCGATCGCACTTGACTGGGAAGCGAACCCATAACCCTTCAGTCTGTAGGCCGAAGCTCTAACTGCTGAGCCAAACCGGCCAGGGCTAATTTACCTTTTCAATGACGTTTTTCTAACAGCAACCCTACTTGTAGAAGATATATTTTGTGCCCGCTGAGCACAAGGTTTAGTTAGAAATCCTTCCCATGGCGTGTGTTCCTTCATCTCCCCAAGGAACGTCATCATTAGCTATTAGTCCCATTCTGTGCAACTGGGTCACCACAAACATGGATTATTTTCAAGGTGAGTTCGTGTTTTCATCACTAATAAGACCTTTAACTATTTTCTTGGAAAGCACAGCCATTATGGCCGTGAGAGTTCTGCCGCTGGGTTTCGTCATTCATAATGGATGCGCTGAAAAAAGCTTTCCGGGAAAACAACACTTCCTGAGCCTGGGGAGAAAACAGCCATTTCAAAACTATCATGACGTTTTGATAAAACTCTTAATACAGTTAAAATCTAAAATGGAAAGTCAATGAGCTGGTTCAAATAATATGCATCCTTCTTAATAAGAGTAAATATTAAAGTGGCAGCGTCGTTTAATCATGTCATGGGACTGTTCACTTTACGTAGCATAAAATACGATAAAGTATAATAAAGCACTGCATATTTAAACGCCAGAATGTTTCAGAAATGTCTACTTACACACATGTACCTACACACAAACACAATTGCATATTCACCTAAAACACAGAATTTTAATTAATAAACTATTAAGGAGAGACTATGACTTCCCCTTTTCAAAGCCCTTCACCATTCCCCTTACTTCCACCCGCCTCATCACTACTTCTCAGCGTCTGTTAGTGTCGTCTTAGAATAAGAAACAAATACACATAGACTTCAGTTTGCCATTTCTGCATGGACAAAGTTTAGCGAATGATTCAGTGGGGAAAAAAATGAAGCGTTCTTTCGGTGTTTCTACCTACATGTATCGGTATATCTGTGTTCATTTAATTTGTCAATACCCACTTTGCATCAAAACGAGTGAGTCAAATGACTAAACATTAGCTCTTTCTATAGTGCATGGGTAAATGATAAATAAACTATATTAACTAAACGTCAGTATTTAATAAAGGTGACCTGACTGTGTATGATCACGTTTGAAGGTTAGCCATCTTTCATATCAACTCCATGGTGACATCTGCTATCTCCTTGCCGCAGGGGCCAACTTAATGCAACCTGTGAGTGTATCTGGGCTCTCCTAGGATCTGAGCCCCAATATTCAGTCTCAGTGGCTGGGAAAAACACAAGTATGGTATTGCTAACCAGCATTGTAGAAGTACCCTCACTGAAGTCCCTGTGTATAGCTGATCTTCATTGTAAAGTGGACCTTTGGGTGCTCATTGAATATTGAATATTCATGGCCGATAGGCCACTCCCTAAATGCTTTGCCCTAACACTAAGGATGCGGTCATTTAGGTTGGATCCCAAGCTTACTAATGGTACTTGTATTTTTCTGTTGTGACATAACTGATATGTTTCTTAACATCTGAGTCTGAAAAGAAAGGAATGTGCTTTAAGGACACTGACATGATAGCTGTGGAAACGTCAAGAGGTGAGTTGCTAAAAGTGTCCTCTCTCCCACTGCACCCATTGCAGTGATGGGACGACACATTTCTAAGTCGTCATCCCTTCAGAACACTGCGAGAATTCTGAAGTTCTCACCCGGATTTAAAGAAATCCAAACTGCGTGTCTGTCGTTTATGGGAGAAAAATCTCACTGTCCTTGGGAAGAGCCAGACACGAGAGGCTTTGTTGAGCTCTGTCGGATCTTCGGCAAAGGAGATGCTCCGTGTTTTAAAACATAATCAGATATTTAAAATAGACACGTGTAACTTTCAAAGATGTGTTGCTTAACCACCCTTTAAACGAGAATTAGAGGGATTTTGCTTTATTTTATAATTGCTTTAATAAGACTTTGTAAGAGCTGTTATAGTATAATAAAAATAACACTGGAGTAGGAGTGAAATCTGTTCTTTGATTTCCTTTTTAAAGTTTTTATTTTCTTTATTGATTTTAGAGAGAGGAAGGGAGAAGGAGAGATAGAAACATTGATGAGAGAGAACATCGATTGGCCGCCTCCTGCATGCCCCCCTCTGGGGATCGGGCCCACAGCCTGGGCATGTGCCCTGACCGGGAATCCAACCGGCGACCTCTTGGTGCAGGGTCGACGCTAACCACTGAGCCACGCCGGCCGGGCTCGGACTTACTTTTGAATAGCCATCTTTTCTTTCAGAAATGCATGTTCCTTGTCTTTAGCATAGTTAGATGGGGTTAAATGATGCCCCAGAATGTTTGCACACGGGTAGCGTGGTCGTTGGAAAGCGTCCCATTCTTGGCTCATTTGCACCTGCACAGAGAATGCTTTGGAGGTTGGGCAAGGTTTAGGGGCCGAAAAGAACATGTTGTGAAAACCTTTGGACTATACCTGAGACTTTCTCAACAGTGGGAGGTGTTGAAGAGTACGAGGACTGTTGCATCCAGGCTCTGGAGTTTTGATGGGCTGGTTTTTATTTAATATTTCTTTTGGCAAACACCACAGCAGCGCAGAGCTGCTGGGATTCCCTGATGAACGATGAGAGGAATTCGACTTGTGAGCAAACAAAATGTAAATGACACAGTTCATTTAAAGCTAGAAATCGCATCGCTCCTGACTCGTCTGAGTTACCATTTCCTGAAGGGTTTCTTCTGAACTGGAACTGTCTCTGTGAGTGTAATGAGCAGCAACTCAAATAATTTGGAACCAATATGATCTTTGGCAATTTGGGAAATTATATAGGATTATCCGTGAGCTTAGGCTTTATTAAGTGCTCTTTGTAGTATACGTACCTTGTTAAAACGTGTTTTCTACTGAGCATTCTCATAATAACTACTATAATTTCATTGGCACTTTAAGGATCTGGGTACTATTTAAAGTATTTACCCATTCACTCATCCATCCATTCAATGCAAATGTATTAAGCACATATCACATACCTGGTACTATTTAGCCGTGTGAGCACAACTGTGAACAAACAGACACAAACCCTTACCCCGTGTGCACTGACATTATGAGAAAGAGAGAGAGAGAGAGAGAGAGAGCGAGAGAGAGAGAGAGAGAGAATGTAACTATACAACCAAGTGAAGAATGTGGAAGAAGAACTGAGATTAAGCAAGGGAAAAGGAAAGTGCTGAAATTAATGAAAGCATTCACAAGTTTAACGCAAGTTGAAAGACTATAACTTCAAACAGAAAGTCGCCCCGAGTTCTTCGTGGGCCTAACCTTCGACCACAGCCTTAAACGTCGCAAAAGGCGTTTTCAGATTGGATTTGTAGAGTTCTTCCAAGGCCAGCATTGTTTACTGTTTTCCAGTTTTTATTTTGTATGAGAGATGGGCACTCAGAAGGTGAAGCGTTTTGTTTGAGAGAACATATAAAATCAATAATATGAAAAGCAAAATATAACTGTAATTAGACTATATTACGTTCGTATTAAATAATCATGCAAGGGTACCATTATTATTTCATTTCATAGGATAAAAATTAGAACCAATATATGAAATATCTTCCCTGAGCCCTCACAACTGGTAACAGCTGGAGAGACACTGTTGGGGTCCTCTGGGGTCCACAGAGGCCAAGACTGTAAACACTTCGAGTCAACAGCTTCCTCCAGGACATCAGGGTTCACGGGCAGGGACCCCTCATTCTGCAGCTCAGGTGTGTCCTACCATCCCAGGCTTTTTTTTTTTTTTTTAATTTATTTCTCAAAACTTGAGTGGGAATCAGACACCTGAAGAGGTTATTACAACACAGATTACTGAGTTCCATCCCCAGAAATTCTGATTTGGTTTGTCTGGGGTATTGCCCAGTGATTTATATCCCTAACAAGCTCCCCCCAGAGGCTGATGCTGACCCCATGGTCTGAGGAACCCATCTTGAGAACCTTGCTCTACTGTCTGGAATATCTGCATGGAATGTTGTGATCAAACAAACAGTACTAGTGTATATAATTTTGTTTTGTTTTTTAAGAAACGATTGTTCAATAGAATCAAGCCAGGCCTCATACACACATCTTTGAATGTATCATCAAAATGATTTGCTCGCTTGGCCCCTTCACTGCAGGGCACCTTTCCTGAGAGATACAGGTGACACCATAATGACAACTTTATAAGGAGTGAAATCATGCTGGCAGCAGGCACTGCCTTCCAAGCAGAAAAGGGGTGTCACACTCAATTAGTTCTCTGGGACCCTGGTGTAAGGCGCCTGGTGAATAGCTGTATTATGAACTCACTGTTTTTGCTCATAGTTCAAGATCTATCACTGGAGAGACTACGCTAGAGATGTCGATAAGGAGAAGGCACAGAAAGTGAGGGACTAATAGGAAGGAAAGGGGTTGGGAAAATTAGCTCCTCCAGACAAATAGTTCTCAATGCAATTTGCCCTTCTATGTCATTTGATGATCTGATATACTAATTTCATACGTATATTTTTCTCTGTAAACTGTACTTATTATTCACTTTTTATCATTGCTTCGTTTTTCAGTTTTACTCATAAGAAATGATAGTCAAATTTATAATGCACTTCACTACCGTGGTATTTAGTAACTTCATGTAACACACTTTCAGGCTGCCATCATTTGGCATTCTGCAAAATTCCCTAGGTTAAAATTTAAGTGGAATATGTAATAATGTTGCATACAAAAGCATTCCTGAAAATGATCTTTTAAAGGAGTATCTCTCAATTTCTTTCAATAGCTATAATCTCTACATTTTGCATTCTTCCTTTTTATTTTTATTTTTATTTTTGCTTCTAGGTAACTAATGTAGAAATAATTTTCCAAATACTTGGTTTATTATATTGCTCTAAGGTAAAATCAAAGCTAAAATGTACTAGTGACATGTCTGAAATTGAAGTCACTAGTTTGTGTTTTCAAAATGCTCAGTTTAAAAGGCTAGTCTAAAACGTTCAAATTAATTAACAGCTCTGAGCATTATAATGAGCTGTGATGGCATTCAGTGGTCTAGGCTGCCAGCCACGTTTAAAAAGTTAATTCTCATTTCCACCGCTCAGTTCTCTGATTCAATTTCATTTTAACACGTTTTCTTACTGAATTATTAGGTGATAATAACACAGAACTTCTCAAAGTTTAATTAGAAGCAAGGACATTTTTATTAGTAAATAATCTAAATAGTCATTATTCTTTTTCCTTAAGAAAGGAAAAATTAGGCTAATTTCAACAATGTAATTTTTCATGTGTGAACAACTGTCCTTTACGGACTGTGTCCTTGATGTCCCTCACACTGAGGAGAGTTATTTACATCACCACCTGCACTTCAATGGATATATAAATATGTATTTTTATGTTAAAAGTCTTAAGAAAGGTTGTTTTAAAAATATGAAACTCCTTGCTTATTTAGAAGTTATGCATTATGCACATTTAAATCATTGCATGCAACCCTACAAATCTTATTTTTTAATTTAAAATATCTATGCAATTTGTCATAGATAATGTACATGTTGCAAAATTCACAAGTACTAAAATACATTTCTCTCGAATTTTGTGGCAGCTTCTGACATCGCATTTTTTTTTCTATCCCTTGAGCTCTATTCCATGCGTTACACAGTAAGATAATACATACATTTACTTCTGTTCTTGTTTGCTTTGTTTGGGATACATTGTATCAAACTGTTCATATTGTTCTGCATTTGCTGTTTATACTTAAAACTCTCTTGTAGATATTTCTACCCTAGGACATAAGTAACTCCCTCATTCCCCTTAACGGTTATGGAGGTATGTCATGGGTCTGCTATGATTCATGGAGATCTAGTCATTATACTGTTTCCCATAATTGTTAGAAGAAAAACATTCCCTATGACTGATATTATAAATACATATTTTTCCCAACTTTTAATTATGTATATCTGGAGGAAGTTAACCAATTATGGAATTTCTACATTAAAAGCTATACTTAAGTTTTCAAAGGAATTCTTAGTGACCACCCAATGAATGTTGAATTCCAATACCACCAACAGGTGAAAATAACTCAGCCAAAGAATGTTACCAAACAGCAAGTTACATAGACACATTTTACACAGAATCGACATACATATTTTTAATTCCTTAATAAAGAAATGCTTAGAGGAAGTTTTCTTTTTAAAATTGAGGTGCCTATATTTCTGTCTTTAGGACTTTATTGTTGATATTGTTATGTTTGTTGTGCTTTTATTTTAATCTCACATTTTCTAGCAGCCAGAACTGTCAGATTTGACACTCTCTTTTTAGTTCTGTTTCGTGTAAATCGAATATCATCTCTTGAAATAGTAAAGTACTTTTGACAGAAAAGGGAATACAAATTTAGTTTAAAAGATGAAGCATATAAATTTTGCAACCAAAGGGAACTGCTAATGGACATGTGGAAATTATCGCTGCAACATGGAGTTTGGGGATTTTTCAAACAAAAGTACAAAGAGGAAGTCGCTGTCAATTACTTTAAGAGCAGAACAAAGTAGTAACAGTATACCTGCACCTCCCTCCAAATTTCATCAAAATACTGACAACATATGTGAAAAATATGGAGTAATAATAAAGAAAAGTATCACAGATGAAGGAATAATGGGATTATTTCTTATCATTTGCATCTCATGAAGGTTATGAGTTCTGTTGAGAGCCATATTCTATAATTATTTTTGTTGACATTATTGTAGAGAAAATAAATTAACAGTTTACTGGCCTATCAAAAATAATTATATTACAATAAAAAGAGAAACATATTTTCTCTTGCTAATCGTGAATTGGGTGTTAATCATTCCCCTTGTGAAAGAAAAGTGCTATTCTACATTTTATAGCTCAGCTGATTCCACTTTCAAAAACCGTTTCTATTAGAGTGGCTGAAAATAGATTTCATTCTATTTGTAACTTTCTCAGTTTCTTCGGGTTTTTCCTAAGTTATAGGGCGCTTCTACACCATACATTTTCTTGTTAGTCTTGGAACAGATAAAACATATTGTAAGTAATGGCATTTGGCTAGAAAGATTTTCAGCAATATCCAAAATAGTTTGGATACGTTGGCTTTAAAACACTATACAATTAAAATTAACTTCCGCTGTTCACAGGGTGTGTGTGCACACGCGCGTCTCCTACACTGTTTTAAAACGGGGTTGTGTTATATTGCTATCGGATAACGCTTGGCTAGATCTGACCATGGGAAGTCTGACCGTGAGCATGAGCAGCTAAAAAACTATGAAGAAAACGATTCTCCAAACTGGAGTTTAGGAAACGCTGGGAAATGACTGTGTGCAAAATGTGTTGGTGCAGTAAGATCCCAGTATCCGTGGTGGACAAAAGGAGAGTAAATCAGGGGCTCAAGGTGTGACAGTCGTCACCAGGCAACAGCTGGAAGTTAGGCGAGTACAGCGGGAAGGAGACACATCCTCCGAAGGATCTGAGATCCTGTGCAGTGTGGAAGTGGACTTCAGATGGCAACGGAACGCACCCTCGTGTCACGGACAGCGTGAGCTGTGTCTTCCACAGCTAACGGGTGGCTTTCTGAACAACAGCTGTCAATAGACAGATCATTTAAAAAGTCATTTCAAATAAGTAGGTGTCGCCAGGTCAGTGTGGCTCAGTGGTTGAGCATCAACCCATGCATCAAGAGGTCACCGGTTTGATTCCCGGTCAGGGCACATGCCCAGGTTGTGGACCTGATCCCCAGTGGGGGGCATGCAGGAGGCGGCCAATCGATGTTCTCTCTCACCGATGTTTCTATCTCTCTCTCTCTCTCACTTCCTCTCTCTCTAAAATCAGTAAAGAAAAAAACAAAAAAACAAATAAGTAGGTGTGTCCTTTAGGCAACAGAAGAATCGAACAACAGCCAGTGCCGTGCCCAGCTCATAGCTTATCTAATTTTATCGCCGCCGGTGTGGCGATCACCTTTCGAATTTCTCCTCGTGTGTAAATGCCCATCATCATCAATATGAAAAGCTTTAGGCATTATAACGAAAAATAAATATTTGGAAACACGAAGGCTGTGGGATGCGGCCAGGCGAGTTAATTCTATTTGAATGGTGCCTCCTGGGTTTGGATGGTTACACACTAGCGTGTGTCAATTTGCAGACGAGAGGGGAACAGTGTTAAACGAGATGTAAGTATTACGCAGTTTACTTACATCGTGAGTGTCATGGTGTGAATGCAAAAATGCTTGTTCCTTATTTTTCATTTTGAGAGGATTTTTAAGCTGTGTGTGTGTGTGTGTGTGTGTGTGTGTGTGTGTGTCAGTGACAGAATCAGTAAGAATCAGCCAAATACAGAATTCAATGCAAATTTTATCGGTGTTGGCCCATCACTTAAAACCATTCACGTGATGAGTTTATGGAAAAGAAAATGTAATATTGTTATGATGCATGCACACAAGTATTGCTACCATTCACTTGCAATGGGATGTGGATGAGTTTTAGGGTAACTGGTGGTATTTTTAGGCAGTTTAGTAAAATAAATGTTACTCTTGCTATGCAGAGACATTTCCCCTCTTCCAGCATCTCGCTGATGTCCCACCGTGGTGGCTGACATCTGTTGTAACATCACGCTGTGTAGACGGGGGTCACTACACTGTTCTATCTGTCCTGTTTTATGAAGCTCAAGTTCTGAATGAACAGGGTCCGTGTCCTAATGGAATTCTCCCCTGGGGCACATCAAGTCATTTTATACAATGACACACTAAGAAAGGCAGTTTATGATGTGTGACTGGCTCTAATGCGACTTTTTCATCATTTCATTTGTTTTCCATTAGTCAGAGAAAAGACATATGAACTACATAGAAATCTCTTTATTGTACTCCACAGGGGTTTTCTGGTATATTGGAATGCTGGCGAAACGCAACATTGTATAAAGCTTATGGAAAAAATGGATGTTTAAAAACATCTTTTATCTTCAAATCTCTATCAAGAATTTCTAAAACATTCTAAAAGGGGATCTTAATGCTTAAAAATTGCAAGTGGCTTACAAAATGGATTTTTAAAGATAAATGTTTGCTTAGAACTTTCGTCAGTACATTTAAACAATTTTCAATGATTATAATTCAGGTTTCTGGAAACTCTGTGATTCGAATATCAATCAAATAAATTTAAACCTGGTGGCTCAGATTGTATAATTTAAATCAATCAAGTGCTATTTTTAGTTATTTTTATCTGTCCTCAATCACAATATTTGGTTCCTCTGTTTGAGTTTCTAATAAATTACCAGCTAAAACATACAAACATAGCTGTGGAAAAAATATTTATCATCACATGTAACATATTTATACTAGTTACATAATATCTTCAGTCCAGCTTAAGATAGTATCCATCATTCTTTCTCTTTCCCCTCTCACACAATTTCTTCGGTGTTATTTTCGTTACATCTTTACTAATTGTTTCACGCCTTCCCCTCCTTTTCCTGCCTCCCATTTATCCTTTTCACTGCTTCCTTTCTTCGCACAGTTTGAGATAAGCTGTAGGTCTCAGCTCTTCTCTTCCACGTCGTGGTTCATTCAGAGTCTCAGAATTCAGCCTGGTTGTGCAGGAAGGAATGAGTAACCCTACATAAGGTAACGCATAGGTGCAGCTAAAACACACAATAATGATCTATTAAAAATAGCAATGCACTTTGCAGTTACACTGTATCTGGCATTCAAGGTCAGGTAACAGTAGCAAGACAATCTAAGAAAAGGTGGAAATGGTTTTAAGATAGTGTAGATTCCCTGCTATGTTCTGAAGTGGTAAACACCTTTATACAGAATATTTTAAATGTCAATTACTCGCCTTGGCTGGTTCGGCTCAGCAGGCAGAGCGTCAACCCAAGGACCAAAGGGTCATGGGTTTGATTCCGAGTCAACAGCACGTACCTGGGTTGCAGGTTTGATCCCCAGGACCCGGTTGGGGCACAGGTGGGAGGCAACCAATCGATGTGCCTCTCTCACGTTGGTGTTTCTCCCTCTCGCTCCCTCCCTCCCTTCCACTCTATCTAAACAAATAAAATAAAAATTTAAAAAATAATAAAAATCAATTAGTCATGCTGTCATTACTACTATGACTATTAAAAGATGATTTAAAAAATAAACTAAAGTGGGAAAAATTATCTTAAAAATTACGTAATTTATCCTACAAAGGGCAGGGAAGTACAGTGAAAGGAAAGAAAAACATGGAATGCACAGAATACATACGATTATGGTGACTATTGAAATGTGTCCCATGACTGTAACTGGGACTAAACATTTCAGTGAGAAATCGGAATGATCGAACTGGATATTAAGAAGTGAAACAAGAGTAGAGAAGACACGAGTGAAGTGTGACAGGATCTGAATCCACGCAGCCGCGCCATCCAGAGACTGACGTCCCAGGACCCGAATCTGGGGTTCTCTCAGTGGTGTCCGGAGGTCTTCCTCTGATATCTATTTCCATGCCGCTTGCTGCTACTACTATTTTGTAATTATTTTTTTCCTGAAAAGGTTTCTATTTGGCCCTATTTCCCCCTGTTAGAGATTAGATCTTTGCCCCTAGTCATCTTTAATGGACGTTTCCCTTTGAGGTCACTGTAGGTTCCCACGGAGTTGTCAGAAGCAACACAGAGATGTGAGTGTCCTTCACCAGGTTCCACCAGTGGAAACGTCTCACACAACTGCGGTGCAGTGTCACCACCCAGAACTGACCTCGGCACAGTGATGACGTAGGGTACCTAACCTTGCCGTCACCACACAGATCCGCTCGGGTCCCCGGGAAAGCCACTCCTGTATCCTTCTCCACGCGTGTCCGTTCTCAGTTTCGCCATTTCAGCAATGCTGTTGAAACCAGCTTCGTCCCTCCCCCACTCAGCATAAGGCTCTGGAGCCCACCACAGGCACTC
The DNA here is from genome assembly GCA_030848825.1 of Tadarida brasiliensis. Classification (NCBI taxonomy): domain Eukaryota; kingdom Metazoa; phylum Chordata; class Mammalia; order Chiroptera; family Molossidae; genus Tadarida; species Tadarida brasiliensis. The sequence continues at coordinate 24,059,265 of CM061278.1, read as the reverse complement.
TGTGTATCAGCATTTCGTTCTGTTCCACCGCCGCGCGGTTAGTATTCCAGTCTGGTTGTTCGACCGTCACCTGTGGAAGGACGTCTGGCTTCTTGCTGGTTTGGAGCTGTTATTTTAAAAAGAAACAAGCACAGGTATTATGAGTAGTCATGCCTGGGTTTTGTGCGAAAGTAGGTGAGAATACGTTGTCGTTTCTTTGGGATAGATGCCTAGGAGCATGACAGCGGGTCACGTGGCAGTGGAATGTGTGGTTTTTCTGAAGAAACGGCGAAAATATTTGTTTTCTTTTAACAATCCCACCAGCAACATAGGGGTGACTCAGTTCCTCCGCATCTTCACCAGCATTAGTGGTGCGTGCATGTGCGTGCGTGTGCGTGCGTGTGCGTGTGTGTGTGTGTGTGTGTGTGTGTGTTATAGATATTATGGTAAATGTGGTGACAGTCCCCCTTTTAAAACTTTTGTTTTATTGTCATCGTGGCTTTCATTCACGTTTCCCAAGTAGCTGTCTTCATGTGTTCATTGGCTATTTGTGTCTCCCACAATCCAAACAACATATAGGGTATGTTGTTGTCTAAACCTGTCAAACCCTTTTTTTAAAAAGTAATATTCTTTGCAGCGGAATCCCTCGTTTTTTGTTAAAATGTTCCAATATTTCATTTTCTCTTAATTCTCCATATCAAAGTCTACTTTTTTATGCAATTCAGAAAATGACTTGTCGGACTTCTAAAATATAAAGCTGGGGTCTTCACAAGGACAATGACCCTCCCATGAGTGTGGCTCCCTGGGGCAGCATTTATTTCACAAGCACATACGCAAAGGGCTCCAGTGAACTGAGCTGCTGGCTGCTGAGTGCCCTGAGGGGCGCATGCAAATACGGTTCCAGGGGTCCTCCTGACCTTGAAGTGACCTACTGCTTTCTCTGTAAGCGCTCTGTGCCAATGTGCTTGTGATGCCTAAGCTGTCCCCTCCTGTTGTATGGGAATTGTTGCAGACAGAAAGAGGATATCTCATGTTTACAGAGTCACGGCCACAGTGTTTTAAAGTCTCAAGGACACATCTTCATATAGTTTATTTTATAAATTTATTTCAATTCCTTTACTTGCTCCCTCCCAATCCTCCCTTTCACTCAGTTGACTGGACAGAAAATGAGGAACGGTGGCAGTAGAGAGCTCTGGAGGGCTGCATCACAGGGCAGCGCAGAGACACAGTAAGCTGACGATCTTACCACATAGACTAGGAGCTGGCTGATGTCTGAGGTTGGTCTTTAAGTTTTCGGAAAAAGTTTCCAGCAAGAATATAACTTACTCTGGAGCCTGGCACATACTGTCTCTGTCCCCTATTGTATACCTCACAGTGGTTTTGTGTTGGGGTGGGGGCAGGTCTCAAAATCTGGTCTACTGAACACCTGCGTCAGAATTCCTTAGAGAGACTGACATAAATGCAAATCTGTAGTCATATCTCATAACAGTGACATGACAGTCTCTGGGTTTGAGCTCCAGAATGTGTCTTTTGAGCGAGATCCTTGATGACTTTTATGTAGTTTGAGAACCAGGCTCACCAGCATGGTGGTAACAAACACCTCTTTATTTGTCTGCTCTCTAATCACCAAATGATTATAACTCATTTTCAAGTTACTGTCACTGTAGAACTATAACATCCTTCTAATGTGTTGAAAACATGGGACACAGTGTATAAATACTTTTAAAGTAAAAGAAAGGAAAGGGAGAGACGATGCAGAAAGTTACGTTTTGACATCCTCATGTTAAATTTTAAATAAGTGCAAAATATCTGTCAACGAAGATGTCGCCAGTGTTCCTGGCATGTAGACCCCAACCCCAGCAAACAATAGCATTGGCAGGCAATCCACAGATACTGAGCTCTCCTTATGACACTGTGGACCCCGAAAAGAGAGATTGATTGGATATGAACCCCGAGAAAGAATTTATCTGCTGAGATGGACTCCCCACGGTCAGTGGAGGCCCCGAATTCTGTAAGTAATGAGAGTCTAGCAGTCATCTGCTAACAGGGGCTTCTCGCCCACTCTGTGTACCAGGAATAATCTCTGAACTCCTGGGTCCCCAACATTATGACCTGCTCCTTTATGCCATCTGGGTCAACTAATATATGGGAGTTAGTGGTTTGATCTTTCAACCAACAGACTGAAAGCTGTCCCGTCCAATCAGAACTGCTTCATGACAACCAATCAGAAAGGGTAATACCAACCAATCAGAAAGGGTAATACCAACCAATTAGAAAAGGCAATACCAACCAATCAGAAAGGGTAATACCGACCAATCAGAAAGTATAATACCAACCAATCAGAAAGGGTAATACCAACCAATCAGAAAAAGTAATACCAACCAATCAGAAAAGGCAATACCAACCAATCAGAAAGTATACCAACCAATCAGAAAGGGAAATACCAATCAATCAGAAAAAGTAATACCAACCAATCAGAAAAGGCAATACCAACCAATCAGAAAGTATAATACCAACCAATCAGAAAGGGTAATACCAACCAATCAGAAAGGGTAATACCAACCAATCAGAAAAGGCAATACCAACCAATCAGAAAGTATAATACCAACCAATCAGAAAGGGTAATACCAACCAATTAGAAAAGGCAATACCAACCAATCAGAAAGTATAATACCAACCAATCAGAAAAGGCAATACCAACCAATCAGAAAGCATAACACCAACAAATCACAACTGTGCGATTCAGACCTACCAGAAGCGTGGGAATTTGGATACCTCATTTACATAAAATGTACCCAATTACGAACCCGCCAGGAACTTTCTGTATGAAAAGGCGCCCTTACCTTTGTCTCCGCGGAGCACACTTGTCTTCTGCTGGCGGCTGCGTCTCCCAGCTTGCAAACTGTTCTGCTGAACACAGTCTTACCTTTTTCTCTCCGGTACCTTGCAGATTTGTTTGCAACACCACAGCCCTTTTGTTCAACAACTCCTTCCAGGCCACAGGGACAAACTGCCTTGGAACCCAGTGCCCAAGGTGTACCATTTAGAGCTGACTTTCCATCCGGACTGAGCTCTTCAGACATGCCAGAGCACACAGTCCCTCTGTACTGTTCCCTGCTCCCACAGTACACGTGTTCTGTTCAAATCATCATCCCCCACCCTGTGGAAATTCACCCAAGGTCCCCTTGGAAACTGAAGGTCCTTCAAAAGCAAAATCCTCCAATAACCTCCATCACCTTACTAAATCGCCCCTTCGAATTTTTTACCTTCTCTGAAACCAGGCTCTCTCCTCCACCCCCAATCCCTTTGGCAAATGAGAATCCTGCAGCGCACTCAAGAAATGAATCGTGCAATATTTCTCCCCCGTACTCACACGTGGGTGGTCCTGGACGACCGTCGTGTCACTTCCAGGCACTTCCCGTGACGCACCCCCTGGGGAAAAAACAAAAGGTTTTAGAAGTACAGTCCATACAAATCTGTCTGGATGCAATGGTGTACCTGCCTTCTGGCCGTGCCTCTCATTCGGAACACCTGGGTGACACCCTGCTGACACTGTCATCCCTTTTCATGACTTAATAATCTACAAAGAAGATCTTTCCACCCCTCTGCCTTATCAGTCTTCTAGGTTCCTTACTTCCAGTGACCGTGCCCTACCCCGCCCAGCCACCCACTCCTAGGAGATTTCATGTAAAATCACTAATATCAGACTCTTTTAAAAATGTATCACCATCTTTTCCTTCTACAATCACTGTTTTATGAGGAAACATACAAAACTGTTTGAACGAAATGTCTGCATATTCAACAAAATGTTAACGGCAACATTTCTATTAATTAAATTAAAGTACAATTAATGATATTTCATAGATGGATATATCCCTTTTCACATTAAAATTACTGTTTTTTCCTTTTATTGATTTTAGAGAGAGAGGGAGTGAGAGGGAGAGAGAGACAGAAACATCGATGAGAGAGAACATCGATTGGCCACCTCCTGCATGCCCCCCACTGGGGACCGGGCCCACAACCTGGGCATGTGTCCTGACCTGGAATTGAATAGGAGACCTCTTGGTGCATGGGTCGACGCTCAGCCACTGAGCCACACCGGCCAGACTCCATTTTCACATTTTAAAAAATGTGTTTCAAATGTTTATACATGTGTAAATTTTGCCTTAGCAGAGAAATGACATATTCATTTATATACTTTTTCATAGTATAAAAGAATAATAGATTTATTGCTGATGCTTTTTAGCATTGTGTTATAATTATTCCAAAATATTGTTTATGCAGTTATTTTTTCAAAATTCTATTTTTTCTCATTGTCGTAGCATTAAAGAGGTGACGTGAAGAGCCAGACGGACAGGGCTGAGGCTGCCTCTCGGCCAAGGTGAACTAACCCGAATGAGATGGACCTTTCGACACGAAAAACAAAAAAATCAGGGAAACATGAGAAAAGATGGTACTGAAATGCAGGGCATCAGGCAACAGAGGAAAGAGGCTGCCAAGAGAGGGAAGCCTGGAGGTTGGACCTACCTTCCCCCTGATCACCGCTGAGTTTCCAGGATTTAACTCAGAGCGGGTGGGTCCAAATGGAGCTCCAAGTTGGTGTCTCTGAGCCGCGGAGGAGACAGCTCACACCCAGAGAGACCAAGGCAGCCAGAGCCGGCAGAACAGAGGACCAGAGAGGAGAGCGCAGCGCACACAGGGCACCCCAGGGTCGGTGAGGCTACCCCTCAGACACGGACACGCAGCGCAACTGATCCCACGGGGCGGGGAGGAGTGCCTGCTGCCACCACCCAGACCAGAAAAGCTCGAGTCCTGCAATTCAAGATCTCATTTCAGCATTAGGTAACCCTTAGCCCCAGACCGAGCACCTCTCTGGAACTGCCTCAAAACCATGTGATCAAGACACACACCAACAACCCGTCTCTGAGCACCTTGACGGAAAACAAGAACAAAACTCAAGAACACACACAGGACCATCCTGTGCTGTGCGGGTGACCCCAGAGGTCCCAGAGCATCCCTGCCACCGTGTTCTCGTGGGGAAGCAGTAATACACCTGAAGGCAGGTATTCAGGGGCCATTTAAAACTGCCCCAGTTAGACCTCAAAGTCATTTTGTTTCACTGCATGAATTTTGGTGCTGGATTTACTAGAAAAAATTATACAAACCACTTAACAAATTCATAAATTTGATTTAAAAAACAGGTTATTATGGAAGGTAGAAGCAAAGGCAAGCACTAGGGATGGGGAATTTCGATCCCATTGGTATGCTTGAGATGTGGACACGAGATTGCCACCACTTCCAGACTGAATTTCCCAGTTTGGCATCTGGTAAAATCTAGGGAAATTCGGAGAGATCGCGAGAACGGATTCGCAGCTGTGGTCACAGCTTCTGTCTAGCATTCCGCCTGGATCAAATTAATACAGGCCTGGCAGTTGGCACGCAGCCGTGAGTGGAGCTAAAATGATTTCTCTGTGATTTTCCACAGAGACCACAACAATGATGGCACGTTGCAGCTGACTGTTGGTTAAGCCTAAATGATCAAAGCAGGTCCATATGAAATAGATGAGCATGCCACGGCCGTCCTATAGCAAGAAATGTTTAAGAACTGAAAGGACTGTTTATGTGCTTGGGTCATTCTGGAGTTCTTTTGTATATGTTCTAGTTGTAAATAGTTTATATTCTTACGCAACACAGAGAGTTCAACCATTCTGAGAATTACAATGTATTCTTTTTGGTTTGAATGAATGCATTTACAAATAATGTAGCACAGTGATAAATGTAGTTCATGGTTTTAACACACACAGGCTACAAAAAAATAACATTTAAAAATAATAGTGTATCATAGGAAAACCAAATTAATAGTGAGACTTTTTTTCTTTCAGATCAATAGAGATACTATGTGGATAAATAAATAGGCGTGCTTGATTTACAAAAATTTTAAGTGGTTTTACAAATTTAAGTTAACTAGCAGAGATACCCTGAAATGGTAATGTGTTTCTCATTTATTTCCATTTTGAATAGAAGCCTACCATAAAAATTCTTAAATATTTTTCTTTGTGAAAATAAGATAACTTATAACCTCAAGGTAGCATGGTGTTAGTTATATGGAATATATTTCAAATACTTATTAATAACATTTGCATTTTTCATTTGTGAAAATGTTAAAGTAACGTTCATTTCAAGTCATTCCCATTAATCTTTAAATTGATTTTGATCTGTCCAGCTGATGTGGCTCAGTGGTTGCGTGTTAGGGCACATGCCCAGGTTGTGGGCACGGTCCCCAGTGAGGGGCAAGCAGGAGGTGGCCAATCGATGTTCTCTCTCATCAATGTTTCTATCTCTCTCTCCCTCTCACTTCCTCTCTCTCTAAAATCAATAAAGGAAAAAAATGTTTTTAAAAATTGATTTTGGCCCTGGCCGGTTTGGCTCAGTGGTTAGAGCATCAGCCCGTGGACCAGAGAGTCCCGGGTTCAGTTCCTGCTAAGGGCACATACCTCGGTTGCAGTTGGTCCCCAGCCCCAGTTGGGGTTATGTGGGTGGCATCCAGTTGATGTGTCTCTCTCACATTGATGTTTCTCTCTCTCTCTTCCTCCCTCTCTCCCTCCCACTCTATCTAAAGATAAATGTAAAAAATAAAAAATGTCCTCAGGTAAGGATAAAAAAAAATTTGAATTTGATCTTTTCAATATGACAACTTAAAATCCATCTGTAACTATTGTTCTAGAATACATGGCTGGTCAGTCCTTCTGTGAACCTGACTGGTTCCTGCTGGCTCTACAGTGAGTCTGAACTGTGTCCGGACTGGCAGGAGACAGAAGAATGGCACAGACAGTGAGCGAGAGCTGTGCTGGAGACTCACAGCCACTCATACAAGCAGGTAATATTTCCACCTAAGTCTTTCTAGAGGAGTTGATAATCAATAACTCATTTCTAATCATCACACTCTACAAAGAGCATGGTATTCAAACAGTGCTTGTGAATAGAATATGTGATATTTTATTAACTTTGGAAAGGTGCCAGTGACAAGATGTGTCATTATTTTGTGACATTACAAAAAGAAGCCTGTTGCCAATTATACAATGTAGCAATGCTTTGTTACTACTTACAGATGTTCTTTATTGGAGGACACCCGTGGCATGTGGTCTTCTATTTGCATTACTTCGTTCAGGTTTTCTGCAAAAATAAAAGAAAATAGGCAAGAAGTAAATTAAGTATTACTAATACATGTACAAAGTCCATCTCTTCCAAATAACTTTTTGGCTGATAGCTAACTCTGATACTTTGTTGGCTGATAGCTAACTCTGATACTTTGTTACTGATGGCATCTTCCCCCCCCCCCCCCCGGTCATCTAAAGCATTGGTGAGGTCATTTTTATTGAAAGGATAGTGCTCTCTCGTGTCTTCAGGATTTTCGTCCAGGCAAGGGAGTAGCTAGATCACTGGAGTGTGCTTCCGCTTCAGATTGTCAATCAAGTTCACACTAGGCTCACCCAACAATTTTCAGGAATTTCTCAGAAGAGGGAACAGAGCAGCAAGCATAACAAGAACATCAGGGAAGTCCCATATACACATCACTGTCACCGAACCGATTGCGTGTGGTGGGAGACAAGTGTGGGTATACATGAGCACGACTTGAACGCAGAAAGCTGCTCAGCCCCCTCACTCGTCACTTCACACCTTCAGGGGTGTGGGTCCGCCTCCATTTCCCTGCTGACGTCATAAATTCCACGTTGTTCTTTAAAATTATAATAACTGCTTTTTAAAACTTGGAAACATTCTTGCATCAATCATTAAAATATAGTAACCTCAGAGGGATGCTCGTTTGTCTACAACTGGGTACACAGGGTTCACTAATATTTCACAAGGTTTAATGAAGTATCAATATTGCCCAACTTACCCTTAACACTGGAGTTGGGTTGTTAAAGCTTTCCTCTAGTCTCTTTGGCATCATCTGGCATTATTTCCACAGTCTAATTAGATCTGCAATTCACGTCTTTTTTTTAATATTGGTATTGAGTCTATTTTTATTTTAATTGACCCACATCGATTTGGATGGCTCTTTGACCTCAATTTCTTGAGGTATTAATCGATTTTAGAGAGAGAGGAAGGGAGAGGGAGAGAGAGATGGAAACATCGATGAGAGAGAACATGGACTGGCCGCCTCCTGCATGCCCCCCCACTGGGGATCGGGCCCACAACCTGGGCATGTGCCCTGACCGGGAATCAAACTGGCAACCTCTTGGTGCATGGGTCGACGCTCAACCACTGAGCCACACCGGTTGGGCCAAAAATTAATTCTAAATGCTAACCTAGCCTTCCAAATATAATTTTTGAGATAAGGATAGACCCTATTTTATGGGATGTTTTTGTGGCTCGATTGATCTATTTTAAGTATTTAGGGACAAGGTATGGGAGCCTTTATTTTTATACTAGAGCCAAACCTGCAGATGTCCGGGGCTGGTCTTATTTCAGTTCAGTCTGTGCCACTGTCCATTCAACATACTCCTGAATTTTCCTTTCTGCTGTTTTGACGCAAATAAAATGGAATATGTGTTTCCATCCTTACAGATTATTTTAATAATATTTTCTCCGTATCTCTCTTCCTTCTAATCCTATAAGTGCTCATCTTTTCTTTGGTAGATAAATAATTTGTGATCAAGGTGGATGAATTATGCATATGAAGCATTTTACGCTTTTTTCCCCTTCAATCCACCCCTTTCCCTTGTCAGTTAAATGCATCCGGCCGGTGTCTAAAATGTAATTAACACTATCTATTTATTCAGACTGTCATAATTTTCACCTTCTAAAACTAATGAGAATTTTGAGCCCTTTCCTTCCTGGCTTCTCCCTGGAGTGGACGTGCTAACAATATTTGTAAATCTCATGTTGCGGCAGGAAAACAGGGGAGGGTCCGCACGGACACCCTGTTGCTTTTTAAGCTGTGATTTCTACACAAAATAACTGGAATTTTCTTTAATAAATGTGAATTTGGGATGGTCATAAAAGGTAATTATTCACTAATTATTTGTATTTTCTTTTCTCTAACAAACTGATGATGTAATCTGTGACTATAACAACATATTCTATGATGTTATTACTTTCTTAATAAGCATCTCTATTGAAACCTGAGTTTCAAATATAACAAAATATAATTATGATTATTATTGAGTTGGTATGTTAAGTTTTTGTGAATTTCAGAGCTTAAAGCTCTACTTCAATACTTTGAAGATCATTTTAAGTGAGTATATAGTATATCAATTCTCCTCTGTAACTGACATTTTTACTCGAGTTGGCAGCACGCAAGAGGACTCATCAACTTCGAAGGGACCATTTTAATCCAGAAGTTCTTAAATTTGACTTCTGTCTGTCTCCAAAAATTTGCGTAATACTTTTTCTTAAACTATAGGGAATAAAATCACACAGTCAAATTGTAGCATACACATGGAAAACCATAAGGAAGAAAAGCATATATAATAAATAGTTATAAAGTGATTGCATTAAGTTTAGATGTAGACTGAGTGGCCTTATAATTCTTTTTTTTTTTTTTTTTCCAGTGAGGTCTATGGAAGGAAAATATAATTCTCTATGTTATGTATCTGTTCCTCAATTTGGTAGGTCCCTCCTGAATATTGTCTCATTTTTGTGTGTGTATTCCAAATAAATAAATTAGATACTTTCTTAAAGATCATGTTTGAGAACATATTTAATGAAAATAATGTGATGTACAGCAATGCATGGCAGAAGACTGTATTTGTAATTTCTGATGTAATAGCCCAGTGTCTCTGATGCTTGCTGGTGAAAATGTGTCCATGTACAAATGATGAATGATGTAACATACTTTTAATCAATTAACCCCTATGATTCTAATTAGATGACTCCAAAATGCACCACAGTAAGAATTCTTGAATATGCTATTTAAGGGACAGAATGTCATTTCTCAAGAGCAAATTTTAGGCATTAAATAGCATTCATTTGTTAATAGAAATAATTTTTGTTAACATGCTTTAAACTTTAAGTGACTGATGATCTTTTCCCCCAAGAATGTTGACTCATTTGTTCAATTTTGGGGGAAAAAAATCAATAGCACAAATATATTCATATTTACTTTACCATATTTCAAGGTCTTTTATATCTTCCATACATATAAAACAGCAAGCTAAAAATCCTGACATACCACAGGATAATTTTTCCCTCAATCATTAACTTTGAAATAAAATACAGATATTTTTCTTCCTCTTAGTAAACTATTTCTTACTGTACCACCATGGACAATTTAATTATCCTTCATTTTAAGTGACAATGAAGTCAGAACAATCCATATTTGCTAAAAAACAAAATAACTTATAATTAATTTTTGTTTCTATTATGACTTTTCCAGTGGACAAAACAATTTTGCATTGAATCTGGGAATTCTTATAATAGAATTTTCACATAAAAAGAACTTCATTTTTCTTTTTCATAACACATTATTACAATACGCAAAGCATTCTCTCCCTTTTAACAATTCTGTGGGCTAATTACTCTCTCTTCTCACGGAGGGAGAAAATGAGATTCAGATGGAGCACATACTAGGCGTATGACTCAACTGTGAGATGTTTGCCTGTAACTCTAAAATTATTTCTTTCCCACAGCAGCCACCTCTGTCATCTTAACACAGTCTCCAAGGGCTTCGTGTGGAAGAGCAGTGTTTGAAGATGAGGATCTTGGTTAGATTTGGATTGTAAGAGAAAACACTGTCTTTCAAAGTGAAGGGTGCTGCTGCTGATTGACATTTGTCGTTCCCTTGTCAGAATGAAAAAGTTCCCTTCTAATCCAAGTTTGCCGAGAGTTTCTTTTTTAAAATCATGCATGGGTGTTGAATTTTGTCAAACTCTTTTTCTTCACCTATGGCCCTTACCTATGTTTCTCCCTATCGCTGGGATCATGTATTCTTTCTTCTTTCGTCTGTTAATATTATGGATTACATTGATTGATTTCCAATGTCGAGCTAGCCTTCCACCGCTAGTCTAGACCCTCCTGATTGGAATGTATTCATCTTTACATATTCCTTCAGTTGGCGAGCGTTTTCTTGAGAACATTTACATCTCAAGATGGATAACACTGGTCTTTGAAAATATCTTCGTCTGTATGTCAGGAAATGCTAGCCTCATAACGAGATGACAAGTGTTGCTTCCTCTTAAATTTTCTGGAAGGCATTTTTAACACATCGATCCTTCCTGAAATGCTGAGTAGGATTCACCAGGGACCCCCAAGAGCAGAAGCTAGTCTTCCCTGGGGGTCAGAGCATGAAGAGAGTGGACCAGAAGTGAGAAGGGAGTGCGTGTGCAAAGTGTGGGGTCAGCCGAGCAGGGTCCTTCCTGATCCACAAGGAGACCGATCATTATAGAACAAAACTCGACAAGCACAGTTACTAAGAAGCTGGCTGTGTAGACAGGCAGGGGCACCATCAGGGAGGACTTTGCCAACAGTGGTAAGCAGCCTGGACTTGTCCCTGAGAGCATCAGGGGCTCACTGGAGGATGCTCGGGAGACAGACAATACCTTATCATGCTTAAGGAAAGTTTGTTCTTCTGGTGAATGTATTGCAAGACCCTGAGACTGGAAACAGAATGACCGTTCATGAAATCAACTCTGTGTGGAAAGTTGCTGGATGGCCGAGTCCGGGATTTGGGTCACAATCACAGCATCTTTGGGGCATGATTATAAAGCAAAATGGAAAAATAACGTCTCATTCCTGGATAGGAGATCTGTTCATTTTTATTTGTTCGGCAAGAGCTTAAGTAACCTGAGAAACTTTGAGGGAGGGAACTGTAGTTTAAAGACTTGGGATACATTTGTCTCCATACCCTCTTCCTCTTGTGTACAACTACAGGCTGTGGCTGGTTTCTGCATACAGCCTTCTTTTAAAAACATTTCCCCTACCAGCTCTTAACGACGTGAAAATCCAGTTTTCCTCTGGGTTCATCGCCCATTCCTGTCCTTTAATTTGGTGTAATGCTATCCATCTTTTAGTCACGCGAGACTTATTTGCTAAACTTTTGCATTTACAGACTAAAAAGTACAGTACTTATTTTTTATTCAATCTTTCACTTTAAAATTTTGACATAATGAATCCCGTTTAAGAAGAGATCAACTAAAACCTATTTCCCACGTATTACAAGTGCAGAAGGACTAGAATACGGTACCCAGGATACCTTTGTTGCCTAGAATTCGTTGCCCAGAATTGGTTCCTTAGAAGTAACAGAATATGGAACAACAGCCTCAGTCTCAAAATGTAAACAGTATCTCCTTCTTGGGATGAGGCTGGCTTCCCCTTCTTAGCTCCTGATGAGCAGAATGTCCAGGCTGAGAAGTCTCGTTTCACTTCATTAGGCAGCTAAGTGGTCCCTCCACACCCGTGCTCTGAGTTAAGTAAGCCACCGCCGTCCCTGGGTTCTAATGTAGGCTTTTAACAGCTCCTTGAAAGCTTAATGAACCTCAAGCATATTCATAGCAGTTCAAAAGTCCCGCAAATCCACTTACATCCCTTCTGTGACACATTTTTCAAAGGGGGACCTGCGTTTAGCGCCCAGAATGGCCTCTTTCGGAGGGTCCACGCTGTAACGGGACAGAACTGAAGGGGCAGAGACCTCACTCTCCACCCCCACTCCTGGATGCCTCAAAGCCGCGGAGATTGTTTTGCAAATGTCTTTGCATGTCTGTGAGCACTGAATACAAAGTGGTTTTTTAATTTATTTCTTATTACGGAATTACAGCACTGATGCTGGGCCTGCTTCTACCACCGTCCCAATGTCTTCTCGGCACTTAGCACGGTCATCCTTTTAAACACACGAAGGTGTACTCGCAAAGATCTGGCCACCCGTGTTTATGGCAGCCCTGTTCACGGTGGCCAGTGGGGACAACCAAGCGTCCTTCGCTAGAGGACTGGAGAGAGAAGATGTGGTCCATGTACACAATGGAATACGACTCAGCCATAAGAGGATGATATCCTGCCATTGGTGACAACATGGATGGACCTCGAGACTCTCACGCTGAGTGAACTAAGTCAGACAGAAGTCAGGAACCACAGGATTCCACTCATGCGTGGGATGTAGAACTGAAAACAACCAGTAAACAGACAAGCAAGAACTCACAGACACAGACAACAGTATGGTGCTGGCCAGAGGGAAGGGGGTGGGCATAGTAAAGGGTATAGGGGGTCAAATACAGGGCGAGGGAAGAAGATTTGACTTTGGGTGGTGGGCTCACAATGCGATATACGGATGGTGTATCATAGAATTTCGTGTTCCTGAAACCTACATAATCTTATTGACCGATGTCTCCCGACTAAATTTAATTTAAAGAAAGAAAGAAAGACAGACAGAAAGAAAGAAAGAAAGAAAGACAGAAAGAAAGAAAGAAAGAAAGAAAGAAAGAAAGAAAGAAAGAAAGAAAGAAAGAAAGAAAGAAAGAAAGGAGAAAGAAAGAAACAAAGGAAAAGGAGAAAGAAAGAGGAGAAAGGGAGTGGGAATGAATGGAAGCCGAGACAAACAGGTTAAGCAGGACAAATATAAAAGATCACATAAAGTCGGCACAGTCTCTAAATGGAGGGGGAATCAGGAAACACGAAACAGTTGCCCGTTTGCAGTGCCTCGCGCACGCTGCTTATCATTAGCACAAACACCAACAGAGAAGCAGCTTGCTTCCCGGTCTAAAGCGCAGTGAGCTTCTCTGATGAGCAGTTCGGCCTATTGCTGTCCTACGGGTGCTACCAGTGTGCCTGGGTGTGTGACATGTGTGTCCCGTTTACGTCAAGACAAGCTTTGAGGGAGAGACAGAGAGAGAGAGAGAGACAGAGGGAGAGATAGAGACAGAGAGAGAGAGAGACAAGGAGAAACAGAGGGAGAGACAGAGACAGAGACAGAGGGAGACAGAGGGAGAGACTGAAGAACACAAAGCTCCCTGAGATTAACGATGCACCTCAATCCTGGTTCTGTGCTGGGCCATCAGCATGCTCTCCGCCCGATGCTCTGAGACAGGCGTCATCGCCGTGTCCTCTGCTGACACTTGGCCCCCAGGTAAGCACATGAGAAAACCGTTTCTCTGTTGACATTCGTTCTCAGGGAAAGTTTTCTTTTCTTTTCCCGTGAGTCATGCCCTTCCAAGGTCCACTGGATATGAAAACCACGGCTTTTGAAGTTGCCAAAGGGGCTGTCTCCACTGAGAACGTGAAGTCTCTCTCCTCTGGGGGCTTTTGAACAACGCCCCTTCGGCGTGCAGGGTTTTCTGCTGGCTGGGATGTTAGCTCGCTTCCGGTGATTACAACGTTATTTGGATTAAATGAGTGACTTACTGAAATAGCTCACAGGCCTTTTAGAAACATGAATTAATTTCACTCCATTGCGATCTCTTCTCTCCACAGGCCATGCTTTCGAAACTTGTTTTCAAAAACAGAAAATATGTAAGAAGTGCTTAACTGCATAAGAATATTACATTATTATTTTTTACCAAATCATTTATCTCGATTTAGATAGGTAGGTAGGTAGGTAGATAAGATTGATGATAGACAGACAGACAGACAGATAAGATAAATCTGTCTTGAAATCCAATTCGGAATGAGAAATAAAGGATATTCAAGTCGCTGAGCCCTTCAGTAAATTCAGCAGTACTCACACCGGGAGGATGGATCGCAGCAGAAAGTCCGCCCTGGAGCAGACGCTGTGTAAGACGGGGTTCTGCGTCGCACAGGAAAGGGCAGCCGGGTAAGCCACATGGTTGGTCCCTCCCTAAAACGCACTATAGACAGGAAAAACGGGGGGGGGGGGGGGGGAAAGGCAGAAGAGTTATAATTGCCCAGAGCTTATCATCTCCAGCAATAGATAGAGATTTTGGAGAAACAGATGTCGAAAGACAAAACGGGTAAGGAAATCTCTGCCGACAGGGTGGTAGCCGGGGAGAGGTCATCACGGTGGGTTGCAGCTGAAACTGTTTTGGGCCTCATACCTAGATCAAATTAGAATGCCCGCTGTTTCCAATATTTTGGACGTTGTTATGGATTTAGCAGCAAGTGATGTTCAACAGTAGATAGAATTTGGGCATTTTAATATTGGAATATATCCAAATCATTACCATTATGTGTGCTATTGGGTGCTATGCGTTGAAAACAAATAAAATGTATTTAAACTAATATAATTGATATTTATTAAATAATGATGTTTATATTATTTGTTATATTATACATATAATAATTTAATGCTTATTTTAATTTACTCAGCTTGCCGGGCACCAAATATAGAAACAAACACTGCAAATCCAAAATCTTAATCTAGATTCTTAAAAACTAGAAATCGTCCTCAAAAAGTTTTGGTAGAAAAAATACGCGAGTCTCTGCTTAATAAAGTTTGAAGTCCTGCTGAAATCCTTTAATCCCAGGGAATTGAGTTAGCTCTGTCCTCATTAGAGAGGCAATTACTTCTGTCCAGGCTGCGCTGGACTGGGCTGAATTTGACAAATACAGGCAGCAGAGAAGACAGTCCACACTTTCCTGCGTTATTTTCATTTACATTCTGAACGTGAGGCATGAAAAGCACTCGAATGGTTAAATAGAAGGTAAGACTGCCCTTACGAGAAAATGGGTCATTGTCGAGCAAGCCATCATTCTGAGATGCGAATCTCGCTTCTAGAGAAACCACAGCTCACTGCTGTGTTCACTTTCTGCCTTAAGGAAATCTAGTTACACTTCAGGGGCACGTTCTTTTCATTCATGGAAATGAGGCAGCCAACCTTTTGGCTAGAGAGTTTGACAAAGGGCACGATGGCTAGCCTTTATGGAAATCAAATCTTAAAATTAAATTCAAACAAAACAGAACAAGGGCTGTTCGGTGCCTATATTAGGCTCTATGAATAGCAGGTGGGTCACTTAAACCAATTAAAATGGTCTCTCTTAATTTATCATACCCTTAATAATATAGCTACTCTTTAAAATGGGACATGTAAATATTTCTACAGCAGAGAATCCGTGGCTTTCTGTGTATTATTAGGTAAAAATGCACATATTATCCATTCTGATGGAGTATTTTGATCTAATTGGACGGATAAGGTATAAACAGTTCCACTTGGACTCTGTACACAGAGTATCTCTGAAGATAAGCTGAATTAATTTTCTTACTGCTAAACAGAATTATGTTCATAAGGTTAGTTTCGTAGGCATATAGAATTAACTACACAGGACCAATTATTTTTACTTTTTGTGAAAAGTGAAAGCAGAAAAGGGAAATATTAACTCATTACTTATAAATTGTTCATAAAGGTTTCAATTAAAAATAAATATCTATCATAATTAGGAAAGTTAGTTTGTTCTTAAGACAATAGCAAGTTCCAATGATCCTATTAGTACAAATTCAATGAAAGCTGAGAAACTCTTCAAGTTTGTATATAAATAAAAAAAATTAGCACCCTGACAATTTGGCTTGGTGGTTAGAGCATCTGCCTATGGACTGAAGGGTCATGGGTTTGATTCCAGGTCAAGGACCTGGATTGCAGGTTTGATCCCTGGGCCCCAGTCTGGGTCATGCAGGAGGCAACCAATTGATGTGCCTCTCTCACATCATGTTTCTCTCTCTCTCTCCCTCCCTCCCTTCCACTCTATCTAAAAATCAATGGAAAAATATTCTCCGGTGAGAATTAACCAAAAAAAAAATTTTTTTTAATTAGCAATTTTTTTGCTCCCAATTTATTTTCTGATTTTAGTTTCTGCTTCATTCAACTAGATTTTTAAAAAGAAACCTTTTCCATAAGGAAGAGATTGTGTTTGTGAGCTGGGTAATAGTCCTATGAAACATTATTTGCAAATGTAAAAAGTAATGCTTGGCTGACCTACTTACTGGGACCATTAGACATTTCACTAGGCTTTTATTTTTTAAAAGTATCCATCATTATTGGGGAAATATTTTTTAAAATAATAAAAAGGGACAATTTAAGATATTTTATTAAAAGAAGTTTGATGAGTGTATGCATAAGTAACATACTAGGAATAGATAAGATATGAAAAACTGTAGATACTTTTGTAGATTTTACCTCCAAATAAATCTTTCCTTCCTGAGGCTACTCACTCCCCCAAGGACAGGGAGAGTCAGTCCTTCAGCTACCTTCAGTTGATTGCATTTTTAGTGTGTTTGTTAATAAATGCAGATAGCATGTGGTGGGGGTTGGGGTGCGGAATAGACAAGAGGGAAGATAAAGACACGGACTCACATATGGTACGGGAGTTTCAAAGTGCAGGGAGTGACCTGTGTCCTCCTGGAGGAAGTCACAGTGCTTAGCAGCACTGACATGAAATGACAAGAGGGAGGAAATAACACTAAAGATGGTTTTGCATTTTAATATTATTCTTCAACTTCAGTGGACCTCACGATTAACCTGAGAGTTTGCCCAGAGGCAGATTTCAGGCCCATGGCATGTAGATTTCAGTCAGTCAGTGTGGTGGTTGCCCCCAAATCTTCATTTCATATGCCCCCTGGGAAAGCTAAAGTTTAAGAAATACTACTGTCATCAAGGGGGTCTGCAGTTCCAAGGAATCCCGTCCCTCCACTTCTCAAGCAAAAATGGAAGGTTTGTATGGTGTTTTTAAAATGTATTTTCTATAACCTTCATTTTAGAAAAATGTACTGCAATTGTACTAAGATAGAAGAGCGCAGGCATTTCCTCCAACACCCAAAAATGTGAACAACATTTTGCTAGTTGAATTAGTTATAAGATTTGAGAATTAATTATCAGGGGTTAAAAATTATAAGGGTAATGAGGACATTCAAAATAACTTTTCCATTGAAGACAATTGATAAATAAAATGTCCTCCAAGGGCGTGGTCTCAGCGTACGTGTTTTAAAGACCACTGCTGCCACCAACAGAGTAACCTTGAGACGGAGCGGGGAAGTCCTTGCTAACGCAACTAGCTGGGACCGAATACTGTGCTGTAGACGCGTAACATAAACACAAAGAGAAAAGTGTAACGTGGAAGTATTTGGATCCCCCCTGGCTAATGATCATAGTTGAGTGTCTCCAAGGTGACCTCTTTATCAGCTGTTCCCTTAGTTCAATGCATCAGATCACTTGTGTTAAAATGCTAAGGTCCCCATTCTCTCAAGGAGTCTGCTACTGAAAATTGTGACTTTTGGCTTCAGTATTAATACGAAGTATATCTGGATTAAACATCACGGCTTCACCATTCCGATTTCCATCCTCCATGACTATAACCTTGATAAACTACATCGAAGAGAATCTCAGAAATGATCACAAATCACATCAATGTTTGGCTACCGAGAACGTCCAGGGGAAAGATCTTCTTTGTAAACCAGGTTATGCAGATATCGATGAAATGAGAACAGACTGGGTTATACCCACGTTTTTCCTGTTCCACTCTTCACCATCCCATCATAGTTTTAAAGCCTCTGAGTTGTGAAAAGACTTACTTAAACTTCCCCGAATAATTTCATTGGGGAACCAGAAGCACGGTTAAACCAGCACTGCGGATGTTCTGGGTGAGCGGACGCGTGAGTTACATCGTGTGTTTGTTCCAAAGGCTGCTTACTGACCGCTCTTCCCTGGCCGGATGGAGCTCCCTACATCCAAAGCTGGGAAGCTTTTATGAAATTTCACCGTGTGCTGTCTTTAGCTGTTTTAAATAAAACTACTCTTGGCAGGTCCTTTTGAACTCTTCACAGAGCAGTAGATTCATTATCGTCCTGAAGCTAGTCAGAATCGGAGACTAGAAACACTGAGAAAAAGGCAAGAAGAAGTAAAGCAGTAGCACTGAGAGGGGATGTAAGGGCTTTTCATGCTTTAAGTATCTCTTTATCCCCTTGAAAGTCGATAAATAGTTCAACGAAAATACCACAGCTTATGTTTTTCTATTCTGACTGTTTTGGAACTCATCATATAAAACGAAGAGCCAAGATACCATACCTTTTATTAAATGGGAAAAATATAAATGCACACACAAGTCCTCTTAAGCTCAATACTACTGTTCCCTTTTGGGTGACATTATTTTAGTGACAGTCACTGTTTTGGGTGGTTAAGCACAACATCATGAAAATATGAGTTTTTCAAAACGGTTTGTCAATAATAGCCATAGGGTTCCTGTCACTCCACATTTATTCACCCTGTGCAGATGCTCTAAGTAAATGTCAGCTAAAGTCTATAAATAGGGACCAATGTCAAACTGTGTAAGTCGCTGTCGTCTGCTGGTATTTTGAGAAGAGTTTTCTTCAGAACCTATCGGAATCATGAGACAAGAAAAGGAATCTGCTCACGACTGAGATGGAAATTGCAGAAAACCACTTCTAAAAAAAAAAAATTCTCTACGGTCCAGAGACTACTCTTTGGTAGCTGGTTATGGCAATGACACGGGACGTCCAAGAACCTAGACTTTTCTAACTTTCTGCTCCATCCTCACCGAGCTACGGCTGTTATTCTCATGCGTCCAACGACCGGGGCAGCTCCAGGCTCCATCTCCATGGTCCAGCCGTCAGGAAAGGCGAAAACGAACAGGACACTGTCCCTCCCTCGAGGTAGGCTTCCTGAAGTTCCATCAAGTCTGCTTCCTTCCAATCGGCCATAACGTAATCCCATGGCTCCACCCGGCTGCTAAGAAAGCTCAGAAATGGACTCTTATTCTGGCAGCCACGTGTCCAGATACAGTTCTGGGGTGTCGTTGCAGAAGGAGAGGACAGACATTGTGAATTGATTAGCAGTCTCTGCCACGGCCTGTCCATTGCAACACCCATAATGCTCCGCTCTCATTCCCCAAGGAGGACACCCCATTCAGGTCCTGCTGTCAGCCCTTATGTCAGGAATATGTTCAGCCTTCTCTGTCATAGGCATAACTCCTCCGGACCTTTTCATCTGAATAAAAAAGGGTATGTTATCTGTCCCCGACACAGAGAAGAAGAATCAAGGTATCTGGAAAGACAGGTTTGGAGGAGAGCAATACCGAAACCACGGAGCAACCCGTGGTCCACAGCCCTGATCAAGCCCAGTGGGCTGGAACCGCAGGGAAGAAGGGGCAGGTCAACCGGTCTGTTGCTGTCTGCTTCTTTTCTGGGAAGCAAGCCCTTCGCCGACATCCCCCGGGGACCAGCACTCTGCCTTTTGGGAAAGTCTCTGCTCTCAGGAAGCTCCACGGTGCCATCTGAGCTGGGCACTGAGCAGTGTGTCGTCCTGGTGGCTGCAAAGTCTTTACGACCTCTCTTCTGCTGGTATGTTTTTGAAAGCCAAGAGTTTCCTCAGGGATTGAACGATTACAGAGTACTGCAGGTTACAATTTATTGTCTCTGTGGCAATAAATTCCTGCAGAATTAATAGGTTTCAATTTCTTCACTTCTGTTCAGTTCCAGAAACAAGCAACAGCAGGAAAAAGACTGTGCAGAATGTTAAAAGCCTGGAGACCCTGCTCTTTTACTTACGGGGCTCAGGTCATGCCAGCCCTCCCCACCCCACCACCCCTGGTAGCTCTTTTGCGGCCATCTGAAGCCAAAAGCACTCTTAACATGATCTTCGCTGCTAGGCTGGCTCCGGTGTCCAGGGGAGCCTCTCATGAAGGGACCCCATTATATCAATGACACCACTGCCGACAGCGCACAGCTAATTGTTATCGTTTTTATCTGGGATATCAGCAGTTCTAAAACAGTAAGATTCAGATTGTAAGACATCACCCTGAGCAGACATGTTCTCTTCATCGCTGCTTATAAACTCACCAGTTCTAGGCTTCTGCCAAAATAGAGTAGAAGCAGCCAGCCTTCAGCCCACAACGGTACCGCAGACTCAAGATTTGATCAGGTCCTTCCCGAGCAGTCAGCTTACAATAGGTCCGTCCTGTACCTGCTAAGTCAATGCCACAGATTTTGATTGACGTGCAGCACTGTGACGTAGAATACAGTCCTTTATAATAACCTGCGTCCAAGCATGAAATTCTATATTAATTAGGATTAGAGGTAGCCATGAGTGAAAAAAAATAAATGAAAGGTCACATAAAAGCGTAAACTGGTAAGGTTTCAGTCTCTCAATTAAAAACTCAGAAGCCAGCTGTCCAGGCCTGTGCATCATTGTCACCAGAGATCTTCCTGCCAGCCTGCCACTGTGGCCATCCCCAGGCTGTAAAGGTCTTTTTAGTCATAGTCAACTCTATTTTTTAAATTTTCATACCAGTATTCTGCCCTGTCTAGGGTGTGCAAGTCCATTTTTTTCCGGGTTAGGTCTTCATTTGACAAATGTTTACCCTTGTGTGTTAAGTAGTTTTTATCAACCAAGAAGAAAGGTAGAATCGTCACATTTTCTTTTAGTTTTTAACATTGCCGTTTGGAATCAATACAATTGCCCAAAAGTTGGGACACCAGTGTGGCTGGGTCCCGGAGAACAGAAAACCCAGATTTGGCAGAAGCAGCAGGCATTCTGCCATGGACCCTGGCAACCTGGGGTCTGAGGGAGACAGAGCAGACAGACAGGGTTCGACTCCACAAGCTCACGCTATCTCATTGCCCTCGTTCCAGCTACCAAATCCTGGAGATCAAGCAACGCTCGGTACAAATTAGTCTCAGAGAGGCAAGCCAACACATACTTTTTTTTTCGTAAACCTTAAAATAGCTTCTCCAATCTTATTCCCATGACAACCCTAAAATAAAAATTGCCCGAGGAAAGATGTCTAATGTTTAGCATGCCTCTGGGTCTTTTCTTGTCGATAGATATTTCATTTTCGCTGAATCACTGGTTGCCATGTCCTAGTCATTAAAAATCCGAAGTCACCTGGATTTCATTGGGTACCCGGTGCCCTGGTTCTCCATGGGGATGAAACCGCCACCTGCAGGAGTGTCGGAAATCGAGGAGTCCCTCCCGGTTACAACGGTGGGGGGTCGTTACTGATATTGGGTTGGCAAGGGCCAGAAGTTCAAAAACACCATGTGTTATGGGGTGCAGAGCGTGATTCAAAATATTAAAACTTAGACAAAAATAACACAAGGCTCTCCTTCAACTCTGTCTTCTCGCAAGGAAATTGCTCCTCCAAGAACATGCGGCTCAATGCCTCTGCCCACGGTCCACTGTCTGCCCGGGGCTTTCACGTCCCTTCTTCGTCCTCTTTGCAATCTTTAATCTTTTCACTTACTTTCATAAGAGACACTTTGATTAAAATGAAGAGACATTAGCTGCTCTTAAGATGTAACACAAAACTGAACCGCCCTTCTTGCTTTCCAGAATGTAAATAAGAAAAACCCAAGCTGTTGCCACGGAGGCGGTCTCACCAAAGGGTGCACAATCGTACACTCCGCGACACAGAAGTCTCCAGGACTGGGGCTGCTACTTAGGAGCTGACCTTGACTTCATCCCTCGAAAACACTTTTTTTTTTTTTTCATAGTTACCACTTGTTAAAGTTCGTATATCCTTCCCTCTGCACAAACAGAGAATACCTTAAATTCGCTTTGGATGGATCGTTCTGAGACTCGGTCATTTTCCTGTTTACTGGATCCCCTGTTGCTTAGAGCGGCCACCACCCAACACGGCACCACCAGCCCTGCCTGAGACGGACTCCTCTCAAGCCCAAGAGGACTATTTTTTCGTGCTGTAACTTACTGGCCTTCCCTACTCACTAACTAAATGGCTGTGTGTGTCTGCTCTGGGCTTCTCCCTCGCCCCTTGCTCCTCTCTGCCACCTCTGGGATGAGTGGGCGATGTTCCCTCCTGTTTTGTAAAGAGAGAGCCTCAGACATTGCCGCCAACTCCTCCTTCAGAGTGATTTGGCCAAAGACAGCTGTCTTTTCAATGGCTTTTCCCTGATGCCACCACAGCACACAACAGCTTTTGGGGAGGCCAGCTGTTGACATTTTATGCGCAACAAGCTTCCTGAGTCAATATGATTTTATGAAAATCGTAAATAAAAGAGAACAGTTGTAGGTATCGCATTTAATCGGGAAGCAAAGCAGGAATTCATGCTGGACAACCTGCTATTACTCTGTGTTTCACAAATTTATGGATTTGGGAATTTTTATGTTCCCCATAATTTAATATGAGAGATAACATTGATACCTACAAATTTGTTTTCAAAAATACAGAGGAAATTACAGCTTAGGGTCATAGTTAAAGGAATTAAATCAACTAACAGTCAGTTCATGCTTATAACATCTTTGACAGACGCAAAATGTATGTCTTTAATTTTTGGTCTTTGCTATTTAATTGAGGTCGTCTAGCGAATCTCTGCAAAGTACAGGTGTAATAACACTAGCTAGAAAACCAATAAAATAAACTGTAATTCAACAAAAAGACATTCTAGGAATTGGTTTCTATTAGGACAAATATCGCCGTGAAGTTTTCTTTCAGGCTGTGCAGTGTCCATATTTAATTTTACTTTTCCATTCCGGTCCTCTATTGAAACTGGCACAGAAAGGCACACGGCATTACGTGGACTAGAATCAGATCCAGACTCTCATTCGTTTGTTTTTTCTAACAGGAGAGACCCGAGACGTTTTTGCTTCTTCCTTCTATTCGGAGATGTTATTCGCAGATGACATGATATTATACATAGAAAACCCTAAAGACTCCATCAAAAATCTACTAGACTTAATAAATGAATTTTGCAAAGCAGCAGGATACAAAATTAACGTCAAGAAATCGACGGCATTCTTACACACCAATGATGAACTCACGGAAAGAGAAACTAAAAAAACAATCCCATTTACCATCGCGGCAAAAAAATTAAGATACCTAGGAATAAACTTAACCAAAGAAGTAAAGGACCTATTTGCAGAAAACTACAGGACATTGAAAAAAGAAATAGAGGAAGATATAAAAAGGTGGAAGCACACGCCTTGTTCATGGATCGGAGATGTCTTCAGTCAGGATTTAACCTCGCTGAAGGTGGAAGCAAGGACAGTCAGCAAGACAGCATTGGAATTCAAGAGAAGACTGACCAGGAGAATTGATGGAAAGACAGATGAGGAAAACAGAAAAGGAAAAGAAGCAGAGATAGGGTACCTATCTCCTAAAACATTTTTAAACATAACATTGGACTTGTCAATGAGGTCTACATGGATCCAACTTGTTTTGTAAAGGACAGCAGTGACAGTCCAGCACTTCTTAGAACATCATCGAATTTGCTCACGAAAGTGCGAGAGAGACGGTCACCTCGGCAGCTGCCTTTCGGAGACGCCGCGAACTCGATCAGGGCACTTTGTGGGGATACGCTGCATGTCCAGGCTCCAGATAAAGCATTTTAAAGTTCAGGCTGGCATTTCAGATAAGGTTCTTGGCGGCAGATGAGACACAGTATAACTGAAGCTAAATAATACATTTGCTTAATTTTCAGTAGATACGGAGGGCCGGCTACTTACTTTTGAGGCAGTGACTTTTCAACCATTTTCATCTCACGGCACACATAAACTAATCACTAAAATTCTGTGGCACACCAAAAATATATTACATTTTTTTGTCAATCTGACAAAATAAATAGGCATATTGATTCATTTACACCGGACGACTATTGTTGTGTTGGCTGTTGTCATTTTTTTATTTGACAATCTAAGGAGAAAGAGGTCAGTGCCCCTGACTAAATAGTCAGATATTGCATGTTTTAAAAATACGTGTGGCACACCGGTTGAAAGCCACTGTTGTGATGGAATGGGAGAGAGTAATACATTTGCAAAGAGTACTCTTTTTATTTGAATGTAAAGGTAATCATACAGAAAACAATTTGGGATAAAATATGCAAAGTCTATTTTAATGAGTATAACACTGAACTAATGACGATCACTGATTATGTATATTGCCTAAATTTAAGAAACTTTTATTAAGCACCCAATACAGACAAGAAACTGGCCTAGGATTTGCAGAATGTAAAACACACATAACACAAAAATATTTTACTATGCTAGTTCAAAACTAAATAGCTAATGATAATGAAAGACAACCTATAATACAAGGAAGCCAAAGAGTGTTCCATGTGTATCCTTAAGAGGTCGACACAGTGAGAAAAAAATAAAGGCTTCAGTTGGTTTCTCGCCAAAAGGGATTTAATGCAGAGACTATAAATGTTCACAAGATTGTGGGAAAAAATAAAGAACAAAGAGAGGAAGCCAAAAGTAGACTTCTGTGCTCAAATCCATACAGTGAGTTGCTATCCAGATGCAGCAAGAGACTGATTTAGGACCAGCGAGGGCACAGACTTCGTGTTTGGGTTGGCCCTGTCCCTCCTTCTGGCGGGGCGAGGCAGACAGAGCAGTCCAAGGATGCACTTACTCAGGAAAGGCGGACCTGCAGTGGCACTGAGACTGAAGCACTGTGTTGTATGTATAACTCTCTCTCTCTTCTCCAAACGGAGCTTCAGCTCCACCAGTCTTGTCTCCACGCTGCATGCTCGAGAGATGCCCATTACTCTCTGCAGAGCCGGAGAGAGATTTCATGTCGGGTGTGAAACGGAAAACCTAACTGCTGATTAATAATCACTCCATCGCCCTGGCCGATCTGGCTCAGTGGTTAGAGCATCGGCCCACGGACCAGAGAGTCCTGGGTTCGGTTCCCGCTAAGGGCACGTACCTCGGTTGCTGTTTGTCCCTGGCCCCGGATGGGGTCGTGTGGGTGGCAACCACTCGATGTGTCTCTCTCACACCGATGTTTCTCTCTCTCTCTTCTTCCCCCTCTCCCTCCTGCTGTATCTGAAGATAAATGCAAAAAATGTCCTTGGGTGAGGATTAAAAAAAAAAAAAGACTATTCAAAAAAAAATAATCACTCCATCACTCAGAGATCACTCAGAGTGATGCAGTGAAGAAGCAGAGACAACCCAGAGGTGAGGGTGCATTCTGGGTCAGTGGTAGGCAAAGCGTGGTGCATGAATTATTGCCGGTCCACAAACCGTCTGCACGGCAACCGTGGGAAATCGAGAGTAACCACTAGAAACCTCTAGACTCAGCACCTGGACCGGTGCCCGTGCAAATTCTTATCAGACACCTGCAATGGAATCCTGTTTTCACATGCAATTGTTCAAGTTTAGTGCAGTAACTGCGGCTCAAAGGCGTACAAAATCTGCTATTCATTTCTTCTGTGGAACGCCACTTCCAATGGGATTATAATTGCATCAGAAACGTTATTGAAACTGAATGAAAGATCACAGATGAGTTTTGAAGATACGGCAACCCTTGCTCCTTTCGCGTGGAAGTTAAAAATGAATGGCACGAGCTTGCCGAGGGTGCTCGAAGACCTCTTTCCTTGCCCATCAATGTTTCTGCGAGACTGATTACTTTAATATATGTTACTGAAACAAAACAGAGGTACAGTACAGTGCGGAGACGCTTCTTTCTCTAGGAGTGATGTTGTCTTCAACATAACACATCTGTTAGGCAAAATTCTCACACTTTGAGTGCCAGTTGTCAAACTATATGCACACATTGGACAACTGTGCATAGCAACATTTTAAGTTTTAATGTCATGGTGGGCTTGTTCAATCTGTGCACACAGGTGTTTGATTCGGGGAATCCCAGTTTTCTTTATTAGTATAGGAGACAAGATGTATTAATTGTGAAAGCAATTCTCTCTATTAATAACCTGTATGCATAGTTGCCATAAGATGTGTAAAATATTTACACTTCTTTTGTCCCATATCTGTCCTGAATATATTTACTTCAATGTGACCTTTTCTCTTGCATCTCAAAAGAAGAGAATTTGCCTGTTACCTGTTTTCATTGGCTTTATTTTCCTAGAATTTGTATTTATTGCATTTTACACACTTATTTTTCCACATTGAATTGGAGAGAGGGTATCTGATCCTTCAACCACAGATAGTTTGGGAAGTACCGAGGTTGGTGAAAATTTCAAACGTGAACTAGAATATTAAAAAGGTAGGAAGGTGTTGGAGGAATGTAAGGAGGCAGAATTGTAATCGGTGACTTAATATTCCACTAACAACGTCTGAGTTGCTGTAATTGAGGTAATAGTGGGGCAACTCTACTTGCTAGGAAATTCTGCAGGAGATTCAAGTTGGGGAAAGAGGTGAGGGGCTGGCAAGATGATTTATGGGCAATTTAGATTAAAATTGTGATAGGTCTGCTCTATTTTCACATTACAGATAAAAAATTCTCAGTAGTAACCGAAAAAAATCACGGCACCCTTCCCTCCTCCAGTTTCCATGACACAGCGTCATAAAATGTCACCTGGTCTCAAGTGTTTCCCGGTTGTCAGTGCAATACTCTCTCTGTGTGTCAGAGATTCAGGCTGAAGGCAAATTTCAGTGGCATTATATTTAGAATCACTATCATCCCAAGAGAACCAACGCTTTGCATGGGGTTCAACATTTTTTCATGAAGACAGATTTCTAACAACACGATAATCCACTGGGTGCACCTGCCAAACGCCAGCACCGAGCTTGGTCTCCACTGTGGTACCTGATGCACTGTGCGTATTTCAAATTATTGTTATTTCCTGAATGCGCTTGGCTTGGGGAAATACTCAGCAAATCAACAGGCCAGTGAACATAGCTATTACTATATTTAAGGAATGAAATATACATCCAGGTCTTACAGGCATATTTCTGACATCTCTGGCTAAGTAAATCATGTACTATCTCCTTGGTCATTCATTACAATTTCAAGACACCTTATTATCATCATCTGCAGCACTGTTCAGATATCTGTTTTGCATTTATGTGTGTGACTATTTCAGAGGTATCTGTCTTCCCACCAAACTATATACCCCTGTGTGTACTCATTTTTAGTGCGGGCACCCAGCCTAACCAAGATTAGGGCCTAAATATATATTTATCATATGAATAAGTGAATGATGGACGTTATTAAGCATGCATTCTAATGTTCAGGATACTATGCCTATTAATTAGCTAGTTCCATTTGCTTATTTGGGGGCATCCCCAAAACATGATGTTCCCCTAGTTTCTGCCTAACAACAACTTCAGTGGGGGAAAAATCATTTACACAGCGGAAGAAAATAATTGCTGATCTCTGTGTTTACATACGTGCCTCTTTTGGCAAAGGTGGGTGGAGGAAAAGGACTATGAATAAAATTACCTTTTAAGAGGCACAGTTAGATATTGGATGCCTTTGTGTAAATTCCCTGCTCCCTGCCTCAAACAAAACAAAATAAAAATGGCCAACTGTGGATAAAGCTGATTGGTCCAAAGGTATTAACCTGAAATGTCACCCAGTGTCACTGGCATGCTGATTGGTGTTTCACATCCCGGGGCAATACTTAACCTAAAACAAAGATATAAATTACTGAAATGTAAACTGTATTTTAACAATGTAAAGAATCCCAAGTATATGTTGAAATGGGTACTTGATTAACTAAACCATTAGTTTGGGAAACATCAACAAAACTCAAATTGCTAATCTGTTATAATTAGACAATATATCTGAGACGATTCATTGCCGTGATATGATTGCCCTCCTGCCCTCCTCGCTCTTTGTTTCTTTTGTTCCACAGAAATCAGTGGTTTAATAAATCTCACGCAGACCTACAACGAAATAAAGTACCAGGAGCATCTTGGTTTGAAATGGACAAGCGCTAAGTATCTACCCTCCCGCTCCCCTTTCTCCTCCATCAGTAGGTACTTGTTGGTTGTAACGGTTGGGGTATAACTTGGAGGGGGAAAAAATTGTTTAAATAGACATCTGGTTAAAATGATCTTTTTAAAAAAATTTTTTTTTCTCCATTGATTTTTAGAGAGAGACAGGAAGGGAGAGGGAGCAAGAGATAGAAACACTGATGAGAGAGAACATCAATTGGCTGCCTCCTGCATGCCCCCCACTGGGGATCGGGCCCACAACCTGGGCAAGTGCCCTGACCGGGAATTGAACTGGCAACCTCTTGGTGCACGGGTGGACACTCAACCACTGAGCCACATCGGCTGGGCTAAAATGATCTTTTTATGTAAAAACTGAGGCAAAAAAAAAAAAAAAAAAAGACCCTTCCTTCAGCTATAGACATGAGATTTTAGAAGAACTTCACCAAAGCTATTAAAAGATTGATTGCAATCATTTTCTTAAAACTTTCTGCACTGAGCGTCTGAAGCGCAAATGATGTACTCGTGGTAATAACGGTCCGCTGAACAATAGAGTATAGATTTGTGCTCTTTAATACGTTGAATATGCTTTTAGCCTTCAGCCGAAGTCAAATCAATTGCAATGTTGCACTGGGTGGAGCACACTTAGCAACATTTCCCTCTGATGCCCTGCTCTCCGGGACGACTGCATAGAGTGGTTCGAAATCACCTTCACTCAATCTATATTCATGCGACCTCTAGAGTTCTCTTGCAAGCAGGGTAGCTATAAAACAACTGGCTTGAATCACCAACAGGAGTCAATGAGAGAAACATTAATCTGAAGAAGTCCTGGAGAAACACGATTGAATACGTGTTCCGTCTAAGGCAAGTGTGCTCATGACACTACTCCCTCAACCTGGTTTCAGCCAGTTATCGTGATCATTTTAAAAATCTATACTAAGAACATTTCTCCGAAATTGGCCTGAACAAATCTTATTACATCAGTAATTGAATAAGTGTCATTCTTGCTCTTTTTAATTATGTTTTCTATCAACAAATATGTATTATAATTTGTTTTTGTTAAAGGGTTAAATATAAATGTTATTAAAAAGTGAGTATGAGTGGTTGGGAATCTATGCTTCTACAGAGACTTACTGAGGGCTATTGTGTTCCACGAGATATAGAGATGAATCCAATCCGACTCCTAGGAATGTGCCCAATGTGAGTGCCAAATCTCTCTTAGGAAAACAGGGCCTGTACAAATATAACCACAGTACCAGTGAGAGCATCCGAAATGCCCTAAAAGTATGAATTTAACCCACACAGAATCAAGGGTGAGAATCACAGCTGACAGGGACCAGGGTAGGTGTCACGAAGAAGAATCACAGCTGACTAGGACCAAGGTACGTGTCATGAAGAAGAAAGCATTTTGCTCAAGACCTGAAAGGGAAATGCAGAACGGGCTAAGGAAAGAAGAAAGGACTTTCATTCTGGGTGCAACAGACTATCTAAGGTCAATGGAAGGGCTAACCTTAACTTCATGAATCCTAATATTTATTTTTCTCTTCTTGCCCATAGGAAAACGAAGAACTGGAAGACTGCAAAGAAGTGTAGAGATGGCCTAATCTAATCACTCTTTCATATAGATGAGTAAGTTTAGTTCAAATGACTTTCCCAAGCTCATGTAAATCATTAATGTCACAGACAAGTCTATAAGGTAAGGTTGAATGAGCATTGTGTATACATGTATGTAGGATCTGTAGAAATTATACATGTATTAATACTTCACTCCAGTTTTTCGTATGGGCTCTGCTTGAAGCTCCCTTTGCCTGAAATCTGTCCATTATCAGTTCTGATGATGTTTACCCAGGAAAATCTTCCCATAACCTTCTCTGGTGGCGGGGCCTCTTCACATGCGTTCGCTGTGTCCAGCATCAGTGGCTGGACAGCTTCGTGATGGCTGACTCTGACCTTGATTGGGTGGCACCTCTAAACCCAGAAGGACACTTTATACATAATAGGCAGTCAATCAACATGGTTAATACATACAAAACCGCAAGATTATCTACTGACTTATATTGTTCTTTCATTGCCTCTAGTGAACGTTTTGTTTTTGTTTTGTTTTTTTATCTCAGAAACCAGATTATTCACAGTCTAAGAAAGGTTGTATCTCATATCACTGACCCATCCAGTGCTGAAAACATTCAGCAGTTAGACCTGTTGACTAATGGGTAGAATTAATATTTTTTTAAGAAGTAAAACATAAAACTAAGCCTTATAAAATATATGATTCAATAGGCAGTTCAGTCACATTATATTCAATTAATATGTGTTAAGTAACAGTAGCTACATTATTCAAATAAGTAGTTGGATAATAAAATAGAATTCTCATTGAATATATTAAGTACTATTTTTTCTCTTCTAGAAGTTAATATCTAATAATACAGCCTAATATGACTATCTTGCACAAAAATGAATCACCAACACTCAGCCATCTACATTTTAATCAGTCTATAACTAATCACTTTCATGAGTAAACTAATGATGTTTCTCTAACTTTTAACTTCAGCACAATAATCAATCTATGGGAAATTTTATTCACTGTGAGTTGGCTGATATTACACAGAATTTCAAAACATGTTAATGGAGTCCATTAGTCTATAATATTACACTATTATAGAACCCTGGATAATTCAAGTAATAGACTTAAATAAGTATTTTTGTAACACATTGATGCTTGCTATGCTTGGATTTAAAATAGTAGGAAGGTTCCCCAGGAGCAGGAAAGTGCTGCTAAATTCATATGAGTTCTTGGCTATCACATCCTTACATATCTACTCTAAAAAATCAAGACCTAGACACAAGGAAAGGTTTACTGAGTGCTAGAGAATAAATAATCCTTTAAAGATGGAGAACCCTGATCTAGTTGAGTAACCTACAACAAATGCTGGAGAATGAAAAAATATTGTGAAATCAGAGTGACCCAAGAATTTTTCTTAGATGCAATAGAAGGTACCAAAAAAAAAAAAAACAACAACAACAACAAACGAAGAAAAAACTCCAGCTCCAGTGAATATAATTGTGTGATCGTGTACTTGGAAAACATGGTGGCATTTCGGCCAGTATGTCACGCCGAAACCAGACTTCCATTTGTTTATTAGTGATTGTGCCTGGCCAAGAGTTATAAACCTGTACATCGAAACTATTTTAACTGATAATTTTGATGAAATGTATTGCATGGATTAGAAATGAGAAAGTATAGCCTTAGAGGTCACAATGAAATGGTCAGCCACTGGGCATGATGAATGATGGAATTAAGAGTTTCTAAAAGAGAACCAAGAAGAAAAGAGAGGGTGACAGGCATATATGTCCAACAGATTTATCCAGTTACTTCGTGGAAGGTATCGAGAAGAAAATAATCAAAAAGGACAAAAAGATTATTAATTTACATCTTAAGCGTACTTGCAAAATAGGAGTATGTTATTTGACAAAGGTGATGGTTTTGCCACCTCCTGTATTTATGTATCTGACCTGTATTTCAGAGGACGTTGCCCAGTGCATCTGTATTAGCATGGCAGACTGCTGACAGAATATTTTCTCTCTGTGGTTTAATCCAAAGAGAAGCTTAGAGCAGTGTTTTCTCAAAGCAGACAGATAATTCTTTCTTTGATATCTCAAATTTTCTGAGGGAAAGGAAAGCACTGCCTATGACTTTGAGTTGAAAAGTCCACAAATATTCTATTGTCAAGGTATTTATTGATGAATTGGGTCTATTAAATTGTAAAACCATCCAATTTTCTTGTTCCTGTGGTTGTTTGCTCCAGAGCCAGTATGAGAAAATCAGTGCTGTAGGCAGCAATTTTTCTTCCTATTGTAATTCTACAAGGCAAGGAATATTTTCTTCTATTCTTCAAAGTTATGCTCTCTCTTTCACTCCCGAGAGTTCTTAAATCATGAAAAGCTACTCAACCGACTTGCCACTCTTTGGGGAAATTACATTCACGTGAAGGATAATTCTAATTCATTCTCAGTGATACTAATATGCCAGTGAATTCCTGTTCTTGGGTGAACCACCTTTATGAAGTCATTCCTAAGTTACACAAAATTAAGGTCAAATAAAATTTCAACTGTAGCCTTCTTACATAGAAAAGTAAGATGAAGAAATCATCTCTAAGATATGCACAATGGGTACTCACAGTCATTAAGAAAATGTCAAAAAATAGAGAAAATAATGCATATTTGCTCATCACCTCGAGATAGACATAGTATTTACTAAAAAGAGAGGGAGAATCCTCATAAACGTGAAGAGCTAGATATTACTGGTGAGAAATTCAATGGCAAAACAATAAGCTTAAATCTGAGTGCAGGTGATATATTATCATCTTTAAAGTGACAGACATCGTCATACATAAATTCCACCTTTAAAACTCAAATTAAGGACAATTATAGATATGTACATGTATGCTGATTTACAGTAGTTTAATCAATCTTAATACTACAACATACACACATATTCAATCTTATTAATTACAGAAGACCTACAGGCATTCTGTAATCCATTGCTATTTGGAAAACATATAAAATAAAATTATATATCAAAATTTTCAAAATTTGTAAATATTGAAGATTTTCCTGACAATGTTTGTTTGATGAGCATACTACTTTTTATTTCACAGATAAAAATGTTTTTGTGTGCATCCCGGTAGCATTCTAGGATACAGTGTGATAGTGCTCACCATTGGCAAGGATTCCATGAGGTCCAAACAAATCATTTAGGTTCCGTCTATATGCAGTTTTTAGTGTATGTAAGACAGCTGATAGAAACAAAAGATTTTGTTGTTTTCCTCTACTTCACTCCATAGATGTCCCCTTCTTTGAAAAACGCTCCAGCAGAATCTTTCAGGCACGTCCAATTCGGTTTCACTCCGTTGATTTGACTAATGAGATAAACAAGTTCCTTTCCTGCCTCAGAAGCTGTGCCCTCCCCTCCGCTGTGTCGGATTCCTACTGTGAAGATCCTTGAAAGGGATGCTGACATCTATTCCCATGCTTGGAGAGAAGAAAAAGCACGCTTCTCAGTGAAGCTCGGTGCTGAAGAGGATGTCATGCTTACAAACCACTTTTCAGAGCAAAAGACCAGAGAACCTTCATGACAGAAGCGACCAATCACCTTTGCTCGTTGTGGAGATTGGCAGCCCAGAGGTAAGCCTGGTACATTGACACCTGGGGGTCTTGCATGGGGAGATGTTCCTGCTTCCCACCTTTAATTAAAACCGGCCTGCTTTCAGGGAGACTCTACCAGAGAACAATTTTTCCACAAAGGGGGAAAACAAACCCCCAGCAGCTACAAAATTTTAATACGTGTAAAAAAGTGGGTATGAAGGAGATTATCGGACATCTAATGGGGAGAGAGTTTACAGGCAAAAAAAATACAATAAAAATAAAAATTGACGAAATTAGTCCAAACAATAGGAGAGACCCAAAACACAAAATATTACAGAGCTTCAAAAATATATAGCCTCCATGAAACAGAAGAATGTAACAATAAAGAAACTGTGGCAGACCATGGGCTATAGCCTGGTTGTCTGTGTGTCCTCAAAAATTTATATGTTGAAATCAATTCTCTGCTATTTCCTACTCAAGGACTTTGCCCCAACAATTCTTTTCTTTTTTTTTAATTTTGTTTTTCTTTATTGATTTTAGAGAGAGAGGAAGGGAGAGGGAGAGAGAGATAGAAACATCGATGAGAGAGAACATTGATTAGCCACCTCCTGCATGCCCCCCACTGGGGATTTAGCCCACAATCTTGGCATGTGCCCTGACCGGGAATCGAACTGGCGACCTCTTGGTGCATGGGTCGACACTCAACCACTGAGCCACACTGGCCGAGCCCAACAATTCTTTACTCACTGTTGTACCATCTGTTCTTTTTCTTCTCTAGTAAACCTACCCTCTCAGCACACTGACAAGCAATACTGACCATCTACAAATAAGCTAAAACACAAACAAACCCCCAATCTATTGATTTCCTGCATTTTCTAAAATAATACTAATAATAATCCCTGAAAGACCTGTTCATATTCATAGTTTCTAATTACTTTGTTCATATTTTTCCATGAGCACACTCTCATCTGTCTCTCACCCCACCCTATGACAACAGCTCTTGTCAAACTCACTAATGACTTCCCAAAAGCCTCATCTTACTTGACATGTCAACAGATTTGGCAAAGTTTATCCCGTCTTCCTTCTTGAAGTATTCTCATAAATATTCAAGTACTCTCTAAAGATTGAAGTGATTTCTCTTTACTATATATATATATATATATATATATATTTTTCTTTTTTTACCTAAGTGAATTCACCTTGCAGCTGAGATGTGTCTCCTGAAGGCAGCATATGGTTGGGTTTTGTTTTTTGATCCAGTCTGCTCCTCTGTGCCTAAGTGAATTCATCCAGTTCTTTGGTTTCCAGCACTACCGTGTTCCGACAATTCCCAGATGGACAGCTTCAGCCTGGACTCTGCTGTGAGACCTTGTCTTACGTATTTAACGGATGCTCAACACTCCTCCTGGATCTCAGTTGGGTCTGTTTACTGGTACTAATGCCCTATGGCCGCCTCTACTTTCCCACTAGCAGTCTGGGACAGGAAACGAAAGTATTCCATCATCGCTTTTTCATTCAATTTTGTTATTTTGGAATTGATATTGGGAATTTTGTAAAACGCCCTCATTTTGAACCCCTTATTTTAAATGGTGCTACTAACAGTTCTATGTTGAAACAATTAACACCATAATAACTTTTAAAAGTGTTTCTATAATCATCAAGAATACCTACACGATACTGAGTTTCGCATCCTGTCTTCTTTGTCAATCACACAACCTCCTGACACATGGTCGATAGAGTCTTCTGCTCCATTTATCATACTGACTGTGAAAAGTCCACTGGAACCTTGACCGTCTCAGTGAGCTTTGCCATTTATTGACTAATCTATTTATAACTGTAATGTCATCTAAGACATGGTTCCTTCCTGCCGACCTTCATCCTTGGCGTTGGTTGCCTTTTGCCGAGGTAGTTCTTCCCCAGGTGAGCTACGATTACATGGGCTCCTCTTTTGAGCTGAGTATACCTTCTGACAGTTTAAATCAGTCAACCTGCACTTACTCTCATTTCTTTTTCTTTTTTAATTTTTTTTTTCCTTTATTGATTTTAGAGAGAGAGGAAGGGAGAGGGCGAGAGAGACAGAAACATCAATGAGAGAGAACATCGATTGGCCGCCTCCCACATGCCCCTCACTGGGGATCAGGCCCACAACCTGGGCCTGTGTCCTGGCCGGGAATCGAACTGGCGACCTCTTGGTGCATGGGTCGACGTTCAACCACTGAGCCACACCCGCTGGACATGCACTTACTCTCATTTCATTCCTTGCACCTTAGAGGCAACCAAACTGCTTCATGTGTGCATGTCTGCCTGTGCGTGTGATGTGTCATGCTTTCCTCTAAGCATGTGTAGGAACTTCAGGAAACTGTGACTTTGGACAATTTTCTTTCCCTGGTCATTGCGTTTACCTGCCATAGTCATTTATACGACACGTTTTCCAATCAACACTCTTCAGGGACCAACCTTTCCAACTTAAAAAACAAAGTTCTTCTGCCTACGTATTCATTGGCAAAGTTAAAAGTAAAGTATAAATGATCCTGTGACTCAATTAATGGACAAGACTCGAAGCTCCAGGTGCTGGTATTAAGAAAGAAGGGTCTCGCTTGATATATAATCTCAATGGAAGTGATTTTAGATGTAAACTTCCATTGGACAAAACGTCCTTTGGGAAAACTTGGATAGAATTTCCACTCTGATTGAACTCTTATCAAAAAGATCCCTTTATTTTTAAATAAATAAAACAAAGATGGCATGAAATTAGTTTCCACAGTAAGAAATTAGTTACAGCAGCAGTAGACCAAATTCTCAGATGGAGTCATCGGAACGTGTGTGTCTGAAAGGGTGGCGATTTATGCAGCTGGACTCCTTTGCCTCTGGAGGTCGACAGCTGGTTATTATGTTCACCTAATTTACCGGAGCGGTAAATACTGCAAGCGGGGAGATCAATTCACTGAAGGTCTATGGTTCAATAGGTTTAGCACCTCATGTTGAAAATAAAATGTGGAATAAATTAGGAACAAAACCTTTCCCACACAGCCTCAATAAGGAATAAATAAAAATAAAAAAAACCCACAGTGGAAAAAGGCACTAAATAAAGTGTCTTTGATATAATTCTATGGATGGTAATAAACCTAATTCCTGACCTGCTTTATGAAGCTATTGTAATAATTACAATTATTACAATAATTGTAATAATATTAATGGTGTTTAACCATGTAACAATCCCTACACAAAATGGCAAATATATTTTCAGTATCAAATTACTCATCTTTAAAAGAAAACAAATTAATAGCATGTCCTACTTATGGGGCATAGTAGAAAATTAAATTAATTTTCAGAGCATGTAGAAAGAAAAAAACCAATATATTGTAAAGAAAACACAGAACTTTATATTAAGCTTTAGGTTCCGGCATTTGTATTAACCCAGGAAATAGAGCTAATACTTTAGAATGTGAGTCCAATAATTTAAGGATTTGTTCAATTTACTATATTCACCACTAAGGAACATTATGATGAAATGTACTCCAGTCTCTAATCTTAAAAGGATCACTCAAGAATCTTACATATAAAAACTATATAAATTTTACACAATTAAATAATACTCAGATTAACCATTCTTATTCTTGCTTGATCGCACATCATCTTTGATTTTTACTTAAAATCAGACTAACTGAACTAAATTTTACATTTAATAAATTTCATCATTTTTTAGAGGAGTCTTGAATGGGTTCTATCCAAAGCACACATGTGTGTGGCCACTGCCCAAATCAGGAAATAGAATAGCCTACCACCTCCAAATTCCCTGCTCCCCCTTCTCCCTGTGTCCCATCTCCGAACCCTTCCAATGCATCCCTTGAGGATGACCACAGTGTTTATTGGACCCATAGATCTTTCTTCTCTAGAACGCCAGTTAGATGCAGTCCTATAGACATAGACTTTTGTGTCTAGCTTCTTCCACTTAGCATAATTCCTATGGGATTAATATAGGTCGTGTCATGTATCAGATATTGGATTCCTTCTTGATTGTCCAGAGGAATTATATGGTCATTTCTTAAGATGTAATCAAATCTGAAAATACAGATATGCTTTAATCCTTTTGTATTTCCTGCTCTTTTAAAATCTTAACTGTGTTGTTACGTGTGTTGGGGGTCAACGTAGGTTTGAGCGTGACGCGGGGCGGGTCTTGAACAGGTGTGAGCACAGCTTTGGAAGACGCCTGCCTGGGGTGCACAGCACTTTGCCCTCATTCTCACGTGTTTACTCCGTTCCACCTGGAACAGATTGTTTAGTCATCCTCTATAATTTTCAAAGTATAGTACACATTTTCTCAAAATAAGGACAACATCATATTTTATGTAAAACATCCAGGGCCTAACAGTTTCTTTTTCAAAATATTTCAGACTCTCATTTTAACCTAATATCAAACTGCTTAGCTACCTTCCAGATGAAAATATCCTTTATTCTTTAATATTTTTTCTATTTTCAAGTGTTTGTTTTAAAGCTCCAATGTACTACATTGAGTTTCACATTTTCTAAGACACAATCTTGTTATCAAGAATCACTTTTATGAAAAGTAAAAGAAATACTAATAAAAATCATAAAAAACACTAAAAGTAAAAGAAACACTAAAAAACATAAGTCAAGAAACCCTTAGATTTCAGCCTCCTTTTCTTACGCTCCCTCTTATTCTCAGGTCTAATCTGCCACAATGGATTCATCTATGACTTCTGCATTCAGAACATCCAAATATAAATGTCTAGACCTGAACTTTTTCTCAGAATTCAGATTTGGGATTTTCATACAGAATGCCTCCACTTGGAGGTTTTAACCTCCAAGCATGCATAACATCAAGTCCATATTTCACCAAAATTACATTCTTCTCTGGGTTTTCGAATTTCTTCTCATGATATCCTTGTCTCTTAATTCTGGGTTTTAAAGTAACAGTCCCTTTTAATTTTCTTGTTCTTCCTTTATTTAGTCACTAAGTCCCGTTTTTCCTCCCAAATTATTATTCATCTATGTCTACCCCTTTCCCAAGACAGTCAGTCACTGTATTTCCTCTAGCTCAGGCTGACATCTCCTGTTTTAAACTATTGTAATAGTCTTCATTGGTCTATTTCCACCCTTCCTCAATCCATTCTGTGTGGTTTAGATACACTAATCTTAAAAATTTTCAATTTTTTGTTTCATACTCATGCTTACAAAATTGTAATGCCTATATTAAATGTTATGGTTCAAACTAGGTCAATTTACTAATAGACACTGGAAGTTGACTGGTTGTAAATAAGAAAGAACTCCACATTATTAAATCAGGTTTAGTGCCTGAATATTAAGTAATGGCTGTAGATTTCGCTGGACTTGAACATGTAGGCCAGTGAAGAAAGCAAGCAATAAATATGTCAAGTGCAATGTTTAGTCTTGGCCTATGGAACCAGGTTTTGAGATTTAATAGTTGTACATCAAGCACTTATACCAGAAGTCCCATTCAGGGTGATGGAAGCCAAACAAGCTGATAAAAAACAGCCAGGTAAGCGGAGCAAGGCCATCAATCAAGGATGACACTGAAGGAAGGTAGACGGTGAGGAGCTAAGCTATGGTGAGAAGCAATAGTTTACACAGGTTCCGAAAGTGGGTTTTGCTGATTGAGACTTGCCCATAAATGGCACCATTTAGGGAACATGGAATTCCTTGGCAAGTCTCATTTCTAGGAGCTCTGTTTGGTCTAAATGGGTAGCAGCTCATCAGATTAATTACCCAAGTTCCAGATGATATATCTGCTTAATTTACCAAGCTTTGTGAGAGTCCTTTTTTTTTTGTGGCAATGCAACTACCTAATTAAGAACTAGGTTTCTTTCCTAAGTCAGATTTCAAAGTCATTGGTGTTAAAATCATTCATATTGATAAAAGTCCATGTAGTCTGTTTGACCAGGGTATAAAATTGAGTCCCAAATTCTTCCTACAAAGAAAGTCTCAAGTTCCATTCAATACTGAGAACATTGCCTTGGAAATATCAAGAACTTAATCTGACTATTTAAAGTAATAAATGATTCTGTAATTAAAGGTGTTTTATGAACTCTCCCATGATAAATCTAATTTCAAAAAAATTATTCACACTGAACAAACCACTTTTTTATTTTCTATCAGAATTCCTCCACATACAATGTTTTTCTCTTGTTTTTTATTGATTTATAGGTGTGTGTGGTTGTAAGCCCATCTATCTAACCCGTGGTTCTTGTTCAGGAAACTCTTTTTCTTCGAAAAGCCAACAGAATAGTTTATCTTTAATACTAAAACGGCATTCAATAGAGATTATTACTATTGTTATACTTTTATAAGCATGTTTTTTTTTTTATCTTTAAAGCTTAGTTATAAGTTCTTCAAAACAGAAATGCTTCTGCCTCTTGGATAAAGTTCATTGTAATCTGTAGGGAGATGCTGAGCGAGAGGTTGATATTTTCATGGCTGATAGATTAATACCTGCTCCAGCAGGTTAAAGAGCGATGAATGTTTTAGTGAAAGGTTATTAATATCTAGGTATAAGGACAATATTGGCCCTAAAAATGTAGTGCACTGGCCACAGGGTACGGTGACTATAACATCAGAATATAAATCAAAATACTTAAGTTTTAATGTTGGTGCTGCCCATAAACTATGATAATTCAGTTATTTCTTGGCCACAAATCTCTTAGCCAAAAACTCAGAGATTATTTACTGATATAGGATTGCATCTCTCTGTGATTAGATTATCCTAAAGTTCTTTCATGTCTGAAATAGTTTGGTTTTAAAATTTACCTACTCAATTTGTAAAATGCCCTGACTTTCTCATCATTTCATTACATGAATTTATTTCTAAATTTATATTTAAATGAATAATTATTCTTCGTCATAGATATGTATGTTACATGTGCTATGCACATTTTTTTTCTCATTATAATTGCTTAACATATCAGGACTATTCTGATATTATGACTAATTTTATTACCCCAATAACCATAGAAGATTATGCTGTTCATTTAGATTTTTATTAATAGTTTTTATTGTGATAACTATAGGGGAAAAGCCAATAATTACAATACGAATTCCCCTAGTAAATCCTAGAGCAGCTTCCTTAGGGAGGTTCAGCAAATACAAATGTTATTAGTTAACACAAACGGAGTTAATTTCAAAAGCTGTGGGCTGCAGATCCCGTCTTAAAGATCTCATGCATTGTCCCAAATAGAAAGATAGAATTATGCTTAGAAATAAATTATACCTTCAATGCACCCTCAAAGAAAACAAGCCTTCAGTGTAGTGAAGAATAGGGGTAATTTACTCCACATGGTCTTATGCAGATAAGGTATTTGTAGTGGCGACCAAAGGTTTCCCATTTTCCAAAGCTCTGAGTGACATAAGCATGCCTGTTCTTTACTTTGCAGGGTCCTAATCAGGATCTCTATGAGCACACGCATGTTTGATAAAGCCCAAGACAGGTGCAAACCCGGGAACTCTCTACCTAGGAAATCACACTTGCTGAGGTGGAACATTCTTCAAGCTGTTTCCTCCTTCTCACACTTCTATCTCGTGAAAGCACTTTCGTGTTACTGTTCTTTCTCCAGCCAACCTCTGCTCCTCACTTGGTCCTATCTACGAATTTAATGAGTGTGCAAGTTAGATTTATACACCCTTAGCTGAGGATAATGCTGAGACAAAATACCTGGTTTTTGAATCCTCACCTGAGGACATGCTTTTATTGATTTTAGAGGGAGAGGAAGGGTGAAAGAGAAACATCACACGCACCCGTAAAGGGAATCGAACCCGCAACCTTTTGGTGTATGGGACGACACTCCAACCAACTGAACCACCTGGCCAGGGCAAGATAACTGTTTTAAAAAGTGCTTGATCATCCTAATTCATTCAGAACTTTAAAAAGTTACTGTAGAGCCCAGCTGGTGTGGCTCAGTGGTTGAGCACCGACCCATGCACCAAGAGGTCGCCAGTTTGATTCCCGGTCAGGACACATGCCCAGGTTGTGGGCCCAATCCCCAGTAGGGGGCATGCAGGAGGCGGCCAATCGATGTTCTCTCTCATCGATATTTCTATCTCTCTCTCCTTCTCCCTTCCTCTCTCTCTAAAATCAATAAAGAAAAAAAAATTAAAAAGTTACTGTAGAAAACTAATATGAACATTTATAGAAAATCAGTATTTATATGTTGTCTACATGCATATGAAGTATACATCTGGCTCAACTGAGTGATAAGTCAAGAAAGTAAAAATAGAACTCTTAAAATTATATGTTCAACTTTCAAAGGATTGCTTTTCTTAATTTAGGAAAAAATACATCTGACCTGAATTCAGACTTCAAAAACAACAAAAAATGATTATAGGGTTAGAAAATAAAAAATTTTAAACATCCAACAAGGATGGGTGATGTCTCCTAATTTGTCCCATTCTAGAAAGAACCCATGATGTTCTTGGGGGGAAAGTAAGAAAATGGTGAGAGGCAGAGAGGACCCAAATGATCTCTCCTGAACTTCTTAAAATTAGGAATATAAGTCAGGCAGGTGCTCATCATTTCAGACAAACTTGACTTTTTTAATGAAAGAGAATTAATTAAACATGATGAGGAGTTTTCATGGAAAATCTGTGAAATTACAACACTTGAAACTGGGTATTTGTTTGATAAATAGCCCCTTCTTTTCATTATCTATATAAGATGCCCTCTACTCCCACCCATAACTCAACATGTTTCCTCTCCAGTATAAAATTAATTACTAAAAGAAAAGTTAATCAAACAAACAAGAAAGAGCGTGAACAAAAATCTCCATTGTTATTGCCAGGACGTATTTTCCAAGCGTAAAATGAAGAGCACTGAGAACTCAGGCATCACTAAGAATCTAAAACACAGAGATGGCAGCTGTCATGGATGAGTTCCGCAACGAGCCGGCGTGCGTGCAACTATTTCTGTATCAGAACCCAGACTCCTCGGTAATTGACCCACCCCCTAAGTAGGGGAAACCATCCATGAGAGCCCTCCATCTGTTCCGAGGCCCCTGGGTTTGTTATTTCTCAGCTGGCGCACGCCATCCACCTCTGACAAGAACTCACAGATCAGTTGCCAGACAGAGGCCCAGGAAAGGAATCTCAACGTGGAACACACTCTCACTCCTCAACACGTCGGAGTCAAAGCTCTAACTATGAAAGGCTATAGCTTTTCTTTTAAAAAAAAAATTATTTTTCCTTTATTAATTTTAGAGAGAAAGGGAGGAAGAAGGAGAGAGAGATAGAAACATCAATGAGAACATCCATTGGCCGCCTCTTGCATGTCCCCCACTGGGGATGGGGCCCACAACCTGGGCATGTGCCCTGACCGGGAATCAAACCGGCAACCTCTTGGTGCGTGGGTCGACACTCAACCACTGAGCCACACTGGCCAAGCTAGCTTTTCATCTTATGTACACACCTTTAAATAGTAAGTTGTATATTATGGTTATTGTAGTCTACTATTTAAGGAAGCTTTCTGGTTATTTTGGCCCGAATAACAACTTCAAATAGTAACTCCTTCTGACTTACCAAATATCATTATCTACAAAATAAATCACATTATAAATGGAGAGAATAGATTCTTTATATTTAATTAGGAAACATCTCAATTTTGCATGATTCCAAAAGGTTTCTTGTCTATCAAGAACAAATAATTTTAATAAGAGAATAAGGATATATAATTACAATAAAACATGAAATCCCAGAGATAAACTGTGCTCGGCAGAGATCAGTAGTGTGTCCGAGACCACTGATCGATCATGCTGTCTATTCTATTTTTGGAGATTCTTACACAATCCACTCACTGCTAAAGGTGCAGATAAATATATTTCTGCTCTTTAACACTTCATTGATTATTCCTAGCACATTTAATTATTATCAATGATCACTTCTAATTATTACCAATGTTACTCCCATAATCCTTTGATTATTGTGCAAAACTTTTTTTTTTTACTTAATTACATACTGCCTTGCATAACTCTTTTCTGAGTGGGATATTTATCTTTCTAATTACGTTACATCATCTAGTCATAGAAGCACTGTGGTGTGTGATTAAACCTATATGTTTTTAACCAGACAGTTGTGGGTTTCAACCCTGACTTGTACACTTACTTTGTATATGACCTGTGATTCTGTATCCTTTGTTTTTCAAAGGAAAGAAATAAGTTCTACAGAGGTCATGTGACATGCTTCAAATTAAGTGATCCACACATTTGGTTCCAGGCCTAACCCCCAAAATTGTGGTTCCTCCATGTGTGGAGAATATAAAGAATACATTATTTGACTTTGCATATTAGTTCCCTCAATGCAGAGAAATCTCTCTTCTAAAATTGAAAGGAATTCATTGGTCTACATCCGCCATTCACTTGATCACCTACAGTGACGTCAAAATCTGTGCTGTTAATTATCTGTAGTCTATTTGACTATCTTAGATTTAATTTTGGATTTTCCCAAATCACCTCCTATCCAGATTGCCCAAAATCTATTTCAAATTATCTTTTTCCTGTAGTTGATATGAACTAACGACTTCATTACAATGTCAATTTGTTAAAGAAACACTAAGTGAATAAGTACTATGTCTGGGGGAATATTACATGTCTGAAACATGTTTGCTAACAATAGGAACCGTCCTTAGTCTTAGCGACACTACCACCTGGCCAGGGACTCTCGGTAGCTTCATCTGCCATGTCCCCTTGGTCGGGCCGTTCTCCGGAATATTTGAGAAGTCAGTCCCAGCCACAGCAGTTTCCAGTCTACTACCTCACTTCAGGTCTTTGTTATGTTTCCAATCACAATTTTACCAGGCTTTTTCTGACTAGCATCTCTGCTCATAGTCCTTCCTACACATAATCCCACTGGCAGGCTCCCAAGAGTCCTTTTCTTAAAATTAAAACTCATAGGTGTCTGCTCAGAGAGGATAATGTCCAAAGATACTTTATGATCTGGATCTAATCACATTTATGCCTCAAGTGGTTATTACACTTTTGATGAAAAGTGACAGAAAGACATAAAGGTTTCCTTAATATAATGATAATATTGATAAGTTATAACCGTCTAAGCAGCCGTCACTGGTCCAGCATTTCCTCTGTGCAAGGCACAGCTCTCAGCATTTTTCTGGGGTAATGTATTTAAACCTCAAAATAACTCTGGAAGCACACATTACTTTCCTTATTAATAGTGGTGGTGGTATTTGAATTTCAGAGGAGAAAATATTG
The DNA here is from genome assembly GCA_030848825.1 of Tadarida brasiliensis. NCBI lineage: Eukaryota > Metazoa > Chordata > Mammalia > Chiroptera > Molossidae > Tadarida > Tadarida brasiliensis. The sequence goes on along the minus strand of CM061278.1, from coordinate 24,014,393 downwards.
GTAAGGATATCATTTGTCTGGGTAAAGGGTCCTTCGTCCCGTAGACATGGAATGAATGGTTTTTGTTGGATGCTCTCCCCTTGCCTTGATTCTCTCAAAAGCACATGTTCACTGGTTGGCACGAGGATTCCATGAGGTACTGATAAGACACACAACCTGTGTCATGAAGTATCTGAGACAAGGGGCTCTGCACTGCTGTGACTCTTCTTGTGAGGGTTTTTAGGGGTTCTCGCTACCTGCCGACCTGGGGTGGAAAAGTACAAGTCTTCATCCGTTGGCACGATGGTCTATCCCAGGTACATCTTGCCCTGGAGATAGTCACACCTGTGCCCATTCCCAACACGAGCTATTGTCCAAATCGGTCCCAGCAGAGCCTAAAGCAAAGACAGCAAGCAAGACTGTTGTAGGTCGGCACCAAAACAAATGTCAACGTGGGACCTGGCATTTGAAGGCGGCAGAGATCTGCGGCTGTCTAATATTCCTGCACCCATCACGTGAAGTCCCGCCTACTGTCGGGACTCATCACGCAGGTTCCTCAAGTGCTTGGGAGCTAGCTCAGCAAATGCAGGACATTTCTGTTGTGCGTCTGAACTTCCTGCTCTCCATCCACACTTCCGTCTCCTCGTGTCTTCGGGGAGGTGTGATTATTTTAAGAATACAGTTCGCCCATAACTTAGGCAATTCCTTCTCTATCTTCCCATAGAACTTTCTTTTTTTTATTAATCACATCCTTTAACACAATGGCTTGCAATTATTACTTCAAGGGTCTTTTTCAACATCTAGAATAGGATCTTTTCAAGGTGAGTCATTTTCTAATTGATTTTAGTACCCTTAGGTGTTAGTACAGCTCCTGGCATAGTGTAATTTTTCACTAAATATTTGGCTAGCCATTTTATTATGGATTATTTATTTAAGCAAAATAGAAAATCTGCTAGAAATTCAACTGCCATGAGCGAAAATATGATTCCATATATTCTGGTAAAAGTTTGGAGATTTTTTAAATAAAACATATTCTTCCTATTTAATTATCATGATGGTAATAAGGATTAGATAAAATAAAACTAAATTTTTTATGACTAATAAAAACAATACCTACAAATGTAGTATAATTTACTAAAAAATTTCTTGTTCCATTGAAATGTGGTTGCAATTTTTAAATGTTCTTTAATAAAACAATTAGATCAGCATAAAACGTAGGAAGAGAATATTCACCCATGATGTGACCTCAACAAATTTGACTTCATATGCAATATCTACCATTCTAACAGCATAAAGTTTTACTCCATAAGTATCCTTGGGGAATTAAATACTTGTTTAACAACTATTATAAACCTATGGACATATCAGATAGAAAAAAGTCTATCAGGAATATTTATTTTATGTCTATTTTAAACAATAGTTAATATTTATATCTATTTATTTTAATCCATCTCTTTTCCTGAATTATTACTCATTCCAGCTTCAAGGCAATACACTGACTGGGGTCATCGTATCTATTTTAGGAAACAGGAGAATTTAAAAGATTAATTGGAGTTTGAAAACATCATGCAGAGAAGCATCTTTACTGATGCTGCAGACACCACATGAAAGTGAGAACTGGTCAAGAAAAACAAGGGAGGTGGGCAAGGAGGAGAGAGAGAGAGAGCAAGAGTAAGAGTTGAAGCCAGAGTGTGTTCCGAAAAGCAGTGGAAGAATAATCAAAGCTCCCCGTGAAGCCATCGAGATTTATCAACGTCTCTGCAACCCGTAGCCGGTAGAGTCCAGTCCTATTTATACTCGTCTCCAAATGCTCAGGGTTTTGGAAAACAGCTAGATGGAGGAGAGTGATGACAGCAAGGTGGCTACCTGTTGTCCTCATTCATGAGACCTGCAGCTCATGTGCAGGTGTGTGTGATTGAAATGGGTCGGCCTCACTGAGCTTGAAAGCCAGTCTCAGATCAGCATGTGATGCTCGCCGTGAATGGAGACCCTAGTGCCTGTCCTTGGACAGGTGACCCTTAGTGATGTGACTTCAGGTCATGGGGACAGGCACCACTGGTGTCCTCGTATTGAGGCCCTATGATCTGGTGTTTGTCCAGGTGGAAGGTTTGGAGCAACGATGTAACTGAACTTTTTGTTTCCATTTTCTTAGATGAATTTAGAACAGGCTTGTGTTTGGGTTGATGGGAAGCATACCATCAAAACCACGCGTACACCCTAGGGCACCTATGGTTTCTGTATGGCTTCGCACCAAGTGGCCTTCTGGGAACCAGAAGTTCACTGAAGGAAACGACCCTCCACATTTTCACGTTCCAGGGTCGGGTAAAGCCCTATTGGCTTCATAACATACTGCATGTTCTGGTAAAGGTAATGAACACATTTAGTGCTTACTGCTTTGTGTTATTTATCTACTGCCAAGGAGCCTCGCTGTTCTAGTTTATTTTCTTTGTATCTTATTTAATCAATTGCTTAAATATTTAATGAGTTTCTACTATGGACTCTGTAGCAAATAGGAAAATCCATCCTCAATTTGCATAGTGGAGCAGTCCTGGGAAAGTCAGTGTCTACCGAGACTGTGCCAGAAAGTCCTGTGTTTACATGCAAAGTGGAGTTCTGTTCCACGGGGCCCACAGATGTCGCCAGTAGTTGGCAGGTATTTAAATATCATGCGGGACTTAGAACAAATCTCTGATTAGGGGGTAGTTTCCAAAACTTGCAAATTTTTTAGCATCCTTCTTCTCAGACTATTAAATCCAAGCGATGTCTCCAAAAATGTCCCAAGAGGTTTCTGAAGTGTCCTGCTGAGATGAACGCCCCGTGGCGTGTGCACCCTTTCTCCTGCTCCGACCACCAGGGATGTTTACGTTCGGTAAACACATTTCACAGGGAGAGTAAATTCAGATTCATAACTCCTGTTCCTGGTCGGAGGTTCAGGTATATTTATGTGCCCCCAGGTGTCACCAGCCAAACAGGACGTTGCTCCTGAATGCTACGGACACCCCAGATAGTCCGCGGTTACTGTGCACCCTGCAGACAGCATGCTCGGGGTTTCCACACCTAATCTTTCACTCGGCGTGGGTTCAGTTCCATCTAGTTTGCAATTGGGGGTGATTGCCAAGTGTGAGGCAAAAACAAATATAGGTCACTGCAGGAAAAATTGAAGTTTTCTAAACTACGCTTGCGCTTTCCTTACTCTCGCCCTGCCCCCCTCCCTCCACACACCCCAAAACCCTTCACCCAGAAAGAAACAACTCCTAGGATTTTCTGAGAATGAGTAGACACCCTTGTGTGTGTGTGTGTGTGTGTGTGTGTGTGTGTGTGTGTGTGTATTTCTACAGGAAGAATTTAGAATCATATGAGATTTTCTCTAACTACTTGGAAGGACATTAAGATTTCTGTGCATTATCTTCATCTTTTCAAGGGACCATCAAAGTCCCCTGGCATGGATTTATGCTAGAAATTCAGCACACTTTCACAATTTCACCTGCAGTGAATTTTCATACAAGTGGAGATTCATACCCACAATCGAAGAGACCTACGCAGTAATTTGGCATGTTTGAAATTAAATTTATTTTCATAAATTAGATTATAAAGTACAAACTAGGTCAGATGCTATTAATATTTTGCTTAACCTGCAGATTGAGATGTTTAGAGATCAAGTGTAATTTCTGAAGAGAACTGACTCATTCCAAAAATATAACTCATTAATAATGGAAATGAAATGTCATGATTTCATTAAAGGCAAGGTGATTTTTTTTTTCACAACTGAAAGCTAAAATGGATTTAACTATCCTGTTCCCCTTTTGTGATTCCACTGGGAGAGGAATGTAATACATTGTTTCACAGCCACATACCCACAAAATTACTTTCATGCAAGAAAGCAAAGTTATCATCTAAATAAATGAGATAATTCTCCTCCTGTTGGATTCTGCTGGTGAATTATTTCACCTGTTCTTGGAGTTAGTTGTTCAGTAAAGCTTTCTCAGCACAGAATAGAGATGTGGATCCAAATCTGATTTATGCCCAGGATAATAATATTTTAATAAAATCATTTTATATCTCAACAAGTACTTAATTACTGTACAATAACGATGGCCGCGATGTGGATTTTCGTTTAATATGTTTAATTCAAGGTGTCATAGTAAAATTAGTGAAGTTCAATTAAACACAGTAATGTACCTTAATACATTTCCCCAGTTCTCATTTCCTTAATTAATTTGCGTGCTGAACACAAAATGTAAACAATAAAACAAACTGCTAAGACGAGAAAGCCCAGTGCCCCTACTCGTCGGTCTCTGACGACACTCCGCCAGGACTGAGGAAGCTCACCGAAAGCATGTGCCTAGACTTCTGAGTTTCCTTATGTTCGTTTTATATAATAGATGCGACATTGTTCATTGTCCTTATTAAGAGGAACAGGGAAAAGGATGACATTTCATCTCTCCAGAAGCAGAAGTCTGCGCCTTTACTTTGACTCTGCCAGAGTCATTATAATCAAAGCCGGTTTCTTGTAGACCTCGGACAGTTGAGTCTTGTTTTTTTAAATTCACTCTGATCATCTCTCTTTTCATTGCTATGTCTTAGACCATTCCCATTTGAAGTGATCACTGGCATAGCAGGATTAGCAAACCAATGCAATGTTTACCACTGACTGATAGAGGCTTATCTTTCTGTCTTCTCTGATTTTAATGAGCATTTAATATGATTCCATCTTATCCCCTTTTAAGCATATCAATTGCCTTTGTATAAAATCTAAGGCCTCCTTCAAATAACTGTATTATTTTATGTATGCCATAGAGTCATTATAACAGAATGTTCTCAATCCCTCCCTCCCGTCCCTTGAGTCATTAATGTCATTTATTTCACTTTCTGTGGGCTAAAATCATCAATTACTGCTATTCATAATTTAAAAAACAACAACATTGTATTCAGTAGAATGCAAACTTATATTCAACAGCAGTGTTGTGTTACCCAAGTTTGGGCAATGTTCTCCCAAAGTCTCCTGGATTTTATTTTGCTAGATGCTCTGGGGGTACGAGTGACCTATGACCAAAGACTATTATGTTGAGGGCATTTTGTCTTATAAATTCTGAATTCTTTGAGCGGTTTATATTAGTAATCTCTCCCTTCATTTCTTCAGGGAATATATTCACTTTAACTACTAAATGGATTGATCGATAATCATTGCCCTCAGACACTAGAGCTTGACAATTTATTTAACAATATGCTGAGTTCTTAGTCTTCGCTGTAGCAGAACAAATCATAACCCACAGCGAGACCTATTCCTAAGGAGTTTCGGCCTGAGGGTTATCTATTTCCCTGCAAAATCTAATGATCAGTCAATCACGGTCATTGCTCTAGCTTAGCGACAAAGGAGAAAGTGAGAAGAATGGGCATTCTGCCTGCCATTTCCTCTACACTTAGTTTAAAACACATCTATAAGTAAAATTTTTGTAAATCAAGATCGAAATTGGTGAGAGTTGCATATAATTTGTAAAATTTCAGAAACACGATTCCATAGTTATGTGATGTGTACGCGACATTACAAACAACCTCTCAGTGTTTACCTTTGAGGTATGTATTTTCATGTTTAAAAAGAGCTAGTCAGTCGAGAGAAGGATAACGAAAGTTAATTTCATGATTGGAGAAACTATCCTAGATATATTATTTCCTCTAATTTTGCAGGAAACAAGCCGGCCAATTTTTCATTCCCGTTAGTCAGTGGAGATCTCATTATTGAGACCACCTACAGATGGTATGCTTGAAACTTTGAATCTGTGCATAATCACCTCATTATTTTGATCTTTTGATGCAAATCTCTAGATAATCATGGACATTACACTAAGCAAAAGATTAGGAAGCCCAACTTTAGCCCTAAAACATCTCATATCTGTCCTACATAATTTTAAAGTACCGTTAGTATGCTTACCTTCTATCAAGTACTAAACAAATGCACTCTAAACTTCTCCTGGCTGACAAATTATTTTGTTTTATGCATTTTATGATGTTAGAGTTTAGGTAATGTCATGGTTGGAAATTTTTGGTTTTAAATATGTGATCTTTTTTTTTTTGTTTTGTTCTGTTTATCCTCACCCGAGGATACTTTTCCATTATCTTCAGACAGTGGGAGGGAGGGAGAGAGAGAAACATCAATGTGAGAGGGGCACACCAATTGGTTGCCTCCCACACCACCTGACCAGGGCTGGGGACAAACTGCAACTGAGGTACATGCCCTTGACTGGAATCGAACATGCGACCCTTCAGTCTGTGGGGCTGACACTCCAACCGCTGAGCCAAACCCGCCAGGGCTGTGTTTTCTTTTGGATTGATTGGACGTCTCAACCCTTTCCAGGTTATGTTACCCTGTGCTACTTTGTCGTTGTAGAATTGGTTTGCAAATCCCTGTATCCTTTCTTCGTTAGCCTCTGGGATGAGGACATTATTCAACATAGGAACTTAGCTTTGTATCAAACTGCATTCGTTTTATAGTAAAATAATTCAAGTGCACCTGTTAACATGACAAAATATTATTTCAAATGAGGAAAATCCTTCATATGAAAAGGTACCTTTGCTTACTCCTTGCATTTGTTTTCATCCATTTAATTATTATAGGTAGAGTTGCAAAATTTTGTATTTTTGAAATATTTTTAAATTACTACTAAAACCCAAAATCTCATATTATTTTGTTGCATGACATTCTTTGAAATTGGCAACGAGATATACTAAATGTTATTAGGTGCACAGAGGTTACCTTACAAATTTAATTATGTTTCAGTAAGGTTCAGCTTTGTTTACAATAAAGTCCATATCACACTTCCATCATTAACAATAATGCCTTCTATCGTAATTAATAAGATAAAATAATTAGTCTGGCCGGTGTGGCTCAGTGGTTGAGCATCGGCCCATGCACCAAGAGGTCGCCAGTTCGATTCTGGGTCAGGACACATGCCTAGGTTGTGGGCCAGATCCCCAGTGGGGAGCAAGCAGGAAGCAGCCAATCAATGTTCTCTCCCATCGATGTTTCTATCTCTCTCTCCCTCTCACTTCCTCTCTCTCTAAAATCAATAAAGGGGGGGAAGAAATAAAAAAAATGATAAAATAATTAAATTTAATAAATGCCAAAATAAAATAATGAAACCCAATATGTGATTTATTTTACTTTAAACTATACTGGAATATCAATTGTAATTGGTTGTTTTTAATAAATTTTATGTTCTGAGCTATGCTTTTGGATGTAAAGAAGTACAGGGCTCTCCTTTTCAGCAACAGTGATTGAATTTTGACTCATATTCTTTTACGTGTTTCAATGAGAGAGCACCCATTGGATAAATGATTTCTATGTCTCTATATTACAACTGAAGACAATTTTTATATTAAAGATTAACAGATTAAAAACAATATCTAACAGTAGTCTAACATTGGGACATCTCTGCATTACTTATGTCAACTCTGATTTGGGGAAAATAGAGAAAGTATTCCAAACGGTACAGTGCATATCATCATTAGCCATTGTCTAGAAGCGAGAGGCAGTTTTTCAGGATTTTTTTTTCTCTTTCTCCAGTTTATTCTCCTGTCTCTTTCCTATACTGAATATATTCCCAGCTCACTCCTCAAATCTATCAGTTCTTCAGCTTCCCCCTCAATCCTGCGTCTGCCTCTCACCTCGATCCTATCAGACTCTCACTTATTCCCAGACATCTGCTTCCTCCCCTCTCTGTAGCCCACAGACGGCATTTCACACATATCAACACCGTGGATTCTGAAAACTGGAGCTCTTCAATCTGTCACACTGTCATCTACGAACGTGTGTTCCCACGGTGCTCGTCGCTCTGCCTGTTCTAATGTCGTCGACTTCGGCACCAGCCAGGATGATTTTAACTGAATGAAATGAAACAACAGAAATGATCTTAGAAATGACGTATGTGTTATCCCACAAAGGAGACCATCCTGAGTGATGACAGGCCCTCTGGCTGGTCAATGGGACAGAAATTTAGTCGCAATGTTTAGAAATTCTAGTTTTTATTTCTTGTTTCTTTCTACCCTCTTTGACAACGGCTTCATACTAGTCTCATTCTCCTCCTAATTATGGGATATTTGCCAGGTGGAGACAGGCCCAACTTCACAACCTTGTTTCTCTATGCTTGTGAACATCCATATTCTTTCTTTATCTTTTCTATGATAAACTAGCTTGAACATTTTACTAAAAAATCAGAGTCATCAGTCAGTTCTTAATAACCATCGAATTATGTATGCCCAGCTGGTGTGGCTCAGTGGTTGAGCGTCGACCCATGCACCAAGAGGTCGCTGGTTCAATTCCTAGTCAGGGCACATGGCCAGGTTGTGAGCCCGATCCCCAGTGGGGGGCATGCAGGAGGCAGCCAATCCATGTGCTCTCTCATTGATGTATCTCTCTTCCCCCCTCCACCTCTCTCTCTAAAAGTCAATAAAGAAAAAAAATAATCAAGTTATCAATATTTATAGAATAATGCTCAATAAAATATAAAGTGCTCAATAAATATTTGTAGAATGAATGAATGTGAAGCCAAAATCGCCAAAGCTCATCATGGCCTCAGTACCTCATTTCTGGCGTGAATGATCTTTCTTGCGGTGACTGAGTTCCAAAATAATGGGGGAAAAACTCAAATTAAAAAAATATATATGTACATACATACATTTTTGAGTGCCTATATATATATATATTTTTTTTTAAATACTCCAAGTAGATGGTTGATGTGTTTTATTCCTTAAGTTAAAACTAAAAATGAATGAAATGAATTCATCGTAAAGCCTTTCCTTGGAGTCCAAAGGGACGTTTGTGTTCTATAGACACGTACATTGCAAAGAAAGGGGGTTTCAAGGAAACACGCAGGCGGCTTACACTGAAGACTTGCGCGTACCTAAGTAAACACACAGTCGTACGTTATACAGACAACCTCCCAAATGAGAGGACTGAGCGATCTATAAATATCTATCTCCAATTCTATTAAAATGGGTTGCAGGACAATGGATAATTTAATACACAGTCAAGGTATAATCGTGAGAGTTTTCATCTTTTATAAGGAGCCTTATTTATCATTGTGGTGCAAGCCTGTTCTGGCAGAAAGTTCAGCTCCTTTACAATTTGCTGTGAATACTGACAATAAAGACAAACTCCACTCACAGTTTCAGCAAGTTATCTATGTTCCTAAGGGCGGCCACTTTAGGGGATGTGTTTCTTTACCACACACCACACCAGGATTGAGTCTCCACAGGTCCTAAGTTATAAGTATCTCTGTGATGTTTTTAAATAATGGATAATCATTTTAATGAGTGGTAAAAATTTTTTAAAAATCTCACATTTTCAGCTACATAAAACCTAACCAGTATTTTTCAGTCATGTTCCAATAAGGTAATATGTGGCAGAGTGTTAGTTGCTAAAGAAACTATCCTCCATGAAACTGAATCTAAAATAGAGACTTTCGGAAAAGATACCCAAAATGTACACTGAATATTAGCTTCTTTTGACTTTGTTGTTGGTATTAGTATTTTTGGGAATCTATATTTAATAGCAAAAACAATGACATTAATTTAGGGCACAAAGAGTGTGCAGTGGGTTCCAGAGTTTTGTTAATACAGTAGATATGAACCTTGGAGAACGTAACGAAGCAAGTATCTTTAAACACTAGGACTTTAGCTGTGCCATAGTAAGCCACAGCAAAGTTGTTATAGAATAATTTCCAATATTTCTACATTTTCTGCTCTTTTTAATATATTCACTCTTAAAATTAATAGCCATTTATTAATGTATCATTTGTATTCTGAGTTTTACTTCTAAACACCTCTAAATAAGTATTTATTTAAATGAAGATGAGATTAACATTAAATACAGAGCCCCCCCACCCCCCGTATAAGCAAAAGTTTATTTAGAAAGTCACAGAGGTAGAAGAATGCACCGTGGAACAAGTGAGCCAGCTGGGCTGCATGGGCTCAGGAAACAAGATACAGAGGCAAAACAAGGGCCCTTGGAGCTTAAGAAAAACAAAGGCAGAGAGAATGCACTTGGGGAGAGGAGGGGGTGGCAAAGGCTTGGGGTGCTCCAGAGAGAGAAAGGGTATGCCAACAGAGGGCATTTTAACCTTAGATCTTTCATGATAGGCATAGTCTCCAGGAAAGCCAGAACACTACAGAAATCAACTGAATTTTCAACAAGATTAATTCCTAAATTGTGGTGGACCACACAACCTCCTTTAATTTTTAAATACATTTGAAATAAATCACAACATTGGTCCTTAAAATTTTTGTATTTTGTTTATAAATTACACATATAAAAATATATTAATTTGTAGAAGAACTAAAGAAACATTGCTCCTTGAATGTCCCAATATTGTAATAAAAACAACAATCAAGCATGTGTTCTAAGTGTGTTAGATATAGTATACACTTGCTCTCACACTATCTCATGTGTTAGATCCTATGAACACTGCCCTTTTTAGAGAGAAGAAAATTGAAATACGAGTTTATGTAATTTCACCAAGACAACATGAGCAGAGAAGGAAGGCAGGATTATAAACGGCCGTCCAACACCCAGTCCCAAAGGAAACCACATTGTCACGGTGGCCTTCCAGATCATATGCTAGGCATCAAAAGAATTGTGTCCTTAAAACACATGAATTCTGACCAATAAAATAAAGGAGAATATTATCCTAATTTATTCATTTATTTCATGCTCAAAATGTACCAGACACTATGTTTAGTACTAGGGATGCAAGGACAGAAAAATTGAGACATCAATTTATGAGCTTAAAACATGGTGAAAGATAGATATTAAAGACCTATTGATGATATACGACATAGGAATCTCCATAACTGCTTAAACTAATTGTTGAATAGGATCATTTGAAAACATATAATAGAGGAAGTTAACCTAGTCAGAAAACAACCATTTTTTCACAGAATATTTGTTGTAGATATTTCCACACCAGTATTTTCACACACATTTGGTGATGTAGCAGAGTGGTCCCTCAAAGAAGTTTATGTTTTAATGTTATTTTAAATTCTGTTTTTTAAATTTTGTTTTCCAACGATTAAGTGCTAATATGTGAAAATAGTTATTTTTGTATATTTTCCTTGATCCTGTGACACTGGCAAATGTTCTTACGAGTTATCATAATTTTGTTGTAGATAGCTTCAGATTTTCTACTTACAATTATTCTTTCCAATCTTTAGGGTTTTTGGTTTGCCTTTTCATACTATGTTCAGTGGCTATGATATCTAGTATAATGTTGAAAAGAAGTGGTGTGATCAGACATTCTGATCTTAGGGAAATATCCAATATTTCACCTTTCAGTATGCTCTTATATATAGATTTTAAAAATATATTCACTGAGTTGAGAAAGTGACTTTCTGTTTCAATATTTCTGATCTACATATTTTCGTCATGAATATGTATTGAAATTTGTCAATACTTTTACTGCATCCGCTAAGATGATTAGATATATCTTCTCCATTATTCTATTAATGTGGTAATTTTCATTGATTTTTTAAAAAAATGCTAAACCAACGTTGCTGCATTACCATAAAATGATTCAATTGTCAAAAACAACTCATATCCATCATAGATCATCTCCAACGCCAAACTTTAGGGAGTATACAAAGAATTCAAACAAAAGAGAAGCACCAAGTTCTTTCTGGAGAGGCCAAAACTCATCACAAGCAGGTTCTAAGTGTTCCTTTCTCCCACATTGGAAGGATAAAAACATGGGCACTGCACCATATGTCCATAAAATGACTGTTAGATGAAGGTGTTTTTTAGTATTTTTACCCCATCTGCTTGCTAACTTTCGTTCTCCAGCTGGCCATGTTCTATAAATCCTTAAATTCTGGGTTTATTTACAATAAGAGGGCCAGATAGACAAGTCCTTTCTTGCCAAGATGCAATTATTTAAAAGAACTCTCGAGTACATTTCCATTTGTAAATGCTATTAGCTTATTTACAAGGAGGTTGGGTCTAACTCAGTTATTGCCTGTGCAATCCCCAAGTAGGAAGGAATGAAACATGCCCAGCTGTTAACTCTCCTCCCTGGTTCACCCTCTGATCTCGGTCACTGTCTCCTTGCCAAATAATTTTATGGATCTTTTCATAATTCATCTTAAAACAAATTCTCTGAAAATATTTCCTGCAAGACTTTCTATAAACAAGACTGTAAATACTATAATGGCCCATCGGATTTGTATCATCTGATAGAAAATGGGAACTATTCTTGACACGTTATTTTAGTCATGGCTATATCCCTTCACGGGTCTTTTCATATTTTTTTAATCAGCTTGATTATTCCCTTTTTCTGTCATCAGGAAGAATTTGGGCCCTGACCAACGCGGCTCAGTGTTTAGAGCATCGGCCGCACACCAAAGGGTTGCAGGTTTGATTGCCAGTCAAGGGCACAGACGTGGGTTGCAGATTCCATCTCTAGTCCCAGTTGGGTGCATGCGGGAGGCAACCAATTGATGTGTTTCTCTCACATTGATGTCTCTCTCTCTCTCTCTCTCTCTCTCTCTTTCTCACCTTCCTCCTTTCCATCCACTCTCTCTAAAAATCAATGGCAAAAATAGACTCAGGTGAGGATTAAACAAAAAGAAGAAGTATTTGAGCATGAGGTCAAACCTAAATATATATTCAAACATTTGTTAGTAGTTTTCTTCTCCTAAACATTTAGCATTCTTCTCTATTATAGCGACATACCTGTGTTTGAGATGATCTGAATTGATTAAAAATCATAGGCTTTTGTGAACTAAAAATTGGTAAGTGGAAGCTGAATGTTCAGTGGTCAGTGTGACTTCAGACATAGATATATGTCGCATTGATAACTCAGGTAAACACATTTCCAATGTCAGACAAAGCTAAAATGACCTGTACAAAGAGCTCCCCACAGAAGCATAAAATCTGATCATCTTCTAGAGTTTCTGAAAGAAGAAATCCTGCAATGTGGGGTCTGAATCACTGTCACTTGCTCATTGAAAGTACTCAGCATGAAGAATTTACACACACACACACATGCACGCATGCACACACACATGCAAGCATGTGCACACACATGCATACACACACGCACACACATGCATGCACACACATGCGCAAGCATGCACACACACGCATGCACACACCCCACACATGCAAGCATGCGCACGCACACACGTGTGCACACACATGCACACACACACACAGCTATCAAGTGGCAATAGCTGTCCTTATATGAATGAAGGCATCTGCATATGTCCAAACTCATCAAATGTGTGCAGTTATTTGTATATTAATTATACCTCAATAAAGTTGTTAAAAAGAAATTAAGGTATTGAAGCTTGGAAAAGATAAGGAACTACTTGAATTGTAAATAATAAGCAGTTTGACCAGGTGTGTCCGATTGTAATGCATGTAGCTTGTGTAGGAAGCACCACAATTCCTTATGCATTTTTAGTAAAAATAATGCAATACTGTCTACTCCTGAATACATTAAAGAAATTAAATTCTTTATTTCTGCCACATAGATGCACAATTCTTAACCACGGCACATAACAGCAAAGTGTTTCGTTTGGTACCACAGACCAGAATCACATTTGTTGAAAGTTCTAGGAATTCTTCAAAAAAAAAACCAAAACTAAAAAACTTCACCAAGACAACATTTAAACAAGGGATGTTGTCTGAGATTTATTTAGTGCTCTTGAGGGATATTTTTATTTATTCCAAACTCACTGCACGTGTTTTTTTTTTTTTTTTTTTGGAGTTTGAAATCAAGCAGGTTTTCATTTATTTTCTCTCAACCAATGTTTCTACTTTTGCTCACAAACACATATCAGGTTGTCGCTTTGGCTAAGATTAAACAAACACAGGTGCTAAAATGATCAGTTTCCTCCTATTTTTTTTCAGCCTACTTTTGCTGTGGAAAGTCATTAAGTTTCTGTAAAAGACACATTTTCCCAATTCATTACACCTACAGAAACAGCCAGGCGCAGTGCGCGGCCGACACGCGAGCCAGCGCCAATTCCCACGTGGATGTCGCGCGCAGGTGTTTCATTCGCAGTTTGCCAAAAACAAACTGTTTTTCAGGTGCAGAGAGAATATCCTCTTTGTACCAAAAAAGGAACAGTAATAACGACTCCTTGTGGAGACTTCCGCCAGAGGAGAGCAACTCGGAGTTGCTGAATAAGGACCGGATTGAACACAGGATGTTTGACAGCCCGTGCAGCCGGGTTCCACGGTGTTTGCTCAGCCCAGGCTGGGGGGGGGGGGGGGGGGGGCAATAAAATGTCAGCGCAGAGCTGGAAGATGGGCTTAGCGCTGTCCAAGCACCTTTCATGTAAAACACTGCTCTGCCATGTCCTTGTGAGGTAAGTGCCCTTACACCTACTTACACTTGCACAACTGTGGCTCCAATTGTGTGCAACTTTCGCAAAGTCACCCAGGTAACAAGGACTGCACCGGAATTCACACCCACGTCGGTGTGGTTACAGGGTCTAATTCCAAAGACTGGAATTCCGCCTTGGTCTCTATTCTCTGGTCTTATTCCTGGGAGAGGCAGGCCTAGGAATTGGAATGCTTCCTATGAATCCCTAGCAGGGAACAGGATAGTATAATATCATTCCAGGAGATACTGGCAAAACAGTGGCCAGTAGTCTTTCTACTTTTCCTTTTGAATTATAGCCTGAGGCACCACTGAGGTAGGTGTCTTTGCTCCTTTTATCTTTCCTTACCTGTGACCATGTGCCTCTGGCTAGGCTTCCTTCTCTGCTGTCATGTTAGCACAGAGCCCAAGGCAATTTGCCCCCCTTCAAACTTATACATATTTCTGTTCATAATTAATATATCTTATTTACATACCACCTCAAATACAAGGTGTACCTTCTCATTCAGAGTAAAGTAGCACCAGCCCACAGGAAGGAAGCCATACAGTGGAGCCCTTTAGCCCAGGATGCTGGGTAGCTGAATTTAATGTCTAACCCAACCCCGCCACTTACCAGCTGTAACCATAACTAAAAGAATGAACAGTTCTGTTTCATTATTTATTAAAGATAAGTTTCTACCTCATTCGTTCTGTTGAACATTAATGAGATAATATATCTAAATAACTCATGAGAATGTATCTTACTGTCTAGTACATAATGATGCTAATAAATGCTTGTCGTTCTTATTGGAATTAGAATGTAGACGTCTAGATGCTATTGCCTTCTTGAGCACCGCTGGAGTCAACATGCGGGAAATGGATAAAACTTAAACAGTAAGACTTTTCTCAATTCACCTCTGTACAGCTCTTAGCAACTTCCTATATTGGTTAACACGGGTATCAGTTTTTTTAAAAAAATTAGACAAAAGGAAGTTTCTGTATATCGATTTGACGTCGATGAGCTTTGCATGAAATGCTACAGCCTCTGCCTCATTCTTAAGGCTTAGCTTCCCAGCATCACAAAGCTGATAATAATGACTGAGGTCCAGGCCCCCTCTAGGTTCTAAGGCAGTTTTATTTTTTTATTATTATTATACAAATCCCCCTGGAATATGAGAAACTTAACACTAGATAGCCCTATTCATGCTTTTAGATGCTTTGTACTCTTGACTTCCTATAGTCTACTTCTAAATATCTCATAAACTTCATAATACATTGTTGTTATGCTTGCATTAAAAATCAATATATATTTACATCAATTAAAAACATAATATTGATGTTAATGCACACATTCATGATTTTTTTTGCTCATTTTTCTCTACTGATCTGGGCTTCCACCTGGAATAAATTCCTTTCAGCTTTAATAATATCCTTTAGCCAATTTTTCATTTTATCTTTTGCATTATTTAGTTCTAGAATTGCTGTTGGTTCTTATTTGAAAAGAATTCCATTCTCTTCGCTGAACTCTTTATTCTGTTTACCCATTTTGCTCATCCTTCCAATGTTTAGCCAATTTTTAATAATTAAAAATAGTTGGAGTTCCTGCTTGTTAGTCCAACTGACGGGTTATTTGTGGTCAGCTACTATTGACTCATTGATGTTAATTATGGGTCATGTTCTCCTGTTTCTTTGAACATGTTGTTGTGTTCTTGTTCTGCTTTATTTTGTTTTAATTTATTCATGCTGGATATTGTGTATAAAGGAAAATAAAGACGGGAGTTGAGCGTCTTCTCCCACCTCCCAGAGGACATATGCAGTTTTGTATTTTGTTAGGGTGTCATTTGGAGAGATCCTATCATTGGGATTACTGGCTCAAAAGTCGAATGTATTGATTTTTTTAAAGATACTGGCAAATGGATTTTTATATAAGTAGTAACCTATGCATTCTCTCAAATAATGAAAGTGTACTTGTTCTGTTAGTCATGATATCAGAATATATTGTCAAACTATTTTTTTCCGAAATGAGTAAGTGAAAAATGGAATCTTGAATGTTCCTCCACCTTTTCTCCATTTCAGTTCTCATGAAGTATCAGTAATACTCCTCTCCAAATGTATACATTGCAAATGTTTGGATCTTTTTCACGCTCCATGGAGAGTCTGTCCAAGAGATTTGGCGGAAGAAAAAGGAGGAGAGAGATGAGGCAGAAGGGATGAAAAGTAAAAGATCTGTTGTTGCTGACTGAATACGGTGGAAGGGTACCAGGAGCCCGAGAGTGCAGGCAGCTGTGGAAGCTGAGCACAACCTGAATACAACCTGGTTAACACCCAGCAAGAAACTGGGGCCCTAGTCCTACGCCCACCTGAAACGGAATTCTGGGAGCAGATAAAAGTCACCACAATTCAGGAGGTTGAGAAAATATAAGGCTGGTGAATTAGATGAGCCCAGAGACTTGAGCAGTGAAATGTCCCTGTTGTTGGGATGGAGAGAAAATTCTGAGACACTAGGAAAGCATCAAGAAATACATTGAGTCCGGCCGGTGTGGCTCAGTGGTTGAGTATCGACCCATGCACCAAGAGGTTGCGGGTTCGATTCCCGGTCAGGACACCTGCACAGGCTGTGGGCCTGATACCCATTGGGGGGCATGTAAGAGGCGGCCAATCGATGTTCTCTTTCATCCATGTTTCTATTTTTCTCTCCCTCTCACTTCCTCTCTGTAAAATCAATAAAGGAAAAAATATATAGAGAGAGTCTGGACTTCAGTAAAAAAAAAAAAAAAAGAAAGAAGAAAGAAATACATTGAGATGACAAGGGATTTTGGTAGGGAAAAAAGCCAACGAGAGAGGTAAGGGGTCAGATGACAAAATTCACAGTGGGAAGATATTTACATTAGAGTTTAAAACCCCCGTGCTGCTCCATGCTGCTGGCAGCTGTTCTTTCCCAGAACTTTTTTTTATGAAATTACTGGACTGGTGACTGTGTGCAGAGCTGGAGGGAGGAGCAGATACTGACTGGAGGTGGAACTGAATGGCCATGAGGAATGGAAACACCTGAGTCTGGCTCTCTTATGGCTACAAAGAAACTGGTTCTCGGTTTTATATGTCAGATACTCATTCTGGCAATGTGATTTCTTAAAAAAGACATGTACCCCTTGCCTGACTGCTGATCGTTGTATATATGGTTAATGATATGCACACTAGGCTGTATCAAAGTGTGTCCTCAACAAAACAAAACCGTATTAAGGATTAATGATTACTGGTGAATATATTCTCTGATTTTTTAACAGTTTTGAGCTCTAAACTCAAAAACTTTCATATAAATGTAAATGTAAGTGCTAATTATGACGCAGCTGCCTCAACTGTAAGGTGATGCCTGATGAAATCGGATCACTCGGCACACCAAAGAGATCAAAATGATTTAAATCGAAGTATAACATGAAAATTAAATGAATGGTTTATAGCACTCAGAACACTGCTGATCTAAAAGTAGGCTTTGAAACATATTATTACCTTTCAAAGTCAATCAGAATCCGAGGTGATCAAGAAAGAAAAACCAATATACTGTAGATTGAATAAACATTTCTACCCTTTTTCATTTTCCTTGTTTAATGAGACTATATACTTAAGTGGGCTATAAAATACAATGGGTTGGTGTCAATAGCTGTGGAAAAACAGAAATGAACTGAGGTGCTTCCATTCATTTTAAATGTTTGTGCAACCAATGCCCATAGAATAGCAGAATCTGGACCTCAGGAGTCTATCTCCATGAGCAGAGTTGAAATTGTGCTTCCAATAAGCCGAAGCCTGTTCATTTGGGGTATACACCAAACTTTATTAACAACAAAAGCTTCAAAACACAATACATTCAGACACTTGAATTATCTATCATACGCTCCTAATAATTTGTTGGCTTACTGGCACTTAATAGATATATTCATTCCCTGAAAAATATTACTCTCCCTTGCATGAATGTTTCTTTCCTAGCCTTTCAACGGACTGTCAGTGGTTACACATGAATATGGATCAATTTTCTTATCTGGTAATAGTTATGTGGTTATTTTTTTTAACAACTAAAAGAAATAGGGGGCTGTAATCACTCCCAACTTGGCCTCCACAGTAATATGTATGCATGTAGTCTCTCTCTCTCTCTCTCTCTCTCTCTCTCTCTCTCTCTCTCTCTCTCTCTCGGCAAGTATCTGTCATAGAAATACTCCTAAGGCCGAAGATTAGCAGGTTGTGTTTTCCCCCACTTTCATTTAGATCGGTAAAGAGAAAGGTATGCAGTGTCAGATACTTAAGAGCTTTTAGGGCTACATTCGTTTGAGACTGAACTGTCATAACATGTCCAAATAAGAAACACTGGTGTTTCCTTTGACAAGATGAGATTTTGCCTGTAGCTAAGAGCATAAGAAAGCAGGCAGGTGCCTGAAACTGTTTTTGATGACAAATATATCTGAAAATGGATTTAAAGAGAAACATAATCTGGAGACGTTTGGAGGAGGGTTTGTAATGCACTGTAACGACCCCGTCTCGGCGACGAGCGTGAGAGCTAAGAGGTGGCGGGCACACGCACGTCCGTGTGTTAATCCACATCATACCCTCCGGAGGCTGATTTTATTGCTAGCTGTAAAAGAGACGACTTGATAGTAAAACTAGTTTCAATAAGCTGGTTTTCAAAGTGAATTGGGAAGTGTTGCCGTTGTGTTTTGAAAGATCAACGTGTACATGTGTGAAATACATATATTGGCGAATCAGGTTGACAGGACTACACCATGCAGTGGTTTGTTTCTCAAAATAAGACAGTTTACTCTTGGACCTCAAAGAATCAAAAGAACTACACCCAGGTAAAACTACATAAATATAGCTCAATATTGATAAAACAATAATAGTAATTACTAATTACCATTATTACTTTATTATTGACCTATATAACCATTACAGCAAATATGTATAACATTATTTTGTGTGTATATATGTCTTTATATACATCTATCATCTATCTATCTATCTATCTATCTATCTATCTATCTAGCTATCTAGCTATCTAGCTATCTAGTTATCTATCTACTATCTCTCTACCTACCTACCTATCATCTATCTATTACTGACAAGAAAACCCAATACTGCATCTATATACCCAGAATATCCAGTAGATAACACATAGACAGATAGAGATAGATATATAGATCCATAAGTATATTACTAAGAGGGGAACGCATATATACAAGGATATATACTGGAATGATGGCCAGAAAATTCCCACAATGCTCTACCTACTACTCGTGACACTGGCTTGGACATCAACAGACAACAGAGGAGACCCAAGCCACCTCTTCTTGCTTTCCTCAAGAATACCTTCCCATGACCATCCCAATCACTGTTCTTAGACAAAACCTGACACTGTTTCCAAGAGATCATCTAGGCCAGTGCCACCATTTGCCACACTTCTGAATCCATCAGGCACATAAAAGAGCCTAAGAACTCAGAGTACTGAATTCATGGAAACATTTTGAATGTGGTGACGTTATGAAAAGTCTTCAGAGAAATGCTCAGTGACAGATATCGCTTGTCTTACACATGTTTTGTTTTTGTTTTTTTATTTTAAATTTTTTTTTTCTTTATTGATTTTTGAGAGAGAGGGAGAGATAGAAACATCGATGAGAGAGAACATCGATTGGCCGCCTCCTGCATGCCCCCCACTGGGGATCAGGCCCACAACCTGGGCATGTGCCCTGACTGGGAATCGAACCAGCGACCTCTTGGTGTATTAGTAGGTCAACGTTCAACCACTGAGCCAACTGGCCGGGCCTCTTACACGTGTTTAATGTTGCAACCTGTCCTCCCCACACCATGACCAAGCAGACCCCGGCCTGAGCTACTGAGACACAATCTCCTTTTATCACCCTAAACATGTTATTTATTTATTTATTTATTTATTTATTTATTTATTTATTTATTTATTTATGAGATTCAGGAATCTTTCCCCTTAATAAAATATAGTTTCTATAACACCAGGAACAATTTTCTGTTTGCTTATCTATGCTCAGCAAACTACAAGCACCTGTTGTTGAATAACGTTAAGATTAAATCCTGCCATATTCATATTTGAAGTTATTTTCTAATTTTGGATCTTTCAATCTTTGTTGTTCTAAGCAGTATTGAATAGACCATACTTAAAAACAAGCACTGCATCGTCCTGGCTGGTTTGGCTCAGTGGTTAAAGCGCGGGTTTGATTCCGGTCAAGGACATGTATCTTGGTTGCGGTTCGGTCTCAGGCCCTGGTCGGGGTCATGTGGGAGGCAACCAACTGATATGTCTCTCTCACATCGATGTTTCTCTCTCTCTCTCTCTCCTCCCACACCCTCCCACTCTATCTGAAGATAAATGGGGAAATATCCTCAGGTGAGGATTAATAAAAAAAGCACTGCATTGGTTTTTGCATTCCCCACCCCCCTCAATTTTCAGACAAGTAAAAGGTGTATATTGAAAGGAAAATAAATTCAGAACTCCCAAATTTGAAACGCAGTTCTATTCGGGAATCCAACAACATAAAATATATGTGAGGGGGAAGAATAGTTAACCACAAGATAAAGGGAATGAACAACGCTATTTTTCTGCCAAATGCAGGAGATACAGCGATTTATTTCTATTACATCTTTCATCTTAGTCCAAATTATTGACCTCTTAAGAAATACTGTAATTAGAAATTGAATTTCTAAGGAGATAATATCTCAGAATGAAATTGATTTTTCTTCTCAAAGTTCCTCTCCTTTTTTTCCCTCTACCTGAATAAAACGTTACCTTTATCAGATGATTACTACGCATAGCATGGTGAT
Source organism: Tadarida brasiliensis (assembly GCA_030848825.1). Lineage (NCBI taxonomy): Eukaryota > Metazoa > Chordata > Mammalia > Chiroptera > Molossidae > Tadarida > Tadarida brasiliensis. The sequence goes on along the minus strand of CM061278.1, from coordinate 23,993,226 downwards.
CACATTGTAAGGTATTTAAATTTCAAATCAGTATATTGTACACCTGAAACGAATATTGTATATCCACTATATTAAATTCACGGAGTTCAAAAATGGCTGAAAATTGGCAATTGTATGTGGTAGTCAAATACAAGATTTTCTCCTTGATCAAATTTTAGTCAGGCTCTGAGCCCTTTTTCAACTAGGCTCTGTCCTTGGGTACATCTTCGAGTCTCATTTTAGCAAGAATCCTGCTGAGTTTAGGCAGAATACCCTACCTTCAATATCTGATCCTCCTTGACATCTGACCAAATTTTTCATTCCCCAGGAGATGTCACGTCACTGTGGCCAGCATTCAGTAACCTATTAGATCAGGTTAGCCAGAATCTCCCCTTATCACTGATAGTTTCTTTGAGTAATTCTTCATTCACCGACCACACACCCCCAACACACACAAGCCTGCTCCTCGGCTATAAATTTCTGCTCTTCCCTAGTTGGGGCAAGAAATTGGAGCTGAGCCTAATCTTCAATGTATCTGCAAAACCCCACCGCCTATTGAAATAGTCTTTATAAATAAAGTCAACCCTATTCTTTTAACGAATGTCGTGGATAACATCTTCTTTAACATCTCTAAAGTTGGAGAAATAACTGGTGAGCATGCAGATGCCTCAGTGCGAGATAGGGTTTGTGGCGAAATGGCTGTAACTGAGAAGGGCTAAAAGGAGACAGTAAGGTCAAACCCCAACAAATGTGTGGCTTAGATCTGGCAGAAGCCTAGCTCCACTGACCGTGGATGACACTGAATTCAGGTTTGGCTGCTTGCCACTTTGAAAGCTGATACTGAAGAGATAGGTGCTGGTGCAAGGAAAGATGGTTTATTCAAGTGCTGGCAGCCTGGGAAGGCATTCTAAACATCTCAGTGCAGGCAGGGGCTTTTATTGGGAGGGAGAGGGAAAGCAGAACAATGAAATTCAGGTTGAAAGTTCTCTATATGTAAGTCAGCACAGTCCATTGTGATGATTATTTCAAAATGGGTCAAGTGGAGGTTGGGTTTTTATGGTTGAGAGTCAATAAGTCTCCTGGAATGTCTGGTTGCTGGAGTCAGCTTCCTACCCTGAAGCTAGTTCCTGGAATTCTTACACAAATATGCTGCTTATTCTCGGGTTACTTATTAGTTAACAATTCATCTTTTACAAAAACACCTTTAACAGAAACAATATTAAAAGAACAGAGGGGTGGGTTACATGGGGACTAATCCCACCTTAAGTAACCCATAGCCTCATCATACACTTGTTTTAATACATTAGCGTACTGAACGACACACCCCATGACCCTGTGATAGGCAATGGAAGCCCATAGAAGGACACAACTTGGTCAACAAGGCTCTTCCAAGAAGTCTCCACCCCTTTCTCAGAATAATCCTGAATATGCCTCCCCCTTATTGAATGCCCTACCCTTCGAATACATGAGCCTCAATAAAAGAATTAAATTGCACTAGGGAGGGGCTGCTCTGTCTGTGGAGTAGCCTTCTCTCTGTCTCACTGCTTCACTAATATACCCTCTTTCACTTTAAACTCTATGCTGGCTCGAATATTCATTCTTTCCTGTGCGAAGCCAAAAATCCACAGTGGGTTGTGGACCTTCCGTCCCAGACCCCCAGAACGCCTGCATCGATTGTGGGCCAGATAGATCCCAGGCCTAATTTAATGCCAGGCTTATCTATTCAGAACTGACTGTGAAGCTGGCAGCAGCCGGGCTTACTCATTACGGACTGAGCACCTGCAGGAGAGGTGGGACCTTGGAGGGAAGAACTGGAATTTCATTTATCATTGGAAATTTACATGTCTGTTTCTAATTTTAAAGATGTTTGAGTGTGACTAGTTATGTCTGAACTTATTTATGAATTACTGTACTGCTTAAATAAAATTGTGATCAGTCAAAAAAATAAATAAAATTAGTATTTTACCCTTGTTTTCTGATCGCAATCAAGTGCTGTGCATGTTTCCAAAGAGTTAAAAATGTTTCAGAAAACATTTTAATGCTTCTCGTTTTATGGAGTTCTTATTTTATGGTGTTTAATATACATTTAAAGCCATATGTCTCTTCTGATTTGAAAGTCAGATGGAATGAGCTGAATTTAAAAAGGTTTTGGCATTTAGATAGTTATCTTGCATTTAAACTAATGTGTTAATCACACTTTCCTGAATCACATCTAAAGAGATTTGCATAGGAGAGTCAATGTTAATTTTGGAGAGTGGACACATTGTTATTGATAATTAGAATCTCACCTGAGTATATTTGTGAGCATCGCTTGTAGATACAGATGCACATCATAAAAGTAGTTTAAATTTTCATATCAGAGAGTGAATATACTGATAGAAGACCATAAAGAGCTCACAAATCCCCAAATACCTGGAAATTCTGTCTTACAAAATGCATTATATTCATAAAGCACACTTATTTAACTATTACAAATATAGTTCAATCAAACAGGTTCTCAGGTTCACACAATGGTCTCAGGTGTGGCTCCTCTAACTTATCAGTGGCACCATAGTAAGTTTCCATATTATAGAAATAACATCATTATTTATCTTCCATCCAGTGCTTACTGCTTTTAGTCAGGTAATTTCTTGTCCACTAAGAGGTTCACCTTATATTGTGAAGGCCCACTAACAAAGTCATGTTATCTTATGGAATTTTTAGCTGTATTTTAATGGAAGGACTTCAACACCATTTAATCCTTTATCCTATCAAGAACAAAAATCCTGACTTTAGGTCTTTGGTTCTCATCTCTTTATGTAACCCATCTGTCACGAACACAGGGACCAGAAGAAATGAAGGGTTGAGATTTCCTAGTATAAGTTGAAGGATTGCATTTCCAACAAGATATTGTTGGTTTCTTTTCACATTAAATTACAAATAAGAATAGTTGGTATAAACAGTGAGAGTATAAATAGTATATTTACTATGAAAATGTATTGTACACGTCCCCACCTGTTGCTTGGGGATATGGGTTTCTTGTGATGTCATGAGAAAAGGAATTTTCTGAGACTTGCACAGGAGGATGAGATATTATGGAAAGCTTTATTTCTGTGGAATTAAATCCCAGAGTTTCCAAGGTCTCATTTCCCATTATCCTCTCAAGGAAGTTGTGCCTTTAGCAGGGTTAGGATTCAAGCCATTGCCCAGAGTTTCTGTTCATGTTGAGGCACAGACCAATCCAGCATGAGGCTGGCTTAGTGTGTGTTCCCAGCTGTAGTCCATCAGTCAGTCCATTGTGGGGGGATCTGCATGGCTGTTGGCCATGTGGCTATGGAAGGAACATGGGCAGGAGCAAAGCCAGAGGAACAAGACAGCCCCACATTCCAAGAAACAAGAGAACAAGAATTCCTTTGTTTTGGGATTATGTATCCCCAAATTTTCATAGGCTTGTAGTGGCCACGCTGCCTCTGGCCAGTCCATGGTTCCTCGGGCTAGGCTGACGGGCACCTTCCCTGTGCATGTGTCCACCTCCCCTTTGTTGGACCCCTTTCCACAGTGCTCTGCAAGGAATGGACTGGCGGTTCCCTGGGGGGTGTGCAATTGCAGCTTCCTGGATGGCCATGCTTATAATGTCTGGCCTTCCTTTTGCTCCTTTCCTATTATTATTATTTTTTAATACTTTTTTCTTTATTGATTATAGATAGAGAGGAAGAGAGAGAAACATTGATGAGAGAGAACATCGATTGGCCACCTCCTGCATGTCCCCCACTGGGGATTTGGCCCACAAACTGGGCATGTGCCCTGACCGGGGATCGAACTGGCGACCTCTTGGTGCCTGGGTCGACACTCAACCACTGAGCCACACCAGCCGGGCACTCCTTTCCTATTATTAATAACTAGCTAATTACAACAGTATCAGTACTACATAAATAATTTAAATATCAAAATACTTTTTAAAATCATCACTGAAATATTTATAATTTGTTGAAAAAACAGTAGCTATCAGGGCTAAAAAATGCTGTCCTTTTCCAAAGCCCATGACGGGAGGTAACTCACCTCAAAAATTTTACTTAGATCCTTTAGCTTTTTGCAAATAATAGATCAGAAATACTCGTAATTCTGCTGACTCTGCTCATACTGTGCATATTGTATATTATTAAATTAGACATTAAAATGTGTTGAGGTTCTGCTGTCGTTAAAAAGGAACTATTTTCTTGTATCTTATGTTTAAGTTATTGTCAAGTATTTCTGATTTTAACATATTCTTATTGCTAGTTTTCATATCATTAATTAAGAGGGTGAATTTGGGAATCTATTAACTCTATTATGTAGAGATAAGGACTACTTTCCCAGAGTAATATTTTCATATTTACTTATTTATACATTTCCAGGTTTTAAAAATGTATTTAAAAACCAATTATTTTTAAAACCTGAGAATACATTTTGACTTTAGATATGTTGAGATCTTCAAGCATTATACCCAAACGTTCTCTTTAAAATTTGAATGTAGGCTCCCTTTTGAAATACAACTTCATAAATTCCTTCCAGTGAGTATGTTTCTAAAAACCTTCTTTAAAAGGATTGCATTTTCAATAGTTTGCCTTTTCATGCATCTACCTCTTAAGGCCTAACCTCCTCCTTGGATCTCGTAAACCAAAGGCGAACCTGGGACGTGTCCCCACTGACGTCAGTGACACTGTGGAGTAGTTGGAAGCTATCAACACGCGTGTGCCACCTGCTCCCAATGTAAACATCACACATCGACATGTCTACATCGGTGCATTTTAACATATTCTTTTTTTTTTTATAAATTTTTTTTCTAGAATGTTCTTCATGTTCTTATAATTGTGTAAACTCAATACAGCAGATTTATTTTTCAGATCTGACTGTAAGACACGTGAATGCAGTGGAGAGACTGAGATGGAGTTTGGCAGAATTCCAAGTGGAATCTTATTACTGTCACTTACTTTTATGTGAATATATATATATATTCAAAGTCTGATATATCTAATATATCAAATTCTGACTATATCTGATATATTCAAAATCTTTGAATATCAAGGAAAGTTATCCACTGCACGATGTATTTGCATAGGAGAAAATAAATCCCTAACTGGTCAGGTTGCTGTGAGGATTAATACTAATATAATAATGAATAGTATTGTTCTTGCAAGCAATTTTTTTTTATCCTCACCCGAGGACATTTTCGCATTTATCTTCGGATAGAGCAGGAGGGAGAGAGGGAGGAAGAGAGAGAGAGAAACATCAATGTGAGAAAGACACATCGAATAGTTGCCACCCACATGACCCCAAGCGGGGCGGGGGACAAACTGCAACCGAGGCACGTGCCCGTAGCGGGAACCGAACCTGGGACTCTCTGGTCTGTGGGCTAGCGCTCTAACCACTGAGCCAAACCAGCCAGGGCTTGAGAGCAATTGAACTGTGTTTTATCTCTTAACTCTTTCCTCATAACAACTCAGTGGAGTAGATGATAGTTGTTACCTCCACTTCATACATGACAAAACCAAAGCAGAGTGAGGAATCTGTCTCCTGTGACTCCAGGGCAGACAGCCTGGGCCCTGGGTCCCAGTCATCGCCCCATCTCCGGATTAATGGAGAGAATGTGAAGGGCATGGCCGATCGGTGTCTGCACTCAGTGTGTAGCATGAAGCGACTCATTATTGTGAAATGGGAATGAGTTTCCTTTTTTGGATAGCAAGTACCATATTTCAATAGGAATTGAAAGAGACTGGGGAAAAAAAAAGAATAACTTCTTAATACAAACAAATTTAACCTATACTGTATTTTAAGATGTCAACTTTTATGTTTTTAAATTATAAATATGTTCATCGCTTAGTTTTTCAAGGACTTGAAAGAGTTAACAGAGAAAAAAAATGTCTTAGTGGTGACTAAAAGCTGTTACTACATCGAAAATATAAAAAACATTGCCTGGAAAATGAGGTTTATGATTAGATCTTCTGGAGGAATGATGAAAAATTCCAGTATGAGCTCCTGCTCTTGGTGATCGCTACTAATCGAAAGGTGTCCTCATTCTGCACACGAGTTTCACCACAGACATCGGTCACGCGTGGGAAAGCAGCCCTTCTTCATCTGCTACATTTACTCGACTTCCTTCCACACAATTACCTCAACTAAGCAGTCTAATATAAACCAAATGCAGTTTTCTATGATTATAAATTTTTAAATAACTTAACACATTTGTTTTATTTTAGATAGCATACTCCCACACCCCACCCCTCAAAAAACACCATTTCTTATTCATTGGGCTATTCTGTATATAATGTCAAAGCAACTGAGTTTTTGAAATCCCTCGATGACTAAGTTTTAGCTTCCTTTCTTGCGTTTGACACGATGTAGCAGCACGTCGAGAAGCCACTCATTTTTGACGGTTCATCGTACATGTTTATGCGCCGCACTGACGAGCGCGAGCATCCCACCGGAATGTAGAAACGTGTATTTATTTCTGACACTTCTGGTTCGTGGAGCTGAAGTCTCAAGTTTAAGATCGAATTAACTTTCAAAGTTTCAAAGGCAGGATGACATTCATTCCCCCTCTACGAAGCCACATCAGTAGTAATTGAAGAAGAACACGGCCACGCACCTGTCGAGGACCCTGAGCTGTAAGGATTCAGCAGGCTACTTAGTGGCACAGGACTACTGGGTCAGCGCTCTAATAACTTACACAGATCTAGTTTTAATTAGTCCTTGGCAGGCTGGATGACCTCTCTAGCGCAGTGAATAAATATCCCCACCCTGTCAGGCCACTGAATACTCACCATGAGTGACAGACACACCATTGCCTCTTTCCCTGGAAAAACATAGCTTATTCCAGGATGTACAAGGAAAAGCCCCATTAATCTCTGACCTTGGTCTCTGTAGGTTTTAGCCAATGTGCTCAAGTTCAGTTACTTCCAAGCAAATCATCTGTACAGTTATCACCGCAACTGAACCTCGTTTCTAAATAGCCTTTCCTACATACGTCAGTTTGCCCACCTTCTCAGTAGATTTTCTGTCACTGTAGAAATAAAAACTAAATTATGATGCCTATATTTTATCATATCACATTGATATCTTTGCCATATAAACTTTGAAGGTTGATAGTATTGAATTGTTATAAACTACTGTGTTTTAAGAAGTATAGCATTGTCCTGGCTGGTTTGGCTCAGAGGTTAGAGTGTCGGCCTGCAGACCAAGGAGCTGTGGGTTCGATTCCAGTCAAGGGCAGGTACCTTGGTTGTGGTCGGGGTCATTCGGGAGGCAGCCAATTGATGTGTCTCACATCGATGTTTCTCTCTCTCTCTCTCTCTCTCTCTCTCTCTCTCTCTCTCTCTCTCTCCCTCCTTCCCTCCCACTCTGTCTGAGCATAAATGGAAAAAATATCCTCTGGTGAGGATTAAAAAAAAAAAAAAGAAGTATAGAATTAATTCTCTATGATTGTTTTGGTCATAAGTTTGAAACAGCAATACCATTTTCATGAACCAGTGATTGTTACCATTACCAAGTTCACAGAGAAGTCTATTCAGAGTGAAGGAAAAGTAGGTTTACAGTGTGAGTATGCAAAGCACAGAGTTTATTCTTGTATTATTATTATTTATTAATTATTGTATTATTTTCCATACGAACAATGTAAACCTACTTTTGCCCTACCCTGTACTTATCTCTTGACCATTACTGAAAACAGAAGTGGATGCATAGCAAAAATAAACAAAACAAACAAAAGTAACACAAACAACAGAGAAAAACTATAGTAAAATCTCTTCCCGCCAATGTCCCTTCAACTTCAACTTTCCTTAATGTACTTCTCAATATAATGTATCTCGTCTAGTCTCGCCACTGTAACATTCCTGGAGTGAGTCTAAATGTTATAGGATACATTTGAATAGAAAACCTCCCCACATGCTTCTGGAATAAGTGCGTTCTCCTAGAATAGCTGTCCACTTTCTGAACATTCTAACTGGGTGGCCACGAGTCTGTTCGGTTTCATGTCTATATACAGCGTGGTTGTCCAACAGGCCGGCCTGTGATTGTTTCTTTAGAGCACATTCCACTCCGTCTCATTTGTTTGCGCAGACATGGAGGGCAAAACGGATAAGGAAATGGGTATTTGATAAGGAAATGGGTATTTCTGTGGATATCTGAGAAAGAGCCAAGTGTCTGGCAGAATGTGAAGGTCGAGTACATCACTGCTAATGTTGGTGTACACGTGACAGTATCCAGTCTGTGGCGTTTCTTACTCTATTTGCTAGGCAATGGCATCGATGTCACATCTCTCTGCCTGTCTCTTATAATAATGCCGTTGTCTCTGAGTTGAAAAATTAACACTGTCACTTTAATATAGAAATCTCCACATATCAATGTTCATTTCATGGGAATGACTGTGCATTGCAGGCATAATGTTACTGAGAATATGGGCAAATGACCACTGGGTAAAACCAAATATATATATATATATATATATATATATATATATATATATATACACAAACTTTTCATGAACAATTTTTCAGCAAAGTGCTTTTGAGAGAGATTTTCTTTTATTTATTTTAATATAGAGAGAAATCTGTAAATAATAAAGGATTCACACAAGAACTGTGAAACAAAGCCAGAACAGTCATAAAGCTCCACGATATTCAGAAAACAAATTTCTAACACCTACAGTTGACGTACAAAAAGCCTCCGAGCCTGGCCGGTGTGGCTCAGTGGACTGAGTGTTGTCCCATGGACTGAGAGGTCCCAGTTCGATTCCTAGTCAGGGCACACACCCGGGTTGTGGGCTCATCCCTAGGAGGCAGCTGATGGATGTTTCTCTCTCACATCGATGTTTCTATCTCTCTCCCCCTTCCTCTCTCTCTAAAAAATCAGTAAAAACAATTTTTTTTTAAACCTCAAAAAGTTCATGTAAGACAAAATCGACTTGGTTATAAAGATCAAGCCTATCATTCAGGATTGCACAAAGGATGTTTTAGATGCATAGATATCATTTTCTTCCATGAGCTTGTATCAATGTGAGATCTGCATTAGATAATAAATAATAATTGAGCACCAGTGACAAAGCCCAGAAGCGTAGCTGATGTTTTGGAAATGTATAACCCCTACTTCCTAAGGTTAGTTGGGGATATGGTCCTAGATTTCCTAGAACTGAGAACCAATCAGGGAAAATAGACCTGAATGATTAGAAAAGGGGTTTTGTTTGTTGCCGTAACCTAGAACCACAAAGAGCAGCTGAAATAAGGACTCTTTCAAAATCTAACAGAAAAATTAAATTTGATATTTAGGTTTTTTCCCTGATGTTTATCGCTATGAATAGTACCATAGTAAGCACCATTTTCTAAAAATTCAGATGATCTGCTCAGGATAAATTTCTAGAAGTGCGTGACTTTACCACCTGAGAACAGTAAGTGGCATGCACACAGAGCTCCACTGCAATGGTCGCTACTTCCTAAAAACAAGACGTGAAGAAACACAAGTCCCAGCATGCAGTTCAACAGTTCCCACGGCTTAGAGATCAAGTGTTCATTTTCTCACATGTGAGCAATTGTTTCCTCTCACTTGTATGCATTCTATAAAGTAAAATAACGAGCCTTGAGAAAAAGAAAAAGAAAGTGTTAATATTGTATCAATGTAGTTCAACAAAGGATACTTTGTATACATATATATATATATATAAACTAGCAGTATATATGTGAGTTAAAAATTCTAATGACAAGTAAATATGTATATAAAACCTTAAACCACTTTTATGATAAAAGTATATAATCATGGACGTGTTTAAGGTCTTCAAACTGAAGGACTCTGGGTAAGATGTGGTTATTCTTCTTGACAACTGAAATATTAAATCTTGAGCCGATCTTGTCCACTGTCAGGTGAAGACACGAGTGCAGTGAACTCTGCTTCTGTGCTGACTTCTCTGGCGGCGAGATATTTACGTTCTCTGTAAAAAGCAACGTGATGCTTCTCTATCCTTGTCAAGGACAACGTCAAGGAAGATGAGTTCAAGAAACGAGACACCGGGTTTTCCTTTGTCTTTGCCTAATGTGCTTCTCTAGACGTCCCCTGGCGAGGTGATAAATTACAAGGCATATGTGAGCGGTGAGAAGGGCCCAGCTACAGGCTCTGGCACGGTGAGAGCAGAGGAAGTCCACGTGACTGGGGGGCGGGTGGGGGCTCCCGGAGAAAAACACAAACTGGCTGTGACCCAGGGAGCTTCAGATGGTATGACGACGCAGCCCATCCAGCCGGCGGGACAGTGGGGAATGCCAACAGGTGTGGTCGGAGCTGTCCAGGTGCGGGGCTCTCGGTCACCATCCACACAGCACAGGGTGAACCTGACATCAGAGGCCTGGCTGTTCTCTGCCCCGTGTACCAATATAAACCAGCAATGCACACTTGGTATACAAAGTCCAAGACAGGAACAATCTGAATATCTGACTAGACCATACACAATTATTCTGTACTCCTCTCAGATTACAAATTCTATCCCTCTTTCTTTTACTCTTGTAAATGATTACTTTAGGCAAACAGAGAGGGAACAATTCTTCCTCAAACTCAGAATATATACACATATCTATATCTATATATATAAAATCATTAATTGCATCAATAGATGAAACACTAACTTCAGGAAAATCAATTTCCTCTCTAATGGGATCTCCTGCTATCCCTCTCCCTCAACATGCAAATTAAGTAATTTTACATTTCAGTCACCTCGCAGATCAATATCGCCGGCATTCAGCCACGGGCCGCTCCATATGTTTCTCCTCAGACGTCTTTTTACTTCCACAGATGCTTCCACAGTGCGGCGTGTTTCTGTTCCAGTCTCACAATCAATCACGCGGAACAGATCTTGCACACGGTTTGAGATAGCTCACCGATAGCTTGTGTTAGGGCCGCTCGGAGTATATTTACAGTCATCAAACGATGCTGAGGTCCTCGACCAATGATTAAAAATTTCCAGATGTCTAATGACAAGATAGACGACGTGGTAGAGCGTTCTGAGAAACGATACCGTGGGAGCTTATCACCTGGCACGTCGTAGCGGACCTAACAGCGCACAGTCTCTCAGGAAAGGAACTGCCCTGCGTGTTCAAGGAAAGGGAGACTCCTCGGTCAGCTAGAGAACAGCTCGGAGCATTGCTGAGACTGATCCTGCTGTACTTCGAAGCTGGCCATCACTTCTGATTGACTGAAGTTGTTTTAATTCTATCGGATTACCCAGAATAAGTCCTCAGGATAAGAATGTCACTCCCAGGCTGGCTGTCTTTCAGCTTCATAATGATATTTAGAACAACTCCTGCAAGGAAGTTCAATGAAGAGCACCTGACGGCTTTCACTTTCTATTTTGCTCCTTCATAAAATGTAAGATTTAAATACTTTTGTCTTCAAAGGACTGTGTTGAAGTATTTTACTAAACATTCTACTTTTTTTTTCTTTATTGACTTTAGAGAGAGAGGAAAGGAGAGGGAGAGAGAGAGAGAAACATCGATGAGAGAGAACATCGAGTGGCTGCCTCCTGCATGCCCCCCACTGGGGATGGGGCCCACAACCTGGGCATGTGCCCTGACTGGGAATCGAACTGGCGACCTCTCGGTGCATGGGTCAATGCTCAACCACTGAGCCACACTGGCCAGGCGAAACACTCTACCATTGTTAAGGTTAGCACTATACTTTTTTCTCCATGTGCCCATTTAAATGTGCATTTTGGGCCTGGCAGGTGTTGCTCAGTGGACTGAGCATTGTTCCATGAACTGAGAGGTCCGGGTTCGATTCCCGGTCGGGACACATGCCCAAGTTGCTGGCAGATCCCCAGTAGGGGGCGTGCAGGAGGCAGCCGATCGATGTTTCTCTCTCACATGGATGTTTCTCTCTCTCTCCTTTCCTCTCTCTCTAAAAAAGAAAAATCAGTGAAAACAAACATATTTGAAATGTTTTGGTATGCTTAAATTCTGTTCTCGTTCCCGCCTTCAGACATAAACCGTGATTCTTTCAGTCATAATAGTTCAACACTGGCCTGGAGTCACAATAAAACAGAAACTGCAGAACTCCACGCCCTTTGTCTTTAGGAAAAGCTACAAAGCTTTGAGAATCACTCTGAATGCCAGTGTCAGAGGGTGCCATTGTGCTGAAAATTTTACGCCGGTGTGTTCAATCCAGGGTGAAGGTAATTCTGGTTTCCTCTTTAAACATAATGTTTCCAATGATTGGTCATTGGAACTAATTTTCGTACACAGCTCTTCTTAAACAAGACAAATGCTGCATGAAAAATGGCATGACCTTTTCATGATCGCTTTGTCAGGACATTTCTCAAGGGATAGTTATTCATGCTCAGGGCTTCCCATGTCTCCCAACAGCTCGGTCGTACAGCTCATTCTTGGTGTGACTCCAAACGTGTACACTGAAAAGGAGAGACATCTGTAACGCTCTCAACAATAAAGAAAAAGATAAACAAACAAACATGCAGAACAGACAAAAAAAGCAGGATTTATAATTTAATACAGGCAGCAAGATACTGTGGTGCAAGGGAAACAACCAGACAATTTTCTCATTGAGGACAAGCCGTGCCCATTTGAGAAGAATGTTTTAAAGCATTGTGTCTGCGTGCTGTGATAATTTGGGATTTTACTCTGCTTACTGTACTTAGAATATTTATGTTTCAGAACTTATTTGATCTGAAATGGGCCTAGTGGAATATTCACAGTCAGTGAGTATCGGACGATTTCTCACGGCATGAATGAGAACGTGTGTTTGGAATTCCTCGTGCACTTCTGGGAATTACTGCTTCACTTGGTGCTTTTGTTGGTTAAAACTCAGCCTACAAAGGTGCCTAGTGTCCACTTCAGCGTAGGTAGGTCTTTCTACTGACTTCTTAAGTCATTGTAACCTAATTAGTGATGACAATTTAAGAAAAGAAAAACGATGTGGAAAATGGAGTGGATTACTTTAATCAGATATGGTTTGAAGGATTACATGAAAGAATACTTGTATTCTGCCCCAGGACTCGCTAACAACTCAAGTGAATCTTGTGGAAATTATGAAATGATGTTCTTACGTGAGAGGAAGGAGGTCTGAGAAGAAGAGTATGTATTATCATCTTGCCCTCAACTGCAGATGCCATCTCCTTGACATTTTTTTGACATGACAGAAAATTAAGCAACATTAGCAAAAATGAAATAAGAACTTAGTACCTACAATCTAGTAAAAGGCTTTCAAATCACACAAATTACAGGGGGGAAAAAGGGATGGGTTCACTTTCTTTTTTTCCTTTATTGATTTTAAAGAGAGAGGAAGGGAGAGGGAGAGAGAGATAGAAACATCGATGAGAAAGAACATGGATTGGCCGCCTCCTGCACACCCCCCATTGGGGATCGGGCCCACAACCCGGGCATGTGCCCTGACCGGGAATCGACCGGGACCTCTTGGTACGTGGGTCGATGCTCAACCACTGAGCCACACCGGCTGGGCAGGACGGGTTCACTTACTTTGCCTGATCCCTGATCTGGATCACAGAACTGCTATGGCCAAGGTCAGCCCTTGGGGCAGTCACCCAGACCCCAGCGCCCAGGGAAGAGCCCGAGAGCTGGATCTCAGGGTCCTCTCCCATGGGCCTCACTTGCTGCATTATCAATATTAGAACGTCCCAATGTCAATACCATACAGTGTCATCTTTTTCTATGAAGCTGAAACACTAACTATGGAACAAGAAGACGGCTATTACCAAGGAGCCGTAGAGTTTTGGATCTATCTCTCAGACGTAAGTGCAGGTAACATTTCCAAACCAACCACATTCAGTGAAAGTGACCTACATCTGTTTCAGTCTTCATTCATTCTTTAAGCTTAAAAAGCACAACCAATGTTAGAAGAACTTTAAAAATCGAATAGGCTGTGCAACTGAAAAAGTTAAAAATAAAAATTATGACCTGAATTGTTTCTCTAGACCAGCTAAAAGGAAATACATCTTACTTTGCTACTGAGAGCGTTCAAGTTTCCAGGAAAATGAAGGGCTGCTATTAGGTAGTTTGGGTTTTCTTAGAATAGGGCTTCTGACATTTTTTTTTTCTTGTTATTACTGTTATTCATTTAAAAACACATATTGATTATTTTAAGGGCATTTGCTTTGTTACAGTTGTACGTTATCGAGTTTATTTCTCTCGCTTCCCATTATTAGATGGGTCCCTGGTATCTCTTAGTTTCTGAATAATGAAGAGGTACAAAAATCCTCTTACGAAAGCCATGCAGTTTATTTCCACACACAAAAGATTGTATCATTAAAGATAACAAACTCTATTTTAAAGCTCACCATACAATCCTCACCTTGAATAAAAGAAACAATGTAGCTCTATCGATCTATACATTTAAACATCTTAAGCCAGACAAGAATACACATATATATCTCATTACTTCTATAGCTACATCTAAATCTATGTTTACTTCTCTGCATGTCCTGGAGAGGAAAAATACCTTCAAATCCTGTACTGAAGAGGTCTGTCCACATATCTTCCCCAAGACCCTTTGGTTGTTGTGGTTGTTTTCAATTTCTGAATTGCGTGCTTTCCAAATCCCTGACCATTCACCCACACCACTGGCCACATCTCGTCAATGGATATAGACTTGGCCACTTGGCATCCCCTTTCCTAGGTAAAAATGAAGTTTTGCTGATCGACATCTGCCCACTGAGAGGTTCTCCACTTCTGTCGTTTAGACACCGCCACACAGAGACTGCTGTGGTCCATCTGCCAAGTTTTGGGTGGTCCCCTCATATTATACAGTACTGTCTATACTGGTCTCAAGAAGATCATATATCGCCCCGCCGGTGTGGCTCAGTGGTTGAGTGTTGACACATGCACCAGGAGGTCACCAGTTCGATTCCCAGTCAGGGCACATGTCCAGGTTGTGGGCCAAATCCCCAGTGGGGGGCGTGCAGGAGGCGGCCAGTCGATGTTCTCTCTCATCGATGTTTCTATCTCTCTCTCCTTCTCACTTCCTCTCTCTCTAAAAATCAATAAAGGAAAAAAATATATAAACAAAACAAAATCATTCATGTACCCAGAGTCCTGAAGAAAAAACTCACCAAGTAATAATCTATTTGTTCAGTTTCTCCAAATGAAGCTGTATCAAGTACTCTTTATTATTATAATTATTGACTAAGTCCCTGATGCATGTATTTTTAAAAATCCTATTCTATCTACTTATCATAAACCACACAGAGTAAGTAATACATGGCTACCATTTTCTCATTGAATTAAGGTCATCACAAAACTGCAAGGTTATATATCAGCAGTTTTTCGTGAACATGTTTTAGATGATTAATATAATTAGTCTGAGTAATTATGGGATTGATACATTCACAGATTGGTCTAATTAGCCTTTGAACAGACTGATGACTCAATTGAAGAGCTAATAAATTATCTGGCTGATCTCCATGTATCTTTTATACTTAGTTTGATTAATAGCCAAGCTTTTGGCAAAGTAACTGGGAAAGGGCTAAAGCCTATCAATTTTCGATAATCACATTGCCCTCATGAGTATTTTTCCTCCCTGAATACTTGATTCTTTTTGTTTTAATATATATTTTGTGATGCATATGACAATGATCAGCATTTTTCACTTATCTGCACATAAACCAGTACTGTTAGAGGTGTCTGTAAGATTATCTCTGTTATCAATGAGTAATTCTAGGATATCTAGAAATACTGTATAAAAATACATGAAATGAAATAATCAATTTAGTTGTCTGTCATCTGACGATTTCTTATAGAATAAGTTTCCTAACAAACTTCCTTTGCTTTTGACAAATTATGTTGAGTTCCCCCAAATCTTCACTTATACCTAATTCTGTTTATCGGTAGCATAACAGATACACGTCAGTTTCAAAGTTATTTGCATTATCTTTGTAAAGAAATAAAAACAATAATGAAAATAATGGTAGTAAAAATATTCTATGTGCAAAACTTTGGGTATTATTTCTGCTCCACAGAGTATGCCTACCTATGCTGTATTGATACCCGCTTAATTCAACTTTGAAAGTTTTAGCTGGAATATATATGGAAATCCCCGTGATACTAAGCTCAGGATATTTACTCTGATGAGTCCAGCAATGCATTCCTCTCCGCTCAGGCACCGCATGGAACCCATCAAGTGCAACGTCCCAACGGTAAGCAGCACTGCGCATGGCCAGAGCTCCTTCCCACTGTTGCAGTCCAGGGTTTGTCCATTCCCACATCACTGTACCCCTAACCAAATCTGCACCTATTCGTAAGACGCACTCTCCCAACAACTTACATAAACTCTGAATCAGGCGTTTAACTGCACAGGTTATGGGTGAATTATAATTCATACACAGTTTTAGCAGAACAAAAAAATTAGTTTGATGCTATAACACTGTCTTTTCAATATAGAAGTAATTGTGAGTCATCCCGTGGCATGTGTAACAGGATTCCCATTAGTAACTAGTAACTTAACCTTCCACAGACACAGCAGCACCCAAAGCCTTCATTTTGCCTATCACACATTGTATATTTGCCATGTATATATAGAAATCTATTTATCTATATAGACAGATAAATGGATAAACAGATATCACAAAATGCTCACACTTTTCATTAAGCAGAGATCGAGAGTTCATGTCTACTTTCCCATACTCTTACCAATGTTTGTCAGCATTCTTGAAATGAGGATTTTTCTTCACAGCTTTCCAAATTCTCTTTCCCCAATTTTTCTGAAACTTTCCTTGTTTAAACATAACCATGTTTTGCCTATTAGCCAATAACATCACATTTGGATGAATTTCATCACAGTGTGTCAATTTCAATTCTCTCTTCATCTTTTTTTTTTTTCACTCTTATCCTGAGAACTATACATTGAGATCTATATTTCAACTCTATTTTATGGAGAGATGCTGAGTTCTCCCCTCTCACTCAGGTATCCAAATCCAGCTACAACTGTATTAACGTATCCCAAAGTACACCTAGTAACACATCTCTGAATTCATTTTGTGAGTACGTAGGTATCGTCTCTTGTGTAAATTATTTATGTATCTATTATGACATTGCGCAAGCCATTCCAAACTTCTGAAAAAGAGTAAGGAATGGGGAAAAGAGCAGATTTAAAGACAAGGTATCTCATTTTCATAGAAAGAAACATAAGAAATGGAAAATCATTTGCACTTACAAAACACACGATATGCTAATAATTCTCACTTGTCCTGCTTTCCATGTGGGATTATTAATGCTGCTGGTTTTACTTGTGCCCCTCCCATGCTTTGTCCTGAGGAGCGGATGCATTAAAAAGCACATAATGTTTATTACAGTCATCTTAGGTAAGTGGAACAAAATTCATGTATTTAAAACATTTTTTTTCTTCATTGATTTTAGAGAGAGAGAAAGGGAGAGGGAGAGGGAGATAGAAACATCGATGAGAGAGAACATCGATTGGCCGCCTCCTACATGCCTCCCACTGGGGATTTGGCCCACAACCTGGGCATGTGCCCTGACTGGGATTCCGTGACCTCTTGGTGCATGGGTCGACGCTCAACCACTGAGCCACACCGGCCAGGCCAAAATTCACGTGTTTAATGTGCTACCTTCAGGTAGAAATCCTACTTATGCTCCTTATTCTGATACGTGTAAACATTTTTGACTGAATCTTTAACTGAGAGCATTTTTATAGTGTAGAACATAACCGGTTTATGGGATTTTTAAAAAACTTTTCTTTTTTAAATCACACCATAGACCAACCAAAATAAAACAAGTTATTATTTACTGCTCTGTAAGTCGGCTCTGCATTGCTCGCCTACCAAATCTACCTACCAGAGTGAAAAGCTGTGATTCAGGAGACCTCATGGCTGCCATCGGTTTATGATGGTGAGGTAGCAGAATATGTAATTTGTTTTTCTCAGACCAAGCACTGCTGTAGGTAATGAAAACATGTGAATAGCAAAGTCAGCACAGCGGACAGGGTAGTCAAGGAACAAATAAATTTATGTGCCATCCGGCCATCGTTCTGATGAAATGGATTTGCCTCCCAGAGACAGTTAAATGTCTTAGTAAAATAGCACAGAGAAGAAAGCACTGTATCCTCTCATTTTCATCAAATTATGTTTCCTTAAAACTGATTCATACGTGGACTACTAATTACAGGGCACAGTGTTACATTAATAAATAAATAAAGCTAAAAAAATAAAAAAATCACAGGAAATAACCAGGTTAAACACACATTTTATAACAAAGCTACTTAAATCTGAATATGTTTTAACAGCTAATATAGGAATTTTACAGTTTCTTTACAATGTTTAATGTCAAAGATTTAATGAATATTTTGTATGTTATAGGTGTTATATACTCTATTCTTACAGTAAATTAAGCTAGATAAAATAAAATTTTATTAATAAAATCATAAGGAAGAGAAAACACATTTACAGGATTTATTAAAAAATCTGTGTATAGATGGACCTGCAGTTCAAAGCATGTTGTTCAAGGGTCGATTGTGCATATATCTGAAATCAAGACCTAAAATTTTATCATGCATGTATCAAACTTATAAGGTGACTTAAAATATTCTTCTGTATGAAATTTATAGTATCAACTGGGAAAGAGTAGAATCCCGAGAATGAGAATAGTAACTTCGGCAGGTCCCAGTCAACCTGAGTTCATTCCTTCTCTCGGCACCCTTCTCCCTCCTCTGGGGAGATTAGAAGACTCTTACTCAAGTCTCTAAGGGTTTCACCAGAGGCACCTCCGTGCAAAGGGATGCTGAGGGTGTCAGGAACCACCTTCATTACCTCTGGACTCGTGGCTGGAACATGAGTCCAATGGACCCAACCCACTGAATGGAAAGCTTGATCCAGGAAGAGATAATATACATCCTGAAATAATGTTGATATTTTGTAACCTGAGCATAAATTAGATGCACTATATGGGCTCCATGGGTCCATGTGGCCTCACCCCAAAAGCAGGGCAGTTGGCATTTCTAAGTTCTGAGAACTGGGGAGCTATGGGGAGAGAAGTTGAATCTGCATACGTAGACAGGACTGCAGGCTCAGCAAATGTGCTGTGCCACGACAGAATGTTCTCTTACTCTATTTCGAGTGCTCTCTGAGCAGTTTGGAAACCGATACGGCATTTCCCGTGCAATGAGAGCTGTGCTTTCTCTTGTTTGGAAGAATGTATGGCTTTTTTTTTAGCATGATAAGATTGCAAGTACTACACAGAAATAGATAATTTAAAAAAGTATCTGTCCTCTTTCAGTATATCTACATATCCCCAAGTAAGAACTACATGTTCTCATTTATCTTGATCACAGAATAAAGGAAGGGGTGTGTGTGTGTGTGTGTGTGTGTGTGTGTTTTTCCTAATCTTGTGAGTCCTTAGACCTTCACCCGTCCTCCGACCTCCAGGAACTCCTCCCTTCCCTGCTTCCTCACACATCGCTCCCTTCCGTTACAGAAAACGTTTGCTCGTGTCTCCAGATGTTAACCTTCTTATTTCTACATATTATTTTCCTTAATTTCTCTAGTTTCTGTCACCTTTTCATTAGGTCTCAATAACATCACATCGATCATCATTCTATTCAAGGGTTACACATGGAATCTCTGCCTCCACTTACCTCCGCTGGGCTCCCTTCTCCTGCTTTGAGTCCCATGTGGATGACGATGGTGGCTTTTACCTGGACAGCCGTGGGACCTAACACAGTGGCCATCTGTCAGGTTACTATTTCGTTTTCTATTTTAAAGCATATGAATAAAAAAGTACGATTAAAATAATGACTAAGTTATCTATATTTAACCCAAATAGAAAATAAACCCTACTGAGGTCTGTGACTTCTCTTTAATTTTTTCCTTAATCTCCCATTATTTAAAAAAAAATTCATTTTATGATTGTGTCATGGAACATATCTCAAAAGAGAAAATACTGTTTCATATTTTAGAGTTATTTGATGCACAGAGACTGTTTTAATGGTGCAGATGTATTCTATCTAACACTGGAAAGTCGATATACAGTGACATAACTATATTTCATTGACGATTAGAAATATGAGACTACTACATATGTTATAACCTGAAATTTTACATGTTTTAGGTGGTTCCACAATTTCACTTTTTAACAATAGAAAATGTATCCAATATTTATTGTGGAGTTACTATGTATATATTGTATTGATCTAGCCTTATTTCTTTTGGCTGTACACTATTTTATTTTATCATGGTGATTAAATAGTATATAAAGTTTTTTTCCTCAGGTATAAAACCTAGTAAAGATATAAATCACATTAAAATTTTTTTTAATTAAAAGGAAAGATAAAAAGCACATCTGGTAAGAAATAGTAGCCAAAGGGAAGACAGCAGAGAATTATATCACAAACAATAAAAATACCACCTGCTGATCATTTCTGCCCCATTTTCCAACAGTAGTTTCATAGTACATTAAAGAACCCGGCACAACAATCGATTTCACATATGTGAGGCAGCCTGGATACTTTGAAATGAGTTTGTCAAATATACTCATTAAATTTTTTATTTATATAAATTTTTTGGTACATAAAGTCTAGTGAATGCCATATAAGCAATAATATATAAATACCTTAAATCTGTTTGAAAATTTTACATCTATGAATTATTAGGATACCTATATAGATCTGTGACTTTTACGGTCATTAAATATTCATGAGTACTTATGATGGTATTATTAAAATGTTTTCTTGTAACATCACAGGTGAGTGTAGGCATTTGATGAGGTGAGAAAGCAGAGAACATTTCCTCCAAGTCTGAGAAGCTGCTGATGAAGCCATTAGCCATTTCCACTCCTGTGAAAGAATAATTTGTCTAGTTTCATATGGAGTTTGTGTCCGTAACAGCGATCTCTAGACTTGTGAATCATGAAAGGTAAAGACAAGAGACATCTGGTGACTTCCGCATTTTTTTCTCCAGAGAGCTCATTCTGAAGATTTTTTAGAATTTGTCTTAAATTGGACAGAATTACTCATCTAGTGTTCATAAAGAAGAGAAAAAAAAATCCCCTTTTTTCTTTTCAGATATTGGAAGAGGAGAAGGTAAATTTAGTTCCATCCATTTATATATATCAACTTATATTTAAATAGCACTTTATATTTTGCAAAGAACAGGAAATAGAGTATCTCAGTCTTCAATACAACCATCTAGTTAGGTAAGCTCATCTTTATTTTAAAGATTAGCAACACAGTTTTAGCAGCAGGCATCGCCTGAGGGGTAGATTGCATGAAGACAGACCTCAGTGCTACCATGAATAGTTCACAGTTATGCCCCCCCCCTCCGTGTGGCCCTGAGGCTGAGCTATAAATAGCTCAATGAAAAATGCTAAAATTGAAACACAAAGAAAGAAATTGAAAAAGAAGAAACCACTGCCTGGCCTGTGTGGCTCAGTGGTTGAACGGCGACCCATGCACCAAGAGGTCGCTGGTTCGATTCCCAGTCAGGGCACATGCCCAGTGGGGGGGGGCATGCAGGAGGCAGTCAATTGATGTTCTCTCTCATCGATGTTCCTATCTCTCTCTCTCCCTTCCTCTCTCTCTAAAATAAATTTAAAAAAATATTTTAAAAAATAGTTCATAGTTATGTAAAATATCAACTCCAGTCATAGGATTGGAAAGAATCATCCAATCTTGGGAATAAAGAAATGTCATGAACTAATTTTTTTTACTGCAAATTATGTCTAAGGATCAGAAGAAAAATTGCGTCTTGATTTTTGTCTTTCAAGAACCTATTATCTTCTTTCTTTTTAAATACAATGTTTTTCTTTTTTTTTTTCTTTATTGATTTTAGAGAGAGAGGAAGGGAAAGGAAGAGAGAGATGGAAACATTGATGAGAGAGAACATCGACTGGCCACCTCCTGCATGTCCCCCACTGGGGATCAGGCCCACAACCTGGGTATGTGCCCTGGCCGGGAATCGAACCGGTGACCTCTTGGTGCATGGGTCGACACTCAACCAGTGAGCCACACCAGCTGGGCAAGAACCTATTATCTAGTAAAGAGAACAAATAGGCACCTTCCGTAATATCCACAGCATGCAATGAATAAGAAGCATGATTAGTTCATATAACTTAAGATGTCACTTTAAATATTGTTTTACGATTATCCAGTGAAATGAAGAATGTCTATCATCCCACATATACACCAAAACATGGTTTTCAAACTTCTGGGTTTTGCCAGTACAGCTTGGAGAGAAATGGTGTATCTGAGTAGTAGTGATCTGTATTTTTCTTATTATAACTGAGTTTGATTTCTCTTCCTTACATTTAAAAGCCATTGGCCTTTCTGTGAACTGTTTATATATTTTTGCCATTTTCCTCATCTCCCTGCTTTGATTTCTTGGAGCTTTTAAATATAAGAAAAAGTGATTTCATTGTCTGATATGTGTTGCATTTTTCTCCAGGTTGTCATTACTTTTAGTGTTTGTTTTGGTGTTTTGTTCATGCAGAAGTGTTTCCATTTTATAAAGCTAGTTGTATCATTTTCTTTTACATTTTCGATCACATTTAGGTCCTTTTTGAATTGCTTCAATCTGAGGTAATGCATAAATTCACCCATATTTTCTTCTAATGTTTATATGATTTTACATTTAGATATTTGATCACATTAGAGTGTTTTCCTGGTTTATGTTGTGAAATATGGATGTAGTTTCCTTTCTTCCTTCTTCCCTCCCTCCCTCCTTCTTTCCCTCCCTCCTTCCTTCCTTCCTTCCTTCCTTCCTTCCTTCCTTCCTTCCTTCCTTCCTTCCTTCCTTCCTATCCTCCCGCCCTTTTCCCGCCTTCCTGTCTTCCTTCCTTCTTTCCTTCCTTCCTCCCTTCCTTCCCTCTCTTCCTGTATAAGAAAAGAATGATCTGATATGTACCATGAAATCACTACAGCAATAAGTCTTGCTGGCATCCATTGTCTCATACACATACAAAAAAGAAAACTATTTTTATCTTTGTGATAGCAACTCAAAATTTAGTCTCTATACAACATATATCATACAGCAGTGTTCACTACAAATTTTTATGAGGGATTAGTAAAATAATAACCACAAATCAGAGCTTCTGTATGTCTCATATAACAATTACATCATATATTATAGCAGCTGTTCTTGCCATGGCGACTGCTGAGGGGCTAGAACTAACATGTAGGCATGCCAGAGTTCGTCTGTTGGCTTGAGACTCACCCGGCACCAGAGATACTGTGTCCTGGACACATCACACACAAATGGCTGCTTATTTCATATTAGCAGGTATATTGACCTGGATAAAGTTAAAGTAAATTTATTAAAATATAAGGGTATATGCTCTATGGTAGTAAGATGATAACTAAATCCAGTAATGAGTACCTCACATCACTTAATTCTCATGAAAAAACTTCCTATAAAATACCGTTTGCTAGCTATGAGAGTGTCTTCAGAAGGGACTTGGTACCAATTTCAAATGCAAAAATGATTTGTGACTGTGCGACACTGTGTATATTAATGCTTCTATCCCTGAGTATTTCACATGTAAATCTGACCTGACCATATCATCCACTTCCACAAATGTTCAGACCACCACGTTGTGCCCTGACTCCGTCAAGGTAACACTACTCCAGTGAACTGGGAAGTGCTGTTTGCAAAAGTACATGGAAGTCCCACTGGAGTTGTGTTTAGACATAACCATCGTTCTATAAACTGAATGGATACGCTATAAAAGATCCAACTTCACGATGGTCCCAAGTCTTCCTACTGTTATGAATTCAATAGAGAAAGACAGCTCTAGTCAATTCAGACTTCTTTTCCCAGAATTTATGAAGTAGAAAAATATCTTGTCATTTTTTTGTGTACAAAGACTCATAAGTTTCTGAAAAGAAAGGTTTTTGCTTATGCATTTATTAACCTGTCTAACCAGAATGTGGTTTTATAACTTGGTTAATTTCTACCTACTGACCATGTAAAATGTGTCAAGAAAACTTTGGTAGCCACTGACTCTTGGTTAGGTTGCATTCTGTGTGTGTACAGCATGTGAACTGGCCTTGTCGTAGAACCTCTTAGGACGTATCCAAATGACCTATTTTCTTGGCTCACTCCCTCACTGAACTCTGGACAACTGGAACAAAGAGATCTGGCTTTGTTCACTGACTGTTTGACGCAAATATACACTCAATATTCATGGGACACGTGTCATTTTTTAAATTCAAAAATAAAATGTATCATGACATTTTTTAATTGCATTCATTAATTCAGGTATTTTCAGTGTAGGAAACGCGGATGATAATAGGGATTCAAAAAATAACGTCCTATTGGTCCTGCAGTCACGTGCTCAGTGTTGGACCAGTCAGCCCAGCTGTGATAATAAGCTCATTCTGGGGGACTGGTGAAATCTCCTGCAATGTGCTCCCTTCACATTGCCTGTTTCATGTGAGTCCCTCCTCGTGCTCTATGGTAACCCAGTGAAGGATTTCAAATCCATTAGACAACAGGCATGGCAGAGACATTAAGAAACAGAGTTAGTAAAATCAAAGGCACTGTGGCAAAACATTGTGCTTCTCTTGATTTATAAGCCAGTTCGTCTTGGATGAATATTCCGGTAACATTTCATCCTGCTGGCCAGTCCCCTTCATAAGGCACTCACGTGGACGATTCGGTTGATCCCTGTTGGGGTGAAACCTTCCACTCAGTGACTACCATCCTATTTCCCACGAGGGCAACCTCGCTTCCAGTTTTTCCTCATAATCCCCATCTCTGAGAGCGGGAACATGTTGGTGGGAATCGTTTTGTATCCCATGAGGACCAATTATGTACTTTCTCGGGTGACTGATCCCGCAGGCATCTACTGCCGAGCACTAGCCTGCGCCTTGTAATTCCTACAATTCCATTTATATGCAGCTGGGACGGCAGCCAGCCTTCCCTTGGCCTCAGCACACTTGTTGATGGGTAGACTGTAGACAAGCCTTTCCCTCCTCTGAATTTGTAAGACTGCCAGGTTCAGCACCTTCTTCTTTTTGTGGTATTTTCTGTCACTACCCAATATTCACCAGGGACACACTTTCTGCACTTACCGTGTTTACCCAGCAAGCGTTCACGTTGCGTGGTTTTCCAAGGTTAGTTCACTGGAATCCTTTTTCACTAGCCTAGATTTGGAACTGCACATGAAAAATTCTTAAGATAAAAGGTTGCCAAAGGGCCTTGTTTTGGAAACATTGTGTTTACAGTATTTGCTAAAAATGTACACACTATTGCTAGGCTTCCTCTATCTTGGCATCTGTTACCCAACTCCTTAATAAATGAACGTGTGTTAACTTTCACCGGCTATTTTCTGTAATAAGCAGTGAGAGCTGCCATCGTGATGTAGACTTACAGAGCGACATGACTTTCCCATTTTTAATTCGGGAATGATGGGGCTACCATTCATATGTATAAGTTTGCAGTGTCTGTGCCTCTTACCAGAAGGTGACACGTTTGAGGGATGTCCTTATTCTCAAAACTAGAAGAGGAATCAAGATAGAAAAAGATGGGACAGTTATCAATTTGGGGCCTAATTTTTATTCATCAGCTTTTAAACTTAGATCACAGTGTCCCCGATGTTATTCAAAGCATCTTATACGCATTTACTCTTTTTATCCTCACAACCACTGTATCACCGTATTATGAGGACGACGGAAACGCAGGGATGCCAGTGTGTTACACGGACCACACAGCTAGTGAGTGGCAGAGCTGGGGACGCCTCCCAGACCTTTGCTGCCAGAACCTGAGTCCTTAACATTCACCTCAACAAATGCCGCATCAAACTGATGGCATTCATGAAAGCTGCCCGGAAAACAATAGCTCTGAAAGACCAAAGAGAGTCTTTACTGAGAACATGGTATTAACAATGGATCTGCCACTGGACCCAGTGATCCCACTTCTAGGAATATACCCTAAGAAGCCTGAAACACCAACCAGAAAGAATACATGTACCCCTGTGTTCATAGCAGCACTATTTACAGTCGCTAAGATCTGGGAACAGCCCAAGTGTCCATCAGTAGATGAGTGGATAAAAAAGCTGTGGTACATCTACACAATGGAATACTATGCAGCTGTAAGAAAGAAAGATCTCTTATCCTTTGAGACCACATGAAGGGACCTGGAGAGTATTATGCTAAGCAAAATAAGCCAATCAGAGAAAGACAGATACCACATGATCTCACTTATTTGTGGAATACAATGAACAAGGTGGGCTGATGAACGAAATAGACCCAGAGACATAGAAAGGAGTGTGGCTCAGACTGACAAACCTCAGAGTAGGGGGGCGGAGGGGATGGATGACATGAACCAAAGAACTTATATGCACGTATGCATAACCAATGGACACAGACAACAATGCTGGGGTGGGGGGAGGAGGGTGTCTAGGGGGAAAATGGAGAAACAACTGTAACAAAAATAGATTAACAAAAATTGAAAAACATTAATAAAATGCATGACAAAAAAAAAAACAACAGCTGTTTTTCAGAAGCGAACAGACTATGATGGAGGTCAAGCTGGACGGGTTGGAGCTCCTCAGACTATCTCCTGAATCACACACGCGCTTCGAAGCCTGGGCCTCCAGCCATCCCTCCAGCCCTAGGTGTTACCCGGACCTACTCACATCTTGTTTTGAACCACAGCCTCCAGGAACCATTCTCACTATTGATTTTTGACGACACACCGGCTGCCATTCTTTCCTCACCATCACCAATTCCATTTTACTCCCGGATTTATTTTCTCAAGCAGAACACCCTTATGTACTTCCTTCAGAGGCCAACTGTGGTTATTCAGGACCACAGGACTTTATTTGTCCCCCACCCTAGAGAGATATTTACCACTGTGCGCAATTCCAGACTGAGTCTCACGCTTGCCTGTCTCTGTGTGGGCAGTAAAGTCCAAGCCATTTCGTTCAAGGGTCCAGGAACTCCCCAGGGTAGCTGCAGATACTGTTGTGACCAGCGAGATTGACCACACTCAGATATGAATTGGGTTTTGGACAATGTTATTGAACTAAAGGTGAGGCGCCTGCAGTATGGCTCATGCCAGAGTAACTGCGGTACCAGCCTTTGTTTCAGGGCTCTTAAATAGCCCCCTAGCTTAGCTAGGTAGCAAGCAAGCTGGCAAACAGAACCGGATATTGGCGGTTAGCTTGTTCAGCGAGGTGCAGTCGACCTGTTCAGTTGGCTAGGTAACAATTAACAATGCTATGTTCACATGGGAACCACGATGTGCGGTTAGGCCTCTGGCAGCTAGGGATGATAAATGGAGATTAGGGAGGGTAGAAAAGTTTCTGAACACTTGCCTTTGTCTTAGACTAAACTCTGGGGTCAGTGCAGGGCTCGCCTGGACCTGGCGGTCCTACCAATACCAGCTCCTGAGTCAAAGCTATGGATTGTGGCTCTTTCTTTTCTTCTGGAATGTGGGAATTTTCTTCTTTTGTCACCCACCAAGGGGAGCCAACTCTTGGTGCTCAAGCCACAATGACCTCCTGTTCTTCCCTTGGTTAGTTACCATGCCCATCTTCTCCTCACTCCAAGCCTTTTCTGGTTGCTGTTCCAGATTCCTGCAAAGCAAGTATCTCCAGTTTGCTAGTGGGGGATTCTCATCATTGTGGTCTCACCTGGGCCTCAGTCAAGTGCTCCTACACATGTAGGTACATATTTTTCCTTCCTTCCTTCCTTCCTTCCTTCCTTCCTTCCTTCCTTCCTTCCTTCCTTCCTCCCTTCCTCCCTTCCTCCCTTCCTCCCTTCCTCCCTCCCTCCCTTCCTCCCTCTCTCTCTTCCTGTCTTCTCCTCTCCCCTCTCCTCCCCTCCTTTGCTTTCCTTCCCTTCTTTCTCCTTCTGTTTTGCTCTGAGCAAGATCAGAAATTGCTTACTTATTTCTGTGGTTCCTTTGTCCCGGTTGGAAGCAGAGCCAGCTTCCTAATATCGTAGCTGAAAAGCCCAGATATTAATTTCCGATTTCCTGGGCAGTCTGCATCGACCTAGTTTCAGCTGATAAGCCTCATTCACTTCGAACTGAGAAATCCAGTGAGTCTCAGGCCAGCGGAAAATGCATTCAGAAGGTGGGGCAGCCTGAGGATTTCTGGGTGGGCAGTATCAGTACCGCCAACGAGCACATTCTGTCCTCACTGCGGCCACGGATCTGGCCGCACAGTGTCCTTCTTCATCCCTGTTCCGTGTTCTAAGCCCTCAGGAATTCTCTGAATTCTGCAACATCTATTCAAATTTTGTATCTCAGCGAGCGACAGCTTCAGCTACTTGCCAATAGATAGATAGTCCACAGACACTCTCTATCCCATAACCCCATTTTATGCTCTTCAGACAACTTAGGAATAACTAAAATCCTCTTATTTATTGATTTGTGTGTTGGTTTTCTGTGCATTTTCAATGTTTCCCTGTCAGTCTGCCACGGCTTTGAGAAGACCCGCACACATTCTGAACACCAACAGCCTCCCTCCTTAGCACAACCTGCAGTTTGAAGAAAATAGGGGACTGTCCTGAGGAGCTGGCGCCTTTTTAAAATTATCAATAAAATAAATATTGCATGTAAACATTTTTTTTTTACTTACTGATGGTTTTTAAGAACACAGAGCTAAATTGTACACCAATAGCATGACGTTTTGTATTCCCTTCAATTCAGATGTAGAAATTTTTCCTAATTAACTTTTCCTTGCCATCTTTCCTTCGTTTGTATTACATTCAACTCTCTTGTGTATATTTTAGAAGTTATTTCAGTGTTTCTTAAGTAATAAGTAAGGGCATCATTCAATCATTGTGTAATTTTATGTTCCCAACACGCTTCCCTGTCACCCTAATGAAGTGACGAATAAAATTATAAAAGAAATGAAACTATTACAAAATAGAGAAATGTGTACATTTTGAACAATGATGAACTGAATTCCAGATATTTACTCATATAAAATGTTTATATTTGTGGTTTTATTCATTTTTTTTTTGAAATGGTTAAGTTCCTATATTTTAGGTTCTGTGTATGACATTCTTCTTGTTTTTCCTGATATATCCGCTGGCCTTTTACTATTCACCTTCGTTAATTTTACCCTGAGTGCACTCATGCTGTGTTCTAGATCAAAGATGAAATTGGTGTGAAATCCTTCACAGGAAGCAGGACATTTGCCATGCTGGCTCCCTTTGCCCGGGCCCTCTTCCAAAGGACGACATGAGAGCCAGGTCGCTGGCCCTACACAGGTAGCTGGACACCCTACGGACAAGGAATAAATAAAAGTGATTCTTCTCTGTGTATATAAAAGTAGGCAGCTCTTTCCTTCCCTTCGTAAGAGAATCTCCCTGGAAACTAATGGGTCTGAATCCTACCTCCAACCCTTTGGTATAAGAACAAAGTATCAGGACCCAGATAGCTCCAGGAGTCTTCATTACTTTTTACACCCAAGTGATGTTTCTAAATTCTGTACTTCAACACTTTTGACTTAAGGAGTGTTCCAGTCTTCCTGACACCCTAGACTCCTGTCCAGGAAGGCCGTAAGCATTTGGCCCTTTGGTGAAGAGATACATTCTTATCTGATCCTTTTAGGGCAATGAACCTATGGGCCAGGTATGGGACCAGACAATTTATTTACATTATCTCTAATTCTTACAGCAATCCTACAAGACATGTGCTGTTATCCTTATTCTGCTAATGAGTCAAATGAGGCTCCCATAACATACTCAACTTGCCAAACAAAAAAGCAAAATGAATATATAACTCATACTGCATGATTTCTATCTGAATTCATACAAAGAAATAAACTCGTACATTTATTAAATGTTGTTTATGACAAATAAATTAAAACATGGCTGCAAATTACTCACTATAGCACAGAGTCCATATTAATAAGTTTTTCATAATAGAATATAACTATTTTCAGACATTACATTTAAAGAAATTGTGCAGTAATTATTTTCTGATGTTCTGAGTACAGTCATGTTCAATTTTAAAAAACAAAAGACTTATGCAAATAATTTTCATCCATTTCTTATTTCCTCGCTCTCTCTCTTGGCCCCGTCCACCCCCCAGTGATGGCCGTACTTTCTAAATGGATGAATGTGTACCAACGAACAGAAGGCTTTATATTAAGTATCAGTCCTGCCATGCGTGTATGGCTAGTTAAAATGGGTAGCTCAATAAAACATTTGGAGTCTAACAAAATTAAAGAAACTAGACAAGCAAATGGCCATGATTAAGGCAGAAAGCCCAAATTTGGTAATTAGAAGGCAAATACATACTAAAACAAGGTGAAAGAGACCAGTCTTCAGATAGTCAAAAATCAAAGCTGCACTAAGAATATAGTTGTTAAATCAGGAGCCCAAGTGAACTTATGTTTCTCATTGAATCACTGTACTTTGTACAGAAGAAAATCAGAGTCCTGATGTCAATTATTTTACCCAACTAAAGTCAGAATTGCCAAGGTTATTCTCAATAAGAAACTCCTAATGATTAATTATAATTACTTAGAAATTAACCTTAATCAATTTAAGCCCTTAACGTATTTATTGGGTCTCATAAAACTGGGGTTATTCTTGACAATTTCTCAACACTTAAATATAAAAGGAAGCCAGTGTATCTATTTTTAAAAGATTTGCATCAGTGAATTGTTACACACGTAACACAGATATTCTAACTCTGGAGTGTGATATAAAACCAATCATACAGGTTAATAATACTGCACATATTTTTCTTTCCTTTATATCAAGATTTAAAAGTCAGCTTAGGGATCTCGGATAACATCAAATGCAATTTTAGACTATAGAACTTTCACAACCACAAAGTTTCCAAAGAAATTGCTGAATATAACTCAAGTGAGTCACAGAGTACAATGCATTTGATTATGTCGCTCTTTCAGAAACTCAAAATTTCATTACGGTTTTAGAATGCTGTGTTCTATTTAATGCAACAAACATTTTATGTCCGTCATGAATATTTATCTATGTAAGCTCGTCGCGTAAGGGCATGAATGAATTCTAATTTCATCTGTATATTAATGCTGTAAGACATAGTGAAATCATTAAAATGCAGCAGGGAAAAGATACACAAGTGAGAAGAAGAACTGAAGGAGTTTGATCCACACAGCAAATAGCAGCATGTTACTTCCCACTGATCAACTAACAGATGTTAACGACAAAGAAGCTAAGAGTAAAGAACAGCAAATTAAAATTTTACATACCTTCTACAGTTTACTCAAGAAGAGTAAGGAGTAAATCAAACATTCAGGAAAATTAGCACATCTGTATGGTTAGATGGACATGACATGCTTAAGGAAAGATCTATATAGAAAATAGTGACACCTTTTTAGATGTACCTGGCAGTGTCATTATATGCTAAGTGGAAAGCTTACTGGGTCAAAACAAAGTCAGAATACATTTCATAGATATTTTAAGTGAATCACTGAAGCCTTCCTTAATTGACAATAGTGAAGTGGTCTAGTATTTTTAAATAAATATGTGTGATAGATATGAATATATTTATAGGGACGTAACTTAAAAAGCCGAGTTAAAACAAATAGAAGACCTAAGTTAATCTATAAAGGTTGTCATGCAAACATTTTATACTTAAGAGTTACTACTTTAAAAATATTAATAGAAAAGCTACCTTGTAGGATCTCATTACCACATCTAGTG
Organism: Tadarida brasiliensis; assembly: GCA_030848825.1. Lineage (NCBI taxonomy): Eukaryota > Metazoa > Chordata > Mammalia > Chiroptera > Molossidae > Tadarida > Tadarida brasiliensis. The sequence continues at coordinate 23,961,639 of CM061278.1, read as the reverse complement.
ACCAAGACAACGTCCATGTTTCTCTGGGCTGGACGGGGGTTAGGCTGGCTACTTCCTGCCGCTAGCCCCCTGCTCTCCCTTTATTAAGTGCGATTACTTTACAATCACCTGCTGCTTGATGACAGGGTACGTGGTCGTTGTGTGAACATCGCCGCGTGCACTTAGACAAACCTAAATGGATAGTCTCCTGCGCACCTGGGCCGCAGGTTACCCCACTGCACGTGTAGTCCCTCCTGAACTGGAATGTTATGCAGCTTGTGATGGTAGAAACTTGTATCTGTTCTTTTTTTCTTTGCCCCTTTGAGATGTAAATCTTTAAAAGCCTCTTGCCTATTTTATTTATTGTTTTATCCTCACCCGAGGACATTTTCGCATTTATCTTCAGATAGAGCGGGAGGGAGAGAGGGAGGAAGAGAGAGAGAGAAACATCGATGTGAGAGAGACACATCGAGTAGTTGCCACCCACACGACCCCAACCGGGGCCGGGGACAAACTGCAACCGAGGTACGTGCCCTTAGCGGGAACCAAACCCGGGTCTCTCTGGTCCGCGGGCCGACGCTCTAACCGCTGGGCCAAACCGGCCAGGGCAGACTCTTGCCTATTTTAAAATCCAAGAATGTCTTCCACAAGGGTCTAGAAGCCAATCCTTTGACATGTAATCAAGGAAGACAGTGCCCCTATTGTCCATGGGAACTCATACTCACTGGCCAAAGTCACAGGTCAGACAGTTTTGATTGCTACTCGGCTCTGCTGCCCAGATGGAAACCAAGCCCACTTCTCCTTGATGGCTGAGTGCCATCCCACCAAGGATCTCACTGCTCCCACTGTTTCCGGGTTTCCCAGCTGAGTGACATGGTGAAAACCGTTTCTTCTGGATCCACCCAGGGTGGGTGAGTGGGTCTCAAAAGACAAATCCACTTCAACATTCCTGTATCCCTAAGCCTTGGGATCCCTTGTCTCCTTCAAACCAAGTGAGGTTGGGCGTTTCCAGTTTGCTCACGGTCCATGTTTCGGCCAGTCAACCAACAGGACAAACTGCCAGAGCCGCTCTTAATTCCTGAATCTACTACAGTCAATGAGGAACCTCCGCTCGGTGGGGCCGTGTCAATAATCCGACCTGATCCAACTTATTGATACCACTGTGGTGGGAGACCAGTTTCTCAGGGGGTAAAAAATGTCCTCTTCCCCTGCCAAGGGAGACTCAATAGAATGTAGGGGTCCACACGCCCTGCTGAGGAACCCCATGCTGTCCTAGTCGATGCCCTCACTTTAACAGTCGATACCCGCCCCCCCTGCGAGAGGATGAATTCCACTTCCGTACTGGACGTAGAATCGTTAGCTTCTTTAATCAGAGGAGAGAGCCAATTCCAGAAAACTCAGGACGGATTCAGAAAATTCTTTCTTAAAATTCTGTTCCTCGAGACCGACTCTCGGTACCTTGCTCCAAATGGGTGTCTTGCGCTAACCTGAAAAATGACTTCTTGTCATGAAGATTTGAGAAATGTAGTTTTTCTTTGGGTGGGGCCAGTTCGCAAGCACACGTGGCCTCTGGTCCACTCCCCCCGAAAACTCTCCCATTCTTTAACTCCATGGACTTGAGTGTTGATTGTTTTGACAGTCTCACGTCTACCGAGCCATTTTAGAATGAAGAAAACTATCCAGCTAATGAGAATGGAAAAGCTTCTTTTTCTAATTATCCAGTGAGACAAAGCAAAATCGCTGAGCTGAACTATTCTAATAACTACTTCACTGTTAACTTTATTTTGCCTACGAAGATCAACCAGTTGAGAGCTCATTCATAGTATAAAATACAGACGTGTTTGTAAAGTAAAAGACCCAGTGAAAAAGGCTATTTGTTTAGTCAACCACATATTATTTGTATTCCTCAGCAATATAAATTTTAGCGAGGTGCTAGCTAATAATTTTCTCTGGTAGCAATTTCACTTTCTTTAAAGAATAAAATAGTCATTAAATGTAAAATATATATTGCTGTGTCCCCCTGGTATTTTCTTTTATTGACTTCCTTACAGGTAACTTCCATGTTACAGAGCGACATGACCCATGCTTTATGATATGTTTACATTGGTAAGCTAATGTATTTGGTCTTAATTTTCATAATTCACTTATTTCCAGATGATGGTGAATATTTCTTTTGTGATACCATGAAAAATTAAAATGACTTGAAATAGTACATATAAGTATAAAGTTTTTATTTATTGAATTTATTAGGGTGACATTGGTTTGCAAAACCATACAGGTTTCGAGTGTACAGCTCAATAAAACATCATCTGCACACGGCATCATGTCCCCATCGCCCCAAAGTCTCTTTCCGTCTCCATTTAATCCCCCCTTTGCCCACCTCCACCTACCCCCCAACCCCCTTGCCCTATGGCTAGCACCACACTGTTGTCTGTGTCACACACACACACACACACACACACACACACACACACACACATTGTTTTTGCTTAATCCCTTCACCTTCTTTCATCCAGCCCCTCAATCCCCTTTCCCCCTGACAATTGTCAGCCTGTTCCCTGTATCCATGCCTCTGTTTAAATAGTGAAATAACAAATAAATAAATAATAGATACATAAATAAATGAAACCATACTACCCAACTCCAAGTGCCAAGTGAGTCACAGGAATGTGCCGTTGAATAAATTAATGAATTAATAAAAAAAATAAATAAATACACACAGTGTTGATTATAAAATGCCCAAGAAGATAGAAAAGGCATTTTGGAAGGTAAAGGAAAAAGTGAATGAGAAGACAAAGTGAATAGAAAAGTTAAAAACAAGCAAGTCTAAGGAAACCATTTTCTTTATACATTTTATACAAAAGGAACTGTGACGTGAAGTCTATGTCAATAGAAGAGAGATTAGTCATTGTATTTCTGTCTGATTTTCTCCAGTGATCACTGTATATTGAGCTGCAGAGAGAAATGTAGCCTGCCTGGGTGAGAATGGGGGACCTTATCCACATTACGTATGCATTACGTTCTTTTAAACAAGCATCGACATCAGCCACGGGTCCATCGCTCTAACTCCTTGCCTGAAAGTAGATACATTCGGTTTCAGAAAGCGGATAAAACGTAGTCCTCGAAGGAACCATATCAATGATGAATGAAGTGAAATGGAACAAATGTATTTTTAATAGCTCTGATGAAGTCAATATTGATTTGAAAGGACCCCCGTGTTATCGCGCAGGTCTGTGAATGAGTGACTCACTGAGTACCTCACATAAAATAAACAGCAAGTTCTCCCGTGAAGGTCAGTGTACTGCATTTGCATGGCACACATCTACGATGCTCCTTCTGTGTATTTCGAAGATTGCCTGCTTTTAACATGGTGAGAGGAGTGTCACTAACAACGGAAATGCACCAGGTTTTTCTATGCAAATTATTGCATATATTAATAAATAATCCCTTACTCCACGGTGTGGGTGTGTAGTTTCCATAGCAATAGGAGTCAAATTCCAGTCCTTTGTTGATTCAAAATTGTCCGATGCAATGATTTGTTTATTGCAAAATTAACAACTATTAATTGCTACTCCATATGCCTTATGATTTACACTGCTGTATTATCCAGAAATAAAATGTAGTACTGTTAGCTGCCATCTCAATGAGTTTTCTGAATTTCTACAAAATTTTTTAAATGATCGATATATAAGAAAGGATTTTTTTTTTTTACATCACAGGTACTGTTATAGTAAAGTGTATATAATATTTTTCTTTACCTGTATGTGCTTTTTACTTTGGGATGAATAATGATGAAATTCAATGGATTTATTTTCACAGACTACATTGAAAAAATGTTCTGACTTAGGCTTATTTCACAAAAACTCCTTTTATCAACTGAAATAAGCTATGTAACCTCCCTGTTTATCAACTTACATCAATTCATACTACAACTAGTTCCTCTAGAAAAAGTAAAATGTCATTAGCAGTGCAGTAGGCCCCCCTTTTCAAGGAAGGGTTGATGCTATGAAGGGTCATCGTTTTAGCATAGCTAGAATAATGAACCCAGGTTACCAATTAATGTAATTAATGGATTAATACATTTTAATTTATATGTTTGTATACACTATGGTATCAATTATTGAGAATAGTGTACTCATTGGTTAAAGGTAGAGTGTGGAGAAACAAATAGGTAACCAATAAAAATATTTGTGTCTGGCCAGTGTGGCTCAGTGGCTGAGTGTTGATCCATGCACCAAGAGGTGGCCGGTTCGATTCCTGGTCAGGGCACTTGCCCAGGTTGTGGGCCCGATCCCCAGTGGGGGCATGCAGGAGGCGGCCAATCGATGTTCTCTCTCATCGATGTTTCTCTCTCTCTTTCCTTCTCCCTTCCTCTCTCTCCAACATCAATAAAGAAAAGAAAAAAAAGAAATGCAAATTAATACTACAATGATAGATCCCCTCACACCTATTAGAATGGGTTTCATGACAAACACACAGAAGGAAAGTATTGGTGCGGATGTGGAGAAGCTGGAAGCTTTGTACACCGCTGGTGGGAACGCAAAGTGGTACAGCAGTGATGGAAAATAGTATGGAGGTTCCTCCAAAAACTAACACTAACAAGCAAACTACCAAATGATCCAGTGATTCCCCTTCTGGGTATTTATCCAAAAGTACTGAAATCAGGATCTCAAAGACATAATAGGTCTCCGATATTCTCCGCAGGACTATTCACAATGGCCGAGAAACAACCTAAATGCCCTCTGATGGGAGAGTGGACGAAGAAAATGTGATGCGTATACAATATAAAATACCGGTCAGCTTTGAAAAAGAAGGAAATGCTGCAATATGCTACAACATGGATGAAACTTGAACACATTATGCTCAGTAAAATAAGCCATGTCACAGAAAGACAAACATTGAATGATTCCTCTTATATGGAGGTACCTAAAACAGTCAGACTCAGAGAAGTAGAGAATAGAATGGTGGTTGCCAGGGGCTGGGGAGGCGGGAATTAGGGAATTGCTTATCCACTGACATAAAGTCTCAGTCATGCAAGGCGATCAAGTCTAGAGGTCTGCTGTACAACAGTGTGCTTATGACTATTGTACTATTGGATTGGTTAAGAGGGTAAATCCCGTGTTGTGTTCTCACCACAATAATATAATTTAAAAAGGGGTTGAGTAAATGTGTTCAATTAATAATGATAAATTCCTTTAAAAAAAAGTTAATGCAACTGTTATTAAAAATAAAAGTGCATTCTAAATAAAATAAATGCATATTTCAATCTCACTTTTTGAGGACAGATATGCCTGTTGAAATATGATAAAGAAGAGGAATAGTAACATATACACAGATGCATACATGTTGCTCTTCTCTTGTCCTGAAAACAGATAAAGTAAACCTATAATTAATCTTCAAACTGCCTAGCCATTTGTAGAAAATTATTTTTCCAACACATTCTGCAAACGATGGAAATTATTCTAGGCGAGTACTCCATAGAACATTTGCACTTTTAATTTATAGGAAAGGTTAATTGCATTGCTCTGCTATCGTGGCCTGCTTGAGTGGGGAATCCAGGGAGCATAAATGATTTTTAAGTACACAGTGAGAGAGCGGACTTCCCCCCAGGGTTACTCCTGAGGCTTTTGTGCTCAGTCAAGCAGTGAGAGATGCTACACAGCTCTGTGGTGATTGTCCTCAGCTTCCCTGAAGTTTAATCCCCGAAGATCATGAGAAACAAACTCAAGAATGGATTTCTGATGCTAGCATCTAAACCAAAAAAGGGACATTACTGGTTTTCTTTGTCTCAAAAAAAAATTATATAGATATATATTTTATATATATATATATATATATATATATATATATATATATATATATATATATAAAGCACCTGTAACCTAAACATATTGTTATAATGCTTTGGGTCACTGACATCTTATTCATTCCCACCTGATTATGAAGATTCCGCTCTATTCAGGATATTTTAAATTCTGATCACATTTTCTCTCCTTAGAGAGGAGTAATTCTTTGGCAAAGACGTGGAATATTGGAGTGAATGTAATTTGGGATACTGGGTATTATTTTTCTGTTACTAAGGTTTAAACATTGCACTGCTGCCTGGTATACTTGCCTTCACTTAAAAGCATGTATTGAGATTTTTTTGCAGTTAATTTTTTTTCTTGCCCTACCCATTTCCCTAATCAATTCTAGCAAGTGATGCACTGTTGAAAAGCGTAGGCTTTGAAACTCTGAAATTATATAAATCCAATGTGTATACTTAGAGGTAGGAATAAATATCAAGTTAATTAGCTCCTTTCCTGGATTGTGAGTCTTTTTTTATTGTAATGATTCCTTAATTTGTCCACAGAAATTAAAGGTGTAAATGAACTGATCAATCATGTTATTTTTATGATCATATATCGAAGAATAGCATCAAGAAGCCACAAATTTCATTACTAGTGAAGTTTCTTTGGGGCTATGACATCTTCATTCATGAACACCTTCAAAAAACAAGTAAATGCACTTATTCTAAGGATTTGAGACTTTTGTTTGTAACATAAAAACAGAAATGATTACAATTTGAGCCCAGAAAATCAGTGTCTTTTTAGTGATACTCTAATAGTCATATCAAGCATAAATAAAATATTCAAAATATATAGTCAGTCTTCTTAGTTTTTAGCCATCTGGTGGGTGTTTGGCGCTATCATGTTGAGATTCTAATTTTCATTTCTCAAATGTCACCGAGCATTTTCTCATTTGTTTACTTGCCACACGTCTTCCTTCTTCGGTGAAGTATCTGGTCTACTCTTCACCCTTTGTGCATCAGGTTGTTTGCACTCTCATTTGTAAGTTCTAAGAATTCTTTTTTTTTTTTGCATTTATCTTCAGATAGAGTGGGAGGGAGAGAGGGAGGAAGAGAGAGAGAAACATCGATGTGAGAGAGACACATCGAGTGGCTGCCACCTGCAAGACCCCAACCGGAGCCAGGGACAAACTGCAACCGAGGTACGTGCCCTTAGCGGGAACCGAACCCGGGACTCTCTGGTCCGCGGGCCGACGCTCTAACCGCTGAGCCAAACCAGCCAGGGCATTCTTTATACAGCTGTTCCTTGACTTAGGGTGAAGTCTCACTAAATCCATCAACAATGTAAAATATCGTAAGTCAAAAATGCACCTTTCCACACTTCTTTGTCTTCATTTTGCTAAAAAAGATTTTTTGGAACAATGTTCTTTTAAAACTGGATAAAGATCTACATTATTAGAAAGCACACAATCAGAACAGATATCAAGACGTGGAGATGGCAAGGACGCTCTGACGCAGTGCAGCTCAGCCATCCGCGGTGCGTGCCACGGTCCAGACACACGGGCACAGCAACTCCCCTCGTCGTCACAAAACCCCGCGTGGCACATCCGTGTCGTGTTTCAGGGTTGGAAGTGGCGAAGTGGATGCACAGAGATGGAGAAGTTGTGTCGACCCCCAAGCGGAAGCGGTGGGACCAGGAATCCAACCCGGACGTGGCGTCCCCAGAGCTCATGTGTCCCAGGGCCCAGCTTGTGAAACTGCTTCTACCGTGGAGACCTGGGAAGTCCTGACTGAAGAGACATGTGATATGACATGATTTTGGACACCTGACATATCAACATGCTTTAGACAAACAGTATGATAATCATTTGTTGTATCGTCACTCACATAATTTCCTGTGCATTTTGTCACTGTTGAGAAAAATGCCCCCCTCAGCTCCTTGGCTCTTGGTACAGACGATGACACACCCCAGCTCTGTCGTCTTCTTTCCTGAGGATAGGTACTTCGCGGGGCACATTTCTTTTGCTTAACCATTAGTTTTCCCACTTTTCATCTTCCCTTGTGGCTAGATACGATTATGGGACTAACTTCTGGCCACAGAGTTATGAGACGTAGGGCTCACGGCAGCAGCAATTAGGCCTTAATATAAGCTTTTCCTTTAAAATAATAGGTTGTTTGCTCCCCTGGTCCCTCACCTCTTTACCCGTGTCGGGGGCGGGGGGACAGGAAGAGAAAGGACACCCCGGGCATGCAGATGGAAGCCGGATACGGAGAGCGTGCAAGCTCCGGGGCCGCTGTCTTTGGATCATTACTATGTATGATGCACGTCACATTTATCACCATCCTTTCTGCCGCCGGCAGTGAAAACGGTGGAGAAAACGTCTGTGCAATTTACTGTATCTAGCAGTGTTTTACTGGCATTTGATGGATTAATAAAAGCCAGGCTTTATCTTCAACGATACATTAGAAGTGATGAAGAGCTCAGTGCTGTGTTTGAAAGGTTTCACTAGAAACAAGTAGGCGCTTTTTGTAGCTTTTCCCCCGTCATCGATTATTCTTCTCGATCTGAGGTCTTAATCGGAGGTTTATTTTAAGGGAATACGGTGAAGTCGTGTTGTGCTGCTTACAGAGTATTTTCATACAGTATTTTAGATTTTTTATTTTAAAAACATGTTCATTGAATCATTTGTTCTTTATTCGTTCTCACATGATCACAAGGACTACGGAATCAAGGCCATTAAGAAACACGTATTGATTACAATGTATCATGCACTTGACGGCAACAATGAATGAATTCAATTTGCCATTTACCCAAATAAATGTCATTAAGCGAAACCCACCACATTATTGAAAAAGAAAACAGTAGCACACTTCTAATTTCCCAAACATTCAAAAATGCATGGGTTTGATTTCCATCAACCTGCATGAGAATGCAACATAATCAGACATTTCAGAATCGCGGTGGCATGTCAGCTGTATGCGGTACTGATTAAGGAGCTCCGTTCTCGTTTCATCACGGAGTGGTTGGGGTTGGTCGGAAAGAGGGGCACATTATTCAAATCAGGTCTTCTGGATCCAAAGTATACTAGACACAGGCGAAGACGGAGGGCGGGGGTGGTAGGCTGAGGTTACGTCTACAGTGATGGACTGAAATGAGAGAGTACAGTTTTCAAGGTATTTGCCTATTTTCAGTCAAATGATTCTTCAAATTGGATGATTTACTGTGCACAGACAAACTTTGTGGGAGCAGCCCACATAAGTCCATGTTTCCAATGACTGATGTTCATCATTTCAAGAATGATTTTTTTTTTTAATTCTTTATCAAGACCAGTGATGAGATGACTATACATTTTAGGGCAGACCAAAGACTTTTTTTTTTTTATCAGTTGCTATATGGCAAAAGTTGAAGTTAAGATAGTCAAAAGGAATAAAATACTTAAAAATGTATTTTGTTGTGAATTTAGATTAAACATTGTATCTAAATTTATGCTGAGAGCCCGGCTGGTGAGGCTCAGTGGTTGAGCGTCGACCCATGCACCAAGAGGTCGCCGGTTCGATTCCCGGTCAGGGCGCATGCCCAGGTTGTGGGCCCGATCCCCAGTGGGGGGCGTGCAGGAGGCAGCTGATCGATGTTCTCTCTCATCGATGTTTCTATGTCTCTCCCCCTCTCCCTTCCTCTCTGTCTAAAATCAACAAAGAAAAAAACTTTTATAAAAACAAAACTGTAATATAAATTATTTCAAAACAATAAATATAAAGTCATAGTTTGAATATATAAGCAAGAAACCTGACACTTTAAACATGCACAAACATTTATTTGGTATGTGGTAAGTACCAAGCGCAGAGAAAAATACAGATGAATATCACGTTTCATATACTTGAGGATGTCATCAATGGTTAAGCTGCACCATGATGTCTATACAACTTAGAAAAATCCTTCAATCAAAGGACGATACAATGCAAAGAACCCTGCACAGCTTACGAATCGCTTCCATCTCTGACTGTTATATATTTTTTCCATTTATGCTTTGTTTGTGTTGCTTAATGTGTGACCGGCCATCTCTGCACACGTACCTCAGGAAGTAACAAGACATAACCCAGCTCTGTCGACCTGAGTTTCTCTCTCTGTCACCACAAAGCTTGTGTTGGTTGCTTTAAAAAAAAAAAAAAAAAAAAGGAAAGAAAGAAATGAGATTCTAGTCATCCTTCTAAAAAATGAATGTTTGCTTTGATTCAATCAAATTATGCTTCTCTGCCATTTCCCTGACTGTTTATACAACCACTTTTTATGATGCTGAACGGAAGCAATCTCATTGAGCTTCAGCGGCACGTTGACGACCACAGTACATGTAATTCAACGCAAGTGAGGACGGTATACAAAGCTATGACCAAATTCACCCATGATTCACTTGACTTTCAAATATAAAACGTAACTAAACTAAAATACACTAAGTATCTGTCTCCTGCTGCACGTTTCCCAAGTTCCGATATTCTCCAAACCCCTGGGATCATCAAAACACCAGGAGCCACACAGCTGAAGCCATGACCAGAAACAGAAAGCGGCCGTGAACTCCCCACAAAACATCAGACATCGATTCAATTATAAAATGTCCTATTCAGAGAAACACAATCTGTTGCAAGGTGAATAGGTACATTATGAAAGTGGACACGACCTATTTCATACAATCGTCCCTAGACGTGTGCAGGTGCTTTGGATGTAAGGTGTTTCAGAGGTAAGGGAGCCCTGGCCACGACCGCCAGGATGCAAACAGCACAATGAGAACAAAGCAGACATGATCCACACATGCCCACAGCTGAAAGCCTCGGAAAGCATCCAGGGCAGCCGGGATTTAGGGCTCCAAACAGCACTGACAAAGGAAATGCAGCGAGGTGAGCTGATATGTCAAGAGTCTAATAAACGAAGCAAAACATGAGAGCTAAGAAACTACAAAGAGATATGCAATGATTCTGCTTTTGGATAGGATGTCTGTGCAGCAAGGTGGAAAGTGCATGGAGGTCCCGATTGTGTCTGGGCCTCCCAGGGATGCTCGGGCATCAGAGCGCTGGCCTGTTTGACAATTTCCATCAACTCCGCCGGTGTTCTTACTTGAATCTATGGCAGTTCCTTTCCATTCCCGCGGCCCTGCCCAGAATGAACACCGCTGTGGGTACCTCCTCCCCCAAGGCACAATTGTCACTTTTTGGATCTTAGTTAATTAGATTCTTTGCCAAGCAAACTCTCAGAGGTTTTGTTCACGCTGTTGGATGCCAGAGCGTCCCCTGGTGACCACAGCCTCAGCGAAAGCAGAAGCTTTGTTCTGAACTGTCAATAATTACAGCTACTGTTTTAGCTATCAAACGCTTTAGACGTCCAATTTAAAATGATGTATGCTTTTGCAAAGTTTTGAAATACATTGGACTGCAAAGTTTTGGAATACAATGGACTTCAAAGTTTCTTCTACAGTGTACCTGGGCGACAATGCGTGGTGACCGCTATTCTGAGCTGCGTCCTAATAACGGAGATGCCCAGTTCTTCTTGGATGTGGTTCGAGGAGGGGGAACTATAAAGGCTCACAGTGCCAGGTACCTGATGGCCCTTCACTTCACGACTGGATATAACAACAAGCCTGAATGGTTCTCCTTTGAATAAACTGTTTTTGCAGATACTGCAATCGGTCAAAAATTCTTATCATATGCCGCATTGACACAAAAAAATCATAGCAATAAAATATAATTTTAAAAAATGTAATTTCTCTAATAAAGCATTTCCATGTTTCCTATGGCAAAATACTATAATTATAAACCTTATCTGCCATATTAATATTATATGTGAGGTACCCTCAGGAAGCAATTTACATAATCTGAAAATCATCCTATTTCAATATGCCAATGTTCCCTCTCGGCTCCTGCAATTACAATACTGGGAATCTAGCCCACGAAAATAATCCTAAATATAAAAAGAGCTTCATGCATTCCAATATTTTTCCCTTTCATTTCTATTAATAAAAAAATGGAATTTATCCTTTAACATTCAAAACTAAGTTTGTGGCTAAGAAAAACACAGGATGACCAACTCTAAACTATGGAAACATCTTGCCATTAACAGACTGTATCCATAAGAGGTTCTTGTTCTATATTGGATGCACATAAAAAGTATGACATTGTGTAAAGCAAAAGCTCAAGCGGAAGAGTGGGAGAAAGCATGATTTAAAAATTATAATGGATGGCTCTTCTCATGTGACACCGGTAAATTGTGTGTTAGAAAAATGAGATGAAAGAAAGTGAAGGGACCAGCCAAAGAACAGCTGGCAGAACCCACAGACCCAGAAGACAGTGTGGTGAGGACCGGAGGGAAGGGGGGCGGGGCTGGGTGGAGGTGGGCAAACGATTCACCAATCAGATGTGGACTCCAGAACGTACCTGTTTACGTGTGATGTGAAATTACAGTAATCGCTGCCTCCTACTCGGGTGTCAGGTACGGGGACTGGATGTTTTCTCTCATGGTTGATCTTTGTTTTGGCTGGGTTTGGTTTTTTTGGAAATGTGTTCCAGAATTCTGAATAAAAGAAAACCAGGGGTCCATGTAGCAATTTCTTACCGTAGGGCTGGGCAGGAAAACTACCAGATGAGTCTGGGACATTCAGTAGTGCCATGACGTCTAAAAAGGGAGATGGACGGACATGACACAGGGCAGAGAAGCAACCTGCAGGAGCTCCGGATGAGCTCAGGAGAAGGGGAGCAACAGAACGCGATCCAAACGCATTTGCTTATAAACCCAACAAACAACTGGTAGGGAGGACTGGGGCTCCCCTTGACCTCTGTCGCCTGGATTATGCTGTTTCACGGCAAAAGGAACAGATATAATGAAGGTCATGAGACTTACCCTCAGTTCTCAGCCTAATCACTTGAGCCCTTCAAAGCGGAGAGATTTCTCTCCAGCTGGGCCCAGACAGAGGAAGGCAGGGGAGAGATTCAAAGCAGGAGAAACGCAGTTCTGCCCCGGGGCTTAGAAAGGCAATGCAGGTGACCTCGAGAAGCAGGGACCGGCGCCTGGCTCTCAGCCAGGAAGTCAAGTCAGTCCTACCACCAAACCCTGCCAACTACCCCAGTGAACTTGGAAGTTCCTCCAGAAAGGAAGGCAGCCCTGAATACACCTTGTTTTCTTCTTGTGAGTCTCAGAGGGAGGACCCAGCGGAGCGACACTATACCCAGACGGCTGACACATGCCAACTGTGAGATACGAAAGGGGTGTTGTTTTCAGCTGCGCCTTCCGTGCAGTAGTTTCTAGGCACCAACAGAAAACAAATACAATGACCGTGAGTCCATCTGGCCACAAACAAAGGGAAAAAGGAGAACTCTTCCTGACAGAACATTTCCAGTAACAAAGGCAGGAGGAATAGGGGATATAGAAAAATCACCATTAGGATACCACAATAAAAACTGCTCTAGGTAAGACCAGAAATAAAGGATAAAATTTGTGAACACATATTTAAGGAGAAAAAGTATCTTTTCATAGCCTCGAAGTATCTCTCCCTAAAGATGCACTATTTCCGTGGTGATTTTAACATATGCTCACACGTTATTTAGTAATCCTCGCCCCAAGATGCTGAGCTAAAAACCTCCTCCTCTTGAGTGTGGAAACTTAAATACTGTGTTTCCATTTAAAATAATATGTGATAAAATACAATTAAGGAAAGAGGACGATGGATCCCCTGAGCATGACAGAACATCGAAGAAGGTCCCTGACAATACACACGTACAACTCAACGGGATGCAGTCTTACTGCCGTTGGGTCAAGTTCGGGCCAGTGATTAAATCCTGGAATCTGGGATAACTGAATCACTAAATAAATCGATCAAAAGTGGTATCAAAGGCATCTGAAATCATGTGGTCTAGCAAGGTTTGAGGTAAGCAATTGATAAATTATTGCACAGCTTGAATCATGGGAAATTAACATCAAAGAGAGCCAGCCAGTGATGAACGGACTGGAGATAAACATCAGGAGAAACTAAGTATAATGTCAAGGCTAAGGGAAGGGTAGATAATCACAAATGTATTCAAATAACGAGTGTTTAGGGCAGAGGTCCAAAAAGCCAAGAAGGGTGCACATGGGTTGTAAATCCAGACCAAACAAGAGCAGCGGCACACAAACAACGAGATTGAAAATATTCAAATGGATGAATCCCAGGTTCAGAAGCCTGTTTGTTTTTCTTGGCTCTGGTAAGTTTACCTCCGCCTGAGAACTCAGCTTAGAATTTGCAGTGGGATTCATGTCGCAGGCGATGTTTCTGAATGGACCTTGACCATGAGTGATGGCAGGACAAAACGAACAATATTTACTGATGCAGAATGGCCCAAAGCTGTTAATTCCAATGGCAAAGAAGGGGATAGAGAAAGAATATGATGAGGTGAGTTTCAGCCATTGAAATGGGTTGGTTTCATCATTATGTGAACAGGAAGTTGAAGGTAGTCATTGTTATCCAGCCTCTGGTAAATGTTGCAAAGGTCCAGTGAAATAACACGGAAGGCATGCCTATGGAGACTTTTATCTTAAATTGGGAACTTACCTCTACCTCGGTGGAAAGAGATCTCCACTATAAGATATTCTTCTTATTAATAAGATATCACTATTCATAATTTATTGAACTGAGAGCTTACTGTATTATTCAGGAACTCAAACCCTAGTTCAGTGGAGGAGCATATTCTTGAGTGTACTGGGGATTTTTACTGGCAAATTACTGGATTCGTGGCAATTTAATAACCTCTGTAAGTCTGCTGCAGGTAGAGGCCACTTACTAATTTCTGAGCAAGTATCTTAGAGGACTGTTAAGATGAAAAATATTTATTCCAACCTGGCTGGTGTGGCTCAGTAGTTGAGCATCGACCCATGCACCAAGAGGTCGCCGGTTCGATTCCTGGTCAGGGCACATGCCCAGGTGGTGGGCCCAATCCCCAGTGGGGGGCATGCAGGAGGCGGCCAATCGATGTTCTCTCTCACTGATGTTTCTATCTCTCTCTATCTCTCTCTCTCTCCCTTCCTCTCTCTCTAAAATCAATAAAAAAAAATTAAAAAATTAAAAATATGTATTCGAGACCCGGATTCACAGTGCCAGAAGCTACGGCATCATACAGTGTGCGAGAAGGAATCGCACAGGCACAACGCTAGTCATCCAGTCAGGAAAGGACGAGGTGAACAGCTAAGTATTTTGACATCAGAGTGGATTTTCCTCAATTTATTCATTGATATATAAATCTTAACAACTAGAGCTTTGAGAAAAGATTATCGTGCCAAGGCAAAGGCCTATTTACCATATAAATAAATATACTGACAGAGCAATTCAAAATTTCTACTTTGAATAATGCCATTCTGAGTGGAGAATCATGGTAAAGAATTAATTTTATTTACAACGATGTAAACGGTCAAAACTCTACTTTGTCATTGCCACCCCTTCTATGTATATTAAATAGTTTCAAGTGTATATGTTTGATAAAGTTTTATTTTTTTTGTTGTAACTTCAGAATAGCAAAGATAAAACAAGCACATACTATTGCATTTATTCTTTCCTCGTTTTAGAGTGATTGTCTTTGTATGAGAGAGGAGCTATGGATTGGTATAAACACTGAGCTAAGTCTTATATTCTTTTACTTTATTCTTTTTTGAAAAATAACTACACCAGAATTCTCACATGTATCTCCTTTGACACTCAAATGGACTCTTAGGTTAAAAGGTCACAATACAAATAAAGCATATTAAAAAAATAAATAATTATTTTGTTACCGCTCTGCTAGACTCTTTGGTTGAATGCATTTGTAGCATTTAGAATTTACATCTTTTGAGTTCTATGCATGATTTGTTTGGTTAATTGATTTTGCACATTCTTCCAGATTTATGTTTATTTATCTACTCATGTAATGCAAATGATGGACAGTTCATGGAAAGAACATTTAGACTTTGCCGAGTTGCCTTGAATAAAAATAAGTTCCGAGTAGAAGATTAAACCTTGGAGACAGAAAATATATTTCTCATCACGAAACGTAGTCCCTTGACACATTTTAGAGGTTAAAAAGTTAGTCTTAAAGCTGCACAACTGAATTAGAAATTTATGGTTTCATTGACTGAAAATTATATGGTATGACCAAAAGTCTCAATATATTGTAGAATGCTAGATGTGTAATATAGTCCTTCAAGTTAAATAAAAATGAAAGGTAGAAATATTCGAAATATAGTGATTTACAAATAGCCAAGTCAATATTTCACACATTTTTCCAGAAAGTAGCATCAATGTGAAATATATTAGCCATAGTTTACGCCAAAAATGAAATTAAAGTGTTTTTTTTTAGAAACTTGAATAGCAATTTATATTTCAAAATGTAAATGAAAATAAATGGAAAAAATTTTAAATCCTGGATATAAAGATAAATCAAAATGTGATATATTCTGCATAAAAAATTACCGTCAAATTTTATAGCAAAATGTAGCTTTAAATATATAATTCGTCTCTCTTATGTTCAGAAGAAGAAAATAAATAAAAGTTTAAAATGTGTGTTAGGCCCTGGCCAGTTTGGCTCAGTGGTTAGAGCATTGGCCTGTGGACCAAAGAGTCACGGGTTCGATTCCCAAAGTCGTGTACTTCAGTTGCACGCAAATTTGATCCCTGACCCTGGCTGGGGTCGTGCAGGAGGCAACCAATTGATGTGTCTCTCTCACATCAATGTTTCTTTCTCTCTCTCTCTCTCTCTCTCTCTCTCTCTCTCCCTCCCTCCCTCCCACTCTATCTAAAAAAAAATCAATGGAAAAATATCCTCAGGTGAGGATTAAAAAAATAAGAAAATAAAAATAAAATTTGTGTTAGATTTCTTACTAGTTATAACGTCATTATGAAAATAGTAAATGTTATTGCAGTTACAAAGATTACATTTCACCCCTGGTTAATTATATTGATGGTAACCAATAAATAATGTTAGGTAATATACTATTACCTATAACATGCATAAACCATATATCCCCATATTTAAATCCTTATATATTCATAATTATATTGCTATGTTCATAATATACCAGTACGTTATATTACACTCACGTACGTTATAATACTTTATATACAATTCAGAAATATATGGATAACATATTATTTAATTATATGTTAATATATTATAATATAAATATTTGCTGATTCCCTACATTTTAATACATCATGAACTTTGCCATCATAACGGTTTTTAAAACATTCTAAAATTCAATGAGATATGAATTATTTTTAAACTCTATTTTATATCTGCAAATATTAGGACCAAAAGAACAATCCTTTGGCCGGAAAGCACACAATCTGAGCAAACCACATTATCCTGCAAAATCTTGACCAAATTCCTCCCCGTCCTGACTCCATTGACCTTCTTTGTATAAAGGGTTTAAATAAAACAATGCATACTATGTGGAGGAAACAACAAGATTATCTAGTTAGCTATGTTTACACAGCAGATGGGTATCAATTATCTAACACTTTGCATAGTATCTCACATGTAGTAAGCTCTCAATACAATAGCCACAAATGGTATTATTATTATTATTATTAATTATTCTGGTTGCTATCACCACTTTTCTGAATATTATGCTACTCCTAGCTAATGCAATTTCCTTTTTAAATATATATAAACATATTTTTATTTAGTTATGTATTTGATATAATGTAAACTATTTTTAAAGTTTATGAACTATTATGGGAGCAAATCTTTAGAAGTTAAGACGTTTGAGTAGATGTCCACATATCACTTTGCAGCTTCGGATACCTGTGCCCAGGTTAAATTTGCCCGATTTTAGTCTAGCTTAATAATAGTGAAAATTGTTGTTGTATTTCCTTTTGGGGGCTTAACCAACTAAAACAAATAAAGGTGCTTATTATTCTAAAACCTCATGTCTTTATCAAAAATGTTTCTTTTGTGCTAATTTCTGACCTGTAGCAAATTTTCCAGTGTTATGAATACTGCTTTGTATTTATTTATATTATTAACTTCTTAGGAATATATAATGTTTTGTAAATTTAACGTTTTCATTTCATCTTGTATCAATTATACACACATACGCAAGTGTGTTGACATTTTCATGTAACCTTCACGTACATTGCTCATAAATATGAAAAATGGGCTTGTCAATGTTTGTGAAGATTAATGTGGGATTAATGATATTGAGATGTGGAAAAATTGATGGAGGAGAAAGTGCTTTGTTTTGAAAACACCCCTTTATTTATTTTATCAATTTCTATTGATAGTTCTTAAATCCATCACTATTTCTAACAGGATTATCATCATGGCCTTGGAAATAAATTATTTTCTGGCTTCTATTCTAGAACACATGAGCCCCACCTCCACACTGAGTTTAGGAGAACATGGCAGAAAGCAAACCAGGCAGAAATAATCACAGAATATGTGCAAAGAATTTATATGAAAAATTATAAATTGCACATTGAAGTACATTAAAGGAGGCTTGTTAAAGGGAGATTTAAAACAACAATGTCACAGATGATCAGGCAATGGCACCAGGATGTCAGTTCCGCTGAGTTATCCCATGGGTTCAATGTGACTCCTGTCAAAGTCACAGCGTATTCTTGGTAGCACATAAAAATGTATTTCTCAAATATATTTGTAAAGACCCACGTGTATTGAAAACACTGAAGAATAAAAATATGATGGTGGATGTCTGTTAGATGTCAAGCTTTTTACAAGGCTACGACAAGAAAGACATTAGAAAAGGAGAAGAAAATAGGTAAGTGACAGAATAAAGAGCTCACACACAGATCTTCAATATGTGAAACAGCTAAAATTGCATACAAACAGGAAAAGGATGATTATTCAATAAAATATGTAGGAACACTGATTATCTCCATGG
Source organism: Tadarida brasiliensis (assembly GCA_030848825.1). Classification (NCBI taxonomy): domain Eukaryota; kingdom Metazoa; phylum Chordata; class Mammalia; order Chiroptera; family Molossidae; genus Tadarida; species Tadarida brasiliensis. Next base: position 23,942,989 of record CM061278.1, on the reverse strand, counting down.
GGAAAAAAGTAACCCCTCCCACACACCATCCACAGAGCAAACTGAAGACTACCTGAAGTGTGAAAGCAAAACTTGAAACACATTAGAGGAAAATGTGACACAATGTTCAGCAGACATGGATGGAGAGAAGATTTCCATAAACAAGATACAAATTCAGATCACAGAGGAGAACACTGAAACCTTTAACACATGTGTACTTCTCTGCCCTCCAGCTTGCACAGCTTAATTATAAATTTTCAAACGCTGTGTCCTTTTTGATATGATAAATTATAGAACTATATATTTATTAAGCATCATGATTAAATTAACTCACGCCTTATAATTTCAAAGTACAAATGTGTGTGTTCAGAAGCACAGTTGCTTGATACTTAAATGTCTGCTCTTATTTCATTTCTTACGATGTTGTATCCTGCTTAGATATCTTTAGGCAGAAACGGACCTTGGGATAAGACAGTCCTTTCAGTGCACGAAGCAAATGCATCTTTAACACGTGCCACTCTAACCTTGAAGGTTGTATGAGAAATCCTCCAGTCCTTCCACTCCAATTCCTAACACACGTGCATGCAGAGGGAGTTAAAGGAAAGGCTGGATGCTGTTAGTGATGGAGGGCAGAGCAAGGAGCCACAGGGCAGATTATCCAGGGCCTTTCCATCCGACTCACCATTCCACAAACATGAAGACCCCCCAGACAGCTGGGGTGAACCCCATTAAAATGTTAAGTACAAAGCAACATGGGTCAAGGGTAAGCTGTAATTCTAGGCCAAACGAAGCCCATTTTTATTAGTGAATTTTTCATTTTTCCACTGCTTACTCATCCTAAGCATGAACACTTTTCAGCAAATGCAATCTCATGAAGTGAGAGTTCACACGTGTACAAGCGAGACACCCACACACTGTAGTCATTAAAAAATAGCCAGTGACTTTAACGTAGCTTCATATAAAAGTTGCATTTGTCATTGAGGATATGAACAGTGCTTGATGATAAAAATCACATACCTCCATCTGGCGTTTTCCTGCCTTCTTTGATTGGCAAAGGGTTATCTTGCTTCCCGGGGGGACCACAGCACAAGTCTCCTGCAGCACGTTCTGGAAATTCAACTCTCCAAGAAGCCAGTTCTTGCGAAGCTATCAGGAATATCAGCCTTCCAAGATTCATTTTTTCTCAGGGTTTCAGCCACTGAAGATAATCTACAGAGAGCACAGAAATTTTTTTATAAGTTTTAAACTGAAGATAAGGAGAGTCAAAGAATACTAGAGCCTGAGTATTCTAGTATTCAGAGATGCATGCTTTCCTCTCCTGAAATCATAGTGAAATGAAAATTGAGCCCTGCAGAGTCTAAATATCTTCCTTCAGGTAAAATATATAGGCATCAGCAAGGCCAGGAATGTCACCAGGGCTCTACAGTCCCCTTGCAAATGTTTCTTAAATGCATCTTCAGTTTTCAGAGAGAATGACATATATGTACACACACATGCACACATAAATATTATATGCACTTAATACATATTAACTTATACACTGAAATGAATCAATAGCATTGCCTTATTGCATTCTTCTTTTCTTGCTTCTGCTATGACTCATAGAGATAACAAGAGGCATGCTTAATTTCTGTAATGATACAAAACATTCCGCTACTGGAGGCATATGAATTTATATATTCCTTAAAAGTGTTTGGAATCGAAATTCCTGATTGCTTCACGAAATGGATAAGCTGGATTATAACCCCTAAGACCCCCAGTATTTCATGCTTCTCTCGCCACAGTGTCAATTTCCCTGCTCCCTTTTCTGGGGTTCCGCCTAGGCCTCCCATAGAAACACAGAGAAAAACACACTTTCCAAGAAGGAAGTAGTTGTCGTTTGCTTACAGGACTTCTCTGTGCCTCAAAGGCTTCACATGAATACTTTAGCTCCAGGACTTACCTCATATAATCTTAATTTTAACTGACCAGTTTTATAATTGCCTCGTTCTGAAATAAGAAACAGGAGAAGCTATTTTTCAAACTCAGCAAACCTAGAACACATCATTTTTCTTACTGCACTCAGTTCTGTGTTTGACATCGCATACGGACACGGAATACTCATGCCCATGACTGTTTCTCCAAACGTGAGTCAAGGAAAAGAAAACCAGGTTCCCGTGTGTGGTCTCTTCTGAGTGAGTCACAGGTGATCAAACACTGAATTACAGACTTAAGTCTTCAGGAGGGGGGATGGATTGTGTCCCACCATGGATGTATCAGGTCAGCCTGCATTCCTGGTGTGTCTATCAACATTCTCTGCAGAAAGCTCCTATTTCATGTGCTTTCATTGGGTTTTTATTTGCTTGATACTAGAAGGTTTGCTAACATGCTTAGCAAAATGAATGGCTGTCCAATTATGAAATGAGTGGCCTGCTAAAAACAACGATATGGGTGATAAAAATGAGTCCTCTGCCGAGATTACTAGTGCAGGTGAATTGTTCCGAATATTTAGAGAGCCTGCTCACCCCTCAATGAGCAGACCTTAAACACCTTAGAAGCCATGTTGCACGTGAGTTTGGGGATGAAATGCAGGGCTTGATGACTACTTATTTCTGTGTCTGACCATTGGATCTGAGTAGAGGTGGCCTCATACTGATCCCAAAGATAGGAGAATGCTGTCTTTATGACACTCTGCCTCTTCCTAGACGAAACCATTTAAATCAGTTTTGATCAAAACACATAAAAAGCAGTGTGATACTTTCTTTTTAAAGCCTCCAGAAAAGAATGGAAGGAGTATTTTATACCAGCTAGCTAAAAAAAAAAAAAAAGTGTGTGCTTCATAAATATCAGCATGGTGAGAAGATCCGGACTTCAACATTCACACATTAGTATCTGGAAGAGATTGCGGAGACTATCACTCAAACACGGGCCCCTCCTGTCATATACCAACTGGTCTCAAACCAGCTCACCACGAAACAACCTTGTCATCACACAAAGAAAACACCCTCGTCCCAAGCGTCCTGAGACAGGCCCTGAGTCATGGATTTTAGAATCGCAGCAAGAGAGGCAGATGCTATCAAATGCTTTCCTCCGACACTGATTTCAGGCAGACCCTCACTGAGTAAGGACAACATGTCCTTGAGATGTCTGCTTCCTCTGCTCAGTGGGGGTCACTAAGGTAACAACCTTGCGAAGGTGACGAAGTCATCGTTGCTCCATGGAAAGCATGTGAGCAACAGCGAGCAGGGAGCCATGAAATCCTGTTTAATGGTTACTGGAGCCTCGTCCTAAACTGCGAACCCCAAGGCAGAAATCAGACATAATTGAAACCAATGCCACTGATTTACGGCGCATAGGATGTTCCTGTCAACACGGTTTTACCCAAGTCTCTGCGAGTCGTGTGGAAACAGCAGGGTGCTGAGACAAAACCTCTTCTGTCCACGTTTCATCCCCACAGCGTAGGGGGAAACCAACCTCCCTTTCCCGATGAAAACAGGGCTCCGTGAAGCGGGACTCAGAATGGGCGCTTTCCAAATTTATTTCAGTCTCCTTTTCCTGTCATTTACAAGTATTTGGATTCTATATTTACATAATTATTTCATTGAAATGTTCAATTAAATATTTCCTTTTTCTTCATGGGAATGTGTGCTTACTTCTAAGTCAAGTATGCAATAGGGGGACATTTTTGTTGAAAACAAAAATTACAAGTAACTAAGAAACACTTCTGCGCTTATCCCAGTTTCACTGAAATGTCTGCACCTCCTTAAATAATAAGGACACTTTATTATTTCCTCAGCAATGCATATAATTCTTTCATGCTCCTATGACATTTTTGAAACAGCACAGGTTGTTTGTGAGCTGTTTCTTATAAATGAATAAAATGATTCATGGAGTCCCATATTATCGGCAGGTTCCCAACTTCACTTCTTACGAAAACATGGTTCCCAAAAGTGTCCCAAATATTTATTTTGATTAAATACTGATAATATTCCTCATAAGTCTTAGGAGAAACGTTTAAAGTAGTTAAATAAAAAATGATTTCCGATATTGTCTTATTTAAAACATAAGTTCTTAGAAGACAAGCACAGTAATCCCTATAGTTACTAATATGCAGCCGCACTCGTTAATATTTATAAACCTCAGCTCACAGCTACTTTGCATAATCTATAAGGAAATGCAGTTTAGGGCAGCCACCATCTCCTTACCCATCCATATAGTTTTAGAATCTAGGATTAATCATTCATGATCTAAAACATTAGCTCCTGCAATTCAGATTGAGTCTATAAATTGCTTTGAATCATAGAAACCTAAAGATTGGCATTTACTTGTAGGTATTAAAAGAACCCTCAACCAACTGGCGTTTGAGTTAAATCTACGAGGAAAGAGGAATATTCATACCCTGTCAACATGCTGTTATCGCTGCTTTATCACTTCTAATTGAGGCTTTGACTCTGCCTCCAGTGAAAACATGGGGATGAGTGGTACTTTTCCCCAGAGTATTAAATTCAGACCCTGCCTGTGATACGATGTGTGAATGAGGACGAGTGTAGGAAATGGAAATCACATTAATCATTTTGGAAAGAGCAGCAATAAGAACAAAACCCCACATTCATTTCCAGGATAGACAAAAATAACTATCTGCTGAAATGTAAAATCCAGTCTCAAAACGGTGGCCATTGTTGATGTATGACAACCCTCGAAAAGACAGAACACCGCGATTTCGGGGGCGCGTTCCTCAGAAAACTCTGGGAGCTCTGAAACATGATTCCTTTGTTGGAATGAAAAGGATGAGACGTGCGAGGAGACCAGGAGACACACTCATTTTGAAAATTGGTTTCCCATTGAAAAGCTTTTGCGTGAGGCTCGTGTGAAATATTAATCAATGGACCAGGAGAGACGAACCATGACCCACACTTTTAAATGAGAGGAATGAAGAAAGGAAGGATGGCAGTTGATTCAGGACACAGGACTTGTTCATTTTTTCCAGAAGCCACCTTGCTGATAGAATGAAGACACAGCCAACTGAGTTATTAGCTAAGATATCACACTTTGGAATGAATATCAGTGCCCAGGGCTGGGGCACTGCCATCCCGAAGGCAGAATCTGCATGGAACAGCTAAGAGCCTATAGGGAGCTATGTGCCCAGTAGTATCCAAGAGAGACTATCACATGAGAGGACTTGCCCTGGCCAGGGGCTCGGGTGTTTGGTGGTCATCTAGTCCTCCAAAAGGGCACATACCCAGGTTGCAGTTCAATGCCCAGTCTGGGCGCATATGGGAGGCAACTGATCATGTTTCTCCCTCTCTTTCTCTCTCTCCCCCCTTTCTCTCTCACTCTTTCTTTCTCTCTAAAATCAATTTTAAAAAAAAGAAAGAAAGATATCCTCAAGTGAGAATTTAAAAAAAAGAGAGAGGACCCTGTCACACCCAGACCCACTTCACCATTTGTGACTCTGATACCGACAGCGTTAGGGGATGCTGGACTAGTTGTCCTGATTCCTAGCAGTGAATCTTTGCGACAAAAGGCATATTAAGAGAACACTGCCTGGAAATCGCACTACCATTTGGTTACGCTGGACTCCAATGATCTAGAGGTAAAAAGGAGTTCGGTTATTGGCTGCAGACTTTATTCTGAAATGCAATATGCAACTAGGGCTTTAACTACAACATGGGTCAACGGAACATGTCTTGAGTCCAGGAGATTCTCTGGGGCTGTCATCTAGTATGCCATGCTCAGTGATAACGCATGGGCCATTGCAAGGACTATAACCCAAGAGGGGAGAGCACTCAGCAGTGAGTTCTGGGTCTCCCCACGATCAAGCAACCCAAACCAGCCAAGTTCCTGGTTGAAGACAAGGGAATGCTATGACACGTGGGTGAGGAAGTAGATGACAATTATCCATGACAGTCCCAGAACCAGCCTGCCTCAGTAATTAAAAGCTCAGACACCTACCCCTTTATATTTGCTCCCCAGCTTTCTCATCTTTAGTTCCTTTCACCTGTTTTCCTGTCCTGGGATTATACTGAACCATAAATACAGCAACAGCACTAAGTTTTGTTTTGAGCTGTATTTTCAAGGGAACTCAGACAAAGACATTCCCTAAGAACAAAGCAATATGGATAGATTGCAGGCAGTTCCATGACGAAGCCTAGAAAATGAAATTCTATTTAGTATAAATCCAATAGGTGGCATTCTGGGAAACATAGCCATTTGACTACGTGAATCAAATAGGTGGTTAAATGTATAGCTCTAGTCTTCATTCATTACCAGTTTGTTTGTTTTTTTACATGATCAATTTCTCCATTTTAAACAGTTTTAATTCAAATATATTCGAATCCAAGATTTTTTTAAGTGTTCAATTTTAAGCATAGATATTGTACAGAATAAAAAGCACATCTTCTACGTAGCGTACAAATCAAAAGGTAATTAATATAGACCAGACAATGGACTCCCCTTTACAAAAGGAGTCACTTGGGATCATAAATGCCCTTTTAACAGTTGTTCATGTTACAATAGACTTCATTATACAACCTCCAAAGATTTTTCTAAGGTCAAAAGAAATGACTGTGTGAGTGTGTGTATGTGTGTGTGCGTGAGTGTGTTAGCGTGTGTGTTCGTGTGTGTGCATGCTTTTCTTTCTTTTGGCTTTTGAAAAGCACATTTAAACTCTTTGTCCCCAAGAACTCTGGAGATTATACCTGATTTAAGGGCTGGCAGGAACTTTCAACTCAAATCACCTTATTGTAACACTTCCATGAACATTCTATCTGTGACAGGGAAATGTACAAGGTTTCAGGCGAATTTTAAATATTTAGTGTTAAGACTTTCTCCTGCACTGGGAAGAGAAGGAGTCAGGAAGTAGGGGAGGAAAAAGGATGGAAGGTGTACTAAATAATCTTATGGATGAATTAAAAGAGTATTTCAAATAACCCTGACCCACTCTCCTTTACTCTACCACGTAAATGTTTCACTAGCTTAATAAATTTTCTTGTAATACCTTTTGTAGTGTTTTGCTTTTATCTGTCTTGCCTGTAAATGTTACTCTATTATTACATTTCCCATTTATCCTTTCAATCAATATATGTAAATTTAAAGCCCAGTGTATTCCATACTGTCTGCTAAATGCTGGATACTGTGTTCCAGCCACGATCGTTTACAACTTAGTGAGAACACAGCATCCCTCATACCCCGGCCCCCGAAAGGAACTACAGCAAATTAGTGTAAAATCAATAATGGAGGCATAGTCGATGTGCACTGAAATTGAACCGTCATATATGCCCAGGAAAAGAATGAAACACCTTCACGGAGGAAACATGGATTCATCTAAAAACTGAAGGGTGAGTCACACTTGTTAACACAAATGGGCTTATATGCAAATGAGAATTAAAGTATTCTCATTAATAGATGACTAGCAGACCAGGTTATAAATATATTCAATTTCTGTCCATTTTATTATTGTAAGTTTACATTTACAGACATATTCTGATACCATGAGCAGTGAGATCCAAGTTCTTGCATCTATATGCTTGGAAATAAATGTACTGTGCGTGTGTGTGTGGGTGTGGGTGTGGTCAGTGCCTTTACCCAAAGAGGTGAAATAAGAAAACCAGACTGCTCCTTGTGTTAAATGCCCCACATCCCAGTCTACAAGCATATTACTGACTGTGAGTTATTGTGAGACTATATTCAAGACTAAGGATAACTTTTTGGAACATGGTATTGATCATTGGAGAGCGTCATATAAAAAAGTGCTAAGTGATGCTACAGGTAAGAGAAAATCAATTCAGTGCATCCCCTCATTGGACAATGTGTGTGTTTGGGAGGGGGCTGTGGAGGTTGGTGTTGGTAAGTGTGGGAGCTGGAGTACATAGGTATTTAGGTATTTCTCCAGCAGGATTTCACATAGATGAGAAGATCAACATGGTAGATGTTTACTGGCCTTGGGATTTCTTTGGGAAATTATGTTTACTGAATAGAAAGCAAAGCAACCACGGAGAATAGAGAGGGAGAGTTAGAAAGTGGGACCTAGGCTACTTCAGGAAAGAAAGACCCTGCGGGGAGACTGATTAGGGGGGAAACAGAGGTGACAAGATTTGGAGCTACTGATCATGTTAAAATCTACTGAGAATAAGGAAGTTAGAAAAGCATTGCCATTGTCTTCACAAATTGGAATCGTTTAAGTTTTCACAAAACTGTGACAAATATTAGACTCTCTCAAGGAAAAGAAGGAAAAAGTAAATGAAGTTAACAAAAAACAAAAACAAACTTAAGACATTCGAGTCAAGGATTTCCACCCCCCCCCCCTTATTTAACCTCTTTAATTTTACTATTCCTTTGTTTCAGGCCACGTTAACACTACGGTGGTGCAGAAATCGAGGAGAAGCGACTGTAGGTGAACAGCCTCAGTGATCAGGGCCTCCACCAAGCCCTTGGCCCCGCCCAGCGAGGCCCCGCCCAGCGAGGCCCCGCCCAGAGAGGCCCCGCCCAGCGAGGCCCCGCCCCCTCCACACAGGATGCTCTGGGCTCCCATCAGAACTTAGCGGGAAACTTCCCAAATGTCCAGAGCCCAGTGTCCTGCAGATGACGGAGGACGAAGTCCCCAAACGCCTTGCAGTGGGAGCCCACCAGGTGCCCACGGGTGGCACCAACCTGGGTTTCGAGTGGAAACCGAAATGTACGAAGCGATGCATTCTTACCTGCTATAGCCGGAGCACCTGGGACACGCTGCGCCCACGCGAGGCTGCTGCCCTGGAGCCTGGACGCCCCGCTGGTGCCCAGTCACGCCCTGTCCGCCAGGGGCACCGGCTGGCGAGCCGTGCTGAAGGTGGCTGCTGCCACTGGCGCCACTTAAGGTGGGGCCACTTCATCACCGGAACCGCCACGAACCACATCCAGGCAGCCTTCCGGAGCCCGACCCCTGACGGCTCTGGGTCCCCAGGGCCACCGCCTCTGCCGCAGGGAGGCTGTCACGTTGAGGTCCGCGCTCCGGGGACATCAACGCCCCGGCGCACCCGGGCGCTCACTGCCCACTGAGCCCCACGCCGGCGGGAAGCTGTGCGCACGCGCGGCCCCACCTCCCAGGAGCACCCGCGCCGGCCGCACCTGCTCGCTGTTTCTAGAAAGTTCCTGCAGCCCCTGAAGGAGGCACAGGTGCCCTCGTGCCCGGAGCGCAGGGCCCACGAAGCGGCAGCCACCACTCAGGGCTCTTTTAAAAGTGAGGTACAGCCGGTGTGGCGCAGTGGTTGGGGTCATCCCAGGGACGGAGAGGTCCGGGTTCGACTCCGGGGCACATGCCCAGGTTGTGGGCCCGACCCCCAGTGGGGGCATGCAGGAGGCGGCCAGTGGATGGTCTCTCTCATCCATGTTTCTGTCTCTCTCTCCCTCTCCCTTCCTCTCTCTCTAAAATCAATAAAGAAAAAATTTAAAGAGGGGGTGGGGGAGGGGAGCGATGAACCACAGAACTTGTAGGCATGTACGCATAACCAATGGACATGGACAACAAAACTGGGGACGGGGCAGGGAGGGGGAGGAGGGTGTCAATGGGGGAAAAAAGGAGAAACATCTGTAACAAAAGTAAATTAATAAAATAAATAAATAAATAAATAAATAAATAAATAAAAGAAAGTGAGGTGTAATGGGCATGTCACTGGGGTACCTTTCAGGCGCTCCCCGGGAGTGGGTATTTGTGGAGCAGTGTGACCACTGCGGCGGTCTAGGTCACCTCTGTCACCATCACGAGCGTGATCACACTTTTTTCCTTGTACTGAGAACTTTACCCTGTGATGACCTACATTCCCCTCCCCTGCATGGCCTCCCGGGGGTTATTTCTCTGATCACTGGAAGTGTAAACTTTTGACACTGTCACCCCTTTGCTAACCCTGTCTCTGGCAACCACTATGCTCTCTGTCTTTCATTTCTAGGTCCCACATGTGTAGGTGAAATCATATGGTATTTGTCTTTCTCGGTCTGACTTCACTTAGCAGAATGCCCTCAACATCCCTCCATTTTTGTCACAAATAGCAACATTTTACTTTATTCTTTTTTTATGGCTGAGTGATACTGTATTTTATGTAGATAACACAGTTTCTTTATTCATCCGTTCATTGATGGATGGACACTTAGTTTGTCTCTGTATTTTGGCTATTGTAAAAAATGTTGCAACGACCTGGATTCATTTTAGAATCTTTTCTGTTTTCCACTTGGAGCACAGCTTTAAAATGGGAACAGCCAAAAAGCTCTTAGTTCTACTCTGAACATCTTTGCCTAACACGGTGTATGGCATGTACTGTATTTTTATGACTGGCTCAGGCTCAGGGCAGGAGCCCTGGGGATAAGTAAAGTATAAGTAAATAATAATAATAATAATAATAATAATAATAATAATAATAATAAAACACAGGAAGAACATACTGGTTCATATTAAAAGTACAATCTTACCACATGTGTATTGCAGCTAGGAAAAAAGACAGTTCTCCGTTGCTATAAAAGGAATATTATATTTTGTCTTGACCAGTTATGTCAAGTAGATAATCTAGAAGCCTGTGTCCTGAGCTGAAATCCTCTTCTTGACTAGACTAGTTTTGGGTTTTCATGTTTGTTTTTAGGGCCCCTGTGGAGATGCCATATTCCTGAGTGCCTGGCTGTCTGGGTTTATTGCATCTGCTTGACACACTGACAACTAAGTAGAGACATTTGGATGCTGGGAAGACATGATCTCGTTCATAGGTAAGCTGTGAACCACAGGTCTGAAATGATCATGGCCCCGACAGCATTTCTGCAAGGAATGCTGGCAGATAGACACGAGGAGCCGGAGGGAGGGAGAGAGGCAGGACCTCGGCGACTGCTGTATGTTTGGAATCCGGTCTGGTTGCGTTTTCCAGTGCACACCCGGAGCAGACCACGCTGGGGCTGGGTTTCCACTTGGAAATGAAAGCATCCTCTGTAATGCAGAAAATAGGTGCATGCACACAGAACGTGGCAGGTGGCAGACAACACGCTGATTTGATTTGGGAAATGGCGGGAATGGAGGATTGAGGTCCAGCGCACGGAGAAGAAATACGGGGCAATTCTGCACTTGGAGCAAAGCTCCCGGCAGCCGCGAGTTGCCGTGTGAAATGGCCTTGATGAAAGCGGACACAGCATCATCTCTTTCTCTCTTTATGAACAGAAATCCGGGGTGGGGACCGGCCAGGCCATTATGTGACACGGAATTGCAAAAAGATTGATCTTTCCACTCCAAGATATAGTGACAGCAAAATTGAGTGTAAATCTCCAATGAGAGCAGGTAGATAAAAATAGGAGGGAAAGAAAGAAAAACTTTTGATCTCCCCTCAGTGTCCAATACCATACCGATGTGGCTGTTAAGCACCTTGAAATGTGCTTTGAGTGGACAAAACACACGAGTTCAGAAACTTCGTACAAAGATAGTAAAATAGGGCAATAATGATTCCTGTACTACATGTTGAAATAATATTTTTGAATTTTAGATATACTGGGTTAACATATGTCACTTAATGTCACCATTTCTTTTTACTTTTTAAAATATGACTGCAGAATACTTAAAATTATAAATAAAGCTCACATTTGTGATTCATATATTTCTATTATACCGCACTACTATAGATTTTCCTAAATATTAGTTTGAACAACACGGACATATCTTCTGCTGAAAATCTCTGCCATAACTACAATTTGGCTCATTTTAAACCAGTGTCAACTGGGTTATAACATGGTTTCTAGATATACTTGCCAATTTCTTTAGTCCTGGACCAAAGCAGATGCCAGTAAACCAAAGATTGAAAGGCCAGGAAGAGCTAGGAGGTCTGATAACTAGCGTTAAAACCAGAAAGTTCCATAATCAGGTTTCAGATGTTGGATATTTAAAAAGAATTCCTAGAACTGGAAGGAAACCTAGCTTACTGAGATTCTGAAGGAGGTGCCTTGCTGGAGAGACCCCCAAACTGTCAAACATCTGCCCCTCTTATGGTCAGAATGTCTGTGTCTCCTCAAAATGCATATGTGGAAATGCTAATGTCCACAGATGCTGGTGGCAGGAGGTAGGACCTTTGGGAGACACCTGAGTCATGAGAGTGGAGCCCTCCTGAATACGGGACCCTGTCGAGACCCCTCCCCCGCCCACCATGTGTGAAGGCTCCAGCTATGAGTCAGTAAGGAAGATAGCCTTCCCTCGGTGTGACCATGCTGGCGACTTGGTCCTGGACTTCTCAGTGTCCAAACTGTTAGATATCTGTTGTATATAAGCCACCCAGTGGGCGGTATGTTGTTACAGAAGCCTGGATGATTGAACACACTTACGCTCCCCCCCAGATTTTGATTGAGAGTGTGCGATGGATAGCCTCCCCCCACCGCTGAGCGTCATTCCTTTTTCAAAGAAGAGTCGCCATTGCCCATGTTTTGTTTCTCTCTGCCACTGTATCTGGGCTCAGTGAAGAGCTTCAGGTTATCGTTTAACCTCGGAATGGCATGCCCATCGGAAGTCACAGCTGGCATGAACACAGAACGACTGTGTTAAAGTATTTGGAGCTTAACCAAAAGGTGCCTGACCTTTATTTGGAAAGGATACATAGTATCATTTCCATGGCAACATTGCATCACATTAGAAGGAAACATTATTGCAGCTGAATGTAATTTATGTGAAATAGAATGAACATGTATTGGGCTGTAAGAGAGTAAAATAAAGTAAAAGCAGTATATATGTCTTTCACTTTTGACTCTTCTAGTAATCTAGAGCTTCTCTCTCTTTTGGGCAATTTTTAATGTAATCTATATGGTTATGGCTATTTATAAATTAGGGAGCTTTCTTCCTTCCTGGGTACAAGACTGCACCTGAGAATGTTTCTTTGTGTTTGCTTATCTTCATCAGTTTGTATGAAATAGAGTTTCTTCTTAATAGCACATGCTTATATTAATATATGTGACAATATTTGGACTTTGCTGTGTTTTATGACATAGTCACTCAATAAATTCTTGTGTACCAAAGGTAGAAAAATAGAGAAAGTAAAGAAGGAAGGAAGAGAGGGCGGAAGGAAGGAACATTTAATGAAGATAGTTCTATAAAAGAACATTTTGAATTAGTTTCTGTGGTTGTGCAAATAATTCTCCCTTCACGTAAAATGTAATGTGTTCACAAAGGAGCCATTGCTAATGACACCTCATGACTCCGTGACTCCATGAGGTCAATCTCTTGGCTTCTTACTGAACAGAAGGTAAACCTTCCCCTATTTTTCCAAGTCTTTACTCAGATTTATTCAGTGACATGACTGTATTTTTGTAAATGAAAAATCCGATTACAGCATAAAAATATAACTATGCTATAATAAATTTAAAGCTTGTTTAGGTATATTTCCTAGATATACCAAGACTTATGTTCTAACAAAGGTTTCGTTTCACTGTTGCTTAATTCATTCACCACATTATTGAGAATGGGCACCTTCATTTGTAATGACAGTCTTCCGTGTGTGAAAACTGCCTCACACTCAGTATCTGATCATACTAGTTCTAAATGCAAGGCTTTGTGGTGATTCACATTGGGGAACCTAATTTTCCAATTCAAACGGCACCCGTGTTTCAATGTGCTAGCATATATTCCTTTGGTACGGAATAATGACAATTATTTTCAAGTGCATTCGTACAGCCACATTGGCTGTGAGGGTTGACTGTCAATACATTGATTTATTTCTCTAGCACTGCTGGATTGGAATTGGAATGTCTAGTAAATTCATGCACACTAAAATTGAGTGAACAAACACTATATGAGAAAGAATCATAATAAGGTCTTTAGATACAAAGAGAAATATCAAAACTTAGGCTCTCTGGAGATACACTACCATAGTTGGCTTTATAAGAAAGGAACATTTTCCTCCAGTTTTCAGTTTTATTCACAATTCTATTTTTATATCATATGAAATTAACATAAAATGAGATTTTAAAAGTACACATAATTGTAATTGTTCACATGCATGTCAGAAATTTTATATTCATACCCAAATACATATAAAATTATTATAGTCCTAATGATAAATTTAGTTATCAAAATACACATGTACTCTAGAACTGGTAAATGCATTTTAATTTAAAAATATCAGAATATAATACGTATACTTCGATTCAGTATATATCCCAGTTTTTTGATCATCAGTTTCAATATATTTTTGAAAATGTAAAGGTAACAACAAGAAGGTAGAACAGGAAGCCCTGGGCCCTCCTTTTGCCCACAAACACACCACTTAAATTCATTTAATAAAATATGTGGAATTATTAGTCCATTTGCTTCATAGATGCTTATTAATACTATTCTACCTGACATGAAATCAGATATACTATCTTGGCCACACACACCATCAAGACAATCTATAGATGAATTAAAATCTCGCTGTTTAATATATGTCATGCCACAGAGAATTTACTTCAACATTTTATTTTCTCATAGTAGTATAACTGTCATTACAAGGAAGGCCTACAGAGACGCAGGAAATACAATTTAATAAACCAGTCAAGTTATGTAATCTTAATTATTGAATCCTTTCAAAAAAATCCCTTTAGTACATGGTTATGTTCACGTCAACACAAATATCTGAAACCGAGGATGAAGTTTGTACTAAGAATTCACTTGAAATAATAAACAGTTCCAGTGGGTGGTTTCAATGTTTGTTCCCCATGAGTTTAAACAATGGGAGAATGGTGAAAAGCAAGAGGAAAGCTCTCTTTCTGCTTTGTTTTCTCGGGCAAACAGAGTTCGGTTCTGGACGTGTCTTGGTTCCAGAAGTGGCGTGTGCAGCGGCATTGAAGGTGGCTTGGACTTGGCGCTGGTACCTGCCGCCGCGGACCGGGAGCTGTCCAAGGTAAGCTCCCCGGAATTCTGGGCTCCGCTCCCTGGAGATGCGCCCTCCAAGTTTAACTGCGAGCTTGCTTGTGTCCGGTGCCTTCTCCCGCCTTGCGTTCTGGGGAATCCTAAGAGCCTGCGGTTCCTTCCGGAACTCGTGTTCATGTCCCGTTTCGTCTAGATGGCACAATCCAGCAAAAGACAGTTTGGAAGACAGTGGCCATTTGGGGGATCTTCTGATGTTGATAAAGTATTTCCCTGCACAGTGTATTGGCATCGAAAAGATCCACGATTAAACAACCACTTTGGGAACGGCGGGTGCTGCGCACCCCAGGCCGTTTGGCGAGGCCGCAGCGCCGTCGCTTTGGTTGCTGTGATACCCAGTTTCCTTTCCTCGTCACTGATGGTTTCTGTCAGTGTGCAGGGGCGGTAGAGGCAGAATAGAGGTGTTGTTAATGGGAGTCTCGGAAGCCAAAGCCACGAAATTGGTGGGCACAGGTCAAGCACTTAAAAGCTGTTAGAACTCGCCCGGGCGGTGTAGCTCAGTGGTTGAGCGTCGACCCATGCACCAAGAGGTCGCTGTGTTAGATTCCTGGTCAGGGCACATGTCCAGGTTGTGGGCCCGATCCCCAGTGGGAGGCATGCAGGAGGTGGCCAATCAATGTTCTCTCATCATTGATGTTTCTATCTCTCTCTCCCTCGCCCTTCTTCTCT
The DNA here is from genome assembly GCA_030848825.1 of Tadarida brasiliensis. Lineage (NCBI taxonomy): Eukaryota > Metazoa > Chordata > Mammalia > Chiroptera > Molossidae > Tadarida > Tadarida brasiliensis. The sequence goes on along the minus strand of CM061278.1, from coordinate 23,927,475 downwards.
CTCTAAATCAATAAAGAAAAAAAATTTTTTTAAAGCTGTTAGAACTCACACTGCCACCTCTAAGACGCCCACACTGGAATAAGTTGGTGGCAGAATGGGTTGGATTGACACTAAGTCACCCGCCCGCCAGCCTCAAGGACATTTCCATGCCATGAGGTTCACTGTAAAAACCACACAACCCCCCGCCCAATGGCACATCCCTCCTAGGTAACTCGGCTCTGAGAAACCCAGGGCGTAGCTAGAGAAATGGATGCTCAAGGTCCCAAGAGTGGAGCACACCACCTCCTGCACAGCCACTTGTTTCAAATCCAAGGGCTTCGGTCCCGGAAGCTATACATATCCACCCCCAAAAGTGGCAAAATCTTCCAAAGACAACCTAGAATTACCACGGCCATTGTGGGAAATGTTGCGATTAGACAAGATGGTTCGTTTTAAGAAGTTCACTTGGAAGCAAGGGCTCTCGAACGCCAGAATGGCGTACCTGTGTTGATTGGCATGTAGAAGTCTTCAAAGGCTTCAAAATTGGGTAATAGCTTTATTGAACGATTCGCTGCAAAAGGCTAATGAATAACAGACAAGAGGTACCTAAAACTGAGGACTGTAAGACTGCATGAGTCCTAATGTTCGCCTCTCTCCTCCTTTGCCTGAGTCTTTTGCCTGATTAATCCCGTCCAAACTGACTTTCCACTCTGCAGAAACTACGAGACTCTCTATTGTTTAGATGTTCTTTTCAGATTTGTCAGAACGATACTGAAATCGGAGACTAATATGACGATGATGCAATTCTCAAAGTTAGTAAAGATTTATAAAAGACTAAGAACATCAGAGGCATTGAACTATTTCTCTACTGTGATTTCCATGGGAGGGTGACAAATAGGTACAATGTCATTAATCTCCTGAAATGTTAGTGTAAACTTGTTCCTTTCAACTACAGTCTTCAAGGTACACATCTGATTCGGTTGTTTGTAATTAAAGTGGAGTTATCACTTTTAAATGTATAGATACTTGCTGAATGTCCACCCTGTTTAGGACGCTGACTCTTGTTCTGTGAGCGAAGGTAAGTCGTATAAAAGCGGCGTTGTGTTTGGTTCCTCCCTACCTTAGACTATAGGAGTAGATGTTGAAACCTCATTGGGTTAACGTATTTAACGTAAAAATAATACAAATCCCTCACCATTGTTTGGGGATTTAGGAGGCAAGTTTCTTTTAATAAATGATAAAAATGGAAATAGTTCTAATCAAGCAGGTTTGTATCGTGTATTTCATTTCTTTTGAAGTACAAATGGAAGCCCATTTATCCAGATTTCTGCTGGAAAATAAATGATAGGTTTTAAAAAATGCAGTGTACAGAGGATGCAGGCAAAAATAGGAACAGATAAAAGGAAAACGCAAGCTGCAAACTCAGAGAAATAAATGAACCAATCACAGAACCTACTAAAAATACACCATACCTAGCAAAGAGGTCTGCGCACCCATTAATAATAATAATAATGTTATCATATTCTGCTGAGTTATGAGAGCAAGTGTTGATTGGACAAGCCTAGGACACTTACGGAAGCTATAATGTTGACCAAAATAATCAATCTGATATTGCATTTTGTATCATGCAAAGGAAAAAGAAAACAAATTTCAAGCAGTTGAATAGCCTTCCTTCATAAGCATGGGATTAGATCATGTACAACTAAAATAAATGACTAAATTTTGAAACCAGAGCCGTGTTATATAAATAGAGATGAGATGATCTGAAAAATGTAATAAGATATGGACTTGGAGTTTCCAAACCAATATATAAACAGAACTCTATGAATTTACTACCTGCTAAGCAAGTACTAAATAATGGATTTGTAGTCATGAATCCATTGAATTGAATTGTTCAGCAGAGCCAAAATAAATGTTATTATATTTGCACCAATATAGTGGCCAAAGCCATACTACGAAGAGCTAAGTAGGAAACTGCTATTCATTTTTACTTCAAAATAGTGTCAAGGCAGATAGCATTGAAACTGTGAAAGCAGAGAAAATAAGGACAATGACAACTGTTTTATTCACAGAAAGGAAATTGATGAGGTGATGTTTCTAATTATTTTCTTTAAGAAATTTTTTCTCTTTATTGATTTTAGAGAGAGAGGAAGGGAGAGGGAGAGAGACATAGAAACATCAATGAGCGAGAACATCGATTGGCCGCCTCCTGCATGCCCCCCACTGGGGATCGGGCCCACAATCTGGGCATGTGCCCTGACCGGGAATCGAACCGGCGACCTCTTGGTGCATGGGTCTTTAATTTGCTAATTTGACAAAATATGTAGAATGCCATATTATAGAAAAATATAATGGCCCCCTCCCTGAAAAATATGAAACTATCTAAGGATTAACTTTATCACGGTCAATGGAAAGTGTTTTATTAAGTCTATTTCAGATGTTGTTGTATTTTTATGTTTCAGTTTAGCTAGTTTCAAACTTTCCAGGCAATTTGAAGTTATAGGCTAGAGAAAAATTACCTGCTTGATTTATTTTCAATAAGTAACATGCCTTATAGCATCCAGATATAATAATGATAATAATAGCGAACATTTATTGAGTAGATACAGAGATTAGCTTATAAACCTTATAAAATTCCATCGAGTCAGGTCCTCTTAAAGAGGAGGTTTTTTTTTTTGTTGTTTGTTTGTTTTTTGTAAGTGCCCCTAGCGGGAACCGAACCTGGGACTCTCTGGTCTGCAGGCCGATGCTCCAACTGCTGAGCCAAGCTGGCCAGGGCTCAGGTCCTCTTGTTACCCCAAGTTTATAATGGGAAAACTGAGGTGCAGAGAAACCGAACAATTCAGCCATATTCAGCGAGTGAGAGGTGGACCCGAAACTTGCAGTTTCTTATACTTTTGCTTACTATGCTACATGGAATGCTTGAATTCTCTTATTCTTTCACTATTTGTGTTAGCTTACTCCTCCTTACTTGGAGTACATCATTTGGGTACAGTTTCCTCTAAAAGTCTGCAGCTTAAAATCTCAGTTGAATGTTAAGAACGCTACCGAATGTGTCATCTTTTACATTTTTATAGCCTATGAGACCATTTGATCGCAGAGGAAGAGGCCAATAGTTCCTAAAAATATACTTATCTTTTACAAAATTAGATTTATATTTAATATACCATTTTCAATTATCTTACGGTTGGAGTTGGATTAGAGAACATTTTGTTTAAATATGCATTGAAATATATCCATGAAGAAATGCATGAAAATATCAAAAGCTGGCCATGATAATAACAGATGTATTAAAATATATATAATTGTCTAGATTTTCAACCAAGGACTTGTGTTACTTTTAGAATTGACTCACTTGTGATAGTTTTCTGCTCTTACATTCAACTGTTTGAATAATAGGACATTGAAATACAGCATAGGAATAAGGGAAACCGCCGCCCTTGATGGGGGATGGTGTAACTCTGTGCTTGGCAATAGCTGACTGAGTGAATTGTTGAAAAATAGGGGGTATTTCCAGAGGACAGTTGATAATAGCCCAGTTGGCAAGTCCCCAATTTGATTTGCTGCCAGTAGATTTGTAAAGTGGAAGCTAAACAAGACAAGAACTTTAAGAATCGACTCTCTCAATCTGGAAAACATGGCTACTTACTGAAAAGCTTACTGACGTTGCTATCGATTTCTGTAAACAACAACAACAAACGTTACTGAAAAGGTTAGGGGGTTTCTGAAGGGGCTGTCATCCATGTAACTCCTGTTGTTTGTTGCCCTAAGAATGCCTACATGTGGTTTTAGCTTCCATAATATTGACGTCATTGTTAACATAATCACGGATAGAATAATAATATCTGTTTTGATGCCTTGTTTTAGATGTGGGGATTTTCTAAAGTAATGTCATTGAAACTTCAGATAGCCCTGTGAAATAAGTACTGTTACTGCATATAATAAAACACACACCCAGATATTGGTGTATACCTTATTGTCCAACTTGGTGTTATGCTGAAAAGAGTTCTGTAAAATTTGACCAGTGAATCCGTTGGTTAGCATGTCACCCCGATATGCCAAGGTTGTAGGTTCAGTTCCTGGTCAGGGCACATACAAGAATCAACCATGGGATGCATACATAAGTGGAACAACAAATAGATCTCTCTCTCTAAAAATCAATAAAGTAAATAAATAAATAAAAATTGAACCAGTTAACTATCTGTATTTCCAATAGGCTGTTTTCCTCTTTCTATTTTTTAAGTAAACGAACCTATTAGATTTGTTTCATGCATAGAACAATCTCAAAACAGTGAGAAAGGACTGAATTTAAAAGGCCAACCCAAGGAAAATCTAAAAAGGGGCAGACGACAAGTTGAAAGTGTGAGTGTAGAAACCATCGCAAACAGGTGAGGAGAATGAGAGGGCTCTGCCCGGGGCTCAATTCGGGAATAGTGTGCAGAACTCTTCTCCCCAACTACGTGCATTAGTAAGAATACCTCTGCCCCAGACTCCGCCGAAATAGGGCAACCTTGCAAACTGACCCAAATCTATGTACAGTCGTCCCTCGCCACTTTGCACTTCGACTTTCGCGGCTTCACTCTATCGCGGTTTTTTCAAATATATTCATTAAAAAGTTGATCGAGACAGTGAAAATGATACAGCGCTCGGTTGTCTGAGTCAATTATACACCCCTGTATTACAATTCAAATTAAAATTACTGTATGTATGGACTGTAGACCTATGTGTTCAAGCACCCCAGGAATCTTTCAACACCAGGTGCAACCACTAGAGTCTGGAACGGATTAACCGTGATAAACGAGGGACAACTGTATCCCAGAAGGAGTACCATTAGCCTCCATGTGAGCTGCGTAAAGCCCCTGAGGGACAGAACAATGGGGCACTGTCCCTGGTCCTGAAACTACATATAAAGAGGACTGCAGAGAATAACAGGGATGCCTATGGTAGCTAAAAGCCCATGACATTGAGGAGCGGTGGGTCTAGTGAGCTGCAGGGTTACCTGTTCAGGGAAAGAAGTGTTCTAGGCCAGTCCACACTGAGGCCTTTAGTCCTTAAAGAGGTTTTTTTCATTCAGCTCACCAGGGAGTGGGATTAGTTTGATGTTCATACAGGGGTGTGATCAGGCCAATGGACACTGACCGAGAGCCACAGGGCTGCTGTTGATCATGTTTTCTTATCTGCTTTCAATAACCTTAGTGTATCCAACGACGGAGGCTGTCGATGCCCCATAGCACAAACAGGTCTAGAAGAAGGATTCTTCCATTTACTCCTCAGAGAAGTTTACTCTCGGCCCAGTTCTAAACTTCTCATGGAAAAGAAAAAAGGAGGTGAACATGTAACTAGATGGAGTCTCTTTCTGTGCTTGTCTGTTGTCCCAAAGGTCATGGATTATGATGGAGTGATCACTGATTTTTAAAAAATTTTTATTCATCCTTTTAGGCAATCATTTGCTCATTTGTTTATTCATGCACCCATGTTTATTGAGTGTCCAATGTTTTGTTTTTAGTCTGCCATAAATAACAGTATGACATTTTGAAAATTTTCTCACCTTCAATTTCTTTATCTGCAAAGAGGGAGACACCACTTTCCTTATAATTCTGAAAATTAAATGTCTAGCTTAGGCCCTCATACATAGTAGTACTAAATAAATGATAGCACTTAGTATTGTTAACTAAAATAAAACAAAAACAAACTATATATATATATATATATATATATATATATATATATATATATGAAATATCTTGGAAGATGGCAATTTCTTATCTATGCTCCCAGAATTATTTTGTTATAAAAAGCTGTTGCTTCCTTCTATGAGAAGATATGAAGAAATTGTTTCTGAAATGAGGTTTGCTAGGAAAAAAAAAAAGATCAGTCAGTGGTTTTTAGTTTATCGCAAAAGAATTTGACATGTTGTTGGGCCTGAATGCATTGAAGGATGACCACAGCGCTCCATTTCACCGGCAGCAAAGGGGCTAGTGGGACTTTTTTTCCCTCAAATCATTAACCAGGCAGTCTTGCAAATGCAAAGTTACGAGAAAAGTAGTTTGACACACTGTTGGGTAGCTTCACTTCTTCTCATGGCAAAAGACTCTGTTTGTCACTTGAAATAGCACTTACACATCGATGGATTTTAAACAGAGAGGCAGGACACTTTTTCCTATTAAAAAACAAAAAAGACTCAAAACAGAAGCTGTGATGAATTTTCAGGGAAGTTGTGATTTTAGGAAAAGTTTACCTTTTATAGTAATCCTTATTCATCTTTCTCCTTTGAGGAGTCGTATTAAAAAATTCTAGACTACAGAAGTGGCTAAGAAATTAAAATGCTTTCCTTAGAATGTTAGCTGTCTGTAACGTTCACTGTTACAGTTGTACTGCTAATTTATATAAGCATGTGAGCAAGAGAAGTCACAACATGAGACTGTTTCCCGAATTGCTTCTATATATGAGTTACTGACTAGCTCTGAACTGCTAAGATATTCTACTAGTTGTATGTTTGATTGGCATTCTCCCTGATAAGACAATTTGAAAGTATCCAATATGTTTTAAAGGACATTTTTAAAGTTTACCAGCATTTTCTTTCATGGTTGTGTATGTGTTGAGGTCTCTCCCAAATCATAGCAACTTCCCCTCTGGGATCCGCGCTCTCTGGGCAGAGCTGGTCATCCTGTTTTGCATGAACATGTTTATGTAACAGCTATATTCGAAAGAGATAGCGCATGCTGTTGTTTTATAACTGTAAGTATTCAAAATTCGATTCAATAATTTTATTCTAAGTTGGGTGTAGTAAAACCCTTGAAAATGAACAAGAATACAACTTAGCCCAGCTGGTGTGGCTCACTGGTTGAGCGTCGAACCACACACCAGGATTCCCGGTCAGGGCACATGCCCAGGTTGTGGGCCTGATCACCAGTGAGGGGCATGCAGGAGGCGGCCAGTTGATGTTCTCACTCATCGATGTTTCTATCTCTCTCCCTCTCCCTTCCTCTCTCTCTAAAATCAATAAAGAAAAAAAAAATTTTTAAAGAATGCAATTTATTTGAAATAATTCATAGATAACTCATAAATATTTAATTAATGGAAACGTTTAAATTATAAAAACTCAAACATTAAAAAAGATTATTTGGATTTCTGGTTTTGCCAGTGGTGTTGTGGTGGTAGTGTTGTGTGTGTGTGTGTGTGTGTGTGTGTGTGTGTGATACATAAAATCAAATGCAGGCAGTTTACAGTTGTGAGGACATGAAAAATAGAGTTTATTCTTGTGTTGTTACTTATGATTGTATTACTTTCCATACGAACAACTGGAAACCTCCGTTTGCCCCACCCTGTATAGTAAAGGAAATAAAAGTTCTTTCTATGTTTGCCATATATTTTTGACTTTGTAACAAATCACGCAAACTCATGAAAATATAAAACATGAGACTTAAAAAAGACAAGGTTGACTTGAATCGTGACAGAGAAGTCACTAAAAATGCATTGAACTGACAATGTCACGCTCCCGCCCAATGATTTTGGTCTAAGTCTCTGGACGTGATGGACAGGGTTTTGCTTCCATTTCTAACATGAGTTGAGTGCTGTTGATGCTGAACATTTATCCTGACTATGCATTCTGTTGCATACTAATGTTAGTTTATTTGACAGACCAAAGAGACAGGTCTTATTTTTGATATGTTCCTCTCTTTGATTTGGGGAAGTATTTCGTAAAGCAACAAGAAGTACTATATAGATAATGTCTTTTGTCCACAACATTGTAAAGACCAGGCAATATTTACATTATTTAATCAAAATGTGTCGTTGTTGCTGGTTTTTCTGAGATATTTGGTTTGATTGTCACCATCGCAGGAGAAATGAGTTATTGATTTTATGACATTTTAAGATCCATGGATTAGTATATTATTAGAGGCTTAGAAGTATTGTTTCATCAGAACAAAATTAAAACCAAACAGAAAATTAAGTATAAAAGCATAAACATATAAAGAGCTAATTAATATTTTTTTCTCCAAAGTAATAATATTAATTGGAGTCAGTAAAATCTGTAAAGAGGTTATAACTTAATCATTCATTAAGTTAGAAAGGTAACTACAATCGACATAATTGGATTACCTCTAAGTCATCAAGGGCTATGCCTTTGAATGTGTATGATCCAAAAAGACCTGTGCTCTGGAGGTGAATGGACTCTTCTCAGTTCCGTGACTTGAGACTGTAGTTAAGTTCACTGCATGTAATCCACATGGAAAGGATGGGGAGCTATCTAGGAACAGAGCTTTTGTACATTATTGAAGTTCAGTCAGAATCAATCCAAACTATGTTGTGTAAAATAACAATGTGAAATATAATCTCCATGGTAACCATAAAGAAAATATCGGGGAAATATAGAGTGAGGCAAAAGTAGGTTTATAGTTGTGAATACATGAAACGCAGACTTTATTCTTGTATTATTACTTATTAATTATTGTATTATTAAGACCTACTTTTGCCCCACCGTGTATACTTCAGGCAATGTTAAGGCTTACTTGTGTATCTTACAAACTCTGTCAGTCGGCAGGTCTGTGTAAGAGCAGAACCCAAAGCTACTCCCTGTTTTAGACTCTTCTTTTAGAATAGAACATTTAACAGATGTTTTCATTTCCTTCCATTCTAATATATAGTTTCATGTATAGTACTGAAATTTGGATTTGATCCTACGTTGAATTTTGTATTCCTATTTTAAAAAATATTATATAAACTTTTCTCCATGTAAATAAGTGCTCTTCAAAAACAATTTCCATGGCTGCATAATATTCCATCATTTATTTAACCGATCCTCTATTAATTAGTTGATTTTTCCTAGGTTTTTCATCATGCTTATCTCACATATAGTGATGTAATAAAATTATATTTAATTCTTTAAGATTATATTTCTAGAAGTAGATATACTGTGACAATTAATATATTTTAGGGCTTTTAAACTGTATTGTTTTCCAGCCCTGGCTGATTTTGCTCAGTGGTTAGAGCGTCAGCCTGTGGAACAAAGGGCTGTAGGTTAAATTCCCAGTCAAGGGCACATGCTTGGGTTGCAGGTTTGATCCCTGGCCCTGGTTGGGGTCATGTGGGAGGTAACCAGTCGATGTGTCTCTCTCACATTGATGTTTTTCTCTCTCGTTCTCCCTCCCTTCCACTCTACCTAAAATATCCTCGGGTGAGGATTCACAAAATAAATAAATAAATAAATAAATAAACACATAAATACATAAATACATAAATAAATAAATAAAACATATTGTTTTCCAGATAGAGCCTACCAATATATACTTATGTCAGCAGATTACAGTGAGACTGTCTTTCAGGTTCATTTTCAACTTCATCATTCTATTATTATAAAATAAATGCTTGTGAAACTGAACAAGAATAACCTCTTTTAAAACAATAGGATGAACAGTTATACTTAATATTAAGAAGAAAAAAGAGTTGATCAATAAGTACTAAAGGACATGTTACCATGTGTCTGTAGGTGAAAAAACATGAGACAGTTGTTTAGGGATGAGACACAGGCTTTATAATCAGACAGACATGGGAATAAGGTCCATTGCTATTGCTCAGAGCTGTGTAACCTTGAATGAGTGGCCTAACTTCTCCATTACCTCAAGCTCTCATTTGTAATGCCAGTTATTCTAATCAATGTCTTTAAATAATTGTCAGGATTAAATGAGAAAAGTGAGTGGCCCAGAGTAAGCCCTAAATATATGGTAGCTCTCCCCGGACACCCCCTCCATTGCCTGTAAATTATTCAAAGGCAATACAAAAAGCAATCTATAAAATTTATCAACTTCTTTTGTGCAGAAGAAAATCAACCACAATTGATTTTTAAACGTTTCACTTGGTTGCTGCAGAGTGATGACAATGTATATTTCTAACCTAGTGAATCTTTTTTCTCTTCCTTTTAAGTTCAGCATGGAGGGGGGTGAGCAGAGGGAGAGCTACAAGTGCTCTGAACATTGTAACAGCAATCTTGCTTTCTTTTTCCCCATAACACTCAGTAACTATCTTCAAAATCATTTCTGAAGTCAATGCGTTTGAAACAGATGAATAGACTTTGATTCAATGAACAACCACTAGGTCTGAATAATTACCCTGTGAGGGAGGATTACATGTAGTTTAGACACCATTTAAAAATCAAAGCTGTGTATAGATTTCAGGGGTCCTATTTTTTTTAACTCACTTGTTCCTTCCTGCTAATATCAGTTCACGTGTTTCTACAGTGTGACTTTATTACTAGAGAAACTTGCTAGAATTTCTACCAGAAGTGAAGATAATGGGGACAGCAATTTTTATTATCGGACAAACTTAAGCCATGATCATATAATTTGGTGATTTGGGAGATTGGGAGAAGATTTCTTTTTCATACTGTCGACAACAATAGTCATTCTTTCATTGCATAGCAATGTATTGAGTTCTGTCGTGTGGTTATAACGAGGGTGGAACTGTGAAGAATAATGACGTTTTCCTCACATAGATTTGTCTACATGTTCTTGAGAAACACAGACAATAAAAACAAAAATACAAAACTAAAAAGCTAATTTCAAAGTTTGGTAAATGGCATAAATGAAATTAAAAGCTTAATGTGATGGAAAATAACTCATGGGTTGGTCAGAAGTATGTTCTCTCAGGGAGTAACATTTTAGGTAAGACTTGAGAGTAAAGAAACAGCCAGCTTATTAAAAAGTATGGGGAATTGCTAAAGGTCATGAAGTAGGAACGAATTGGGTTTGATCTACAAAAAGAAATAAGATTAGTGTGATAGAGTAATAATGAGCAAGGGGTCATGGCAGGGATAGAACATAACAAGGTTGAAATCATACAGGAATTTCTTGGTCACTTCAAGACTTACTACAAAGCTACAGTAATCAAGACAGTATGACACTGGCCAGTGTAATGCCAATGAACTCAATAGATCAATAAAAAAGAAAGAAAACATTTTTAAAGAATAGATGCACAGATCAATGGAATAGAATAAAAAGTCCAGAAATGAAACCCCATTTGAAATCTAAGGGGAATCCCCTCACCTTTTTCACATTAGAACAAATAATTTGTGGATGTGTAACCAATCATTTTATTGCATATTTCTAAAAAGCCTTGATAAAACCACAAGCAAAAAATAATAGAGGGCCATAGAGACAAACATGTATATATATTACATTACTGAGTGACATAGTTCAATGACGTTTTTAACTTTTGACTCCCTAACGATGACAAGGACAACTTGTTGATCAAAATAACCGAGCTTACCTCCTGCCATTAGGAAGAACATCAAGTTGACGGTGGTATGGAGATGGAGAAGGGTATGTCGACAGGGTACATTACTGGGCTTCCACATAATGGTCATTTGAGTCATGTATTTTAATGTGAGGATGTGGTCATAACGGGGGAAAAGTTGCTGCTTTCGGAGTGAGGGACACAGCTGTGATGATGTGAGGCACTTGGAAGTGACTCTGGTCTGTGTAAACCGTTTTGGATAAATCAATGGTTTGCCCATTCAAGTGAGCGGAAAAGTAGGCTGTTTGTCCACACCATCAACCTGTTGCCCTGAGAAGGTGGTTATTGGAACAGTCAGATAAACTGATCTTCAGGAAGTTCCTAAAGTGAGAAATGAAGTTATTTACTGGTTTAGATAGCCTAATTCTTCTGGGAAAGAAGTTCTTGAAAACAATATGAGGGTCCTGTTCCCCAAAGGCAGCTTAAACTTTCATCATAATCAAAATTATAGAGAGAAAGTCCCCTGGCAAATTAATATCATTAAATATTTCTACACACATCTGAGACCGCAGCTAAATAATGTATAGTAACTAGGTAATTCTAGAAATCTCAGTACTCTTCGAATGTCTCGGTGCTTCCCAGCCATCATACTTTATTAATAACAAAGTGGAATCTGCAAACTAACATAAAGGTTTTCCTTTTTCATAAGAGTAGCCTGCCTCTCTCTTTCTCTCTCCCCCCTTCTATGATATTAAGAATATATACAAAATGTGCCATAACACATATATTTCAACTGTTGAGTCTGTAAAATACCACCCACTCACTATACAACATAATCATTTTAAATTAAATTCATTGGGGTAACATTAATAATATTCTGTAAGGGTCAAGTGTACCGTTCTATAAAACATCACCTATATATTGCATTGTGTGCCCACCACACAAACTCTAGTCTCCTTCCATCACCATATATTTGACCCCTTTACCTTCTTCATCCTCCCCCCAACCGCTTCCTTCTGGGAACCACCGTACTGCTGTCTATGAGTTTGTTTGTCTGTTTGCTGCTTTCTGTTTTATAGCCCATGCATGAGTGAGGGCATATGGTTCTTGCCCTTTTCCAAGACAATATAATCTTAAATCCCTTGAAACATTTGTGAGACCTTTTTTTCCCTTCTAAGCAGATGTTATTTTCCCCTGAATATAGAGTTCAGATGTTTAAGAGATTCCTTGGTTCACATTTGCAAGTAAATGGTGGACATGCATATAAATGAGACAATTTCGCTAAAATTGCCCAATGTCATAAGCAAATGCAAAGTGTATGCCCCTAACACAAAATCAATGCTACTAAAATGTTCATAAAGTTGACTGTGAAACAGTGCCTTTACTTTGTCAGGGATATTGAAAATATGTATTTGTTATTGTCACAATTTTTTTTTAAACGATCTGAGGGCCCTTAAATTTTTACTTTTGATAGTTGCTTTATTGCTCTCAAGGTGTGCATAGACAAAGAACATTTGTTTTGCAGACAGTTTTTTTCTTTCTTCACATATTTATAGCATATTCAGTGCTTCCAAGGAGATGAAAGTCAAAGCCCACAAGTACCCTGGTTAGATATCATCCATGTGTCATCTCTCTCTGGTTTTAAAACCCACGTTTTTAAAGTTCCACCTTAAGGTATTTCTTCCCATAGAAATCTTACAATTTAAATCGAGTGGGTCATGTTGGCTTGTTTTGATTTGTTTTTTGGAGGGAGTGTGGCTCTGAGTGTCCCATGTGAAGTGGCTTGCCACCTAGTGAAAGCAGTTGTCAATCTCCTGATTTGTAGAAAGGCAGATATCTGAACAAGGCAAAACGTCTGATGCAGCCCAAGTTAAGAAACAAACAAACAAATGAAAAATGAAACAGACTGGCCCCACGTGGACGACACGTCTTATGGTGTCAGCATCAGAGTGAGAAGCATTTGTGTTCCCTCCTCTCTTTGCTTTATTATTTGACATTCTGAATCGTTCCTGTGCCGTCCACATCACTTACAGGTCGTTCTTCAACGTCTTCTTCTCGTACAGCCCTATGCAGAGGGACCAGCTGATCCACGCCAGGTCCCCGTTCCACAGAAACTGTGCAATAATGACTATGCATTGTTTTAAGCCTCGAGGTGTGTGGTCATACCCTTACACGGTAATAGAACACGAATACTCGTGACATCCTGTGTAGAGAGGAAGGGACATGACATTTTTGGAATAAATCTATTTTAAGCAAATTGCTCACACACCTACTCACCACGATGGGTGAGACCCTGGGATATTTCTTTGACCAAGGCATTGAGAATGACTTAGTCCTAGGAGCCCTGACGACCTTCAGAAGCTCCGCAGGGACTCTGCTTTCATAGCCGAGTCGATGGTGGGGGGGCTGCGATGACACCCTGATTTCAGTGGGAAGAACTGGACTTTCACGTTGTAGTGGAAACTCTATTGCCAGGGGTAACAGGCATCTCTATCCCTTTTTGAAAACCTCTTTCCATTGGTGGCACAACCTCTCACCCAGTCCCAGGAAGAAAAACTGCCTATGACAGCGACCTTCCTGATCTGATCACCAAGTCCACGTACTCACGTTCTCCAAATGTTCTCGTCTCCGCCATTCCTACCATCATCGCCTTATGAAAGGGCTTTCTGCTCGTCAGTGAGCTAAGCTGAGCTATGCTTCCCCAGATTCTCTTCACAAGTCAGTTTTGCCCACAAGAGAAATGCCCGTGGGGTTTGGAAAGCAGAGACGGAGAAGTGGAACACGTCCATTTCTGTGCTCCGTGGGCCAGCGCTGTGCCAAGTGCTCCTGACTTACACATCACTGCGGATCTGCTGGCTCCCCTGCCGGTGGGGAAGCAGCTGGTCTCAGCCTCCCCAGGACTGCCGACCTCATCCCTTGGCTGCTCCGAGTCCTGAGCCCGACACGTGTGGAGCTCCCTCATGCAGGGCACGGGCTCATCCCTCCCGGTGGACGGGAGTTGGGGCCATGCAGCGAGTTGTTCATTTCACCCGAAGGGAGTGCTGGCCAGAGGGATGGTCTCTAGTTTGGCCGGGACTTGGAGGACACTTGGTAACAAGGAGGTCTGGAGACAATATACGCTCACAGGCCATTCAGAAAGGGCAGAGAATTTAAACATATTTGTATCCCATGTTAATGCTGAAGAATTAATTAAACAAGGTAACTCATCCAGTGGCTGACAGTCAGACTTTCTCCACGTTCGTCTTCTTGCCTAATGGGCTCCTATAAGAAATGGCCGTCATGGCTGGGATGGACGTTATCTATGGACTACGCAAAATGACTTCTAACCTCCAAGGCCTACCCTGCTCAACCACTGCTCTGCGCTCAACCTGCCAGTGTCAGGTAACAACGCTGCATGTCTGTAGTCTACTGCTCCTTTGTGGACTCGGCCAGCTTCCTCGTGGCAGATTAATGGTAGACCAGTTCTATCATGGAAGGAAGAGAGCATTCTCCTCCCTGGAATAGGCACTTACTCTGGTTATAGATGTGCCTTCTCTGACCCAATCCTTCTGCTGAAACCAAAATCTGTGGACTTACGAACACCTTATTCAGTGTCTTAGTACAACACACAGGATAACTCCAGACCAAGGAAGTAACCTCCCAGCAAGAGAAGCAGGACAATGGAGCTGATCCTTGTGGAGTTCACTGGTCTTATTTTGTTCCCATTACCATAAATGAGAAAATGATACAACAGCTTTTCTAGTATTCTGCACCAGCTGGGTGACAAAACCTGGCTCTCATAAAGTAATGTCCTCTAGGATGTTGTCCAAAATCAGGACCAATGTTTCCTTGGAGCCAGGATTCATATGTCCATGAGTCAAGGAGCAGAAATTGGAGTGTCTTTTCAACGCGCTCGTTATTGATCTCATCATCTCAAGTCTGTTGGTGTAAAGATCTTAGTCCTCGAAAGTGATACCATCAGGGGATCCAGCAAGAGTATCATTGAACCTGAAGACAAGACACCTTCCTGACACGTTGGCCTTCCCTGGCCAGTGACCTGTCCTGACTAAGGTGAAACTGGGTGTAGCTACATGCTGGAGATGAGAAGTATGTCTGCCATTCGGAAGATCCATCAGGTGTCCCTAAACAATACCACAGCCTGGGATTAGAGCAAACGGAGAACTACAACAAGCCCACACCCGGGGTACAGATAGTGACCCAGACTCTTCAGAAAAAAGCTTTGGGTCAGCTCACCAAGCAAGTACTTATGACCTCCAAGTTACTTGCTGAGGGCAAAAGAAATATGTATCGGGTAGTCCAAGAAAATGTCATAAATATCAACTATGACCATGTCTCCAGCTGCAAAAATGAGGACTGGAGTAGAATATGTTTATATATATTCTAACTCCCTCTTTCTTTTCTTTCCTTCTACCTGTTAATTTAAAACAGTGAATTTTAGGTAATGTTATATCTACTATTTAAGTGATAGGCTATTAAGAGGGAGGGTGTAACTCGGCAGAGGAGTGACCATCTGAATATCACCTAAAGAAAAGAAAGGGAATTTCTATTCTTCTGGAGGAGTGGGTTACTGCATTGCTGGTTATAGGTAGCTAGGCTGTGTCAAGAGAAGCAGAGTATGCATTTTCTACTCTCTTTATTTGAACATTCAGTTTTAGTTCAAAGGATTGGGTGCTGGTGCCAGGTTGACCAGTGTGGACTTGAGTGGCTTTGTACTTTGTTGAATTAGCTAAGCTAATTCCACATTTTCCAAAGTTCCCTTCCTCACGCAGCAGTATGTTAGAGTCATGAAAAGAAGTCTGCATGAGATCTGGGAGATGCAAGTGAAGCAGCAGCCTTTGTGTGTGCTGAGGCTTGGGGACGGCCAGAGCCTATGGCAGCTCCCACGCGATGTCGCTCATCTGCAGGCTGACATTTGGGTCTGAGGTAGCAGCCGTGTGCACAGATCCATACCTCCCACCACATCTTCTTTGGCTCCTCCAAGGTCATGGGCCACATGGGCAACTCAGTGGTGAAGGGCACTGGTTTCCTTTATGAGTCACCTGTACCCCTGGAGTTGAAGATGGTGAAGGACAGGTGCATAGCCCCATCTGTCCCTTTGGTTTCCAGATTGTCATTGTGAGTTCCTGTGTGTTCTGCTCTCCCACTTGTTAAGTCCCCCCTACCCCTTTCAATTGGTGGCTCTGATTGGCTCAAGCCCAACACCAGATACAGAGAAGCAAGGTCCTTGCATAGAGTACTTAACCAAATCCCACAATTATATAAGGAATACTATGTCCTGTCCATTCCTTATTCCCTATCACTCTAAGTGGTTCTAATTCTCTGATTAAACACCAATTAATGCCCTCAACTTCATCACCATAATAAAACATATTAATTCTGCTCTGGCTTTATAGGGAAGAATACTTTCCGGGAGGAGTCTATATCATTCTGTAATCGTGGACATTATGATACTACTATTAAAATGACATTAAACCTCCCTCTGGCTGTAGTACACAAGGATTCTACTACTTACGCATTCTATACCTCCTGTAATTTAGGCAACCCTTAAATAGGACCTTCACATATGATTTGATGTGTGTGACTGTATTCCAAACAAGAAATGCGCATAATACATTCTGGGGGAATTGCTGTTACTCCTTTAGTTAGCTTAATATGTTGAAATCTGTTTTCAATGAAAATACTTAGAATTTTAAAATCTTGAATCACAGAACTCATTTCAAGATATTTTTCCATTAAAAAATGTGTCTGATCCAGCAGGTAGCTGCAGTCTATCTGGGCTTCTAGCAAGTGCTAACGATTCTCATACTAGCCAATACTAACTTCCCCTAGCACAACATTTTTCAAACTTGATGTAAAAGAAAGTCACCTGGGGACCTTCAGAAACATACATTTTTGGCCCTGATTCCTGAGAATGTGATTCAGTAGATATACTGGGGGCCCCCCGAGGTCCCCAGCATAGAGCGATCAGCCAGACAATACTGATACCGTCTGTGAAGATGCCAAATCAAACTGACCACAGTGAGCGGCGCGCATCAAATTTCTATTCAGTTTCCGCTGCTGCAACAGCAGACCTCCGTCAACTCCGCATCGGGAACCGAGAACGAAGGAGCCATTGATCGTGCCTGTTTTTCTGAGACTTGGTCTCCATCCAGCGCACACTTACCATGATGAATAGAAATCTGAGGTGGTGAGGACACAGTTTGAAGTAATAACTTTCCAGGATGAAGGGGAAAATAATAAAGACTGAAAAATGTCTTTCTCCTAATGGCAATAACAATGCTTTATATTTGCACGGCGCTCTATGATTTTCAGAGCACTCTCAGCTATGATTTCATTCGATACTCACCACTGAATGAGGCGAGGAATGGGGCGTGTATTGATATTCCCGTGCCCCCGGGTGAAGAAGGGAGTAGCAACACCAGCGTGTTTTCCATCCCATTTGGTCAGGGACCCAGCTGATCCCGGCTGCAGCCAGACTCTAGGGACTCTGTGCAGAAACAGAGAGGTGTGGTTTTTACTGGGGGTGGGGGAGGGTGCAGATAGAAAACTCTGAAAGTCAGAGGCATTCAGTGTTACCTCCTCTAGAGGAAGTTACTGAAAACGGTAAAAATAATCCACCAAGGAAGAGCCCAGCAGGAGAATTTATATTTTAATAGTAAAGTAAGAAGATAACTAGAAAAGAAATTCATGTTGATACCAGTTTTTATGCCATGATTATGTTACTAAAGAGACATCTTAAATTGACAATACACAGATTATAGTTTGCATAGGCTGGTGATTGGAGACACAGTTTGATTATGATTTTTTTTGGTGCCTCTATATTCTGAGACTGTAAAAGTGGGTTTGTATCTCTACCTATTTATTTTATAGTCGCTGTTAATGGCTTGTGCTGAAGTATTGTGGGAAAATCACTTTACCAGTTTGAATGATGAGGTTAAAATATACATAATAGAAGTAATCATTTAGAGACAAAAGTATTCATAGTCTATAAGTTGTCAAATATAAAAGACATAATTTTCAATATAACTATTTGTTCTTGAATAAAATAGAGATTTCATGGGCTCGTAAGAGATCTAAAGCTGAAAAGAATTTAAATATAAAATGACTCCCTATCATGGTGATTTTAGGACATAAACTTGAAATGTAAAATTAATTAAGGAATATTTGACTCCAAATATTTCACAGAATATTATCAGATACATTTTAAAAAATATTTTCATTCATATTTGAGTTCTTGGAAAACAAATATACTTGATCTTAGCCAAAAGGCCGAGAAGCGATTTAGAAAACAAATAAAAATTCTGGTACAATATGATGGTACTGGACATAAAAATGAATGTGCTATTTTAGTATTAATATTAAAGTAATTCCTAAACAGCCCTACAATCCAATGTCCAGAGCTACAAAATTTGGACTGTCATAAAAATAGCTCTATTGATTTTCTCACACAATTGAAAAGAAGTCAGATTAAAAATAAGTCTCTGTAACCTCTTTCAAACCATAAATGTCTCAGGTGATGCAATTAAAAACAACACACATTACTCAACGATATTTACTGTGTCATCAGGGGGTCTGGGAATGGGTTAAATACACCTAGTCTGTGTAAAGTATGGATTTGGTAACCACACAGCCCTCAGATTCTAACTGCTGATTTGGTAAAACAGAAATCCTTCTTGGACCCCTACACATCTCAGTCAGTTCAGATGGCTGAGTCCACTTCACTAATAAATAAACAGGCTGGCACTGAATTGTGGCTTTGTGGGTCCCGGTTCAGTGTGCTCTCCGGTGCACTTCTGTAGTCAGCCGAGAGCTGGCATTCTCTATGAAAGGTGGGACTCAACTTCAGAACCCCAGATCAGGGTGTTAACCCATACCACCCTCCCTGTTCCTTTAACCACGCCGTCATTTTAAGTTGCAGTATTGTGATTGTACGGTAATTTTCACACATCAATAAATTGTTGTTGGCATTTATTTTTCACTAAATTCTATTTCTCTGTGGCTTACGTTTTCTTTGCCTTTGTATTCCCAGATTGTACTACCCTTTCTGGAATATAAGAGAAGATCAATACATGCTTGTGTAATTAACGAGTGACTAGAAGTATAGAAAGGATACAGTGTATTAGGGAGGGGTTCACAAACTGGACAATCCACGAGATTTAATTACTGGGAATCCTGGAGTCCTCTGCTTGCCGAAGGCACTCGCCCCGCCCCTCTTCTGTCACCTTAATAACACGACCCCCCAAAACAACCAGAACGTCCTTTGCTGTCCTCCCCACCTGTCATTGCTTGTCAAAATCAAATCAACAAGGTCAATCATGACTGATCTTTCCTTTATTACATGAATGGTCTGATGAACGTGGTGATAACTGTAAAACACTTGTTTCAAGGGAACAGAGACAATCTCCTGTGACTTCAACTCATTTTCCCTTATTTTTCTGCTCCTACACTCATTCTTCAGAATGTAAGCTAGGCATCACCTTTTCTTAGACGCCTTTTCTTAGCGAACCCAGTGCGGTGTCCGTGAATCCGCCGTGTGTTCCCTGAGGGGCCTGTGCATGCCCCTCGGTCTCAGGGGTGTCTCCCAGCAGACCGGCTGCCTGAGCCTATGGTGCTGGCTTCAATCGCTACGTGAACAGAGGGGATACGTAGTAGTTCACTCACGTGCACAGTTATTACACATAATATTTATAAATATGAGTTTTATATAAGAAAATAATGAAAGGATTCTTTGACAGTGAAACATTTTAAGAGCAACTCTTACTCTGATGCCCAATTTGATAAAATTATTCGGTAGAATTCCAGTTCGTTGTGGCATTGAATCATGCTGCTTCCATTTATTTTATATATATATAGTATCCCTTATAATGAAGAAAATCAGCTGATGAGCAAAACAGATCCACAGACATGGAAGTGGGGACAGACTGACGAAATTCAGAGAGAAGGGACGTGGTGGGGAAGGAAGAGAGAAACCAAAGGACTTGTATGCATACATGCATAACCAATGGACACAGACAACAGTGCGGTGAAGGTGGGGGTGGGTGGGAGGGGTCAGGCACAAGGTGTCAAAAGGGAAAAAAGGAGGGACCTTTGTAATAAAGAAGATTAATAAATTAAGTATTAAAATTATATATAGTCCTGCCTAATTTAGAAGACTAAAAAGAAAAGTAAAAAGAAACACAAAAATCAGTAAATAAAAGGAGAAAACAGTATTTAAGGAAAACATATGGATATACCTATAACAAGCTTTTATCTGCAGACAAGGATTTCCAAGGAAAAGGGGACACATTCCTCAAAGGAGACCTCCTTTCTTCTGATACTGAATTCTGAGATGCATAGCTTCCTTGCAGGAGCATATAGGAAATGGAGGCCCAGCGTGATCATGTTCTCAGCAAAAATGGAAATTACAGAGATAGTTCTTGTGGCCACCTTGGCTTGAATTTGGAGTATAACATCAAATACAGGCTGACTATTGCAGAATCCAGGGGTAGCTGAATACCGTGTAAAACTGAGCTTTTCCTCATGTCATTCGCTGGATCCCATCTATTTTTGAGTATGCAGACACATCACTGACAATTGTCCCCCTTCTGTCACTAATCTTGCAATTTCACCTCCTTACGGAATCATAGTCATACAAATACAGATGGGTTATGTTAACTATAATCACAAAATAAAGCAAATCAAAACACAGCCTTCTGTCACCTCCAGATCTTTCTTCAGCGAGCTCACCATTTCCTTACCCATACATCCAAGCTCCTCAAAGCTAATCAGATTGTGTTCTGTTCTCCGTAACTACACCTGAGCGATTTCCTTCAGTCCCTGCCGCTGTGGACGCTGCCAGGTCCCGGGTCGTCGCAGTCCTCATGCACCTGGCCCCTCGGCAGCGGGTGCTGTCCTTCCCTGGGTGTCCAGGTCCCCATCCTTACCTGGTTTTCCCCAGCGGCCCTGCACTTCCTCCTGCGGACCCTCCTCCCGCCATTGAACTGCGCACGTTATCTTTTTAGGGACGTGTTCTTTGGCTTCTTCTCTCTACGTGTCGTAAGAGAACTAAGTGTCCTGACATTCACTACACGGATGCCTACAGAGTCAACGGAGCCCCAGTTCCAAGCACTGAAGCGCTGGTCACCTCTGAACAGCAGACAGATATACCCCAGTTCCTGCTTGACTTTCCCGCTTGGATGAGCAACAAGAATCTTTGACCCAATAAGCCCCCAGATAAGCAAACATCTCATCTGCTTCCACCTTACAATGTTTCAAACACCATCTCGTCTCACACCATCTCCTGTTGTAACAAATGGCGATTTTATGCTCCCCATGGGCCAGACAGTTCACATTGGATGAATGGGTAAATGCAAGCTGATCTCTCTCATAAACTTAAATGCAAATATCTGGAAACAGATCAACTTGAATCAGGTGTGAGTAGGGAGGAAGATTCCCCACAACCAAATGACTTGTGTACCAAGGAGGTATATTTGCTTCAGCGTTTTATAACCACAAACTACAATTCAGCACATTGAGGAAATGAGGTAAAAAAAAAAAAAAAATCTGCAATCTTATCAATATAATAAGTATTTGCAAAGCTCAATTCTCATTTAGAAGAGAATGGGACTTAATTACTTAAGATTTTCTGCCAATCTCCACAGAATTGTGAAATATTGAAATTGGAAGCAAGAAAGGTCACTCCCGCCATTTCCATTCATCACCATACTAGAGGGTCTTGTTCACAAAATTAGTCCAGAAAAAAAAATCAATAATGATTAAAAAGGAAAAAAATAATGAATGCCATTATTTTCTGTTAAAAAGATTGTGTATACAGAAATACAAAGACATCTATGGGGGAATTATTAGAATAAATCAATGAATTTAGTAAGTTTGTCATACATGTACAATATAAAAAAAAGTATATTTTAGTATCAAACATTTAGAAAGCATCTTACAAGTACCAAGGCTATTTATAATAGCATCAAAAGTACACATTATACATAGTAAATATTTAAAAAGATGTGCAAGAATCTAACAGAGAATGTCCAAACATTATCAGTGATTAAGAAAACTAAATACATTAGAGATGCCAACTTCTCACACATTTTTGGACATTCTAGTCAAAATCACAGATAGCTCACTGGTATGCCATTTCCCTGTCATGCCTGTATTAAATTATAATCCAAAACATAGCACGTTCCATTGTGAATGTCAAAATTTCTTGATCAACATTTCTCCCTTTAAATGAGAACTGACATTTTTATCATCAATATGTTTAGGAACTTAATGACCATAAGCTATTAAAAAGGGACTCAAGAGATTGGTTATTTCACTTAAGAAATTTAACAATCTCTAAGTCTACACTGGGGAGATTGTTTTGATTTTCTCATGCTCTCAAAGTTTATTCAGGACTCCATGTGGGAAGGGCTAGGGGGTGCAAATTTAACCTTGGAGTGTGTATAAAAAATTATAAGTATACTTCTAGTGTGCTCCTAGGCAACTCACTCTCTTTTTTTCAACATATTGTGTAGCAGAAAATTTTTCATATAAATATTGAATATTTAACACTAGGTGCTCTGGATTACTACAAATTAGTTACATCTGAAGGACAACAAAAATGGCAAGTACATCAGCATAGAGCATATTGGAGTGGTTGGTGTGGGAGACCAATGTCCCGTAAGGGACTTCTAGTTTTAATTTATCCCCTCCCAGAAGTGCAAAATGTGTTGGGATTATGCTTATCCATTAGTAGGATTTATTTGTTTTCTCACTACGCAGATTGATGTTTGCAGTATCTAATAAACTTCCCTATTCTTTAAACCTTGATACTTAAGACTTACTGTTTAATAACTCTAGTAAGTCTAGCATGTATCAATATTACTATTTTAAAAGAAGATTTAGCTATTTAATTAGAAAAGATAAAACCAGGGTATATATACACACACACACACATGCATATACATATATATACATATGTATACACATAATATATATATAATTAAAATTACTTTATTTTAAAATTTAACAAATGTCATCATAAATAGGCTACAGATGATGATATAATGATTTTAAGAACATAAATTTAAGAAAATAAAATTAGTATTCAGTCTATTCACTATTTTTATATTCTAACATTTTGCTAACTTGAAAATAATTCAACTCATGGGAAATCATTATTTATGCTCAAAACAATACCAAAAAATTTATTAATCCCATTAAAAGCTGTTCTTTAAAAATATGGCTGTTCTCAATGGGGCAATTTTTCATTGTTCTGTTTCTTCAAATTGTATACTCTATGTAGCTTCTAATCAATGCAGAGGAGAGCCAATATTTTTACTCAATAATCAAAGAAAGAACAAATAATGAAAAGAGAACCAGAAAATGCTAGAAATGCAAAATTAATCTAATACCTGCCATCAGCTACTTCATCATTACGTTGTATATATATCACCCAGGAGACATCTCTCAATTATCCTGATGGATCCATGATTTTCATTTGTTTGTTTGTTTTTCTCTAGTTTACTACTACTGTTTCCTTAGCTTGTACTTCTCCCTATAATACAAGACTCCCCTGCTTGGTTTAGGAGAAATCTGGTTCCAGGTATACCCCCCAGATATTATTGATGGAATTTCATTAGAAAATGCCATTTGAGAGGTTGTAAACCGGTAGATTGTTTAGTAAAATTCTTCACAAGGACTAAAAATGGTCTATATTATGAACACTTTATGGTGTGCATACCGAGTGAACATTCTAATGTGTATTTGCTGTGTGTAAAATGCTAACATTTGGTTGATACACTGGTTGGATTTATGGGAGAGCCAACTACACTACTTTTTACATCACGGCATTTAGGCTATGAAAAGATCTTCTACTCTCACCTCAGAAAAAGTTAGGTGGTGATCCTTATGTAGGAATCTAAGCACATAGAATATCTAAGGGACACTGAAAAGGACATTCAAAGAGGAACCAACCTGAGAGCATGACCTTGGCTGCAAGCAAGGCAGACACACTTCCCGGGGACAGCGAGCCCTGCACCCAGTGGGACGAGCTCCGCGTAGACTAGCCAAGCAAGCAGGACATGGAGAAAACTGTGCAAAGAAGAATGATGACAGGGGCAGTCGCCAAGATGCCGTCACCACCGGGTGAGTCATCCCTTGTGTAGTCCTCAGCCAGTGCATTCTTTCAGAAATTGCTTTATTCCAGTACGATTCTGAGGCTGTTCTGCATTCTGTCATTGCAACTGTCTTGGCAATGGAAAATGCCAAGTCCTACAAGACTTGTTATCCCCCAGATTATTCCCACAACTGTCTAGGAAGTTGCTGCATTGTGGGCTATCCTGTATGGAACCTATTCGGTCCATGAACATGTAACAGCCACCACCAAATATGCTTTGCTCACCGTGTTGCTGTCTTTATTGAGATACTATTTCTATGCATGGCATTGTGGGATCTGGAATGTTTTGTTCTATTAGTTCTGACGAGTTCATATTCTCAAGACCCCAAACAAGATATCGAGCACATCAAGAAGGAAGTTAAATATGTTGTTGCAAACGCTGAGACACACTTAAAATTAACCTGGGTTTGGATTCGGATGCTTTCCAGCCACTTCAGTAACCCACGTGGAAGGTGTCCATGCAGGTGAAGTTAACCTACTATCTGGAGAAGACGCAGCTGCTGAGTCTGAATTCCTACATCTCAGCCTCTTTGGGAAAATTCATGTCCTCTCAAACCTATGCTTTTGTTTCTCCTCCACAGTCTGAAGAGAGCATTGAATCATTGCAACCTTCTCCTGGGATATCTACAAGGCTTAGTTTGAAAGTGTGGGAGAGAAAGAGAAATTGCATGTGCAGTGAAATGTTGTCTATAATCCTTAAGCATGGAAAATGGACTCACTCATAAAACGACTTGGTTAGTTCAACAACCAGTCTCTGTGGGACTAGAAAATGGCTTAAGTGCTGATGGCAAATTGATGAACAAATTGAAGATAATGGACCTCAGGGAATATATTAATGGGGGAGGTAAATATTAACCAAATAATGACATGAAGATATTCTTTAGTATGTAGCAGTTTATAGACACTTGCAAAGATGGGGGAGTGTGTGACAATATGGAGATGAAATTTTCCTAACGTCAACATAATCCACCCTAAAATGTTGACTATAAAGCAGTAACTTCAAGGTCAGGCATTAGTCTTGAGATTATGGACTATCCAAGTCTCTGAAATTGTGTGCAAAACTTCAGGAGTGTGGAATAAGCAGTTTCCCCCAGCGATCAGCCTGATCACTGTCATCTATTGCCAAACAGTCCTTTGACCCCCAAAGTTGCTGAACAATACCCCAGATGAATGCTAAGGCTCTGTTTCAAACATCCTGCAGTTTCTCAACAGCCAGATGTTTGGAAGCATGAGGACACATATATGCATGATTGACTAAATCTCAGTTTCATATGGATGTTTTGACAGCCAGTACTCTGTGTAAAAAATGCAAATTAGCTCATTAGTTTGGAGATAAAGCAATTAATGCTGGAATGTGACCAGGCATTAAGATTCAAAGGATGAAATGAGAATTAAAATACTCCTACTTGAAGTTGATATGTTTTGCTTAAGATTTTATAAAGAACATAAGCCAAGAGAATAAAAACTTCACTGGGATTTAATTAAATACCCACTTTTTCCAAACTTTATATTAAATCTTAAAATAAGCACATATATAGATATCAACAAATTAATTCACATACTTTACTTTCAGCCAGGACAATTGTGTAACAATGTATAGAATTTATAAGCATATAGAGCAGAAAAAAATGAGGTTCCATTTAGTTGTGTTTTTCACCCTCACCCCCATTGGACCAATGGGGGAAGAAGGTCTGCTTTCATTTACTTTTCCACAAATATTTACTATTTACAACTTGCCTGCTACGTAGATGCCACCGTGCTCGAAAAGACAGTAAGAGCAAAGAGCTGCCAGGTCTGGCTTCAGGGTCCCTTCTAATTTTAGCAGCTGGAGATTCCCCCTGGACTATATTTTAATGTTATAATTTATACAGAGCTTCTGTGTTTTGAGAAGGGAGACAGAGTCTCTTCAGTCTGCTCGATGTGCCTCTGAGACAGTCCTTGAATCCCAACATCTCCCGTTGCTTCCTCAGAGACATACATGTATGTCCTGTAAATAAAATGTTACAACGTCGCAATGTGTACCCAAACTTAGCCTTCACATTTCTTTTGCGTTTTTCTGCATAGCCATTTGATCTTTATTTTGTCATTCTTGGGTGGATTCTGCAGCTTATTATGGTTTAGAATGAGTCATAGCTGGAGGGTTGTCACCAAAGTTAGTGCAACAGAAATAATAGAGCTGGAAATTAGCACCTTATCAGATCTTCCTATTAATCTTTCTCCAAAATCATTTATGTGTTCTGTATAAAAAAAATGCAGGTTCTTTGTTAGTTATACATTTTTAAAAACATTAAATTACCAATAATTTTATTACCTTTATTGGGGTGACATTGGTTAATAAGATTATGTAGGTTTCAAGTGTACATTTCTGTAACACATCATCTGTATATTGCATTGTGTGCCCACCACCCAAAGCAAATCTTCTTCCGTCACATATATTTGACCCCCTTTACCCTTTACCACCCCTACCCCCTTCCCTCTGGTCACCACCATACTGTTGTCTGTGTCTGCAAGTTTTTGTTTGTTTGTCTTGATTTTTTTCAATTTTTGCTTTCAGTTTTATATCCCACATATGAGTGAAGTCATATGGTTCATGACTTTTTCTGTATTTTTATTGCTAATGGATTCTGGTCTGTACTCATAATGTGAAAACAAAACAAAATGCACAGGAACACTGACTTACGGGGCTGGTTATGAAGGAGAGCGCTCTGCCCTCCCATCCCTCCCAGCCCTGATTCAGGGTTCTCGGAACCGCTTTCCAAGGAAACTTCCCACACAGCAATCAGTCAAACCTTGTGATTAAACTTATAAATAAACTACACAAATTATAGAAAACTCTGAGAAAATCGAGTGATTATATTTCTTATGTTTTACTGAGAAGGCCACTTGATCTCATCTTACGGGTGATTTGTGAGGACAACCAGCAATTATGGAACAAGGAAGCACGCTTGGCAAACATGCCTAGTAGGGGAAGTGCTGCTCGTGTTCTAATATCCCAAGGACCAGTCCTTTCGCCAGTTTTGGCAAAAAATTCATTTCATAGTAGTTCTCCACATAAACACATGAAAATAGCATATATTATCAGGTCTCTACCTGATCGCATGATATTTAATTGCATTTTCTGAAATGAATATACAGGTGTAAAATTTTTTCAGACAGACATAATCTAATAAAACATTATTATTTTTTGGTTTCAATTATTTTGTCAATGTATTAATAGATATTTCACTATAGCTATGTTTTATACCTGGAGAATAACTTAAATCCTGAATACCTGTTTATGTACCACTGGGAATTACTGACATTGAGACCTGTACTCATCAGGGAAAGAGAAGAATGTACACAGGTCAAGGAACATTTTCCCAAAGCTTTGTAGTAAGCAGTCTGGCCTCTGGGGTGCTGTATGCTTCTTGATGTTAGTTCTCTAAAAAATCTGGATCTGTAATGGGACTTTGTTTGGTGAGGAGACAGTTTGATCGGTGCTTTTATTATGACTGATGTGAAAAGAAAATTTCAAAATAGAAGGATAATCCTCCACACGTTGGCGGATGACAACAGAGACATAAAGTTCATTTATTGTCCATTTTGTCTTGCAAAAACAAATCCTTGCAGCTTTGTGGTAAATTACCCTGAGCAGCAGACTCCTAACATTGGGCAGAACCCATGCAGATCTCTGCCATGGAGCGAAGCTTCTAAAGGAGTATCAGCCGCGACAAATCTTCTGGCTCTCCGTGAAATTCTGAGCTTATACACCATCTTCTTCCAATGATACAATGTATCCATTGTGTTTGTTTCTGGAGGTTCTACTCGGCCACCATATTCTCCAGAGAAAAACTCAAATGTATTTTTCCAATAGCAACATTTAAACCTAAAAATAATATCTTGTGAAAAGGTTTTTACAAATTATAAATTACATATTTTACTTATTATTGAATATCTGTGTTAGAATTAAGTCTACCCTTTTAGATTAATAAAAAGTGTATAATGCAAGATGCCTATTAACATTAAACTAGAATTAGTATTCAGGACTTGGGTCTGAAAAAACTTCCACTGAAATTTTTTTTTCCCCCCTGATTTTCAAGGCGTTCTGTCAAATACAGGTCAGGCATTTTATTGTTTAAATGCAAATGCATGTTCTGTATTGTACGTGAAAGGTCAAAGCAATCTTCTCTCTGCTTCCAAAATATTTTACTTCAAATAAGTCCCTTTATTACTATTTCACTCAAATAGATTTATTTCCTAAATTTTATTTTTCGAAACTTTGCCCTTTCAAGTTTAACAGGGCTCTGAGAGATTGCATTCCAGGGCTTCTCTTGAAATAGCAAAATGTCAGGGGGAGGGAGGGAGCTGTCCACATGACGGTAAACCTGCAGTCCTGATAGACCTCAGGTAAGCATCCAGGCTCACCTGTCCTTCCTGGTTTAGAAGTAAACATCTGATGTTTCATCAATTCTTTGTTAAAAAAAAAAAAAAAAAAGCATTGCATTATGTTTTGCAAAACATATATTAGATATGTTTTTACATTGTAAAGAAGCAGCAAATAACTTGATTTTGAGTGAGTGTATTTAGTGTGATTTTTTAATAAAACGTGGTAAGTGTTAATACATATTTGTGGATGTTTGCTATTACATTTTTCTAAGTAAATGGTTATAATGGTCTGTTTCTATGTGAGGTCTTATATGTTTGGAGACAAAGTAGAACCGTTATTCAAGGAAATGAGTAATATAATCAGAAGAACCAGGGAAAACTTATCATGGTCCGTAACACACACTGAATCCCCAATATAGCTGTATCGCTATTCCTGCTTGACACAAGTACGTTGAGGCTCATGCAGGTGTTTACCAAGGGCGAGGTCTCCATCTATGTTCAAGTTTATGTGCAATCATGATGGTCATCATGAAAATGGTGATAATGTTAGTTTTGGGTCAATGAGCCAAGAATCAGCTAGCCAACCCACAAAAATATAAACAGAACAGAAAACTCGAGGACTGTCGGTGAGCGGTGACACCTGCTCTTTGTGGCTGCCCTCCTTCCTTCAGCGTCCCTTCCAGCTTCTCACCTCGTCGGTCTTGCTGCTGCTGTTCCTTCTCCCTGCTCCTCTTTCCCTAACAGCCTCCCCTGTCCTGGGGCGGCCTTTGCTTCCTGTAAAACAGACCACATGTCCTCTCAGTCCCTGAATAATGCATGCTGACACCAGGCATCCTCTTTACATTCTGCTTTAGTCCCCACCTTCGCTCCGGCGGGGGCTGGTGAAAAGAGCATGACCTTTAGAAGGAGACAGGTCTCGTACCCCAGCCCTGCTCCATAATCACCAGTTGTGTGATCTTTTGAACAGAAGTTCTCTTTCAAACTTTCCTTCTCTCCTTTCTAAGCGGAGGCAGAAAGGCTGCCTGAAAACTTTGCAATGAGAATTGAGAAGCAAGGTTGTCAGAGGACTCCTAGCACCAGGCGGTAGAAGCAGCTTTGTCCCCCTTCTCTTGGCTCCGTGTTACTTAGCGTCTGTGATACAGGAGGCGCTCTGGCTGTCACCAGGGATGCCGGGTGAAAGGCACGGCCTCCGCCGTCTGAGAGCTCACAGGCTAGTGAAGAGACGATGTGAAAATTAACACCTACCAGCACGGTGGAAATGTCCATGATGAGTAAGCCCATTGCCACATGGCTCTTCAGAAGTGTGCAAACACAGGTCTGAAAGGGGTCAGGGGTGGTTGCTTGAGGCAAACAACATGAGCAGGGCTTTCCAACAGAAAGGGGGTCAGGAGGTTCCAGCGTAGGTGAAAAGGGCAGCCACAGAGAGCTGGTGAAGTCCAGAGAGTCTCAGGACGACTGGAGTCTGGCTTATTCAGAGTGGGGCTTGAGGCGTCCAAAGAAAGCGTGTAGAATTAAGAGGGGCCCGAATAAGCAAGGTCGAGGCTCAATGTATACTCTAATGGGTTCAAACTCTTAAAAAGTAAATATTTTTCTTATCCCCATGTTATTATTTTCTTTTTATTGAGTATATTGGAGTGACATTGATTAATACAATGAGATTCACAAAGATGTTTGGAAATGATTCTCAAAACAACCACTAAAATCCTAAACTATGTATTCAAAATCATGGTTAAGAATGATCCATGCCCCATTCTAGCCCTTCACAGTTTCTAGTTCTTTTTTATTTAACTCTATCTAACACATATGGGGGAAAAATAAAGGTGTATAGGGAGCAATAGGATTTTAGTTCTAACTTTGGCCAGCAACCACAGAGACATCGATCCCTGGATTTTTCATTCCCATTACAGAGCAGACCTACACGCAGAGAAAGATCCTAACTCTGTGTTTCCTAGACTTTCTTTTTTTCCCCCACTTATATTCTTGGCTTTCTGTGATTTCTTAAATCTGAAGAAAGCTACAATCTGCCAAATATAAAACCCAGAGGCCAGACTTGGCTCTTCACCAGACACTTAAAGAAGAGAAAGCGGCCAGCTGGGAGCCCGTAGCTCAGAGATACGGTACCTGGAAGCGTATCCGTGACTGACAGTTCCAAAACGTGGGCCCGGAAGTGTAGAAGGACATCGCGACCCTGAAATCATCCTACAGAGAAACTCGGCCAGAACGGAAAGTGCCTCACAAATCGGGCAGTTCCCAGAGAGATCACAAGCGAGGACTGGATGTTCTCACAGGGGGCGACGGTTTCCATGCTCGTGGAAGGCTGGCGGAGGAGGGCTGATGTGTTATATGTGAACTTCAATTCTGAAAATTAGCTTCCAAATAGTATTTCATTAGACCTATTCTAACCCTTTGTTGGTGACTGTCACGGGAGACGAGAACCGGGCCCTGCAGGTACTTCCAGCGCATGGAGCACATCGGGGATTTTCATGAAATAAAGAGAAACACACCCAATGCCACTATGCCTTTCATTTTTATTATGAAATTAACATTCTCGTGAAAATGGAAAAGTATCAATTATCCTTGAGCATCCAAAATGCTCAATTAAGTCTAAGAATATATATATGTGTATATAAATACACATGTATTTATACACACACATATACTTTCATACTTATAGAAATTTTTATAGTGTCATAAAAATCTACAGTTTTATCAAAGCCAGGTAAATTGATGATTAGCACTTTGCTAAGAAACAGTGGCATAAATGTAGTCCCTGTAGGACTTCTATTTTATTCCCTATTTCATTGCCTACGGAGAGCACACTGAAGTCCACTGAATGCTGGGCAAAGGCTGGGGAAAAGGGGACACCTGCAATTATGTCAACATTAAACATTTTTAATACCAAAAAACAAAAACAAAAAAACTAGGTAACTAGATAACACGATGAATCAACAAATATGATGGCCCAATTTGTAGTGTTGGCGTATACAGTAAGTAGGGATAATGTATGAAAGAATGCCTAAACTTGGGAGATGAGCAATAACAGATGGGGTCCCTGAGGAGTCTTCAGCCATAATCAGGCACAGGGCTGTCTGTGAATCGGGCTCCCTTTCCATCGCCCCACAGGGACCCGGCCAGCCACTCCTGCACAGGTGAGTCATCCGGCCGGTACATTCTAGGTCCGTAGAGTGGGTTAAAGACATTAAAATCTTGTCTAGCCTTTACGATGGGAAATCTTATGGACAATAAATTCTACCACTACAAAAATTGGACTTTTGTAGTTTTTTTCTTTTTTCTTTTTTTTTTTTTTTAAGTTGGCAGAACTGAAGTGACACAGTGGGCCATTAGTATTGCTACTTATTTTTAGAATGTAGCACATCCTCAACCAACCCCTTCACTCGGAATGTCGGCCAGGAAAGACCAAAGGATCCGATGAGTTGGTGCTCAGCTTCCATAGGCAGCTGTGGGTCCAGGTCTCACCTGCTTCACTCATTCCGTGAACTTCCCGGACCCCCAGGAGCTTGCGTCCAGGGTCAGCATTATAACATAATAGTCTGCATGTTTATTGTAAGAGGAAAAAGGCAAGGAAGTAAGGAAACGTGTAAGTAAGAATGAGAGAAAGGATGGGAAAGACAGACCGGAAGGGGAGAAGGGAGGAAGGAGAGGTAGGGAGGAAAATAAGAGAAAGGATAAAGAGATGAAGGAAAGAAAGAAGAAAGTGAAGACATACTGCCCTTTTGATCTCAGAACTAAAAAGAAAAGAATAAAATTATCAAAAAATTTTAGGCAAAAAAATTTCCTGTCATAACTGGCTTGATAGCCTTCAGTAGAATTTACTTCATCTTCTGTTAGTGCTGGTTAGTAATTTCCATTGTGTGAATTTTTACTGTTACTTTGCATTGCTTTTCATATGTGTGCACCTGTGTTTTCCTGAACATCGGTGGGACAATAGAACACAGAATAATCAGGGTGCAATTGTAGTAGACATTGGAAATTTGAAAATAAAACTAGAAAGAAGAAAAATCTTAATAAAATAGTTTTTGTAAACTGTATTAATGAGATTAAATATAATGAGCAATAATAGTATATGATAACTTCCTTTTACATTTAGACCTTGAAACAAATTTTAATTTTTTTAAAGTTATTTGAATACAAATATGACTAATAAAAACCCCTAGCCTATTTTTTTCGGGTAGATACTTTGAGAATTATGACCATCTGATTTTTTTATGATTCAAAACACTTTCATAAGTTGTTTAGTTTTATTTCAATGCTTGAAGATTGGTTCTGATTTGTACTTTAAGATCTCAGAAGAATTATTCAACTAAGATTTGTGCCATTCGTCTTTATGGCATAGGTAACCCTTTGTATTCTCTGCCGAATAGTTCACTTATTGGCAGAACCATGAAGCACTCCATAGAATGAGGCATTTCCACGGAGGAAACAGAAATAAACATTCCATAGTGAAAGAGCAGAAAATGGTAAATGGGAAGAGAAAAAGAAAGATGTGATGACTGCCTAATAAGCAGGATAAAGACCAAGTTAATTTGGGTCAGAGAATTTGGACAGCAAGGACCTGAGCAACTGGAAAATTCAGAGGTATTCACACTCAGAGACAGTATCCTGGAACCTTGCTCCATTCTTATTGAGCATAGAGTTCTGAAAAAAGGGGGGGGGGCAGTGATTTGAGATACTTATGTACTGTAGTCTCATAGTACATGTAAGATCATTAGTAATGCCTTTACATGGTGTAAACAAAACTAAGTAACAGTAAAATATAACAGGCAGTGGAAGTTCATTGGAAAACAAAATCTTTCAAAAGGCTTTGGCCGTACTTAAAGGAAGCAAATCAATTTAAAGCAAACGACGTAAGGAGTATTATCAAAGGGAAAATAACCATCTCATATTTATGCATGTGGCATAATGAACTGGAAAACACAATAAGGCAACTACATTAGATTAGCATAATTTTACTTCACTATTCAAATTTATAAGTTGGGAATTGATTTTGTTTCAATTACTGCATTCTCCCTGGGTTTGACACATTGTATTTTAAATCTATGCTTGTGTTCAAATTTGATATTTTTATTCTTTGCCATGGATATTTGCCATTTATATAGTTGTGATTAGATACTGCCTTTAATTTTTGCTATTATTGAAAAATTACTCATAATTATATTTGTTCAAAGTAGACAATTAATAGATTTAATTGATTTCATATCATTACTTTAGAATAAAATTTGAATTTTAGTACAACACATCAAAAATACAGTTGGACTAAAATTTCCAACTTTTTATAAAATCATTGATCAACATAACCTTAACAATAGTAATTATAGCAGGCTTTTATTATCAAGCATTCTTTGACCTAAGTTCTAAAAGAAAGACACAATTTTTAATTCTTGAAATTAGATTTTTCCTTCATTCTCAGATTCAAGCCTTACATTCCCTCAAATAAAAAATATATATATACAAAGATTTTTGTTGTAAGGATATCTATGAATAAGGTGTTCATTTATGTTTACCTAATTGCTTAATGGTGTCACAGTAATATAAAATAACTAAGCAAATAGAGACTAATAAAACCAATAACCCTATAAAGCAAATAAAAGTACAATTCCTTTCATCATAAACTCAAATAACTCCCCGGATTATACCACCAAATATTGGCTTAAACACACTAGGCTTGGACCAATTTCTCATGGTGGCTAAACGGACAAGATAACATGAACAGACATTTTTATCTAGTTCATATCTTAACTTGAAATCCAATGCACACCATTAAATGGTTCATATTCATTTAATATGAACTATTAAAGTAGAAATAGCTGTCTTTTGAGGGCAGGCACTATTTTTATTTTATTAAATTTGTGCTTTGGAGAGTAGACAGAGTCAGAGTCTGTGTACACACCGTCATCTTCCAGTTAAGTTTGCTACTCATGCTCAGGTAGGACTTTGTACTGTGTCACATTCACCCTCCCCCCACCCAGGGTGGTACCTTACGATGGACACGCAAATCACTGACCAATCCTTTTATAATTTTTTTGATAATTTGAACCAAAAGACACAGAACTCACAAGAGATACACTTGAATTAAAAGGTTTTTCACATTTCGGTAAACACGTTAGTGGGATTGGGGACAGAAGGAGCTAAGAAGCCATTTGTTGGGGAAAAAAAATGTTCTTGGTTTCAGATATTCTGATATTCAGTTTAGTTCCTTTTAGTTTTAACTCGATTTTTCCTCTTCTTGCTTGGATTTTACTTAAACAGGTTTTTTTGTTTGTTTGTTTTTGTTTTTAACGTAACTATCCCCCTTGACTCAAAATAATTGGAGAGGTTTCTGTCCTTTGCAATGGCCGTGCTGAAGCTGTGCATTTGATCTGAAGGAGTCGAGAGTGAGACTCAAGATGCTCGAACAGAAGGACACCACGCAGGACACCACTGGTGACTGAACTGCTTTCTGTACTGGGTCAGTGTGAACGTCCTGGGTGTGATCCTGGCGACAGTTTTGCAAGAAGATGCTCTTGGGGAGAACGGGGTAAAGGATACACAGGATTAGGCTCTGAATTAGTTTTTCTACTGGCTGTGAATCTCCAATTATGTTAGCATATAAGGTCCAATTTACAAATATCTGTGAAAATAAAATGTTTACGAACCACCTAAAATGAAATGAGTCAGCACATTTCTCAAGAATCTCCCTGGAAGCAGTCTGGATATGTTGGACAAATGCAAAAATTATTAATTATTGTATTAAGGTCACTAATTTAATTAGTTTCAAAGATTAACTTCGCTAAAATAAACAGGTGTTTCTAAATGCATTTTTAATTTTACCTATGATTTGTACTTCTTTGAAATATAATGAGTACATTGACCTTTCATGTTGCGTAATGCTCAGGGAAATGATGTGTTATTTTATACCTTTAAGAGGAATTTGACAAAAAAGCACTAAACTATCAATTTTATTTGTTTGCTTTTTAAAACTTGTGATTTAGTTGACATATAACATTACATTAGTTTCAGGTGCACACATAATGATTTCATACTTGCATACATTGAAATGATCAAAACAAGTCTAGTTAGCACCCATCTCAACACAAATTGTCTAGGTATTTGATGCACTTGATTAGTGAAAGGCTCACAACTGAATTGCTAGCTCACAATGGATTGCCCATGCCTGCATTCTGGCATTGCTTTTGAAAACTCTAAACATTTGGTTTCTGTGATAACATTTTTGGCAGATTCATTCAATTTCGCATGCTAGATTCCTCCATCTTTAAAAGAAGTGTCTTAGTCATCAGAATGTTCAATGCAGCTTTCACAGAAATAAACTACTTCTCTAGATCATTTTTATATCATTAAATGTTTGTTCAATGTAACTAACCAAAAGATGTAACCAATGTACAAACATCAGCATCAACATAACATTAAGAATAATGTTTCAGGACTTTGCTTCTAGAAGAACTTTTTAAAAAATAGATGCAATAACTCTCTTGTATTATGATAAGTCCAAGAGCAACTGTGGAGAGAAAATAGGATGTCTGAATGGGTTTGTGTTTGCCCAGCATTTTACAACCAGTTTCGTATCTGAAATCGTGTTCCTCCTGCTTGCTCCCAGTTCAGTTGTCATTTTCTGTCATTGTTTTGAAAAATGCGCATTGGGCAACTCATTATACATTTCTTATGTTCTCTGTAATTTATTAATAATGTATCATATTTGCTCTTAGGATGTTTTATAATTAATATTTACATGTTATTAAAAATCTTCTTAAAGCAAAGTTATAGGATGCCAAAATTTGAGGAATACGGCTACCTTTGTTATTATAAAGAGAAGTTAACTAATGAACTGTTTCTATGAGAACAAAAAACATGTCGAGGATCATTATCGGCCTAACCCTAGATGCCAATGTTTGTGCTAGAAAAACCCCTAAAGCAGAGTTCAGCAAGTACCCAGTAGCGCACTCTGTTGCTCTTCAGGAGGTCTTCTCTGACCACACTGTCTAAAACTGCTACCTGTCCGCAACAGTGTTTCACCCTGTGAAACAATGTACAGTCATCCTCTCACATCCGATGTATTTACTTGTTACCTTATTGTTATTTTCTATCTTCTGCATCAGAGAATGGGCTCCATGTGGCAGGAGTTTCTTTGTTTCTTCTCTTTACCCAACGTAATTTTGTTTTCAAATATTTTTACTGAAGTATCTTGGTAAGCTACTTAGTGACTTATCTTGAAAAGAAATTTTATTTAAAACCTCTTGCAAAGAAATGGGGTGGGGTCATCACATGAAAAATTCGAAGGAAAACAACAGGGCTGTAAGCACGAAATGTAGATCAATAGAATTTGAAGACAAAGCCCAAATTAACCCCATGTATCTTAAATGGATGGCATATCTTTTTATCAAAAATGTAACCCAAATGGCAAACTGTGACTTGTAAAGATGTAGAGAACCTGGATAGCCAGTTGAAATGAAAATAAATTGAAATGATTTACAAAGCATGAGCACTACAACAGACGGCAGACCCTGGCAGCTTACAGACGGTTCCTAGCCAGACCTAGAGGTAGTCCTCGTCCTTTCTCACCCACCTCCTGGCTGTCCCTGGGAAATGCAGACATGCTTCCTTCTCGGGGACCTTGCACTCACTCTAGACTGTGTCTGCCTAGAAGGTCTTCCCTTGAGCCTCAGGGCTCAAACACCACTGCTCATTAACACCTGCCCGGAACACCCACCCAAAAATTGCCATCCTCCACACCCATCTGGCACTCCCCACTTATCCCAATTAATTTGTTTTCCAGACAACTAATTACCATCTACAGTGCTATATAATTTACTTACTGAATCTATATTTATTACCCCTACACACACACAGTGCACACTGATATTCACTTGCATAAAAATGAACACAAGAATTTCTGTCTCTGGTTCATTGCTTAGTTCTGCTGCCTTACTATGCGTCAGCCATTGCTTCTTGAATGAATAAAGGACATTTAGGAGGGAAAGTTCATCTCTTACTTTCCCTGCATCAACTTTTGCATGGAGGGAAAAAAAGGAACACTTAATTCAAGGTTTACGGGGGGGTGGGGGAGCTTCTTTCTTCTCCTAGGCTCCTCTCCCTGGGAAAGGAAAGACTTGTTGATTGGGAAGAGGACCAGTGAGCCAGACTGCAAAATCTCTTGTGTTCTGTTTCTCATTCTCTCTCATTACCACTCAGGAATCCCTGTCCTTAGATGTGTTCAGCACGGCTATGCCCAGTTTTATAACATCAATAAATGGATCACCATCTAACCTCTTTGACAACCTCCATTAATTCAGAACTCAAATGAGAATTAAAATTCACGTGTAGCCTTAAACTGTTTGAAAGCATAGCAAAATATTAAAGGCCTCAACATTAATTGCATGACTCCCACTGACTATAACACTGAAACAGAAATGCATATTTCCTGGAAAACAATTAATGAAAATGAATTCTGCATTCTATTTAGAAGAATGATTGGCCTTGGTCAACTTAGTTGTATTGCAAGAATTGGAGCTGGCTCTATATTAAATTATGTATTAATATAATTTGAATATGTTAATAAGTTAAATAATAATGACCGGATGCTTCTAGCAATAAATTGTTGAACAAAATATGACAACATCAGAATGTTATTTATTTTAAAACTTTTAGGTAAATTAGAACTAGAAATACCCTATATTTCACTTACTTGAAATCAACACAATCCATGGACTAGAATATGGTGAGTGCCATCATCAGTTAAACAAGGAAAAATTTAGGTTTACTGTTAAAAATATTCTTTTACAATTTTAGCTAATTCTAGCTAAATGCAATATCCTCTCAAATAATATCTACTTATATTTGAGAAAACTTGAGGAGAAGCCAAAGGTTATAATTCTTTAAAACCTATAAAAGCCCAGATTCTCAGACCTAATATTTTAGCAATCTCTCACTTTCCATGGATCATGGAGATGTGAAAATATGTCAAAAAATTTAATCCCAGGAAAGATAACACTCATAGCAAATAGCTAAGCCCAGTGAGTTAGTGTGTGAGGAGGCATGTATTTGTATATGTGTGCATTTGTGCAGATAAGTGCACCTATATGGCACCATTTAATTATAATTAGGTGAAGTAATATGAACAATAAGTAGAATACTATCACATCATTAAAAATGAGCAAGGAAGATGTATAAGTATCCTCTTGGAAATCCAACATGGGCATGCTGTCAATAATAAAAGTAATTTTCTAAAAATATTACTTATGACATGATTTTATTCTTATCAGCAAAACAAATGTAGAAGATTCTGACCAAGTAACATTTGAAACATTTTTAAGTCACCAGAACTTGGGTGAAATCAAAGTTGTTAGAATACCTCGCTGTCACTGTGGGTCTGTTAGCCGGCACTGGAACGAACAGATTTGCTGCGTTGGCAGAGTTTAATTCTGCCGCAGTGTAAAACCGGTGTCTTTAAGCAAAATCCATTCACCCAAACAGTGAATTTTCTTATTCTATAGAATATGAAAATGCATAATGCATAACCAGTTACATGGTAATGCTTGAGCAGCAGTAATGCTTGGCTTGATTATAATAAATTAAAGTTATCTCCAGTTTTAAGTAATATAACAATTGCTGTTTTTATTCCTAGGAGGTGTGTGAAGTGTGCAAACATAGATTACATTTTAAAATGCCCTTTATTCAGCAGTTAATATTGTAAGTTACTAGACCCCCTTTTCAGCTATTTATGGCAAGTTTTTTTTTATATATAATTTTAGAGTGTATTCCCATATTTGATTAACTATTATCTAAAAGAATGTGCTATGGGCTGTGCTGGCTCAGAGCCCTGATATATTTTTAATGTTTGTTTGTTTTTCTCATCTGGAGATGCCCTCATTTAGCACAGAAAAGAGGGACTCATTTTCAGGTCCTATTTTTTTTTTAATTTTTTTCTTTCTTTATTGATTTTAGAGAGAGGGAGAGGGAGAGGGAGAGATAGAAACATCAATGAGAGAGAACATTGATTGGCCGCCTCCTGCATGCCCCCCATTGAGGATCTGGCCCACAACCTGGGCATGTGCCCTGACCGGGAATCAAACCAGCGACCTCTTGGTGCATGGGTTGATA
Source organism: Tadarida brasiliensis (assembly GCA_030848825.1). Classification (NCBI taxonomy): domain Eukaryota; kingdom Metazoa; phylum Chordata; class Mammalia; order Chiroptera; family Molossidae; genus Tadarida; species Tadarida brasiliensis. The sequence goes on along the minus strand of CM061278.1, from coordinate 23,887,634 downwards.
CTCAACCACTGAGCCACACCAGCCAGGCTCAAGTCCTATTTTAATTGTATCCATTCTCTGAATTGTAACTCCACTTCTTAAAGTATGTAGAAATTATACATGTAATGTGTGTTTCATTATAGACCACCTGAAATTTAATCATGTTTTCTATTCCTTCAGTTGCCTTAGTACCTTTCCAAGTCTATAACATTCTTGCTATCCAGAACCCCTATTTTTTTTGCCTTGTTTGTTATTTTCTTTTCTCTCTCCATAATCCTTCCATTGCATTCAATAACAACAACAAACGAAACAAAGCGCACAGTAGTAACACACCGATAATATGATCCCATACCCAGTGCCAGAAATCATAACCTTTTAAGGCAACCGAACCGACCAGCAACACGACCCTCGTGGTCCCACTTCATTGCTGCTTCTAAACTCCTTTCTTCCGACTTTAAACCCAGTGGCCCTCCTGTCATCATCTACCTACTCTATCTTATAAAGCCAACTATTCTTGGACACCTTCCCTACACCCGGTTCCCCGGCCAAAGCTCAGATGCTGAACAAGTAAAATGCATCGTGAATATAATCCACATCACACTGGCCATACAAAATCAGAACATCAGCATGCATTAGACATAAAACATATGCCATATTTTAGAGTAAATATAATTATGATTGGATTTTAAGTTTGTAGTAAGCGTTATAACGTATTTTGATAATCTTGATATGACATGCAAATGGCTTGCTTCTAAATTCATTTTTATAGGATGCGTAAATGCTTTTCATGAGAAGACATGCTTCCTGAAATTGAATGATTGCATATAATTAGTTTCCTTTCCAATTTAGAAACTATTTTTGCCTCCACATATTAAGGAGAAATGTTGGTGATAATCAATAGAATTAAATATTTATGAAACATCTTAATTTATGATGATTTTAACAGAGTTTTTCTCTTTGTTACTTGAATTCTAAAGTGATGGTATTGAAAATAGGCTGCTGTCTGCTACACATATCGTGAGAAACATTTTCTAAATACATAGAGATGGGGGGTACACAACACTACTGATGAACTAAATCCTACGGACTTGTCTGCTTTCAAATCAACTCTACCTCAACACAAGTAAATAAAGAAATTGTAATCACACCGCTAGAAAAAATATAAAATTAAAAATAAATGAATAAAATAGTGACTATCATGGTATGTGAATTTGCCTCAATCAAGTATTACCAAGATTTATTGCTTACCCTTATATTTGTATTTTACAAATACCCTAGTGGATTATTGATAAAATACACCTTATTTAGTGAATTCATGATTTTAAAAATATGTTATGTTATGCAATTTAGGTAATTATTTAATATTTAATAGACTATAATCTCATATTCAGAAATTTTTCCTACTTTGGTTAATCAGTCAATTTAAAAGTAATCCAGCAAAACTTGAACATGAAGTAAAATGGAAGGTCATTTCATATTATTTTACTCATCTGTATCTAACTAAGCAATTCTACTCAGTGGATTAGAGGATTGTAGCATTACAATGACAACGATGTAGATTAAATGATCAAGGTGTATTAATTCCTCTGGATTAATTATCTACAAACCTCATAGCAACCCTAAAAGGTCATATTTGAAAATGAGTCGACTGTGGCTTAGGCAGTTCACTCCAATTATATTGACTACGAAACGTGAGCACTTTCCATTTTTACTGGGATCCCTGTAAAAATCCAGGAAAGGCATCTTTCTGAAAGTGAAGTCTATAACTGTGCAATAAATCTACACCTGTAATTAGTTGTAGGAGATTGACAGTGTAGTCAATGCATGCCTCTGGGTGTCTGGACTTGGGGAAAATGCACTGAAGGCGTGTAAGTTGTATTTTGAGCAAGGACAACATGTGGGATCCAATAAAAATACAATTTACATTTCTCTCTCCCACACTTACTCTTTAATATTTATCTAGTGAGGAAAAGATTCTTCTTGTACGTGAGTGATGGCCAAGCCCAAGGCTCCTTTGGTAACTTGTATTTAACAGATAGTCTTGCCATCGTTTCATTCATCAAACTGAGCTTCACTTCACCAGTTTGAATGACCCCTTCAGTATGTTAAATAAAACTTCACTCTTCATTCAGAAGTACCACTTTTCTCTCTGTTTCTCCAGCTAGGATCTATAAAGGGGTGGAAAGGAGGGTGGAAGGCCTCTTGTCTTTTTTCCTGCCCATGCCTCCTTCAGCCCCCTCCCCGCCCATCAGCTCATCCCATGGTTGTCCGGAAAACCCCTATGAGATCCTTGCAGCCCTTGCAAGGCCTCTTCTTTGGCAGCTTCATCCACTCTCCATTCAGACCGTTGGATGAAACTCTCCTGTTCAGAACATACACGTAGAGCAAATATTCTTTCCATGTGTTTTACGCGGGTTACTGCCACGATTCCCACACTGATTAGAAAGGACTACAGTTCTTTCCACGCATCAGTACATGTGTTTCATCCTGCCCCATCGAGCCCATGGCCACACTTTCCAGCTGTTAGATGTCTCAAGCATGTCTCAGCACCTGGTAAACGTACCACGAACTCCACTACACACCCAGTGCTCTGAGTAGTGCTGATTCCCCTCAGCATGCTCGGGAGGGCAGGGTTCGTGCAGGGAGAGGAACTGGGTACAAAACTAGCTCTTCATAAATATAATGAAATCATAATAGTTCCTTATCACCCCGAAGGCCATGCCTGATGCGGCCACTGGCTGCCTCCCAACTATTTCCAGCCCTGTTCCCTCTGACCCAGAAAACCCCTTCAGACACACCCAGCCTTTCTCTCCTTAGGCCATTACTTGTTGCCTCTGAGTGAAATGCTCTCCTCTACAAAATGTTTAGGAGACTGCTGCCTTGTCACTCGTGTCTCAGCTCAGTGTTGTTTGCTTTCAAAAAATTTTTATTGCCTTTTTAGAGAGGAAGGGAGAGGGAGAGAAAAAGAAACATCGATGTGAGAGCAAGACATCAATCAGCTAGCTAGCTCCCGCACGCCCCCCACCAGGGACAGAGCCCGAAATCTGGGCCTGGGCCTTGAAGAGAAATCAAACCCACAGCCTTCCAGTGCATGGGACGACGCCCAGCCAGCTGAGCCACGCACAGTATTTTAGCTTCATTCAATGAGATCCTGGTGCCGAAAGTACTATACAAAGAACACGAAACCTAAATAAAACAAAAGAGCTAGGTCAGGGCCCTGGCTGGGTAGCTCAGTTGGTGAGAGCATCATCCCGATACACCAAGGTTGTGGTTCGATCCCCAGTCAGGGCACATACGAGAGGCAAAGAATAAATGCATCAATAAGTAGAACCACCAATCGATGGGATTTTTGTATTGTTTCTCTCTCTCTCTGTCTCTCTCTGTCTCTCTGTCTGTCTCTCTCTCTCTCTCTTCCTCTCTCCCAAATCAATAAATTAAAAAAAGAGCTATGTCAGCCTGAGACCCATTAAAATAATCAGGTTTTATTAAAGGTGTGTCTCTTTATGTGTAATAAAGGTTACACTGGGTAGCACACAGTATTGCTCTCTGAAAATCACTATGGAAACTGCCACAATAGATTATAGTCTCCATGACCCTCTATTATAACACCGTTTTGTGTATTGAGTTTTTTTCTCTTCTTGCAAATCTTTCAATGTAGCATTGCCAGAAAGTACTCACAAATCCCTCCAAATCCATTAAAGAAAATAATTTAACTTCAATTATAGAAAAAGAAAGCCTTTGAACTCTGTGACTGATTAAATTGAGGCCATTTTTTTTCCATTTTGAGTTTTAAGGTCATGGGTTACTTTTCTTTGAAATTCTGCCCTTTTTCAGAACAACCTATATAATTTTCCCTTTGGTCAGAAGAGTCACTAAGCATGATTGACTGAGTAGGAAGAATGTGTGGAGCCAGACAGCACCACCCGGTCATTAAACAGCCTACTCTGGTCATGACTTGGTAATGGAAGATCATTAATGAGCAACATATATAGATATATGCAAAGTCTTTTGTATCTTATTTTCCATTAAAAAAAATGTATCAAGCTATCCAAATGGAGTTTATGTACAGAACAATGTCAGGCATCTCTAAGTTGAAAATTAAATAAATTCAGAAACAGTATTTTCATTCTATGCATGCTTTATATTCTAATTTGTATGTACACGGTAACCTTTCTTAAAAATGTCCATTGGTTTTGAAGCAATTATTACCCTATACCCCATTTTCAGATTTATCCCACTGGGTGTGCATGTTTTAAATAGTATTTTTCACTGAGACGAAATATTCCATACCTAACATTTTTGTGGTTTATATTATGATTTTGAACTCCAACAGGAGTTGTTATTTTAAGATTGTATGTTGTTAACTTTTCAAATGTACGTTTTAAAATTGGTAATTTAATGTCAGTAACCTGTGATATGTTAAGTATCTCTATGGGCCATGATGGATATAGAAAAAATTCGTATCTGATAGATTTTAAAACTGATTCTCTTAATCTTGGGCCGTCAATGACACAAAATACGCCTTGTTTTCTACACCGAGTTAAAATAATTCTCTCTTTTTTCCCCTAAGTATATTTTGGGTGGGTAATTAACATTTGAATTGAAGAGGACATATCAATCAGGTGACATATCAATTACTATTTTGCTCCTAATAGGAAATATATATAAATCAGCATCAAATGTACAGTGTTTCATGACAGTATAATGATTTGGGGAAATATACGGTTTAATTGTCAGTGAACTGTCATAACCACATTGGTGTTCTAACTAAAATAGATTCTGCAGAACCCCAGCCTGCAGGCACTATTCTTGTTGCAAGGAGGCCAAATACTACCTCTCAGATCCTCCCCCTTAAGTAGACTGCAATCGTTTTATGAAATTAAAGAAGAAACATTAATTATCATGTTTGTCAAAATGAAAACTAAATATAGCTAAGAATAAAATCTGAAACAATAGTCTAAAGAGTGCATTATCTAAGATTTTGTCGCTAGGAAGTGGTGGCATTGTTGGTGGGGATTTTTCAATTCAACTTAGTCTCTTATTCAAACATAGCTAATGTATTAAATGTGTTACAGTTTTCTCAGATGAATTCATTTTTTATCCTATGTATTTTTTAATTGAGCAGTGAGATATAATATGCTGTAGTTATCTCATTTGAGGTTTTCTTGGTAAAAAGGAGAGAAAATGAGTTAATTAAAGATAAATTTTATCCTGATGTTTATTAAACAGGTGTTTTATTTAAAAACCAGGCTAAAATGACACTGACTAATATACATATGTATATCCTCCTTTGAAAATCCGTGTGTTTTAACAAGGAAGATAAACTTAAGGTGGATGTCAACCTTACACAGAGTGGCACGTGTTAGAAAGACCACTTTGAAACTACTGCTTCTGGTTAATAGGAAGCTGACAGGAAGAATAACACCTCCAGCTGCTGTTCTGACATCAGCTCCCTTGGTTGAACTTGTTACCGAAAAACCTCATCTCTCCTCATCTCTGCCTCTACTGATAGTTGCTCATTTGTCTAGTCATGCTTTAATGTTTGTTTGTTGTTGATTTTTATCCTCACCCAAGGATATTTTTCCATTAATTTTTAGATAGAGTGGAAGGGAAGGAAGAAAGGGGATAGAGAGAAAGAAACATCCATGTGAGAGAGACACATTGACTGGTTGCCTCCTGCACAACCCGGCCAGGGCCGGGGATCGAACCTGCAACCCAGCTACGTGCCCTTGACCGGGATCAAACCTGTGACCCTTTGGTCCGTGGGCCGACGCTCTAACCATTGGGCACACTGGCCAGGGCTATTCATGCTTTATCCTTACTGCCTCACTCATTGGGTGGCAAATAGAAAGTGATCCATCAGCGTTTGCCGGCTGAGTCAGTCAGCTCTGCTCAGACCCTGCAGCATGGAGTAGGATTGTGTCCCCGCTCACTGCCGCTGATACTGACGGGCGACAGATAGTGATAACGTTACCAAGCCTGCTAGGAAAGCTTTATTCTCACCATTTACGTATATTCAGCGAAGGTGAATTAGAATTTCCGTGAAAGAGAGTTCAGAGCCCCCCAGTGTGGACATCCTACACGTGCCTCCGTGCTGAGCCCCTGGACTCCCTCCCAAACTGATGTAACCAGGGCGGAACCCCGGGCCACGGTGCACCAATCGGATTCCCTGAAATGAGATTTCTTTTGGGATGACACTGGTTAACAAAACCACGCAGGTCTCCTGTGCACAATCCCGCAACTCACCATCTGTGCACTGTATTGTGTGTCACCACCTCAAGTCAAGTCTCCTCCCATCATCATTTATGCCCCCTTTACCCTCCTCCTCTCCTGAAGTGAGATTTTGGAAATGGGATATAGAAACTTCGTTGTTTATGAAGAATGGGGAGAGTTGCGATGAAGGGCGGGGGTGCCGTCTTCAGAGAGACCACGGTGAGCTGGACAGAGGCGGAGGTCCAAGCCCACGGCCGAGTTCAAGTTCCCTTCTGTCCTCTTTTGCTCTTACATTTTGAGAGATTCTCGTCCATTTTTTAGGACAATGTCCCCTTTTCAGTGTGTGGTTGATTTTCTTTTAAGCAAAGCAAAGCAAATTAGAAACACACACTTAGAAAAGTGCAACGCAAGCAGATTCCTCAGTGACTTGTACTAGAAGACCGTGTAGGTCAAGGCGAGACCCGCACCCCTGACCGGGTAGGTCGAGGCGAGACCCGCACCCCGACCGGGGAGGTCGAGGCGAGACCCGCACCCCGACCGGGGAGGTCGAGGCGAGACCCGCACCCCGACGGGGTAGGTCGAGGCGAGACCCGCACCCCGACCGGGGAGGTCGAGGCGAGACCCGCACCCCGACTGGGGAGGTCGAGGCGAGACCCGCACCCTGGGAAGGAGAACTGAGCTCCGCTGCTCTGGGCTCGTTCAGAGCAGGGCCGACAAGGAACTCGGAGTCGCGGCACATGTAATGAGAGCCCCGCACCTTGGGTTTGGCCAGCAAGGTGCAGCCTTCCCGGGAACTGACTGGACATGTGCTGCGTTTAGTGGCAGAAACACTTTGATCCGTAAACAAAAAGTCATCAAGCCCCGTCTCCTGATCCTTCGCCTGACCCCAGTAACCAGCCGAAACTCCTCAGAATTGGGCATCCTTCCACCCTTGTCCAGTTCCTGCCTGGACACCCGAGGACACAAATAAAACGAGAAATAAAATGTATTTTTTATTTGTATCCATACTTAGAAGAACTGTAAAAACGTAACACTCCAGAAAGCTAGAATTGTGGTGTTACGGATGATAGAAAATACTGTTTAATGTAAGGAAAATGATTCTCTCTTGTTTTACTTAGAGTTGTCACTGTTTCTAGTGTCCGGAGGCCTCTGTGCGGAGAGTGCCACCCCATGTTCGGGCTGCAAGCCCACAGCAGGTCATAGCGTGCCAGCCCTGGCTCAGCTCACCCTGCGGGCACCCAGCCACCACGGGCGTGAGCACATCGTTGAATTCAGGGATACACGGCTTTGTCGTGACCACGCGTCTGCGGGAATTGCTTTCAGGCGATGTTTCCTGATTTGATTACCCCCGAACGTTACGCTACTGTGCACAGGTGTCTGGGGAACGATTGCACACATTTGTCATCTCTGCTTTGGAAGTCCTGGGTGTCTTCGGAACACCTGCACCCTCGCTGAACAATGCCTCCACGGTGCAGTCCCTGGCGGTGCTGTGCTGAGACACAACCATTCTCTCCCATTCTATTCTCTTCTTTCCATTCTCTTAGCTTCTGCGTGAGTGTGAGACGGCCCCAGCCGAAGGGTGCAGCTGTGCAGTTCCTTGCTCAGCACTGGGGACATTTCAGAGAAGGGGAAGGCAACTTCACAGGCTCAAGGTCAAACTACAGTTAGGATAGAATCTGGACTTTTTTTTTTTTTTTTTAAGCAAGCAGTTGCTAGACAGGCCCCTGCAAGAAATGTTACAAACCTTAAAAAGAGCAATGGGAGGAATCATGACTGAGGAATTTCAAGCAGAAAAAAAAAAAAGCACTAAAATGCATATTTAGAACGATTCCTCCTGATTGTCTGGAAATCATATTATTAAGTCATGTAAACACTAGATCCCATTAGAGATTATATAGAGCAGATTACATTAACATCATAGCACTAATTCAGAAGAATTTGTTTTCAATGATGCCTTCCTTTGTAGCTTTAATCAAATCTAATCACGCTTAGGTTATGCTTCCAAGTCACAGTTTCCCTCGCTTTTGCTCTCTCTCCCCCAACTATTTGAAAGAAATGCATCTATGTATCAAATGAAAAGACAGACGAATGACAATAGCAATTTCCAGGTACGGATCAGGAGAGATGGGCCTGAGGTCTCAGAGGCTCCAACTCAAACTCAGAGCACCCCATTTCCAGGCCTTGGAGTCCCTAAGGAGGAGGGCAACATCTCATGAAAAGATTTTGTTAGTCTTGCCAAGTTTTCTGATGCTCCCGGAATATATATATTTCACCGAAGACCGAACAGCTCTTGACTTGACAGTACCCAGAGCAAGATCCCGAGTGCTCACAAGTGACAGACACCTTCCCTTTTAACCTGACAGAATGAACAACATCCAACAGGCCTCTATCGGTCTACGATCGGAATCAAACCAGGCCCTGTCTCCTAAAACGTGTGTGCCGTAGGGAAAACCACAAATAAGCATGTATGTACATATGTAGAAATTTCCTTTGTAGAAATTCTCTGCATAAGGGGGAAAAGGGGAGGGTAAAGGAACAGTCTGTGATGTTTTGGGGGACATGCTAGCTGAAGCTCTGATGAGAGTGGTCTGGGCATTTGTGAGCAGAATGGAGGGAGGGCGCCGTGCCCAGATTGGGGACGAATGACCTAGAAGAATAAAGGTAAAAGAAAGAGAATTAATTCAAGAAGGCTCGATGGAAAGTATTTCTTCTGAACTGTTAAGAAATGCTAATTTGCCAGATCGAGGAAAACCCAGGTATGGCCATGTCTGAGCCCAGTGGCGGTAGAAATCGCACGGGTGTAACGGCCTTTCCTTTAAACAGGAAGAACACACACCATTATTTCAATTATTTTTATATGTTCTTCTGGATAGTGCAAGCAGTAAAGGAATTGAAAAGGGGAAGTTTGTGTACCTTCTAATGTTTGTTTTTATTGATATTTTGATGGGGATAATTTTTTTAAGTGTATCATCTGTCCTTAAATATAAGCAACAAAAATGTTCTTAATTTACACGTGCAAATGCCAGTCTTCTTTTCAATCTGTTTTATCTAATAGTCCATATGCATTAGTTTAATAGAGTTGCCAGAACACAGTACCACAGACTGGGTGGTTTAAACACCAGAAGTTTATTTCTTCACAGTTCTGGAAGCTAGAAGTTCAAGATCGAGGTGTAGCCAGGGTTGGTGTCTTTGAGGACCTCTCTCCTTGGCTTGTAGGTGGCCATCTTTGCCCAATGTCTCACTCGCGTGGTCTTCCTTCTGTGAGTACCTGTGTCCTAACCCCCTCTTCTTATACAAACACCAGTCATATTTGATTAGCACGCACTCCAATGATTTCATTTTGCCTTAATTACCTCTTTAAAAACCCAAATCCCCAATACAGTCACATTCTGAGCTATTGAGGGTGAGGACTTCAACATGTAAATTTGGGGAGGGACACAGTCCAACCCAGAGCACCATAGTATTTTTCCCCACAGTATATTTTCATCTGCAAATTCAGATGGTTTTCTTTAGCTCTAGAAAATGTCTTCAAACTAGACAAAAATATCAGCTTCAGTATTTCTCACATACATTTTACATCATTGTATGGATATTTAGGTGTGCACTTCTTCCCTGCCCATCGGAAGCTAAAGTATTACTATAGTAAATAACGAATCCTACTTTGCGGAAATTCATTTATCACGGTAGAGTCTGGAACTGATTAGCCGAGATAAACGAGGGCCGACTGTAATAGGAGTGGAAAGTATTTCATGATAGTTTTGTGGCGTTCACATCATTCCACCCATGATGGTTGCCCTGTGTGTGTGTATATATATGTATGTGCACACACACGTGCATATTTATGTATACATATATGTATGTGCAGGTGAATATATGCTTGCAAACTCTAATAGACAATTAAAGGGCTAAGGAAAAATATTCCTATGTCACGAAAAGATGCCGTATTATTGTGTTGCCAGTTGTGTGTGTGTGATCTTTGATGTCTCTTTCTCTCGCAGGAGTGTTGATGGTAGGTTATATGAAACAGACTTTTGTATCCGTGAAAATAATTGTCTTCCACCATCCCAAGAAGAAAACAAACACGATTTTTTTAAAACTGTCTTCTATTTATCCGTCAATTTCCTTTACTTAGAAAACCTACTGTCTACTTAAAACTCTCAGAGAAATCACAGGGGGAGTCATCCTTGCGACAGAAGAAACGAGGAAAGGACTATTCACGGCAGAGGTCGGTGTTAGCCCCCGACTGTTGCTCTTAGTCACCCATCCCCGTGCAACATGTCGCCACCCTTCTTTGAGCGAAACTTCGCCCGCCAACTCCTGTGACCGAGTGGGGTGTGCGTGGTGTTGTGTAAAGGTGAAATTATAGACTTCAGAACAATGTTATCAGCTGAAAGCATAGAAAGTGTTTCAACTATTCAACCTTCCCAAACTCAGTTATTTTGTCAAAATATTTATAGAATTGATTTGGAAAAAAGTTATCGTAAGAATGCTGAAAAATGGAGTAAACGCTACTAGAGAGACAAGTCGTGGAGACCCCATGTCTAGGAGGAAAATAAAAGAAGGGCTGTTTTGCCCGGCCGGCGTAGCTCAGTGGTTGGGCATCGACCCACGCACCAAGAGGTTGCCTGTTTGATTCCCGGTCAGGGCACATGCCCAGGTTGTGGGCCCGATTCCCAGTGAGGGGCATGCAGGAGGTGACCAATCGATGTTCTCTCTCGTTGATGTTTCTATCTCTCTCTCCCTCTCCCTTCCTCTCTCTCTAGAATCAATAAAGAAAAAAAATTTAAAAAAAAAAGAAGGGCTACTTTGTCTCTCTGGGCTTGCCCTCCAGTTAGTGGTCTTTCAGACATAATCGTTTTCACGTGCTCATTGTCACTTCACAGGCTCATGACACCATGGCCTCAGAGGACACTGTCCGCATGAAACAGTCACAGGCAGCTGTGGGATACTGTGGGATGTTATCCTATCAGAACAGGCTCGACAGCTGAGGACCCATGAGCAGACACTGCCGCCTTCTTGGCCTTTCCTCCTGTATGGAGTAGGGTTTGAGTGTGTGTGTTTTGTTTCTGAGGCTTGGTGGCAGTTATTTTCAGGCCCAGTCCTTCCCCACGGTGAGGTGAGAGTCAGGTGTGTGATTAATTGTTTTGTTTGGGTTGTTCCAGACCTTCTCCAAGTAGAGAAATGGATGAGATGACCTCAGGAAACCCCTTCGGGTCTCACTGTCCTAGGAAGCCAAATAGATCGCAGCCAAATTTATAGCAAAAAATTAGCATTGTAAATATACACACTGTTGCCATGTTGTGTTAGACAGGGAAAATGCTAGATTATCAGCTAATCTAATTTTCTCTGGGCAGAACATTTTTATTTTCCTTGTTTTAGATTTATGCAGTGTGGAATGGCCAATGGTATTTTTTTCCAAATGAAAAAAGCCACATACCCTCGATCACACAAGGGAATGCGCCTTCCGTTTTTCTCCCCAGAGAACAATGAGCCGCCGCACACTTACCTGCGCCGCCTCGGCTGTGAACTGGCGGATGGGAAAGGAAGGGTGTCGCCTTGGCCTGGGACGCGGCGGAGGCTGTGCGCCGACCCGCCTCGCGTCCTGACGCCCCCGTACTGCAGGTGAATCACATAAGGGCATGCCTCACGGGAGAAAGGCACGTGTTTTCTTCTTCTTCCTCATTAAAAGGATACGAGCATTAATTTTTTTTTTCCTTTATTGACTTTAGAGAGAGAGGAAGGGAGAGGGAGAGAGAGACAGAGACATCGATGAGAGAGAACATTGATTGGCCGCCTCCTGCATGCCCCCCACTGGGGATCAAGCCCACAACCTGTGCCCTGACCGGGAATCGAACCAGCGACCTCTTGGTGCATGGGTCCACGCTCAACCACTGAGCCACACCAGCCGGGCAGAACGTTATTTTAATAGCATGTGTCTGCTTCTTGAGAGTAAGGGACAGCATCTCCAACTCTCAGCACCTGTCTACAACGTCAGTCTTCCCATCCTGTCCATTCTGAACCCCCTTTGCTGAGTTCTCTGCGTATCACTTTCATTATACTTTGTGGTAGTGTTTTCCTGCAAAGATGAAAAGGAATATAAGGAATAATTTTGCCTTTTAACCTGGGAACAGTAGAAAGTGAAACAATGTAGCCCCTCTCTCTCTCTCTCTCTCTCTCTCTCTCTCTCTCTCTCTCTCTCTCGTTTACTGAATAAGCTCAAATATTAAAGGGATTTCCTACCTACATTCTCCACAATGTGTGACCAGCTGCGTACAATACCAAACTATGTGACATGGAATACATTTTCCAAAGCCAGCAATTCACAGATAAAAGAGCTCAGGAATGAATGACAACAATAACAACGGAAAGTCCCCTCTGGAGCGGAAGGCTGCAGGCTGTGTGCCGTGGTGGGGGACAGGGGCAGGGATGGGGGAGGGAGCCGTCTGAGCTCCTGCCGCCCGCACCTGTGGGCCAGCCCGCAGAGAAGACAGAGCAGCCCACCTGCTCGTTGAGTTTCCGTGAAAATCAGCTGCAGACAGTCGCTCTCAGCTGTCTCCTTCCGGATTTCTTCCAAATACCACTAGTCATAAGCGTCGTCACTTGGAAAAGCCGCCTGTCCCTCCTGTCCCAAGGTGGACCCCTGTCCTGACAAGTCCTCTTCTCTCTGAGACCTTGGAGCCTTGAGCACTCACAATCCTTTTGTCTTCAAACGCAGTGTTTTTCTCTTTATATTTTTTCCAGTTATTCTTAGCTGTCTTATAAACTGAATGATGCTCCCTCCCCTCCCCCCAAAAGAAAACACTTCCACTTCCGATCTCGAAGCCAGTGAAGGGTTTACCTTATTGGGGAAAACTACTTCGCGTGTGTGCTTGTTTTAAGGCTTTGTTCCGACCCCTGGAAGACAGCACACCGTCCCTGTGGGTCTGCGGGCCTCGGGGGAGACACCCCAACGCATATGCCAGTCTCCGCGGAGCCCAGCCCAGGGTCCCCTTCGATGGCGGGGTGGGACGTGGTCGGGGTCAGCCTCACAGAGTCGCCCCGTGCTTTGTGAAAACCTGAGCAAAGGCGTCTGGACACGCTCAGGGAGTTTCGGAGAAATTCTCTGAGGCTCCCATTCGGCTGTAAATGAAAGAACGTAGAAACTGAAAGACCAGAGGCTGGCAGAAGGGTGGGGTCTTTGGGGACGAAAAAGAGGTCCAGCTAAGTCCCGCTCCCAGAGGGCAGAGGCGGCTCTGGAGAAGAGCGATGGGTGCACATACTGAGGAAGGGAGACGAGAGGGTCTGCTGGGAGGCAGAGTGGGGAAAACAGACGCAGGAAAGACTTCAGAGCACACAGAACCTTCCATCAAATCGGAAAAGACAACAATGCCTCGCAGGGAACGCAGTCACAGCCCGTCGTCAGGCACAAATAAACCCACACCCATCATTTGAAGCGTGGATGCAAGGGAGGCGTACACGGAAATATACACACAGTGGTGACCAGAAATAAAGAGACAGAAGTAAGTAAGGTGTACAAGGAAAAGAAGACAACCAAAACTGTTTGGGGAAAAATGTAACCTAATGCTTTGACTGAAACTTTAAAATAGATGACTTATTTAGAATAACAGAACGAGTTCAAAAAGAATATATGGCTAGCAAAGGGCAGGGTCTCAAGTAAGACTGAAGGAATTCGGAAAATAGAGGGATTTGAGTTCCCAGAGACAAAAAAAGGCAAATAGCAGGTACCTGACCGACAGCTGTAACACTATTCATCTCACACTGCCTCTGCGAAGAAGAAAACCATTTGAAAAAAATATATATTTTAAACAAAGTGTGTGTGATGAGTTGCCTGCATACAAAGAGATCTAGGCTGTAAACATAGATGTAATAACTCTTAAAAGCCGCGTTTAGTGGCGTCTGCTCCATAGCCCATGGAGACGGAGGAAAACTCTGTGCTTAGTTAAAAGCTGATTCCAAAGCGCAAGGCTTCTTGGTGTTTCCCGTGGGGGCTTTATGCAAATAGTCACAGGTTTTAATTTGTATATAAAAGCGAAGGTTATTAAAAAGCGTGTTGGTTATTAGACTTACTAAAATTAATTGGCACGCGTCAGTGTTAACTCAGGGCCGGAAGTGCTCATTTGGACTCTGAGAAGTGGTCCACGAACAGAATTGTTTCAGAAGGCAAGTGAGTTCTGATGTGCACCCGCACAGGGAACACCCCGAATTCCCCAAATGTGGGTGACTCGCAACTTGTCATCAACCTGTTGTCATCGTTGCCTGCAGTCGGCCGAGGTTTTGCTTTGTCCCTCTTAGATATTAATTTTAACACATTTGTTCTTAGTGATTACATTGGCTGGTTGTCTGGTTGTGAAAAATTGCTGACAAGCCTCAATTCTTCGATATAACCTTAGGTGGGCCACCATTCAGAAAGGAGTTTCCATCCCTGGCCGGTTTGGCTCAGCGGTTAGAGTGTCAGCCCGCAAACCAGAGAGTCTCGGGTTCGATTCTGGTCAAGGGCATGTACCTCGGTTGTGGTTCATCCCCGGCCTTGGTCGGGTCGTGTGGGAGGCAACCAGTGATGTGTCTCACATCATCGTTTCTCTCTGTCTCCCTCTCTCTTCCTCCCTCCCACTCTATCTGAAGATAAATAGAAAAATATCCTCGGGTGAGAACTTAAAAAAAAAAAAAATGAGTTTCCAAACACTTAATCTAAAGTTATGTCACTCGCGAATGATCGAATTAGTAGGTAGGCACAGTTCCTCTGAAAACAGTCTGTTGTTCTTTGTTTTATAAGACATCTGTCGGAGTATTGGATTCAAGCACTAACACGATATTCTGGCCAATGCGTTCCCTGTACTGGAAAGAACAGGCGCAGACGGAACATCTCAGAGACAAGGGCAGGTGCAGGGCCACGGGAGGAAGAGACGCCTTGACCCCGATGGAGCGCCGAGCGGCAGCCTGACCTTGATGAGCTCAGCATTTCAGGAGCCAGAGAAACAGTGCGCGCCTCCTGAATATGTAAACACCCGTCCTCTTGCGGGTAAACAAAGCCTGTCAGAAACCAGAAGATGTAAATCCTCGCTGAAGCATGCCCTTTGGGGCTGATATGCGTCCCTCTGAGGAGCTAGCATGCTTGGAAATATAAGAAATAAGAAGTGTGCCGAATATTTTTAACCCTTTTCGCAGGATAAAAGTTACCTGTGGTAAGAACTTCACTTTCAACATCTGTCTTCACCTCCAGAAGTAAAAGTGGCGTAAAACGCAGCTGAGTTGCGTGTACGTGGCGGGGTGCAGCCGAGGAGAAGACCAGTACGAAAGACACTTGCACAGGAAAGAAGAATCGTGAGCGACAGAACACGTTATAAACGGCAGTTCTCAATTGAGAGCACGAGAAAGACAATATACTATTCTGGGAAACGCCTGCAAGTATTCATGAGAAGAAGTGTTGGCGTCTCCTTTGATTTAACTTATTTTTGTTGCAATTAAAAATAATAGTACCTTTCACTAAATAAAAGTAAAGCATATGCATTGCAAAAGTTAGGAAAAACAGAAACGAGTAAAAAAAAAACAAAAAAAAAAACAAAAAGAGCATTTGTTCATGTACTGTATTAAAACTTGCCAAAATGAGGGTATCCTCTATATTTTTTTTTCCTGGATTTTCTTAAATCTCACCTTATCAAATTTGTAGAGTTGGAGACACTATTTCAGTTTTTCACACATTTTCTAATTTCACTAATCACACATTCATTCAATTATTCGTGTTTATATATGTATGTATGAAAGTGTGCGTGAATGTGTCTGTGTTTATTTGCTTGTTATTTCTGCTGAACTTCTGTAGCTTTGTCTAGGTATTCAAAACAATAAGCTGCATTATTTTAATTGAATATTGAAGTAAATCTTGTCAAACAATTACCTTTCTTTATTTGATAAAAGTGAACAAATAAATAATATCACCACCCACCTTATTCTATTATTTTTATCGAATCCTGATCTTCTCTATCTCAAAACTAAGTCCTTCTTCACATTATCAAAGACATTAACTTTATTACATATTGACAGCGACTTTTATGTTGCTTTGACACTTTGCATTTTTTTAATTGAATACTTCTTGTCTCCTCAGTGAATGTTAGTTCTCAAATTAGCAGCCACGTATTTGACCAACTTTGAAAGCCTAATGCACAGGTAAAATGCTGGTGGTCTTTTCACAAAGAATGTTTATTGGGCATCTGTAAAATGTAAGATACTACTAGGGATGTACAGTGTGTGTGATGCACTCCTGAATTCAAGAGACTTGACGGATACTTTTCAAAAAAATAAAAGAGAGAAATAACTCATGGACATGTACAACAGGGTGGTGATTGCCGGGGCTGGGGGGAGGAGAGGGAGGTAGAAGAGGGTAGAGGGGGGTAAAGGGTGATGATCAGACTTGACAGTCAGAGTCTTGATGGCCGGAGACAACACGTGTACAGACGGTGTGTTGTAGAACTGTGCACCTGAAACCTGGAGAATTTTGTTAACCAGTTGCCCCCAATAAACTCAATGAAAAGAAAAAATATAATAAAATTAAATAAATAAAATAGCATGCTAATATTTAGTGCATAGAATGTATCAGTAGACCACGATTCCTCCTTAAGGTATGAGAACAAGCCAAATGAGCCACAAAATCATACATTTAAAAAAAAAATCAGAGAACTAAGGATGAAAAAAAAAGTAAGTAAACCAGGCTGAGGTGTGCTGCCCACCAGACAGGCTTCAGGGGGACGTGGATAACATGAGAAGCATCGCCCAGAACCTGAAAGTCAGCGATGAAAATCGCGTTCGAGGCAGTGATAACTTCAGCTCACCCGTCATTCTCACCGCGCGTTCTCTCAGTCCTCTTGATACTGATATTCCCCAAGGAGGTTGTTTGTTAGCATCCGGTTATCTTCTTCTGTGGGTTTCACCATAAACGTCCGGCTCATCTGTGGATCAGACACTATTCCCCCGGTCATTGGCCTTGACTTGATCCACCAGCCACCAGGAAGGGAGTTTCCGAGTTAAAGTCCTCATCACCCACTTCTGTGAAAGCGTCATGCAAATGTATTCTCCTCAAAGCATGCCGAGGGGTGACATATTAGCATTCATAATAACACCAAAAAGAATTATTCATTTTGTTGTTTATCTTGGAAACGTCTCTGCGTAGGAGCCTCCAGATTTGCGAGGGGGGAAGAATGAGAATGAAGAGGTAAAAACATTTGCTTTTGATCAGATCCTTCTTAGCAGGACTATGAAAGTCAGCATCCTCTCACTGAGACTTGACAATGTGCCTCATTTTCTCCGACGTGTTCTTATAAGCTTAATAGCGTTTTATTATACACTTGGCTTGACAAAACGTTTTGTACCATTATTGCTGCAAAGGTTAAATAGAGCGGAAATAAACCTACTCATTAGATTTCAGTATGAATAACAGTCTCTGTGAGACCTACCTTCCTCCGATTATAGTGGTACAGCCCTTACGACCTTATACTCAACAAGCAAAGGGTGACAACGTACAGATTCCTTCGTAGTCCACAAGATTTACATTTATCTGCCATCGTCTCTTTGCCTTGTTTATGTTTTTTGCTGTCGTTTGCTTTGTGTTTTTATCCCCTTTCTTTAAGTGTTCTTGATTCTTCCCATGGCCCATAGCCGTGATTCATCAATTTTTATTGCCCGGTATATTCCGCTGTGATGGTACCACAATTTATTCATTCATGTTAGTGTCACTAAACATCTGGGTTGTGTCCACATTCTGGCAGTTCTAAAGGATGATGCAAGGAATATTCCTGTGCCTGCTCTCCGGATCAGAGACGTGCTCATTTTTCTAGGGCCTACAGCCTGACGGGGAATTGCTGAATTGTGAGCTATACATATGGTGAAGCTTAGCAATTGGCAACCTGTTCTCCAAAATGCTAGTCTGATTTCCATGACATCCAGGGGGGTCTGAGCTCTCATAGGCCCACATCCTCGCCGACACTGATTGGCCAGCGCTGACTCTGGCAGACCCTGGTGTCAGCTACCAATCTGTGAGGCAGTATTGCTTTTGTCTGGTTCCTAAAGAGGTTGAGTGCCTTTCCCACACTCACTGGCCACCTGGAGTGCATTTTGTATACAATTATTTTTCATTGGGCACTTGCCTTTTTTATCTTATTGATTTGTAAAGTTCTTTTTTATATATTCTATATAGTTACAAATCTTCAACTTATCTGTTCGCAACTTTTATGAGTTCCTAATTCCAATGTATGTACAATGTGTCACTGTTTTCCTTGGGTGAGTTCCTTTGTGTTTTGTGTTAGAAATCATTCTCTTCCTCGAGGTCATGAAGGTAATCTCTTACATTTTCTTCTAGAGGATTTGTGTAGTTGACTTTCACATTTTGGTCTTCAATCTACCCGGCATCGATTCCCTGTTAACCATGTGACATGGAGGTCCAATTTATGTATTTTTCCTTTTGTAGATAGCTAGATTTCTTAGTGCAAGTATTTAAAAAAGATGTCCCTCTCCCACTGTCTGGAAGTCACAGTGCCCATATCAGGCGTCAGTATACTGGATGAGTCCATTTCCGGGCTCGCCCTTCTGTCATGGGGCCAGCACCTGCAGTAAACCGTCCATTCCTCCTGTAAGTCTTAATAACACATGTTCTCTCTCATGTTCTTCTTCAGCAGCGTTTTAACTACGGTTGAACCATTGTGTTTCCATTTTAGCTCAGTTATAAAATAAAAACGATTCATTACTTTTATATTTTAAAATTATGCACACACACACACACAATGGATATCTAGCCATCCTGTTAATTTCTTGCTAATTCTAATGATTCTTAATTATTATTCATTTAATTGTTTTGGATGTTTTTAATGTATGTAATCATGTAACATGTAATTAGTACGTTTTTGTTTTTTCTTTCTAATTCTGACTTTTTCTTTCCTCACTGAGATGTGGGCTTTATCTATTATAACACTTGTTTTTTGGCTGGTAGAAGACATGATGTTTACTGGGTCTGTTGAGATTTTGGAGCTTACAGAGAGCATTCAGCTGACTGTTTGGCTCGAACCCACGAACTAAGTGGTGGGAGGAGAGGAGGTTCGGCTGCCGGCCTGGCCGCTGTTCACGTGGTGTGTGGTGCGGTCGCTGCTGCCGACCCAGGCGAGGAGCGCGGTGTTTCCCCGTGGGGTCAGGATCCCAGCCGGAGCCTGAGAAGTCTGCAGTCGGAGCAGCACGTCGCAGACCTCCAGTTTCTGCTAAGAATCGTTCTCCTTGTGGAAAATAGTCCCCGCTCTCTACACGTGTGCGGCACGACCCCTTCGCAAGCAGAGATGGTGTAAGGGAGCAGGGAATGACCCACGTCCGAAAGCCGCCGGTATTTCGTCCATGTCTGTGGGCCCGTGGAGGGGCTAGAATGAGCAGCCGACTCAGGAAATCAAACTCGAGCCTGCTCCAGGGCTGGTGTGGACCGGCTCGGCGGGCAGCGAGGTGCTGTGGACCCACGCGCTCCGGACGGACGAAGCTGGTGGGTAAATTCCACCTCTGGGGTTCGGGACTCGGTACAGGCATCTCAAGCATCCTTCCCTGCAGGGAGGAGCGCCAGGGTCGAGTCCGCAGTGGTGTGTGGGCAGCGGCTAAGTGCGTGGCAAGGTAAGGACACTTTTTAAAAATGGTTGGTGGGTTCCTCGTGAAGGGATCGTGGCTACATGTGTGTGCCTAGAAATGTCAGAACCAGGACGTGGTGAGAGCACGTTTGTTTCCTTCGTGAATGCTCACCAAAGAGCATTTACTGCAGAAGAGATGCCAATAATCCCAGGGGCAGGTGTACTCCTCCTGGCCAGCTTCTTGCACGAATCACCATCAAATGCAACCAGTAGGTTCCCAAGGCAGCTGGGATGGAGATCATCCCTGGATCAGTCAGCACAGACCTCACCCCACGGAGGCTGAATGATCACTGCCATTGATGGGGCACAGTCTCCCCACTGCACAGATCACTATTAGCTGTTATCACACCATTTCCCTGGAGGACTGGGGAATCGTGCCGGCGGAACTGTGATTATGTTTGACCCCCGTCTTTTCTAAATAGACAACTCTTTCTTTTCACTCAAATAAAAATTAGGCTCGACGTGGATTTGTCTGTCTTCTCTGGCCACAGTGTTTTTCCACGCAGTAGCAATCGTGGATTTACTGAACGTTTAATTCCCCATTATGACATCACACACAACATTGTTTTTGAAGAAACGATACATTTTACAACAGCAACAGTATTCATATGGACGACACAGTGGCTCGTGTCGAGGGAGTTTGTCTTGCCATAGTTTCCTCGGCTAGAATGGACTGTCTTCACGCGAAGTTGAAGGGGCCCTTTGAAGATGTATCAATGGCGTCTGTATTAGCTGTAACTATATTGTCCCACAGGATGTGGTATACGGAGCATCTATTTGTATCTAGGGATAAAAAATTACACATTCCTTGGGCAACATTTAGTACTGTTTCTGTCAAGTCCGCAGCGGACTGTGCTGGTGCTCGAGATTTGTAGGTGGCATTTCCTAACATTCCTGATGACCCACCAACAAATGTTTGTTTTCCTTTGCTGGACGTTCGTGCTCTCCTTGTCTAGAGGTATATAATTCACCCAGGAAACAAAACACTGTTTCCAGATAGTCCCCAGGCCCTTCTGTATCCTTCTGCCACTGAACCGACAAGAAAAGAAGCTGATTACTGTCCTTGGCGAGATGCTTGATCCTGATTATCAAGGAGAAGGAGGTAGGCAGCGGTGT
Source organism: Tadarida brasiliensis (assembly GCA_030848825.1). NCBI lineage: Eukaryota > Metazoa > Chordata > Mammalia > Chiroptera > Molossidae > Tadarida > Tadarida brasiliensis. The sequence goes on along the minus strand of CM061278.1, from coordinate 23,866,683 downwards.
GTTTTGAAAACGTGGGATCCTCACATGAATTGCTCAACTCCTCCATGACCTGTGATGATAAGAAAAGGCAGAAAGACTCATGGATCGAGGTACTGAGGAAGAAAAGTTCAGATGCCGAGAGGCCGGCTGGTGGAAAAGGCAACCTGGGACATTAGGTGTGATAATAATGTTATAAACATCGACTGTTACAGCCCTGTGAACTGAAATGCCCACTTCCGGAACTGAGTACGTTCTCCCTTGCTTTCAAATATATGTCTTTCTATGTCAACACCTAGAGTTACGTCTGTTTCCTGACGACATCCTCCTCGTGGAGTGACGGTGAATGTTTCTCCTCTGCCTTGCTGTGCGTACAGGTTGTGCGCTTCCTCTTCCCTGGTGTTTACTGAGCGTCCTTGTAGCCATTGACTCGAGGGGGCTTTCTGACCAAAGGAGCGGAGAATGCATATTGCGTCGAGATGGAATCCATGGCCGAGTGTGCCCTGGGTGTACCCTCTCTGGCTCCGTCCTGTAGCACAGATGGACATTTATCACGCATGGAAAGCTCTGAGTGGAATTTGAGTAGCCAAAGCGATCGAGTGTGAGGGCTATGTTGATTGACACTCACAACCTTTCTTTCATCTGGTATTTCTGAAGTTGGAAAGAAGAACGTTGCATTTTTCAGACACCCTTAAAGCCTGAGTTCAGAACGGAGATGAAGTCTTGCATTGATAAGTGGGAAGGGAGGGAGATCCATGTTTCTGGAGTACTGTGGGCTGATAAGCTCGCTTTGAGGGAAACGAGCGGCAGCCAAAATGACTCCAGCTCTCAGTGTTTAATGACCAGCCTCGTGTCCCAAGATGATGATGGCTGTGGCGCATGTTAAAAGAAGCCGAAGCTGTTTCCTAAACTCTGGGTGATGGAAGGAGTATCCTGGCTTTTCTGATCCTAGCTGTAGTGGTGAGAAATTAAAGCCAAACTTTGGGATAGCCATGTGACTTAGACTCTCTTTCACCCCAACACTGTGGCAGCTTCGACTTGGTGCTTCTGTCGTGCACAGAATCGTGACCGATACATTGACTTTGTTCATGGCTACTGTCCTCTTATCCTACAAAACACACACACTCCCCTACATACATGTTCAGAACTATTGTGAGCTGATACGTCATATGTCCTACATCTGATTTTTGGAGCTTACTGAGACGAATATGACCTTCCCTACAGTCGTCAGAAAAGGCTTGCTTATGCTGCGATTCAAAAACAACAGTGAGTGACATCGGCCAAGGGTAGGAGATGCTGTCCTGTCTCAAACAACTGATAACTGGGCAAAACATATGAAGCAATGGCTCTCAAGACAGCGGGCACCAGGCAATGGAGGAGAGTGATTGAGAAATGGGGGGAAAGTAAACCCTATTGCTTCCCTAGTTTCTGGCCTGAGGACACTTCCAGGCTGAGGCTCAAGGCTCAGGCATCAGAAATCCAAGCAGAGCCAGAAAGTCCTCCTTATGTGAGGAGACAGAGATGGGAATCCGGGCAGGATATGGTGGCCAGACAGTATCTGCAAGAGACAATATTCAATGGAAGATTGGTGCGCAGAAGGAAAACCCAGACACCCTCAGGGAGTCCCTTCAAGGTTTCAGTCGCGTATTGATCCTTGTATGCACTGGGGTAGCTACCCAGGGAGGTGGAGAGAGCTACTGAGAATGCTACCGGAAAACAACGTCTGGGCCTCACAGAGAACCAGAAAGACGGCCTGCTATCACCAACCACGTCAGAAAAACATAATTCACAGGCATCAGTAGGGTGTTCTAAAGGTCTGGCTTCAGTGGTGAGGAGAAATTGACCCTAGACTAAATAAATGCTCTTCTGTTCCTGCCCAACATGGTATTAAAGCCAAATCAGAAAGAAGGAAGTCATTTTCAAGATTCAGTGACATCCCAGAACAAAGCTCAAGAATATCGTAGGAATAAAATATTATCCATCACCCAAGACGGTAAAATTCACAGCGTCTGATATCTAATCATGCTTACCAGGCATGCAAAGATGTATAAAAACATGATCTATAGTGAGGAGGGAAAAAAGCAATCCTTAATCATTAGGAGATAGCAAATTAAAACCACAATTAGAAGTCATTAGACCTATTAAAATGTCAAAGATTACAATGACTCACCAGACCACATGTTGGCCAGGCTGCGATGCCATCCTCTCTGGTGTAGAGAATTGATGCCCTGGTCCCTGCTGCTAACCTGGCCAACCCACACAGTGCTGCTCGATGTCTGGTTCTCTTTAATATTGTATCATTTGTTCAATTATTGATTGGTCAAGAATGACTCACCAAAAATAGAAAATCGTTACTCTGTCTGCAATTTTTCAACCTGCCACAAAGGCAGGGAGGGAGGGTAGAAGGATGAAAGGAAAGACTTACCACTAAAATGAACCAAGTAAAAATATTTTTCCTGTTTCCTCCTTAGCTTCCTGGAGTAGATAAGAAAAAAGTATTTGTCTTGAAAGTCTCTAAAAAGGTAGCACAATAATGAACAGGCTTTCATGTTGGAGCATCTTACAGGCTACGAATCTATTTGTGTTGTTCTAGACGACATTTTAGTTTGATTTTTATTTCAAAATATAGATTTAGTCTATTGTAAAAATTAACATGGTTGTCTTTCACATAAAATACCCTAGAATGCGAAAACCGAGTCTGATACAAGTTACGCAGTCATGACGTCCCATTTCTAATTCAGGATTACAAATTTTGACATTCATGAATTATTGACATTACATTTTATCTTCCAAACATTTAAGTACATATGAAATGAAACAACTAAACCTTTTGCATTGCTGTGAAACTCAACTCTAACATGACACAACAAGGTGTGTTCAATGAACAAGGACTTCGGGAAAATACTTGTATGTTGATAAAACAAGAAACAATGTGTTCAGTCGCTTTTGCATATTTAGATGATTGGAAATAATGTTTTGTTAGATATCAACCAACATACCCCCCAAATCAAATCTTTCAGTATGTGTAGTGTACAAGGTGTTATGCTGTGCTTTTATGGACATAGACCCATAACCCTCTCAGCGTATCTTTTTGTTTTAAGTATAGAAACCAAGCCTAGAATATGTAAGCAAGGTGTCCGTTTTAGACGTTTCAGAAATGGGATAAAAATGAAGCCATAACACCTACCTAAGCCTTTCTCTTAACCACCATAAACTATGATTTTATAGATAGTTTAATAATTAGCAATATTTATACCCTTTATACAATAATATGCCAAAATGTCTAGCAAAATCAGTAGTTATTAGTGAAAATTATTATAGCAATGGGATTCATTCCATTCTTGTCTGACTTGAATTATAAAATAAGAATTAGTTTTTAAATAAGAATTATTCTACATAAGGTTTATTCAAAGATGGAAAACATCCACATGAATGGAAGCCTTGTGAAATCCACTGCAGGCTCGTAACCGTAATACCGTACACCTTGTGCGAAGAAAAGTGCATTCATTGTTTGCACGAAGGCTGTGATGGTGAGGGGGGACACCATGAATCTGCTTCTCTCACTTCTGATAATTCCACTGTGTTGTTCAAAGGTTTATTCTGGAAGTTTGGAACTATTCAGGTGGATAATTGAGTTTGGGGAACCCAGATGATAGATGGGATCGGTGTTAATTAAAGTACTTGCCTGAGGCCTTCAAGGAAAATAGCATCCCCCCAAAGCGGCCATTGCCATTTTTTTAATATCCTTTTCTAAATTGTAGAAAATAAACTATTATTTATTTTCCTTTCTAAAAATGACTCACAACCTAGAGATCTAACATATATCAAGCCCTCTTTTTCATTGCCAAGTACACCGTCAAGTGAACTCTCTCCAGGAAAAGGCTTTCCAAAAAATGGAGTGGACCATCTGAAAATCAAGAGCTTTGAAGACTTTAAGTTATGCTTTCAAGAAGCATTGCATTTTTATCTAATTTCAGAAACTCTGGAGTTTCGCCATAACCCTTGACTCCATTTGAATATTTCTTTTAAAATAATGAAATTGATCTCTCTCCAAAAACAAAACAATGTACTATACAAGAAAGCTCAGGCCCTGGCCGGTTTGGCTCAGTGGTTAGAGAGCATAGGCCCGTGGACCAGTGAGTCCCGGGTTCGATTCTGGCTAAGGGCATGTACCTCGGTTGTGGTGCATCCCCGGCCCCGGTTGGGGTCGTGTGGGTGGCAACCAGTCGATGTGTCTCTCTCACATCAATGTCTCTCTCTCTCTCTCTTCCTCCTTTTCTCCCTCCTGCTCTATCTGAAGATAAATGCAAAAATGTGCTCGGGTGAGGATAAAAAAAAAAGAGAGCTCAGAATGGCTGAGGAAGAGGTGTGTGTACAATGTGTACTTGTGGTTCACCGATGGATAATATAAGTTTTCTATCAAATTCTACTTTTAATACTTACTGGAGATGAACTGTAGCTAACTAGACTTGAAATTATTAGACATAATAAAACAAAATCTTTCTAGCTAATACATGAAGTAGGAATTGAGTATAAGTTATCCAGAAGTTCTGTGTTCTTGCACATTTCACAGTTTTGGATACAGACAAACTTTGTAGCCAATAGGGTACAGAAGACACAAAGAAGTGAAGGACACCCTAAGTAATAACAGGAATGTCAGGAAGTTAAGACCGAAAATTACGTTCAGATGAAGGGGAGTTTGAAGACAATTTTTTTAAACTTTTTACTTAGTTTATAATTGTAATCAAGGTCAAACTTTCTTCAATGCCTTGAATATGCTTATCAAATTTGGTTTTAATCAGCTTGGAGGATCAAAGGTTATGCAAAGAGATCATACGATTAACCAGCCCGGGCTTTGGGGGAAGGAAGCATTAGGGAAGCATTTTCATCGTGGGCTCAATAAAAGGAAGGTCATCAAAGTACATTTATATTTGAACATTAAAAAGCCTTTCTTTGAAGTGCTTCCTGATGAGATTCTACTTAGTTAAATATTCTTCCAAAATGCTCTCCTAGGTTTCCATCCAAAAGGGGAGAAGGGGATGGGCACCAGCCCGCATGGAGTTCCTGAAAAGACAGAGTTCCATGCTCCTCAAGTACAAAGTCTTCTACTTACATCTCAGGTTCTGTCAAACTTTCTGTGACAACAGTGACATTGTATCTATCCCTTGATATTTATGGAATTGTATGCTTTTTGAACTAAGCAAATGCATCAGAAATCCATATATTCACCAGTGCAGAAATTCTGTTTTAACTGATTTGAATGGGAGATTTGAATTAATTGATTGGGTCAAAAAAATAACCCCTCGGCTAATTGAGTTACAGCTTACCTTCCGATGGCTATTTCCTGCTGAGAAGAGCTGTGCTTCACTCAACGATAATCAGTGGGCTTCCTGCCGGAAACAGCCGCATTGATCCTGTCTTAAGGTGGCTCTACACCAAGTGTTTCTGTAATTCTTTATGTGCCTTTCCCTTTACGGTGTTCTACATGGGGCCATGCCCAACCTTTTGTGTAGTCAGCCCTGATCCAGGCTTTACAGGTAATCTCGCCCCTGGAAAGGATGAGTGTTATTTTGTTGTGAAACATAAAACTTTAAAAATATTACATAAAATGCAGGACAATATAGCTCTGGATTTAGAATAGGAAAGGATAGCTAACAGAAGACATAAATCACACAAGCCGTTACTGCGCCACGTAATATAACTCAAGACTTAACAATCCATTCCGCCCATGGGGACATTTTAAAGAAAAGCATCGGCATATTTCTCAAAACTATTTTTTTCAACAAGATTATTTATTATAACAAATAAAAATAAATACTAACTGTGTATGTATAATTTTAAAATATTTACATATGTGTGTCTGAATATACAGGATATAAATATGAGACTATAGCATCTAAAATATATAAATATGTGGAAATGTATGTATTAATATATCAGAATAGAATACAAAAATTCAAATCTATGAACAGATACTGTATGTGTCAAGACTGATAAAAATAAAAAACTGTTAAGTATAAGAAGAAAGATGTAGAAGTAGATATAATTTATTTAATATTTTATCACAAGAAAAACATTTTTCACTCTTTCTATGGTTTAAGAATTTGCAAATTCATTATATGCCATATTTCTGCATAATAGGAAAGAGAATAGATCATGGAGGAATACATAGAAATCTTTTTTATAGCTAAGTTATTTTGTGCTTAAAATGACAACAAAGCAATATTTGGAGCGGCCACAGAATACTATTTGACAAAGTTGCACTTTAGTTTATGGTTGGTTATACAGTAAGTTATTTTGTGTATTCTGAATATATTTCAAGTAAAATTAATTTAAAAGAAAAATTAAAACCTTTATGCCTCAGATAGAAATAATTCCACCATTTAATTAAAGGCAGGAATCACAGAGAGGCTATTAATATGAAACAGCCTCATAAAATTCCTGAGCTGAAATAATCTACAAAGTTTCCAGAGAGACTGAGGCCGTGTGGCTCACAAATGATTAAAAGTGGTACTTCCAGGGACCTTTTCCGCCAAGGTCGACGCTGGAACAGTGTCTGGTACCTGGGGAGTCCCATCTGAAAACTCTCAGACCCACATACCAAAGGTCTGCTCCTAGCCCGGGGATCATTCACTCACACTGCAGTAAAAAAGGTATTTATCTGCAGATATAAAAATTCATAAATAATACATCTGCTTATCTTATTTTAAGAAAGTATTCCAGAAAAGAATTCAACTAAACAAATCAAGCAGAACATAAATCTCAAGGCAGAAATCAAGTAGAATAATGAATTTCACAATACATTTAAAGTATATTTATCTAAGCTCTCCTGATGGAAAAGATAAAGAAGAGAAAAACTGTTCAGTAAAGAGTGCAATGAATAGTGGCTATATATAAAACTAAATATATGTGTCATGATAGCAATATATTACATAATGACATAAACACGTGTTAAGTATTAAATAATTTTGAAGTTCCTCAAAGTTTATAATAAAGCTTTTAAAAATAGATATTCTTGAAATACAAATGATATTCTGTAAGGAAAAAACTGACAATAAACTAAAATTATAAGTGTGAAACTATGTCATCAAAATCTAAGCATTTAGATGTGGCCTTATTTAAAACAAAACAAAACAAACAAACAAAAACTAACCATCTCATTAAATGGGATTCAAGTGGTTTGAGCAATGGGTTTTGAAGAGATCAGGTTGCTATGTAAAAGATATCTTGTACCTAACAGGACGCACGATGGCCACTATGCGGAAAGTATGGAGGTTCCTTGAAATGTGAAACTTGAACCACCGTACGAAATATCAGTCCCACTTCTGGGTATACATTTGACCGAAACAAAATCACCATCTGGACGAGATACCCCCCTGGCCACATGATTTACAGTGGACAAGAACATGGAACATGAAAACAACCTAAATGTCTATTGACAGACGTCATGTATGTGTATAGTGTGCGTTTATATATATACACATATGTGTACATATACGTATATATATGTGTCTATATATGCCATATACATATATAAATATATATATATATATAAGCACGCATATAAAATGGAATGTGGAATATTATGCAGCCATGACTAAGATGTAAACCCTGACATTTGTGACAATATGAATGAGCCTTGAAGGCATTATAATAAGCGCCATAAGTCAGACAAATTATGAAAAATACCGCTTGATCTCATTTATATGTGAAAATTAAAAATAAAACAAACTGTAAAAGAAACAGAACAGCTTGCTGTTTGCCAGAAGAGGTTTGTGCGGGTGGGGAAATGGGTAAAAGTAGTGGAAAGCTACAAATGCACAGTTATGGAATAAGTAAGTTCCGGCAAAGTAATGTACAGTATTGTGCCTACAGCCAACAGTACTGTATCATACATTCGATGGTTGCTACGAGAGATCTTAAAGGTTCTCATCACAGAAAAACATGGTGTAACTGTAGGTGATGGTTGTGGACTAGACTTACTGTGGTGATCATTTTGCAATACCTGCATATATCAATCAAATCATCATGTTGTACACCTGAAACTAATACAATAGTGCATGTCAATTATATCAGTAAAACTGAAAAAATAACAATTAATATAAATATAGTAAAATGGAGTTCATAAAAATATAGTCAAAATTAATTATTTTAATAATAGAAAATGCAAATATCCAGGAACTTTAATAGCAGGTTAAAGCTATGAAACAAATCAAAGGCAGAAAGAAAGAATTTTATATATTTTTTTAAAGCAAGAAACATACCAATGATGTTAAAAATGAGAAAGATTGAGTAGATGAATAGTTAAATTGCAGTGAATATACCATGTGGGTATAGCTAAGAACTAGAGATTTTTGAGAACATGGGTAACTTTTTGGGAGATATTAACAATGAAATGATCAAGGATATAAAAATGCAATTAGGTCAAAGGAAGCCACATTAATCGTGGTATAGCTTATATTTCGTCATCGCCTAATTAATTTGGTTCTGATTGGTCTAAATTTTAAATCTACTGGACCAGTGTTTTCCTCAAGGTGAACTTCCCCAGGATAGTGAGAGCTGTGCTTCTCTGCAGGTACAGAAGCTCTAACCCTGGGCGGGACTGCAGAGTCCATGAAACCGTGCAACAACCTCGAGAGAGTGTGCAGTTGGCATTTACTTATTTATATCCACGCAGTTATTTTCCATATTGAAGTACACATCATTTTCTCTTTCCATTCCAGTTTGACTCTTTTCTAACTAGTAGTTCTTTTGACTCCAGGTAACAAACCAGCATTACTTTACATGATTTAGCATATCAATGATTTCCTAAGGTAGTTTTGAGAAGTGCTTGAAATAAAAATACTAAGCTTTAATATTTGAGCGTTCAAAAATGCAAGTTGATTTTTTTGATTAGATATAAGGTAACTATTTTGTGACTAGAAATTTATTTTATATTCTTTTTTTTTTTTTTTTTTTAGTGTTTTAGTAATGGAAAACCAGAAGGGGAACCCCATGACGGATCAAATAAAATGGTCAGATGGGGGTGCATCCACCTTTAAATAAATAGATTCAAGAAATCACACAGCAACCCAGCCTCTTAAGGGTACCAATGATCCCTAAGTGCACATAAAACCTATAAAACACAGGGGAATTCAGATCAGCCCTTAAAATGATTCTAGCAGAACACTCTTAGTTGCTTTGTTTGGTGTTTCCTCGTGAGGTGGCATTAGCCATCAGTCCAGTGCACTGAGAGAGTTAGAAGTACTAGAATCAGAAGTCATCTCTCTTCCTTTCACAGTGAGGGCACTTGTTTCAGTGTCCTACGCCTACAGTGATTATCCGTAGGTAAGAGATTATTCGATCAAGGGTTGCCTTGTGTTCCACCCCCGATTCTGCAGCAGGGGGCTGTAATCATGGCTCACATACTCTAGCTGTCCTGGCATTTGAGATATTTATTTCATATTTACTCCTTTTTGTTATTTTTTATTTTGCATGACTGTGCTACAGATATTTGACTGCCTTTTGGGGAGGGAAAGCAAAACACAGAGGTAGATAATCAAAAACGATTTCAAGTCTTAAATGAAACTGTTAACCGTGCAGAACTTCTCCCCGTTATACACGCACTTTGCACTACTTTGGCTTAGGTCTGTTTATCTATCTTCTCCAAGTAGACTCTGAGTCCTTAGAGATAAGGGATTTTAGATAGCGATCTGCTTCCACAGCGCCCAGGATGACTCCCAAAGACTAGGTGCTTGGAAATGTTTCTATGAGAAAAGCATTGATAACAATTTCCTGTAGATGATGGAAATATATCTCTGTCTTGGCATTTTTTTTAGTTATGAGGTATCACTAACTTACGACTGAATTTTATGTATTGAAAAATCTCAACCAGCTTTCTATAACCCAAAAGACAAGCCCGGCCACCTTCCTTCCCTTATCCTTCCTTTTAAAAGGCAGCATATTTAATAAAAATAACAAGATAGGCTATCACGTGCACAGTTTTTGTATCTGAAATGTGGTCCCAAATGTCCGTCATCTGTTTTCGGAAAGATCTCTCCTGTAGGAATTAGAAATTCCTCTAGGGTTCTGCGCTCTGTTATAAATGTGATTGTCATGGATGGTCCCGGCTGCCCCCATTCATGGGAAAGGCCCTCTTAGACGCGACACGGATAATTAAAACCTGTCTATCTCCTTCCCTGGAAGCTCTAATAGACTCCGTAGACGGCAGCACGGAGAGGGTGGGTGTGTTCGCCTTGCTTATCATTTTATAATCAAGGCCTTTCGCAGTGGCCATGTCGGTCTGTATGCATCACAATAAATATTTATCGAGTGAACAAATGCATGAGTGTATAATTGAAGGATCTCAAAGGAAAAGAGATATCGAAAACATCACATGCCAAACTGATTTTTGACTGGAGCAATTTGGTTCAAATGTGCAAATCGTTGAAAAGTGGAGAATTGGAGGTGGGTCGCTCATTATCCTGATACTGCGACGCTCATCATTGGTGCTGAGCAGCCTGTACTCATAACTGTGCTTGACGCTGGAAGGAGCATTATTACACCTACCCGTGCGAAAGGCGCTCTCTCCGTTCGAAACAAAAGGCTGACGTCAACGAGCCATACTTCTATTTCAGAAGCATAGTAAGTATAGACACAAATATGCCACAGTAATAAATTAGTTGCAGAGACTTGTGTAAAAATAGAATGATTTAAAATGATATACCGTGAATTATATTATGCTACAGTGAACGCTTCCAGAAAACAAAACATTGTGTCTCATGTTCTTATTAGCTTATGATTTTTGTATTCTTTAACTATTACACATTGAATTTCCCTTTAGGAAATCAAATTATCTCACTTGAATTTATTCAAGCATGATTTTATCTATTCCATTCTTTCACTGAGACAGTCATATGACATCAAGTTATTAAGTCATCATTTAATATTAAGATCTACAGAGAAAAGGATCAAAGAGCAGAAAAGTCTTGTTTCCAAACAGAAATTTCATTATTTTCCATCTAATTCAAAATTAATTCAGAAAAATATTAAAATGACTTCATATTTGCATTAAAAAACCATGGTGTCCCAGGGATTAATCTCATAGATTTCTCCGCAGTTCCGACTATTTCTTCTGTCTTTTCTGTGATCCTCTCTGCCCTAGTTCCTGGCAGTTGGTGACCCTCGGTTATCCTTGGCCCACCGTCCTCTCCCTCTCTCTGTGTTCACTCCAGAAGGTAATGTGCTTACAAACATCCCAGTTTTGCCCAATATTCAAATCTGAATTTCTAGCTCAATCAAGGGAGGGGGAAAAAATACCCTGTTTGTACATGTAAGCACATATAGAACCCTCATTATTATTTTGTTCCTTTTTTCATTTTAATTTTTAATTATAGGTACTATAAATTATTACATTAGCTTCAGGCGTACAATCTAGTGATCTGCACTGATGTGCCTTACGAAATGCACACCACAGTCGGTCAGTAACCATCTGCCCCTGTGCGCAGTTATGATGCTGTACATTCCCTCTCTCTCCATGGCTTATTTTATAACCGGAAGTCTGTGTCTCTTTGTCCCTGTCCCCTTCTCTGCTCACCCTCCAGCACCGCTCCTCTGGCAGCCACCAGAGGCTTCATTCCTCATGTCATGGCCCAGGTTCTCTCCCTCCTCCTCCCGCCCTCTTCTCCTGGGCTTTCCCTGGCTTCCACCTCATCTTCAGGCCGTAAATCTGAAGGTCATTAAGCTTCTTCTTTTCTTTTAAATCAATGGCTTTCAACATTTATCATCTCTCTAAGGAGCATTTAAAATAGGTGAGGACATACTTAATTGTCACAAAGACAGAAATATTACAGGTTTTTAGTCGACCAAAGCTAGTTATCCTAAAACCCTGGAATGCACTTGATAACAATAAACGAAGAATTATTCCCCTCAAAATGTCAATATTGCCTATTTGGAAAGCAATGCGCTATTCACAGTGTGTCAATCTAAAATCCTCCTTCCTTTACTGCTGCAATATTTCTTAAGTTTATTTCTTATGTTTTGATCTCACATACCAATCGCTATTTCAGTATCTCATAAGATCGTGACCCTTCTACTGCCGTGTTTTCTGAACTATGGCACGAATCACACCATTTATTTATTTACTGAACCATTTCCAGGTGCCTGGAATGTGCCGGACATTGTTCTAGGCACCAGGGGTACAGTGATGACAACGTCAGATAAAGTACATTTTTCCAAGTAACCTCATTCTTGAGAAAGGAGACACATTAGGATGTTCAATGAAACCTTACTGGTCCATGATCTCATAGCCAAACGTAGGCACAACGCACCATTCACAAGTCTTCCTGTGTATTGGGCACATGTAGTGTGGTCTGATTTTCTGCAGTGACTCACCCCTTCCTCTCAATCTGTCCTGTCCCCCTAGAGTTAAGATTCTTCCCCACAACTCACCACATGACCTCAGTACACTCACACCCATGCTTCTCATTTCATTTCCTTACTTAAATTTAAAAATTTTTTTAATTGTCACGGGTAGTCCCATATCTCTTGAAAACTAAAAACTATTTAAGAAGTTTCTTTTTCCACCCTGATTTTGAAATTATTAATTTGAATCTAAAGAGTTTTAGAAAATATAACCTGACATTTCCAGAATAAGAACCCATTTTATGGTATCAGTACACCATGAGATTCTGTCAGGTAACAAATTTTTTTTTATAATTTCATGTGAATGTTTATCATCGACATTTTCCCATATGATTCTCTTCTTGTGCTCTTTAATCCACTTAATAATTATGTTTATAAAATGAGTGGAGCGAATTTTATCCTGTGATGTTTCTCACTTATCTCTTAAGATACAATGTATTTTCAGATCTGTGGCATTTTATTCACCATTTGGATCTGAAACATGTTTGTGTAGATTGTTATAGACATGTATCTCCAATTTAATTGCTTGTCTATGATTCATTTTGTTTTGAGCAACTCGGAAACCTTAAGAAGGAACATACCTCTGGAGGAGGAGTTGGGGTTGAGGTTCTAGCCTGTGACTACGTGGTGGAGTTGAGGTTTCAGTTAGTTGCCCCAGTGGGTAGAATCTCTCAGAGTCACAATGAAGCGTTAAATGCCCAAACTTGCTACTCCTGCCCCCATAGAAGGTACTCCGTTATTGACAAGTCCCCATGTACTGTTCTTTCTCGTGGACTTCCCCCCTGACTGTATTCACCAAACAGGAGCGGTTAGGAAACGAACTCAGCGACAGATGGACACCTCTTACCGTGAGTTCTTGACCCCCGGTGGTCACGTTTGGCCATTTGGTGCAAGTGCGGTGCTGTGCGTCTGGAAATCTCCCATTTCCTCTTAGTTCTTTGCTCTCCTCCTTCCCAGAGAGATGGGACGCAACTCTCAATCTCTCTGTTGGTTTATCCCGTTGTGTGTGTGTCTGTGTGTGTGTGTGTGTACCTTCTTCATTCTATGCATATCTACCTACATGACTGGGGTTTTGAGATAGAGCACACCAACATTATTGGTGAATTTTTCTTAAGGGATTAATATTTTGCTGCAAACATGAGAGGATTTGGGTCTCCAGATTATTAAATACACTTAGGTTTAGCATGTGACTTTTCTTTTTAAATTCTCCGTAGTTTATCTATATTTCTGTTGAGAATTTTATTTGAAAAACAGCCTGGAAATCTGACAGGAATCAACTTCCACATACTGTTTTTCACTCTAACTGGCAAGATCGTAAGCGCGATGAAAAGTGTACTTTCTCCTTCAGCTGCTCTCTGAGCTTCTGTGGACACGGGGTCGTGCACACACACACGTACAAGCGCAGTCTCTGAATCTCGGGATGAAGGAGGAGAGATCGTGTTCCCTCATTCCCAAGGCTTTGTCCATATGTTCCAACACTAATCGATCTAAATGACAAATACCACCTGGTAACTTAATCTCTTTTTTTTCCCATTTATAAGGGTTTGGGGTGCTAACAATGTCAAATACATGTATTGTGTATAACTGCTGTTTCCTGTTCTTATTGTAAAACTATCCAAAACAACTCAAACTTGCGATTAAAATGTGGATTCAGTTTTTCCATATGTGAATGCCTATTAAGACATCCCATTCGCAGGCTAATTCAGCTTTTTAAAGAATTAAGATACGTGCGTAGAGAGATAACGTAATAGCAGTATGTTATTTAACGACCCAGCTCATTTCGTTCCATTTTACTCTCTGGGCGCAATTAGGTCTACCCAGTGCGGTTGGTATGTTTTATGGGGCATTGAGCTGGAGGAACAGGAGAAATCATGAGCATTACCGCCGCTGTCCCTGACCGAGTGGGAAGATAATAGGCCAATCTTCTGTCCCGATGACTCCTGCCTGACCAGAGAAGATGAGGTAGCAGAGGAATTGAATCATTTTAAAAGAGGCATTTGTGCAGAATGGGGAGAGAACTATCAATCGAGTTGTACTTGACAGAATATGGCACTTTTGCCTTTGGGCATCTTTTTTTTTACAGAGTAAGAACAAAGTTATATTTAACACCTTCTTGATTTCATGCAATGAACATTGAATCGCCCCCCGCCCCCACCCCAGAATATCAGAATAAATGGTCCTGATCTTGGTGTCGGTGCTATTATTCTAGATAACATCACAGAAAAGAGAAACTATAGTCGCATTTAAGCTAATGTCCTGAGGTTGAATGTTTTTTTTTTCCTATGAAGGTATTATAACTGAAAAGACACCAAGGAATTTCCACAGCACTGAATTACAAAGACAAAAAAATACCAAAATTCCCAAAAAGTACTTAAAATACATGTCAATTAAGCTCTCTCACATCCTAAGTTAGTGAGGAAAACAGGCTCTTTCTGTGAATCACAAAATATCATTAATGCTATTGAATATCTATTTTCCTCCATATCTAATGCATACAAAAAGCAAACCTTTTTCTACGTCTTCTGATTAGCCATAAAATAAGATAAATTACCTATATTATATGTTTTCTAGGGCTTGTCATTCTAATGGCTTTACTGGATTTCCTATGTCTCAGCTTTCTGGCTTGTTCTTTTTTTTTTTTTTAACTAAATAGAATGTTATATAAACTTTTAATTAAATGACCTATTCATGGCAGGAATTATAAACATGTATGTCAGGAAGTGTAGTAAGAGATACTGAATTGATAGAAAATGTTTTATGGTTATAATCATGTTGGTTTAGGATGGTTTCAGGTTACAGATGAAAAATTCCACTAAGCATAAGAGTAATTGAACCTTATACATAACCAGTGAGTTTTATTTCTCTGAGTCACTGAAATTATCATTACTCATAAAACCAAAATATTCCAAAACATAATTTTTAATCACACAATAGTAAAGGGAGTTTATCTGAATAGCTATTCCTTGACTGTTTATTCATATATACGGTAAATTTGGGGTGAGTGGGTGATATATGTGTGTATATTGTTGCTATGGATTCATAAGTAAAGAAGGAATCATTTATTTTCTTTTTAAACCATTTTGAATTTTTTCTGACAAGTGTAGCTAGCCTTTTCCTTTGGCAGAGAGATTTGGTAAGCATTTGAAGTCACTAGTGTAAGTAATCTAAGATATCAAGAGGATGGGCGGGTATCAAGGGAATAAAAAAAAAGTTGCAATCTGAGAGAGTTTTCTCAGTATCCATGAAAAATAAGTAGCATTCGGGGCTCTGTATAAGGTGAAAACTTGTATCCCTCACATAGAGTAGGGTTTCAAAAATATATAAAAGCCTTTGGAGGGTAAACATCAAAGGCTATAGTCTTGAAAATACCTGGAACAGGCTGCTGTCTGTAAGGAGGGATCACCGTGACCAGGTGTCTAGAACAATCAGCTGAAGGCAGAACCCGTGATGGAGATTTGCAAAGTCCAGGAAGGGGTGTGAGCAAGTCTTCTCACATCACTTTTCCTGCTTCTGAGAAGAAATACTAAAAGCATAATAGATCTTATACTTTTAGCTAATTCTTAGTAGTGTAGAGCAGAGTTGTGCAGAGTGTCACATACTAAGAGAAGAGATCTTTGTAATGACCACCTGCTCCCTTTCCTGCGTTATACCAGTTTCAGGAGAGAAGTTCATCTTTCTCCATTTAAGGCTAATCTGTGATCTTTATCCACAGATTCTATCTTCATTTTTTATCATGACCAACTGCTTATTCTCTCTTCCTTCTCTCTTTTTAATGTTGCCTTTCAATAATAGAACATTAGACCCAAGCTATTCACATCCTGAAATATTCCATGTTTTCAGAGAAACCCTCCTTTGATTCATCTCAGGAGTTGGATTCTAAATTTCTTTCAATTTTCTAGTCTTATTTTACCGGGCCCTGCTGTTCTCTCAGAGACTGCAGCACACACTAGCTCATCATTTCTTTCCAATCCTGTGTATCATTCCGTGTGTTTACTTCTCATTTCTTGCATGTTCTAGCAAAGGCTGATTAATATACACAACCTACCATCAGCGTGGTCCTTTCCATAAGACTTTGCAACTGATCATGGGAGATTAATCCAATAGCATTTTAGCCTAGAGGGTTCCTTTATTTTTATTCATTAGCATAGTGCTATTTGTCCATTTATAAACGAATACATGGTTATACTTATGAGTATACCTAGACCTTAACCCTTTTTCTTTCCAACTGAAGACTCATAATCTAGCAGATCGTTCAGATTGCCAAATATAAAATTAAAATTTCAGTTCTGCAATCATGGATTTTGCCAAAATGTACTGAAACCTATTTTTCCTTTTGTAACTGAAATGTTCATTAACAAAGTGATACAGTTGGTGGGCTTTTCAAAGTTTTAACACACATTTAAAGTCACTCAGTCAGAAAGAAAGCCACAGGATTTTTGAAAAGCTTTGCAGAAGAAATGTATAACTCACTCATTAATTAATTTCAATGCTTATCCTTTTATTCCCAAGTTTAAATAAATTATTCTAAGTATCTGTCTTATCTCTTTATCCTTTCAAATGATTCCATTTGTCTGTCTTGTGTGCAGATAGAAAATTATTAGGCATTATTCAACTCCCGTTATTCTACTTATATATACATAATGTCATATATATATTTCTTTGTATGTATGACATTACATATAATGATTTAGGGAAGCTATTCAGTAGCATTATTTTAGAATTTAAAAAATGATGTAGTGAAAGAAGAAAATGTCTCAATTTGCTGGGTCATCTGAGTATGTGATTGTCATTTAGGATTCTTTAATTACACTTTGCATCATGACTGACAACAAATGGTTGAAAATCTGTTTCGAATAACACTGTAACTATACTAGAAATACACTAATCATTGTGCCAATGACTTGTGCTTGGAAAGGAATAGAGTTTTATTCTTGTTTTACTGGGGAAGTAGATAGACTTAGTCTCTCTGATGTACAAAAAGATATAAGTAATGTTAACAATTATTCCTAATTGACAAGAGTTACTGGAAAATATGCACATTTGTTTACTGGGAGGAGCTCTAAGAAGGATGGTGGCCACGCATGCATTTATAGGATGAACCATTAGGGTTACAGAACAAAACGTTCCAAATTTTAACCACAGACCAAGCAAAACAGATGTTCTGCAAAGATCAATGTCTAATTAGTAAGCTAAGGAGTGAGTCAATTATTTTATTATAGAAATGTTGAAAAATCTATGTAAAGTTTTATCAACAGAGACCTTTTATATATAACTACATATCCACAATTCCTTTTCCCAAACTCTTAAATCCCAGAAGTTCCAGAAGCAGTCATATGATCTATTAGTGGGAAACTTGATATGAATTAGCATTAGGACATGAATGATCTTTATACATTTCAGGGTGATATATGCTTTGTTAAAAATATGTTAACATATGTTAAAATATGTTAATTTAGCGTTTTCTGCAAACCTTCTGGGACTGTGTGTACTCACTAACTTTATAAATATGAAAATCCTGAATTCACCAAGACATCTGCCCTGAGAGGCTTCGGAGAAACCATTGTGGACACGAACACTAAGAAACAGTCGTTTATCTATGCTGTCCATTTTTGCAAAGGCTAATTTATTTAAAAGTAACTACATACCTGTATAATATTAACTGCACTGGACTTGGTGCATAAATTTCCATAAGGCCCAATAAGCTGTCAGAGAATACAAACGTCTCTACCCCTTTTTATGATACCAGTCAATTTCCAAATGGTGCTGGTTTAAGCTGATGTCCTGGCCAACTATTAACCAGACTTCACTTCATGCTCAGACATGTCATGATTCTGATTATAATGAAATATCTCCCCCTTCCTCACTCCTCTACCCCCTTCATTCTCTCCCAATCTCCCTCTCTGTCCACTCCAGTGCTGGGGAAGTCCCCTGTCTTTCAAGATTCCCATGTCCAGGAAGCAGCTTAGGACTGTCTGGACACTTGACCCAGTGGGATTCCAATGTCAATCCATCCATCAAATATAAGCAACGCCATTTATTGTTCTCTTTAAGATAAAAATAAAATGGAATGGGAGCTCAAGTTTTACCACCGCAGTCGATCTCTGTGAGCACTTCAGTCAGGGACAGAGTTCTTGGGATGGTCCAAGGGGAAGAAAAAAGCAAAGACCCGACATCCTAACTCTGGAAATGGGGCTGACTCTGGCTTGGTCATGAGGATGACTGTTCCTTATAGGTTCTGTACACATTGATCATACACAGCTTGAATTTTAACTGTAGTAGGTGAGGCGTGTTTTGCTTAGAGTTCAACTCAATTTGCTACCAAGGTATTCGCCAAGACATCTAGTCACCGTCTACTTTAATGTCTGTACCTACACGTGTGTGGATGCGTTTCAGGTGTACTTAGGTTCGGGGAAGATATACACGTTTAGCTGAATGCAAGTCCCCAGCCACTTCTATATCCTTATAGTTACTGTTATACTGTTACAATACGTTTTATAAAAAAAAAAAAATGTGCTATGCCAAATAGATTATTCTTAATAAGATTGTTATAATGATGAAAAATTGTTATTGTATTACCAGTATATTTTGATACATCAAGGACAGTGTTTACTTTTAACAACAGGGTTATTTTTAATTATTTCACGTCTTTCTACTTTTAAAAAAAAATGTTGCTGTTAGGAAAGAATTTGATCTTATATAGAAACATTTCACACAGAAAATAAAATGTTCATCTTCTCTGAAACTTCATAAACTGACCATTTCTGCCCCCTAAATAACTTAAAATCAACCTGCCTTGGGCAAATACACGCTGCTGACTGCTGTTCCATTTCCACCTGATCAAGTGTGACAGAGGGATTGCTGACTTGGAGAAGCGCCCTCAACAGGTGGGAGTGAGCGGATGCACAGTCCAAGAAAGTTCGGAAATTGTATAACCAGTATCTTCCAGACCTTAGGAATGTAACAGACTAAATCATCACTTTGTAACTTTCCCTTAAGTATCATGTACATATGACGTTATCTTAGAACAGCCCTCACATAAGTAGAGAAGTTTTCAAATTGAATTATTTCTATGATTCCTGTTGAAGAAAATTTTATTTAATGGGACTCTACTTGGGTTCTTTTATTTTGATAGAATGATGGGCTTCTAGAATCTATCCTGTTTTAAAAAAAAAGCATAGCCTCCTTTAAAAAAAATCATTATTTGTGGTCAATGTAAAATTCTTTAGAAGAAAAAGATATTCTTAATATATTTTTTAAGCTCCTTTAAATCTATATTGCCAAACTTTAATTTCATGGTGCCCCTTTGAGAACACATGGGGTACCAAAAAGACTGTTGTCTAGTGGCTTTGGTTTGCTGTTCAGTTTTCCTGTTTCCGTTCCACTTCCCGCCGGAGCTGGGTCAAGTGCACATCCATAATCAGAACAGGGAGCTCAGATGCTGGTTCAGGCAGACAGCTGTATGGATTCAGATACGTGGATACAAGTAACGGAAGAAACAGTAACCTTGGAAATGGTCTCCTATGTCTGCTAATTCAATACGTTTAGCTTGCATCAAATAACCCTTATTATGAGTTTTCAATTTTCTCTTTAACATAAAAATACAAAGAGAAGATATATATATATATATATATATATATATATATATATATATATATCCTCACCCGAGGACATTTTTGCATTTATTTTCAGATAGAGTGGGAGGGAGAGAGGGAGGAAGAGAGAGAGAGAAACATCGATGTGAGAGAGACATCGAGTGGCTGCCACCCACACGACCCCAACCGGGGCCGGGGACAAACCACAACCAAGGTACGTGCCCCCAGCGGGAACCGAACCCAGGACTCTCTGGTCCGAGGGCCAACACTCTAACCGCTAAGCTAAACCAACCAGGGCAAAGAGAACATATTTATAAAATTAATATTTTTTTTCAAAAATGGATTGGCTGGAAGTCATTTTTACCGTGATGTCTGAAAGATGATCTACTAATAAATTATATGAATGACCCAAAAAGACTCAACCCTAAAACCCTTTGCTCTTATATTTCTACTTAAGTGGCAGAATGTATTGAACAAAGTATTTGTTTTTCTTTTTAAGCTAAAAATTGTTCTGATGAGAAAGTGGTAAGCAGGGCAGTAAACAAATGTTTAGAGTTTGAGTCAGGCTGTCGGCTTTTCATTCAGAGCGTAGGACATGGACCTGACATTCTGTCCTCTCCTCTTACGTTTTCAATATGCAAAGCAAACACTGGGGCAGGACGATGTGTAGTGTATTTGAACACAGATCTGAAACACTCTGATGCGTGGTGCTGTGCCCTGAATTCTAACAATGGTTCAGTCCTGGCTTCAGTGTGACCTTTCCTTCTTCTACTGAGGATTAAATAATTTTCTACATTCTTAACAGCAACTACATCAAAGTTGGGGCTATTTTAATTTTCAATAAATAAATAGAAGTTATTTTTTAATATACAAATAATTTTATTTGGAGGCATACAAGCCTATTTAATAGCAACTTAGAGTATAATTATTATAACGCAACCAGAATTTCCTAAGTGGTAAGAAAGAATGTTATCATTAATTTGTCAAACATATATGTATGGATATATTATTTATCAAAGAGACCAGAATCTCATGGGACTTTCAAGAACTAAGATTGATATTCATTTTTTTAAAATGTATCAATAAACATAGACAGCTCTGATTTTGGCCTGATTTCAGAATAGCAATCATGTTAGACTTCTCAGTATAGTCCCCTAACCACACACCTATAATCTGTATTTGCTCAGGTTGAAATGGTAAAGTTTGGATATAACAGGAGAAAATTGGACTCTGTTTGTAAATAGTGTTTCCGACAGAAAGGTCACTTCTCTCTCTGGATCAGCCGTGAAGCCAACAGCCCCGTTTTCAAAAGCAAAGTTCTTGCTGCTTTTGATTGTCATACAAACAAGTAAAGAGAATTACTACAACCATCATCAACAAATTATGGCAGTCGACATTTTCTCTCAACTCTAGGATTTAAATATAAAATGTCATTTTTAATGTCTTAAGTTTGATGGCAGGTAAAAAACAGAAAATATCTGAATCAAAAATACCGTCAAGTAGTTTGTTTATTTAAATATGTATGCAGAGAGATAGTACCAATATAGAATCTAAACTGGATTAAATATTAGTAAGCATCTTATTTTATTTTATGTGTGTGTAGTTTGTGGTTCCAGGTGGACAAATTGTTTCCTGGCATTCATGCCAATGTGAAATTCAAGGAACACTTCAGGCCATGGTCATTAATGCAGCCTGATAACCTCTAGTAATCACATGCAACATTATGCCACTTACAAAAATTGAGTTTACATGCTTCATTAAGCAGATACTATATATAGCTCGTATGTTTCTTACTTGTCCGAAGTTAGTAACATAGCAAATATTTTACTGGCTTACATACAAAATTAAGAATAATGATGTTTGAAGCAAATCGGTGTTGTTCACAGGAGGTCATTGTTAAGAAAAGGAATACCTATTTGGCTGGGAAGAACACGGGCAGATAATAGGTTTCATTGAATGTTGGATCCTGAAAGTCAGGAATTATGCCATGTTTTATAATTTACCCCCTAATTTCCCATCCTTGTGACTTAAAATCCTAAGATTCACAGGGATCTTAAGTCATTCATCTCATCAATTTCTTTTTACACATTCTTAACTGATTATAAGTCCATTGCTTAAAACATCTCTGGGAATAGTAAACTCAGTATTTGTTATGGCAGATTATCTTTATTCCCATTACATAATAAATACTTAATAAGTCTTTCGAGTTAAAGTAATCAATTGACTATCAATCAATTAATGTCCTACTCTGTGGGAAAGAGGGCATCTGCAAAAGCCACAGATTCCCTCGTGCTCCTTCAGAGATTTCTGGTTTCAGATTGCTTTTACCATTTCACTGCATGTTTTATAAGTATTTCAAAGAGAAAGAGAGAGAACTTGATATTCTGTCCAGACCTATTGATCTTATTAAATGTATCTGATAGGAACTTAGGCCCCCTAAATGGTTTTCTCCTAATGGAATTAATGGACTTGAACGTGGTTCCGAAAGCTTTCAGTGTTCCCCCACCTCACCTTTAAGTTGACGGAACTGACGCCATGGAGTAACTCAGTACGGTTCAGATCATTTTGTGAAGAATCAACAAGGACTTTTAGTTACCACAACTGTTAAATAATAACATCATGAATGAGCTAGCGAATTATTACCAAAACCAACCTTGTAGGAATTTTACTGTTATAAAGAAACAACAGAAGACCAAACAGGTAGTCATGGGGGAATCCAATGGGAAGCACTCTCTGGCTGACAGAGGGAAAAAGATGTCCTTCTCAGTCATCATAAAAGGTTGCT
This sequence comes from Tadarida brasiliensis, assembly GCA_030848825.1. Classification (NCBI taxonomy): domain Eukaryota; kingdom Metazoa; phylum Chordata; class Mammalia; order Chiroptera; family Molossidae; genus Tadarida; species Tadarida brasiliensis. The sequence continues at coordinate 23,843,928 of CM061278.1, read as the reverse complement.
GTGCCCTGGCCGGTTTGGCTCAGTGGTTAGAGCATCAGCCCGAAGAACAAAAGGCCGTGGGTTCCATTCTGGTCAAGGGCACGTACCTCAGCTGTGGTTCAGTCCCCGGCCATGGTTGGGCCCTGTAGGAGGCAACCAGTCAATGTGTCTCTCTCACATCAATGTTTCTCTCTCTCTCTCCCTCACCCTCCCCCCAACTCTATCTGAAGATAAATGGAAAAATATCCTCAGGTGAGGAATGTAAAATCCTCAGGTGAGGATTTAAAAAAAGTGATTGTTCTTACTCTCCTGATTGTGCCCTTGAAGCAGGAAGTAGTCTGGAGAGGTTATAACTACTATCCAGTGATTGACTCACAAGAGGCTGAGCATAATTCACTGCTGTAGTGATTTAAATATAACAATTGCAACATTGTAGGAATCGAAAACTTGAAGCAAAGCATTCTATATACTTTGATGTGGAATAAAGACCAATATATCTATTAATTTTTAAATGCAAATTAAGAATAGGTTTATAGAATAATTTTATAGGCTGTTAAGTGTGTGTGTGTGCGTGTGTGTGTGTGCGTGTGTGTGTGTGTGTAAATATGGGAAATTTAGAGACCAGGACATGAGATGAGCCTTCAGGTGGGTCTCACTGAGTGGGTCGCCACCGATGTGGAGTGTGAAAACGACGAAATTGGACTATTGTTTTCAGTTGTATGTCTTTTTGTACTACTTGAATTGTTTTTGACTTATTGCTTTATAAATTAAAATAATTCCTTTAAGGAAAGGTTACCAGTGAATACACAAAGGGACACAGAGTAGATGCTACTGGAAATGTAATATTATGGGTCAGTTTTTACATGGAAAATTGTGAGGCTCAGCATTTCCGGTGGCATTCCTTTAAACTGAAAGTCTTGAATATTTGAACAGATGCCTAGGTCTCAAGAAAATGAGGTATACATCACTGTTTCTGGTTGTTATGATGTGAATTTTAAATACAGCGTTCGACCATAGTCTTTGAGAGATAAGCCAGAGATTCTTACCCAAATGAATGTGACAGAATAACTTCATTTTAAAAGTGAGCAGTGTTCTATCTTCATACATGTGGACTTGAAAGAATCAAGGAGATGAATTCTCTCCTCTCTCGAGAGCATAGTCTTGGCATCACATCTTGAAATTCTTGTCTCTTCCTGACTTTTATGAATCGGGGACGTGTTAAAAAGCATGTTTTCCCTTAAAGTCTCAACCAGGACTTTCAAACTGGAAAGGAATCATCTATATCTATGTTGTTATAGTTTTGGGAAAAAAGTTTTTTGCACACCTGTGATTGAAATGCCCCTGAGTAGAGCTCAAGTCACATCCTGCCCCGTCGTGGCCCGTCCTTGGGGACCACGTGTGATGTGGGACCCTGAGTGAGAGCAGCCAACTCTGTCTTCTGGACAACAGCAAGAGACCAAGAACAGTGGGATGAGTCTAAGTTAGAAAGCCTGGCTTTCCACAAGTTGGGAGTGTTCAGAAGGGGAAGACGGAGCTTGCGGGGACAGAGTGCCCAGGATGGGAGGACCTGTGCCCGAGTGAACTGCACGTACCCAGACAGCGACCTGGCCTGGACCAGCTCTCACAACTGGGCAGTGCCTCCACGCACAGTGTATCGCTTGCTCTGAGGGGCAGGGAGCTACTCGCAAACAGTGCTCGAGCTCCCCTCCGCTCCCCAGCCTCCTTCTCCGCCAGGCTGGAGCCGACTCTGTTCAGTTACTGGGAGGGAGAATCGTTTGTGCCGCTTCCAAGGCAGCTAAGAGCTAACGCACCTCCTCCAGCTCTTCTCCTCTTGCCGCACGAGACTTCGGAGACCAGGTATTCCACAAGGTGCCATTACACGCTGCAGAAGGGCTGCCTGCCTCATCCCGGGGTCCATGTGACCAAGCAATGAAACTGCAATGAATCAAATCACCCAGACTTCAGGAGGTGTTTGAAGTGACATCCAGCATTTATTATCTTGACAAATGTCTTTATTTGTATGGCACACATAGGCTTGAACAGTAATCATCTTTACTGTGAATGCGATGAGGGGAAGTCATAAAATCGTAGCTTTATCTGGTGAGGGAAATATAACACCCTGGTGTCAGTGAGCAAAACTAGTCCCTGACTCTGGAATTCTAAATAACATTCTTAAAGAAACAAGGGCTCCTGGGGATAGGGCTAACTTCAGAGATGAACCAGATACATTGTGTTCCCACAGAAGGAAGGAAGGGCTTAAAGGGGACGTGTCAAAAGCACAGGAATGTCCACCAGGAATGGCTTTCACTAGTCCATCTGGGACCCTTTGAAAGTGAAGAATAATAACCATAGATTGTAATTCTTTTAATTTAAAAGAAAAAAGAGCGTTCACTGTTCGAGGAGGTCATGGAGGGGATGGGACCGATGGTGGACCCGTGAGCTGGAGCCAGGCAATCTGAGGCCCCTTACTTCTGCTCCTTCCTTGGAGTGTGTGCCACACCTGCTGTTCCCATACAGTAGACTCGAGGTCATAAGGTGTTGAGGCCACCTGGATGGTGTATGTGGCGAAACCCAGTTAAGGCCTCCCATCCTGCACCGCCCACATGGTCCTTGTATGTGTGTTCCCTTGTTCACTGAACCACCACCCGCGGATCTGGAGCTCTCTCTCCTTGCCTTCTGTGTACAGTTTCAGAGTCACCTGGGGGGCTCCCAAGGCTGCCAAGCAACATTCATCACTCTGTAGTGCATTGTGTGTGTGTGTGTGTGTGTGTGTGTGTGTGTGTGTACAAATGAAAGAATAAATAAACAAATAAGATAGAAGCAAGTCTCTAACGAGCAAATAGAAAAGGAATCAAGTATTTCAAAATACTAATGGATGGTAAAACTAACAATTTAAAGTTTCAAGAGTTATACAATTTTACATGGACACAAAGTACCTCCCACCATACTATTTATTCATTAGAAGTGAGAAGACAGTAGTAACTTTCCAGTGTAGAAAACTGGTGGCCACGACCTTAACAAGTCGTCCAAATAAATGTCACTCTTACTAGGACAAGGCAGTGTCCCATGCTTCCTCCTAAGAGGCGCCCACCCTTTCAGAGAGAAGAGCTGGTATTTTCTCTGTAGTAGGACCCAGTGGACAGTTCTTTCCTTTGTCCAGAAGGGGAATCCTTACAAGGCAAACGTCTCTCTGAATGCCAGAAGAGGCAGAAACGTGTTCATAAGTTTTGTTGTCCCTTGTAATTGCGCTTCTTTTATGAGACTATCTTGACTCGGCCACTAAATTGTCCACCGCAGTGATTTTGTAATGGGTAGGCCTCGGCAGCTCATCTCGAGAAGCAGTGAGAAGAGACACCGATGTAATTTTCCCTCAGCACCGAAATCCCGTGAGTCGGAGTTCGCCACCTCCGTTTCCACGGTTCCTCTCCCGGGCTCTCTCGGACTTTCTTCACCGTGAAGGAAATGTCCACGTCTTAGGTTTCATGTTTCACTATCCCGGAATGGGGTAGTCTGTTCTCAATTATTTGTATTATTTTGTACCATATGAAAAAAGAATTTAAGTGATTCAGGTCACGATATACAGGTGTTGAGGGATTGTTCTGCAGCTTAGATTTGTAATAAATTGCGAAACCCTGAGTCGCCTGGGAAGAAAATTGCCTCGGGCTTGGAGTTGCTTTTGTATGAAAATAGATGGGAGCAGAGCTGCGCCCGGATGAAGAATCCCAGCTCCCTTCCACCTGCCGTAGATCAGTGAACAGTTCTATTTCTGGCAGAAGAGGAGGGTACTATCATCCCATCCTCCTGAGCTCCCCAGGGGACTGTTCTTCAAAACCAGACACAGATGCCTTTTACACACTCGTTCCCGGCATCGCTGAGAAGCTTAATAGTGCACTGTGTCAGTTCAGTCTCTCCTGTGTTTGGAATCATGTCTAGTCCTTTTCAGAAAGACCATGCTACCTGGTGTTTGTTCCATACAGACTAAATAGACGGTGAGCCATTTACCAAATGACATCCAAGAGAAAGTACAGGTCCAAAGTAGGCTAAAATGAGAATAAGTGCCCGAAAAGATAAAGGAAGAAAAAGTGGACGGCCCTGAGAGCGGATGTTCAGAGCCTCAGAGCCATGGAGCAGGGGGGTGGGACAGCTGAAACCAGGAGGCAGGCCAAACAGGTCATGGAAGTCAGCTTTGTCCTTTGGTGATGACTCGTGTCTTCTTCAAAGGCGTGGTGCAAGACGGGCAGCTAGAGTGAGATGAGAAGCATTGAACTCAAATGCGTGTGCATGTTCATCCATTAGGTGAAATACAAGCCCATCCAGACTGTTCTATGAGCGTGTATCACAGGTTGTTAAACAAGTGTTACTTACTTAAACAGTTTATATCTAAGTATATAGAGAACTGATTGAATGTGTATTTTCAGTTTCTTCAAAACATCTCAGAGAATAATAAATTTGAGAATTTCTATGCAATGCCTTTTAATGAAAATCTATCACCCTTGTCATAAAATCAAAATCAATTTCATAAATGAAATGTATTCAAATTCTTTCCGTCCCTGTTAATTAATAGATACAACCAAATAGATGGATAAAGCAGGTAACATTCTGAGAGTAGTCATCTGCCCTGAAATTATTAACATGTGGTAATGATTCTTTGGTTGCTTATATCTGTCCTATATTTTCTTCCAAGAGGAAATTATGTAAAGGTCACCACTGTTTGTGGAGCAGACATAAAATTTTACTACTATGCTATAATAAATCCAACGGAGGGTTCACAAGTTAATTAAAATATGTATCCTCTTAGCTGTTATGAAATCACCTGTTCATGGGATAAGCATAAAATAGTCTTAATTTATTTGTATGATTGATAAATGTGTTTCTGATTCATGTGAGTGGTAAGAACTGGTGGGGACAGGGAGGAATAAAACAGTAAAAGAATAAATAAAATAATATATACGTATATATAATTCATTTTTATGGGTTTCTATATTTTTTTGTATTCCATTGTTTTATCTTCCTGGCATTTAAATGGTCTTTGGCATTTTTATTTTGGGAAAAGTAAGCTTGCTGTCAAAAGTATAAAAAGAATATGAATGAGATCAAACTTTTTATTTAAAATGGTCCCTGCAGTTAGTGAGTCTTATTTTCTAATAACATCTTCCTTAATACATCTCTTGAATTTCTCCGAAAGTGTTTTAGGGACAAACAAGGTTAGCTAAAGCTGTGGTGAGCGTACTAAACAAGGTTGTGCTAGGACACAAATGGACATCAACATTGTAACAAGGGTGTGGTAGGACACAAATGGACATCAACATTGTAACAAGGGTGTGGTAGGACACAAATGGACATCAACATTGTAACAAGGGTGTGCTAGGATACAAATGGACATCAACATTGTAACAAGGGTGTGCTAGGATACAAATGGACATCAACATTGTAACAAGGGTGTGCTAGGATACAAATGGACATCAACATTGTAACAGGAGACCCTCAAGAGTTAACTGAGGAAGAGATAATTGACCTGATACTTCAAGGAAGAATTTGCAAGATAAAAATGGAAGGAAAAAGCCCTAATAAGATATAACAATATGTGTTAAGACCACAGATGGAAAAAAGCAGCTGATACTTTTTTGAGGAATTGATCATCCATTGAGGCTACCGTTGAGTGAGTGGAAAGGGTTTCATGCAACTTGAGGTTGAACTAGTTGGTAGAGGTACGAAGCTTACAATGAATTCCAAGTGGAATGAACGCCCAATGGACACCTACATATCATCCATGATTCTGCATGGAACGTTGATTAGAAACAAGAAAAAGTTCAATGTGAACAGTCCGTAAGGAACCTGTCAACAGCTGTGGGGCTGAGTTGGTAGAGTTGGACGCTGGAGATGACGGTGGATGTCGAAGGGGGTGGAGGAAGTCGAGGCAGAGTTTGCGATTCTAGTTCACAGCACTTGGTGGTGAGGAGCATGGGCTGTGTGAGGAAAAATAACCTAAAGATAAAGAAGGAGACCCAGAGAGTTTTAACTGAGCAACTGCATGGAGTAAGATGTCATTTGCTGGGTTTTGAAAAAATAAAAATTTAAGAGGTTGGTTAATGGGCCAGGCATTGAAAAAAAACTCTGTGATGTCTGAGGCAAGTGTTGAAGATGTTAATTAGATTTGTGCGGATAAATAAATATAAATACCGATACAGACCTAGATATATAGTATAATTAGCTAGATGTATAAAATAGGACATTATTTCCATTTTTAAAATATGTTGGTATCCAGCATTGCAAAGTATTGATATATTAGACCTCATTAAATATAAAAGTTTCTGTTTATCAAACACCATTAAAAACAGCAAAGAAGAAAATATCCACAACAAAGGACTTGTGTGTAGATATTTAAAGAACTCTCAATCATGGTTAAAATATAATGGACCCAATTTTAACCTGGAGTATTAAAAAGATACAGAGAAATTGTGCATGTGAATATAACATAGTACATTAACTGGAGTGTTCCTCATAAACTGATGTATTCTTTCCACACAACCCTGCATTCTCACTAGTTATTTTCACAAGAAAAATAAGAATACATGTCCATATAAAAATATATCAAGGCTTGCAGTGGTTTAAACACAAAATGAATACAACCCAAATGTCTTTGACTTGAATAGTTGAATAAACGATGCTAAAGATGGAATGTTATCCATCAATAAAAAGAATGAATGAACTATGGATACATTCGACAACAGAGAAGATTTTCAAATGCATTAAGTGAGAGAATCCAGACTTGGAAGACTGGACGCTGTAAGATTCCATTTGGAGGACAAGCTTCAACAGGCAAAACTATTGCACCAAGAAGCACATCGGTTGTTGCCAGTACACGGGGCCAGGGAAGGAGACGAACAACGAAGAGAATGAGGAAACTTTGGGTATTAAAGCCCATATACATCTCGATGGCAGTGACCATTACTCAAATTTTGTTGAATTTCAGAGAACTAGACACAAATAATGAATTTTTCTGTATGTAAATATTAACTCAGTAAACCTGATTTTTAACAATAATATATTCAGCCCTGGCCAGTTTGGCTCAGCAGTTAGAGTGACGGTCCTCGGGCCGAAGGGTCTAGTGTTCCGATCAAGGGCATGTACCTGGGTTGCAGCTTTCATCCCCAGCCCTAGTTGGGGGTCATGTAGAAGGCAACCAATCAATGTAGCTCCCTAACACTGATGTTTCTCTCTCCCTCCCTCCCTCCCCCCTCCTTTCCACTCTATCTAAAAATCAATGGAAAAATAAAAATAAATAAATAAAAAGAATAAAAAATATATTCAGTGAGTAAAAATTCTCCATGAGTGTGAGTGGATTTTAATTCTTTATTAAATTAAAATCCACCAGTACTTTTTCAGATTTTGTCTACAAGGTGGCCAGAATATAATAACTCATAATGTTTTTTGTTTGTTTGTTTTTTAAATCCTCACCCCAGGATATCTTTCCATTTATCTTCAGTCAGAATGGGGGAGGAGAGAGAGAGAGAGAGAGAGAGAGAGAGAGAGAGAGAGAGAGAGAGAGAAAGAGAAAGGGAGAGGGAAACTGATGTGAGAGAGACACATCGACTGGCTGCCTCCCACAGGAACCTGACCAGGGCTGGGGACTGAACCACAACCGAGGTACGTGCCCTTGACTGGAATCGAACCCAGGACTCTTCGGTCTGTGGGCTGATGCTCTAATCACTGAGCCTAACCGGCCAGGGCAACACATAATGTTTTATATTAAACACAAGAAGTTTTAAAATGTAGGCCATGCAATCATGAGTCCCTTGATAACACAACTTTATCTTTTTATTCTTCGCAGCAATAAAAAGTAATTTAAAGCATTAACGCAAGGGTCTTGCTCTTGAAAATTTCCTAGTGACCAAATTAATGAGAACCATATGTCTTTCACTTAAAAATAACAACTCTACAAATGGAGAAAAAGTGAAAGGAAATGAAAACGGAAATTCGGTATCCCATTTTCCACGGCAAATGTAGTCAGTGGTGCTTTTGAGTTCTGCACACGTAGTTGTTCATTACAGCTTGGACAATGGTATTAAAAACGCACAGTTCTGACTTTCCTCTATATTTTACCTGGTTAGTATTTATATTGGTTATTATTTTAACTAAGGCAATGCTTTCTGGAATGCAAACATATAGATTGACATATATAGTTCCTGCAGCGTGACTAAGAAGGGACTTCTGGTGATTCAGTGAGTACTCAAAATTTATTGAATGTCCACCAATGCTAGGCAATGTGCGAATGTTACATCGGTCATTATGTTTAATCACTTATATTTTATTCAACCGACAAAATTTATGGTAACTCACAAAAATGCCAGTCCATGATGTTAATGAAATAAAATGTTCAGCGCAGCAATGAGCCAGTAATGGGGCAGACCCGCGCTATACGACGGGGATGTGCCTGACACATTTCCTCAGCTCGTGGAAATGCTCACGGCGAATTTACACGTTCTCTTCACATCTGCAAATTCAGCAGTTAGTATGTGACATGCTCTAATTTACAGAAAGCGTCTAGTCATGACAATGAAACAAAATTGAGAAGTGTTCATTTTCAGGTAACAGAATGCATTGTCCACACTAACCTGTCATTCAAAGTCAAGTAATTACTATATCCAGGGAACCCTGACCTTAATATTAAGCAAAGTGCAGTCCCCCAAATGTCCATCTACTGCCCACACTTGGCCCAAGGGCCACCTGTTTCTGACTTTTTTGACCCTTGAATTATATAATATTATAATAAAACATTATTGAATATCAGTGTTTGAATTTTATTTTTTACTTTTTACCTTTGTTAGTGGTATAATAGAACCTAAATCTGAACAATGTATTCCAAACACTGTCAAAAACAAACATGATTGTCTATTACTCACTACCCTGTACAAACACATTACACGCAAAAATGCTCTTTATGGTAAATTATATTGTCTTTCCATTCCTAACTAAGGTTGTGCTTCTGTGTACCTATATATTATTTTGGTAATAGTTTGTAGACTTCTATGATAATTAGAAACACTCTCATGTCAGAGATATTTTTAATACACTCAAGAGACTGATTATTATGTTAATCAAAATGTCAGTTAAGAGACAGTCATTTATTTTCAGTGCCACGCACCACGATCTGATCACATTATTTACTATTTATTGATTGTGCATTTTATTTTCTAAGCTTGTGAACTGGGATTGCCTTCTTCTTTTGGGAGTTTAATTTCAATTATCTGAGTGGTTGATCTACCAGAAAATATCTCCAGTCAACTCTGACCTTCAAAATATGTTTGAAATTTTCTAGAAGGACCGTCACATTGCTGAATGGTCAAACTGTTATTTGGGAACAAATCCCTTGCCTCTAAAATTAACTGGTACAAGCCGAGAAAGGGAGTTGATACGTTAGTCCCACCAGCTGATATCCAGCAATCAAATTTCCAATTTGCCGTCAAGCATGTTTACAACTAATCAATTCAGTTACTTTCCAGACATTGATATTGCGGCTAAAGTTTAAGAAACAGCACAGATTGATGCTGGGTCAGTAACTTCATGCAAAATATTTGGGCGTGAAACTTTTTAAAGAATCTGAAAACCTAGAGTGAGGAGAACAAATTTCCCTAATCAGCTTTATTAACCAAATAGAATGTAAAAAGAAAATTGTGAAAGGTTATCTTTACCCACAGAATATTATACTTTTATTCTTGGATATACCTTTATCCTTTTATCAAGAAAAGAAATATGCTTGTGTTATATGTGACTAGGTGGGCTGGTGCAGGGGTTTGTTTTCCTTAATTGGATAAAATAAACACACCTCATTGTTCTTACTTCCTGCTGTTGGTTTCTATTCGGTCTGGTTGCCACTGGACAATGGAAACTCTTTCACTGAACATTCGCATGCTATCACTTAAGTAACCCCAAGGAAATAATATTTATGTGCACATTTAGTTAACAAAGCTCTTACTTCACCAGTGTAATAGATGTTAATTAGTAAAAGATACAGCATCTATCATTGAAAGCTCACTGTTCATTTCTTACTTACTGTGGTTTTATTTTGACTTGGACATATTTCCACCAGGAGAGAGAGAGAGAGAGAGAGAGAGAGAGAGAGAGAGAGAGAGAGATACAGTTATAATTGAAAAATTCTTTAATAATCTAAGAAGGTCCATTCTTAGAGCTGTCCACCTAAGCAAGTTGTCCAAGGATGTGCAAGTCTAGGCGTATTGATTCTGCTGGGTCAAACATGCTCAGAGGATCTCCATCAAACATGAAATCCATGCTGTGTGTAGGACAGTGTTTTTTTTACAAGATACACTCTGAGTCCCAAAGGACATTGGCTATTTGTGTACGTTATTCATATTCTAAATGATACGGGACATGAGTATTTGGAAAGCTCTAAAATATGTTTGGGAATATAAGTCAAAAAGTTCCTTCGTAAAAGACCCCATGAAATCCTAGGTTGTGACAGGTAGGTAGCTAGATGATGGATGGACATGTAGGTTGATAGTCATCTTAAAAGCCCTAAAAAAAAGTCTTCAATCCTTTTCTCACAGTGTTCCCAGAGCATAGTTTTCTTTCTTTGTTTAACATTAAAAAACAATTTGCACTTATTTTCTCTGAACTCGACATACTTATAAATGCGTGCATTTCAAAGAGAAAAACAGATTTTCCTCTACGTTAACACGTTTTCCCACTGTTTTTCCTTGGCAGTCAGTTGTTCTGTGACAGGGAAATAAGTGTTATGCTTGGACGCTCTGCGTACAGGCTCTCGGGTGGATCCTGGTTTCTCCTCGCTGTTGGTGCAGGAAGAAGGGATTCGTGCATCTGCTACGCGTAGTTATACTAGCAGTCGATTTGCATATTTTTGTAGAGCTTTTCAAATACCATATGATCTCCCCAGGTGACTTTAGGTTTGGTGATGAGTTAAGCACTTCTGCCTACCCAAAACCTGCACACAAAGGTTCACAGCAGCTCTCCTCATAACTGCCAAAATGTGTAAGCACACAGGATGCCTTTGAAAAGACGCACGGCTAAACCAGCTGTCATACATCCACTCAACGGTATGTTACTCAATGGTTAAAAAAAAAAAGCTATCAAGCAATGAAAAGAATGCATATTGCTAAGTAAAAGAAGCCAACTTAAAAAGATGACCAGACTGTGCGGTGGTATCTGTAGTGTATGGAGGAAGGCAGGAGATCAGTGGTGGCTAGGGTCTGGGGGGAGAGAGGGAAGAACGCGTGGGTAAGAGAACAGAAGACTTTGAGGGCGCTGAAACTATTCCTTAGTTACTGTGATGGAATTATGTAGCGGTCGAAGCCCGTAGCGTGTATAATACACAGAGCATATCCTCATGCACTCACTAAACTGCTGTTAGCAATAATGTGTCCGTTTCATTCGATGATCAATAACAGTCGTAACAGGTGTAGCACCACTAATGGAAGATGGCTGCTAAAAAGCAGGTGAACTGTGTAGGGGGGGAAGAAGGGGCAAATGGGAGCTCACTGGACTTCCTGCTGGATGTATCTCTAATGCTACAGTTGCTCTAAGAAATACAGTCTGTCAACGAAGGAGAAAACCTCCTAAATAAAGAACAGACACACAATTTTAATGCGCTACTGTCACCGAATGCCCCATTTTATTAATTATGTTGTTCAAATATTTAAAGTACACTTTTGTCTGTTTCATCTGCCAGAGCTGATAGTATTTAAATCTCATTACATTTGCATTTCTTTTTTTTTTTTTTTAATGTTTTCTAGTGGCACTTAGGAGTTTAGCTGTGTTGATTTTTACATCATTTTCTCTGCAACACTTTGTCTTGTAACTTCACTTGAGAATCTCTTAGGCTTTTAGTAACAAAAATAAAATGCAAAGTAGAATAAAAATAAATAAGTTTCTTCCGGTTCATTTGGAATTCCCCCTCCCCCGGGCCTTACTTTGATGCGGATGATGTATGTGTTCAAATTCGTATCCAGCTTCTGGGGTGCCGCTCAGTCGTCATCGCAGTCCCCTCCCAGGACATTATGCCGGAGAGTTTCATCACATGCTCTGAACTTGGACTTATCTCCAATGAACGAGGACAGTTTTTCAAGTCTCTCCAGAAATCCTGACACCTGCTTCTCAGGCTGTGTGTAGGTCTCATCCTTCAGCCCTCCAACCAAGGGCTGTGTGTTAGACACACGTTGTTGCAAAGCCAATCGCCACGAACACAGTGGTTCGAAACGGCACTCGTGTGTTATTGTACAGCTTCTGGGACGAGTCTGGACACGGCTGAGCTGAGCGTGGCTGGAGGTCTCGCCAGGCTGCCATCAAGGTGTCGGCCCTTTGGGGTCTGAAGCAGAGTCACGACTGGAAGGAAATTCTCTGTCAAGCTCCCTCCGGTTGGCGGCAGGACCCACCCTTGGGATGACAGGGATTAGGTCCCTGCTTTGTTGCTAGGTGTTGGCTGAGGGCCACAGTGAGGTCCTGAGGGTAATCGGCAGTTTCCAGCCTCAGGCTCGTCTCCATAGACCGTTCACAAGGGGCCTGTCCCTTTCCTGTAGGCCTGCAGGGGACTCTCTGCCTGTGGGCTGCTAGGACGGTCCCACTCCAAGACAGTCCAGGTAGCAACACCCTCTCTCCTTGGCCTCTGACTGTAACCTAATCGGGTCACCCTCGAAGGTGTCCCCACGGCATTTTCAAAGAATGTATTTTGGTTTCTATATTGGGTCATTTTACTATTCTTTTCTGTTCTTCCTTCATTGGTCCAATGATACACAATTGCAAAAAAAACCTCACTGATGTGTTTTGTTTTGCTGACACGTCAAAGTGCTTTTTGCCGTTTCCTGTCTCACCTGCAGGTTGTGCTTGGCTCCCGAACTGACCTGGGCTTTATTCTGACTCCTAATGTGTGCATGCGTCCTCTTTTTGGTTTGTTTCTACCTTCCTTTGTTATTTCAGTGTAAGCATGTGTCTTTTTTGTTTGTTTTTATTTTGTATCTGTTTTCTTTAAATAAAAATTACATCTATTTAGGGTGTGTAGTATGCTGTTTTGATATACATGTTCAACAGAGAAGCACCACGTGACCCCGCCTTCCGACCTCTGCGTGTGTCTGCAAAGGGGATGAAATCAGCCCCTCAGAGAGCTGCCCGCACCCCAGGGTCGTTGTGGGGTTACACAGCCATGCGTGGGCCCGGCACTCAAGAAGACCCCGTTCCCTGCCATCCTCTGTATCACATGACACCCCTTTTTTTTCCCACTTGTACTACATGCTTGACCAAACAGTGCGTTCATTAAGTTAATGTATGAGAAATAGTTCTGGAATTATTCCAGACGTTGTATCATCTACAGTGAGTGAGGAAAAGCCAGACAGTTTCCTACATACTTTCACCCTTTCAAGTGATAAAGATGACCCGACTCCTGGCCCTTAAAATAGCTTTTTCAGCATCATTCATACTTTTTGTTTTTGATTGACATATTTTTTTAATTATTTAAACAATTTTTTTTCATCCTCCCCTGAGCATGTTTACAGAGAGGAGGGGGTGGGGGGAAGAGAGACAGAGACCATCAATGCGAGACAGAAGCATCGGCCAGTTGCCTTCCATATGTGCCCTGACCGGGATCGAACCCTCAACCTTTTGGGCCTACAGGAAGACGCCCAACCAAACTGAGCCACTCCAGCCGGGCTTGACTGACATATTTTAAAAAGTCACAATGAAAGGCTTACCACTATAGCAGATACTAATTAAACTAATTTTTAGATGGTTTAAGGTAGAGGAAATTTATTGACCGAGAAAATGACAGTGATATCAAAGAAAGGTGAAAAATAAAATAGCACATTTTAATATAACAAACTTTGTTTGAGAGCTTGGTGCCATACACTATTAAAAGACATACAAAAATTTGGTATAAATGATCATGGTGTCACTCAAGCTACATAAAAGCCTCATTCAATAAATAAATTCTTAGCTCTGTGCAGTTGGTGTTGACTTTAAATGACCCACACAATGAAGTATCGGAAAAACAAAATATTGGTTCGACTCCCAGCTCTTCCCCTCAAATAACTGAACAAGTCTTTTGGAGCAAATAATTTAACTTGCTTCATTCTTTGCTGTAAAATAAAAGATAAAAAATACTGCCTCTCAGAATGAGAAATAGAAAATAGTCGTGATTATGGTTTAGACAGAATATATGCAAAAAACTAATTTATTTTTGTTTATTTATCTTTGCTTTTACTCCATATATTCTGTGGGGATTAAATGAAACAAAGAGCTAACACATCACAATTTTCATTAAAGCAGTGTTTTCTAGCATGCAAATATAAAGATTGACATATAGAGTTCCTGTAACGTGACTGAGAATAGACTTGTAATTCTGGTGATTCATTAAGTATTCAAAATTCACCAAATGTCTACCAACATTAGACAATGTGCTAGGCACTGAATTTAACTTGGTCTTAATTTTTCATCACTTACATTTTATTCAACCTACAAAATTTACAGTAGCTCACAAAAATGCCAGTCCGTGATGTTAATGAAATAAAATGTTCAGCACAGGAATGAGCCAGTAACAGGGCAGACCCGCTCTATACGACAGGGGATGTGCCTGACACATTTCCTCAGCTCGGTGGAAATGCTCACGGCGAATTTACACGCTTCCTTCACATCTGCAAATTCAGCAGTTACTACCTGACATCCTGTAATTTACCCCCCCCCCCAAAAAAAAGTCTAGTCGTAATAATGAGATAAAATGAAAAGTGTTCCTTTTCAGGTAACAGAGTGCATTGTTCATACTAACCTGTCATCCGAAGTCAAGTAATTACTATATCCAGGGAATCCTGGTCTCGCCCATTCTCTATGTAAAAATAATTTTAAGAGAAATATATGTTCTACTTTGCAATCAATCCTGCTCTTCTTATTTGCACACACTGCTTTCTTTAGAAAATAATATATGTTGTGAAATACATAGTGTATCTTTTCATGCAAAATAATTCTATTATTACAGAGCAAGGAATGAGCAGTAGTCTAGAAGTGCTTTTAAATATATGTCACTGAGCCCAGCCAGTGTGGCTCAGTGGATTGAGCAGCGTCCTATGAACTGGGAGGTCCCGGTTCCATTCCTGGTCAGGGCACATGCCCGGGTTGTGGGCCTGATCCCCAGTAGGGGGCGTGCAGGAGGCAGCTGATCGATGTTTCTATCTCTCATTTCCTGTCTCTCAAAAAAAATCAATAAAACATATTTAAAAAATAAATAAACATATGTCACTGAGTAAAATGACAAAATTAATTTCAAAATAACATTTCTCTTTTTAAAATTTAGATTTGAGTACTGAAGAAGGTTGAAAGGAAAATAATAGATCATTAAAAGTTTAACTGTTTTAACAATAAGAGCATTTAAAAATATTTGTAGACTCCCTTCTGTATATCAGTGACCCAAAGCATACAGCTATTTCCTCATCAAGCTTTTACTCTATCTTGTATTGAATTTGTACCCAGGACCCTGTTAGAAGCATCTCCCAAATCTCCCTAAACCCAGTCTCCAAGGTCATGCGAATTCCATGATTCCATGTTTACGAATGCAAAACGGGTTCTTGTTGGTGTGGAATCCAGCCTCTCTCGCCCACACCCCCATGGTGCCTGCCTTTTCCTGTGCATCCTTCAGCCTCGTGAGCGCCTTTCTGTGGCTAGTTTATTATTATTACTATTATTGTTGTTGTTATTATTATTATCAGATACTATATGCGATATTCTTCTAGGGTTTTATTAAAATTAAATTGGTTAAATCATGGAGACAATTTTGGTTATACAATGCAAAAATTACTTGTTTATTATTTTTTATAAATAGATGTTTCCAGTCTTTCATAAATATCCATGGTCAATGCCCTAAACACCAGAACTTGACTATTCCTGGCAAGAGTTTAATTAAAAATCATGTCGCTAGGTGAAAAATAATGGGTTGAAATTGCAATTTTCTTCTAAGAACGAGTCTTAACCTCTCAGACCAGGGGTCCCACTCTCTGGACTGACACCTGGCACGGCCAGGTTCCTGGGTGAGGTCTCAGGGCATCGTACAGCTTTTGCATTGTGTCCGTCCAGCCAGCTCTTACAACGGCGCAGACACACGGTTAGCTCGGTGTGCTCAGGTCCGCGGGGCTGTTCCGGCCACATCTGGGCTTATCCCCCACCTCCGAGTCTGCCGTCAGTGGGGTACCTGGCTGAGCCTGGGGGACATGCCTGTGTGTTTGGGAGCTGGCAAGCTTGGCTCTCCCACGCCTCCCGCACTGGCCTCTCGGGCCTCAGCCGGTGGCCTGGGGCTGTGCACACACAGCATCTCTCCTGCGAGACGGAGGCAGGACAGAGGCAGCCTGCCAGGGCCGCTCGGCCAAGGCTCACCACGGCACCCACGCCGCTCCTGGCGCATGCCACCTCGTGAAGGGTAGGGGAAACGGATCCCACCTCTTGGTTGAAGAAAATGAAAACACGTATTGAAAAATGAACACTGCATACCACCCTTATACAAGGTTTACTCACATCACAACATGGCATCATACACCTTAAACGCACACACACAGACACACACCAATTCACCTGCCGTGTCACCTACCAGACAGCAAATAATGAAACAGTGACGGCGCAGCCACTATGGGAAACAGTATGGAAATCCAACAGATCGCACTAGCTGTACACTTTACTTAACTTCAACTGAACTTTTACTTTTCAAATATACTAAGAATTCTTTAAAGCCTCATTGTTTTACCTTCCTATAGCATATCATATAATTGATAGACTCAGTCTGGGATCTGTTGGTTGAAAGGGACAGACAACAATGTCTAAGCGTAGGAGACCCTGCTGCTCGGGTCTGCAAAGGACCCGAAGCCCAAAAGGAGAGGGGTGATGCCGAGCGTGCGGTGGTCAGGGAAGCCTTCCCCAATGAGGCGACATTTAAGGGAAGACTTGGATGCGATTGCGACCATATGGTTCCCCATATGGCTGGAGTGGGAAGCAAAGGGGACAGTCTTCCAAGGAATGAGTACCCTTCCGATTTGTGCTGGGCAGATTCTAAAATACTAGACTGACGACGCCGGTTTGTGTTGCTTCTAACATTTCCTTCCTCTGCGGTTGTGGTTTTTGGAAGACGCTGATGATTTTTAATGCTTAAAATTGTGCTTCGTGGGTGCACCATAGGCGTTTTTGCTTGTTCTGTCCTCTGAACGTTTGAAGGAAAGACTCATCCGACCAAGAACTGGGATGTAGCGCTTACAGACAGACAGCCACAGTGCCCACTTTGTTTTTTGTGATAACAAGGGAAATATATGCTAGTTGAGGAATATTAGGAAAATAGAGAAAAAGACCACAGAGACATAATGCTACTACAGATTTCAGTATATCCCAGCAACAGTTCACTGAATAAAGAAGGTATCTGCTGACTCAGAATCTACTTCTTTTTTTTTTGTTAATGTTGAAGAAATGGAAAAATAAAATCACCTTACTTGTTTCTAGAAAGGTGGTCCAAGCGCCAGACGGTGCCACACAATTAGAACTTCCTGGATTCAGATCTTAGAGAGATAAAGGCACAAAATGTTCCAAAATTCTCCACTTATTCCACGAGCTTCTCAAGAGTAAATTATGTTTTAATACGTCAGGTCACTACAGGTGTCCCTCATTTTATTGCACTTCGCTTTACTGTGCTTCAGAGATATCGCATTATCATTATTATTATTGTTGTTTACAAATTTTAGGCAAGACCTTCCACCAGCAAAGAGATGACTCCTGTATCACAATACTTGATTGGCTGCGGTGACTCTGCTTTTCGCCATAAGTAGTTGGTTGCCTGGTGTTAGACTCACGAAGTTCATTGCCACCCAAGGTCACGTAAACGGTCATTTACATTTCAGGCCCTTTGTTTTTATTTTTGTCGGTCTGGTTTTGTTGTTTACATTTAGGAATGTAACGCATTTGGCATACATTGGACAAGGACAAACCCATCAGGATGTCCGGGAGGCTCAGACCGCCTCTCGGTCACCTACTGAGAACTGGCTCGGCCTGTGTGAGCTCGCTCGACCCTGCTGCTGCTCCCCGGCGCCCCTCTTTTTAATTAGGCCCTTCCCTGCCTCAACTGGTCCACGATTCCAGGTGTCCCCATCTCTGCCACACTGAATACAGGGGGAGAAAAAGTAAGTTTCCAGTTGTGCGTATGTGAAGCACAGAGTTTATTCTTGCCTTATTAGTAATTAACGATTGGATTATTGTCCATACCAACTGTGAATCTACTTTTGCCCCACCCTGTATATCTTTGCACATAAGTGTTTTCCAATTTGGGGAGCAGACGCCCAGAAGAGGGATCGCTGGGTCGTGTGGGAGCTCGAGATGCAGTGGGATGGTGGTGACCCGAGGGGAGGAGTGTGGGGGGGGGGACCAAGAGGATAAGGGGTCAAATGCAAGGGACAGGAGGAGACTAGGCTTTGAGTGATGACCACACAGAGTAGCAGTCGGAGATTGTAAAACAGAACTGTACCCCTGAAGATTAAATAGCGTCCTTAGCCCATTTACCCTAATAAATGTAATAATAAAGAGTGGGGGGGGTGCTCAAACTTGAGAGAGAATTTTTGCATTCATCTTTTTAAACAACCGATGTTTAGCTATGTTTAGTCTCTCATTTATTTCCCATGTATTAACTTGATCTTTGAACTTTCTCCTTTCCAGTTCCTGCTCCCTGAGGACTGGTGTTGTTTATCTTTTTCTTACTTCCTAAGTCTGAGTGCAGCTCATTATTTCTCAGCCTTTCCGTTTTAAATATATGTGAACATTTCAGTCTAATTCCTGCTCTAACTCCACCTCATACGTTTGTTTGTGGAGTGTTATTTGTTTTCTCGAAGTGTCTCCCATGTATTGTATGTTGTAGGATTATTATGCAGTGTTTAAAATGCAAACCTTTCGTTACTGAGACGGGCGGCAGGAATTTCTGTTTCAACTCACAGCCTGGTTTCCAGTTTTATTTTTTTCGTTTCTGGCCTCTAGGGATTTTTCCTCATGTTCCTGCAAATTCATTTATGCATTTAAAATGATGCTTGTTATATTGTGTACAATATTACTTGGGTTTTACAGTAAAAGATCGGTAAGCCTTTGTTGCTGGAAATTATAGATTTCCAGTGATTTTCACCCCACTCCGCTCTGTTCTCTACCCGAGAACGCTAATGGAAAATGGTTGTGAGCATCCGTTCTAATTCACAGCTCTTCTTACTGAAATGTACGACTTATTGTCACAACTGATTACCTACCCTTCTCGAAATATTCTTCTCCTTTGTGTTTCCAGAGCAACATATCATCCAGATTTTATTTCTTCCTCTTTGCTTACTCCTTCCATTTGCCTTTATAGTTTCCCTCTTGTCCTCTAGAATCTAAAGTTTGCAATTCGATAGAGCTCATTTCTAAACCCTCTTTCTGGGGGGTCTGTAAAGTTCTATTTCCATAAGCGCTTACACATGTCCCTGCTTGTAACCATCAGCTTCAATCAGCAGCATAAAAAGCATCAAAGATAAAACCATACACCGCCACCTGGAAGGCTCTAAGAGTGTATTCCATGGGGATCGCAAATTTACTTTGTTGAAGGTGGAATTAGTTCTAACTGCAAACTGTCACTTTTCTGGTTTTTGCCATCTCAGTCAAGTTCACCCCCGAAAACCTGGGAAAGGAGTATTTCTGCCTTTGGTGATCCGGGAAACATTACTGGGAACACACTTCCACTGAGAACACCTAGAAGAAAAGACACACTGGGAAATGAAATCTGCGTGAGAGCGTCATCGTGCCAGCAGGGTGGCAAGGACTCGAGGCACCTAGAGTCTGAAGAGTGAGGAAGCAAAATGTTTAGACACACTGTCCCTGGAGGCACTGGCCGGTTCTGAAGTCGAGACGGAGAATAGCAGACTGAGTATGACAGGCTGAGCTGCTCAGAGCTGTATTCGTAGGGACGGTAAAAACAAGCTGTAGCTCAAAGACCGGCAAATAGTAGGGATGCTGATACATAATTTGGGTGTCCAGATGGAACTCCCAGAACTACTTCAGGGTCTACCATAGACAAAAGTCTCCAGACCTGTGGAGGCAAGGATGGGCATGTGCCCCACCGGGTCCTGGGTATTCAGAACTGCTCCCTGACCGCAGCTGGGAAGAGGTGAGCAGAGACACAAGGTCATTTCAAGGTCTGCTGCCAGACCGAGGTTGGCTGGCCTGCCTCCAGGGGCACTGACCCGTGTGTCTCCCTGAGGGGTCCATGGGCTGAAAGGTCTGATCATGGCCAGCAGCGGGGAAGGTTAGAGCCAAGGTCCAGGGTGTTTTTAGAATCTACAGCAGACTGAGTACAGTGGGCTCGCCTCCAGGGGCTCCCCGATGTAGCTAGGGTGGCTGGAACCAGATCCCAGCCACTCAGGGGTTCATGGCTGGGACTAAGGTCCATGAGCCTATTACTCGGGGCACAGGCAGGCATGCCTCCTCCTGGTTCCCAGGACCATGGTGAGTCACACATTACAGCACCAAAATGTCTGAAGTAAGTATTGACGGAACTGAAGGGAGAAATAACAATATAATAATGATAGGGGAATTCAATACCCTCCTTTCGACAACAGAGAGATCCGACAGACAGAACGTAGTAGGGAAACAGTGGATTTGACAAACACAATAGACCAAATGGACCTCACAAATATATACAGAACATCCCACCCAAAGGCACCAGAATGAACACTTCTCAACTGCACACAGAGTATTCTTCACAATAGGTCATGTTTTCAGTCACAAAGCAAGTCTTAATGCATTTCAGAAGATTGAAATCATATCAAGCATCTTTTATTAGCACAATTTTACGAAAGGAGAAATCAGTAATAGAATATTTGAAAATTAACCAATCTGTGGACATTTGATTGCACACTCCTGAGCAAGCAATGGTCAAAGAGGGCCAAAGGGAGATCGGGAAGGGTCTTGACACAGAGCAGCCGAGACACAGAACACAGAACCGTATGGGATGCAGAAGACCCACCCTGAGAGGGACGTGTGTACGGACAAATGGCTGCAGTACCAAGGAAGAAAGGTCACAAGTACACAACCTGACTCGTCACCTCAAGGAAGCAGAACAACCTAACTGGGTACTGTTCACAGTCAGCATCGCACTGACTGGGATCCCTACCGAAATTCCAATGTCCACGTTGTCTCAAAGGATAAGAGATCGGGACCCGAGAGCATGATGCTGAGTGAAATAAGCCAGCAGTCAGAGAAAGACAAGTATCACATGACCTCACTTATTGGTGGAATATAATGAACAAAATAAGGTGATGAACAAAATAGACCCAGAAACATGGAAGTGGGGTTCAGACTGACAAACTTCAGAGGAGGGGGAGGGAAGAGATAAACCAAAGAACTTATGCATATAAGCAGAACCAGTGGACATAGACAACAATGTAGGGGGTGGGGGGACGGGAGGGGGGTGTCAATGGGGGAAAAAGGAGAAACATCTGTAACAAAAATTAATTAATTAAATAAAAAATTTCCAATGTCATTTTTCACAGACATAGAAAACTCTCCTAAAATGTTTATAAAACCAAGAATTATCCCAAATAATCAGGAGCTGAGGGGTGGTTAAAAGGGGACATATTGGTCAAACAGTGTAAACTTTCAGTTAAAAGATGATTGAGTTCCGGGAACCTAATTACAGCACATTGATTATCATTAATAATACTGCATTTTATATTTAAAACTTGCTAAGAGAGTAGATATTGTGTTCTCACTCCAGCAAAAAAAAAAAAGGAAGAAAAGAGTATGCGAAGTGATGGATATGTTGTTTAACTTGGTTGTAGTAATCATTTCAAAATGTATATGCATATTGAAACCATCAAGTTCTACGCATTAAATAGATACAATTTTTCTTTGTCAATTATACTTAAACAGTGCTGGACAAACTACATTAGAAGGAAAAGGGAAAAAATAAAAGGAAAGAAGCTTCATTTGCCAAACTTGTTCATTAATATCAATGCAAAATCCTAAAGAAATATTAACAACCTGAATTCTGCAATATGTAAAAATGGTATTATGACCAAGTTTAATTTATTCTAGGAAATCAAGTTGAGTTTAACATGTGGGAAAAAAAAAATCAATCCATTTTCTTCATTCCATTGACAGAATAAATAGAAATGTGAAATATTTATTCACTAGATGCAAACAAGCGTTGTTTGTTAAAGCCCCACTTATGTAAGAACTCAATCCCATTTATATAAGAATTCAAACGAACTAGTATCGGAGAGCAATTTCATAATCTGATAAAGTTCATCTATGTAAATCTGCCTAATATTTTTGTTTGTGTCCATAAGTTTTCTCTCTTTCTTTCTTTTCTTTATTCTTTGGTGCAGTGGTTGCTGGAGGAGGTGGGGTGCAAGGGGATAAATGATGGAAGGAGACTTGACTTGGGGTGTGAACACACAGTGCAGTGCACAGATGGTGTGCTGTGGAACTGTGCACCCGAAACCTGTAAAATGTTCTTACCAGTGTCACCCCAATACATTCGATTAAAAAGAAAACAAATACAAAACTAAAAAATACAATAACAAAATGAATCTGCCTAATACTTAACAGCAGGTTTCAAGATTAAATGTACTCTAAATTTACATCTATTTTGAGCAAGTAATCTGGTTGTTAACTTTCAATGTGTGAATTGCAAATACATAACTCAAAATGACTTATTTTCTAATCTGTTTTTTTTCTGATTTACTTGAGTATATAGTCTGGCATAGCGCAGAGATGCAGATTCAGGACTGGTCCACACATTGCCTTTAAAATACAAATGATACTATTCTTGACCAAGTTTCCAGATTGTTATAAGATTGCATAATAAAATGTGGGTATATGTTCCCGGATATTAAAATCATAATGCAATGTTTTAATTTAGCAAAGCCTGTGCCAGTTAAGGTCTTAGAAAGGTAAAGATTCCTCTACCTGAATATGTTTTTCTCTGTGATTTAACTTTATTCATTTATTTAATGGATGCATTTTGATTACGTACAATGCCCTGGCCCTAGGATATTGATTTAAAGGAGACATACCATCTCTCCTCTTATGAAACTTTTAGGCCACTAAGGGACACAGACAGTCATCAAATAAATACACAAATAATTATTGAAATTATAACTGTGGTTGTCAACATGTCATATTGTAATGACACTGCCTTGGTTTAGGGACATACTAAAAACTAATAGAACTTCTTTGAAGCGTGTTGTGGAATTAGCCTACATAAGCACTTAAGGTCCTTCATCTGGTGCACATGCATAGGTGTTACATTTTGATCATCGAGGAGACGACAAAATATATCTGGAGTTCTCAAACATCAAAGCACTTTTGCAATGTACAAGGTGCCCCCAAAATATGTATGCAGGGTGTCTGTAGATTCTATTAAAGTTTGAAAATGAAATGTATTTTAATAAACGCTGGCTTTCTAATTATTCCAAGTTGTGTATACATTTTTGGGGACACCCTATATTTTAGCTCTGATGACAAAAAAAATAGCAATGTCCAACAGACAATAGGTGTGACATTATGAAAGTTTACTTAGTGAACTAGCTACGGCTACATGTTTCACAAACATTTTATTTATGATAAGTTTTAAATCATTCAATATTTACATAAGAAAAAAACATATCTTAAAAATAATTTTTGACAACCTTGCTGATTTAGCCTATATTTACAGTAAGGATTTCACAGGGAAATGTAAAGTGCGCAATTCTGATTCGACATTTCCTTTTCTTCTACCTTCACTGTTGAAACCAGACACTCGGTCAAACTATTAAAGTTAGAAAACAATCAGGCCAGGCTCTTTTATATAACACATCTCACAGGACTTTTTACCTGAAGACGTTAGGAAAGCAACAAAAAATTTTGTTGAAAATATCTGAATACACCTTGAACATAAATTCTAATCTGAATCCCCCAAAAGTAAGAAGCAGATCTTTAATTTTAGCAACTGTAGTAAAAATTCTGACCTGTCTGGTTTTCCTTCTTTACCCCCCTTCGGTTCTTAAAATCTTCTTTTGAAGTCAAGATATGAAGTTTTGAAATGTGGGGGATGGGTACTTGGTGAAAATATCAGCTTTTTGTGTCGAGTCATCAGTTCAACGGTGTTTTTCTCTCTCTGATCGTTTGTGAGACATGTAGGCAGGAAAGCGCTCACCACGTGGTCAGTGTGCAATAAGTAAGGTTTAAATGAAGTGCTAGCGTCTTTACTTGAATACAAATGCCCAGGCCTTGAGACTCCCCAAACATATGCCTGTTTGCCATAGTATCAGAGAACATTTTCACTGTAAGCACCGTGAACCTCAGTCCTGTCAAAGAAGAGATATTTTAAGTCCCTCTCCGAGGGAAGGGTTATCTCTCCTTTGAGGCATAATGTGAAAATTAATTCCTTATAATAGGATATCATAATCTTTCCCAGTTAATTTATTAACCAGAACCCTCTCTTCAAACAGCAGCATCAGGGTGTGATGCGTGACTAAATGCGACAGCTCCCCTGGGGTGATCTGGACACGGAGCAGGTCCAACGGATTCCCATAAATTACAAGCAACTATGAAATCACCGCCGTCATTATAAAGTGTAAGGTTTAGTTTTGATATTCTTAAATATTTAAACCCAATCATCTCCCTTTTACTTAAAATCATTCGTAGCTAGAAATAAAACAAAAAGGAATCGTTCCTCCATATTTGTAACCATAACTGAAATGGCTGTTGGCCTGTTTCCAAAGTGTGGGTACCCAGGAACCTCACTGGAGCACCCACGGAACTAACGTGTTGGCTTGCGAGTGTGGCAAGATCTCAAACCCTTCCCAGCTCTTAGAGCGTTTGGAGTTTCCTACGGGAGGGAAAGAGGCCGTGGTCATCAGTGAGCACAGCCATGCCCAGCGGAACGGAGAGAGGACGATACGGACCCTTCCGTGAGCGGGCGGTCCCTCACCAGACCTCAGGGCCTCCCTGCAGACTCGCCGTGTGCAAGGCCAGTCCGAGGACATTTCAGAACTGCAATCAAGTCGATAAGACTAGCAGTCTAAGTCCACGCTTTGTGACTGTGAGCCTTGAACAAAACCAAACAGGTATCTTCCCACCTGTCCCCGAGAAGCGCAGAGTGGGGGACAATAGTGTCCTGAGGTTGACCAAGAAATCAGACTGCTGCAAATGCAAAGAATCCGCAAAACATAGACCCTCCTGGACAGACACCTGTTCACTTTGCAAACCTGTTTCGGCGTCTCGGGTTCTATCAACGAGGGAAAGCATTTCAGGTGACGCTGACCACCTGCTAATCTTCAGAAAGAGAATCTGGGAAGAGTAAGAACTGTATGTTCGTGGTTAACTCCAGTCACTCCAAATGGCTCCTTTCCCACTCATTGCCCTGCAACTGTTTTAAGTTAGTAAAATGTTGTTTTACAGGGAAAAGTAGGGACGTAAGAGAAGAAACAGTAAATATACAGGACACAAAATAGCAAAGTTTGAGAACCTGAGTCTCCAGAGGAATTACACAGACTTGTCATGAAAAAAATGCAGACGAGTGCAGGAGTTCTAGGAATTTGGGTTCATCCTAATGAATTATGACAAACAGAACAATCTCGCTTTAACCAACAGTCATGGTGTGGGTCGGCAGCCCGGGAGGAGGTGGAGGGACGTGTTCTGACTTGGTGACCACGTGGATGGTGTACAGACTGACGTCACAGGGATGCGGAAGAAGGAGGCGCGAGGTGGCTAAGATGTCTGCTTCAGCTTTTGAGAGGTCTTTGAAATTAGTTTTGTGAAAACCTCCTGCAAAAACATTTTCCTTTGATCTATCAGTTTCAAGATTTAAGAGCTTATATGGATTATAGAGCAGGGGGCACTTTCTACATGAAAACGGGAAGAAGCAAAGACAGTTCACAGCTGCCCTGGTGCCCCCATGCGCGACAGACCCTCCTGGGTCCCACATCCCTGCGCAGCCCGGAGGGGATATGAGCCAGCAGCTCCCTGTGATGTCAGCAGCGCTGGCCTGATTTCCGCCCAGACGAAGCAACCAAAGGATCCCAATCAGCAGGAAGGGGAAAGCGTCCAGATGTGAGGTTAATGGGAGGTGGCAGGGAGCAGTCTGGGAAGCTGGAAGACGCTTGTCAGGCAGAGCTAAAATCCACAAAAGCAACCTTCTAGAAGGTCTGAAGCAGAAGCTGTCCTTGCAAGCTAGCGCTCTCATCAGGGGGAAGTGTGTGATCCAACTGCTCGTGTATTGGTCATCTGGAGGAATTCATTGTGGCAGGTTGAATTATTAATAAAAATATTAATAAAATAAATATAATATAAATTATATTAAATTAAATTAATATAAATAAAAAGATTTTTCAACTGTCCACTTGAATGTTACCTTGAACTTTTAGCTGTGGGATGCAAGGATGGGCACGAGTAGGTGTACAGTTGCCATACAAATAAGACAATAATTAATAAATAATAACACAAGAATACACTCGGCTTTGTGTACTCACAACTATGAAGCTACTTCGCCCACACCTGCCTATGCCCCACTCAAGTTATTTTCACTTTATCACCATCTTACCCCCAGTGAAAAATTGGGAGCTCTAATGGAAATGTTTAAAATATAGACTAATACCATTACATTTATATTTCATCATAGCTAAATTAAAAATGCACACGTATGTTGCTTTAACTTCCTCCAGTTTCCATATTAATTTGCAAGAGGTAGTCTGTTTTATTTAGATTATAAATTAAAATCTGCATTTCATTAGTTATAGCTGGCTTTGTTTGCATTCTCCGCAAGATATACAACATAGAATACTTAATTTATCAGATATTTTTAAACTTCATGTTCTATTTTTCTATTTAGGGAATAAATAAATCGACAAGCAAATGTTCAATTTGTTTCTTTTATGTGTCAGGCTCATGACTGTATAAGTAAGAGTCAGCCTATGAAATCCTGTGCTGGTACTAACAGCTGGATAGAACTCTCATAATTAAGGCTTCTACTCACTTTAAAATGAAGATCAGGTACTGTTTACTGTCTTGGCTTTTCTCCTTAAATTATACTTAATTGAACTCAATTCAATATTTATTGTCAGGCTCAGTTCTAGTAAATATATAGCGGTGAATAAAACAAAGATGTTGCTCACTCTCTTGGCGCGTATAAAAAAAGTAATTGCGCAGTAAAAAAAAATGTATAAAAAATTTTTATATTATCCAATCTGCATAAAAATGGGAAGGCTCTCATGGTAAATATACATTTTAAATCATCTTTTTGTAAAATGATAGGAAAATTCTTGTGAATAAAAAAAAAATATTTGTAAAATTCAGGCAATTGCTGTGCCATAACCCTCCTGAAAAAGCCCCAAAATCTAAGTCATTTCACAGTTTGCAGAAATACTGCACACTTTTATTAGAGGCAAGTGTACTTCTGTCTTGACAGTAATTTAAAATTAGATAAGTCACTTTCTTATGTCTTATCAAAGTTTCGACATAGGTGTAAGGTATTAACACATAGCATAGCTTTAATTATTGTCTACTTATGAAATACATAATACTTGGTACATTCTCTAAAATCATAAATTTTATTTAAATGAATCTGATGTATATATATACATATATAAATCCTATTACTGATTTTTGAAATATATATTTTTAATTAATTTTAGAGAGAGAGGAAGGGAGAGGGAGATAGAAGCATGGATGGGAAAGAACATCATTTGGCCACCTCCCACATGCCCCCCACTGGGGATCGGGCCCAGAACCTGGGCACATGCCCCGACCGGGAATTGAACCGGCAACCTCTTGGTGCATGAGTCGACGCTCAACCACTGGACCACACTGGCCGGGCGTGAAATATCTTTATATCTTCCCTCTACCTCAGTCCTACCAATGTTGATACTTCGTGAATTTCCTTTCCTGCATGCCCTGAATCACCTTCCTTTGTCCCAGGAGAGTTGGCTTAATACATCTGTTCCTGTATGTACACTTATGTTTTATATTGTCGATTTCATCACCTGTTTATACCTGCACCTGCAGACCGATCTGTACCTGAGTAAAAGCTCCTTAGGGGTTGGCTTAGCACAGAGTTACGGAACCAGACAAGGCTCAAATAGCAACCCCCACTAATTACCTGCTTGCCCCTGGGCAGGTAACAACATTTCTCTGCACCTCGGTTTTCTCATCTTTGAAACAGAGAATATAAAGGCAGCTGTCCCACAAAGTTATCATGGACATTGAATGTGAAAAATTATATATGTACAAATGTATTGTGTATACATGTACGTTTTGCGTGCGTTAATGGCTTAGAAAGGTGTCTAAGGGAAGTTACCACTTATGCACACATTAAGTACTCCTATTATTGTACCTTTCTAGCTACCCCAATACATATCTCCAACTGTCTTATGTGCATTATTCATTCCGATTTTCTGTGGGTGGAATGCCACTGTGGGAAGCATGAGACCTGACCAAGGTGTACCTTCACGTCTCTGAGCGGGGTTTGCGTCAGACCACTGACCATCTTTGGAGGAAGGAGTGTTAAAACTTCATTTTGGGGGCTGCTTCATACACAAGGGTCCACTAGCAATGTGCACTAGATACCAAAAGTATATCGGGGCAAATAGGAACACAGAATATCCTTTCACAGACAGGACCCGGCGTGTGCTCCTGAAATGCTGACCTCCCACTCTCACTTTCTAGAAGCGTGCAGACGTTTTCCCAGGGCATTTTTTAATGCTTTCTAACCAGAAAAATTTCCCACTGAATACAAATGATGAATGACCTTCCTCGATAAAGTGCACCTATGACAAATGGAAGGAAGCAGTTCAAGGAAGATTCTTAGATTGTAAGGACTCATATATTCATCACAAACGAGTATTTCATGCTCGCCCACTCAGAAAACGCGTGTGTGTTCACCAGGGGTAAAAGAATAAATATGTAACAAGAAGGTACCCGATTCTGCAGCAGAATTTTATTTTGGCGATTGTGCCTATATAGGATTGCTCCCCTCTCTACTGCTTAAATCCCACGATTTCACCTCATTCTGCAACTCCAGGTTTCAGGTTTTGCATTAATGCATCTAGTTGTTGGTTGAACTGTTTACCGGCCTGGCTTCTGGGACCTTTCCCATCATTGTACCAAGCCCCGTGCCTCCAAGGTCACCCAGGTACCTGCCTGCCCTGAAATGAACTGAGCTTGGCATACAGCAGGTGATGCCATTTACGGCCACCAGGTGGACCCTAGAGGGTTAAGACCACCCAGCTCCGCTTAAAGCCGGACAAGTCAGTGGGCTGGGGGTCCCGGGCTCCCCTGCCCTGACAGCCTCATGCTATGTGGCTGCTGAGACCACAGGTTTCGGGGTGTTTCATGACATAAAGGAAAACACTGTAGAGTTTCATTTACTCCACCCTCATCATCCATCCTTGTTCTCCTTGTCCCTTGCTTGTTGGCTCAGTAGTAAAATAAAATCTAAGTCAACTCTCAAATCTTGAAACCTGGACTCACCTTGGGGCTCTGTTTCCGTTCATACACTTCTGACCATAGGTGGTTATGTGGTCTAGTCCCATCTCTAGGAACGTATGACTGAGAAAAGACAAGATTCACGTCCTAGCACAATAAGCTGAGATAGTGTGTAAACGTCATGTTGCGTGTCTTTGGTCCGTGACGTTTAGATGACTTATTTAAATACTTGTCACAATAGCCCGGTGGGGGAATCCATTTTTAAAAGGAAGTCTTCTCAAAGAAGTTGTAATTTGCTGAAATTATCCACCTAGTAAAAAATATCCGACCACCAACTTATCGTGATTCTTCCTCTAATGAGGTTGTGTCTGACGGGTTTCAAACAGAGTCTCTCCTGAGCCCACCGTTTGCCAACCTGGGCTCATTGAGCCCGTTCTTTTATGTCCCGAACCTCGGTTTCCTCGGCTGAAGGTGGAGCTGGGGATACTTAGCTCAGAAGGATGTTTTGGAGATTAAATAACGTATGTGTAAATCTCACTTACACCTATCATATAATATATGCGGAATGACTGTCACGTTCTTCATTCTGGGTTGGGAAAGCAGCCTTTAGTGGTCTCAGCTCAGTGGACTTGGTTTCTAGCAGGTGAACATGTGATCCTTTGTTGTTGTTTTTTAATGTTTTTATTGATATTTTGGAGAGAGAGGAAGGGAGAGAGAGAGAAACATCAATGTGAGAGAGAAACATCCATGGGCTGCCTCCTGCACGCCCCCCACTGGGGATCAAGCCTGAAACCCGGGCACGTGCCCTGACCGGGAATCGAACCAGGACCTCTTGGTTCATGGGACGACGCTCAATCCACTGGTCACACCGGCCAGGCTAATGAGTGTATTTGAAATACGAACAAGGCCGTGTTTCCAATCAGGAAAACAAATCCAGGTTTATTTCAAGTCCCTTCTGCGGGGGAGTCCTGCTCCAGGGCCCTCGGCCCTGCTTTCATCCCCGTGCCGCACGGAGGCTGGAGTTTTGGAACCGGCACACACAGACCATTTTTTACAACTGCAATTTTTAATCTTGACATAATCAGGAAAAGGATTTCTCTGGTGCTTTTCTTTCTGTGCTACACAGCACGTGACTCGTTTGGGGGAGACGTCCCTCAGTGTCATTTAGAAACCGAAGAGGAACAGGTGTTTGGAGGAATCCAGACGCATGTTCCCTCCGCCCAGGAGCTGATCTCGACCCATCCCGGTGCCCCCGCGTGGGCCCTCGTGCTCCTGGCACGCACGCACATCAGCTCCGTGGCGGTCCTCTCTCTGGCAGGCCTGCGTTCAGTCACATAAAACGTGATTCCGTCACACCGCGTTTCAGGGCCATCCTGTATGCGTCCACACGGTAATGGCCTCCTTCGTTACTGGGGAGATAATTATTATGGATTTTTTTGGGTAACTCCAGTCTTCCTCTTTAGAATTTATTTTTTGTTATAAATAATAAAATAATTTATGAGAAATAAATGGAGGAACATAGTCCTGGAAACAATAAATCACTCTCCTTTTACTTGTCTCTCTGTGTCCTAGTGAAAAAAAATTGTTTACTTCCTAGTATGTTTCTTAGGGAAATGCAGAGTTATAAATACATTTCCAAATATTTAATGTATGTGGGTTTCAAATTATCTTGAAACATATAAAGGAAATTGCACTGGGACATTAGGCAACTTTGCTTTGCGTCCCTCATTTATTACTGTAAGTATATAACATTCTTCTACCCAGAATCAGCCATGCTGTTTACAGATAGAATAATGGAGCTTTGTTTGTTTAGTTAGTTAGTTAGTTAGTCCTCACTCGAGGACATTTTTTCCATTGATTTTTTTTTTTTTTTAGAAAGAGTGGAAGAGAGAGAGAGAGAGAGAGAGAGAGAGAGAGAAACATCAATATGAGGACGACACATGGATTGGTTGCTTCCCGCACAGCGGGGTCCGGGGAGGGGATCCAAGCCGCAACCCAGGTAGGTGCCCTTGACCGGAATCCAACCCGTGACCCTTCTGTCCAAGGGGTGACGCTCTAACCACTGAGCCACAGTGGCCTGCCCTGGCCCATGTCGCTTAGTGGCTAGAGCATGGGCTAATGCACCGAAGGGTCATGGGCTCAATTCCTGGTCAAGGACACATACCTGGGTTGCAGGTTCAATCCCCAGCCCTGGTTGGGGCGCATGCAGGAGGCAACCAACCGATATGTCTCGCTCACATTGATGTTTCTCTCTCTCTCCCTCTCTCCTCTGCCCTCTCTCCCTCCCTTCCACTCTCTCTAAAAATCAATGGGAAAAAAATATCCCTGGGTGAGGATCAACAACAAGAAATAAAAATTTTTAAAAAGCATCTAGCTCACAAATGGTCAGATGGCTGGAGCCAAAATGTGCAGATACGCTGCGTCCACACCGATGGGCATCTCTCGAGTCTCTATGAGTGCCGTCACTTAGATCATGACAACCAGAAATAATCGTCTTCTGGAAATGATGACAGTTACAGAGCATAACTCTGAGGACCACCAGAATCCTGACTGCCAGTGTAATGTGAGGTTCAAATGATTCAAGTATCGAATAAGAGTAATATTCCAAAAGTAGAAAATGATTATTATTTTTGCCCAATATATAAAAATTCAGATTTCATGTATCTTTCCCAAATATTGTGCAACTATTAAACGTTGAATAGTCACATGCCATATATTTCACTTTTCTTGAAATGTTTTGAAATTTCATCTGCTACTCATGTCTAAAAATGACTTCTCACTATGTGCTTTTAAAGTAGAAAATATGTATATTCTGGATTAAACTGTGGCAAGCATCGAAGAATTTTTAGGTGGAATGCACAGCAAAACATTTTTCAGAAATATGCCAAATTACTGACACTGTGCAATATTGAATAACCTTCCTAGCTTCAGCCATCAGGGATTTGGGTGATCGATATTTTTGTGCTTGCTTAAATATGATCTACCTTAGACTGTTATGCTTAGATTAAGAATCATACTTATTCAGGTATGCCTTGTTAGAAGGAAAGAAGAATACACTCAAATCAATGCCCAGAGCCTTTCCTGACATCAGTACTCAACTCAAGTGGCCTGAGCATTGACCAAGATATAATGAGACCTTTCTATCAAGTAGGAGGAGGGTGTTTAAATGTCTGTTACATAACTTGTCTATCACAGTCATGCTATTTATGTCCATTCAGTGTTTATTTTCACTCATACCTATATAAGAAGGTATGAGTTGTTACACTGTGGAAAATTATATAAAGAAGAACATAGACTAAACCCAAATCCTGATAACAAATAAATCTCTTGGTAAGCACAGCCAGTCTATTTAAAATATAAATGTTAGAGCCAATGGCATGACCAGAGAAGAGGTTCACCGATTCATAACAAGTGATGAACCTGAATTCAAATCTCAGTGCAGACAGCCACCTGGAGGTGTGTGGGCTTGGAAAAGGCATTTAGATTCTAGGGGTTAGAATAAGGCCCTGGTAACACATCCCCTGGGATACAGCAGCCACTCAATATGTTCAGCTTGCTTTCCCTTCTCTCTTTTTATTAAATCACGTTATGTACCACTTTTCTTAAAATAGCCTGGCATTCAACTTGTATCCCTGTTTACCTCCAATAGAAAAGATGCTCACTGGTCCTGCCTATTTTCTGTCTAATGGTTTGAAAGTTTTGCCAGCGCTGACTTTTACAGTGATTTCACCTTGTAGATAATTAGCTGGTCTCTGAAAGTCTAAGATCCTCTGAGACAGAATGCAGTGCATATTTTGTCTTGCTTTGTTCTCTTTATCAACTGCACTTAAGGGTCCTCTCAAGCCATGTTTTCTTTTTTGTTTTGTTTTTTAAATTCTTTGTTCTTATTCTCACCAAATAAAATGTTGTTCAGCACAAAATATATAATCAGTACACACATAAAAGTTGAGTGATTCCTGTTTGGTTACAGCGGGCGAACCCCTATCCAGTAACCCGGAGTGTGCTCCCCTCGATCTAAAGGTTGGTCATTCAAAACGTGAGGGAGTGTTTAACCCAAAAGGATCGCACTGAAAGAACAGCATTTGTGGCTCTTGTTGCTTAACATAAAAATAGGCCTTCACGAGGTGTCCTGTTGATGGTACTATATCAGGAGCTCAATGTATCATTTCTAACCGTGGTAAATGGAACTTCACTCCCACTCCGTGCTTCCAGATTAGAATGACATTTTGTGACATTCAAAGGTCAGATACATTTGGTCACTGATGTTATTTTAAACCATCTATAAGGATGCCTTCTTTAAAACTTGTTCACTTTTGCCCTAATCAAAATACCCAAGAGTTTTCCCAAAAACGTCATTGACTAGCACCAGGCATAAGCCATTCACCTTATTAAGCTCAGTGTGGTGATATTCAACAGAACCCTTTAAGCTCACACAGCTTCCAAAGCTTTGTCAGAAAAGAGAGTAGTATTAATCCCTTATATCCTCTGATCACGACGTGTCTCAAAGGAGTGCAGTTAATTTCCTTCACGAGTAACAGTTGCAAAGCCTTCTGTATCCTCACGTCCAGTTCAAAAGCTACTTCTTCCTGTAATCCTGCCCCATTCCCTGTTCAGTCACGAGACACGTGGCCCTGTAGACCTAGCAGTTTCACCTCAATACCAGTGTCGTCCACATTTAGCTTGAAAAGAAGTTGTCCCTCCCCCGCTGGTGTGGCTCAGTGGATTGGACATCGTCCCATGGTCTAGAGGTCCCGGTTCGATTGCCTGGGTTTCGCTCTGGATCCCCAGGAGGGGGCGTGCAGGAGGCAGCAGACTGATGTTTCTCTGTCATCGATGTTTCTATCTCTCTCTCTCTCTCCCAAAAAATCAATCAAAACATTAAAAAAAAAGAAAAGAAGTTGTTCCTGTTCTAGTAAACCCACCTCTTCGTGGACTGCAATTTATACACCATATACATCTGTGTATTCCGAGGTAGAGATGTTTCCACGTAGAGATATTTCAGTCATCCAGGAGGGGACTGTTTTAAAGTGGGAGAGTTTTGAGAGTGACTCCTCTGTCTCCAACAGTGGAGCCCTCGGCGGCACTTACACATGTGCATCTCCATGCATTGCACACACCCTCGAGGACACGTGGGAATAAATCGAAAGTGTCTGAATGCTGAACGGGCACCGAGTGCTGATCCTTTTACAGAATAAAGCGCCAGGCACTGCAGAGGCAGGAAGTGCACCACGTGAGTTTGGTTTTGAAGATTGCTGTTTTTATTTATTTGTTTATTTTGTTATTACTCCTCACCCAAGGATATTTTTTCCATTGATTCTTAGAGAGAGTAGAAGGGACGGAGAGAGAGAGAGAGAGAGAGAGAGAGAGAGAGAGAGAGAGAGAAGCATCGATGTGAGAGAGACACATCGATTGGTTGCCTCCTGCACAAGCCCAGCGGGGGGCTAGGGATCAAACCTACAACCCAGGTACATGCCCTTGACCGGGAATTGAGCCCGAGGCCCTTCAGTTCCAGGCTGATGCTCTAACTGCTGAGTCACACCGGCCAGGGTGAAGATTTCTATTTTATAATGCATTCTTCCCACTTAAGATTTGTATTATATATGAGCAAACTAAGATTTCCCTGAATTACGTGAACCTTCCTCCGTGGCACAAATCCTTGTCTGGCATTTTAGATACCTGCGTTAGTAGTGGGGTGGGGACTCCGTCACCGTGCCATCAAACGCATTAACAAGGAAATCAATTATTAAAGCATGCATGTATTATGGGACAGTATGTTCATTATAGTGAATGAATTAAAACTGTACTATTGGCCAAAATTCTTGTCCTTGCATTCCCTAATTTTGCAACACATTCATAATTACCTATGCTGTAAAAATGTAGTCTCTTTGACTGCGGTTATGGAACTGGTACAGGGCTCCGGGATAATCCGCTGAACCAGACGTTCACGATGGCGATACGAGTAGCAGACGTGAGCGCCCGGCTTTGGTGCGGGGCTGCAGGCAGATCCTAGGGACGTTTTGTTTTGTGTTGGTTTGTTTTATTGATTTGAGGAGGACAATTGAGCTGCTGCCAGTGAATCCTCTGGAAAGTCCCCAGGGGAACAGAAACACCCGTGATCCATCAGCTTTGACAAAAATAAGCGATACCTAGTAAGAGCTCTGATTTTCCATGATTTTTTAAGAACAACAAACATGCACAGAGTGTAAAAGGCAATGGATTAATGGAAGGCAAAAAACATGAAATTATAACTGAGTATCAATTAGTTATACAATTCCTATTTTATGTTTTCAAGCATAATGTATTTTTTCAGATACACCTGAAGGAAAAGTTAGGGTTGTTGAAGACACTAAGAAACAAGTACTAACCCAGAAAACAATGAGCGTCTCTATAATGCAGTGTACCTGCCGACTATATTGCTTTGAAAACATTCACAATCCAAAACGTTCCCCTGGGGCTCCACCATTCCACATACATTTTCCCATAATTTTGTCTATAAAGTTTCATATTCAAATACATAAAACTAAATTGAATCTAAGAAGTGACGATCTAATCGCAACTGAGATTCTCCTAAAGTAAATATCATTTAGCATATTTAGAGTATGATACTCCACGAACTTTAGATTATATGCCTGGCCGATTACAAGCATCTTGCTGATAGAGACAGAATGAATGAATGAATGAATGAATGAATGAATGAATGAATGAATGAATGAATCAATGAATCAATGAATCAATGAATCAATGAATCAATGAATCAATGAATCAATGAATCAATGAATACAGGAATGTGAAAATTAGTATTACCTCATTAGTATATTCCTCACTGACTCTAAAATACCTTCCTTTTTCCTGCTACATTTATCACCCATGTATTCTTTTATTCAAATGGTAATTATACACATATATTGTGACTACATTTTAATACTCTCTATACTAGTGATTGTTCTGTGAATTAAATTACAATTTCAAAATAACACCTGGGCACACATTAAAATGTTGGTACCTGAGGATATATGCCCCAAGGAAGCGGTCTCTGCGACCTTGCTCAGGGTAACTTTTATTATTCCTTTCTTTGTTTGTTTGTTTTTAATTCAAGAGGCTATATTTGCAAAAGAAAGGAAATGACTTTCTCTGCCTAGCCAGAGATCTGAGATTGGAAGTAAAATTTATTCTCTTGCTGTAAAGAAAATAAAGGACCTGATGACTTGACCATGGCAAGGTAATTAGAGGAATTGTGGAGAATTAAGTGTGTATGTAGTATGCAGTCTATTCTGAATTATGTATAGAGGATCACTTTAAGCAATGTATTAATGAAAAGGGAAAAATCTTTATCATCTGAACAAAAACAGAAGCTTCAGAGAGCTTTAATACTGAGAAATCAGTCAACACATTGATCTCTGTGGTCATATAAAAATTAAAAACTAACTTGCCAAAAATCCTACAGCTGGCTAGCCAAACAGGTGGAATTTCAGGTCACTTGATCTCTTATTCAGGGCTCTTTCCACCTGGCAAACTGTCTTTCATATTCATATCCTTTTTCTTTGCATACCCCACACTCTGGGCAAACATGAGTCTGGGTATGACCACTCCCAAAACTCAGACCCCTCAATTTCCTGAGACCCGCCCCCCGCCTCATCTCATGTGACTTTTATAAACATTACTCTTGCTAACCCTTAACCACTGGAAAAGTTAGGAGAAAACGGGGCAAATGACAAATTACCTTTGGAGAGAACCCAACCACATACCAATAGGAAAGGTCTATACCCTTTCCTACGCCACAGACAAGTGAAGGAGAAACAGAGATAAGAGACATAATTCACACACACATGCATGTACACACACACAGGCACACACAGACATGGACATAACTTCAGTCCAAGTTCCTTGCGATTTTCCCACAACAGGCAAATTTGTGATGTAGATGGCATGCGGAGGAAGAATGAGTTCTGGGCAATACTCTTCTGAAGAAGTGACCACCGCATCCATACTTGGGCCCCCTGAACCCCTGCTACTCCAGGAAGTGTTGTTTAAAAAAAAAAAAAAAGTATGTCTCTTTTCTCCTGAACAGAGAGAGTTGTTCCGTTTTGAAACAAATACTCTCAGATCATGTCACTACTTATGACTATTATCTATGCCCTTAAGGTGCTACACGTGTGTGTATCTCTCCGGCAGAAATACTGCTGAATGCGTTCTTCTGCACACCTGCTCCGACTGCAGCACCCTTGGCCTCCTGTGTGTTCTGATGGATGTGACGGAGTTGAGTGTGGACTCGTCCTGCAGTTTTACAGCCGTGACGATAAGCCCCTGGGCTTGGTCTGCAGTCTACGTCGATGCAAAACCGGACGGGAGAAATGTCAACAGACAAGGAAGACTTCGTTTAGGGCCATTGCAATTGGGGACAGTCATCAGAACAGAGTCTGAACTCAACTCCCCCTGAAAGAAAAAGTCAGGAAGTGGAAGGGGATGAGTAGATCTTACTCCATCCATGATTGCTAATTGGCTCGACCCCTAAAAAAACCCTAAACGCTCTCTTCACTTCCTGACTGGCAGGAACTTCAGCCCATAGCCAGGTGCCTCTTTCTACAGAAATTAGGCTCAAACCCTCCCACAGAAACAGAGACATGGGGCTGTCTTTCTTGATGATTACATTTCCAAGGGATGGCTCTCAAGTCGTTGAGAAAGACTTTCCTGGGTTTTAAAACAGGCAAGACACTTTTAAGGAAGATGTATGTCTCAAAGGCACAGAGAAAGGGCTTCCAGTGACAAGTTTTCTCAAGTAAATGCTCTAAGGAGAGGGGAGTTGGGGACCCAGTGTCAGGAAGAAGTCTGTCCACAGCTTCCTCGCAGGAGGATGTAACTCTGGGTCACCGCTTCTCCATTATTTTTCACACTGAACCAGTCAAAGCAGGCAAAGCCCCACAGTGGTCTCCAGTTACTCCATGACTGATTTTTTAACAAAAACAACTCTCCTGTGTACCCGGAACGACTTAGATTTCACATGTGGAAGTATCATTTTCTCATTCAAATACTACTTTATCACAATACTACCTTTTATATATAATTGAGACTGCAGTTGATATATTTTCTTAATATGCATTCCCATTTCTCTCCACTAACAAAAACTTGGTAGTGTCGCTTAATAATATTTTAAGAGAAATTACTCTGTAGTATAGTCTCCATATGCCAAATATTTCCAGACTGTTTAACTCCATGAAAACTGGAATAATCTAAAAACGTTCTGTTCTTTTCTCACACAAATCTTACTTGGGGCTTTATTTGGATATTAATTATGTAAGTGTACGAATGGAGAATTTAAGGCTTCCACTCAGAAATACGTTTGATACGTGAATTGTTTTCTTAAACTAGCCAAGACATATAGGTGTGCTTTGAATTCTAGGTAAAGTGTTACGTAGTTCTTCAAATAGACTTTCACAAGTCACATTAGATTTATATGTCAAAATATAATTTTTTATCTTTCCTATTTTGGGATGCAATTACATCATGCAACTTACACTGTTTGGTTATTTGGTCATTGTGCCTGTAGTCATATTTTGATGCTATCACAGGTAACTCATCTAAGGTTATTTTAGCTTGCACTTTTGAAAAATAAAAGAAAGAGGACTATGGGAAGCTCCAACCGAAACGTCCATAAATTATAAATATGATCTAGAATAAACACTGAGCCATCACTCACGCTGTCAGCCAAACAGCTGCTACACTAATGAGGAAAGGAGAATTTGACTACAGTACATCTGTATTCCTTTTTCTGATCATAACTCATTAGAGATTTCACGTGTTGACACCAAAACCTACTCCTATCAACTGTGATGGATGCAGTTAAGATGAAATACTAACACACAGTTGTCTAAATAAAAAGCAAGTGTCGTACAGGGACTTAGGTATACGTGGTAAGACGAGATGGTATTTGCTTGTTGACGGGCTTCCTAAAATGCGGCTGAGTCCATTTGAAGCTATGTCATTATGTAATATTTTAATATTAGAAGTAATCTGTTCCGATGTTACAGTTGTTGGGCTAATTGGGTTTCCATTAGCTAGCGTAGCATGATTATGTCCCTTTCATCCGACTTGGAAGCATAGCTCATCTATTTTGTAGTTTTTCAAGTAGACAAAAGTCATCGTACTTTTATTACAAGACAATAAAGCCATTACTGTTGCTCACTGAACACAGGTTCGTGAAACAATGACCATGGTTTTATCAATCCCACGTGCGTGTCTTTGAACAAAATAGTCACGGTGCTTTGCCTTCATGTCATGATCTCCACCTGAACACTTCAAGTCACCAAGGGCTCTTCAGCTCAGCTCTGCTGAATACATTTTACAAGGGACAGTGATATGTGGTGACTCAAAGGAGTTCTCCCAGAAGCATTCTCCAATATTCGATCAAACGCGTACGTGACAGGGTTATCACTGATGCAGCCATCTGTCTTAGCTTGGGTTGCCGTAGTAAATACCATACAGCTGGTAGCTTAAGCAATTTATCTGTCACACTTCTGGAGGTTGACAAGGATGGTCAGATTCCGGTGAGGGCTCTCTTTCTGGCTTGCAGATGGCTGCCTTCCTGCTGTGTACTCACATGGTAGACCAGGAAGCTCTAGTGCCCCTTCCTCTTCCTAACAGGGCGCTGAGCCCATCGTGGGGCTCCACCCTCGTGACCTTTGCTAGAACGAACTATTTCCTAAGGCCCCACCTTCTAATAGCATCTCTTTGGGGTTAGGACTGCATCATATGAATTGGAATGGGTAGAAATATTCAGGTCATAACATAATCTATGTATTTTGTCTGTATTTCTACCACATTCAGCTCTCTAACAGGTACCATGGGGTCAGCGTCTCACATCCTGTAACCACCACAAAGATCAAAATAAGAAAAAGCAATGCAATGTAATGAAATCTCCATGTCATAGAAGTTCAGTGAAATGACGATTCTTCGGTCACCAAAGAGAAAAATAGATTTTCAGAAGAACTTGAAGAATTTAAGGTTTTACTTTCATTTTGTTGTTGATGGTTTTTTTGTTGTTGTTTTTGTTTATTACTTTTCTTAAACTTTCGATACTAACTATGACTACAATTAGGTGCCACCAAAAAAAAACTACTAGGAAGTAAGAAGTGGAGACGTGGGACGCTTTGAAGAGAGAACAAGAGGCATCCAGCCCTCAAGATTGAAAAATAAAATAGACAGCACTTGGGGCTTGTGCATCTCCTCTTTATTCGGGGGTTTGAAAACGATGAGAATAGTGTGATGAGCTGAATTCTGTATCCCAGCAATCATGGCGAAGTCACAATCTCAGGCATCTCAGAATGGGCCCTTTGCAAAGGAGGTTGTGGCGGACATAATTAGTTACGATGAGGTCATCCTGGAATAGGTCAGGCCACTAATCCAATGACTGTGTCCTTATAAAAAGGACAGTCTGTCCACTCACGCAGGGAGAATGCCATGGGAGGATGAAGGCAGAGATTGGGGTGATGCAGCAGAAACGAAGGAATGCCCCAAATCGCCAGTGAACAGCAGAAGCGAGGAGAGAGGCAAGGAAGAGATTCCTGTTCCCATCTCCAACCTGCAGAATGGAGACAACTAATTGTTGTTTAAACCACCCAGTTTGTGGTGGTTGCTCCAGCAAACGAATACAACCCCGGCCGTAAATACTATTTAACCCAGTGGGAAATGAGTTCGCTTCTGCGATACTCAGATGTGCTCAGGCTCCTTCCAGGACTCAGTCCTCAGTGGTTCTGCCGTGTTGTGAGACTGTTTCAACAAGGGGCTGACCCTGGGTGGAAAACATCATCACTTCTTTGGTTCTAACGTTGATCAAAGAGTTTGGAAAACAGTTTTAATCCAAGGCTAATCAGCAAGATTGGAAAATATCGTTGCTAGTGAATAGCTAACAACATTTTTTAGCCGTTTGTACTTCTCTGCGAAGAATTTAGAATGTTAGTCACATTAGCGAAGTTACCATAGCTCAATGTCTGCAAAATCACTGATAGTATGTAGTGAGGAGAGGCATCTTTGGGAATGTTTATGCTCATATGTGTTATTACTCTGGTGCCAGAGCTTTTCCGAAGATTTTAAAATGAATACAACAGACCTTAGAAGCTTTGAGATTACACATAAATGAAGAACTGTTTTTTTTTTTTTTTTTTGGTAAAACTCTGTGGTTAGATTTATTTTTTGTATTGTTGAATTTAACCTGCCATCCAAAGGCGTTTGAAAATTAAGAACCTGCATGCGTATTTGTAAATCAGTTTCAAATGAAAAGCTGCAGGGATTATTTCCCCTCAACACTGAGGCACGTATCACGCAGTCTCTGGCAGTTCTCAGAATCCTAACCTTTTGACTTCATGAGCTTTTCACCTGCCTGACACCGTGTTGTAAGATTTTACGATAATTTTAAAAAGCTGCTATCATGATAACCTTCTGAGCTATTTAAAAGCACAAGTGTTAACACATTAAAAAATCGGTTTGTCAAGGGCAATTTAGGAAAGAAGAACGTTTATGAAAATAAAGCTGGACACACAGAATCACCATTAATCACCGTTAGCATTTTCTTGCCTTGGCACTATGTAGAGTTAGTCCTGCTGGCGTCAAAGTGGTGGGGTAGCCTCCAAAAGAGGGTGATTTACCCTCATTGGACACACGTTATTATAGAAGGTTAATCACAAAAATT
Organism: Tadarida brasiliensis; assembly: GCA_030848825.1. Taxonomy (NCBI): domain Eukaryota; kingdom Metazoa; phylum Chordata; class Mammalia; order Chiroptera; family Molossidae; genus Tadarida; species Tadarida brasiliensis. Next base: position 23,801,813 of record CM061278.1, on the reverse strand, counting down.
ACTATACAATATCGATCAGCAGCCAGAGTGCGACAGAGCCTGATGCGTTCACTGTTTCTCTCCTAAACATAGAATAAAATTATATTGCTTTGTTTTAAATATGTCGTTCGTTTTTTATCAGTACATAACATTGTGAAATAAAAGCATTCTAAGCAAAACACTATCGTTATTTTTTTTTTCCATAGAATCCTCACAAAAAATATATGTGTGCTTTTCTGCTTGGACTGAAGGAAAAACTGGGCCCTTTGATTTTTGTAAAGAAGCCAGTTCTGTGGCTGTAATTGCTACAGACACATGTCATAGATATATATTTAACAATAAATTTGCCCCAAATTGTTATGTTTGTACTCTCAATGAAGATCCAATTTCCATTCTAATGAGTATTTCTGCAAACACCATCCACATGTATCTGTTGATATTAATATCCGCGCACATCCTCCTGTGCTGGGAAAATTGGTGTTTCCGTTTGTGTTGTGTCAATGCTGTAGATTTCATAGGTTGCCCTTGGTGTGTGAAGGGGACACTATTAACCAGCCGTCACCTGGGCCGTCACGTTCTGTTGTCTTGTCAGTGACAGCACAACTTTTACCTGGAGCGATCTTGAGTCGCACATCCGATTTCTTTTGTGACAAACAGCATACAGTTGAGGTTTGAGTGTGTGCACGTCTGTGACCAGAGCAGCCAGTGCTGCTTCCTGTGTGATGTGGCCGGCTCTTCCCCAGGACCGAAGACACTGCCCACAGCAACGACACGCTCTCTAGTAGCTGGGTCCCTGAGAACTTCCTCTGATGACAGAGACGAAGACGTTCTACGCTACTTAGTTCTACGCAAGCTGCACATCAGTGAACAAACAAAAGAAGTCGTAACTCCTGATTGTTGAATAATCATTATTTTGAGATTTTTAATTTGATCTTTTTTTTTAGAAGCTTCGCAGAGTACCCGTGTCTCTTAGCCCGGTGATATTAGCTCTTGTAGTTCCTGCTGATCTAAAGGCCCTGAATGCTAGGATAGGGGCCAGTGATATATATTAAACAACTAACTTCTGCTGTGATATTCTCTACATGAGAACTGTGTGCTTGACCTCATTCATCCGCTCACCTAAACGTGGGTTAGACACTGAGCCCTGAACATTGCAAAACAGAATGTAAAAAGAGGAGCTGAATCGTTACACGGCGACCCATAGATAACCAAGTCAGTCCCCATCAGTAAGTTACTAGACATTCCATCGAGAGAGGTAACAGTAGCAGCCAATAGAATGATCAGTGGAAGAAATAAACAAACAAACAAAAAGCAAGTAAGGCTGGAGCATGGTATTCCAAAAGGACCATTTCTCCAGATTCCAGCGACATGCACAGAATTTCTTGAAATAATACAAGAGCGAACACAGCCAAATATGAGGACCGGCCGGTATTACTACAAACAAGACACTGTGTGAAACAGAGGTATGGTTTGGTTTCAATAGTCAACATACGTAAATGTATCTAGCAATTGTAATTGCTTATATACTTCCAGGGAAAATTCCTAACAACTTTTACTTCATAAGCAAATCATTATCAACTAACACAATTGCTTGGAATCAAGAGTGAGGAAATTAAATTTATTCAATTATCGATTTAATTTTTTTATTGGAAATTCTGCTATATGTTCAGCGCTCTTCTAGAAAGTGGGGTTATTTCAGTGAGTAAAACAGGCAAAGCCCTGGCCTCATGGAGCTTCTGTTATAATACAATATTAAAGTAAATAAATAGTACCACACCAGGAAATGACCAGAGGATACAGAGGAAAAGAGAAGAAATGTAGGTGTTTTTCGTAGATGTTTTGAGAATTAATGTTTCCATGTTATAGTCCATATGCTTTAGAGAAATTGAGAAGATATTATTATTTGGGGGAGGATTATCACTTGACATCAAATGTTAAAAAGGTATTCTTTGTAGAAAATAAATATTTCATACAATTCTGAATGAGGTAATAATATTTTATAAATTGTATTCACTGCCGTCAGTTCTTTTTATAAAGCAGTCAGTAAATCATGACCTAATGTTTATCAGAACATTTGAAAATGCCGTAGAATAGCTCACCATATTCCAGAGTCTCAGAAAGGTATTATCTTGTTCCCTCCTTCTCACTCACTGGAGTTGGAGAAGTACTAACTTAGAGAAATAAATCGTGTTTGAATATACTCTCCCATCTTACAGACACAAATGAGGGAGTTCTCTGAAGAACCTCATAAGCTATTGCTGTTCTGTTTAGCCTCTCCTTCAATCACTCTTAGGGTCTATTTATTTCTGCACTCCTGAGAAATAGATTTTTGGAACATAAAATGCACGCGTCTTCTTAGGTGTTAGCAGTTTTTACTTGAATCATGCCAGGGTCAGAAATCCCCAATACAGTGAATTTTCATTGGTAGAGTGTCCATCTTTGTATCTAACATGTTTTGTGAAAGAATAATTAAGGTTGGTGCTGTATCTCCTTGATAAAGTGTCATAATATAGGATTCTAAAGCACAATTCTAATAGGAGGGAATCTCACATTTTATTTGCCTCATCCAAACTCTGAAGTCTAAATATACTAATTCAAAAGGAACACACTTTTTTTTTTATTAAATCACATCACATTCATACGGCAAATGGTTGCTTTGAAGACGTCAAGAAATATCTGACTTGTATGGATGAAAATAATATGTCTGTAGTCATATTTGGAATGTCAAACACTGAAATGTATCTTTTTCTATCATTGAATTTGATGCATTTGTACAGAATGCATATGTATGTGAGCATACCAACTTCAGAGTTTATTTTCCGTTTAACAATTTTACTAATGTTAAATTGTCTTCATTTCCTTTTAGTTGTTTTTATAATATTAAAATATTTACTAAAAGTCTTTAGTATGTTATCTAAAATGAGGCTACTTATATTCTTTTTTTCCTTTTAGTACCTTTTGAAGAAGCTTGTTTATAATCTGTATCTTATATATAAAGATTTTATTTAGTCTATGAACCATTCACTTAACTTTGAAATATGTGTATATATGCCTAGAAATAATAATTTATGAACACATAAACCAGGTAAAATATGTGTTTATATGTAAAAAAAAAAGGCTATAATATATGTGTCTGTCTATCTATCTATTTATCATTAGTTCAGACAACAACTTGTAGAAAATGAAATCTCTCAGACGATTAGATGGGAGGAGAGATATATGATGCTCTGGTTTGAAACAGGCTCTTGAATATGTCAAGAAAAAAAATATACAGAATGCAGGAAAGGGCCTAGTGATTGTGATTCACCAAGGCTCCATCATCTCCCTTCCAGTGATGTGGGTGGAACTTTCAATTAGAGGAGAGCCTTAGTTCAAAGGCCAGAGTATCAAAGGTCTCCTGCGTGATCTGTGTGTTCCTGCAAGAAGGAAGCAAGCCTTCTGCAGTTTGAAGAAGAATCTGAATTTGGGCACAAATCTAGAAAGAGAAAAAATAATTCAGCTGGGTTGAATCTGAAAGTTTTTCTTTCCTCCCTCAAAGATTCAGTGTCAAGTCCGTCTGGTGTGGCTCAGTGGTTGAGCGTTGACCCATGCACCAAGAGGTCGCCAGTTCGATTCCTGGTCAGGGCACGTGCCCAGATTGTGGGCCTGATTCTCAGTGGGGGGCATGCAGGAGGCGGCCAATCAATGTTCTCTTTCATTGATGTTTTTATCTCCCTCTCCCTTCGTCTCTCTCTAAAATCAATAAAGGAAAAAAAATTTGTTTAAAAACCTCTTTAATAAAATATTTATATTAATTGTATTATGAAAAGTCAACAAAAAGTAGATGAAGTCCAGTTCTTATACCAGGAGTCTTTGGTTCTTCTCCTTTGTCATTTCCCTGAGATTGGAGACAGCATATCCTAACTCACTTCATTTCTCACCTCTGACTGTGGTAGTGACAAGTAATGGCATGTCACTATTTGCTGGGTTCTGCGCTGTGGCCGTGGTCATCCCCATATTCGAGGAAAGGGACCTTTCAGGACTATTGCCTATTTATCTTACAATCCTAAGCTACCTGGACCCCATCCTAGGGAATCATTTCAACTCTCCGTGTGTGATCCCGGCAGGAGAGAGTATCTGTGTGCTTATTAACGACACCTGCTGTGTAGCCAGTACTGAAGTGTGTGCTGCCTTGTGTCAGGAGCCCCCATCACCTTTGTTCATTGAGTTTGGTGCTGGAGAGCATGTATGTAAGATGATGCTGTCCATCACGCTTCAAAAAACACCCCTTGCAAAATGAGGGCGATGGCTCTCTTAAGGCTAGAAATTATAATGTGTTAGTAGTTCATGGGTCTAATTCTCATACAGCCTCTGGATGGAAAAACCGTTGCCCTATCTTCTTCTTCCTCACTGTACTGGACTGCAGCTCCTAGGGTCTGTCCCAGAGATAAAACCCTGGTGGAGACACCTGGAAAACACAGGCTTTGGCAAAGGGAGATTTCCATTAGGCTGGATTCTACTTTCAGAGGGGACTTCTCTTATTTATTGCTCTCTAACTCCTCCTTCTGGGGGGTCCTCCCTGTCTGATAACATCCTTGGCCATATCTGACATTCGTGACATAGAGGAGAGTCTTTTTGGGGGATGATAGTTTTATAACCTATGTCATGTTGGTGTAAGGAATGGGGTCCAAGTGTCTGCTTTGCAAGTCTGTCTCCCCAAGAACTCTTGAGGGAAATGCTTAACACAGCGCCTGAAATACAAAGGCAGTCAGTGATGTTTTTCCTGATCGTCATTATCGGATGAGAACCTTGATGCCTAAGATGTTGACGGTGAAATCGTAAACTTTTCAACATCTTATTGTGTAGCATCTGTCAGAATTCTGTAATCATATTGTTTTGTGTCAAGCTGCAAGAAAATATCCACATCTACACAGGCTGACCTCCAATGAAATTCAGAAATGTTGTGATGGACCAGAAATGTGCAACGTAACATAAAACAATGAATGCATGAAAAGAAATCAAACAGGCGCTGCTTTAAAATATTCTAATTTGAATACTATAATAACAGATGTCAGAAATGTTGCCACTATTTTGCAACTTCTGTTAAAGAGAGAATATACAGAGTTCTGCATTTGTGGCAAGGAGATCTGAAATTGTAAATGGCAAAAATCTATAAAAATTTGCTTGATATCACTGAGTAAAAAGAGAACATATTATTGTGAAAAAATAAAACTAAGCTTCAAAATGAGACATACAATTTTTATTTAAAAATTATGGTGTGCTGTTGTATTTTAAAACTGGATGTGTAAATCCTAGAAAACACTTGTGTGGTGTTTATAAAATTAGGTGTGTATAAAATGCATTAGGATTCTAATGTATTGGCTCTGTTTTTAATTGCTTATATGTTCCTTTGTGGTTTTTCATTATAGCCATATTGCCATCCAAGCAGCTAATTAACTTCTATTATTAGGTGCTTTCTCCACAAAAATACACTCTGCTTTATATTTAATTACTTTTTCCAAATCCCAGAGCCACGAGGCTTATAAGATGATAAGGGCACATGAGTATCTCTGAAATGGAAAGCAAATAACTTCCATGGAGCGGATGCGTATTTATCATTGAGGCATTATCATCATTATTAAAAATAAATAAAAATAAAAGCACCTAAATGAAGAGATCACTTTGACATTGGATATCTTTCTTACAAAAATTGTCTAGAGAGAAAAAGCCACTTCGTGTATATCTAAAAACAGTTATGTCCTGTAAATTCATCATGAACTCTAAGAGTACATTCAGCATAAAATATTTGATTTCATGCAAAGTGGTAATGCTGATTAATTCCATTTTATAAAAAAATGATACTGTACTAATAGTCCAGTCACTTAACATCATAAAAACCCAGTGTATGTATGTGTTTGTAAAGCAACAGGTTATTTTCATATGGATTTTTAGTCAATAGGGAATCATTTAGTAGCCTACCACAGCTCTCTGTTAAAGACAATGTTTAATACATAACACTGTTCATATAATTGACCCACAGCCATTACTATTTTTCCAGAAAAGGAATCAATATCCTGCTTCACAATATCAAAGTTATAGGACTTCATTATAATACTAATACTATTTGTAATAATGCATCTGAAAGTTATTACAAAGACACTTTTTATGGAAGAAAGTTACACGATTAGATGTTTTATTTTTTTCTTAAAAGAATGACCTTGACTGGAGCATGGAGAAATGTTTGTTGGGTAACAGGTTAAACAATGGGAGGAGGAAGGAAGTCTTTTTGGTGGTCAGAGAAGACGGGTTAGTGTTTTAGTGGAAGAGATGCAGAAACAAATAAGTGGCCAGATGTGCAAAATATTTAGGAGGCAAAACTGATTCAGTGCGGTAGCCAACATAGAAGGTGAAAGGGGGGAGCACGGTGCATGTCACCCGGGCTGGTCCCACAGCTGGATGGGAGACAGAGGGGAGCAGGGTGCATGTCACCCGGGCTGGTCCCACAGCTGGATGGGAGACAGAGGGGAGCAGGGTGCATGTCACCCGGGCTGGTCCCACAGCTGGATGGGAGACAGAGGGGAGCAGGGTGCATGTCACCCGGGCTGGTCCCACAGCTGGATGGGAGACAGAGGGGAGCACGGTGCATGTCACCCGGGCTGGTCCCACAGCTGGATGGGAGACAGAGGGGAGCAGGGTGCATGTCACCCGAGCTGGTCCCACAGCTGGATGGGAGACAGAGGGGAGCAGGGTGCATGTCACCCGAGCTGGTCCCACAGCTGGATGGGAGACAGAGGGGAGCAGGGTGCATGTCACCCGAGCTGGTCCCACAGCTGGATGGGAGACAGAGGGGAGCAGGGTGCATGTCACTCGGGCTGGTCCCACAGCTGGATGGGAGACAGAGGGGAGCAGGGTGCATGTCACCCGGGCTGGTCCCACAGCTGGATGGGAGACAGAGGGGAGCAGGGTGCACGTCACCCGGGCTGGTCCCACAGCTGGATGGGAGACAGAGGGGAGCAGGGTGCACGTCACCCGGGCTGGCCCCACAGCTGGATGGGAGACGGTGGCCTGTCCTTTGGAGGGGTACTGAGCAAGGACAGAGTTGGATTGGAAGGACATGTGTGCAGCTGGCGGGTTGAATGTGAAGTATTTATAACCATGTTTCCAGCTCTGTCTGGACACGACCGTCACATGGGAAGCTTTTAAAAATATATATCTGAATGTTTTGATTTCTTTTTTTTTTCTGGAATAGATCCCACCTGGCAACAATTTTAAAAAGCCCACAGGTGACTTTATTGTGAGTCCACATTGAGACTCGGAGCCCAAGGACACTGGTGGAGATAATGAGATGTTGTATGAATGGAAACATCCATGCATGTTGAGTATATATCAAAATCTGTGTGTGTGTTTTTTAACTATTAGAATAGTAAAATATGGAAAAGAGAGGATACATATGAAAGATTTGTGATCATAAAGAATCTTACTTTAAAGTGAAACCATAGATATTTACCTGACATTCGTTTTTCAAACTATTTTCCTCCATTGGTAATGTCGTAGCTGTGTATAGTTCAATGGAAGCATCTACGCAGAGAAACATCCTTCTCTTCCGGATGTAATGTTTGCTGTCTTAACTTCTAAATCTTATTTTCTTTTATTTTTCCCATTCTTCTTTTCCTTCCTTCATGAACCCTTTGAATTATTTTTAAATATTCTTATAGCCTTACCCTTTTCTATATTGGTATCAGTAAATTCATAAATAAGCTATTGTTTTCCTAACTGAATTTCAGGTATTGTTTTTGGAAATTCTTAATTCTACTCACACTGACTTCTGTCAGATATTCTATATTAAAAGAATGTCATAGTGTTTGCTACCAATCATAGCTAAGAAATCGTTTCTGCGTTTAATAAAATAAATCCAATACTTTTCATGCTTAGAATAAAATAATGTGTCTTCCCAGTGGACTCAAATTACTTAGTTTTATCCCCAAGTTCACAAATTATATGATTAAATTAAAAATAAATTAATTTTTTAGCAACAGGAAACAATAATTCCATTAAAATAATAATCAGTCATTTATTACTGTCAAAAGTGAATATAGTTGTCTTTCTCTGCTTGGCTTGTTTCGCTTAGGATAATACTCTCCAGGTCCCTCCATGTCGTCTCAAAGGATAAGAGATCTTTCTTTCTTACAGCTGCATAGTATTCCATTGTGTATATGTACCACAGCTTTTTTATCCATTCGTCTACTGATGGACACTTGGGCTGTTTCCAGATCTTAGCTATTGTAAATAGTTCTGCTATGAACATAGGGGTACATATATCTTTCTGGTTGGTGTTTCAGGTTTCTAGAAGTGGGATCACTGGGTCAAATGGCAATTCAATTTTTAACTTTTTAAGGTAACCCCATAGTGTTTTCCACAGTGGCTGCCCCAGTCTGCATTCCCATGAGCAGTGTACTAGAGTCCCCTTTTCTCCACACCCTTGCCAACACTTGTTGTTTGATGATTTGTTGATGGCGGCCATTCTGACAAATATCACATGATCTCACTTATTTGTGGAATATAATGAACATAACAGTCTGAAGAACAGGTAGAGACGTGGATGTAGGGTACAGACTGACAACCCTCAGAAGAGGGGATGGTGGGGAGGGAAGAGATAAACCACAGAACTTATATGCATGTATGCATAACTGATGGACAGGGACAACAAAGCTGGGGATGGGGCGGGGGGCATGGGGAGGAGGGTGTCAGTGGGGGAAAAAGGAGAAACATCTGTAACAAAAACAAATTAATAAAAAAAATGAATATATGCGAAATTGTACCTTTCAATCATATATACATATCACATGTCTATGATTCTTTAAAATCTTAAATATAATATATAAATATGTAAAATATTTTCGAGCATTATCAATGTTTATCTATGTATACATTAATGTATCTACCAATAGTTAGAAGGAAACACTGATTACTTCAAATGCCATTTGTTGGAATATATATATATATATATATATATATATATATATATATATATATGTCTGTTTTAGAAAGTAACTAGAAAATGACTGAAGACAGAGAGGAGAGGCCACACCTTGTCACTTTGGCACTCCAGTGAGCAGAGCAGTGCGCAGAGGGTCCCAGCGAGCATTTTCTCTACACGACAGGACTCGGACTAACTTACCAACAGAACGTTGTACCCATGTGCCCTGATACCATCGACACCAGCTTCAATACAATCATTCCTATTTTTCCCATTCAAAAACGATCCAAACTTTGGTGTAAAAATAAATGTATCTATTGGGGGAAGAAATCATTTTTTTTTTCTGAAGTATGCACATATAATGATCCACCTGCCTTTAGGGATCACGCAATATTAGAATATTGAAGTTATGAACATGTCACATGTCAACATTCGTGGATAAAATTTAACTCAACGGACAATTTCTGAAAGGTCTATAGGGTTTTTTCTCATGCTTCTCATTAATACGCTATGATGCAAAGTCATTGGCAATGCAAATTCTTCATCATAAAATGAAAGATTAAATCAGATAAAATTGCAGTGTTAACTTTTAAAACCCATGTTTTGAGAGTAAACATCGCACTGCTGTTTATGAGGCATCAAACCAAATCCTCTCCGGAACATCGTCATAAATGTGACCTCACGGGAATGAAAGTTGTAATTTCCCCCCAACATTTATGCGGTTAAGGAAACAGAAGCTAGGATTCGACAGAGCTGGAAATTGTTGTGCGGCGAGAATTGCGGATTGTTCTTTAGTCTATAATGGAGCCTATTGCAAAAAATAAATATGGACACAGACAATAGTGCGGTGAAGGCCTTGGGGGTAGCAGGGGGGGGGTCTGGGGGGGAGGGGACATCTGTAATACTTTCATCAATAAAGACAATAAAGACACATTTTTTTTAAAATAAGAAGAGAACAATGCTGACTCCTAAGCCAAAAAGAAGGGGCAATTCTGTTCAATTTTCACCTCCACAGAAACAAAACTTGTATCAATATGGAAATACAATGTTCATGCTGCGTCCCAACAACCTCACTGAACAGAGAGCCACAACAGGAAGGGTGTGGGGCTCTCTCAGCATCAAACACGCGACTCTGTTCCTGAGCTCATTCCTCACACCAGGTCTAGTGTCCATCTGTCACCATACAGCTGACCCCCTTAGGGGTTTGGCCATCACCCCAGCCCCCTCCCACTCTGGCTCCCACAGGTGTAAACCCAGGGGAACGGATTTCTTTCTCACTAACTATTTTAGCTTATGGTCTTACTAAAAGTGTAGGAGCTTAGGGGGAAGGGGGGATTGTTTGTTTTTTGTTTAAGTTCCTAAACTTATTTTGATAAAAAAAAAAAAAGAAAGAAAGAAATTGACTCTCAGGAGCAAAGAGATCCTGATGTACAAATGCATTTAAATAGCTAAACCCAGAATCCAGTTCATCTTGCTTAGAATTCTCCTGTTTTTAAAAAAGCACGAACTCTGTGTACAGATACTGATTTCCTCACATTTATCTCCCAAAGGGGAAAAAAATCAAAAAAATTATTTCATCAATACTTATGCAAGGCAGAATGGTGTATAAACACACACATAGGTAATAAAAATAAATATTTAGTTTATTTTTCCCCCTTGTGTGATATTTCTGTTAAAATTTAGTTTCATATAAAAGGCCACTTTATAAAATCAATTAGCAAGCTTTCTATTAATATATCTAATCTTGATGAGTCTCATTAGTATTGTATTACCTGTTTTTTATTATTATTTTTAAAAAATGTTTCCCTTTATTGATTTTTGAGAGAGGAAGAGAGACAGAAATATCAATGAGAGAGAACATGGATTGGCCGCCTCCTGCATGCCCCCCACTGGGGATCTGGCCCACAACCTGGGCATGTGCCCTGACTGAGAATCGAACCACCGACCTCCTGGTGCATGGGTCGACGCTCAAACACTGAGCCACGCCGGCCGGGCTAATAACCTGTTTTTTAAAAATTAGTTAGAACATTCCCATTCACCTTCTAGTTGGGAATGAAAGGGTTAGAAGCAGCCCTGCAATCCTTTCTCTCCCTTTATCAGGGAAAGCGAGAAAGATGATGGAGTCCAATCCCTCTATAACATGCAGGCCACAACCCTCCTGGAAAACACATACTGTTCTTCGCTAGGATGGGGTCCCTCTTGGTCTGTCTAGGTTAGCCATGTCAAACCAACCCAGGATCTAGGGATTCATGGGACATGGCTCCGTGCCATTTTCATGTAAGCTCTATGGTTATTGGACTAAAAACTGGAGGTGTCTTAGGACTGAGGTACTTCCCCCTTCTGTCGGTGAGGACTGCCCGCCCCAGTCAGTGACTCCTGTGTTAAATCTGGGCCAGAAACCATTCCAACGGAACAAGAAAGGAGCTGGGAGGTGCCATTCCCATCCTGGACTCCGCGGCACTGTCTCTGTGCCCTGCAATTATCCGTATACATCAAACTATTAGAATGCTTAGAAGCAGGAAGATTTCTGATCCCGTGTGTCTGATTTGACAATCTGCCCTGTCGTCAGATTTTAATTTTGAGAATACCATTTTTGCTTGGGAGAATTTATGACAGCCCAACTGTGACGACTCCGCCTTGGGTATTTAGGAGACATTTTCTTAAAAAATGAATGAATTGAACCTGTCACTTCAAGGAAATTGGTGACACGGATTTCCCGATAAAATTTAAGTTTTAAAGATGGAATTAGAATGGTTAGCAACACATATCCACCGCTGTGATTTCCACAGATTTCCTAAGCTTAACGATGTTCAGAAGCATCCGTGGTGATATTGATGCTGTATAATGAAACATGTCTGTACTTAGACTCTCTACAAACCTCAGTTCACCATTCACATGGCATGTACTCATTGACAGGTTTGGAGTTCGGTTAAACATCTGGCTGTTTTCTTTCTAGTTGTCCTCTCCTGCCTTTACTGTTTTAAAGGAATACTCTTTATTCTTCTATTTCCTTTTTTTGGCTATTCCTCCCTTTGTATCCTTTTCCCCTGCTAGCTGTTAGGATATGCATTCTTCACTTATTCTAGTCTACTTAGTAATTTTGTCCCCCACTATTTGAAATACAAGTACTTTGCAAAAAGTCTCTTTCCATGTTACCTCTGACACCGCGCTATTTTTGTCTTACATGCATACCTGAATCTATCTATGTAATATTGTATATGCAACATATTATCACAACAGTTGTTATAAACACTAAGTTTCTCAGAGCATGTAATGCTAATTTAAAACTAATAAGTAATTAGGGGAAAATACAAATTAGAAAATCAAGAAACTAATTGACCCGTAAGGAATGATGCTTAGATACTCTTGACAATATAAATTCTGATCATTTGTGGCTAATGTTTATAATTTATCTATCTATGGAGCACAGAATTGTTATCGTGCCACAAAAGCATGAAAATGTTACCAACTCAGATGCTGCAAATATGGTGTTACATCTGACAGAAGGTTGCAGTGGGAAGGATGGGGAAAAGGTGAAGCGTTAAATTAGGATGTTAACACATTTATGTCAAATGGAAGTGATTAGTGGTATTTATTGAATCTAATGTGATGCGATATATAAATCCAAACAAGGGAAGAACTAGAAAGCTGTTGTTTCTCAGAAGAGATGATGGGAGCTGGAGACCAGTGTATATATTTTTAATTTTTATCATTTTTAGTGGGTGATGGGTAGACACTGCCTAAGTTAGGAACGTCAGAAAATAAAAGCATAAAGACAATATTTAAACCTTTGAAAATGAATACCAGTAAAACTAAAAAAGAAAATAGATGAAAAGGAGTTACCTCTAGAAGTGGCCCTGGGAATGGGAAGCATTGGGAAGGAGACGGTTGCCTTCCATGTCTTCCTATGAATTTCTTTAAACATCTCACTGTGTATTTGCATTGGTTTTCTATTGCAACTGTAACAAATTACCACAAACTTGGGGGCTTCAAACAACACAAACGTATTCTTTTACACTTCTGTCGGTTAGACGTCCAACACAGGTCTTACTGGGGTGAGATCAGGTTGACCGGGCGGGGCTGCATCCCTTCTGAGGCTCCAGGGGAGAATCTGACGCCTTGCCTTTTTCAGCTTCTACTGTCTCCCCACAATCACTGGCTCGTGGTCCCTTCCTTTGTCTTCAAGGCCAACAGTGCTCTATCTCTCTGACCTCCTTCCTTACTTGTAATTCCCTCTGTCTCTCCTCTTCAGCTGCCCTCTTCCATTTGCAAGGATTTTTGTGATATATTGGAGGCACCTGCATAATCCCTAATCATCTTCCTGTTTTAAAGTCAGTTGCTTAGCAACCATGTAAACTAACATATTCACAGGGGTTAGGGCATCTTTGAGAAGCCCATTATTCTGCCTACCATTGTATTTGAACTTAATGTGAACTTTAGTCATGATATTAAAATAATTTGCTTAGTTAAGAATAAATGCACACACAACCATGCTTAATTCATCTCAGCGTTTCTTTAAGGATGGTGTGCATCATGAGAATCACCCGCTTGAAAAATCACCTGTCGTGTGTGTCGTGCTCCTGGGTCCACACCCAGCTTTAGTGAGTGATTGAACAGGTATCCCAAATAATTTTAACTCACAGCAAAGTTTGAAGTTTACCGGTTTAGCCTACTGAAAAAAGAGTTAAGGAAATGGTATTGGCTAAGGGATTTAAGAGGTGATAGGGTTCAAACCAACTTGAATTATTTGTCATTAAACAGCAGCTCAGAATAGATGAGTTTAACAGTGTGACCAGCACCAAGATAATATTTCCTGAAAGAATATAAATGGCAAATAATAAAGAGTTTCAAACAGAAAGATCATACAACTTATACATAGTACATTATTTTTAAAATGTTTAATGAATGAATGATGAACTAGCCATTTATAAAAAGGCAGAAATACAATAAACAAAGAAACAATGTTTGGGGGGAAGCCTGACAATTAGAGAAAGATAAATCTGAATACATAGAGAAATAATTGATCCCAGTATACATTAGTAACAAGGTATACAATTTGTTTTGAGAATTAGGTACTACTTGTTAACATTTATAATATACACTTTACATACTATTTGTAGAAACTTGAGCTAGATAATTTGCATGATAACATATAAAATATGTGTTTTAATTTATAAAAAGGAACCAGTGAAAATTTAAAACAGTAATATTCCTGGTACCGCCTTTGTTGTTTATACATGAAAACTCTGGCCACAGTAACTGTACTTAATGAACAATCATTAATCACCCAGTGGCAGATGCTAGCAATAAAGGCAGAGTGTATGGGAGGAATTTCAAAATGACTCTAAGAATTGCCCTGAAATGTCAAGTTCTTTGAAGTGATGGAAAAGTTCATAAAGGCACCGAATGCAGAAAAGTAAAAATGTGACTTTAAAATGTGACCAAGTCGTAAAGGAAATGTGTTTCTCCATTTATCCTCTTGGTCTCTTAAGCTCTTTCTCTAATGAGTTCTCTGTATCTCTGGTGCAGAACCGATAAGGGCTTTGAATTAGTGTCTCTGTGACCAAATCTAATTTTTTCTCCTAGACTGTTATCTGTTTAAGGGCTAACATTATATCACGTACTTGTATCTGTGTGTGTGTGTGTGTGTGTGTGTGTGTGTGTGCGCGCGCCCAGCAGAGTATTGAGCATGTAATAGATGTTGAATAAAGGACGTTAGCATTTGTGTGAGAGGGGAAAAAAAAAAGGCGAAATGTCTATCCCTTAAAATCTTATTTCTCAAATGAATGCATTTATGAAGGCAAGGCAGCTGTGTTCCTATTTGTGGTTTGTTTAGTTATTGATATTTCCCTATCATGGAATACTGCAAATTAAATGGTCATATGTTAATAATTTTATAAATGCAAGAGGAATATTTACCTCATGAAATTATGGCTTCCAAAGCATCAAAAAAGGTTACCTCCACAACTCATTAAGGTCAGCAGATTATTTTAATGGTATAGACTCCTATTAAAGAAGCCAGTATATTATTAAGTAGGATTAATGGAAAGAAGCCTAAACCTCTAAATATAACTCCAAAGAGGCAAAAATCCTAATACTCAGGATTAAAAACAGAGGCTAGCAAGAGCCCATTGCCCTGATAATCCCTTGATAATACGACTTTCTTGAAATCAACGCATCACACTACATTCATCATATTTTTCTTGCATTTTCACATTTTTAAGTTTATAAAAATACTCGTAAAAGCAAAAGAGATTTATGCTGCATTTTTAATGCATCCAAGGAAAATGATTTTCAGTCATAATGTAGAGGATACACGTTACATCAGGAATTTAAACTCAAGATTCATCCAGGGCGCTAAGTCAAACATTGACTGTGTATTGAAAGTCACTGTAGAAAGGTTAAGAAACAGCCAGCCACATAGAGTGAGTTCAAGTGTGCTAGCGAGAGTAAACAACACCCCCACACACCAAAGGTTTACAAGTAAATGCCGAGCAAACCCAGTAATACAGATGAAACATGTTACATAGGGCCTTAGACCAGAGGTGGGGCAGATATAGGAGTGGGCAGATGAGATGAGACAAAGACAATGCTCAGTAAGTACCAGCTGTTCCCGAGGTTGTCAGCCCCCTTTGCAGGGGGTCGGGTATTGTAACTGGGCTTGGCCAATGGACTCTGCCGTTTCTGGGATAGGGGACCTCTGGTTTCAGGAACCTGGGAACTGTGTGCGCCTTCTCTCCCTCCCACACTGTGAGCCGTGTTTAGGTGGAGATATCACCGTGGGAGGGAGCCTAGATTTCCAAGTCATCAAGAACACGATGGCCCTACCAACCCCTATTCTGTGTCAGCTGGAAATAAACTTCTAATGAAGATCTCTCTTATGAACAGAAATGGGAGAACTTCAAGAAATATCATCAAATAGTGTATATATCCCACAATCGAGTGAGGTTAATTCTTGTTATATATTGTTGGTTTAACACTCGATAATTACTCAGGCTAATTCTCCACATTAACAGGAAAAAATAAAGGAAAAACAATTATCTTAATAGATGCAGAAAATATATTTGACTAAATACAACATGGAAATCATGAACTGATATGCATAGATGCATAACCCATGGACACAGACAGTAGTGTGGTGAAGGCGGGGGAGGGGGGAATGGGGCGGGGAGGAAGGGGTCAATGTGGAAAAACTGGAGGGATATCTGCAATACTTTCAACAGTAAAGATAAATTTAAAAAATAATATAAATAACTTCTAACCACACTAGAAACAGAAAGTCTACTATAATTCCTTTGTTCATGGTGAAATACTGAATTATTAAAAATGTTCACTGAAAGTGGAAAATGAAGCAAGGACGCCCACTAGCACCCATTGTGTTTAGCATTGTGGTGGAGGGTCTGGCCAGTCTACGGGACAAGAAAAGAAATAAATGTCATAAAAGATAGAAAGGAAGACTTATTCCCAGACAATTTAATTAGATAGCTAAAAATAATTTTAAAAAATACAAACTTAATAAAGTAAATATATCTTAGAAATGTCATGGGATATAAAACCAATGTAAAAAAATAAGTATATTTATAAATACTCTCAATAAACAAACATATCTTAAAATGTTACTATTTACAATAGGATCAAACAAATCAAAATCTAGACATCATATTAATAAATAATTCTAAGAGCTCTACACGGAAACATTGGGTGGGCTTATGTAGATCAGGTCTATGGTTGAAAAATATTAAGTTTAATTTCCTCCCAATTCATCTACAGATTCACTACAATCCAAATTCAAACCTAAGTAGGCTATTTCTTTTACTAAAAATGAAACGCGGAATCTAAAATTCATGAGCATTGAAAGGGCTAAAATAAAAAAGGCAATCTTCAGGAGAATAAAGAGAGAGAGAAACTCGAGCTGTGAGACAGAGTGTGTCGAAGGAATAGTGATAAGGCACACTGGTCGTGGCACAGAGATCCGTAACCTGGCCGATGGAAGAGAGGGCAGAAGCAGTCACTCGTGTATGTTACCTAGTTAATGGCAAACAGTGGTGCAGGGTCAGAGGAGGGGCGTGGGGGGTATCCGCAGGGAATAATGTTATTTAAAATAGTTATGAGCCCGTTGGATAAACATGAAAGAATGTATATTGCCCCTGGCTCACACCGTGTCTATTCCAGACGGACTGGTTGAGGGACGGAGCAAAAAAGAAAGAGAGAGAGAGAGAGAGAGAGAGAGAACTCAGGGGCATGGACAGCAGTGTGGTGTTGTGGGAGTGGAGGGGGTGGGTGGATGAGGAAGAGGGTAGAGAGGAGCTACAGGGTGATGGAAAAAATTAAGTAATACATTACATTTTTGATCAATAAAGAAATGTTGTTATAAAAAAAGAGAGAAAGGCAAAGTTATAACTTTTAGTAGAATACATAGGAAAAAATCTTTTGACTTTGAAATATGCAACATTAAATGGACAAAATAGTGCTCACAGGATAGAAATATGACAAATGACATTAAAATGAAGAGTTGTAGTTTGTCAAGAAGGCATCTCTTAAAGAAACAGAAAAAAAAAAAAACTCAAATAGTAGAAGAAATTCCCAGCACATTTATTCAACTTTTATCCCCCCCAAATATATTGAATTCCTATAAATAAATAAGAAAAAGACAGAAAGCTCTCTAGATAAATGGGCAAAATGCTTGAAAAAAAACACACACCTTCACCACATAATGATAATATCCATGCGGTCAGCAACCCTACTGTTACAGTGGTTCACCTGAACGTCGGTGAGGAAAGAGGTCAGAGGGTGAAGCAGATGCTGTTCAGACCAGGATAATCCACGAAGGAGACACTTAAAACTGCGGGAAGAGGGTTTCCTCACACTTCTGCTGATGCGTGATACAATGTATCCTCCCTACGCGCGTGCCTCTCTCAGCTCTTCTGTCCGTGAGCGGAGGCCACGCTCTGCAGATTTCAGCGAGCTGCTCCCGCCGGGGTTCGAGTGGACCACGTGCGCTGTCCGGGTTCCGTGCCTGCTCTCAGAGTCCAGGCGTCAAGTGGGTGTTTTAACCTGGGTTCTCAGGCTGGGCGGGAACTGTGCACTCTGGAGTTACTACTCTCTTCATTTCTTTGCAAGTTCTTTTCCCTCGTGCAAGGGAGACACCCAGGCGGGCTGCCTGGCCCACCTCCCGCGTCCAGCCCGGCACGCAGAAGCTGGGTCTGCAGGCCCTGCATTGACCCAGTGAGCACACTTCATCCATCTGCAGGAAGATGCTGAACATCATGAAAACCAACACATGAACAGATACAGTGTCTATTTCCAGCGTGTTACCTGTTCATCTGTGTCTCTTTTACATCCTTATCTTCAGTCTCTCACTTGTTAAAAGTGAGAAAAGGATTTTTGTGTAAGATTGGGGGGGACAAAATCTGTTACATCTATGTTTTGGCAAAACAAATCTTCCTTGTCTGCGATTTGTTATCCCACCGGCTAAAAGATAGCCACTCCCCACTGAAATGAAAGCTTGGGGAGCAAAATTCAGGAGTGTAGAGTCTTAGATCTTAGTGCCTGAGGGCTCATGCCTTCCAACAGGCAGTTTTCCTTTTTATAATGACAGATCGTTACTTAACGTGAAGCAACTTTCCAGTGGTGAGGATATTTATTTAAGTCAAAATATTAGTGACAATGATGTGCTGTCCAAGCTGGAATAGGACAGAAACGAGAAACAGACTGAACTTGGTCTGATTCACTACTGACCGGGAGTTTCAAGTCCTCCCATAACAGGACTGACCAGGAGTTTCAAGTCCTCCCATCGCGGGACTCTTCAGTCCCAGAAGCACAATATGTCAGCCTGAATGAAAATGTGTAATACTAAGGAGAGGAAAGTAGGGGAATTGAAAGTCATCCATCATTGTAACACTGCCCTGTAGCCTAGGCAGAGATAAAGAATTTTGTTCACACGAGAGTCTCCAGTTTCCGCGAAGCTGTATCTTGTCTGTTCTGCTATAATATTATATTGGAACTCATGAAGGGTTCTGTAGATAAAAGTGATAGAGTTTGGAGTTTATGAAAAATAGCTTCTGTGATCACCACAACCGAAGTCTGCATCCTAAAAATAAATAATACGAGGGGGTATTTTCTCAGTATTTAACCCACAACTAGTCCACCCGACCGCAGCAGACTGGTCAGGATGGAAGATACCTGCCCAGGTGAGCAAATGCAGGGCACACACATTGTTTATGTCATAAGTTCTAGTTTTGCCTTTGTTATCCCATGAATATAAGTTTATTGGTTTTACGTTTTAAAGGTTTATTCCCCTTTCCCACTGAACAGGCTTCTCCGTGTCAGTTTAGTCTCAGACATCAGGAGGTCAGATTTTAAAATTTCTTCCTGCTCAGCGTACTTCACCGTAAGCGGTCCTGCTCAGGAGTCGGGACAAGCAGGCCACAATTTATGAACTTTTCATTTTTGTGTAATCCGTTTGTGTGGGTCCCAGATGTCGCTGAGTTTCTACTGAAACTCTGTATAATCTAAAATTCTTTGGAACTGGTTAAGTTAGAGCATAATACACATGCAAAAGTCAAAAGCAAGTCGTTCACTAAAAGAAACACGAGGTGACAAAGACTCCTTAGATGCACTCTGGCGTATTCTTTGCAATGGGGTATCACACACAGTAAATAGTAAACGATACAACGGTTAAGTTTAGGTCTTGCCGGCAAAGAAAAATACTGTCGATATCTTTTATACACTACAGTTTGGTTCCTACAATCTGTCAAGGCTGGCTGGCAGATTGACATTTTATTTTAACTCTTCTTTTTACTTTAGAATATTTTTAAATTGATTTCAGGGAGAGAGTAAGGGAGGGGGAAGGGAGAGAGAGAGACATCCATGTGAGAGAGAAACATCGACTGATCGCCTCCCACCAGCACACTGATTGGTGATCAAAGCTGCAACCTGGGCTCGTGCCCTGACTGGGAATCAAACTGGCAACCCTGTGGTGCATGGGACAACACTCCAACCAACTGAGCCACACCAGCCAGGGCCAGACTGACATTTTAAATGGAAAGACTGGGTTTCGGTGTTCAACTCCAGTTTGGAAGAGACAAAAGGTAAGCGTTGGCAGAGACCTGGAGGAAAGAGGAAACTTGTGCATCGTCGGTGGAAATGCAAACTGATGCAGCCACCACAGGAAACAGAATAGAGGTTCCTCAAAACACTGAAAACTAGACATGGAACTACCCTAGGATCCGGCAAGCCCTCTTCTGGGTGTCTCCCCAAAGGAAAGGAAGTCAGGACTTTGAGGGGCCACCTGTGTTCCCACGTTCGTGGCCGCGTTACTCACAGTGGCCCAGAGACAGAACTGCCCTCGGTGCCTGCCAGCAGACTCATCCACACACAGACATGCCCGGGGTCAGCTCGTGTTCTCCCCTCTCCACAGAGTCACGGGAGGTCAGACCTGGAAGGACTTGTGGATGGGTCTGTAATAATCCTGGACGTTCCACTACGACTTTGAAGTGTGTGCATGAGCGATGAAGACCCAAGGCTGCATTTTAAGCAGACCTCGGATGTCTGTTAGGAAGACAAAAGAACACAGTGAAGGGAACATACGTAAGATAAGACAAGAAAGAGTCATTGTCCATTAAAGGCCCAGAGATGATGTGAACAGGGGGGAGAATAATTAAAAGAGACTTAGAGGAAATAACAAATAAGGTTTCTGACGCACTGTGATGGCTGAATTGTTATATACAAAGAAAATATTGCTGTTGGTGCATGCATGATGTTATGCAATCCCTGTGGAAAGTGCTCCTCGCTAATTGTAAAAGGATTGATTTAAAGAAGTCAAGGCAGTTCCTCATTAGAAAATGATAATGTGATTTGACTTCTTGCTCATCGTTACATGATCTGTTTACGATGGATCGAAATATGGTCAACGTCAGGCTCTCTCAGTGTGAGCGTTGTGATGTTTTCAATTTTTAATTATCAAAATGAAAAATAACACTAGATAATACACTTTTGAAGTAGTAAGAAAAATTAGCAAAAGAGCAATGCATTGAAGATCCTTAAAATAGACTCTGTGGCCATATGTTAGTGATGTGAAAATTAATTCTTCCCATTGTAACGTGAATATCTTCTACATTTTCTAAATCTTCCTTATACAGTCGTGACCCCGGAGGAGGATAATCTGCCTGACTGCCCTTTATAAAGAAAATGCATTATTTGAATTTCAACAGAACATTTTTTTTTAAATTAAAAAAACACATTTATTCTGTTGGAATAAATCTTTAGGATATAATTTAACTTAATTATTCGGCTGTCATTCATAAACCACTTATGCTGAACTCATAGTTTATCATGTCAGCAGAAATTAAATTATACCCTTGTGTTCAGTTGGGAATCATGTTTTAAAAAAATAATCTGACATTAGAAAGTAAAAATCTTTTTCTAATATAGGATAATTGTAGTTCATTATGAAAATGGAATCAACGGCTGACATTCTCATTTTAGAAAAAACACAGTATGTGAGAGCTCAGATGACTTAATAAAATAATGAGTTTGAAAGGGGGAAAGTACCATAATCTTGTATTGATTTAAAAAAAAATAAGCTCTATTTAAATGAATAACATCATAATACATCCCACCAGTTTTTTTTAAACCTCATTGATGACATGTTTATTGGTTTTTAGAGAGAGAGAGAAACATCGATGTGAGAAGCACCCATCGGTTGCCTCCCCTACACCTGGACCGGGGATTGAACCTACAGCCTAGGTATGTGCCCTGACCAGGAATTGAACCCACAATCTTTTGGTGTAGTGGACAATGCTCCAACCGAGCCACCCAGCCAGGGCCCAACTTGGGGGATTTTTAAGATTAAGGAGTCTGAGCATCCACAAGGAAAGATACTTCTGTCAGCAAGGATGGGTAGACTTCGCCATGGTAAGTACCAACTCTAAATCTCAGCGTTTTAAGGCCACGAGATTGATTTCTGCTCGCCCTGCTAACACAATTCAGCTGGTGCGTGTTCTGCGTGTCCCCTTTCTGAAAACCAGACTCTGGGAGCGACTCTTCCAGAAATATGGTCCGTGATTAGGAAGGAAGGGGAGTGAGGGAATGTGAGCTCCCTGCACCGACTCTAGGGAACCCTGCCAGAGGGGAGCTGGCTCCCCCGCATCTCACAGGTAGGAAACCGTTTAGCCAGACTTCACCTCTAGGGAGCTGGGGAGTTCGGTCCCACCTCATCCTTGGAACAAAGAAAACGCAATATTTGTGCGGACCACTAACGCCTACCCTTGTCCCTTTCAATTCATCAAATACCCTCTAGGCCATCCTCCTACTCCCACTAAAAATACACTCGTCCCCTCGCAGTAGAAGAAAAGCCAAGATTCCTTGAGTCATAGCATGAAGATCAGTGCCCTGGACTTCTGTGTCACTGGAGGAAATACAAGCACTATTCCGACAATAGAACCTCTATTTAAGGGAGGGAGGGAGATGGGAACAGCAGAAAGGTCGTGACATCCCAATGCGGAGACACCGAGTGGGCGTGTGACCTTGGGAATAGGAAATATTTCTCCTCTCTCTTTTTGTCCCTTAAGAAATGGAGCATGGTCCATTTATCTCTGTGTCTTTTCTGTGCCATGGTCTGCCTGGGTCATCTTTCTTCATTACATGTTGCCGCACGGTAATTGGACACTGGGAAATTTGCTAAGCAGCTGAGCAACTTCCTGAGTTTGCTTTCTGCTCGTGGGTAATTGGTGACTCCAGGGCCGTTGTAAGTCTCAAAAAGTCACAGTTTCTTTGAATCTGGAAGGGTGACTTGTCCAAAAGGGAACACATATATGGAAACATTACAGAAAGGACGGGAGGAAGGAAGGAAGGAAGGAAGGAAGGAAGGAAGGAAGGAAGGAAGGAAGGAAGGAAGGAAGGAAGGAAGGAAGGAAGGAAGGAAGGAAGGAAGGAAGGAAGGAAGGAAGGAAGGAGAGGGAGGAAGGAAGAAAGGAAGGAGAGGGAGGAAGGAAGGAGAGGGAGGGAGGAAGGAGAGGGAGGGAGGGAGGGAGGGAAGAAAGAAGGAAGGAAGGAAAATGAAAGGGAAGGGAAGGGAGAGGAGGGGACTTTTATTTAAAGAGCCCAAAGTCATCGACACACACGATGTAACCGCTAACAAGTATGTCATCTCACAGTATAAGGAGAAAAATTTCGAACGCTGTAGAAACCGTATTTCAAGAGAGCATGTCTGAGATATTCCCAAAATTTTCAAAAAACAACAAACCATAAATCCAACAAATCCTGTGGCATCAAGACAAGATGAAAGTTAAACACACACACACTTTGTAAAGTTTCTGTATTAGAATGTAAGACAATTAATGTTACAGGAATAATTGTTCAAAATAACTCATTTAAAATGGGAAGGACAATCCTTCTTTCAGACAGTTTTTTGATTGTTAACGGTATGTATTCCTGTGAACATTTATTTTCTGGGTTATAGTTTATTTTTGACAATCTTACACATGTGTGGATTTTCTTTAATCTTCTTTCTATATTTCAAATACCTAGTTTATTGTTTACTGGGAAATGAAATAAAAACACGTCTTAAATTGATTTTTGGTACCAGTAATTTATTTTGCTTAATCATCCCTGCAACTTAATTGAAAACTCTGTAAAAAAAATAAATAAATAAATGAATCAGTGATGAAGAATGTTTTAATTTGTAGTCTTGGGGTAAACATCAATTGATTCTAAAGAAAAAAATCCTGGAAATAACTTGTGATTTAAATGCAAACTTCCAAATAATGCTTATTCGTATGCAGACAGCTTCTTGTGTTTATCCTTGAGAGTGTATGTAACATACAGATGGATATTTCAAACAAAACAAATACCAAGTGACATTTTCTGATATCCATTCTATGATATAGTCCTTTTTCTAAAGTCTAATATGTTTCCCTTTGATGTTAAAACGATATGGGCTTAACTTCCGTGAGTATGTTGGAACACTGGCTCATATGTGTACACTTGGACGTTCCGTGATATTATCTAAATCAGTACAAAGAAACTCTTACAGCACTTGTAGTTACTCCTGTGAATCACATCATCACAGTCAAACCGCAAAACAGTCGATATTTCGGGATAGTTCTCATTTTCTAATCTGGCCTAAGTATACTGTCATAGGTTCAGGACTGCCAAACGAGCTATCTAAAATATCTCTGCACCCTGGCCGGTTTGGCTCAGCAGTTGGAGTGTTGGCCTTTGGACCGAAAGGTCGAGGATTCAATTCCCAGTCAAGGGCAGGTACCTGGGTTGCAGGTTCGATCCCTGGCCCTGATTGGGTCATGTGGGAGGCGACAAATCCATGTGTCTCTCTCGCATTGATGTTTCTCTCTCTCTCTCCCTCCCTCCCTTCTACTTTCTCTTAAAAAAAAAAAAATCAATGGAAAAATATCCTCAGGTGAGGATTAACAAAAATAAATAACTAAAAGATCTTGGACATCTTCTTCAACTAACTGTAATTTGATGCCCGTTGTTAATTCATTTTTTAAAAAACGGGTAACACGAACGTGTATTTACCTTCAGGTCCCACCACACGATCAAGGCCCTGATCACCGTCTTTCATAGAAAGATCATTAACGGCCATACGTCATTCTCAGAAATGCTGAAGTTTGCAGGCAGGGATCATTGCAGAGAGCCCTAAAAAGGGACTAGGTGCAAGGCGGCCAAGAGCAGGGAGAGGAGCTGCAGGAAGCATTCGCTCCTAGCAGCAGCCAGAGCTCCTGTGCTTCCCGAGCCGGGCGGAGCTGCCAGGCCCGCCAGACGTTTGCTGGCGTTTGGAACGGAAACCTACCCTGTTCTCTGTTCTTGGCATGGGCACAAGAAAGTTTTAAGGGATATATTTTGATCTCCTGTTCTATATTTCAAGTTTCAGCAAGGCAATTTGAAGGAAAAACTAAGTTAAAGCAACTAATATTTTATATTTATTTGGGTTCCAGTATACTTCTTAAAATGTTCTCTTTTTGCAAGCATATTTGAAAGTTAATAGCATTGATTAACATTATTGTTTTGCTTCAAATCATATACTTCTTCACAGTCCTGTATTTTGCATTGTAGGTAAATAAATACAGCATCTCTCACACTGAAACTACTAATGTACTGAGTGTCTCTGAATAAATTCAGAAAATCAAAGGCCTATGGATAAAATAATATTCAATAAAGCTAATCACATAAAATATTTGATTGAAAACCATAGATAATAATTATACAGCTTAGAACCAGAGAAATAATTAACCACTCAATCATTGTGCCTGTCTGAGCCGGGCTACAAAGTAAAGTATGAGGACAGGAATCTATGATTCTTGAGTGTTAAAAACTGTGTAACATTCTTCTTTCACTAAAGATAAAATGAATTGCATAAGGGAACTCTGGAGAAGGTCAAAATCATACATTTTGAGGAACTCAAACTAATTTTAACTTAGAGTGATATTATCACCAGCTGGGTATTCAAATCTGTATTTCACAGAGACGTTTAGATTTTCGTTTCTGCTTAAGCTTTGATATCAGCCCATTGCCTTTAGTAAGACGGGTCAAACCCATTAACTGGGCCAACTCACACAGAACCATTCCCATAAAAATTAGCAAGACAGGATCTGTCCCTGTGTTAAATGTTTTTGACGTACAAAATGAACAATAGAGCCCACTAAGGAATGATCTAGACCTTTCTGTTTTCTCAGTAAGAATAAATTTTTGTAACTTATCTTTTATTTTTTTTAAATAAATAGCTAAATGCAATAAAAAAATTTCAAGATCTCTCTTCTATCCACGTATCCATCCATCCATCCATCCATCCATCCATCCATCCATCCATCCATCCATCCATTTGTCCCTTGGTGTCCATGGGGCATTGATTCCAGGAACCCTGTTGATACCAAAATCTTTGGATGCTTGAGTTCCTTATATAAAATGGTATAATATCTGCATATAACCTATGCAATCCGCCCGTGTACTTGAAATCATCTCTGGATTACTTATAATACCGAATACAATGAAATGCTATGTAAATAGTCATTATACTGTATTGTTTAAGGAACAATGACAAGAAAAATGTCTGTACATATTCAGTACAGACACAAACCATCATTATGTAGTTAGACTACATACTACATACTACATACTACATGTCAGCAACAAAAAAACTCTTTTAAATATTTTCCATCTGCAATTTGAATTCATGGATGCAGAGGGCTCACTATCTATCTATCATCTATCTATCTATCTATCTATCTATCTATCTATCTATCTATCTATGTATCTGTCTGTCTGTCTGTCTGTCTGTCTGTCTGTCTACCTACCTACCTACCTATCGTCTATTCTAATATTCCCTAGCTTATGTGAATATTGCTGGCAGAAAGCTCGTAACTGTCAACACCTTTCAGGAACTTCCTCTGTTAAAAAAAAAGCACCCCCACTCTAGGGGACAGGCTTCCTTCTTAAGGTCGCCTGCCTCCAATGACTGATCCATGTTGGGTAAAAATTCCTGGCCTCTTTTTCCCAATTTGGGACAATGTTTCAGAGTTCCCTATAGAATCCTCCATTGGAAATTTCACCTCAGAGATCAGGGATTCCAACCTGCTGCTGAGGCCAGACTTCTCGGTGTGGACCCAACCCTAGGACATAATAATCTAACCCTAGGACATAATAATCTAACCCTAGGACATAATAATCCTAGTGCATCATAAGATGTTCTCGATGACTATCTGCAAGTGAACAATTTTTAGTCCTATCTATGCAGCTGCAAACAAATACACTAGTGCACGATTTCTGTTGGCTTTCCCTTGTTTTTGCATGATGTTGGATATGCATTTAAAAGTCGGCTAAACACGTACAGAGACCAAACCGTGCTGTTAGGCAACACCACACAGCAACACTGCATTCTTCAAGAGCAGTAGGACATGGGCGATAACTTCATGTTTTAATTTTCTTATACGAGTGAATACACAGATTTGCTTATTTAGCATACATCATCACAATGAGATTGTTCCCTTTGAAAAGGACTTGAAAATGGCATAGTGACATTCAAGTGTGTTTCAGAGAAAATGTCAAATTCATATTTTAGCAATTGTATTATTATAACTTTCCTCTGAGCACTCAAAATACTGTTTGGCTGAGTCACGAAAGTGGTGTCAAGTTTTTATTATTCTGAGAAGAAGCTCTTCATTCCAGCGATGTAAAGGCTTTACAAAAGAAAATACACACTCTTTTACAAAAAAATGAGTATTTAACATTGTCTCTGACTGGGTAATATCAATGTTATACTACAAGTACCATAGGTATTATCATTTGCTAACATAAACCGAATTTATTTTGAAGTGCTCAAATGATCATTTGCTGATAGATTATGAAGGGCAGACATTCCCAGCTACTTGGTCCTTCGGGTGGTTGGGCTGAATTGAAGCTATCAGAAGTCCTGATGGGTCACCCCCCTGCTACAATCTGAGTGTCTGTATCCCCTGTGCTTATATGTTGAAATCCCAATGCTCAGTGTGATGCTATTAGAAGGTGGGGCCTCAGGAAGGTGATTATCATTGGGTCACGAGGGTGGAGCATTCACAAAGAGAATGTTACGCTCTTTTAAGAGAATCCCCAGAGAGCTCCCTCCACCCTTCCACCATGTGGCATTTTGTTACCACAGTTTGAATGGACGAAGACATCCCACTCTCATCTAGGGCGTCTGGCGGGAGCCTGGTTTGAAATCCGAATAGATGGCAAACCTCCTGAGCCAGCAAAGACCTTGACTGCAAGGAGCAGGGTGCATTCAAGGAACAATGTCCGATGACCAACAGGTGATGACAAGTTGAAAGAAAGAGGGTGGAGTCTCTGGAAACCGCAGCGAGGGGAATAATCCGGACTCCCTGGCCCCACACACCTCACGACATTGTTGACGCTGTTGCAACCCAGAACCGAGCAAAGCCTCTCAAATTCCCACCCACGACCCAAAGTGGGTTGCACTGGAAAACTTAAACCAGAAGGAACGATTCATCTTCTCTGATTAGAAGCAACTTGCGAGCAGTGTGAACCTGCTTTGTTTTGTCATGGACTTTACCTTACACTCCTTCCACAATTAAAGGGTGCCAGCTCACCCTTACCTTCTTATTACAATGCAATTGCTACTAATTCGGGTAGAATTTTACTTAGAAAGTCTAAATAATAGGACAGCGCTCCTGCAAGAAGATTGACCGCCGCAGTGGATTAAAAGCTCTCAGAGAAATCCTCTCCTCATTTACATCAGAGTGGGAGAATTTGATTTTCTCTCCAACAGAAATTGCTCTTCTATCCGGTGTGTGTTTCTAAAGGGCATCCTGAAATATCATGGATTTTATGCCATTCAACTGTTATGAAACATTTATCCAGCTTAATTTTATAGCTTACTTTCTAATCTTCTCAAATATTATTCGCCATTTCAAATGATAACAGAAGTCCTTTTAGTAAAATTTTATTATCAGATGATAGTCTATAAACTATGATATTTTATACAGTTAAAGTCTGCACCTATTTCTTTTCTTTGTTTTTTTCCTTTTAAAAATACTCCTGGGAAGACAAATACTCTGTGACCTTAGTTGCACGTGGAATCCAAAACAACAAAGAAAATGAACAAGGAAAATAAAACAGGAACAGACACACAGAGCATGCTGATGCTCGCCAAAAGGGAGGTGGTGGGGGGTGGGAATAAAATAAATAAACACCTATGACAATAAAAAGATTCCTATTTAGCAACTGATTTTATAGAACGAAGAGTGACTTCATGTTTCGTCCTGTTCAGAATTCCCATTTTGTCATTATTTGAAAATATCAAGTCTACCAAAGTCAAATCTTATGTCATTATCATCCTTAGATGTTCTTCCCTAGACCTTCAGACTTCGAACAGAAATAAAAGTCTGGACTTGGGATTAGAAACGGAGTGGAGTAGTAACATGAAGACAATGAATACGTAAATTGAGATGCCAAATAACTCCGAAACGGACATGCAGATGGAGAACGGAGTATGTTGTGACTGCCTTCTGAGTTCTGAGCATCCTTTATGATGCCCAATGACATTCGGAATGTAACGAAATTGATTTTCCTTCCCTCTGCTTTTAAGTTGGGGTGGACTGGGTGGCGCAGGGCACTAAAAAGATGCAGGCGCAGTTCAGCTGAGGGCCTTGAGAAAAAGCCCAGTGTTTCACATCCAAAGCTGAAGCTGGAAGGAAGAGGCAAATCCGTCATTAACCCCATCAGAAACCTCCTGCACTTGGGGACAGTCCTGGGCAAGTGGCCCCGGAGCCCAGGGCGGTCAAGCCTGACAATGAAGCTGCACCATGCCCTTTGTTTCTGCAGCTTCCCAGTTCTCAGGCGTTCACCCAGTCTTCCCAGTCCTCGCCACACAGTCGAGTCTTAGTAAACATCTACAATGGATGTCTAGTGTCTTCGTTTCTATCCCACGTGGATTATGATTGCATTATACATTGAATATTTAAAGCACATACCATGCAAGTTGTTAAATCTAAGTGACCGATTTTCAATTTGGGGGTGAGGGCACACCCTCCTAAAATTAACATTAAAATATACATGTATTCATATTAATTGATGTGCCATGAATCACATCTATTGTTTCAACTTTTCCCAATTCCTATCATATAAATTAGAACATACACTATTGAAAAGAAATGGTGAAAATTACCTTAGGTCCTTAGGGTTTAATAGCATTTAATAGCATCCTTTTAAGTTTCTTAAGAGAATGCCAGTCTTAGGTATATATATATATATATATATATATATATATATATATATATATATATATTAATCTACATTCTCTCTCTCTGGAATAGACATAAAGAGGGGATCCCTCACCTGAGGGACGGATTTAAATGAAGCTTAAATCACACCGACCTGGACCGCCTTACACTAAATGAAATAAGCCAGTCAAAGAAAGACAAGTAGCATACGATCTCACTTTTATGTGAAATATAATTAACAAAATAAACTAACAAGCAAAATAGAAACAGACTCATAGAGACAGAGAACAGGCTAACAGCTGTCAGAGGGGAGGGGGTTTGGGGAGGCTGCCTGTAAAAGTCAAAAGATTAAGCAAAAACCAAAAATAACTCATAGACACAGACAACAGTATGGTGATTACAAGAGGGCAAGGGGGTGGGGGAGGCAGAAGAGGGTAAGGGGAGATAAGTGGTGACAGAAAGAGCCTTGACTTAGGGTGGTGAACACACAACACAGTGTACAGATGATATATTGTAGAATTGTACACCTGAAACCTATATAATTTTTAAAAATTATTTTTTTATTGATTTTTTTAGAGAGAGAAGAAGGGAGAGAGAGAGATAGAACTATCGATATGAGAGAGAAACATCCATCGGCCGCCTCCTGCACGCCCCCTACTGGGGAAGGAGCCCACAACCTGGGCATGTGCCCTGACCCAGGAATCGCACTGGGACCTCTCAGTCCATGGGACGACGCTCAGTCCCCTGAGCCACACTGGCTGGATGAAACCTATATCATTTTATTAACCAATGTCACTCCAATACATTCAGTTTTTAAAAATCACACCAATTGACTTCAGTCTTCCCAGGAACATGGGGGTCTGTCCGTAGTCTGAGTTAGAGTCAGCCCAAGTGTCAGCACCCATGTGACAGTGATTTTAAACTAGCGTGTGGTTTTTTTCATTTGGGTGGGGAGAACATCCAGGACAGGAACTGCCCTGGCGCCACACTGCATGTCATCTGGGAAGAATAAATGCACTTAGACAGAACTTTACTCCCAAGGTACATCACGGCACTCTTCACTTTGTTCTGTGTCTTTAAGGGAAGAACCCTGAAGGAGCTAATTTAGCTCCTTTTAGCTGCGAAAAGCTCAAATGGGAAAGAAAGAAATTCCCTAGGAAAGCGTATTGACCTCGTAATTCCTGCAGAAGCTAGACAGCGTGAAAGATGATATTTGTAGAAATTATACATAATCATTTCAGAAAATTGAAAAATAGAGAAAACATTCAGGATAAAAGTCAAAAGTTACCTTTGTCATCATTTTCAAGTTAATACCGTTGTTGATGTGTTGTTTTATTTTTGTTCAGTTGGTTTCCATGTAAAATTTAAACAAATGTGATCATACAGGTCTCTATAGCTGTGTGTTCCTGTCTATAGGATGTGTGCATATGATTTTTATCTAATTCCTCTTCACTTAATGTTATCAATGTGATTCTAGGTATTTTTTCCCCTAATGAATTTTATAGGCTACATAATATTTACTCATTTGATTATGCTTTTATTATTTTTTTGCAAAGTGTTTTTGTTTTTCATTTAATTTTATTGGTGAGAGAATTACAGATGTCCCCCATTTTCTCTTAATTTGCCCCTTCCCCTCATCTGCCACCCCACCCCAGGCCTTCACCTGTCTGTTGTCTGTGTCCATGAGCTGTGCATATATGCATATAAATTATATGATCAACCTCCTCCCACATTTATTTCATTCTATTTTGGGATAATTAGGCTATTCCCATTTTCCTGATTTTACATAAATAATTTTAAATGTTTATATTTTATAAATACAGTTCATATAAAAAACATATAATAAGACTTATTTTAGGACTTTGCAGTCTTAAAATAAGTCTTATGAAAGGTTTGGTTTTATCTTTATTCCCTTGAGAAATTCTACTGAAAATGAAGTTACCGAGTCAAAGCCAAAGAATATGGATATTTAACATGTGTGTCGCCTACTTACAAACATACTTTCAATAAGATTAGACCAGTTTGTAATCTGATGCAATATGAGTGTGTCCAAGTCATTATGCTTTTAGCATTTTTGTCATCACTTGTTGATATTTCACTACTTTTATTATTTTTTAAAAGGATATCTCATAGGATCTTTATTATTATTGTTTTTAAGATGTTGAATGATTTAATTTCTTAATACTACCCTGTTTCATTTCCTGTTGCTTCATGTACCCCTCAACTGCTAACAAAAAACAAAAAACCACCCGGCCAGTGTGACTCAGTGGTTCAGCGTCAACCCAGGCACCAAGAGGTCGCCGGTTCAATTCCCAGTCAGGGCACATGCCCAGGTTGTGGGCCCCATCCCCAGTGGGGGGCATGCAGGAGGTGGCCAGCTGATGTTCTCTCTCATCGATGTTTCTATCTCTCTCTCCCTCTCCCTTCCTCTCTCTAAAAACAAAAAACAAAACAAAAAAAAACAATGAAAAACCAACAACAATCCTAAGATCTTCAACTTCAAGCCCTTTACTGCTGAAACATCATTTAAAACCCTATCTGCTTAGTATTTTATTGTCTCATCCTTAATAGATTACAGCTGGTTAATGTGATAAATGAGTATATGCTAATGGGATAAAGAAGTGTGCAAGTGCAGCCAAAGAAGAAGCAGGTACCATGAGGACGGGTGCTGGCAAACCCGGCAAAGAGCCGTGTGCCCCCGCCTGCCCCTCAGTGCGCTGGCTTGGGCTTTGCCTAATCCCGAGTCTAAGTTTCCTTATAAAGAAAGTGGTTATATCTGATCCATCTATGCAAGAAGAAAATTGCAATGACTTAGTAAGGCTACTCAAATGTAACAGTTTTTGCAAAGTAAAAGTGAAACTATGTAGCAGTACATTACATTTTACTTACGGGGATCTCTTTGCACATTGCCTGCCTTCATACCTATAAATTCTTATACAGTAGACAAATAGATGATTCCCATAGTAATTAATTTAGGCCTCTAAATAAAACAGAATATATTTGCTATTTTTAAAGTAGTGAAGGTTTTCATTCTTACATTTCAAAACCCACAGTTATATTTCTTTATGCAAATTTGAACACAAAGCTTCATCCTGTTCTTATTCCAGTGGAGTGAAAGTCAATTTAATGACTCTGAGCTCAATTGCGGGGCCATTAAAGAACCTGTCCGACTGTAACCTTCAGTCCTAAGAATGGTGTTTTTATTTGGTGACACATTAGAATAGTCACTTTCCCTTCAATTAGGTTTCCCATGGTGTCCTCAATTAGATGACCCAGAGCTAATCTACCTGTAGCCTGTGGCTTCCATCTCAATTGCTTACTCTGACATGAATGCGCAGCTTAAATATCTTTAGTCCAATCTTAGATTTGACTTCAACAATCCAAACACTCTGCAAACTTTTACCGGCCGGGTCTTCACATACTGAACGATCACTGACTAGCGGTACAAAATGTAAATGCGTCTCTTTGAAGAGAATATTTTAATCAACAACTTGCTTGACTTTTTTATATCCTCAGGCAAGAGGAATTCTAAAATGTGTGATAAAATATCAAAGTCATTTTAATGATAGCTATGGAATCAATAACTATCATAAAACTTGTGAAGTGTGTTAGCAGTTACACATGAAGATTTATTTATACCTATTTCAGTGCTCAATATTCAGAATCCTGTATTCACTTCTTATTCTTCATTTGCATCTGCGTATTCAGGCAAGTTTTGGCAATTTTACTTTTTCACGTGCCTAGAATTAGACCCTATACTTATAATCCCATCACTATAATCTTTTTTTCTTTTAATTTTTTTTTTCTTTATTGATCCTAGAGAGATGAGAGCGAACACCGATTGGCCGCCTCCTGCATGCCCACCACCGGGGATGAGGCCCACACCCTGGGCATGTGCCCTGACTGGGAATCGAACCAGCGACCTCCTGGGGCATGGGTCAATGCTCAACCACTGAGCCACACTGGCCGGGCAACCATCACTATAATCTTAATACTATTCAGATTCACTCTGCACCTTGATTTCCACGGCGGAATCCATTTAATAAGCTTCACTGACAACTGGTTTTATCAGCCCCCTATTTAAGCAGAATACAAATAAACATATTTTTCTCAAGAACATATTTAAATCATTAAATCCTTTAAATTGTGGCATTTTTCAGCACAAGAAAATATAAAATACAGTCCTCATAAACTTCTCACACTACTGTTTTAAATACTCCAGAAGTGGTCTTGCCCTATTTTACCCATTATATCTCCTGCTGTCTTCAAACATAAGCCATTTATCCCAGTAATTCTCGTACCCATCCCAGTGTGACCACCATCAGCCACGGTCACTCCTGTCCTCAGAATTCGTTCTTGCTGTCTTGTCTTGTCTAATCTTTCCTATTAACACTATTTAAATCCTTACAATTCAACCTTCTTGGCTTAAGGATCCCTAAAAGCTTTTGCTTATGGGGCTTTAATATAATGCTATTTACCATTTTTAAAGTTCAAATTGGAAAAATAATGTGTGGCCCTGTCACTCTGGGCTGTCTTGGTTGAGCACCAGAGAATCCAGCCTCGCGCAGATGTGCATCAGGAAAAGGGAGAACCTTGCAGATCTCCTGAACGCCCTCGGCCCCCAGGGGTCCTCAGGTGACACAGAGACGGCTATGGGAAGTTCAGGTTCCTGGCTATGACCCATTCCCTCTAGGCTTGGATGCTTTTTTCTGAGTCTTTGAACGCCTTCACGCGAGCACTGCGCGTGATGTCTATGAACATGTAATGTTTTTACTTCCTTATAACGCATGCCTTGATTTTCTAAAAGTATAAGATATATTTTGTTTCTATTTCCAAGTGAAGCAGAGCGACAGTGTTTCATTAGCAAGATTCTGTAGCAAGAGTGCCTGGGCTCCTGCCAGTTCCTGCTCAAGTATTCACTGCAAGCGGGAGGGCGCATGCACACACACACACACACACACACACACACACACACACAAGCACAAGCACGCACACAACTCATTTACTTTTACCAATGTTTTATTTTTCTCCCACTATGTTAAGGAAATTATTGTATGCTTTTAGCAGCAAGATGTTAACTACATTATGTTCTAATTTGTATTCATAGTAATATTTTTTTAAATTGTGAAAACCAGAAGCTAATATTCACAGCACATGAGATTTGGAAGAGAGCCCGAATTTTGAAATATATCCATCTTGCAAAAATGTAAAGAAATAGTCTTTTCTGCACAATTAGACCCAATTAGATGATCATCTCTTTTAGCTTAATCACAGTCGAATGGTTTGTTTTAATGGGCCTTTCATTAATGGGGTCACGCTTCCAATCCCTCTGTGGCACCCATCTGTCCCATGTGCCAAGTTCCTAGATAATTAAGAAGTGGCCTAGAAAAATATTATATTTGCATTGATTATGTAAGTTAGAAAATGTGTTTATTACACTGCACATTCAATCAATTTTGAAAAACAGCAAATAATCTACCCAAATATCCAAACTTTTAACGTTACTTCAAAAATGTCATTTTAAGAATGAAAATTTTGGAAAATGAAATTTTATAGCTTTATAAAGATATGTTGAAAATGTTGTTCTCAGTGTCTCCCAGTTCCCCCAACACACACACACACACGCATGCACACACATGTGCACACACACACACATACACACACATGCTCCCCTTTAACTTGTTTTATTCTCATAGCCTATTCCATTTGAATTATATGCATTTGCTTCCATGTCTTCTGATTTCTAGTTAGATTTCACCAATGGAAAGATCTGTCAACAAAAGTTTGCTGCCAACCAATCTCATATCAACAAGAGCCCCCAGTCTGAGATGTGGAAAACAGAGAAACTTTATTAAGGAATAGTTTGTAACCATGTGGAAATCGAAAGTGAGCTGTGCTGAGACAAAGGGAAGGCCCACTTTTATAGAGAAAGTTCCCACCCCCATCCCTGATTGGTCCATTTCTATGCAAATGAGCAATCCCAATTTGCAGAGTCTGACCGGTCCATATAGTACTGTCCTTATTGGTCAGAATCATACATTATAATTGTGGCTATGGAGCTCCTCTGATTGGTCAGTAAAGATGCAAATGAGGACATAGTTGTGCAGTTCCGATTGGACAGGGCAAGTCTCAGCCCATTGGTTGAAAGACAATTCCAGGAACTCCCTTATAAAGGTCAGCTCAGCGGGCAGGAATGCAAGGGAAGGCTGGTAGTTAACTATGCAGCTTTTTCCACAAAACGGGAAAAATGAGAAGCCTCTGATGGCAATGGTGGCGAGACTCCAGTTATGAATTTGAGCCCACTTACCACAAGGAGTCCTTCTTGGCAGGTTATTCCTTCTCAGCATCAACAGACCCTACAGAAGATGGTGTATGTGTGCAGAAAGTGTAGCAGGGGATTGGGCTAGCTGCATCCGTCACCTGCATTGTTCTCTAGGCTTTTACTCTCTCCTGGCTCCAGGACTGTTTGTTGGGGTTTTGTTGTTGTTTTTGCTTTATTCTTAGACTCTTTGTTGATAATAGTTCTGGGAGAACGCATATGATTATATAATATTTCCTTGCCTTCTAACCAACTGGAATAACAAGAAGGCAATGGTACAAGATGAAATGCTTCCGAGGTCATTTCATGTCGAAGGCTTCTCTCTCTTTCTCCATGGCACGTGTTTTTGTGTGTGTCATGATCTTCTCTGGAAAGAAAAGTCAGTGTTTTCACAGGTTCAACTCCATGTTATACGTAGGGTGAAGGGAGTTTTTGTCTGTGGGTCCTTTCGCAGGAAAGAGAAACTTACCAGTTGATATTTAAACTGAAAATGGATTTTCCATTGCCCAGTGTGATGAATCACTGGATAAAAGAATCATTATTTACCGTGATACTAAGAAATGTTAGCTTACCAATTTCAGATCACATTCAAATCATAAGGGCTACAATACCCTCAAGAACTGGCAATTGCTGTAACTGAGAGATGGCTTTAAAACGGCAAGGCAAAAGAGTGAAAGAACAGAAAAACTATAAAATAGAGACAAAAGAATCCCCCAAGTATAAGAGAGTAGGTCCTTTACGTAGAGCAAACAGCCTACTTTATTTTAGTAAGCTTTTAGTTCTTCATAATATATAGGGCTGCCTTCCTCACATGTTGTGATGGTCACATAGCAGTGTCTTGAGCTGCTGTTGCCAGGAATGTCTCATGTTCTTCCTCGGGGGGTAAGAACACACCACGCCGTCGTGAAGCTGGAGACCTGCTGTCATTTCCGAACAGGTGCACAGGTGACCCTGAGGAGTAAACAAACTAAACCAGGCCCCTTTGGTCCAGGCAGACACCAGGCAACACAAGCCACCAGGAAAATCCTTCTGGGGGAACAATTCTCTCTAACAGTAAGTCCTCACTTAGCTTATGTCGCTGCACACGCCAATGTGCCCGGCTGAACGCTGCCTTTACTTGGTCACTTTTAGATTGTCAGACAGGCTTGTCCATGCATATATTTTGAAAGCTAATTTCTCAATCAGATTTAGTAATTTCCCAAATGCTGAGTTCAGGCTTCTCAAGCCTGACTGCCTTTTAACGGAATTAATGTGCGTGTGTGTGTGTGTGTGTGTGTGTGTGTGTGTGTGTGTGTGACATTTTCAAAAGAAAAGAGAAGAGCTTTTTGGCATAAGTTTTAGACACAAAAGAAAACGCCATGGCAGAGGGGATAGAAATGACAGACGGTGGTCATCACGGCAGGGAATCAGCAGGACCAGCTTAATTCACTGCTCACCCATACAAAAGGGTACAGGGGAGTGAGATTCCACTCGTGACACGTCTAGGGACTAGAAAGATGGTGTAAAATGATACTTTAGTTATCTTTAGGGACTTATTAGGAATAAATGCTACTCTATGGCATCGGATTAAATAGCACTACTTCATTTAAACATGTTATTTTTAAATTAAACAAGGCAGTTTGGTGACCTTTAGCTGATCTATCCACATAGTAAATAAATGTCTGGAAATACTTTTACTCTTGCTGTTCTGTAACATCTTTATTGGATCCGCTATTTAGGTTATTCTATTATAATTCTAAATTTTGTAGTGTTGAGATGAACATGAAGGATTTCTGGCTCAATATCACACAAAATGTGAAAATCCCCCTACAGAGGCCCAAAAAAAAGAGAGAAAAAAAGATTCCATTGATCTTGTCTTGATCTCCATGAAAATTTGTTCTCTTCTCAAATATTAGCCTCCGGGGTAATACAGGATAAACCAAGTTCCCTTTGAATATATTTCTAAAAACATCAATTATAGCAAAATATGCCCAAGCTTATACATATTAATTTGAAAGACAGTTTATGGCAATATATTTAAGTAAGAATGATGTGTTTTCAACTCCACGTATCCCAACATTTTGAAAAGTTACTGATTACACATAAAAATATCCATTCTATGTCTGGCATCACAAACAATTCTTTCTTTAGTTTTGGTTTTCAAGGGCGAGTGGGATTTGTCTCACAGGGATTGACGTGGAGGGGAAAGAATGGTGGTTCATGACTGGGAATAATCACGACTTTCTCTTATTCTTCAATCCAATGTCTAAGTCTGGCTTGTAAGTGGCTTTGTGCTTGGCCTGCTTATGCATTTCTAAGGTCCCTGCTTCGCCCTTTTCTGAAATGCACTGCAGATAGTAGGTGTCATCTGGGAGTGTGGGGATCTCAGAAAGGTGGGCCGCTTTCAAGTTTCCAGGTGGGTCCACCCGACCCCATCCCACCCCTTGCCCGCCCCCGCCCCACACTCTGCTGACACTCTCGTTTTCCTGATCTGCCCACGCTGGCAGTCACCCAGACATGACTGAAAATCTCTGTTTAACATCACTGAAGCACGCCCAGCTTTTTTCTGCATTCATTTGAAAAATCAAATTCTTAATCATAATTTTACAAATCGTGGACTCCCTCCGATTTTTCTCTCCCTGTGAAGAAAAGGTATTCCACACCGAGTGTGGAAATAAAATGATGGGAGTCACCGAGCCTGCCAACACTGCCATCAGTTGTCACCCTAACATCGCAAAACACCGAGGAAAGATGTTCCCGCAACACCTGTGGAGTTGAAACAGCAAATGTCTTTCTGCTGTCAGGTCACCCAGCTGCAGCTGCAAGACCCCGAAGCGCTGCCCCAGTATTTGTTCCAGAGCCGCGTTGTCTCATTCAAATACACACAACCGCGGACTAGCTCTCACGTCCGCTGTCGGCACAGACGAGCGAAACCCACGCCACGCCGTCCTCTGTTAGAAGTGGTCACTGAATGTCCCCAGGCAGCATTTCGAATTTGTTTTCAGAAAGTGCCCCCACTTTGCTTCCAAGTGTTCTGGGTTCCATGCCGTAGGCGCGAATCCAGCCCGTGGAAATGAGAGAGAGAGAATCATCCAAGGCAGGGACGGGCCCAACGGGAGGACCTGGACCACGTCGACTAAGACCCTGAGCTGTGCGACCTGTGAGGTCAACTGAGGGGAAGGCTTGGAGACACAGCTTCGTGGGACTCAGGATGATTCTGAACAGATGCCCGGGCAGGAGAGAGAACCATTGGGACAGATCTAGGCCATCAAGCCGACGGGACCAGGAGGAGCGGAAGGCGTCCAGGGGCTGCTGCCCTGCGTCCTTTCGGTCCCTGTGAGGCACGAGCATCCCTGTATGTCGAGCGGCTAAAAGAAGATGAAGGGTTTGAGAGGAATTTAAAAAATAATTGCACTGCCGAAACTGTGAAAAGAAGCCAATTAGGCATAAATAAAAAGACTGATGAGTAGGGTTGAATACCTAGCCAAGGTTAGAAATCATACATTTTGATGAGGCAATTAGCACCGTCTGGTGATTTCTCTCTGTAAGGCCTGACGGGGGGCAGGGGCAGAGCCTAAGGAAGGGCACCGGGGGATCAGAGAAGCAAAGGAAGAGGCCGGAGAGGCGGTGGTTCTCGGCTAGGCCGTCCCAGTGTTTCTACGTCACTCTTCAGGTGATCGACAGGGTCCTTAGACAAACGCTAATAACTACGATTTTTTTCAAAGTGCCCACTGTATGGGAAGCTTGCCTTTCACATGTCACATGACCTCCCTTATGCACTGAGGAGTCTGCGAAGGGGTAACACCCCCCTTTTAGAAATGGCTGCACAGAGGTTTGAAAGGTTCATCAATATTCTCCCGTGACCTTCAGTACGCGGTGCACCCTAGTCAACGCAAGTGTGTCGCCGGGCCGGTGAGGCTCAGTGGCTGAGCGTCGACCCACGCACCAAGAGGTCGCCGGTTCGATTCCCAGTCAGGGCACATGCCCAGGTTGTGGGCCCGATCCCCAGTGGGGGGCATGCAGGAGGCGACCCATCGATGTTCTCTCTCATCGATGTTTCTATCTCTCTCTCCCTCTCTCTTCCTCTCTCTCTAAAAATCAATTGAAAACAGAAAAGAAAACAAACACAAGTGTGTTGATGCTTACACGTACACATTTCTGTTGAGGCAAGGTGTGTGATTTTCCAGATTTAGTGTATGTACAGAAGAACAATGTTACAACATCATAAATCATGTGGCATTTACGGACGATAACTAAGGTTCTCCTCTCTATGTAAAAAACGTATGTCTGTGTATGTCTTATAGTTAGGGAGTCCTATGTAGACTTTAAAATTTACTCAATTATGTGTCTGCCTGTGTTGTATGGATTATATATAAATATGTGTACCTGATCCGTTTGTTAAGCCCTTTTTAACCGCATACTTTGTTTTATATTGTCTTTTTACTCTAGCTACTGCCTACAGGCAAAGAATGATAACAAGGGGAAAATATTACATACCCAACAGCATTTTTTTTTTTTTTTTTTTTTGCAAAATAGGTAGTGATTACATCATAGCATTTTCAGAATCAGAGACAAGAGGGGAAGCGTCCATCCCTCCACTTCCTCCTTGCCTCACTGTCCCCAGAGGGTGACCATCTGCAGCCTCATACTACACACTGGCATCTGCCCTGGGCTCAGCGCAGGGACCAGGAAGGCAACTGCTGCTCTGGAAAGACACGGGCAGAAAGCGAAACCCAGTTACCCAATTTCTGCCCAGATGAGTGGAAGTCATTCTTTTTTTTTTTTTTTCTCACTGAAGTTTTAGATACTTTTAATGAACAAACGCTCTTTGTACGTTACTTTTCCTCATCTTGAAAAAAACAAAACAAAACACAGCGGATACTTTTGTAGATTTAGTTCTGAAAAAGTCTTCCTTCCATTTAAAATGGAAACAGTGTCTCTATGTACAACATACCAGAATTATTCTGGCAGGTTTTGACAAGCAGTGCATTGAGTGTTTGCATATTTCCTGAAAGGACACAACACAGAAAAATCCTTTCACACTAAAATGATTCCCATAATTTTTCTACATAAAATAAATATGCAGGAAATTGAAGTAAGAGAGACCTCAAATATTTCTTTACGTTCCTCCTCAAGTTATGATATGTCCTAATGTTTTCCCATTTGCATTAACTAATAATAAAGGGTTTATGAATTATAAACCCATAAGGAACATGCAAAAGCAGGACTATTTTTACTGAGTAGGCGCTCAACCCTAATAGACTGGATGCTATCATTTTGTGCAGTTCATCAGGCTAAAATGTAAGAGGAAATACTTTTTGCTGTAGTTTCTCTGTTGTTGAAAAAAACTTAGTTTAGAAGCAAACTGCTTTTAAGAACATTATTACCTACAATGTTATTATCTTTAAAAATAAAACTTAAAAAATAGTTTTGGCCCAGCCGGTGTGGCTCAGTGGATTGAGAATCGTCCCAGGGACTGAGAGGTCGCTGGTTCGATTCCCAGTCAGGGCACATGCCCGGGTTATGGGTCCGATCCCCAGGAGGGGGTGTGCAGGAGGTGGCTGATCGATGTTCTCTCATTGATGTATCTCTCTGTCTCTCTGTCTCCCTTTCTCTCTCTCTAAAATCAATAAAGAAAAAAAAAGTTTAAAAAAAAAAGGAATTATCAGTTCGTGACTAAATGAGTTCATATGCATTTGTGCATATAACATATACATTATATGACTATATATCATGTTACATATTTTGTATATACAGGGTGGGGCAAAGGTAGGCTTATAGTTGTTCATATGGAAAATAATACAGTAAATAATTAATAATAATACAAGAATTCCCTCTGTGTTTTGTATACTCACAACTGTAAACCTACTTTTGCCCCACCCTATGTAGTATGAACAAACTATGTAAGGTGTCTCCCAAAGTATACACAATTTTAATAATTATAAAGCCAGTGTTTATTAAAATGCATTTCATTTTCAAAATGTAATAGAATCTACAGACGCCCTGTGCACATTTTGGGGGGACACCTGTATATAAAGTAGAAAATCTCAAGAATAACTAAAAATGGACTGAATAAGACCAGTCTTATCTAGAGACAATGGTTTGAAGGAGGACGGGATCCTCATGACTTGGGTTCTGGTTAAACGCTTCTTACTTCGTCCTCGGACCTGGGACAACCTCTCTGCAATGTCCCTGTCGGTCTTCCGCCAGCTTTATGATCATAATGAAGACGCTGTATGGGACTAGGCTACGTCGCTGTGACCTGTTATCTGTGTTTCTACAGAAACCATCTCATCTCAACCTGAAGCATAAAGCACAGACAACTGGACTGAAAACGTCCCATTACAGAGCACATCATAACATAAGAGAAACAAGTCCTATAGCATTAAATTAGCATTCCATAGCGTGGTATAATGTTCAAGTAGCTACTTGGTTATTACGTACTTCATATTTTGGGGGAAGTTTAAGTGCTATCGTGATCTCTGTGTGTGAATGGCATTATTTCCCCACCGTTACACGTTTTTTTGCCCTATCCATGGAAGTCCATTTTAAAGAAGTTATAGTGACAGACATCGCTACGGTCAGGTCAGTGCCCACACCAGAAGCCACATACAGCCTGGGTTCTCCGTTTACTTTTTCTTTCTTTCACCGAAACCCTGTGGAAGGGGAGAGTTCCCGTGTCCTGAGATACTGCGACACTGCCACAGCTTGGTCCTTCTCTTTGGCTTTTACGCCTTTGCAAGCTGACCCTCCGCGGCTCCAGCCTTCCAGATTTTGTGTATTCGGTTTGGAAAAAGACATGTTTTTTTTTTTTTTTTTTTCCCCCAAAAGCTATTAGCTACTAACAGAAAGAAGAGAAAAACAAGATTAATCTTATCCTGCTCCATCCAACACAAGGTGTTCCGCTTTCTGTGACTTCGACGTGGCAGGGAAAGCCCGGGGCAGGCAGGCAGCATCGCGGCTTGTCACCGCAGACGGCAGCGTGGACGAGATAACGCTGGCGAGGCTGGGGTGGCAGGCACCTCATTAAGATTAGGGGTCCACAGGGAAAGATTTTCTAAATCCGAGACACGCCATCCTGCCCTGTCGACCGCCACGCAAAACACAGAACTGCCACGCCACAGACGCGTCCTGGAACAAAGAGGTTCTACACTGACTAATGACCCTCACTCTCCCGCAGTATAATTACGTGGATCGTCCCTTGATGAGAAGAAAACCTGTTTCCCATGAATCTTCTTGAGTCGAGAAACAGAGGTAATGGGATGTAAAAGTTTTGAAACTGCTGATTTCACCTAGTTTTTCAGTTTGGTCGTTTATGAAAGAAGAATCAACGACCCAAGCAA
The DNA here is from genome assembly GCA_030848825.1 of Tadarida brasiliensis. Taxonomy (NCBI): domain Eukaryota; kingdom Metazoa; phylum Chordata; class Mammalia; order Chiroptera; family Molossidae; genus Tadarida; species Tadarida brasiliensis. The sequence goes on along the minus strand of CM061278.1, from coordinate 23,758,505 downwards.
GACCGCTTCGTTTGGAAAATCAGCGGAGAAAAATGTGCAGAAGTTATCCAAGAATGGAAAGGGTTAGCATAGGTATATTTTCAGTGGCTACACCTGAAAATAAGAAAGTCCAGCAAGTAGCCTGTAGTATTTACTCAGCACCCTGAAAGGTCACTCTCTGGCTATCGACCCCCTTAATAAACACTAGATTTTCTCTTTGGACATATTCTATTTAGACATAGGAATAAGGAACAGAGCAGTCCTCGCTTTGGCGGAAACAATGAAACCACGCTTGAATGATTTTATATATATAGCTATAGATCCGTGAGGATATATTTTTCCCACAAATGAAAATCCACATGGGATTTCGTGTTCATCATTTGAACAGATGTGGGCTCTTTCTCAGGATGTCAGAACATGACCTCATATCTCAAGGGCAAAATTATCTGTCTTAGGAAGGCAGAATTCACAGTGAACAGGAGTGGTAGCTGAATGATAATATGCAAGTGAAGTTTTCGTGAAGAAGTTCCCATTTAAAAACAGCACGAACGTTTGCACTCAGAAGCAGGTATAAATTTTCCATTAATGACGTGTATTTTCTCTCAAATGCCTTCCTGATCTGCAAACGCAGTTAAATATGTTGTGGTTACACAGTGGACAAAAGGAGAAGGACTAACCTTAGAAAGGGAAGCCTAGACATCTCTCGAGGGCATAAAATCAACAAACAGGTGATTATTAAATATTCAAGTTTTTCAAGAATTATTATGTGCTGACCTCTGTGCTTTAAAAATGGAAGAGGGTTGGCCAAAAGAGTCATCACATTCTACAGATATGAAGAAAAACATAGAGAATGGGATAAATGGAGACTTGACTTGGGGTGGAAAACACACAATACAATGTACAGATGTTGTATTATAGAACTGTACACCGGAAACCTATAAGATTTTATTAACCAATGTCTCCCCAATGAATCAAAAAAAAGAAACAAACAAACAAAAAGAATGTCAATGCCGCATGATTAAGGCTAGAGTTTAAGCTAAATGATGCCACTATCTACTTCTTTGTCGAATACGTATCAGTTGTTTAGCATACTGTTTATCAGTAAAAAAAAAAACAAAAAAACACAAACTCACTATTGGTTGACTGAAATTTCCATGAGGTCTTATAGATAAATGTCTGAAGGAAGGTTGTGAATTTACATAGTTCAGTTCTAAAACTTGAGACTTCCCATTAAATTGCATTGGATTCCGAATGCTATGAATCCAATGTTGAAATCATGTGCAAAATTTCTCATAATCTTATAAAACACAGAGGCACATGGGAATATATGTAATCTTTATAATCTATGAACAGAGAGAATACCATAAAAGAAAGTAAGTAAAGAGAGACACACACACAAAAAAACAAAAAATTAGAAAATTTGGGAGACTATTAAAAGTTATTAGTTCTGAAAGGCAAAAGTTAGTAATAAGGGAGACCTAAGAGTCAGCATGGGAATGACCTGTGTTCAGAATAGAAGACTATTTTTATAGGCAGTACTATTATTATTATTATTATTATTATTATTAATTATTTCACCTTCACGTAGCTCTCTAATGCCATAACTATAACAGAAAATATTTTTGAGGTAAATAAACATGGCATTACATGGAAATTACTGCTTAAATTAAGTTGGTAATTCTCAATTCTTAGTCTTTCAAAATAAGTCTACTTTTTACTACACCTTACCATTTAAAATACCTAAGCCAGCCAAGTATGCTCACCTGTGTCTTTCTTAATGTTGTAGACCTCCTCCATCCCCTTTTCTATCCAAATCCTACCACATTTCTTGGTCCAATTTTTATCCATAATTCCTCACAATTATTTTACTAAATATTTATTACACTTACTTGCACTTTATATCTCTATCTCTATCTATATCTATATCTATATCTATATCTATATATATATTTGCCAATCTTTTAATATTTAGTACTTCCTCAGTTGTGCCATATGTCACTGAAAAGAGATCAGAATTATCAGAATAGTCAGATTGTAGCTTAAATTCTGCAGCTTGTAAATTCTATATTTTCAACAAGTGAAAATTCTCAGTTTCTCACTTATGAAGATATGTGTCTAGACGGTTTACTCAATCGACATAACTCTAAAATTCTAAGTTTCTTATAATTTTTATATACCCCAAACTTCTGCAAAATGAAGGCATAGGATTCCGGATGTGGAAGGGACATCGTAAGTCCCCTAACTCAATCCGTTTTGGGCCACAGCCATGGCAGATATGAAAGCTGATTCACGTCACTGACTCATTTGTTTGTGCATCAAACACTTGCCGAACACCTTCTCTACTAGACGTTGTGCTCAGTGTCAGGAAAATCGAGATGAATCATTCTCTCGGGAATGTACAGCAATGGGAAAGAAATGGGAAAATAGCATATCATCACTATGTTATTATTAAAGACACTGATAAGCTATGAACAGGGAATTATTGAAAAGCAAAAGGTAGCCTGAAGAAGTCAGGAAAATATTTCTGGAAATATCGATGCCTGAACTGAATCATAAAGTATTTGTAAGAAATAGATAATTAGCCCAGCTGGTGTGGCTCAGTGGTTGAGCATCAACCCATGCACCAGGAGGTTGCCGGTTCGATTGTGGGCCTGATCCCCAGTGGGGGGCATGCAGGAGGTGGCCAATCGATGTTCTCTCTCATTGATGTTTCTCTCTCTCTCTCCCTCTCCTTTCTTCTCTCTCTAAAATTAATTTTTTTTTAAAGAAAAAGTAGATAGATTAAAGAAGTAAAATCCACATTTCTGAGAACTCCGTTCTTCTATGTTTATAGACTCATGGGAGGGAAAAGGGACTTCAGCAAGTGCTGGTTCAATTGAAATTAAGACCACCCCCCCTAAAACAAAGATTAAGTAGTTGTATTCATAAACAACATATTTAGACAGAACTCTGAAAAGATAAGCATCAAGGAAAAATCTCCAAAGGGAATGTGAAGTTCTAAAAATAGTCCGGGTAAATTCTTTGAGAAACATGTCATGCTGTTCTTCGGGCTGAAACAGATTAAAGAACACCAGGAGAGTAATACATCTCGGAGAGAGGGACTCTGAAATAGTAGCATTTTAACCAGTCAATCAATCAAACCCTGGGCAAGTGAAACACAGAGAGGAGATTGCCAGGGCTCTAGACCCAGACAGGCAAGCACCCGGGGTCTGGAGCCTGGAGCTGATCAAGGTCAAAGAGGTCAGGGCCTTCACATGAGAACAAGCAGCTCACATCTGCTCAGTTGGCTTACAGAGCCCCATGCTGACAGTGGGCCAATGGCAGAGAAGAGCAAGGCGGACCACAGAGCTTTACCCTCTGGACTTGGGGCAGAGGCTCTCGATTCCTCTGAGAGGATGTTCTTTGCTTGGACGGATGTGGAGGATTAAAAAGCATTGAGGTTTGCATGTGTGAAGGTCAGAGCCCTGGAATGTGAATGGAACTGCTGTAGCTGACAGTGTGGTACCGAAAACCCCAGCACTGTATTCCACTTAGATTATGGAGCCAAGAACTATCACTGATCTGTTAGCTTCAAACATCCGTGTTATACTGGATGGAAACGCTGTTGATTCATCTGTTCGATCTGTTAGACCTTCCTCTTCATCCTCCACTGATCAAAAAGATTAGTGAAAATAAAGCTGAAGAGTTCTTTTCCAGCCAAGAAAAATTAAACAAGGGGCAGCCTGTGATTCCAAATGTGCCTCCTGCCTTTGTCCAAATCTATCAGGTTTCCCCAATGAAGCCCAAGAAAGGTAGCAAGTTCAATAGTGACTCACAGTCAGAGCAGAGAATAGGAGCCTAGTGAGGGTTCTGAGACGACTGTGCCCTGGCCGGGTGGCTCAGTTGGTTGGAGCATCGTCCCATACATCAAAAGGGTTGTGGGTTTGATTCCCAGTCAGGGCACATACCTAGGTTGCGGGTTCAATCCCCGGTCAGGGTGCGTATACAGGAGGCAACCAATGGATGTTTATCACACTGATGTTTCGTTCTCTCTCTCTCCCTTCCTTTCTCTCTAAAATCAATAAAAAATTTTAAAAGACAGAGGCAATGTAAGGCTTGAGGAAATCACAACAAATAGAATGGAGAAAAATGACATAGAGTGATTAATGATTAGTTAATTATATAAATCAGACGAATGAGATCTAGAAGGACATAACTGCTTTTTGTATAGAATAAAAAGAAACTGAAGAGAAAAGATATTCAGCTGTTTTGGAGAAGAAGTGTTTCTTTGCTTAAATAAAGATTTTGTTCTAGTGAATGCTTCACTGTGGATCAGTGAGAGAGAAAAAAAAAACGTGACCAAGTGAAGGCAGAGAACTCCGTCATAAAGATGAAATCAAATGTGGATCCAGGCAAAAAGAAATAATAAGAAATCACCTGTATGTGGACAATCAGTCCGGCCTCAGAATCTCTGTAGCAACTCTCCCCGTGGAGGACAGTGAAGCAATTCCAACAAAAATACGTGGGAAAGGATGGACCGAGAATGTCATAACTGTGAAATGACCTCTTAGGTCTGACGGTAAAGGCAGACGTCGGTATCATACCAGCATCTAGAAAATGAAGTACGTGTAACGAACTATTGAAATTTTGCATAAAGGTCAGTTCATGGGAAATATTTGATTCAAAAAGAAGCAGACTGGAGAAAATAGGGTACAACAACTCCTGTTATGCATTGAATGTTTCAGAAAAGAGCACAAAATTTCTGAGAACACGGGATTTAAAGGCCATGAATCTTATATTTTAAAATTAGCACCACAACTAACAAATCAAGAGATAAGAGATTGGAAAGAAGGTGGTGATAGACTACATATCAATTTCCTCATTTATTATAGCAGCCACTCGATTTATAGTCTAATTTAACACACAAATTTTAAATAGACTGAGACTAATCTCTCATATTCTTAATTTGACTTTTCGGTTTGTGAAGAATATTTATCAAGCAACATCGAAGGAATCATTTACTGTAAACCCCTTAAGATTCGTTCCAGTTTCCTATTCTTTGGTCAAAATGAACTTAGATATAATAGATGGACCAAAGACCCGTAACAGAGCCCCTGCTGGATGGCAAGGAAGCACATGGAAAGGCGCTCAGTATCATGGTACCATCAAAATGCAAATGAGACCCCACTGTAGACCTATCAGAATGGCCCACTTCTGCAATACTGACACCGCCAAATGCTGGGGAGGATGTGGCAATGGGAACTGTCATTCACAGCTGTGGGGACGCAAACTGGTACGGCCATATCAGAATACGGTTTGGAGGTCCCCAACATACTGTTAGCATATGCGTCAGCAATCGTGCTCCTGGGTATTTATGCCCCCCCCCCCCCGATGGACAACGTATGTCCACACACACAAAAACCTGCACACAGATCTTTATAGCAGCTCTGTCTATGACTGCCCAAACTTGGAAGCAACCAAGATGTCCTTCGGGAGGTGAATGGATGCATAAACGGTGGTACATTCAGACACTGGAATGTTAGCGCTAAAAGAAAAGTTAGCTGCCGAGCCATGAAAAGACACAGAGGAACCTTAAATGTAGATGACTAAGTGGAAGAGGCCGATCTGAGATGGCCGCACACTGTATGAGTTCAACTGGGCGACATTCAGTAAAAGCCAGAGGTTGTCAGGAGCTGTGGGGAGATGAGTGGGCAGAGCACAGAGGAATTTTGGCGCAGGGGAAATTATAGTAACTCTGTAGGTTACCATAAGGATGAATACATGTCACTACACCTTTGTCCAGACCCATGGAATGTACAAAATCAAGAGTGACCCGTAATATTAACTATGAATTTGGGGTGATTGTAATGTGTTCACGTAGGTTCATCAATTGTAATAAATGTACCCCTCTGACGGGGGACAATGAGAAGGTGAGGGTATGCGTGGGCGGGGGCCGGGGGATATGGGAAATGCGTACCTCCTTTTCAATTTTGCTGCGAAGCTAAAACTGCTCTTTTAAAAAAATCTTAATTTTTTGATGAGTCATTACAAAATGTAATGATCCCAGATAGGGAAATTCACAGGCACAAAGAATTAAAGAGAGGAATAATATGTAGATAAATATAAATTAATCTGACTGTATAAAAAACAACAATGGCCCTGGCCAGTTTGGCTCAGCAGTTAGAGCATCAGCCTGTGGACCGGAGAGTCCCGGGTTCAGTTCCCGCTAGGGGCACGTACCTCGGTTGCGGTTTGTCCCCGGCCCCGGTTGGGGTCATGTGGGTGGCAGCCAGTCAATGTGTCTCTCTCACATCGATGTTTCTCTCTTTCTCTTCCTCCCTCTCTCCCTCCTGTTCTATCTGAAGATAAATGCAAAAGTGTCCTCAGGTGAGGATAAAAACAAAACAAAACAACAATGATATATGTGAGGATGAAAATATATAATGCTACCAGACAGCACTAGCATGCACACCTGGGAAGGAGATATGCAGTCAAAACACTGTAGAGTCCCTGCATTGTCCAGACAGTTGTAAAACTAGCTTATATTAGATTCAGTGAGGCAAGAATGCATGTGACTATCTCGTGTGCTAGACAATAGGGTAGACTCTCAAAGAATTTATAACAGAGATACCATGAAGAAAGACTTGCAAAGGCTTGGCCACTGAGGTATGTGGCATCTAAAGATTCTTTCCACTTAGTTAGTCATGTGAACATAGGTGTTAATGACAGTAGTGGAAAAGTGGACTGAGCCCTGGCCAGTGTGTCTCAGTGGTTGGAGCATCAGCCCACAGACCGAAGGGCTGCAGGTTCGATTCCTGATCAAAGGCACGGACCTGGGTTTAATCCCCAGTCCCAGGCAGGGCTTCTGCAGGAGGCAGCCAATCAGTGTGTCTCTCTCACAGCGATGTTTCTCTCTCTCTCTTCCTCTCCCTCCCCCCCTCCCTTCCACTCTCTCTCTAAAAATAAAAAATCAAAATCAATGGAAAAAAATCTCCTCGGATGAGAATGAACAACAACAGAAAGCGGACTGAAGGGCAGACATGTTGAAATCGAGGTCTTAGCAGGATACCAGGGAGGGAAAACCCATTCGAGAGTATGAATGATTCCTCGGGAGGGGATGGACAAGACATGGAACAGTAATAGTAACATTTACAAGAGAGGATGAGATTTTCAAGAAAGGTACAAAGAAATATAGAAAGTTGCCCAATAAATCACTCAACTGTAGAAAGTGTACATCGGACTAATTTTGATTTTTATCATTTTCATTAGTGATGGGGTTGATGACACAACACAGAGAGAAAGTGGGGCGTGAAGGAGGAATTGGAAAACCGGGGGGTGTGATTTATTCCAGTCCTCACCGCTAGTCAGAGGCAGAGCAGATGGAGCCGCTGGACTGGCTTTCGTGTCCTTCTCTGCCACCCGTCTCTTTTGATGTCTTCGAAACTGAAAAGATAGAGGACGGACAGAACCTGGGCGAATGCTCCCATTTACGGGGTACACTCCGAGAAAAAGCACTTGAAGAGACTGAGAAATGGTAGCACACGTAGGCAGGCTGGGATACTACAATATCGTAGCAAAGATGTGGCATTCAAGGAAAGGCCATCGCCACTGCCACGGAGAGGGAAGAACGGAAGGACTGAGAAGACTGGGGTCCCCTCTGTTCTTAATTTTTAACATCTGCAGTCTAACTAAAAAGCTGACATAAAATCAGCTGCCTTAGATTTAGAAAAGGTGTCTGCTAATAGAGTAATTATTCTTCCTCTGTGTTCTCTGAACTGAAATAATTGATACTCACCCGCCTTTTTGCTGGCTGACATTTTGACTATTAGACCTCAAGGGCATCATCTTTCAAATAGCGATTATAATGATAACTGTCTGCTTTTTAGAGTTCTTTTAATGGCATAACACTCTCTTTGCTGCCAATCAATTATGGTAAACAAGAAATGAAATTCTAGTTCTCTCCAGGCTACCAGAATAATTTTATTCTAACGCTGGGCACTTTTGGTGTCCAGGAACAAGGGAAGGAAGAATATGCCCACATCCGCTGAGATCTTTTCTTTTTTGACCTTGAGAAATCAGTGTGAAGTGCGCCGAAGACATAAAAAGTGAAATTCCGTGCTGCTCCAGGGACCTCGGGGACAGTGTGCATCATCGGGCAGTGCATGTCAAACTTTTAGTTTTGGAAAGATATCCTTACAGTGGTCATTTAAAGGCACAAGAACGTCTAGCCTCAAGACATACTTAAGAAAAAAGTTATGAAAGGAAAAGACGTCGAGTCGGGCCGGTTCCCATCTATTTGTTCGCACTCGTGAGCGTGCTGGGCAGAGGGCCCATCAAGTGTGAGAAGAAGCTATAAAAAGAAACGCCCTACAGAGCAGAGGTCACCATCCGTCACTGTCTGAGCTCTGACCTTCACTGCCCATCGCCGTCCCGTAAAACACATGCCAGGAAATGGTCCAAGGGGGAGCTCCAGTCAACCGCGCGGGGAGAAGGAAGGATGTACTGAATTGAGAGGAAATGTGAAGATCTTCTCGATCACCAAGTTAACTCTCCTGGAGAGAACAGAAAATCTTGCAAAAGACTCCAACTGCAATTAGTCTATAGTTTCACAGTATTTTTTTTTTTCTTGCTTCTATTCACATTCATACCTGAACACCTGACGTCTTGCATCCATCCACACAAGTATCAAAATAGTTTCTCCTCCCGTTTCTCCCTCGCGCACCGACATTTCCAGTTCCTGCGCCCTGTTCTGTGCTTGCCCTGGTCTGTGCTTGCCCCGGTCACCTCTGGAGCATTAACTCCTTCAGTTTGCTTTATTCTTGACATCTTTTTCTCATTTGTCATGTCCAAAAATGCACGACACCTGAATGGGCAATTATTCTCCGTAAGCACATTTTTACGGCTCTTTTTCTCCCCTCAGGTTAAAAATAAATAAGGGAATAAAAGAAGAGAGGGGGAAAGGCAATCCTCCAGGCATGATTTTCAGTCTCTCTACTTGCTCTACTCAGTCGACTTTGGACTATTTAAATCACACGGCAGCCTCAGAGCCGAGCTCTGACAAGCCTCTTAAATCTTCAGCCCTTAACACACAAACCCTCACCCTCAATCTCCCTCCAGACTCCTTCTAGAGGGGCGTGTGCCTTTCTCTTTCCAGATTCGTTCACTCTAATAGTTGAATTCCCATTCCTGCTAAACGCCACACAAAATTTACCCGCGCGAAGGTGTCTGGAACGTCCTCAGGGTGTCCGGCACCCACGGCCCTCAGGGGTGATTTTTCTTTGTAATTTTTCTACCACTTTACATTGTAAAACTCTGAGAGAAGGGCCTGTCTTTTCCATTTTTATCTTTTCCACGGGATTTAGCATCGTGCTCTTTGAACACAGAAAGCCCTTAATAAATGCTAGCTGTTTGACAATGAGATCTTAAGTCTCCCTAAAACTTTATGAGAAACTATGAATAAGCAGTTGTGATTAGTGTCTCTACACAGGAAAGTGCAGGAATGAATTAGCTTTTCTTTTTTTCTTTTTAAGGAAGTATATTATATCTAATTTTAGGCTTTCATTGTGAGATCTATATTCGGTGTTTTCTCTGGGGCTATTTTATTGCAGACACTCTTCCTGTTGCCCAGTAGATTTATTCCGAACAGTGTAAGTGAAAATTGATTTTTTTGTTTTTTGCAAATTGAATCGTTTTAAATATACTAGAATAATTTCTTAACCCTAAATTGAGGCTGTATCATTAATTTTAATATCCTCAAGTATATGTTTGTTGTACTGGATCTTTTATTTTATTTGACTTTTTAAAAAATATTTTTTCTTTATTGATTTTAGAGAGAGGAAGGGAAAGGGAGAGAGAGATAGAAACATTGATGAGAGAGAACATCGATTGGCCGCCTCCTGCATGCCCCCCACTGGGGATCGGGCCCACAAGCTGGGCATGTGCTCTGACCGGAAATTGAACTAGCGACCTCTTGGTGCATGGGGTTGACGTTCAACCACTGAGCCACACTGGCCGGGTGACTTTTCTATTCTTAATTCTTGTCTTCTCTTTTTGAACCCTCAGCTGCTTTGTCCAACTTTGGAAGAATTGAGCTGCAATGATAATTCACGGAAAGCTGTCCATAAAACATGTTTGATTGCTGAATGGATTCTCATCAAGCTGGTCCACTTTCACTTAAGAGATCGATGTAAAGGTAAGTGTGCTTTCTCAATAGTGGCCTTTACTGACATTTAAAACCACCCAATTCAATGAATTGATTTTAAACGAACCACAGTTACAGATCTCTGAAGTATATACCATGGCAATGCTTGTACAAAACAAGAAAGACAAAAAGAAGAATTTATCATGGCGACAGGAACAGTACCTTTGAGAGTGTATACACCCTGACCCTAGACATCCCGGTACGCCAACGTCTCAGGTTCAATCTCTAGTCAGGGCACAGACGAGAATCAACCAATGAATGCATAAATAAGTGGAACAACAAATCAGTTTCTCTCTCTCTCTCTCCCTTTCCCTCTCTCTTTCTCTCATCAGTACAAAAATTTTTTAAAAGAGTATACACGCCACAGTCAGGAAAAATGAGCATCATTAAAGAGGTGATGTGGAAAATAACGTCTGCCTTTGCGTTTCGTGGTATTCAGAATGACTGTTTTCCGATAAATATGTTTAAATATGTAGGGGAGATATCACAGGTTCTTTGGTGCATGGGTCGATGCTCAACCCCTGAGCCACACTGGCCGGGCTCACACGTTTTTTGGAAATCTCCAAACTTTAAAAGCATATTTATGAAACTTTCCAGTGTGTTGTGTTCTCATCTAATTATTCTTTGAAGGCCCATAATAGAAGTGGGCACTGACACCAAGTGTGTGTCTATGTGGATGGTTCTTGGTGACCAACCTTTCTGCTTTGGCAGCGGCACCATCAGTGTGCATGTGTGTGTGAGTGTGCGCACATGTGTACATGTGTGTGCGTGCACGTGCAAGTGTGTGCACATGTGCGTGTGTGTACACACATGCCTGTGTTCACTTGTGTGCACGCAAGTGTGTGTGCATGTGTTTGTGTGTGTAAGTGTACTTCTTAGTACATTATAAAATCACAACACAGTTGGAATTTTGGGGGTCTCTTGTTTTCCTTTTTTCTTTCTGATATATTCTGTGGTATATATTAGCTTCTCAACAGGGTTTTAAAGGTTCAGGTCGTCATGTTGTATAGTTGATTACTTTCATTTGCCCCCTTAGTTTATCATAGAGGGAACTCTATCTAAGGACTTCTTCCATTTTAGTTTTCTTTTTAAATCTCTCTATTTGTTTATTGAGGTATAATTGACATGGAACATTATATTAGTTGGATTTTTTTAAATGCTTAACGGGGCAAAATTTCAATGTTAATCAGATATTGTAATTCAGTGGGTAGGCTACAATGCAATTGAGAAGGGGGAAAAAAGTATAAAATTGAAAAGTATATAAGCAACATATTTCTGTATAATTAGGGTTTTTAATTTTGTTTTGTTGTTGGTTTTTAGGACACCCAATGACCTCCATTTACATATAATCACAACTTTAAGTCTATTGCAATGATAACAGTTGGCTTGTTCACTTGCTTTCAGGAATAAATTATATGTAAAATCAGTGCACTAGAATGGAGTTTGGCAAATATCAGGTCCTCATTAAGTTATTGTAGCATAAATGAATGGATGAGTGAATGATTCTAAACAGCAAAGTCCCAGAGTTACATTTAAACATATGTATATATTTGAGCATTGAATCAGAAGTGGCAATAATCCTTACAACGTGAGGGTGCCTTTCATTCCTACATATTAGTCGAGTTTACATCCCAGTGCAATTGTCACAGAAGTGACGTTTGGACTGGGAACTGGTATCTAGACTGGCTCGTCCTGAGAACAGCAGGGCCGTGGGCATGGAAGAGCCAGAACCAGGCCTCACGTGAGGGCAAACCCAGGGCCGGTGAGCCGCTCCGAGATCCCGGAAGGTGGACATTGGGCTGGATTTCAAGAGCAAAATGTGAAACCCTGGAAAAAGACAAGGGGATGCACGAAATAAGTAAAAAAAAAAAATCGTATGTGGGAAAGAGGGTACAGCCACTACTTCTGTCATCTAGAAGTTACTAAGGATGTACGGCACTGCAGTTACCCAGTTCCGGTTTAGAGGAAAATAAACAACAGGGGAGCTCAGAAATAAGAGTAAAAGCAGGCAGAGAGTCAGAGTAAATGGGAAGACTAGGTTCGGGATTTCGACTTGCGAATCCCATTATCAACCTGTGGGCACCAGACAACATGGGCATCTCATGGTAGAGGTGCCCAAGGCTGGCACTCAGCCTGGTCTCCAGCCATCCCGACAGCGCCCATCCTCACAGTGTCTATCTCAAGCCACGGAGTTTTCATAACCTATACCCTAACATTAATTTACTGGCACAAGATAATTCAAGGTATCGTATGCTTTCACTAAGATCCATTTGTTACAAAAAAAAAAAAAGAAAAGGCAACGTCATTAACGTCATTTTTGGAGGTTGAAATGTCTTCACCTTGCTGCTGGTCAACACGTCATGAGAAACCTGTAGGAGTCAGGTATTAGGTCCACTCAGATTCAGAGCAAGGAAAGTGTCAGCCCATTAAGCATCCTCATGACACGATACCCTTCCCTACACGCCAGGACACGGACGGCAGTTAATTTGATATTTGGCACAGTGGAAAACTCCAGCAAACCTAACAGATCCCTCTCGGCTGCCTGTCACAGCTGCTTGATGGGGGAAGAGGGTGGATCAAATTTGTATTCCCCTACGAGCTCCAGAGAAACGGGCTTGCTTATTTTCTAGCAAAACCACACTTTAACCGTAGCACGTAAAACAGATTGCCTGCCATTTTTAATATTTATTATGTCATAAGTGACTGATAAACCCAGAAAGAAATAAAATTTAAAGACAGAGAGAGATACGGCGTTGTCAAATTCCTTCTGAGACCCGGGTTAAGGAAGCAATCAGTGACAGGCGCTGTGGAGGAAGAAACATTATTTAGTCAGATTTCGAATAATGAAAAATCACATGATCACAGATAAGAGAAAAGGAACCCACTATTTAACTTATTTGCTTTCAGACAGTAGATTCAAACAGTCATGTCGTTGACATATCCATGGGTCTCTTTATCACATCCGTGTGAAGAACAGATTGAAGGCCAAGTAATCAAAAAAATGCAAAACCCACTTCCTGGTAATAAAACATACAAAGATGTAAAGGGGGTAATTCTAGGGACAGGGATTAGGAGGGAGGACAGTGTGCCTGCTGTCGTCCGTCTTTCCGTGAAGATCATCCAGTGTGACTGTCTTCCGTTCTCTTACATCTCTGAGTTGGTCTTTGCCTTGGAATCACTTTCTCTACCTCCTTTTGGTGGAAAAACCTTCCCTCAACTAAAAAAAAAAAAGGAACCCTGGCCGGTTTGGTTAGAGCGTCGGCCTGCGGTCCAGAGAGACCCGGGTTCGGTTCCCGCTAAGGACATGTACTTCGGTTGCAGTTTGTCCCCGGCCCTGGTTGGTCGTGCGGGTGGCAGCCACTCGATGTGTCCCTTTCACGTCGATGTTTCTCTCTCTCTCTCTCCCTCTCTCTCCTTCCCACTCTATCTGAACAAAAAATGAAAAAATGTCCTCGGGTGAGGATTAAAAAAAAAAAAAAAAAAGGAATCTGAACCTAATAAAAAATTTAAACATTTATATTTCGGATCCTTTTTTAGTCTATAAACAAAGTCATTGCTGGCTATGAAATGCACTTAGTTATTACTATTTTTTAATTCCATAAAAATGTTTTTAAAAAGAAAAAAAAAAAAAACTTGAGGGAAAGGACCAAAGTACGCTGGTTTTAAAAGCTGGAGGAATGAGCCCTGGCCCGGTGGCTTTGTAGGTTGGAACATCATCCAGGGCACAAAAAAGTGGCAGGTTCGATTCCTGGTCAGGGCACAGACCCAGGTTGTGAGTTCGATCCCCGGTCAGGGGGGCAACTGGTCAATGTTTCTCTCACATCGATGTTTCTCTCTCTCTCTCCCTTCCTCTCTCTAAAATCAATTTTTGAAAAGAAAAAGGAAAAAAAAAAAAAGCTGGCTGAATGAGTGAAAGAAACGGGACTGAGATATCAGCAAACACAATTTTCCTGTAGATAACTGCGTAAATGACCGAGTCACAACTCATACAGAATGTGGGTTTACAGTTTCACGGAGTACATAACAGAGGGAATTTTGCAAGTCTTTTGAAAATCATAAACCTCTTTCAAAATCTCTACAGTTTAAAGAAATACAAGACTGTCTTAGGGGAATGTGGAAGCTACAGACAAAGACTCATGAAATCCTATTTCAAATGGTAACACTAACACTTCTTGCTAAGACACCGGCTGCTCTGACCTATCCCGCCTGACTCTGTGCCCTCACTTACCTACTTCAGGGCCTGTGGTGCGGAGAACAGGTCGGAATTTCCTGCATCTCTGTGAGTTTTTATTAGTGCTTAAAAAGAAAATGCTTTTTCCCACCTTGCTTTTAAGGATTTAAAAAAATCCCACTTACCCTCAAAGAATCAAGTCAAATCCCTTCTCTTTAATTCCTCTCCTGGACCTCGGAGCTGGGTTGAGTTCCCTCTGCACCGTGCAGCCTAAACGTACCGTGACATCTCCACTGAGCACACGGTGTGGAAACTGTTTTCTGTGGCCCTTCTTCTACTAGGCTCTACAGTTCATTAGAAAAACCGGACTTTATTTCTCTCTGTGTTTCCAGTGCCTGGTACGACAATTGGCACTCAGTAGATGCTGAAAAACTGTCTGTCATGAAATAATGAGGTCATCCTCAGAACTAGGCAATTGCTAATAGTGTCAAAGTGTCTTGGCCCCTGTGGAACCGGCATTTAACTTCTTCGTGGTGCCCACCAGCCCTGAGACTCGTTGTACACCATTCTCAGGATAACCAGGAAGACATTAAAGAGAGTTATATCCTCCTGCGGGTGGAGGAACGTCATGACACGCTCTAACTCCTTCTTCTCAAAGACAAGCAACTTAGCCTGATGCATTCATGTCCTGAGCTACATATTATGAGATGAGAGTGTGTAGAGCAGGGGGGAACCAATGCCTTGAGAAATGTAATTAGTAGGATTATGCGGTTTGTTTTCAGCAAACAGAGCCTCTTGGCTCAGTGTAAAGAAGATCCATATGTGTTCTGATCTGGCCCAAGGCATTCTTCATGTTGATAAGGAGACACTGTGGAAGAACAGTAGGAAATGAGGGAGAGAGGTGGAGAGAGGAAGGAAGGAAGGAAGGAAGGAAGGAAGGAAGGAAGGAAGGAAGGAAGGAAGGAAGGAAGGAAGGAAGGAAAGAGGGAGGGAAGGAGGGAAGGACGAGGGAAAGAGGGAGGGAAGGAGGGAGGGAAGGAGGGAGGGAAGGAGGGAGGGAAGGAGGAAGGAAGGGAGGGAGGAGGGAAGGAAGGAAGGGAAGAAAGGAAGGAGGGAAGGAGGGAGGGAGGAAGGGAGGGGGGAGGGAGGGAGGAATGGAAGAAAGGAAGGAAGGAAGGAAGGGAAGGAGGAAGGGAGGAAGGGAGGAAGGAAGGAGTTGGATTTTTCAAATAGAAAATGTATCCATTTGAAAAATCCAGGGTGCCTCCTGTTACACACTTCAATGCATCCTTCATCACTGCAGAGACAACACAGATAAGAACTCACTGCAGGGAAGAGTTGGTTGAGACCATCCTAACCCTTCAATGCTACAATGATGCAACTCCTCTCAAAGCAAAGCAAATGCGCAACCCCTAGAATAATGGGAAAATACAAAAATGCTTCCAACCACTTTAAAAGAGAAGATCACTTTCCTGTTACTCAGTATAAGTAAGGCTTCGTATCTGTAAATATCCCCCTGCTGTTTGACAAGATATAAAAGAAACATTACTGAATCTTTCATAGTGTATATTTTACCACAATCTATATTTTACATTTGATATAAACATTTTACGGCGGTGTTGTACGCTGCAATTTTTATTCATTTTTTTCCCCATGAAAGGAAATAAAAATGATAGACTGAAACGCCCTGGTATCTAAGATTCTAAAGCATTATTACTTTCATTGAAGGCTGTAGATTATATTAACACCAGGCTATCGGCAATGAAAATGCTGTCTATATTTTTAGTGTCAGTGGTCTGAACAGCAGTACGTTTTCCTATGGAAACCAACAAATTCTGTTATTGGCTAAGGACTTTACCTAAAGTCTAATCTACAGTTACTCCACTGAACGGGAAAGAAAAAAACAAACACGTGTAGTCATTTAGATGTTGACGGAAACATTTAAAATGTAAATATTATGTCAAGGGTAGCCATAGGCAGTCTTACTCGTTGCTACTGAATATAAAACATTAAAAACCTAAATTCCAGTTTTATGACACACAGACACCAGTCAGCCTCAGTCATACACAGGTAACAGTTTCTCGCTGCAACATTTTATTTCTCTCATGCCCTCATTAACAGAGCGTGAATTTATTAATATATAATCAAAAATTGGTGGGATAGTAGTATTTTTACTTCATCTAGGAAATTCTCTTAATTGGGCTTTTCTCTCTAAAGTATGCATTTGATTTTGATCTCTGAAATAAACTTACCACATTAGACTGTATTTCAATTACTTCAATTGTGAATATAGCTCTTAACTCATTGCTTCCCTTAGAAAAATGTTCCATGAGTCTTGACTAGATAAGCAAGTTCATCAATCAGTTACTCTAAGTCAATAATTTGAATCATTTTAAGGGGTGTTATTTCATGTCTGAATCAACACAGGGCGTAGGTGTTCCATTGAGCTTATATAATTAAAAAAAAACCACACAAAATAATAAAAGTTGTTACTGCCCAGAGGCCATTCTGTTGCAGTTCTAAGAACATTTCTGCCAGGCCGTTGGGAGATCCTCAAGCCAAGGTCACGCCCCGGAGGACTGTGTGTCTCTCGGGAATAGGTCTGCATTGGTAACATCATCACGCCGGTCATTGGCTGGAAGCAGTCCAGAAACTGTGGTCTCAGGGTGAGAAAAATGGTAGACCCAGGGTGGGCAGCAGCTTTGACTGCCTCTCAGCACCCCCCACCCCCCAGCAGAACGGAGCGGTGTATTTTCTTGGATGCTACAGTGGATACTTTGTAGCACACTGATCTACTCCTCCATATCGATTTAGAAAGCAGTTAGTTAATGGGAGAGGAAGTTGCCTGGGGCCCCAAGCACCCCTGCAGGTCCTTGTCAAGGATGCCAGGTGGCATTGCTTCACCATCCACTGACCTTGACAAGAGTCTGTGCCTAGACATGCGTGTAACTAAGCTGGTCAAGGTGACCACAGCATGGCCGTGTATGAACACGCCCATTCCCCAGGCAGGGAACTGATGGGCTTGTCAGTTGCTGCAAAAAGATGCCTCTGGCAGAATGAGGAACAACCCTGAACAAGGGAATGTGAAATAGAAAAGCAGAGACTTTTTCAAAATGATACAACTCTTGAACGAACTGAATGGGTGGGTTCATGCATGTCATGTCTGAGGCTGGCAGAAGGGATATTTCAAGGACATAAAATGATGAGGTAGAGTGATCAGAAAATTGACAGAGAGGTCTAATTCAGAGGAACTATGGATATATAAGAGCCTTTCACTGGAGGGGGGAAAGTGTGTGTGTGTGTGTGTGTGTGTGTGTGTGTGTGTGTGTATTCATTAGAGACAGTGAAATTCCAAGCTAGAGTAGTGGGGACGTAAGTTAGCATCACTGTGTTAGAAATTGCATGGAAATAAAACTCAAAGTCAGAATATCTGCACATAGCCATATGCCCTGTGAGAAAAGAGGTAACCAAGGGAGACTAGAAAGAAAAGATGGGAGGCCTGAGGATAGAACTCTGGGTAAAAGATCCATTTAGGGGACAAATAGTATTTCTATTTCAGAAATGGATTTTAATAACTATTGGTGCAAGATTTTACGTTATAAAGTGAAATGTTTAATAAATAATGCTATGAGTCATACTAGTTAATTCCTTGGTTGTTGGTTTGGTTTTTTTGTTTTGTTTTGTTTTGTTTTTCGGTTTTATTCTGTTCTTTGTCTTTTCCCTGGTGGAATTCTGGGGACTGGGCTTTCTAAGGACCTGTGGTTGTTAATTACTGTGTTTGCTTCCTTTGAAATTTCTAAAGGATACTCTTGCACCTGCCAATAAAGAGGTTATAACTGACTCCTCTCCCATTTACACATTTCGGATCATGTGCAAAACCTCCTGGTATTAGTGAACTTTTTAAGTCATCGAAGGAATACGTCTCCTAAAAGCCGTGGGAAATAGATCACCCTAGTCACTCTGTCCCTAGTGGGCCCCTGCGCCCTGCATCAGGACACTCGTGAAGTGGTCTTCTTCCGCCTCACCACTCTGTGCTCCAGCCATCTCAAAGCCAACCCCAGACGTCTCCTAGGGGAAGGTGAGGTGCTATGACTTTGATTCTTACATAACATTTTAGTCATGCGTCCCTTAGTTACATTGCTGTGGCTTCATAATAACAGTCAGGGTGGTTGTGCCAAGACCTTTACATATGAAATGTGCATTTTACACACAAGTTAAGTGCTCTCAACTCGGTGATTTGTAAGGAGAAAATTGAGCAAGTCAATCCAATGTTACATTGAGTCTCTTCATGTGCAAAGCAATTGACAAACTAAAAGGGACTTGGCAGATAATTTAGTTTCTTTCTCTGCCTATAAGCAAATTTCTACCCAAACTGTCATTTGTGTAGGAAAGCCAAGGACAACACTGAAAATTTGTGGATCCACGCAAGAGAGCTACCTAAGAACAAACCTGATGAGATGGGGATGAGGGAGCCTGTGTTGTGGTTGATCAAACATTGGTCCTCAAACCCCCCTCTGCAGGGTGATCCCATATACTTGTCCTCTTCCGTGTTCTCTTGATGGTCAGAACGTCCATTCCTACCACTGGATCCGGGCTTTGCTGTGTGGTTCGCTTTGGCCAGTGACATATTAATGGATGTGGAAGCTTGAAAAAAGATGAGCTTAGGGTTCACCTCTGGGGCACTGATGACTTGCACAAGACCACCACCACCCAGGTCATCAGAGCCTCAGTGTGGGTTCCATGGAACGTCCCACATGCTCTAGATAAATTATGTCCCAAGAAGAATAGGACATAAAGAGCAGGTTCCAGTCCAGAATCCAGCTTATTCCAGTCAGTTTGTAACTGCCACACAGAACATCGAACATGAGATTCAATTACTATCGTTTGAAGTCATGAAGTTTGGGGGTGGCTGTAGTTCGCAGGAGCAAACCAGCACTGTCGTTAATGCCGCCTATGACTGCTATCCTTTAGCGTATTTTCAGGAACCCACAGGGCTGAAGTGCAGATAAAATAGGGCTTTCCGGTGGCTAGTAGCTTTTTGGATGCTCAGTGGAGTGAGACATTGTTAGATACCCCAGAAGGAACAAGACCGAAAGAATTAACTTCTGAGAAGATGGACATGTGATAACCCATAGATTTTCAACACATATGGGATGAATGCTTGACATAGGGCAGGACTGTGCCAGCCCACACGGATTCAGAATCCAAACCTAACATCACTGATATGCCAAGAATGACCTCGCATAGGTCTTTCCGAAATAATTCATCAGGGCAGCCTCTCTGTTATAATTAACATTTCAGAGTGTAAATCGGCAGCACAACCAAAATCCTGAATTCCGGGGTAGGGAATTTGGTAACGTCGCTAGTTTTTGCAAAATATTACGTCATTTTTCTTCTTTACATTTTTTTTGGACTGGACCCTGCCAGTTCTCAAGTGAATTTTGTAATGTTCTCATTTTCTGCAAAGCAATACCTCCTGGATTAGCATCGGGGATACCCCCTGCCTCTTCTCCTGTCTCTGCCTTTGAGTTCTTACCTAGAAACATGGATTCAATTGTGAGGTTTTCAAACTAATCCCCTTATCTCTACTTTCCTTCTCTGTTCGGTGATTACATCTTCCTGCCTGCGCTTCCATTGCTTCCTCCATTCCTCCTAAGACTTGTCCTCTTACGTGTTCTAACACTGTATAGATAGATAATCAATAGATAGATGATCAATAAATAGGTAAATAGATTGAAGATCTATCTAATGATTGTATATTTATAAAGAGAGAGAAGGAAAAAGGTCACAAGTGGTTTAAGTGGTGTATTAATACTACCATAGCATCATATACATATATATGTATATATATATCTAAAGTGGTATAATTAGGATAATCATACATATTGGTTTGCCTGGAATAGTACTAGATTATAGCAAAGCGGTGCTATATCAGTTGTTTCATGAATTTAAAATAAATTAGTTGACATTGATTTTATTGTTCTACATTCATCAATTATTAAACTCTAATCATCACCTTCAAGAAAACTTTATACTCATTAGCACTGAACAGTTTTAGTTAAAATGTGGAGTCTATGGAGTCAGTATTTTAGGAAAAAATATTGTAATGCATGGAGCCTTCATTTCCAGGTAATTTAATTAAACAAATAGGTTTCAATTATGATACCATTAATATGGCACTTAATTGCTACACATACCTCATAAAAACTGTGTACAAAGTGAGAGGTAAGTTCTTTAATTTAAAAGCTATTCCTTCATATCTTATATTACACATACATTATATGTGTAAAATACATGCAATACATGTTATTCTTATTTTATAAACAATATACATGATCTCCTTCCTGACAACGCTAAAGATGTGTTAGAACAAAGCAGGACTGTCTCGACAAGGGACAGCAACTCCACAATGCAAGCGTATGCCAACATCTCGCCTTCTGAACTCTCGGTATCACATTTTCTCAATGTGACTTTAGGTGCTTGTGAAGACCCAATAAACGTGTTACAACATATTGTAAACCACTGAGTCTGGGACTCTAATCTGATTACACTGTCTGCAGATCTTTAAAGTTAGTATGAAAGACACCCCAATCTAATAAAACCTAATCTGAGCACGAAATTATTGAGTTTTCCAAATCCATTAAGAAACTTAATGGTCATGTGTTGTGAACAAGGCAAATTGAGTAATCTAATTTTGCTTTTTAAATGAGCTAGGTTAGTGCTATCTTCAAAGATTTCTCCTTAGATTTTAACTAAGAAAGCCACAATAATAGGCATCATTACATTAAAAGAGTACTGCATCAAGACGACTCAATCTCTGATCTTCACTCTGAAAGACACCAGCGGGAACTAGCAGAACACTCCCCTCAGTGGTAAAGTCAAGACCAAGGGCGGGGTACAGTGAGCAGGGGACAGCCTGTGCACTTGGCATAACCCCCAAAAGTTATGCAAGAGAGAAAAACAAATAATGCAGAATCTCCATAAATACACATAAAGTGTAGTATTAAGTTAGGCTTCCCCGAGAAAGTTTTTAAATTTTGTGGTGTTGCCAGCTTTCTTATTGTGTTTTTCCATTAATCTATTGTCCCTAACAGCAGAGTGACTTTGCCACTTCAGTAAAGAAAACATATCTGCCTTTGGGAAGCTTTCATTGGTTAAATAACGCACAGCGATGGTTCTCCTGACGCAACTTCATTTCATCTCAGTCTCAATGCAGCAAAAGGTAGTTTAAAAGACAAAGTAACCTCACACTATGCTTGATGTCCCTGTTGCTGGGCAACAGCCAACAGACCTGACTGTCTGCTGCCAAGCAGACCTACCCACGTCCCGCCCAGTGAATCGCTCAGAAATGTGTTCAGGACACGGTCCCTCAACCCACTGGTTTCTAGTCTACTGGACCATACTCAATATTAGCATCATCACCACAAAAGTTAATACTACAGGAGCTGCGGTTATGAAAGTATATATTTGGAAACATATTTCATAGGCACCTAATCAAAGCATAATTCTTTAGAGAAATGCCCGGAAAGAATGTGTCGTTCAAGCTGAGATGTGAGTCATGAAGAAGAGTTGGCCGGATCGGTAAGTGGGAGTATGAGAAAAGATATCACACATGAAGAAGCAGCTGTACAACAGGTCTACCAAAAACAATGAAAAGATCTTAAATAGTCTCCCGAGAAAGAATTAGTATTAATTATGTGACATGATACAGGTGTTAGCTAATGCTACAGTGGCAATTTTACTTTGAGATATAAATGTGTGAAATCAGCACATCGGACACCTTAAACTTAATGTTCTATGTCAGTTATTTCCCAACAACAACAACAGAGTTGATTATAGCTGGAGGTTAGATATGCATTAAAATTTCCTAGAATTATGGTGAAAAACACCAATCCTATTTTGACCTCCTGATGAGACAGAGAACTCTACCATCCCCCATCTTCTCTCTCTCTCTCTCTCTCTCTCTCTCTCTCCCCCCCCCCCCCGTCCCCATCACCCCCCTTCCCAGTCCTTACAGGCACCATGATCATGAACTTCTAGCCTACAGAACTTTGAGACAATAAGTTTGTGATTTAAGCCACCCAGTCTATGGGAAAAATAATACACAGCTAACACCAAACAAAATATTGATTTCAGAGCAAGAAATGTGTCAGGCCTAAAGAGGGGCATTACATGATGAGAAAGGGATCCAGCGCCCAATTTCTTTTCCTCTGGGTCTAAAGGAGACGTAACAATTGTGAACATGTACACACCCAACAGTAACACCTCAAAATCCACAGAACTGTGACCGATAAATAGGCTAACTCTAGGTGGTGTGGTTCTCTTAACTACTTTCTAAATCATACACAAAATCTTCGTTAACAAGTGGCGAACGACATGAACTATAAAGCTGGGAGGAATTTTTTCTCCAGAAATAGTCCTTTTTTTTTTTCTCAAATACAGTTATTTTTTTTCAATGTCAAATGCCTCAAGTGATAGAAATTAGGACACAGAAGCAAGAAAAATTGACATGTATGAAGTACATCCGAGATGGCTTATGTTATACCCCAGAAAATGCATCAGATCAGTTCCCTGATAGGAGGTTATTTTGAAATGAGTTCATGACATTGCTAGAAAATAAGAGTCTTTGTAAGCTTCTGGGCAGGGGTTTCAAGACCCATTTATATGGAAAAAATACTATTCAGAAGACTCACAGTACTGTGTTATTATTTAAAATACCCGACATTACATCAGGACCCAAATCTAGAAAGCATTATAAAAGATACAGAATATGTTAAGTTTCAATATTTATTCTTTCTACATCATTTTATTTGCCATTCGTGTGAATGTATGTTCAGATACTTTAAAAAATTCAACTTTGGGAGGAAAAAAATTCCTCCTCTGATTTACATCATTATCCTTTCCTTCCCCCGAAACATAAAAAGTGAAAAACCAAAATAAAACAACAACAAATATTTTTTCTGCCTACTTTTCGGAGTCTACTCTTCTCTTCTGCGGAGATTTCAACCGTGTTTAGGGTAGTAAATCCATTTAACGTCCTGGATTCCTGGTTTTGCTCATTATCTCTTTGTTAAAATAAAATACCTCAACCTCTCAACGGCTCAGGAGCAGTGTCTTCTTAGCTGGTGAGGAGTTTGGGACACAGAGAGGAGAGAGTCTGGGGGACCAAGGCTGGCTTGTGACAGTAGCAAAGCCACACGCAACCTGTTAGTTCTTTAAAATGAGAAGCAAGTTTGGAAATCATTTTCCAGAAAAGGAGAAGAAGGCATTACCTGTTGTTTGATCTGGGCCACGAAAACCTCTTAATGTCTCCGACTGGAAAAGAGGATGTCTTCCTTCCTTGTTCTGATTTCAAGGGTTTGAGTGACAGTCTTGACAAAGAAAATCACTCCAAAATGGTGCTGCTGGTCTACCCCACCTACATGCTCTCCCAGCGCTTGTAAGTTATGGTAAACATCGTCGTCATGGGAGGAAGTGGGGGCAGGAAGTCATGTCGAATGGCAGACTGTTAAAGCACTTTCTTCTGTACCAAGTAAAGCAAATAATTCACACCTTCCCTTCGTATTCCTTCTCCCTTCCGCTCCTTCTCCCTGCGAGTGACTCTCAGTACATTTGCAGGTTTGTCAAAATCGAATTCTTGGGGTTTGGACTTTCATGGATGCTTTTACATTTCCAGGACCCTATCACCCGTTAGGTCTCCAGTGTGCTCAGGGAGACCACTCCTTCCCGTCATTCTCTTTCTTTCTTTTTTTAAATATTTTTTCTTTATTGATTTTAGAGAGAGAGGAAGGGAGAGGGAGAGAGAGATAGAAACATCGATGAGAGAGAACATCGATTGGCTGCCTCCTGCATGCCCCCCGTGGGGATCGGGCCCACAACCTGGGCATGTGTCCTGACCAGGAATTGAACCGGCGACATTTAATGCATGGGTCGACACTCAACCACTGAGCCACACTGGCCGGGCCTTCCTGTCACGTTCTAAGTCTCTAATTGTTCACACTGGTGAAGCCCGTGAGAAAATGTACTCAGGGGCACTTAGCAATAGCTTCCCCGATAGAATTACGATAGTGCACATTTCCAAAGGTGACTCGTCTGCGCCCTTGTTTTCCATGGTGACAGGCACCGTAACGAGTGCAGCGCCCAATGTCTTTTCGTCTGGGTCTAAAACAGACTCGTTTCCCTGAGTGGAACAGTCCTGGGGACTTTTTTCCTTTCCCCTTCGCACGTCAGGAGATGCCGGGTTAGCCTTTCTTACATGGCGTGCTCAACCTTGAACCAGATCCTGTTCTAAACGAGAAGTCCCAGCATTGAACGTGAGGAAAATTAAGTCAATTTAAAAGTATAATTTTGCTAACTGTTCTCATCAGGAAACAGATACAATGTTACGCATCTATTTTATTTACATCATTACTCAAATGCCGGGTGTTCAATTACAGATGAACAAACTAGGAGACACCTTATCACCGTTTCCACATGGTCCAATTAGGGTTCTATTAATTATGCCGCATTTCCTTTGCTTCTGAAGAAACGACGTTGCAGCCACGACCCACTTTTCACTCTATTTTTAATTGACAGTGTGATTCTCTTTCAATTAAATCGCAGTCACAAAGCACCTGAGGTAGAACCCTAAATAATCTGTGTTAACCTGATTATGGGTGGTTATCATCATTGGGTGGTGACTCTCATCATTTTCATTATTTCTGACCACGAGCAGGGACCTTGGTGATGTACTGGAAAGACGGAGGCCCTCACCTCTCTCCAGATGTTCTCTTTCGTTTGCCGTCTCTCAGAAGAGAAGGTGAGGGGCTGGCTGAAGCTATTCACAAATCACAAGCCCAGGGTTTCAGACACAAAGGCCTGGTTAAGTTACACACAGGACGGGATGTTTTAGAACCGCACCTCCCGTCTTCCCAGAACGATTGTTGACTGCATCTCACACCTGCCGGGGTTCTCCATGTGCTTTGTTTGGAGTGAACATGCCGTACGCATGGATGTTTCGTCGATACCAAAGACTTCATTCAAGTTGCAGAATCTCCTAAAACAGCTGGCACTCTTACAGAGGAAGCAAAAACCTACTAAACAGTTCATACTAACTCTGTCTGTAAAATCGGACACATTCAACCTAGTAACAGTTCAACGGACGTGTGTTCCTCTCCTTGACCTGTATGCCCACACTTTTACTGACTATGGAGATTTTTTGTTACAGAGTATCATTCTTTTTCTTTAAGGCACCTACATAAGATCTCATTCACTATTGCTAGGAGAAGAATATTTCTGATGCTGTTTTTTTGACCATTAATAATATCTGCTAGAAGATAAGCATTTTAGATTAAAGGGGGTGCAGCAAAAAGTTAACACTTTCCCTCTCTAAAACAACAAAACAGAACAACACATGGGGCGGGGGTGGAGGGGGAGAAAGGAACCCTCCTAGTGAATCATGTCGGGAACCACGGTGATGAGTAGTGTGAGGACCTGACCAAGGCTGTGGGAGGCAGGAGAAAACACCTGCCTCAGCAGGTCCTGAGCCGAGTCGGCAGAATGAGAATGCCGCCAGCACGACCCACGCTGTTCTCCAGGCGAGCAACGGAATATGTATGGCCTTTCTCGTATGACGTTGAAGAACAGGGTCCCGAGAGCTAAAGACAGAGATAAGAAGAGGGAGATGAAAAAGTGAGAAGGCAGACAGAAGGGAGAGAAGGAATGAGAGGGAGGGAGGGAGGCCGGAAGAAATCCCAAATCGACGTAGCAAACAAGCTTGATTTAGGATCAAAATTATTAAGTGAGCCAATAAGTGGGATTCACACTTTATGGAGATATATTCCTTCGTGAAGGCTGGTTGTGAATATGACGGAAGATCAGCAGAAGACTGCATTGAAGAAGCGACAATTGTAAGGAAGTGAGCATGTTCTTCTCTTGGAAGGAGCCATCTTTTTCATTCAATTTTTTTTTTTTTTTAGCCCTACATTATATGTGTGTCGGTTTCTTGGAACATTAAAGGTTGAGTAAATTATTTAGAACATATTTTTTTTCTTTTTCTATCGTGACATTGTCTAGAGTAATTATTTTTCTCGAGAAGGTCTTAAATCCACTTTAAAAATCAAATTCATAAATTAATCTTTTTAAGATGGGGACTCTCTCCTTCATTTCTGAAACAATAAGTAAGGATAAATTAAAACTACATCTGCTTAAGATATCCTAAGTATTATCATGTTACAATTAAGAACCCTTAAAAACCATTAGCAGAGCCCTGACCGGTTGCTCAGTGGTTAGAGCATCGGCCCACAGACCAGAGAGTCTCGGGTTCGATTCTGGTCAAAGGCATGGACCTCAGTTGCCGTTCCGCCCTGGTTGGGGTCGTGCAGGAAGCAACCGATCGATGTTTCTTTCTCACATTGATGTTTCTATCTCTCTCTCCTTCCTCTCTCTCTAAATAAAAAAATCAATAAAAAATAAAATAAAATAGGTGGTTCAGAAGAGCGGTAGCTCCTTTCTATGAAAGGTTATGTCTATGAGGAGTAACTGGGATCTTGGGTGGGAAGGTGAATTACTGAGCATGTTCACTTGGAACACGTGTGTATCTATACATGTGCATAGACACGCATGGGGACTAAAACGCATATACATATATGTATTTACTTAACCTTAACAAAGTAGAAAGACATTCACAATTAGTGATTGCAAAGGTCCTATGAAGTATATGAAGTGATTGTGCCGTGATATTAATGTATATATATGAATAAATATTGACATAGTATTGATGACAATGTATTTGGCAAATCACTACCTAAGACTCAGCTTTGTAATCATCAAATGCTCCTTACATGGTAGAACAGTTGAACGTAGATGGATCTGACCAGCCTGAGTATGTTCTTCCTACTAATTCAGATCATCATCTGCCTTGTGAGTCATTTCATACGATTTAAAAATATAAGGAAGCTGCTCACAGCCTTGAACTGGTTTTCACATCTGTTTTCAAATTGGAGAGACTTGAAAAATATAACACTTATTTTTGTAAACTTTGGAAGACAGAAAATACACTGCAATTCGTTTGTTAATATCACCGAATGCAACTAGGGGCTAAGTCATTGAAAATAATAACATATATAAAATAATAAGGAGTAACATTTTCTTACTCGAGAGATCAGCTTTCTGGCCATCCAGGTTTTCTCTTCACCACTTCCCTCTGCCATAAAAAGCACTCTGAGCCCTCAGAAATAATCCCCTGTTGACAAGGGCTTTTACTTTGTGAGTGAGCAGGAACCCCGGGCACATACACAACTCTTAAAAGCAGGAATGGCGACGGCAGGAGACATGAGGATGACAACTTGACAAGGAGATCAGAGGCGAAAAACGAGGAAAGTAGTGGACAGCGTGAGCTCACTGCGGATGCGGTGACGAATGTCCGTTCTGACAGCTTCGCAGAAACCGAGACTCACCGACCGAGCGCTCCGTTTAACAGTACCGTCAAGCACGGAACACGTGATGTGTTTGTATTACCATAATTATTTCTCAAGGAGTGTAGTGTTTGCAAAGATCAGCAGTAGTTGTCATGTTTATAGGACCTCTTCTTGATGGGTGGATATAAAAAGGGACTGCGAAGGGGAGATTGAATCCTGATGACACAGCTTCCCTCCTCACAAGCAGATTCGTGCAACACAAAAGGTAAACGCTCGGAACAAAAGAAACGGAAAGACTCAACTAATTGTTTTAAGAATGATTCAAAGAAGAATGCTAAGAGATGAATATAATGAGTATATAAGTATACCTTAAGAGCTGGCCTGTGTGGCTCAGTGGATTGAGCATGTCCCATGGACTGAGAGGTCCCAGTTCGATTCCCGGTCAGGGCACTTCATATGCAATGTCATAGTAAGTGTGACGGTCAACCATTATTTGTAAGATCAGAAAAATATAGACAAAGTAAAAATGTCAACCAAGAAAAACCTTTGCCCTGCCATTGTTTGATAACCAATGGACACAGACAACAGAGCCGTGAAGGCAGGGAGGGGGTGGTAATGGGGAGGAGGGGGTTAATGGGGGGGGGAAGGAAGGACATCTGTAATACTTCCAACAGTACAGATAAATGTGAAAGAAAAAAAAAAGATAAGAAACTACAGTGAGACCGATCAGACCTTGTTCACTGGACCCTATGGTTTAAACAGGTAGAAGGCTGGTTTTTCAAACAGGTCCCACTCTTGTCTTTTCGGGGCTCCTTCCGTTGAAATCAGTCAATTCTTTCGGGAAGATGGGCACTACAACAAAATCGATCTCCGTGTTTTATCGGAAATAGTTTCGTGGCTGTGACCTTTCCAACAGTGCTTGAGAAGCATCCTGGATAAAAGGTCACTGAAAACAACACCTCATTTTCCACGTTACAGGAAGTGTTTCAAGAGAACAGAAAGATCACTCATCCCAGCTAATGTCAGGGCTCTGTGAGTCTTTGCTTCCTGGCCGGACACAGCCCACAGACCTCTGTAAACACACGATGAGCCTGAACCCTGGGCTGACTGTTCTTAGAGGAAAATACATAAACACCGTTTTCATAGGGATGGTTCTCAATATATTTAATGATCCTGTAAGTTCAGACATGCAATTTCTGTTTCACGCTATGACATTATTCCAATCACTGTTTCTAAAACTGCAAAGTTCAGAAGTTGAGAAGAGGAAAACCTGATACCCAAACTTTTCTCAATAAAATGATCAGAGGGCTATATACATTGATATGAAATATAATTATAAAACTTAACATTAGTTACAGGTGAGATAGATTCAAGGAAAAATGGCTTCATGAAAGTCACTGATTATTGAATATTGCCATTATTCTTTTGCCATCAAGCTCTCTGTTCCTGTTTCCCTAAAATTAATATTTGAACAAACATTTCAGATTTAGAAGTGTTCTTTAAAATTTTAAGAGCAACCAAACAAAAGGAAGAAGAAGAAGAAGAAGAAGAAGAAGAAGAAGAAGAAGAAGAAGAAGAAGAAGAAGAAGAAGAAGAAAAGACACCATTCTCCCCCTTGGCTTACAAGCTCAGTGCTTTGAGCCATAGCGACCCTAGAGAAAAATCACCATTATTCAGAGAAGAGGAGAAGCAGGTTAGCCCTAATCTAAATATCGGATGAGAATACAGAAGGGTACATCTTTGTCGTCAGTTTTCATACACCTTGGCAAGATACCCAGCTGGAAGAATTTTTCTGGGAGGAAAGTATTCAGTTTGCGACGTGAGCGGGGGAGGAACGCAGACACATTTAGGAGGAGGGATGTGATAACATCCAGTTGGACTTCCGACAGAAGGAGATATCAACACAGGAAAGACGAAATGCGCCTCAGAGACATTATCTGCAAAGTCAGCTCTGGGAGACTGGGATTCTGAGAAGTCCAGATAGAAACATATGGATACAGACCATCACAAAACACTGCAAAGCGATGACTGCCCCTGTTACAGCTTTATGTTCTTCTCAGTAAAAGTTAATAGGTACATAGCTTTTTCTCGGGTATGTCATAAATGTGTGATGAGTCCAAGGTGCACAAGCATTGAACTGTGTCAGACACAGGTTGTCCCATAATAGATGCAGACAAAATAATTTGTATCCATATGCAATGAAGGCGAGCTCATGCTTTACATTATGTGTTTCCTAACATTGATATTCTATGGCTCTCTGTTCTGCGCAGAATAAAAGTTTATGGTGTTACCTTTTGGGCTATTCATGTAAAATTCAGTTAATAAGAAAACACTAAGCTTTTTAAAAGCTAGGAAGCTTCTCTTTTCTAATAGATGCTCTGCATTCAGGAAAGATAACATGTCCATTAGCACCTCCCAAGTATGTGTGTTTGGCCCATTATAATTTCAACACTTGTAAAAGGAAGTGTTAATGGTGGCATTTCAAAGCACTGATTTCAAAGGATGAGGGTGACTTTATTAAAAAATAATCAGAACAAACACCCCTTTTTAGTTTGTGGGAATATATATGATAAAAGTATCTTTTATTAAAAGAAGAAAATTATTAAACTCAGTGATTTAAGGTAAATGGATAGGTAAAATAAAATGACATGAATAAGAATTTATATAGAATTATAGTATTTAAAATGTCACAAATTGTCTGATCAATTAAAACCCCTGAAGGTCACATTGTATGATTTAGGATTATCGAAACTGTTCTATATATCTACAGTGTACATAATTTTTGTTGGTTTATTTTTCTGTATAGGCTTTAGTTAAAAAATTAGGTCAATCTTTTTGGAAGGAAGTTGAAAAACAGAATAAAGTATTTTGAATAGAAAAATGGAATATTCCACTGACTGAAAATGTTCCTCATTGTCTGACTTTCTTTTTTAACATTTGTGATCACTTTAGAAATTAGTGGTTTTTTTTTCAGTGAAGGCCTGGGAGCAGGATGGAGGAAGTCAGTGGGGAGCGGGGGCTTCTGTAACACTCTCAACAATAAAGATAATTTTTTAAAATTGTCTGACTTTTCATATTTGAGGAAATCCAATTTACTTATAATTATGCATATGCTTAGAAGGGAAATTAATGATTTATTGCTAAAATATTGTAAAAATGAGCCATGCAATATGGCAACTGTGTATATGGTTCATGAAGATTTATTCTTAAGCTAGTGTGGGCTTATATAGGTTCTATAACAATACTGGCAAGAAAAATATTTTAAGTATTTATTCGTCATGCAAAAGACTCACCGCATCAAATATTTCAAAACTAATTTCCAGAGTGATCACAAATGTTACATTTCAAAGCCAGGGAGTCCCGTGAGGTGTGCTAGAAGGTGCATGTGAACTTTCCGTGGAGACCGGGTAAAACACAGAATCGTGGAATTCTGTGAGTTTTCACAAAAGACGGCTAGCTGTCCCATTTAAAATGTCAGAGTCCAAACCACACATTTCCCTCACTTTAAAATTCCCAGTGAAATCACGAGAGACACGTATTCCCAGGGGACACGCGGCACCTCTGCCGGACCTCAGCGCAGGGACGCCATCCCCACGATGGAACAGAGTCCTTCCAGATGCGCAGGGTTCGGAATGATGGGGAGATCACGCCTGAATAGTTCCCAGCACGGAAGAGGAAGTCCTGCCAGAGGGCCACAGCGGCGCCCCAACAACCCTCCCCGGGTCAGCGAGTACCTCCGGGGGAGGGCAGGGCAGACAGTCGCCCCTCCCACGGGGGTCTGGGGCCGTGCGCCTGCTGGCGGAGCCCCAGGTAGGAAAGCCCGGCCCGTGAGGCTCCAACCAGCGCTCCGGGGTCGGTGTCCAGTCTCCAGCTTCAGCCACGCCCCCCACACGCGCACCTGCGGCAGGTACATTCAGTCCGCGGTCTCCCTTTTCTTTCAGCTGGGCCTCCGGTGTTTGATCAGAGACCATGCAATCCCAGGAAGGACTGTGGGTGTGTATGAGACAAAAACAAAAATAAAATAAAAAACCCACTGGGGTGGTAAAATGAGCAGCAAGAAAAACACGCAGAGTATCCAGAAATATTAACCAGTTCAACATTGGGGGGGCAGTTTTAAGAAATGAATGTGCTCCTTTTCATGGGAACAGAGAAGAGGAGTCGGTGGGGGGCGGGGGGCTCAGTTATGGACCCGGGGGAACATGTTTTCTTCTGTCTGAGCTGTGACAAACCGCTACATTTAAATCCTGGATAATCCACACGAACAGAGTGGGAAGACCAAAACCCAAACTGATGTTGTCCCTTTACCTGGTACTAGCCCGTGTCTGGTAGGGTCATTAGTGAGACGGCTGTCTCCAGCCAGAGATGGCGTGGGCTCGGAACGCTGGGTGTGCTGGCCCCGCACTGGGCCCGTCCGAAGTCAGCACAGCTCCGAATCTCCCGTTACTGAGGCCCGAAGGCACCCACCCCCCTTCCAGAAAGATGTGGTCGCTGAAAACTCTCCCCAATTCTGCCTGGCAGCCAAAGCCCCGCCAAGAGGGGGCAGGGAAATATATTGGGGAGCAGCAACGCTGCGGCTATGAACCGAATATTTGTCCTCCTAAGACCCACCTGTTGAAGCCATCATCTCCAATGAGACAGCAGCAGGACGGGGGCCTTTGAGAGGCAATTAGGACGTGAGGGCGGAGCCCCCGGGAACGGGAGTACTGCCCCTATAAGAAGAGACACTGGAGACGCTCACTCGCCCCGCCACGGGAGGACACGGAGAGGCCCTCCGCACACCAGGAAGAGGGCTGTCACCAGACTCGGACCCTGCTGGCTCCTTGACCGTGACGTCCCCGCCTGCAGAACTGTAAGAGCCCATGTTTGCTATTTAAACATCCAGCCTGTGCTATTCTGTCCTGAACTAACGCAGTCTCGCTAAGATTGCTGACTTTCTTCCTAGCTGCACAGTCATGTCCCTGTCTGCGCAAACACATAACCGTTAAAATAACAGTTAAACCTTGCGTGTTCAGAAAACAGGCTGGAGGAATACTGGTGAGGTTGTTCTGATGTTTCTTGGGTGAGGTGTTCCTTAAGATCCCCTGGTTTTCGCACGCTCATTGGCAATGTCGGGGGAGGGGGCCCGGGTGTACATAGTTCACCCCTCCAGTACACAGCGCCTCCAGAAAGCTCAGACTCCGGTTTGCTTCTCTACCCGATAAGCGGGGAGGCCCGTGTGTGGTCCTGGGTGAGAATTCTAACCCTGGGCTCTGTGCTGAAGGCCGTTTCTGATCCATGCGTGAACCGCATTGTCCCCTTGGGCTGCTGTTGGTCACAGAGCCGATGTTTGGAGCAGTGACTGCTTGTTCTATGTGTTTCCGTTGGCTCCAAACTCTTGCAGAGAAGAGGGTGCTGTTGGTTGGTTTCTTCAAAAACCAAACAGCCACGTGCTTTGCCAGGGCCCACCTGTTCACTATCAAAGTCGGCGTCGGGCAGGTCGATGGGAAAGGTGCAGTTTAGAAAGAACAGACAGAAGACACAGGTGTTTCAGTTGATCTCAGCCATGCACCTGCAATCGTGCCGATACCGGGTTAGCCCAGTAGTACAATTACATTGTCTAGACAACGCGGTTTGTGCCGATAAGTTCGCGTGGAAACATTTCTGCTAACCGCTCGGGAGACATGCCCTGTAAGAGGTGGCGGGTTCCTCTCAAATGCTGCTCAGCTCTGAGCAGGGCAGACTCCCGGGGCTGGGAGTTTGGTTTCTGAGAGCGCGCCAGGAAGGAGACTGGAGCTCCCGGCCGTGTTTGCAAGTTCAAGGGAGCAGAGTTATCTCAAATCCGTCCTTTCCCACCCGAGGGGAAGGTGTCCTGGGGAGGCAATGAGAAAACTGGAGGTTTTGCAGCATGGAGCAACGGTGTGTCAGCAGTCTGTTCAGAGGACATTCAAGCACCAGACAGTGAATGTCTCAAATCTCTAAATCTCTCCCAAACCTGAACATTTTAACCTTTGGATTCTGTGATTTAGACACTGGGATGGTCCAGCGTTCGGTGGAAAGGGGGGAAGGGCGTGTATGCAGAGCTCGGGCCTTGCTAATGGGAGTCACCTGATACCCCGGAGGCCTCACTGACATGGCTTTGGCACACACCCCAGTCACAGCCTCGGCTGGGCAAAGCGAAAGCTGGTCTCATCGTCTCCCAGCACCTATCGGACTCGGTGACGTGTGCAGGAGACTGACGCACGAGGGCAGAATGCCAGTGTATTCCTGAGAAACAGGCCTGCTAACGGACGAGATTCGGTATCTGTGGCCCGCCCGTCTCCTGGCACGCACGTGTCATTGGCAGCTACATTGAAATCAGGCGTTGTTTGACGGGCATGAGATCAGAGCAGCCTGAGATAACTGGAGGAATTTCATACCCAATAGAATCCGGCCGTGGGAGCCGGAAGCCCTCCCTCTGCACCAGGCGTGCGAAGGGCCACGTGGGGGTAGCAGGAACTCCCGGTCCCTGGGTTTGCCTTCACTGCACACACCTGTGCTTCCCCGCTCCATTCACCCTGCCTCCCTGGAGCGGGGGATTGCCCTTCCTTTCCTGAGAGGTGAGAGAGACCGGCTGTGCGCATTCTCATCTAGGCTCCAACTCTTACCGCTGAGTTTCGTGGGCAAGTTGCTCAACCTCTCTGTTGTTGCCATGTCTGTGAAAAGCATAAGAACAGTCCCCATCTCTCAGGACGGCTGTGACTATTTAGTGAGTGACTCTGTCTGGAGGAGCTTTGACGAATGCCTGGCGCAGTGGAGAACTCCAGGGTTCTTTATTATAACGCCTGTGACCAACAGTTACAGTCAAGTGACTCTGTGCTGCAAGACACTGGTTTTACTTTGCAAAGAAAAAGCCTGGCTAGTGTGGCTCAGTGGTTGAGCATCGACCCATGCACCAAGAGGTCGCCGGTTCGATTCCTGGTCAGGGCACATGCCCAGGTTGTGGGCCTGATCCTCAGTGGGGGGCATGCAGGAGGTGGCCAGGCGATGTTCTCTCTCATTGATGTTTCTATCTCTCTCTCTCCCTCTCCCTCCCTCTCTCTCTAAAATCAATAAAGAAAAAAAATACACATATTTTTTTGGTTAGTTTTTTTTTCCTGTTTGGTTTAACTTTATATGATAAAGTGATTGGCTTTATTTCTGCAAAATTTAAAAATAGACTATTATTTGGGAAATAAATGATTTTGGATATTAATGTGTAATGGATAATTAATTAGAGCATGAAAATGCATTAAAAACATTCTTCTGTACTTGAATGATATGGGAAACAGTCCATTTGAATGATATTTAGTATATGTATAGTATTTCCCCGGAAACATTGTGACAGTTTCCATGTGACAATGTGTTTGCTCACAGACGTCTGTGCAGGACCCAGGCAAGGGCCGGTTTCAGCAACTGGAAGGTGAAGGGTCCTAGAGGTCCCTCACCTCCTCGACATGGGTACAATTACAGATTACATAAATGCTCTCAATAAAACAAATAGAATTATGTGGTTCGGGGTAGTGAGGAGGCCTAACTCGATAGGATGGCCGCTCCGCCGAAACCTGGAGGCTGAAAAAGAGCCAGCCAAGCACAGGTCCGGGAACCCCGAGTGGCTCCCTCCGCTCCACCTGGTGTAGTTTATGTATCAGAGACGGACACGTCCCTGTAAAGTGTATTTATGTTTTTATTAGAAAGGAGGAATCACATTTCATTATATTTCTAGCTTTACTTGAAACGAACACGGGCTCTTTTTTTTCCCCAAAAGAATTGTATGCTTAAGAAGGCGAAAAATATGCATTTTTCAAAATGAAGAGTAATTTGCATTAAAATAAAATGAGGCTGGTAGAGTTCACCTCTGGTCTCCACGTGTTACAGCGTGCCGGCCTGGAGAGCACTGTCTCAGTGGGGAAGAAAGCAAACCCCTGACAGTACATCCAGAAAGATGCTTTCCAGATGCATCAATGTCATGGCCAAACGCTGAAGCTTGAATTTGGGAGGGAGTGTCCTCAGAAGCAGGCTTTCTCTGAATCATGCATTTTCTCCCCACACTGCATGTGATTGTCCTTCGTTCCTCTGCTGGGCCTGCTGTCCTTCGCGATTCCTAGTTTATACTGGTTTTCAGTGTCCATAAAAAAAAAATAGTTTTTTGCTTTTTTTTAAAACAAGGCAAAAATACGGTATCTCTGATGCAGTTTCTGAGCAAAGGTCGGCCCGGTATTTCTCATTGGTTCACTTTCCGCACGAGGGTGTTCACAGAACACCTTGTTGACGATGACACCATTAGGCGGATACGACTGAGATAGCGCCGTGCGACTGAGTATATCGCCGTGTGCCACACTGACCGTCTTTTCACTGACATCGCCTTGGAGGGTTATTTAAAAATGCTGACAATTATTATGGAAATCGAGCGTCTGTGGGTTTTGAGCATATAGTTCTTTGGCTCCTTTTACTTTATTTTTTAATGTTTTTAATTATTTTTTTTTTGAGAGAGAGAGGAAGGGAGAGAGAGAGAGAAACATCCATCAGCTGCCTCCTGCACAACCCCCACTGGGAATCGAGCCCACAACCCGGGCATGTGCCCTGACCGGGAATCGAATTGGGACCTTTCAGTCCATGGGACGATGCTCAATCCACTGAGCCACACCGGCTGGACGGCTCCTTTTACTTGGGTACTTACGTGAGGGTGCCTGCTTTGTTCAAGACACCTTCATACTACGTTTCAAGTTAATAGATAATCTGTTGTATCATTTAACCCCAGAGCAAATGTGTAGGGCAGATACACATGCCTCATACTTACTGTGCTAACCCACTGGGTTCTGCTGATCTCCCCCAGCCTGTATTTGCACATCATCATTCTTTTTTTTTTTTTTTTTTAATACCAGAATTTAAAAGAGGAACAGTCCTCTTTGGGTTCTCTTTATTTGTTCTATCACTCTGAATTCTTTCCCTTGGATGTGCTTTGGAAGCAGTCTCTAACCTCTCAAGTATATTTTCTCATCTCAAAATACGATATTAATCTCTACCGTATACATTTTATTAAAGTTCACCGTAAACTGTATAAAATGTATATAGAATAATTATCGTAATGCCAAT
Organism: Tadarida brasiliensis; assembly: GCA_030848825.1. Taxonomy (NCBI): domain Eukaryota; kingdom Metazoa; phylum Chordata; class Mammalia; order Chiroptera; family Molossidae; genus Tadarida; species Tadarida brasiliensis. The sequence continues at coordinate 23,721,688 of CM061278.1, read as the reverse complement.
CATAAGTAAAGTAACGTATGCAAAACGATGATTGTGATGTCTAGCGCACAGACGTGTATAATTTGCATTTTCTGACCATGGCATGGATGGTGTTGAAAGGAATTTGGTATGATGGCGTCATAAACTCTTCCCCCCTCCTCAGCCCCTCAGCAACCATTCAAGTGGCTTTCACATCCTCCTGTTTCTCTGTGACCATAGCCAGGTGCAGAGACCACTGTGACGTTTAGGAACCGTAAACATTTAGCCACTCAGCTGCGTTCGCACACTGGCCTGGACCACGTCACCGTATCTTTGGGAAACAATTCCTGTCTGGCTTCCTAGAGGACAAGGCCATCTGAGATCAGCACAAGCCTTCTCGACTCAAATACTTCCTCTCTGCCATCGGTCTTGGAAAATGGAGTGAGGCCCCTTGCCCGTGTGGCGTGTCTTCCATTGAACCCCAAGTAGATTACAAAAATAGAGATTCACAAACATCTTCAAAAGGTGGAAAGATAAGCCCTGGCCAGTTTGGCTCAGCGGTTAGAGCGTCGGCCCACAGACCAGAGAGTCCCGGGTTCAGTTCCCGCTAAGGGCACGTACCTCGTTGCAGTTTGTCCCGCCCCTATTGGGGTCGTGTGGGTGGCAGCCACTCGATGTGTCTCTTTCACATCGATGTTTCTCTCTCTTTCTCCCTCTCTCCCTCCTGCTCTGTCTGAAGATAAATGCAAAAATGTCCTCGGGTGAGGATAAAAAAAAAAAAAAAAAGGTGGAAAGATAAAATGTTTCTATTCAAGGCCTCTGTCTGTGAAACAAGGCCACCCAAGCTGAATCCCAAAAACCGAGTTTCTCAGATGCATTTAAAACAGCGCTGACAAGACAGGTCGCTGGATGTTTCCCTTCCTCAGGCTGGGAGAGGATGCATCCGGCTGCTGGTCTTTGCAAATACAGCATGCCTTCGCAGGGTGCCTTCAGGGGGGTGTGGTCGAGACCGTGGAAGACCACTCGAGAGAGACGTCTGGTCCAGCGCGATGGCCACTAGCCACGTGGGACTGCTGACCACTTGGAATGTGTGTGTGCGAGCTGAGATGTGCCACAAGTGTGGAAAACACTGGATTTCAAAGACTGTATTACACACAGAAAAAACTCTATACTTCCTATTGATTTCATGATGAAATAACGTTTCAAATAGGTTGAGTTAAAATGTACTGCTAACATGAATACCACCTGTTTCTTTTTTTTAACGTGGCCACTAGCAGTGTGAAGTCACGTCTGTGGTTGCGTTACGTTCCCACTGGACAGCCTGGTGGGCAGCCTGTGATGGTAGTCACCACTGACCAGCTCTTTGTCCTAAGGGTGCAGGGCCCTGAAACCCTTCACCTCCTGACGGGACCTGACTCGCACGTCAGCCTACCCTCGCGCCCTTACCACTGTGCTTAAGGAGTCCGGCCCTGACGGTTCGGACCCTCGTTTCACCCGACTTGTCTATTGGTTTCTTGCTCTAGAATAGTTGGCCTGTAAGGAGAAGATTTTTTTTGTAAAACTGTTTTCCACTCTGACCTATTTTGACGAATTATGTCTGTTGTGGGGCGGAACTTGCACAGATGAATAAAAAGGTATGAATGTTACTTCTGCATTTTGGAATCAGACCATGCCGTGGGTAAAAGGTCTCTCTCCATCCTATCGCGCGTGGCACTGGATGAATGTCAGGTACCACTAGCCAAAGACTCTCCTGTGGAATCTGTCTTCCGTATCTGATCTTTGCGCCATGAACAGGAAAGATTCGTTTCTGTGAAGGCCGGAGAAGTAACCCTGTGGTGCAACTGTCTTATGAAGAAGTTTTCTTAATTCCCCACAGGTTTGGTTAATAAGGCCCGTGATGAAGACATCCATTGAATGTTTAGTAGGCTGTGCAACGAGGGTGGGGGAAGGCAAGGGGAAAACATCAAGAGAGGACCCTCTGGCTATGGAATTCAGAGACACTTAATAGATACTTTAAGTGGATAATAAGAAGAAGAATATTGCACGTGCCTGCATAATGTGAATTCCACTCCTTATTCAATGTCATTATTCGAAGGAAAAAAGTCAAGAAGATAAATTGAAACAATTAGATGAACTAAAGTATTTGGAAGAAAAATGTTTCCATTAAGTTCCCTTGTAAACTTAGTTATTTCCTATGCCTTCACTTTTTGGTAAAAAAAATAAATAAAATAAAAAAGAATGGATGTGATCCCCCACGCATCGATGGATCACGGGGGATGTCTGTCGGCGCATGTCACCTGGGCCATATGGAATAAACATGGCCTGTTTGGGGCTTCAAAGTGCCGTGGTGTGTGTATGTTCTCATCTTAGAAACACGCTGCTCTGTTAGGTTGCCAGGGACTAGACTGGACTCTCTAGAAGGACGCAGACTCTGAGACAGAGTCCGGGGTGCAGGGTGGTTCATAGGACTTGTTCTTGGATCCTGGTGACACTCTTCGCTGACCCCATGGGAGCCAGGCCGAAAGGCTGGACCTCCCTCAGCCTGCCTCAACTACTCTCAGGATGGGGGCCACCCTGGAAGGGGTGTGGCAATGCGGGAGGGCATCTCTGAGGGTGCTGATGGCTGGGAGCACTCCGGGGCGGGGCCACCCGTCCTTCCTGGAAGGAGATTCTGGGCGGTGCGTCATGGTGCCCACCCCAGAGGGCGTTTCTGTCCTTTGAACAAAGACTGTGGAGCCGTGTTCTTCGTGGTGGTGATACATTCCCTCACCGAGCTGGTGGCTATGGAGAGCCCCGTATGCCAGGCACCACGCTCACAGTCCGGGACACAGAGAAGAAGATGTACTCATGACGTGGCCCTCGGGTTCACCGCTGGTCCTCTGACCCCACGGAACGTCGATGGACCGAGCCTGTCGTCTCTGGGGGAGGCATCCCATCTCCCACGTCCTCCTTCCTTCCTTACCCCGTGTATCTTCTGTGCTTGTGGAAAAACTCCGAGACAGGGGAGTGATCTATCTCAGGGGCAGCAAGGAGGCCACTGTGGCGAGAGCTGATGAGTCCGTGAGTCAGGGGATCACGCCCTCATTACCCTGGGCCTCCTGCTGTCTTGTGCTCAGCAGACAGAACCCCAGCTCTGGCTGAATGATTCATTCCAGGGCCTCTCCGGCACGGAGATGCAATCAGAGAAAGTCTCTGGCTCTCTCTCTCTCGCACAGCCGCTCCCTCCCTCTCTCCGTCTCTCTGTCCGACCCCCCATGCTGACTTCTGTCACGTTAATCCATGACCACGACCTCGAGGGAGCCCTCCATGTCATGACGCCTGGCAATCCTGTTAGACTACATTTCCCTGACTTCATTTTTCTTGGAACAGAAAGGCTCACCGTCAAGAGTTTTCAAATTCCAACTTGTCTTACAGGTGGCTTTAAGCTGGCGATCTTATTTTTTATTTTTATTTTATTTTTTTGAAGCACCAAGGTAAACGACCTTCTCCACAGTGAGCCCCACAACTACAGCTTGAAAGGTGAGGTGAAGGCCACCAAGAAGGACAGGGTCATGTCTCTCCTGGGAAGGAGCGTGATGAAAATATAACTTAAGACTTGAGCACATGTTTTGGGAAAGAAAGTTCAGGGACTCGCTATATCATACCTCTTATTTTCTCTGTGACCAAAACGTTACAACGATTTGTTGAGGCTGTGGGAGGTCGTTAGAGAGCAGTGTGAAGAAATTCTTAAATAACCTTTATAACTTAAAAAAAATAACACGATCAGGCCCTAGCTGGGGTTGCTCGGTGGTTAGGGTGTCGGCCCGTGAACCGAAGGGTCATGTGTTCAATTCCCAGTCAAGGGCATGTACCTGGGTTGTAGGTTTCATTCCCCGGTCCCTTATTTTACATTTGCATGTTAAACACTTCAGTAAATCTTTTTCTTGAAAAAAATAGAATATGGCTTTTGAGGATGGAGAGCATGGGGCTGAGATGGGAAATAACATGGGTTCAGAAAATAAAATAGACTATTAAAGATACATTCAATTAGGTCACAAAGAGGAATACAGCACCTAGTGTGTACAAAGCCTTTTTTTTTTCCCCTAAATGTTCTACAAATATTAACATATTCAATCCCCATAACAATCATAGGAGCTGGATACTATTATTATCACTCCCATATTACAGATGAGGAAAATGAACCATAAGCAATTACGGAACGTATCCAAGGCTCACAGCTGAGTGGGCTGCAGTCTATCTCAGGCTAATTGAGAAGCAACTGAGCATAACTTAACCGACGCCATTCCCAGCTTACTCACTCATCCCGACGGTTAATCAGTCTTGGGTTCCTAAGCAATTTATGGGGATGATGCGGAGGACTGTTGGAGAGAGCCAACAGCATCTGCATAATTTAGGAGCGAGTTGAGAGAGAGACAGTCACAGGCTTTCTCCGGTCGTGATTATGCAAGGCAGAGAAACTCAATTACGTCCAATCAAAGCTCAGACTCCAACTGGGGTGTGCAGTTTTCATTAGCGGTGGTGAAGGCAGAAAAGGACACATTAGGTTTTCACATAAGAAATTAATGACACATTAAAATAAAATTTGAAAACGTAGGCGGCATGTTTTAGAGCCTGTGTTCTCGTTCCTTTCCTCATTCTGTTTGAACAGCGCAGAGGTCTGGGTCACATACCAGGTGGTGGGGTCTGCAGCCTTGTGGCCTGCCCCATAGCTCGGGAAACCCTGAGTTTCCTCAGCTTTTGAAAATATTTAAAAATGTGGATCCCTGTTTAGTTCAATGTTTAGTCATTCTCCTCTTACAAATAAAAATCACCTTAAAAATGCTGTCCTTTGCTTTTTTTCTCTTGCCATGTACTAGGAGAAACAGAATTCTGATGCTTTTTTTTTTTTTTTTTAAGAGGATACAAGATTCCATGACCTTGTTGCTGACTGGCTATCTAAGTACACCTGAGGGCTCAAGTTCAAGGTTACCCTGTCCCACCTGGACTCCCCTGTTGCCCCTACCAGTCCTATTTGGGATTATATTGCTTTGCTCCAAGCTCATGTAGACACTGCCTATTCCAACCTCTGCCGAAGTCCAGGACTGGCCTGTCCCTTATGCTTTGTCCTCGCCTGTCCCCACCAGAAACTGTCCGGTCCTTCCCATGACCCAACAACTGCTGTGGGCTTTGACATCGTAGATCCCATCCTCCCCGCAGTCCTCTGCCTTTCCCTCTTCCAAGATGAATTGTCACACAGGGTGACTGATAATGGATATGTCCATGTCCCTTCAAGGCAAACATCATCAGTATTTTTCCCATTGGAGAAATCTTTGACTTCTGTTAGGCTGCCAAACAAACCTTTTATTTACATTGAATCCCAGGTTACTAGTATAAAACCAAGTCATATCGGATAGAAGACATTTAAAAATTAATGTATAGCCACCAGCTAGTTCATGCATAAGCAAACCATCACACAGAAATGTTTTATACGGTATTCACTGGAGCTCTCGAGCGAGCTTCACGTGAAATCCAGCCTGATTTCCACAAATATTTGTTGTGCACCAAAGAAAGAGCACCAGTTAAGCTCAAACATCTTTTGGTTTGGTTTTCCCGACAGCAGGACCTCTACTGAGAAACGCCCCTTCAAAAGACAGGTTTAAAATTTAAAACCAGTTTGCCAACATCTGAAATTCTCCAAAGCTCAGCTCCGTTATCAAGGGCTCCTGCGAGCTCAGCAGCTGCGGCACCCTGAGCTGTTTGTCCAGAGTCAGCACGTTTCACCCCTGTGAGCTCTGCAGACTTCCATTCCACAGCGTTCTGGCTGCCTCCTGCCAAGTTCATTTTGTGACCATCAGATATTAATCTAGGTCTATAACCAGCAAACAATAAGAAAGTGCTGGGAATTATCAAGCAAATTTGACCAATATAAATTAATTATGCAATTGCTTAATTGATTTATATGAGTTTCTTTAAAGAGAATTTAATTCCTAATTAGACGTGCTCACTCACTCAATCTTGTAATAATGAACGTCTACTAATTCTCACAGTAAGAAGCATTTATGGGTCCCTAAGAGTTTAGAAGGGTGCCCGTCATTGAGGGTACAGTGACGGTCAAGATTTAGTTCCTCTGTGCATGGAGCTCCAAGTGTGCCCAGCACAGAGGAAGAGAGGGTTTTCATAAGTTGCTAGGTGAGCGCTGAGCAAGGGACACCACCTTTCCTAAAGAGGAGGACCGACCAGGGTACAGTGAACAGAGAAGTCAGACTGGAGTGGATACTGAGGAGTAATTGTAGGACCCAAAGATTGGAGAGAGGAGTCTGGAGAGGGAAGAGAGAGCAGAAGGAGGGAAGCCCAGTTAGCATCTGCACAGTGGTCTGAGAACGGCTGAAACAGTCATTCATTGTAGCTGATTTGGTGTGGTTACAGTTGAGGGTTTACATGCTAGGCGATGAGGTTAGATTTTTTTTATTTTTTTTTAGAGAGAGAAAGGGAGAGAGAGATAAAAACATCAATCTGAGAGATACATCAGTTGGCTGCCTCCTGCACACCCCCTACTGGGGATGGAGCTGGAAACCCGGGTGTGTGCCCTGACCGGGAATCGAACCGGGACCTCTCAGTCCATGGATGACACTCCATCCACTGAGCCACACCGGCTGGGCTTTTTACTTATTTTAATTAAACTTATTGGGGGGTGATATTTTCTATAAACTTTGATATTTAGAAATATTTAAAACATTTAACATTATGCCAATATGCCTTTTGAATTTTTTTGATAGTTTCAAGTATTTCTGAACCTATAATATTTAAAATAAAAAACAGTTATTTAGCCATTGTAAAGTATAAGTTCCTCCACTGATAACCAAAACACATTGAAAAGTAATTCAAACTAGTCATTTTAAAATATGGAAATAAGAATATAATATTCTTTTATTAAAGTGTTATTTTTCCCCCTGAATTTAGGCAAATGACTTAAAAAAATTCAAATAGAGATAGAATACATACTTTTCTGTATTTTCCTACTAAACTTTCCTATTAAATGCTTATTTGGGTGCTAAATATTTTGCTTTCTGATGATTCTTTGGGATTCAAACTCTTAAAGGTAATACTGATTCACTAAATATTTCATAGACCATCAAGAAATGTCCTTGAAAAAAATTCTTTCGGTATTACACAAAATTTTCACAAGTGTCTGTACCTATTTTAAACAGAAGATCATTCCACTAAAGGGTTAAAGAGACACGTTACCGTAATTTGTTAGAACCGAGCACACAATGGGGGTTTAAAAGGAAACTTGGAAAGAGAAATTCCAAGGTTGGAGAAGGTGATTATCGTGGCAGGGAGACGAAGACATTACTCTTGAAACATTGTGTGTATTTCGGTTATTTATTATGAACTCGGTTATTTCATTCTGCCCTCTTGTTTAACCTGACGTCAGATTTCATCCAGATAAATGCCTTTATGCTTTTCTTATTCAACAACCAGTTATCTGGGTGATGCCTCCCTGCGATCATTACTTCGGACTCCTGGAGCAGGCTCCTTGGCACATTTACACCCAGATGTTTTCTCTCCAGAGCCTCTAATGAAGTTGCCTGTTAGCGGGACAAGTGACTGATGGGCACCGGGTGATGTCTAAATATTGATTGCGACGTCAGTCACAGCTTTCCAAGTACTTCTCCTTAGTTCCGTTTAAAGGAATAAGGAGTTAGATCATGACGATGAAGACAGTGCATCTGATTTTTAAAACCTAACTCAGCATATTTATGTGTAATGTTGCCAACAAGAGCCTAGAAAATTAGAGCCCAGCTAATGGTGTTGAGTTGTAAAAGCCATGGCTGTTCTATCCATGAGATGTGAGCGTTGAGTATTTGTATTTGTCAGAGTGGGATATTTTTTAGTGATGTCTGCAAGATGGCAGAATAGGAGTTTTCCACTTTTAACTGAGCCCCCCTTCCCCCCCACACACACACACACAACATTGACTTTGACAACCACTCATGGTCAGGAGGACTTTTGTGGGAGTCCAGGAGTCCAGTAGACAAGTCATTGAACATTGTTGAAGCAAAAGAAGAAGAAGACACATTAAAGAGGGTAAGAAGCATGGTTTCACTCTATATGCATCACCTGTCTCCAAGGCAGTGCAGGAGAGACCCTCCTGACTCATGATTTGTCCTGCAGAGAAGAGTGACAGCCCAGCCAACGAGCTCCTGGCGTCCCCAGTGTGCAGAGCATTTCAGCAGAATCCATGCTGCTCCTTCTCAAACTCCTCCCAATTACTGAAGAGGTGGGATCACTTCCAAACTCATCGTACAAGGCTGGCGTTACCCCGATATCCAAGCCAGGCAAGGATACTACAGGAGCAGAAAACGACAGGCCGATGTTCCCGAGAACCACAGATACCAAAGTTCACAGCAAAATGCAAACCAGACTCAACAGCACATAAAAGCATCACACACCAGGACCAAGTGCGGTTTCTCCCTGGGGACAAGGCGGTTCACTATATGCAAATCAATAACTGCGATAGACCACACTCATAGAATGAAAGTTAAAAATCATCTGATTGCCTCAATCGATGCCAAAAGAGCGCTTGGCAAAATTCCGCATTCTTTCAAAACACATTAGGTACAAAGGAATGTACTTCCACAGGGTGTCCCCCTAAAATGTATACACAAAAGAAGTGTACTTATAAAGCCAGTGTTTATTAAAATACATTTCATTTTCAAAATGTAATAGAATCTACAGACACCCTGCATACATTTTCTGGGGAGACGCCCTGTATATCAGTTAACAATTTCAGAATTTCGAGAATGTAGCGGGAGGGAACATTCTCTGGAAGTGTGACGGAGTGACGCAGAGGAAACCTGTCCCACCGGAAATCAGAACTCTGTAGTGACAGTTCCCGGCGGGATGGTTTTTAACACCTGAATAGACAGAACAACAAGAGCCCGTGGTCTTTCCAGATTCTCTTAAATTTTAATTGGGGCACGTCAAATAAGTAATTAAGAACAAAAGTGAAACTTTTAAACAATTGGAGGTTCTTTTTTGAAGAAAAGAATCTAAGGAACGCTGACTAGAAAATGCTGTCAGTTAAAGAGAATTTATATTCTGGGCACAGCACATGGTCAGGTTTCTAAACCACAGGCTGAGATGGGATTGTGTTCCCCTCCATGACTCAGGACAGCTTTCTAGGCTCTCTCCAAGGTCCAGACCACTCTCAGCAGCCCCGTGTCCATTAAAACGCTGGACAGACTGTGCATTTTGGCCTTTGTTTGGTGACTCGCAGTAATGGGAGACAGACACCCTGAAAGCGTGTCATCTTCAAGGGGCAGCCTAGACCTCCCAGCTTCCACGAGGGGGCGCCTAACGTGGCTCCACCTCTTTTCTGTGGCCTCACCAGGTGCTTCAAGCACCATCCGTCAGCCACCTCCTGACCTCTAGGTGGCACTGGTCAAGGTAAGGCGGCCCCTGCCCATGTGACCACAGTTGATTCATAAATTCTTTAATCCGCCCAAGTAATTGAGAGTCGGCAGTATGCCTGTATCTCTCTGACTCTGTTAGGCTCCCAAGCAGCCTTGTTAAAATGTTGCTCTAATAAACTCTACCCTAACTAGCTTCAAACACACACACACACACACACACACACACACACACACACGAGCGGACTTCATTATCAGCAAACTGCAGGCTTTGCCTGAGTCCCTGGAGCAGGTGACAATTTGATTTTTTAAGTGGCTCACGGGTACTTTGCATTGATGTAGCACCATTCAAACCAAATCTCCAAGTGCTATACAAAACGTTAATTAATGGCAGCTCATAACATCCCATAGACGGGATGGTATATTTTTGCAGCTACCCTTTTAGAGATGAAATTTCGGGGGGTTAAGAGAATTGATACAAGTCGCACTTCAAAAGCAGCTGTGGAGCTATGAACCCATTCGCGACTGGAAACTATCAATTTCTAGCGCTATCACCCAGGACTCCTTTCCTCTTACTGTGTGTTAATAACCAAAACCATCAACATGTTGTGTGTGTGTTTTTGTTGTTGCTTTTGAAGTTTTTAAAGCTAATGTAGCATACTTCAGAAAGCAGAGGTCAGTGCTTCCAAAAGGCTTTGTCATTGGTCTGATGAAGGCTGGGAGTTTCTAGCCGATGCAGAAATAGTTGCATTTTTAAAGGGGTGGGGTGTTGACTATGAAAGACACCAATTATTTCGAAACAGTGCATTACTGAAGGAGGGGAGAGGGGAATTTGGCAATGTGGGACTATCACTTTAAAAGTTCAAAACTAGCTCGGCCGGTGTGGCTCAGTGGTTGAGCTTCGACCCGTGCACCAAGAGGTCGCAGGTTCAATTCCCGGTCAGGACACATGCCCAGGTTGTGGGCCCGATCCCCAGTGGGGGGCATGCAGGAGGCAGCCAATCGATGTTCTCTCTCATCAATGTTTCTATCTCTCTCTCCCTCTCCCTCCCCCTCTGTCTCTCAAATCAATAAAGAAAAAAAAATTTTTTAATAAAAATAAAAATTCAAAACTAACATTTAGGGATGCCTAGTTGTAACTAATCTCTAAAGAGCACAGCAGTAGGGTGCTTAAGACCACAGGCTTTGGAGCTAAATAGAGTTGAGTAAAACTCTAGGGGTTGCTATTTAATTGCCACAAGACACGGAAATATTACTGAATCCTTCCAAGTTTTAGTTTCCTCGTTTGCAAAATGGAGACAGCATCTAACTCAGTTAAAACACACACACACACACACACACACACACACACACGCACACACACACAAACACACACTTATGACGAAGAATGCCAGCTTCTTATCAAACGTGTTCCATTTCTCTGAGTGGTGAATCTGGAAAATTCTATTGCAGTCTTTTGGCTCCCTACACTGATTTTTTTTTTAAATATGCAATCGTGTAAATGGTATAAAATTAAAATTTACAAAGAGTATAAAATTGAAAAAGTATCTACTGCCTTTGCTTGTTCCTAAGCCACCCGGATATCCTCCAGAAGGAAGCTCAAAATTTCTTAAGTATATTTCCAAATTTAGCTATGAATTTAGACATATTTTATTTATGCATTTTCTAATGCAACAAAAAAATTATATCTAATATGGATTGTACTGAAGTTTGATTCTTATGTAGTATTATGTGTTAGAAATCATTTCATGTTAGTATGTTTAGAGCTATCCTTTTTAATGGCTGCATATTATTTCTTTTTAAAGACTAATTCATTAACCAGTACCATAATTTTCTGAAGTTTTAAGTGATATTTATATAACATCAGACTGTTTAATCATCCCTCAGCTAGGAAAATGTTCCTAATTGCATTTAGAGAAGCCTAAAATATATTATTAGGATTTATAGTTGAGATATTTGGTGAACATTTTTAATACTTTATCTATTGAAGTTTTGTAGGAATGAAAGTTTGTTTCCCATGGGTTGTGTGTTCATTTGTATTTGTCTATTTGTTGAAAAGCAAGTTATTTTATACTTTGTCACAAATGCAATGGAACACAGTGTGTGTGTGTGTGTGTGTGTGTGTGTGTGTGTGTGTGTGTGGTGAGCACGGTTTACATTATTATATTCTTGGCTTCCTAACTGAAATAGTGGCAACGATGTTCACCAATGTCACCTATGTTTCCCAGAGACAGCATTTTAATCTGACGTTGCTATTCTAACAGATTGGAGTTGACCTTTGTGAGGTAGGTATTTATTTTACATGTATATGCGAGATAAAAGTTTAAGCAATTATCACTATAATTCTCTGACCTCAATTATGCTGATAGTTCAAACACAGTATTCTTTATAGCCTTGACAAGTTCTGTAATTGAATCACTCCCCTACTTCATTTTCCTTCTTCTGTGGCGTTAGAGAGCTCACATTTTTCTGTGTTTGTAGCTCTGTTGATAAAAGAAGTTTGATGGGAGATGGGAGATGGGAGATGTGTGGAAGGGGCTGGCGCTGAGGCTCACCGTGACTGACAAACACGAGATCTCTCTAAGTCATTCCAGTCTTGCATAGATTCCGTGGTACCTCCTTTTAAAGTGTGTTTCCGTCACGTTGTTGCGTGAACCGATGCTCCACTCTTCTGTGCCACGTTTGTTGGGGGACTTTTCATATCCTCGCCACATATACATAAGCCCTGGACACAGTTTGAGAACAGCTGGATACATAGCCCATAGTGTGTTAGGTGACTTACGTGGGCAATTTGTTGGGTAATTAACTAATTGAGTCCCCTTTCTCTTCCTCCCTCCCTTCCTTGCATGCATCCTTTCTTCCTTTTGCAAAGTATTCTGATTGTTCCTGCAGCAGAAGAGACCTGTCTCTTGACTCACCCCAAGCTCTCGCAGTACTACTACCAACGTTTTAACTTTTCAGTTTGTTTAGGAGTCGTTTTAAGGGGAGGGAGAACATCGATATTGTCAAAATGATCTACTCTGTAGTTTGGAATGAGGGAATTAGCCAGACCGTTTGGAGGAAGAATCCAATTCTCCGCACAGGAGTCCAGCCTCATTCAGTCTCAAAGTGTGGTCCCTGGACCAGCATCAGCCCCCGGAGCTTGCTAGAAATACAGATTCTTGGGCCCCAACTGAGAACTGATTCAGAAACTTTGGGGGTGGCACCCAGAGCTGTGTTTCCACAAGTCCTCCACGTGGTGTTAAATGTTCAAGTTTTAGAACCTGGTCATTTCCTCTTTGCAGAATCAAGGACCTGGAAGGCCTTATTCTAAGATTTCTACTGTTTTTCTTAATGTTTTAAAAAAAAATAGCAAAAGCATGGCAAAAATACAATCGGCATGACGGATCATGGAGGAAAACGAAATAATGCCATTTTCACAGTTGAGATCTAATTCTTCTGTTTTGTTCCACAAGATACTCAGAGGTGAGTCTACGCATCCCTGAAGACGAATATAATAGGTTGCTGTATTAATTAGTCTGGTGGCAGACAACATTTATTAAAGACCACACGCTAATAGTCGAACCACTCATACTTCTACAAAGGTATCTTTGGACTGTAGTGTGGAAAAGCTGGAGAAGAGATGGGACATGGCAGACATTTTTCTGATTCTTATGCCCCTGTTGCTAGAGGGGGGAATGTAGATAAGCCTTTCCAAACGGTGTTGAAATATGAACACAATTTCTCCCCCCACCCCAGTAACTTTCCATAGTCATTCCTCTGAATTCCCATCCCGTCATGGAGCATTCTTTGATTTGCAGACACGTATTATGCAGAGCCAGGAATAGACGCTCTCAGAAATTGTGGGTTTCAACAAACTTCAAAGTTCCGACCATATGGCTGTGGTTGATTGGATTCATCTAGCACAACAAGAAAGTAAGATTTCCTTCAGCAAAGAACACTCTGAAGTATCACTTTATGAAAGCCATTAGCTAGGACTCTAAAGTATGAAGCAACATGAGAAATGCAAATAACAACAATATAATTAAACTGTCAAATGTGATAGAGAAATTTATGTGAAAATGCATGTAGCCCTAGAGTTCCTCGCTTCTTCCTCGTTTTTAAGGCAACATCAAAACAGTTACTTCTGAAAATATTTATAACCTGTCAAGAGAAAAGACTGGAACTGATGTGGCTGTCCCCGAGGAAAATGTTGGTTTGAAATACCAGTGATGGAATGCTGTCGCCTCTTTTCTGTTTTGTGGAAGGGGCAGTTATGCTGATAAGTTTATTGGTGTTAAAAACATAATTATCTAAAAGCCACTGGCATTAAAAACACCAGTGCATTTTTTGTAATATAATTATAGATACGGGATTATCTTTAATATTGGAGACATAAGTCTCAATACCATGACTGCTTTTTATGTGGAGAAAAAAATAGCACAGTCACCACGATTTGGGAGGAATTGTGATGTGGTTATCGGGAGACGGTGTTAAGGAAGAGAGATCCCTGCAGGAAACATCATTGCTATTGTATTGCTGTTTCTGCTAAGCGGTGCAAAAATTAGCACATGTCCAAGTTTTCATGGTCATACACACACACACACACACACACACACACACACACACGAACCATTTCCTCTCATTGGTTTTTATTTGGTTTCCTATATACAAATGTATAGATATGTTTTTATACGTGTTCTGACCCGCTAGGGATTTAAGCAGCAAAGACCATTCACGGCCTCTGAAAACATACTCTATTAATTTACATGTAAAGTGTTGCATTCAAAGTCAACTCTACAGAGTAAAATGGAGGGGTAGTTTTGCCAAGAAAAACAAAACAAAACACAAAATAACAGAATGATTAAAGTTAAAGAAAAGTCTAAATGAGCCTATAATTCTGGCTTTATCAGAAAAGACAACAACTTCAGACTTACATGTCAGGGAGAAACACAGGGGAAAATGAGCTACTTAAAAAAAAAAAAGTTGAAGTCTCACTTTCCAAATTGCTGAATATCAGATTTTTCCAGGAGTTGTAAAAAATTTCATCTAACTGCATTGGGTATTAGAGCAAGGAATGAATTGAAAGGGGGAGTTTTATTCAACTTGCTACGATATGTTAGTACCCAGGGAGACTTTTTCTATCTAGAGGAGAATCCATTAAAATATATCTGATGGAAAGCAAGAGAAAAAAGGGGTAACTAAAAATCTATTCCTCGTGATTTTGGAATTCAGAAGGATGACTTTTCTATTCTGTTCCCTCCTCCTCCCCCCTCCCCTCCCCCCTTCCCCCTCTTCTTTCAATTCTCTAGAACTTTTAATCACTTCTTTCTCTTCATTACAAATACTCTAGATTTGATTGCTTGTTAAGATCATACCAACTGCCTTACAAGATCCTTTTGTATCTTAGAAAAATCGGTGGTTCACTCTGTCAGCCTATTGTGCCTCTGTGAAAAAAAAATAGTATCACATGATAAGATTCGAGTTTATAAGACAATCGATGGGTTACTTTCTCTGTGCTGCTCACTCTCATGGGCTCACTGGTGATCTCCCTCCAAACATTTCCCATGTATTACCATCACTTTCCATCTTTAAAACTTCAACATGTTGGAAGAATTCTGGTGATTTGTATTTAAAAAATAAACTCTGCTATCTTTTAAAAATGTCATCTAAAGCATGAAATATTCAATACCCTGTTTAACTACATTTATAATTAAATCTCTTGAGCTATTCCTAGTTATATTTGTGTGCCTACTCTATGGCACACCAACATCAAATATCTGATTAGAATAGGTCACTGTTAATATTGAAAGCACACCTGCCTGTGTGTTTTATATTCAGTGATTATAGTAAATAAGGTTCTAAGGGTTGCAGATATGCCTGAACACACACACACACACACACACATGCACACAAGCACACATACATGCACGTGCATACATGCACACACCCTCTGGCTTTACTGTTTTCTCTGTCCCTTATGCTTTATCCACATGTGAAGTTTTTCTTTCACTTTTTCAATATTACACCTTTTTTTTCCAATATAAGTTGACATATACTATTATACTGGTTTCTCAAGGGCAAGGATCTCTGCTCTTCAGATGTCATTGCCAGCAGTGTGTATGGCTTACAGTGGCAGGAGGGTGACTGGAAGGAAGATGGGTGTGCGCTCCTGGGTAGAACTGCTTAGCGTGCACTGAGGGGGGGTGAGCAGAGTGACCAAGTCACACAAGGGGAAATCTCACCTTCTGGACCCACGGTGACCATAGCATCGCCCTGTTCTCAAGCGGCTTTGGTGAATTTCTGTTACTTGATCCCTGACATCAGAGGCCCCGAGCGCAGGTGTGCGGTGTGTGACTTACAGACAGTCCTGCTTTCTGTCTGCACAGGAACCCGGCCAGTAGCTCTGGCTGTCAGCGGACAAGTCCAGTCCTGTGGCCCCAGGAGATTTCCTTAAGCTACATGATGTATTTCCATAATGACTATGAATATTTCATAGTCTGCTTAATTAGCTGCATTGGATTCTGTTGATTGAAAATACAAACCCTGATCGATAACCTCTAAGCATCCAATAATGTGATTACAGAACATCTCTGGGTCACCCTAAACTATGAATGATTTTCCTTGAGTCGGAAGATGTGGAAGATGATAGAAGTGTGTGTGAATGAATGTATGTGAATGAATGTGTGTGACTTCTTTTTCCACACCTTCCCTGTCAAACAGGTTTTAGTTCCAAGGTACAGAAATAAAGTTGTTTAGATGTTTATTTCATGTATTTGAATCACAGAATATGCTAGGTGGTGCCAAGTAGGTTTACAGCTGTGAGTACAAGAAAGATGCGTGTATTCCAGTATTACCTAATCATTATTGTATGATTTTCCTGAGAAACAGCTGTAAAGCTATCTCTGCCCCGCTCAGTCGGGCCACATGCCCGACATTTCCCCAGTGCTTTTGCGTGCTAGTTCATTTACCAATGATGAGAACCCTAAAAAGAGTAGGTATTGCCCCTGCCTTCCCCACTAATCAGAGGGGAATTCAGGCCTAGATCTCGGTGTCTCATTCTTCGTGGATCCTCTGTCCAGAGCAGTGGTCTCAACCTTCCTAATGCCGCGACCCTTTAGTACAGTTCCTCATGGTGTATGTGGGCGTATCTGCATGTGGGCGGACCCGCCTGGAGACGGATAGAGGAGCGGTGTCTCGGTTCCTGAGACCATCGGAAAACACACTGCACATCAGAAATATGTGTTTTCCGATGGTCTTAGGCAACCCCTGTGAAAGGGTCGTTTGACCCCCAAAGGGGTCGTGACCCACAGGTTGAGAACCGCTGGTCTAGAGGTTATTCCCTGCACGCTTTCTTCAGCTACAGTGGCCTCAAGTCTGTGGACACTGGGCAGCCCTGACATCTCCTTCTGTTCTACTTTAGTTGAGGGTCGGGAATATTGAGTCCTGGGGTATTTTCAGCTTCAATGACAGGTAGCCTCCGTAAGTGGACTCAATCGTTAACGAGATGTGTCAGCTCGTTATCTCTAAGACGGTGCTGCACTAGCACGAGCCATTCCACGAACGTACTGATTCTCAGTCTATTCCTTAAAAAAATTGAAAACTAGAATCTAATTATTTCCATTTAGACCATCTTACTTTATTGCATAAGAAAACTTATTTTTAAATCTTGTATGTTCATCACGTCTCAAGAAAGGATTTATTTGCCATGGGCTGTCTTTAAGAGAGACGATGATATGCCATCCACCTGCCGTCATCATTCTCAGGGGACGGGCATCCCAGGCTTACCTGTGCGTTTTACTGCGCCTTGGTCATTCCACGGGAGCTTTTCTTAAATCCTAAACTGTAATCTTGCAAAAGTGTTTCTGAAACTTAAGAATATAGCCCAGCTAGTGTGGCTCAGTGGTTGAGCGTCGACCCATGCACCAAGAGGTTGCCGGTTCGATTACCAGTCAGGGCACATGCCCAGGTTGTGGGCCCAATCCCTAGTGGGGGGCGTGCAGGAGGCGGCCAATCAATGTTCTCTCTCATCGATGTTTCCATCTCGCTCCCTCTCCCTTCCTCTCTCTCTAAAATCAATAAAGAAAAAAAATTTTTTAAAATAATATATACATGTAAACAAATAGAAGTACAGAGAATGGAACACAGAGGCAGATGTCAGATTCTAGCAATAGTTTGTGGTCTTGTCTATAATTCAGAAAGTCAAAGGTTGTTTGTTTGTTTTTTGTCTAGTTCCAGTAACATTTGGAAAACATACCAGTAATTGTTACTCTTCATTTCTCAAGATTTCGCATTTACTCTTTCAGCTTTGATCCGAGTGATGTTATTTTAAGCAAAAGTCCTTATTTGGGGGTGCTGAAGTTATAGGTGTAAATATCGAGCTCCTGAGTGATGGGTTCTCCAGTTTGGCGAGGGGCACCCTCAGTTGTGAACGGTGCATCATCCCGGTCATTTCACAGATGGTGCCTGGGCTGCTCAGAGTAATGCCATCCAGACAGTAATCAATTACAGCCAGAGGAATGTGAAATATCGCACTGGATTACACAGTATTTTTTTTTTAATAATTACTTCTGGGAAACTATATGGAAAAATACACCATTTATTTAAAAAAACGCCTAAAGTCAGACATCCTGAATTGGCATCATGTTAAACAATTTTGAGAAAGTCTGCAAACATTGGCATGCGATCTGTTATCGTGGCTGTGAGTTTACTCTTTCCCAGAGACTTGCAGCTTTCAATGGACGACGTGAGAATTCCCGAGCTTGCGCGTGGTGGTGTATAACGTAGATGCCACGGGAGGCTTGGCTTAATCGGATGGATCTGGGTTATTTACACTATCATTTGGGTATTTCAGAGCATGGAGAGGAAGGTTGATGGTCCACTGCAAATGTTAATCTCGGAAATGTTTTCTTTTGCTTCATTTCTAAAGAACTGAATGTAAGGGCTTACATCCTATGGCAGGGATTAAAGCTCTGTAACTACATGAGGGAAGCATTTCAAAGATGTTGCTGCAACTCTGTTGGCCGTTTTATTGTGGGGCAATCTTTTACCACTGTGTAGTATTGCGATACCACATTCTCCATCAGACTGATCCTTTAAAGAACACCACCAAAGCAAACAAGTAAAACAATGTTCACGGGCTCATGACAAGACTGGTGTCAGGATACCCTGGCACAGGGACAATGATATGGGCCGTTGCTTCCTCTACAAGTTACGCAGAAACAAACAAAACTGAAGAGGGTAGTTATCTCCTGGGTAGATGAATTAGGGGTAGACTACTAGTCATGTTTCAGGATTACCATCAACAGTGAACTTCCATGTTCTCCCCTCCTCCGATTACATTCCTAAAATACATCCACACCTCTCACATGGTTCACTGATTCCTAAAGATTAATAATTACATATATATTTAGTGCCTTTCATTAAAACTTTTTTCTTACTAAGTGGGTTTCATAGTTAAAAAGGAACACATTTTCTCTATTAGGCATTTTCACCTCCACTTTTAGGAAGGTGTTGAGATAGAAACAAATGTTACTGGAAGTATCAGTGTAAAGGCTTTGAGGTTGGAGAAGAGAAAAAATACAGAAGCAACATTGTAGCTGACAAAGAAATAATTCCCAAGTCTGCCTAGCAGGGAAGAATGTCTGTGTCTTCACTCTGGAGCCAGTGAGAGCACCCTTGGCATACCTATTCTAGACAACATTTAGAATCACACTGCTTAATGACACAAGACTATAAGAATTATAAAAAAAAAAGTAAAAGGAAAGAAAAATAAAAAGATGTGTTGGAAAATATGTAAATAATATGGATTATACTTTAAAGAAAGTCTCGTTACCTTATTTATTGGCCATCAGAGGACACTGTAAAAGCATATCAAATAGGATTACAATGAAAAATATAAGGCAGTAATAAAAAGATATTGAAGCTGTGGAAGGTTTTGCTCAACTTCAGTTCATCAGTTCAAATGGGGACTCGGTCAAGGAATCAAGAGAAGGCAGAGATTCAGACAGGCGGCAATGGAAGAATTAGGAGAGCTCTCCAAGAGTACAGCTGTGCCATTAGAGACCGAGGATGAGGCCACCCACACCCTTGTAGTCCGGGTACCATGTGTGGGTGTGAGGGTGGGCGGTGAAGAAGGCTGACAGGGAAAGAGTCAGTTCACGGGAAATACGGTGTGGAGGAGAGCTCTGCAGAGACCCCGGACCGTCAGAGGAAGTGGGGCCCAGAGCAAATTAAGCCTGAAAGGTCCCTGGAGGCAGAATGACAAGGCTGAAGCTGTCCTACCTCAGGCACATCATGAGAAGGCAGGACCTTTGGAAGAGACAGCAATGCTGGGAAAAGCATAAGACAGCAGGAAAAAGGAGGACCAAATAGGAAATGGATGGACTCCATAAAAGAAGCTACAGGCATGCGAAGCTACAGGAGCTGAGCAGGGCTGTGAGGACAGGACACTGGACGTCACTCATTTATAGGGTCACCAGGAGTGGGAGCCAACTCAATGGGACGTCATACACACACACACACACACACACACACACACACACACACACACACACACAATAAACCTTTCCATATAAGCAGTCAAGGATTTTAATTAATCCTTTTTGCTCCTTATAATACTTGTATGTCCCTTCAAAAATTAAGGAGCCAGTGAAAAGGAAAATAATCAATATAGCTAAGAACCTGTGACTCGTTGAGGCATTTAAAAAAAAAAAACAACTTCTGAGTCACTGATACATTCTAGAACAATCTAAACTACAGCTTTGGCTTCTGTTTTTATACTGACTTTTAATGAATTCATTGTAAATCCATAAGGATGCCGAGACCCAATTATATTTGTCAAAGAAAAATGCTAGCTAAATAATTCATTGCTATTCACCTTTTTTTGTTGGCAACTCCTAAATCCTTTCTAACCTTTGAACATACTCCTTCAGATTTCATTAACTTTTAACTCCCCTGTTATTTTTAGGTGATGCCGTAGTGACTTCCATCTGAGAGTTCTCTGAGTGTCGGGAACATGTGTTCAAAGATCAGCGTATAGAGTGTAATGAGATTTATCATATGTAATGAATTATTTCAGAATTAGGACCATGGAAAATAGCATCTTAGTAGCAAAGGGGAAAAAAACAAAACCAAAAAAAACAGAACTAGTTGAATAGAGAGATCTGTTTAAATAAGCATGTCTTGGTCACACAAGTTGATTACTTTAATAGAGACAAAATGAAACAACGAAACTGATGGACAGGTGAACCAATGTACACCGTGAGCCGTCAGAGAAGCCAGGTAGCCCGACAGGTGAAAAGGCCTGTTGTTACTTAGAATTCCGGAACCCCCTAGTATGTGGAAGTTTTCATTGCTAAGGATGAATTACCTTCGAGAAGGTAGTAATGAGTTCAAACGAGTAACGATGCCAAATGAGCGATTCTATGCGTCAGCATGTGGTTAGCGTGTGGTAGTGTGTGGTAAGAATACACGTATGTCAAGCTGCCTGTATCATCTCTCTTTCTCAAGCCTTTGCTGTGATTATTTTTAATGTCACTTGAAATTCACTTCGCTCCCTATGTCCCCATTCCACCAGCTCAGGAATAAGCTGGAAAGTGTTTGATAAAGTTTCTTACTGTAGAACTAACTCTGAGGAAGATGTACTAATTAGATTTGTGAAGGGGGGAGGAGGAGGAGAAAATGTGATAAGGCATTACAAAATAATGAATGCACTTTTCCTATTTGAAAAGCAACAGATTCCGAATATTAGACAATGATCTATGGGTGTGATAAAGTAAAGCACCCTTAAAAATGACCATTTTATGTCCACGCTGATTGCTTTTAGGAGCATAGATTCATCTTATTGTTAGGTTGGAAATGTGAATTATTCTCCCCAACTCAATTTTTGTCTCAGAATGTTGCAAATGGCTGATTTCAGGAAGTTTATGTATAGTCCTGGGCTGAGTGTTATAGCCCAAGGATTTAGACTTAAAATTTAAACAGATGTGACACTAATTTTTTTTTAAGAGACTCAGACTAGTATTCATGAGACCAGGAATTACTGTTAATTAAAGGATAATAAAATGGTTGGGCTTCTGTATGTAACTGTGATGCAGAAACCCTCTTGAATATTAAAATGGACCTTCTTTTAAAAGAAGCGAAATCGTCTTCATTTATCTCATGATTTTAAAAATCCAATTACATTTTTGTTTTTATTTTTTCCTTTTTATTGAGTTTATTGGGGTGACACTGGTTTCAGGTGCACACTTCCACAGCACACCATCTGTACACTGTATTGTGTGTTCACACCCCAAGTTCTGTCCATCACGATTTATCACCCCCTTTACCCTCCTCCACCTCCCCCCACCCCTCTTGCCCCTGGCAATCACCCCACTGTCGTCTGTATCCATGAGTTTTTTCTCTTTTAGTCTTTTTGTTGTTGTTGTTCGATCCCTCCGCCCCCTTTACATCCCATGTATGAACTAGGCACTGTGTCTAATCTTAGTATTAATTCAATCAAACATTTACTAAAAGCCTAGAAGTTGCAGACATTCTGTCCACAACAAGACACATGTTGTAACCAAAGTAGGCAATGCTTCTGAATTTAGGATGCGTAAGTAAAACAAAGCAAGTGGAAATTATGGCAACTATTTTAATTTTTTTTCTTTATTGATTTGAGAGAGAGAGGAAGGGAGAGGGGGAGAGAGAGAGAAACATCGATGCGAGAGAACATCGATTGGCCATATGGCAACTATTTTAAAAGAAATGGAAAGGGTGATGAGAGAGAGAGGTGACCAGGGGTTATAAGAAAGTTTCCCCAGGAGACTGGAGTTAAGCTGAGGTGTGAAAGATGAGAAATACAGGCCTGAGGAGGAGTGTTCCAGAGGCTCAATGTGGGACGGGACCGTGAGGACCCAGAGCAAAGCCAGGGTGACGGAGGGCATTCCAGAGGAGCGGACTAGCAGAGGCGGGCCTGAGAGGGGACAGGCGGCTACTACGGGACTCAGAACTGTTCTCAGACCCTAAAGTACGATGACTGTCTGTACATCTCCCCTTAGGTATTCCAGGGGCTCCTGGACGTCAGAATGTAAACGAAACTCAGTGTGTTTAGGCTCCTCCTCTGTCCTTTATACCTGAACATGAGAGCATCTACCTGGGTGTCTCAGCCCCGTTCTTGGAAGTTCTCTGTGTCGTGTGCCGTGAGGGTCTCTCTCTTCTGCGCCTCAGCGTCTCTGGACTCTGTCCTCCGCTTGCCCCACCTTCTCCATCACAGTGTCTTAGCCAGGTTTTGTCACCTTGTAGAGGAAAGACTTAACCCCCCCCCCCCTGCCAGAGTTCGGTTTGAATGGAGAGACTGGTGTCCCGCAATGTGTTTCTCTGTGACCAGTTGATAGACATATGCATTGTTCCCGTTTAGGGTAATTATAAATAAATTTGCTGTAGGCATTGCTATACAGGTTTTTCTGTGTGGGTACAGTTTTCATTTTCTTAGATAAATATGTGGAAATGGAATTGCACAATCTATAGTTTGTTTAATTTTATAAGAAACTACAATGTGTGTGTGTGTGTGTGTGTGAAAGGATTTCGTTTAGTGCTATGCAGATATGTAAACATAAAGACCTAAGGGGCAGGCTGCACACGTGACCAAGTGGCGACTACGAGCCGGGGAGGCCAGGGCAGCGCTGGGCTGGCGGTCTGGGCTCGCCTTGCAAAGGAGCAGCAAGGAGGCAGAGCTCAGTGCAGGGCGAGGCCCTCGGAAGGCAGGCAGGGTCAGGTCTGAAAGGGTTCACAGCTCACAGGAAATTAGAGACAGGAAGAAGTAACTTAGTGACCCCCTAGTAAATGTTCGGGTGCAAGGCCAGGGGTGACCCCGGGTGACTCGAGCGAAGCCATGCGGCGGGAGCGGGAGGTACACCCTGTGGAGGCGAGCGGTGCACGCACCCTGGTTCCTGGTCCCTGCTGTGTCATCCGAGACCAAATGGCGGCCAGTGGGGTGGCCAGCAACTGCGTGTTCCTGTCTGTGTGTCTTAAACACACAGCTGTGGCTACATCAGAGCGAGCTGGGGACCCCGCACAGGTCTGCACGTGCTCTGGAACACAGATGTGCTTTGTCATTAACCAGTTTCCAAGCTCTCGGGCTTCCTTTGCTGTGCTCTGTGCGCCAGGTTTGGGGACCCGCCCTGGCCGTGGCCTCTGCGTGGCCTGGGTAAGAGGACATCTTGCTGGCCCGCAGGTTTTCCACTAAATGGTCCCCCAGGTGGGGAATCATATCGTCTCAGACCGACATGTGATAATCCCGTCAGGCTGATGTGTCTGTAACTATAATCTAAATAACCACTGAGTCAGGAATTATGCAATCTCCATTCAAGCTTCATTTCTGCTTTTCGTTTTAAAGGACCAAGGATGAAATATAGAAGAGTCCTTTGCCATTTTTCAGTGCCAGCCCAGGGACACCCTCTGCCTCCTTTAATTTTCTCTCATTTTCTGCTACTCCAGACGATACAGCTGAGAAGACTCCCTACTTGCCACAGCTTTCCCTGCTCCCGGTTCAAGTCATTTCTCAAATCATCACCTCCCTCCAAATAGCTTTCTGAGCCTTCCTTCCAAAAATATGTCTCTGGCTCCTCCAATCACTTACCGAGTACTCCTGTTTCTTCCTGACAGTTTCTAAAAGCCTTTCCAAAAAAGTTTGACTAACACTCTGTTCTTACCAGCAAATACTTTTACTGATGGCATGCCAAGTTCCCACAGCACACTCTCCTCTGCTCTCTCTCGTCTGCAGTGTACCCACTGATCCCAGCTCTCAGCCATCCTCACAGCGCCGACCCCCAGCCCAGAGCGACCCCTCCCTCTTCCCAGTGCCTGTTCGGTGGATTGTCAGAATAACGCATCTGTCAGTGAATCACGCTCTGCCTTGTGGCCTCCCTTTTGTCATTGTCTGGGACTGTTGTTGAAGTATTTGGGGGTTTCCCCTCTGCTCACATGATTATGTATTCTCCTTTCTCCCTCAACAGTAGTTATATATTTTATATTCTCAACCGTTCCCAGCTCACAGCATTGAAATGTAGGCATTTACTAAATATCTATTGATTTGAATTGATTTCCATTTCATGAAAAGTTGGACAACCCCGCAGGTGTGGCTCAGTGGTTGAGCACTGACCCATGCACCAAGAGGTCGCCGGTTCGATTCGCAGTCAGGGCGCATGCCCAGGTTGTGGGCCCGATACCCAGTGAGGGGCGTGCAGGAGGTGGCCAATCGATGTTCTCTCTCATCGATGTTTCTGTCTCTCTCTCCCTCTCATTTCCTCTCTCTCTATAATCAATAAAGAAAATAAAATATTAAAAAACAAAAAGAGAGACCGGGACTAAGTGGCAGTCTTTAGCCGGATAAGAAAGGGGCCAGTGAGGGCGCTCCTCTGGACTTCCACTTCAACATGGCTGCTGCCCGTGGCAAAGCAAAGAACCAAATCGAAGGCTTGTCTAGACCTCCTGTTGTTAGGTGGGAAGCTGACAGCAGGGGGGAAAGGAGAAGGGGAATGAAGGGTCATTTTTTTATCGTCTGCTTTTAAAAATGCCAGTGTTCCCAGTCTAGATGCTTTCCTAACTCCTAGGACGTCGGGGCTTCTGCGGAGAGTGTGCACATTTAGGGAACCCAGTCAGCTGCGCTGAGCTATTCTTTGACTGATCAGTGCAAAAACGTCCCTTCCTCCCACCTCCCTTTGCGATGCTGACAAGAAAGTGACCTGCGAGAGACGCATGAATTATGTATTTCCGGAAGACGGCCTGCTGGAAGCTGAGGAGGAGAATGCTGATGGTATCTGGTGCTGTTTCCCGTACAGTGGGTGTCTGCTTAAATTGGCTGTGGTTAATTTATGAGGACCCCCATCTTTCCGTTTAATCTCCCGGGCCCAGGACTTTGTTTCTCTCATGCTTATTTCCAGCTATTTAGGCAATTTCTGGAAAGCCAGCTGATCTGTGACTTTTCAAAGGAGTCGAAGCATTCCCAATTGGTTATGATTTGGGTAAAACTGAAAGGCATACTTCCCACTCAAATGTCTGTCCCACCCAAAATGGGACAGTGTTTATTTTATTTACTTATTTTTAAATTTTTTTTTCCTTTATTGATTTTAGAGAGAGAGGAAGGGAGAGGGAGAGAGAGATAGAAACACCGATAAGAGAGAACATCGACTGGCCGCCTCCTGCACGCCCCCTACTGGGGATGGGGCCCACAACCTGGGCATGTGCCCTGACCGGGAATCGAACTGGCGACCTCTTGGTGCATGGGTCGACACTCAACCAACTGAGCAACACCGGCTGGACTGGGACAGAGTTTAAATTCTCCATTGTAAATTCGGTCCTTTTGGTGAAGGCATCATTTACTATAAAATACCCTTTCAATATCTAAACACCTTGTAACTAATAATACTATTTTATCTCATAGAATTCTTGTATGGATTACGCTGAATGACTCAATGCCTATGAAGTGCTTAGTGCTTGGAACGAGGACTCAATAAACACTAGTTACATTGTTGCTCTTATGAGTGTCATGATTGTGACGTAACGATATTGTTGCCTATATAAGTTGACAACCTCACAGTGTTTTAATGCAACCCCATTTGCTTGTTGACCTCCCCTAGCAGACAGGAGGACCCTGAGACATGGACACGTCGGGAGACTTTTTGTGGGGACGTGAGAAGACCAGGTGGGATATTCTGTCAGGCCGTCCGAGTGCTGGCTCAGGAGGATGCCTTAGCTCAGTGGGAACCTTGGGCTGATTCCAGCCACTGGGTCCCCTGTTGACCAAGGCCACTCCCTGCTGTTCCTCTGTGGGATCAGTGTTTCCTGTGTCCTCCCCCCCCCCACCCAATGTTCCTGTAAATATAGAGACCCTTACAGGTTTGGGACCCTTCGAAGCGAAGGTTGGGTGGGCAGATGTCTCATTAAGGAATGAATGGGGGCTCTCGGGTCACACAAGAGCACTGATTGGATCTACAGGGAAACAGCAGACAGTGGAAAGGACTCGGGCATGGAAATTATTCACTCCGCACAGTTTTACCTGGCCCTTGTTACAAGTAACATTAGCGCCACCCAAAAATAGCATTTTCCAAGGAAAACTGATGCAGAAAATCTTAACTCAGTGTTTTTCTCTTTTCCTCTGATCTCTGTACCCTGATGCATTCTACTAATTTCTACCTCTGTAGCTCAGTTGTCGGCCAGAGAGGGCATTAAAAAGTAGGGTTGAGCCCGCCGGTGTGGCTCAGTGGTTGAGCGGCGACCCATGCACCGAGAGGTCGCCAGTTCGATTCCTGGTCAGGGCACAGGCCCAGGTTGTGGGCCCGATCCCCAGTGGGGGGCATGCAGGAGGCAGCCAATCAATGTTCTCTCTCATCAATGTTTCTATCTCTCTCTCTCTTTCCCTTCCTCTCTCTCTAACATCAATAAAGAAACAAAAAGTATTAAAAAAAAAAAAAAGTAGGGTTGAAAATTAGTTCTTCTGATCAAAATGTTATTAAAGTCATTTAAAATATTACACACAGAGGCATAAATTACTGTTATCTCTTTCTAATTAGAAATTAATTATCTACCACAAATTAGAAATGAATGACACACTCTTAAATGAGAGTATAAATATAGTCATACGGGATAAGAAGTAAGAAAATGCCGAAAATAAATAAATAAATGAAGAAAAGAATCAAGATGATCTTAGATACACGAATCAAAGCATGTTTGAGACAGAAGTAATCTTTATTTCAAAAAAAAAAAAATCACTGAAACAGAAAATAGAGGAATTAAACCACTCCCATACGACATTGAAGAATACTCATCCCTTACAAGCAAGTATTAAAAATAAGTGGGTCAGAACGATGAGAATGTAAAGTGCTATGATATTAGCTCCCTATCTTTAAATGGGATTCTGATGTGACTCGAGTGCAAGGCAAAGGAATGAGCGCGGTGTGTTTTCCCACGCGGGCCGTCAGGATGATAGAATGGAGAACGCTGCAAATCAGCTTTTCCCTGGACAGCTGGTCCATCACCATTAGCATGTGTATCCTTATTAACATCTAGGCCACTTGGCTCCATGGGAAGTGGACTGCCGCTCTTTGGAACTGAGCGCTGCTCCGATCAGTCGCAGAGGTCCGTCCACAGCGGTCGTGCTGTAGTGTGCGCAGAGATGCTCCCTGTTCTTACGGGTTTCTTCCGCAAAGGAAAAATAGTCCAAAGACGGTCTTAACGTGTAGACTATGGCCCTGGCCAGTTGCTCAGTGGTTAGAGCGCCGAAGGGTCTTGAGTTCGATCCCCAGTCAAGGGCATGTACCTGGGTTGTGGGTTCATTCCCTGGCCCTGGTTGGGTCGTGTAGGAGGCAACCAGTCCACGTGTCTCTCTCACATCCATGTTTCTCTCTGTCTCTCTCTGTCTCTCTCTCTCTCTCTCCCCTCCTCCCCCCCCCATCCCTCCTTCCCCTCCACTCTGTCTAAAAATCAATGGAAAAAATATTCTTGAGTGAAGATGAACAACAACAAATACTGTATACTATGTCCGTTCAGGAACCTGCAGGGGGTGCACTGGAACCCTCTCCCAGCTGGCCCCGGGGCTCTGCCAGGGAACAGAGGTCCTCGAATTTTTAGAAGAACTGGATTAAAATAATTGACCCTAAGATCTGAGTTCCCATCTGGGAGTTTAGTCATATTTCTTGTGGTCATTATCAGACTCTATTTGGAAATACAAAAATCATGTAAAAGGAGCTGAAGTGATCGGTCCCCACATTCATTACAAAGACCAAAATTGGCCTGGCTGGTGTGGCTCAGTGGTTGAGCGTCGACCCATGCACCAAGAGGTCGCCAGTTCGATTCCCGGTCAGGGCACATGCCCAGGTTGTGGGCCCGATCCCCAGTGGGGGGCATGCAGGAGGCGGCCAGTCAATGTTCTCTCTCATCAATGTTTCTATCTCTCTCTCTCTGTCCCTTGCCCTCTCTCTCAAATCAATAAAGAAAAAATATTTTTTGAAAAGGCCGAAATGGCGGCAAAGGCCATGGGGTGAAGGAACCGAGCGGAGCTGGGACGAGAGTGTAGCTCGAACCCCAGGACCCTCCCTGGTAACATGCTGGATTCGGGAGCCCAGATACCTGTCCTGAGAGGCTTACCCACATGCGCACGTGATTTGCCCAGTGTTGCTGCAGAACGCCCAGTGTCTGGACTCCGAGAATACACAGTAGCTAGGTCCCTCCCCCACCCTCCCTTCTTTTCCTCATTCAGGTCTTTTTCCCTGAACCTAATGGTGGTTGAGGCTGTGTGGATAGTAGGCTAGGCCTCGGCAGTGCGTTGCTCTGGTAAACTGTAGGACCAAAGGGGTTCTTCTCATCCAGATGCTTTTTGCGTCTGATTTCCTATTTTTGGGTTACAGAAGCAATTTACATTTCGATCCTGAGAGCTCCCCAAATCCTGGACTCTGTTCACGCGTATCTGTGCTGGGAAACCAGGAACTCGCGTCTTCCCTGTGACCCCAAATGTAAGGAGCCAGGCCGCTCCGACTGCCCCCCCAGGAACCGCTGTGTTCCCCGGGTTCAGCCACTGCCCGGGCCCAGCTGAGCAGTGGACTTCAACGACAGGACGGAACACAACAGGCGAGACAGCAGAGGAGCTGACATCGTGACAGTGCGTCCTGCCAGCCTGTGCTGAGGGCACAGAGGCAGGCGCTGGAGCGGCGTTGACGCAGATGTCCACTCTGAAGCCTGGAGACAGAAACCTGGGTCCCCGGTTCTCTCCCTTCTCCTTGCAACTGCCCCCGCACCGCCCAGGAGGAATTGGAGCAGAGATGTTCCCAACTTGTGGGCGCTGGTCAGGGTGCAAGGCAGGGGTAAAACCAGCCGTGAACGTGGGAGACATACAGGGACACCTACCCCAGGACTGTGGGACCCCCAACCCTTCCCGTTTCTGCTTCTCAGAGAGAAGGTACCAGCTGCACAGGCTTCCCGTTCTCTAGGAGACTCAGCGCTTCCTGGGCGATGACTTGACCCACCCAGCGAAAGGCCTGTGGTCTCTGGGGCCGTCCAGTCTTCTCCCGTCTGGTTGTGGGGGGAGGAACCAGGGTCGGTCTCTCCTCCGGGCCACACGGAACCCTCTTCGTGAAGACAGGGCTGGATTTTCTCTAAGATACGTTCCGGACCTCCCATTTTATCAGTCTAAGTTCTCTGAATAGAACAGGAGCACGTAAAGATGTTGTGCACGAGATAAAACAATAAATTGAATGGAAGCGTAAGTGAAACGGTTCTGTGTTCCTTCTCAGCCGCCATCTATCAATGAAACAGGAGTCTCAGATTCAGCTTTCGGGCGTTGACCTTGGGACTAGGAATCGGACTAGAAAGACCACTCCAAAGAAATCATTGTGAAGTGAATGTGCTTTGGCTCTCTGTGAGAACCCCCCCTCGGCATTCTTTGGAAGCCCCATTGGGAAGGTCTGTGGGATCGAGGGGAACTCAAACACCTGCCCCTGATTTCAAAGTGCAGAAAGCAAAGGAGTAGGAGATTTTAAAATATTTTGATTACTTGACCAAATGTAGTTATATATTTTAGTCTAAAGATTTTTCTTTTTTCTTTTATGGCTATTTAAATGTTTTGTTTTTTTTCCTTTCTCAACACTCTGTTAATAAAATGCAAATGATGGATTTCTTTTCCCTTTTGTTTCCTTCCTCTTTCTTCTGTCCCTGGAGGCATAGACTGTATTATTAGTTTAAAGTATTTTGATGAAAGCAAGAAGCGATTTGCACAGAAAATTCCACAATGGTTGTCATGGAAGAAAAAAAAAATTGCATTTCCAAAATCTCCTCCTAACTGGTACATTCCAATTAGGACAGAATTGGCCTAGTTTTTAAAGCTTAAACCCTTGACCCATAATTTTTTTTTCTATCTTGTTGAAAATTAAAGAGAGGGGAAACTCTTGTATAATAATACACTGATGGGAAAGAGAAACTCTTCGTGTTAGCTTTTTGGACATTTTCGTTGGCACGTACCTTTCAACTATCACAACCTCACCACTTCCATGACCTGATCTCATGAAAAGTATTTTTTGGTTGACTCCATTCCCTTGTCTGATCATATCATATAATTTATCAGCTCATCTGAAAGCCTCCTTTATTAAGACTCTATGGCAAAATATTGTAGTTCTTTGTAAACAAACCTCCTGTATGTGATGACTCAAATACAGTCCTGTGACAGTATGTCCTGGTTTATTTTGTTGTTGTTTTTGTTTTTGTTTCATTTAAAATAAAATCCTGGCCCTGGCCGGTTTGGCTCAGCGGTTAGAGCATCGGCCTGCGGTCCAGAGAGACCCGGGTTCGGTTCCCACTTAGGGCATGTACCTCGATTGCAGTTTGTCCACGGCCCTGGTTGGTCGTGCGGGTGGCAGCCACTCGATGTGTCCCTTTCACGTCGATGTTTCTCTCTCTCTCTCTTCCTCTCTCTCCTTCCCACTCTATCTGAACAAAAAAATAAATAAATAAAATAAAATCCTGGACCAGGAAGATGAGTAATAATAGAATCCTTAATTGTTCTTTGGAGAGATGTGACATAAATATTACTTTATCAAAACTTCTGTCTCCAATCACAGCTGTTTTCTATAATCTTAGGCTCTTTTTCAAATTACAGAACTACTTGTAAGAACTTTCATTGGCACATTGCTACTATTTTATTAATTCCAAGCTTTAACAGGCAGCGTTGAATGATGCCAGGATCCAGTGGTTTTATTCGACTTATTTTACCTGTATCTCTTCTTTCTAGACCCTGATTTTATACGTAGTGCGTGTTTTCCTTGAGCAAGCCTTTTTAAAGGGTGGTTTCTTTGCGTATCTGCCCACACATCATTCTTCAAGGTGCCTTGGTCTTGTAACGCACATCCCCTTTATGCCTTGTGCACGTGGCTAAAACAGAAATAGACTGTTCAGTCTCGGCCCACTTTTAAAATTCGTCAAGAGTCCTGTTAGATGATCTCCACCATCTATCTGACAACTAAATGTGATTTTTCAGAAATCTGTATGTTGAGCTACATTAAGATTTCTAAAGCGTGGTTCAGGGGGTGAGGCAGACCTGGAACCTGGTCATGGCCAACCTAGGAAACAGGACTGTGACTTGTCATGTAGCATGGAAATCAGAGCTATTCCCAGGGTGTGGTTGGAGGGCAGGGGGCGGGAGGGGATTAGGATGATCGTTGTAGCCAACAGCGCAAGGATAGTTAGCAGGAAAGAAGGAAGGGACCCTTAAAGGACGGCAGGGACATGTCTCAGAGAGCTTGGCACCTTTGTCACCACAGGGATGCTTGGACACACACAGTCCATTCATTTTAGATGTAAGGATATGTTTAAACAACTGGAATGGTTCCCTGAATATTATGAGCTAAATGAAAATCTCTGGTAAATAATACATGAACATAGTTGTTAATGCAAGTGGAAGGAAAGGGACACGCTCTCTGTTGTAAATGTGTTTGGAATATGTCTCCTGTCCGTATGCACTCGGCCTTTGTCGGGACAGAAGAGCCCGGGTAACTTACCTTTACCTTTCTGGTAACCGTGTCCTTGTGAGCGTCCTTGCAAATTTCCTTCCCTGCTTTTCTTACACCAGACTTTCAAGTCCTGGATACATGGTCCTTGGCTTACCAAACCATTTTGCTTGGATTATTTCTGATGGTAAAATTAAGTAGAAAGTAAATAAGGCTCAGAATTAACTACATAAGTAACGATAACCAAAACTTCCTTTATTTCATGGACACTTCTATGTCTTGAGTGGCCCAGAACTACAAGGTTCGTTTTTTTGTTTGTTTGTTTGTTTTTTCTGTTTTTCCCCCTGTTTTCTCCCATCTCACCTATGGTTTCTGCAGTAGAATGCATCACTGTGATTCATTGCGTTTTAAATATGCACCACTCTGCTACCCCTCCCCGCTCCTCATCCATCTCCTTCCGTAACTGTCTTGGCCAGTGTTCCCTTAGGAGAGTCATAGAACTTACATTTATTTTCAGGGCGACATAATGTGTATTTGCTTTCCCACAGACATAATGGGCAGAAATTACTGTCGGCATTTAGTTGTAAATGGACGCACAACAAGCAACTTGTGAGTAACGCCCTCTTTGGATACTCCACGATTGAATCCGGGAGACTCACGCAGCTACCCAAAGGTCAGGTAGTTACCAAGGCTCAGCGAGCTGAAGTCAGTGAATGCATCAGTTTTTTTCATTCTTTCTGGCAAGAACCTCCCTAGCCGGAGCTGGATAAAACATTGCAGCGAAACGCCTGTGCATCCATCTCAAAATGAAAAACCGTAATGTGCCGTTCAATGTTTCTTTCACCTGTTTACACTCCACTGTCTGATTGGAAAAGCCTTGTGGTGCTTTGCTTTATTCTTCATTCGCTGCTCAGTATTGATGTTCCTTTAGGGAGGGAATGATTTGGTCATCAGTAGCGAGTTCTCCTCTTAAACTTTGAATTTTACGTTTTCATCCTGATCTTATATTTATGTGGTGTGAATCTGGTGCGTGGACCTTTTCTGGGTTGGTTCACAAGTGAGTTTTCTGATGTGGAAGGGCTAGGAGAGGGCAAATTTCCCAAGGTTTCCAGCGCTGGTGTGAGAGGGCAGATGGCCGCGATCGTCTTTGGACCATCCAGCACGGACATCGTTCATTATTTGTTCACTCAGAAATACTGATCACGCCCGGCCGGTGCGGCTCAGTGGTTGAGCGTCGACCCATGCGCCAAGAGGTCACCGGTTTGATTTCCAGTCAGAGCACATGCCCAGGTTGTGGGCCCGATCCCCAGTGAGGGGCATGCAGGAGGAGGCCAACCGATGTTCTCTCTCATTGACATTTCTCTCTCTCCCTCTCCCTTCCTCTCTCTCTCAAGTCAATAAAGAAAAAAAATTTTGTTCCTTAAATACTGATCACTTACAAGATATCAGAGACTATAGGACAACACAAGTATTGACTTGATCTTTATGCCTAAAGAACAAGTTGGTTTGCTGTGAGGATGGGATCGGAGGGAGGAAAGACCATAAGCGGACATATCAAGGAAAGGATGCTTCAGTAATCCAGAGAGAGATGAGGTGGGCTCGCGTAGCCTACGGAGGAACTTTAGAAGAGTTTGTGATGATGTGAGCAGCCTACGGGATGAGTGAATGTGTGATGGGCGGAAGGAAGGCTCAGTAAAAACAGGTGAACAGTGGTTACATCGGCTGAGCGACGAGACTATCAGGATTCGGAAGAAAGGATACTTTGTTGATTTTGGGTGCACTGAGAGCAAGAACTCTGTGACACTTCCCCATGGGCGTGTCCAGCAGCGCTGGACCTGGGGACCGGCCGCCAAAGGCCTGAACGCGGTGAACATAACGTTATTAGACTAAATCATCAGATGGGCCACGTAGAAGAACAAGAGAGGAACCTCGGGACAAAACTGAAGAAGGAAGGACAGTGCTGCAGAGCAGGGACAGGAGGCTCTCTGTGCGCAGGACCTGACAGGAAGTGTTGTAGAACCTGGCCGGCCATCTGGTGTCTGTTGTGACAGGGAGAGCAGCCACAGACAATGTGTCAACACACAAGTGGGGCTGTGCACTCTTCACAGTAAAACTTTACTCACAAAGCAGGCCAGATTTAGCCGACAGGCCGTAGTTTGAGAGCCCCTAGTCAAGAGGAAGAGAAAATGAAAAGGAAAACCGAGAGAAGGTGGGGTGACAGACCCAAGGGGGAGAGGGGGACTAGTCTAGGATTTGCACTATATGAACAGAAGGAATAGGACTCTCGGATGGGTCTAATAGTCTTCGCCTACCACTGGACCTGAAACCAACTCCGTGACATCCGAGACGAAATCCATCACTTTGGGCTGTCCTTCCTGCAAAGCTGGAAACGTAATTATCCCTCCGCTCCCACTTCGCAAAACTTGTTAATTTATGTAGATTATTGGATACATGCAAAAATTGTGTTCTTTTTTAGAAATCCTTTTTTTATCTTTTGCGTTTAAAAAACACATTCGCGATATCTATTTACGGATACCTCACATTTTAACTCAAGAGCTCACAGAAGCGTCTGCTCCTTTATGGAGTGTGATTTTGGTGTCAGAGAGAAGAAATTTTGTCTGATCTAAGGAAATAAACAGGTGTGCTCTGTTTCCTTCTAGAAGTTTTAGAATTTTAGTTTTATTCTTAGGTATAAAACTCATGTTCAACTAATTTTTACATTTGGTGTGAACTATTGTATAAATATAAATATTTATAGAGTTTCATTTCTACTTATTTATGGATTTTAGCTGTGCTGCTTTACCCTTTTTTGTTTGTTAATGACTGATCATTGTTATTTATATTGTTTACTAATCTAGTAAGCTTTATATAAACAGTGGAACAATCGCTTTTCCTTGATCCTTGATTAATGTTTGATTGAAATTGAGCTGATTTAATAAGTAGCCTTATTTATAATGTTGAATGATTAAATTGACTTATAACATTAAAAACTGCATTACAAATCTAATAATTTAAATTTTCTTTTTAAGGACTTCCAATGCCAAACGGGACTAATTCATAATCCTTACAAGGAAACTACCTAAACATTTAGGCAAGTCTTTTCAATTTAATAAATCAACCCTAGGACATTCAATTCCAAATTATTCTTATGCTATTTACAATATTAGACATTATTTTTCCTTCTCCAACATCAAATAAGACATATAAAGTCATTTCCATATGTCAAATAAGAGTCCCAAGTCTAACCTCTCAAATACCCTAATACACCAAACTTGTTCTGATTTTGACACACTGTGCATAAATACCCACATATTATCCTGACTCTCAACCGGAAGTATCTATATTATGGATTTGATGTACTTTTTTATCTTTCTATTTAGGTCTTTATGTTTCCAAGATTGGAATGTTAGGAACTCAACCAGTAGGACTAGTTTGACCATCTCAGTTGGATGAAGGGTGGGGTTCAAGATCGGAGTTGGTATATGACTGTGTACTGGGCATAGATGATGTATCAGAACATAGGGTCTGGAGACCATGTGATTCATTATCCCACCCAGCCAGGGATGTATATGTTGATGTGTATCTTCCTAACAACTCCTATGTAAACAGCTGAGTCCTAATCCATTTCCTTCTATGGGGATAGGTTTTGTAGTGTTTCCTTGTTACTATTTTTTAACTTTAATTTTATTGTTGACACTATTATAGATAATAATAGTTATCCCTATTTCCCCCCTTTGTCCACCTCCACCCAGCCCCTGCCCCCTCCTTCCCTCTGGCCATCACCTCACTGTTGTCTGTGTCTATGGGTTAAACATATATGTTCTTTGGCTAATCTCTTCACCTTGGTTCATTCAGTCCCCACCCACCCCCCTCCTGTCTGACAGCTGTCCGTCTATTCCATGTATCCATGTCTCTGGTTCTATTTTGTTCCTCGGTTTATTTTACCCTGGCTGCTACTTAAAGTTGCAAGGCTTGATTGGATCAAATCGATCTCTTTATGCTTTATTGAAATTTAATAGCATCATATTTTTGACATATTATTTTTTAATGCCATTCCATTTCAGTTTCACATTTCTGTTCTGCATCCTCATCACTGCATGACCTTGAGCAATTATTTCATTTCTCTCAACCTCATTTTCATCGTATGTGGAAGCGAAGACAGCAACAGAACAGGCGCAGAAGTGCTGTGAGCCCGGAACGAGACAGTGCAGCAGAGTGCTTAGCTCAGAGCGCACAGATAATGACATCAGCCTAGTGGTTATTACAGAGATTCTGCTACTGACTTTCATGTCAGTGCAAGGACTTTGAGATTTCCTTCTTCACGAAGGGACTAGATGTGTGACAGCGTGTTCACCCACTGCATCAAGTCTTACTGAGATCGACTACAAATTTGTAGGAAGTTTCCTGGTGAGCGGCCCCACTTCTCAGACAGATAGCCCTGACGTGACCTGAGCACACTCCGTTACTCCTGTGTTTTAGTACTTCACTCACCCTGCGTGCACACCTGTTTCCTGCTTCCTGGGAGGTGTCGCTCGTACACAGATAAGGTAAAAACGGCCATCTGTGCTGGTCTGGTTGGACTATTAAAATAATTTAACCAACACTGATAGAGCTTCATTAAAGTAGTAAGAGCATGTGATGTGTGGGACAGTGTTCGTTTGGTAGCAGGAAAGGAACAAGGAGAATGAATTAGTAGAATGCCAAAGGCTGGTTCTGTTATAGGTTAACCTTTCGTGAGATGCCCCGAATTGCAAACAATTAATAGTTTCCTTAAAAATCATAGTTATCATTTGATGCTTCTTATTCTTCATCATTTGTGGCATGATATATTGGATTAATTTTTTATTTGGAATAATAGTTCATTCCTCTTGCCCCCATCGTCTTCTCATTCATTAGAAACTTGAGTAATTTCAATGGCACTGCAAAACTGGTCCATGTGTGAGGGTCCAAATATTTAACCTGTTAAAGCTCACGGAATCATGGACTTTTGTGACTGGACAGGAGATCTGACAACATCAAAGCCGGATTTTTCATTTTTTCATCTGGACAGGGAGATAACCAGTCCAAACCAGTTAATAAAGAAAATTCTCCTGCAGAGAAGGGTACACTAAAAACTTTTCCAACAGAGATTGTTATTAGATCTGTGGGAATCAGTGGGGTGGCGTACCTGTAAAGTTTCAACAACTTTTTCATCAGCATGCTTTCTTAAAATAAAATGGTTGTTTCATTAACAAACCGTAGCCGTTGAGAAAAATCAGTGGAACTTCGTATTTCAATAGCTCAGTTCTTGTGTCCTGGCATTTTAGGCTGCAGTAGAGCAGAGGAGGAAAAGGACCTTCTGCAGGGATGATGTGTACACTTCTGTCCCCAGGTTTGGTTTGCTTCTGCTTTAGATTTCCACAGTTTTGTTTGCTTCACAGCTATTCTTTGAATACTCATTGGACATATTGAACCTAATAATGCAGTTTGCGGATCTAGACTTGAGTAAAGACAATGGAGTTGAGTGAACAGCTGAAGCGTAATTGTATTCCAGTCACTTCACACACGAAGCAATGAAACTCCTAAGTCATAAAACTTGGCAAACACGCTTGTATAAAACATGTCCTTGTGTCTCGCCAAGATACGCTTTCTGTTTCACAATGAAAATCATAGGTGATTGGTTGTTATTTATTATAACAGCAGACAGAGATCAAAGATAATGGTACAGAAGTCCCTGTCCAGCTCTGTGGTCACTGTATGTCACTCTTTGTGTACCTTTTATTCTTAATACCTTTGAATACTTACCAGTTTATAATGCTATTCAGACTTGGAGGGACATTTCTAGTATAAGTCCAATTAATTTTGGCTTAGGTATGTAGGATCTTTTCCCGAGGATGCCTAGTCGGTTTCATTTGAAAATAGGTTCAATCGATCATGCACTTAAGTGATAATTACCTTATTCTTTATAAACACTGTGTTTTAAGTTTCATTCCACTTTTTATCATTTAAAAAAAGAAGCTGTATCTACCACCATTAGGGGCCCTAATTTAATTACTCGGTGGAGAAGTATATTGCTAAAATAATACATGGTTAAAATAAATTTTTAGCAAGAAATCCAAGTCAGAAGTAATATATAAAATGAGTTCCCAATTTCAAGATGACGTTTTTCAGCAAGAGTTGTTGGGGTGAGGTATTAGCTGATGTTTGTTTTCTATGTAGAAGCGTGGAGAAGAGAGTCAGAGTTTAATAAAGCATCACCTCTGAAATCAACTGTTTGATGAATGACATTTGAGATCTCTTTGCTCTCTCTCCCCCTTAATCCATATCTAAACCCCTCCTGCTGTTTTTTTAAGTGGTTAAATCATTCACAGAGCAAACAGTACCACCTTACTGGGCCTTCCCTGTGTCAAGCGATTTTATATATCAAGACTAACGAGATTAACAGTTCCCTGCAATGTGTTCTTGGTACTGCATGTTCTGTACTTGAGCTGGTTTCATTAATTATGCATCCAACACTCCAAAAAGGATAAAATACCCAGGGAAATACATGATATTTGCTCTAGAAACTTGTGTTAACTCAGTGTTGAGCCCAACAGAATCCTGGCATAGGCTTACCAATGCCGTGTGGCTGTGGGTTCATTGACACTAACCGGGTCCTGTTTATAATAAACCACCTTCTCCAGTCTGCTAATTCTAATTGAAACTGAGATTCTGTGGTTGTATATCCATTGCTTATAGTTGATTCCAATATGAGTGTACATGGTCCAATATTTCTTCTTGCAATACAAGGAAAGCCAATGTAGTCTTCTGTGCATGCGTGGGTTGCATGTGGGATAACTTACACACTCCTTCGAATATCAGTCTCTGGAAGTCTGGAAAATCTCTGTACCATACTGACTCCATTGTTGGTTGATTATCAGTGGTGTGGATATTTTATGAGAAAAGCCTCGACTTTTATTAGCTTGACATTAACCAGGTGTCGGAAATACTTCTCTTTCTTGAGTTGGAATGATTTTTGCATACACGATACCATCAAAAGTTTAGGTAAGCTCATTATTTTTAAATATTTGAATAAACAACATTTGTTGTTTTCTTTTCTTTTAGTTTTTTGTTTCTTTTCCTTTATTGATTTTAGAGAGAGAGGAAGGGAGAGGGAGAGAGAGATAGAAACATCGATGAGAGAGAACATTGATTGGCCGCCTCCTGCATGCCCCCCACTGGGGGTTTGGCCCAAAACTTGGGCATGTGTCCTGACTGGGAATCGAACCAGCAACCTCTTGGTGCATGGGTCGATGCTCAACCACTGAGCCACGCTGGCCAGACTGTTGTTCTCTTATTTAAATTTTTGAGAGAGAGAGAGAGAGAGAGAGAGAGAGGTACCAAAACTATAGAGGGCATTTTTATTTTTACGTTGTTTTCATACGAAGGGGATATATTGAGGTTTCCTTCACCTTTACGCAGTTGTAAAGTCTTGATTCTTCAAAAATAATTCATTGAGAAGGCTCTGACAGATGTTCTACTTGTAAGATTGGTAACATCAGGGTGTACTTTGTCTTCTTGCTGTGCTTCTTTTTTTGTCCTGCCCTTACACAAAGTGAGGGCTCACCACATGTTGCAAGGACCTAATTTTGCCCCAATGAATGTATGAGATCAGCTTGGACAGAGCCCAGCGGAAGTGAGCACTGGGCTGACTCTGCAGGGAACAGCTCCCCACTGAGCCTTTATGGAAGAACAACTGTTTAAAGAAGAATGGAAAGTAGAGCAATCAGGAAGTCAGAAGACGAATGTGCACACCCCTGCCTTTAATAGTATTCAAGGGGTTCGCAAGCCATTAACTTTAGTGCGGTGGAATTGCCGAAAGGAGGAGTTAAAAATAAAAAGTTGTGGCTACCCAGCGACTAAGAGGCGGAGGGACCCAGAAAGTTCGTTTGCCATTGGAGAGGATCGCCAAGCCCGGAAGGGCACAGCCCATTGAAAGGAAACATGGAAAGGGTCCTTGACTCCCCGTGCGAAGATGGTAGCTATTGCAGGGAAGGAAGAGACGTTGGTGAATTATTGGTGTTTTAAATATTTAGCAAGACACTTCACAGCCTACCTCAAATGTTTCTGTTATATTTAATAAGGACAGTTGCCTTCCTGCACATGAATTACCATGTTATTAAAAGTGAAACTATGTCTGCATTATGGGAGATTTGCTTATCAAGTACTGGGGGAAATGCCCCATGAAATACCACATTGTATCCTGGCAAAGTATCAGCCCCTGTGGACTATTCCACATTATACAGAATAAGGAACCTTGATGTAACCCCCCCCCCCCGCCATACCTCCTTTACCACTTCGTCATTTCTTCTTCTCTCTCTCTCATAAATTTTTAAATATCCCAGAGCCAGAGTCTTGTTCTTTTGAAGATGAGACATCAGTTTTGATCCTGGGGTTGTGATCAAATTTTATACTCATGATCTGGCATGCTCTTAGTATTTGTAGCTTTTAAAAAAAAAAAAAAAATGGGAGGAAAAAAAAGATCTGGTTTTCTTTTAAATGTACATCTGCTGTTCATCCAGGGAAGGAAGAAAGTACATCAAGGTTTGGTTAATTAGCGAAGGAGATGGTTTGTTGTAAATCTTGGCCTGTGGATCTCCTTCACGTGAAAGGAAACTGACCCAGAGCCAAGCGACTCGTGGGAAATGAATGCTCTGTGCTCAGAGGAAAGTCCTGGACTGAGGCCACCAACGGGAAAGCTTCCGTACGTGGTTCATCGCAGGAGAGTGTTGCCGATGAAACTGGGAACGTGTATCTCCCATAACAGTGAAGGAGAAGCCACAGCACAGACATGAAAACAATCGACTTCATGCCTGCTACAGGCAGATATTTCTGCCTACACAAACCCGCTCAGTCCAGAGCGGAATGCTCTAAGACGCTGAGAAAACAATGCATGAGCAGAGCATGGCAACATAACATCCTGGGGACATGGGTCTGGAGACAGATGACTTGGGTTTGAATCCGCGCTCTGTTCACACAGTTATGTGATGTCAGGCAACATGCCCCCCCCCCTTTTCTTTCTTCCTTTAAGATTAAATTTACTGAGGTAACATTGGTTAATAACATCCACATTTCTGGTGTGCAGCATTACGATTTGATATCTGTATGCGTGCTCACCAACGAAAGTCTAGTTTTCTGGTGTGACCATACATTTGACCCCCTTTCCCCTCCTCCCTGTCCCTCTGGTAACCAGCATCCTGTTGACTGTATCTATGCATTGTTTTTGTCTTGTTAGTTCATTTGTGACTTTTTTCTTTATATTCCACGTACGAGTGACATCCTATGGTTTTTGTCCTTTTTCATCTAACTTACTCACTTAGCGGAATACCCTCAAGATCTATCCATATTGTCTCAAAAGGCAATATTTATTTTTATGTGCC
Source organism: Tadarida brasiliensis (assembly GCA_030848825.1). Classification (NCBI taxonomy): domain Eukaryota; kingdom Metazoa; phylum Chordata; class Mammalia; order Chiroptera; family Molossidae; genus Tadarida; species Tadarida brasiliensis. The sequence goes on along the minus strand of CM061278.1, from coordinate 23,680,489 downwards.
TATTTCATTATCTGTAAAATGACAACACTGACAAGGTTTGAAAGGGTTAAGAGTTAATATTTCTCGGGCTTTCAGGACACTGCTGGACACGAAGGGCTAGGGGAATGTTTGCTTCTACGCTTAATAAAGAGCAATGATTTAATAGCATGAAGCAATAGCTCACATCTCACCATAATCCCAAAAGATGCTAATTAGCCCGGCTGGTGTGGCTCAGTGGTTGAGCATTGACCCATGCACCAGGAGGTCGCCGGTTCAATTCCCAGTCAGGACACATGCCCAGGTTGTGGGCCCAATCCCCAGTGGGGGGCATGCAGGAGGCGGCCAATCAATGTTCTCTCTCATCGATGTTTCCATCTCTCTCTCCCTCTCCTTCCTCTCTCTCTCTCAAATCAATGAAGAAAAAAAATTTTTTTAAAAAGATGCTAAACATAAAAGCAAATATTAAAGCTGACTGCATATCAGTATCAATGCTATAAATTATTAATATTGTTACTTAGTTCACAATCAGGTAGTTACTTTAATGGAATGAGATTTAGAAAATTGCTTTCAGTATTGCAAAACACATAATGCATTTGGGATGAATTGATGACGGGTCATTGCAAGGGAATGCAGGTCATGTTGGTGAAGTACCGAGATTGCTGACTACACTTTACCTGCATTCGTACCTGGGTTTCAGGTTGCACTGTGGTACGTGGAGTTTCAGGACTTCCAGACACCCATGAAAGGGGAACTGGGCAGCTTGGCCCTATTACTGTTTCTGAGGCATTTTGGTCTGGGAGTCTACATCATTGAAGATTCCCCAAAATTAAATATCAGTAGATTAGGGTATAAAATACTTTCTAAAATACAACTACATGAGAAGAGTTTGCAGATGAGAGTTTTGAGGCAATAATGATGCTTCCTATAAACATGAACATAAAACTAGAATAGTATCCAGAGAGAAAGCCATATTTAAGAGTCCATTCTATACGTAGTTTCAAATCTATAGGAAATGGTGCTGTATTCTCTGATTAAATGCCTCTGAATACCAATGACTATTTAATTTCTGTTTTGTGGAACTATTCGCATATATCATATGAAAATATTTAGTTCACACATGTCAGGTTTATATTCTTTTATTTGAAGGCAATTCTTTTTTAGACCTATGTATTATTTCTAAAGTGGGTCAAGAATGACAACTCCAAATAACTTGAAATATGTCCCCCTTTCATTGCTGAATAACGGCTGACATACGGTTTTATAAATAGACTGTATTTTAAATATGGAAATTCATGGCTTTGTAGTAGATGAAAATGGAATCTTAATATTTTATAAGCAACTTCTTTTTTCCATTTATAATAGAAGAGTAGGCAAGAAATTGTTATTAAATTTCTTCAGTATATCTGATATTTAGCATATTTGAACACTGATAACATGTTCCTTTAACTATTGTGTAGTCTTTTATGCATATAGATTAAGTTCTTAACTACATAAAAAGATAATAACTATTTTAATAACAATAATGTATGAGTTGATACTTTTCTTGACTATACAGCAGAATTTTTTAAAAAGGAAGTGATTTAAAACCTTTAATAAAAAATTATATCTGGATTTAATATTCCTTTGCTTGTGCTCTGGTAATTACATTCATTAGAGTTTTTATTTCAAGCAATATTGCCTAGATAAAATTAAGTAACCATTTTCTGTTAGTATCTGTTTATATACTGAATATCCTTGGCTTTTACCCTTTATTTTTTGCAATCTCCATTCAATTATAATTATATTTTTATGTCATGCTTGTCTATATTGTAATACGGCTGCACGTACATTAAAATCATATAAAGAGCTACGGAAAGGGTGAAATATGTACTATGTATATAAAAACCAGTTTATATATTCATCAGAACTAACTGAATTTCAATTTGATAAGAACTATGTCTTCTTTATAACACAGAAATTTCCCAACTGTCTCAAGGCTCAGGGTTTTTGTTAAATACATCTTGCTTTATCACAGGCTTTTATCAAAATGAACTCCATAGGTGAACATGAAAATGAACTCATTGATAAAAAAATATATACATTTATCAGATAGAGTCTACAGTTTGGGAAATTAGTACAAAAGTAAGAGGGGAAAGGGTGTGGATAATGGGGGATATTCTTAAGTTAGGGAAGCATGACTCAGTTATAGGGGAGCCCACAGCGTGTGTGGAAGAGATTACATTTTGGAGACCCAGGTGGAATTCTAATCCGCGAAGGTCAGAGGGAGCAAGAACGGATCAGATCTGCAGCTAGGTTAAGCACTCAGACAACGTTCCTTTCCTTAATGTATGCTATTTGCTTTGGGAAAATATATCTGGAAAATACAGGCAGTGTCTTGAGGACAGTGAATGGGAGGCGGGATTGAGACAGGCATTCAGGTCGCTCCGTCTCGGACGTTCGGTGCTACGTGAATACGAAATACAACGGGCGGGACAGCATTTTATCTGGGTGATGCAGCCCTGTCCATCCCAGCCAGTTCTAATGCATTGGGCTGGCTGAGCTGCACCAGGAATGCCCGTCTCTGTGGTATTAAAACAGAGTTGGGTAGAATTACTGAAATTACAGAGAAAAATGAGATCAGGGATAATGCTGTTTCCTTACAAGCAGGAGTAGATATGAACTCCCTGTTTGTTAAGGGCTATTTATGTATTTACTGTAGGGGTACCTTTACTAGAGTAATTGCCCACTTTCTGATCACCGTGCACATCCGTGTCAATGAGAGGGAGTCATAACAAACACTCCTGACGGTCCCGGGTGGAGACAGAAACTCCCTTTGACCATGAGTTGACGCGTCCCCTCCTGTTCACCCAGCACCAGGAGTTCTAAGGGACAGTACAATGGACAGGTTTAAATTGTAGACACGTCTGCCTTTTAGAGATATTCATCATAAGGAATGAAAGAGAACAATGAAGAAGAATTTTAAAAGTGCCTTGGTAACAAGTGGAAAGATGGACTCTGCTAATCATGACTCCCTAGCCTTAAAAAAAAAAAATTATTATTAAATGTTCATGTAAACTCAGTATTTGCGGACCATGCATATATCTGTCTTCATATCTCTGTATCTGCCTACATTTCTTAATTTTTATCTGTCTCTCTCAACTAACATTGATTGTTTATCCCTCCATTCCAAAGCACCTGCTTGCTTGTTTTTTTCTCAACTGATTCTATTTCCCCCCCATATAAACTTTCCCCCCCCCATATAAGCTGATGTTATAAGATAGTTCAAATGAGGGAGGTATGCAGATTTTATAGTTGTAACAGCCTGAGTTAGCGCATTGATTTTTACTTAGATGGGCCCCTTTTTATACATTCTTTAACTTAAGGCCAGTTTTGTAAAGGATTTACAGTGGATTTGGGTTCTTCATCTTGTTGCATTCTATTCTGCCTATAATTTCATTTCTTTTTATTATAAAACCTATTATCTCTTATCCTAAAATTAGAGTTTACTAGAACCCAGAAGGGTAATATTCTGTTTATCTTGTTCATCATATTTTCAACTAGTCACAAAAATCAATGGTATTGATTATTGTAGCAATTGTACAAGAATATTATTCAATCAATGTTCATGCTTAAATTTTTTTTTACTGGTACTCCTACATATTGATTCACACATATTAAATATTGTCCTTCTACTCTTAGTATTAGATTTTCATTAAAATGTATCAGTTTGGGGAATAGGTTTTATGACATAAATTAAAAGGAAGTCTATTTTAAACTATTTTCCTGTATCCCCATTTATTACATAAAATTAATTCACAAAAGAATTGGTGAGTTCCTTATGGGCAAAACAATAAACCGTGAAGTGGACCACACCCCTTCAAATGTCTCAAAATTACAAAGATGCCAAATTCATAAGATAGCTATGCGTTCTACTTTGCAATTCACTTAATAAACATTATATGCCCTGCAGACAAAATCAGTCTCTGCAGATGTTTGAGGTCCTGGAAGAGAGGAATAGATTTAGAGGGATGAGGTAATTATGGTATATTCTAAGCTGATTCATGGGAGTGGGTTATGGGAGGTTCATTGGGCTAATTCCTGAGCATATTTTAGCATATAAATCTTTTGTGAATTACCACTCAGAGTCAATACATCTTCCTGAGATTAAGCAATTTCTTAGATAGGATGACTAAGTGGTTTGTTTGTCTTTTGTCCATGACTTTTTACTTGAAAGGCTGATTCTTTTCTTTTAAAAAGATCAATGTCATGTTGCTATAGAGAGTGAGTTTCTCCACGGTGTTTATTCTGGACAGTGCTGACTTGGAATATAAGTCCACTACGGGGCAGAAGGCAGCATTTTAACAGTTGTATAAATTGCATGAGGTGTTGTGATTTTTTTAATTAAATTTATTGGGGTGACATTGGTTAATAAGATTATATAGGTTTCAAGTGTACATTTCTATGATACATGATCTGCACATTGCATTGTGTGCCCACCAGCCACAGTCAGATCTTCTTCCCTCGCCATATATTTGACCCCTGTATGTTTTCCTACCCTCCCCACCCCCTTCCCTCTGGTAACTGCCATACTCTTGTCTGTGTCTTTGAGTTTTTGTTTGTTTGTTTTTATTGTTTGTTCATTTGCTGCTTTCAGCTTTATATCCCACATATGAGTGAAATTATATGGCTCTTAGCTTTTTCTGTCTTATTTCTTTTAGCATGATATTCTTTTTTTTTTCTAATTTTTTTTTCTTTATTGATTTTAGAGAGAGAGGAAGGCAGAGGGAGAGAGATATAGAAACATCGATGAGAGAGAATATCGATTGGCCACCTCCTGCATGCCCCCCACTGGGGATTTGGCCCACAACCTGGGCATGTGCCCTGACCAGGAATAGAACCGGCAACCTCTTTGTACATGGATCGATGCTCAACCACTGAGCCACACCAGCTGGGCTTAGCATGATATTCTTAAGGTCAATCCATGTTGTCGCAAATGGCAATAGTTCATCTTTTCTTATGGCTGAGTAGTATTCCATTGTAAATAGGTACCACATCTTCTTTATCCGATCATCTACCAAAGGACATTTTGGTTGTTTCCATGTCTCGGCCATCGGGAATAATGCTGCAATGAAATGAGGGTGCAAATGTCTTTGCAGATAAATGTTTTCAAATTTTTCAGGTAGACACCCAGCAGAGGGGTTGCTGGGTCATAGAGTAACTCTACTCTTAATTTTTGATGTGGGAAATATACTGTCTATATCCAATGTTGTTAAGTAACATAAATAACTTTGCTGCACAAGACAAGTAAATGTTTGCCATGAACCCCTTGCTTTGCTCTGGTTAGCATTCCAGATTTCATTCTCTTCAGGCCACATTCTTCACTCTGAGCTCTCTCCATTCTCTTAGATTTCACTCAATTCCCTACCAATTGCATTCTGCCTCCCAGCACCATCATTCCCCTGAAGCAACTCTCTCTGAAGGACCAATGATTTCCTTATCACTAAATCCAACAGAAAACACTCCGTGCCTGTATTTGAAGGTATTTTGATTACTATTTGGATGGTGCTAAATCTCAAAATCCAAGAACATCTCCAGTTTCCCCTGTTAAAAACACAGCAGTCATCCTTGAGTTTTCTCCTTCCCTCACCACCCTACCCTCATTCAATCCATCATCAAATTCTATCAGCGTGGCCATCACAGACGTACCCCAAATCTGTCTACTTCTCTCCATTTTACTGACGATCACTCTCTCTCGGTCAAGTCCAAGTAATCTTTTGTCCAGACAACTTGTAGCTGGGCTCACAGCTTCCGCTGGATGTCTCTACATATCTGCCTATTTTTAGCTCCTCACAAGTTTTCACAGCAACCATGATTGCAGTAGACTGTTGCACTTTCCAAATCATGCATTTCCCTACCTGTAAAATAGTATCGCCCCTTGTCCCACCCTTTAGACTCTTCCCTATGATTTGCTTTGACTATAAGAGTGTGGATAAAAGAGATGTGTGTCACCTCTGAGAGGGAGCTTTCACAGACACTGCTGTTGTAGCAGCAGAAGAAAAAGAACAATGGTAGAACGGTGATGTTCCCAACGAGACTTGTTCCTTCAGCCTGGATCTCAGCGTGAAGGATTTTGTGCTAGTAAGCCGAAGAAGCCTCATTTAAATTTCAACATACAAGACTAATGATGTTGCTCTTCTGTTCCAACCTTACAAGGGTCTGGGAGAAGTTCTGAGCTCGGGGGATTGTATGCATTGAAAGGGCATGTGGAGAAGATGGAAACATCATCCCTCTAGACTAAAAAAGTCACCAGTGATGTTGGGAGTGGGTGTTAAAAAACAACTAAATAAGACTGTGCTAACCCCGTTAAGAAGTTAACAGTCTAACAGGGAACCCACCTTCAAATCACAAATATTTGGAGACCAGATCGCATGTAGAGTGCTAACTCAGGAACTAAATCCTTCCTGTTCCTCCCTCAGTGGTATTCAACAATATAGTTGTCCAAGCAGAGAAAGTTCTTAAACCTTATTCACGTGAATTTTAACTAACAAAGCCTTTTAAGAGGTTCCGGAAGTTCTGCGTTCTGTGGAAGCACACCGCACTGGTTTTTCGGTGAATAAGTAAATCGAGGAAACGATAATTATTTTCCATACAAATAAGAAAAATCCCTATTTCCGGGGGAGGGGGTGTCTGGATGCTGGACGCTCTTCACTTGTTTCTAGGACATCACTTTCCATTTTTATAGCTTTTCAGGGCTCTGACTCTTGGCTAAAATTGTGCAATGCCTATCAAGTGTAATTCTCTGATGTTTAACTCCCCACTTCTATAATCAGTCTCCTGTGAATTTTCCAATTTCAATTGCGGTCACTGTGGTCTGGATCACATCCAGTGAACTACAGATGCCTCCTGAATCCTTGCAGTGTAAGTCTGACATGGGGAATGTACCAGTTCTTCACCACTTGCAAAAATTTGATGACAGATTCAAAGTTATGAGTGATTCAGTTTACTCTTGGCTTATTTCTTTTAATGTTTTATCAATTTTTTAGAGAGTGAGGAAGGGAGAGAGGGAGAGACACAGAAACATCAATGGGAGAGAGAAACATTGATTGGCTGCCTCCTGCACGTCCCCCACTGGGGATCGAGCCCAAAACCCGGGCATGTGCCCTGACTGAGAATCAAACCTGGACCTCTCAGTCCATGGGATGATGCTCAATCCACTGAGCCACACCAGCTGGGCTACTCTTGGCTTATTTTTACACATTTTATTTCTCAATGCAAATGAGGTCTTAGATCCATGATAGAAAATATTTCAGGGTCTTAAAGAAAAATAACTTTCAGTTATTTAAAAACAAATCGTTGCGTTCACTTTGATGCATGGTTGTGGACATGAATCAGTCCTTATCATGAAGGACAGGGATATCCGTCCTCATTCAACTCTGATTGTCCTCGCAAACCTGGAGTTAAGTCTCAGAATTAATAGAAACATTTTGTTATTTTTCCAAAGAGTCAAGGTGGAAGATGTTGAATATTTTGGAACGCTTTTTTCAAAATAGTGGTCATACAGGCAATTAAACCTGCCTGAATTAAGCAACCCTGTCACTTTGCAAGTTAATTATGTCAAATAGAAATTTCTTACAACAATTCATTAAGGATTAGATACCTGGAGGGAATACTTTAAACTGTTGAATTAGCTTTCTCGTAGGAGCTAGAGGAAAGTCAGATGGGTGTTTTTATTTATAAGTCAAAATCTCTAAGCAGGATTTTATTCTCCAGCAAAATTCCTGATTTGCAGAGATTTTATAGACAATTAAGAAAAATAGTGCTAAGAGAAATCATACACATAAAACAGTATCTCACAGATTTTAAGATACTGACTTTCATAGACTTTAAGATATTGACGTTAGCCCAGCCGGTGTGGCTCAGTGGATTGAGCATCGTCTCATGCACCAAGAGGTTGCTGGTTCAATTCCTGGTCCGGGCACACGCTGAGGTTGCAGGCTGGGTCCCTGGTATGGGGCACGCAGGATGTTTCTCTCCCATCGAGGTTTCTCTCCCCCCCCCCCATCCCTTCCTTTCTATCTAAAAAAATCAAGTAAAATATATTTTAAAAATATATTGACTTTAGCCCTGGCCGGTTTGGCTCAGTGGTTAGAGCATCAGCCCGCGGACCAAAGAGTCCTGGGTTCGGTTCCCGCTAAGGGCACGTACCTCGGATGCAGTTTGTCCCCAGCCCTGAATGGGGTCATGTCGGGGGGCAGCCAGTTGATGTGTCTATATCACATCAATGTTTCTCTCTCTCTCTTCCTCCCTCTCTCGCTCCTGCTCTATCTGAAGATAAATGCAAAAATGTCCTCAGGTGAGGATAAAATATATATATATATTGACTTTATGTTACATACATATAATTAAGTGAGAAACTATGACTACCAGACACTTGTAACATACGGATCTGGTGTCCACAGATTAAAATTGTCAGATGTTATTTGAGGATCATATTTTCTAAGATTAACTTAAAGGTGAGACTGAAGTTGATAATTCGGAATTTTTTCCCATAAAGATCACAATATTCGTTATGGATGTATTTGTTCACACTAATGAGAGAAACACACTAAGGGTTATTATCTGTATATGTGTATGCCTGCCTCCTCTTGTTTTAAATTGCTTTCAGACCCTCAAATTCAGTTTCTAAGTGCATACCTTGTAGAAGTTAAATTTGGGTTTGCTTTACAAAATTCTCACCAAGTCTAAAATTTGATAATTCAGCATTTTTAAGAGACAACTTATTATTTAGGGATTTTTTTTTTTTTTTACCTACAGGTAGATCTTGAAACCTGTCTAGGCCATGTTTAGGATAAAATACATAACTCTAAGATGAAAGGAAGTAGGTTCGTTGTACTCATATCTCCAGTATCTGAGACAGAATTCAACACATGGAAAACACACAAACTCTATTTATTGAATAAAGACAGAAACGTGTGTGGACACTGTGTGTGCACACAAACACACTTTCACACTCTCTATAATTATCCTCTTGGTGTAAAGTTGTATCAGAGGCCAACTAACCCTGTTTACCTTGATCATCGGAAGAATTCCGAGTTTCCCAGGTCCTCTCTCACAACCATGTCCCTTCTCACACCAACTTCTAGGCCTGTGGGTGGTCAGAGTGATGCTTCTAAAATGTAAAATTGTCACGACTTTTAACAATAGAAAATTCTAATAGAGTCCTCAATCCTCCTGATACTTAGAAGGTTTTGTGTAATCCACCCCCGCCAATTTCTTCCATCATGACCTTCGACTTCGTCCCTAGCTGACATCCTTGACGTCATTGTGGTATCTCCAACAAGCCCATCACACTCCCCTATCGGTGCTCTGGTGGCTGGAACTCTCACTCGTGATATCTCCGTGGCCCTTTCCCTCAGCTGGGTCTCATGCCTGCACCCTTCTCAGAACACTCGAGCTAAAATAGCAGCGCCTATCACCACACGCAGCTCACACCCTTGTGTTTTATTTTTATACCCACTTGCGTGGACTTCATCTGGTTTTTTCTTTGCTGTCACCCCTGCACCAAGAACAGTGCTTCACATAAGGGAACTCAATATTTGTTGAAATGAGTAAATTTTGAAACTTAAATCTTTTTCACGTAACAGAGAGAAGAATTTTTTCCCATGGGAATCACATGATGAATTATGTTTCCATTATGTGGTTTTTCTTCTGAGCCATAGCATTTGACAGGGGTTGGTAGGGGCACTTGACAATCCAAACCATCTACAATGTATCTATTTAGTATCAATAGCTAGAAATCATTAGGTGAATAAAATGCTGATTTTAATTGTTAATTGACTGTCCTTGTGAAAATATAAAGCACCATTTTATTTTATTTATTTTTTTGATTTATTTTTGCTTTATTGATTTTAGAGAGAGATGAAGGGAGAGGGAGCGAGAGATAGAAACATCGATGAGAGAGAACATCGACTGGCCGCCTCCTGCATGCCCCCAAATGGGGATCAGGCTCACAACCTGGGCATGTGCCCTGACCGGAAATCAAACCGGTGACCTTTTGGTGCATGGGTCGACGCTCAACCAGTGAGCCACACCGGCTGGACTAAAGCACCATTTTAAAATCACTCTATGGGACTATTATATAATGTATTATTGTTTTATCAAATGATTTTATCAAATGTGTACGACCAGCATCTGTTTGACTCTGTTGAAACCTAAATGGGTATAATACTGTTTTGGCATCATTTTACTTAGGAGGCTGAACTAAAATCTATGGACACTAGGCATTAGCTTATTTGTTGCTGTTGTTGTTTTATTTCTAAGGGCACAAAGCCAATAATAATTGTGTGAATTAAAAAAAAAAAATGCCTTTGCAAACCAGAAGGGAAATGGAAGTCTGGAGGGAAATATGTCTGTCTTACGTAGTTCACTGGACAGGAGCGTGCCCATTGCCTGCCACACACGATAGATTTCACAACTGGGTCATGAATCCGACAGGCACATGGCAAGTGGCATGTCTTCCGCACTGAAAATATGTGTTTCGGTCTGTGTCATGGTCTTTCTGTGTTAGGCAAGAATAACCACATGACTTTCTGACCGAACAAACAAGCTATTTTAAAGTGTCTGATCTTTGGTTCATATAGTGTTCCATGATACCAATGCAATGGGCTTCCTCACATATGCTGCTTACGTTCTATAAGATACAACGATGTCTTGCCCTGACCGGTCTGGCTCAGTGCATCAGTCTCTAGACAAAAGAGTCGCAGGTTCGATTCCGGTCAAGGGCACGTGACTCGGTTGCTGTTCGGTCCTTGGCCCTGGTCAGGGTCATGTGGGAGGCAACCAATAGATGTGTCTGTCTCACATTGATGTTCCTCTCTCTCTCTCTCTCTCTCTCTCTCTCTCTCTCTCTCTCTCTCATATATATATATATACACACACACACACTCTATCTGAAAATAAATAAAAAAATATCCTCAGGTGAGGATTTAAAAAGAAAATGATATAATGATGTCTTGTAAAATATTTGTTTGATTCAGTTCAGCTATTGGAATATCAAGCAATTACTTCTCCCGCTAATGAAGAAAATGATATTTACACTCATCTAAATGAGTAGAAAACAAATAATGTGGCTATTATTTTGAACAAAATCAAGTTACTTTTTTTTTTTAACTAATGGATATTTTAGATTAAAATTATAAAATTTAGGAAACCATATTTTATGTTAGACATTCTAATAGAGTCGGTTTTCTTCTATTTACAGTCCAGGAATCTAGTTGAATAAATGTATTAGTTTTCCATGGCTGCCTTAATAAATTATCTCAAATTTCACGGCTTAAAACAACACCCATTTGTTATCTCATAGTTTTGTACATGAGGAGTCCAACACAGAAGTACGTTAGGAAGAGAACAGAGGCCAGAATATGAATGTCCAATGAAGTCAGAAAGAAATTTGTGAAGTTTCAAGTCTCTTGTTATCAAATGAGTATGCTTTCCATTAATGAGTGGTCTCACTGAATGGCTGAGTTTGAATGCCCCCATCTCTGCCTCATGTCTAGTGTAGATGTTCTTGGGCCATGAAATAGGCCTTTGACGGAAGCACAGAGAAGAGGCTAGAATAGTCTGGCCGGTGTGGCTCAGTGGCTGAGCGTCGACCCATGCACCAGGAGGTCGCCGGTTCGATTCCCGGTCAGGGCACATGTCCAGGTTGTGGGCCCGATCCCTAGTGGGGGGCATGCAGGAGGCAGCCAGTCGATGTTTCTATCTCTCTCTCCCTCTCCCTTCCTCTCTAAAATCAATAAAGGGAAAAAAGAAAAAAGAAGAAGAAGCTAGAACAGGAGATGGTTACCTTGTCAACTGAATAAACTTGGAATATCCTCTGACCATGGTACCCTGAATTGTCTATATTTCAGCTTGTAACCTTGGTTACATCTCTTTACCAAGTAAAAGCCTAAAGATCTTTTTTTTTTAATGGGACTTGAAAATATAAATCGATTATGGATTTTTGAGTATTGCGCAATCTATTTTGTTTAAATGTTCATATCTAAAATTTTTTTCCAACCCGTTTATAAACTATCAGAGCAGATTGTTATATAAAACTGTTCAACGCATTAAGTGATTAGAATCTGGACAATAAATGCAAGAAGTATCTTGTAAGAAGATGTATTTCTTTGTCCGGAAGTTATTTGATTTCCAGCAGAGACGGAGTCAGGGTGTTTGTTGCTCAGCGGTGTCTTCGTTTTGTCTTTTGATCTCGAGATTTAGGCTGTACAGCTGACCTTCTGATACCGCATCTGAGAGTGAGTGGGTATGAGAAGCAGCAGCGGCTTAACGCTGAGGAATGGAAAGAAATGGGACCTATTTCTCTTCCTTGTACAAAAGACTCGGAGTTGAGAAGAGTATAAAACTTCTCTAAATTCTAGAAGAAATCTGTAACCGCCTTCAACTGCCCTTATGACCTTTGAGATCTTGGCAAGCTGCTGTCTTTTGCCTTATTTACACATGAGGCATTTGAGTTCCAATTCAAGTGGCTTATCGGGGTCCATGTTGATAAGGGGGCGAGTGGAGCCAGGAGGATGGAAACTGGTCCCCTGAGCGCCCGTCTGGGCATTGGCGTGAGATGAATTCACGGAATTCTGCTTCGAGTGTTAGTCACAATTAACACTGCTGTGGGGGCAGAGGGATCACTGCGTCCAGTAGTTTACCTAGATTATTTCATTGGATTTTCGAAACAACCTTTGACTTCTGAGTACCATCTATAGATGAAAAGCGTTCATTCCAAGGAATTTCAGTTAAAATGTTCCGAGGTCACATGACCGCCGAGTTACAAGCCCGAGAGAAGTCAATAACGTGTGTATTAAGAGTTTAGAACGTCAGTGTATCTGAATTTGGGACTTTTACTATTCCGTATTTAATCTGCAAATTCCTGTGACCTACATAAATAACGGAAGGAGTGCTAAGAGTTTATCCTTTTGCGGCAATGCTGCTTCGGTCACCCGACTTTATCAGCCACGGGAGGTCTGCAGGAGTGGAGAGGTGTTGTGAGTTGATTCTGTGGGGTTGCCTTGTCTAAATTGACCCAGGCTGCAGCTGAGTGATTAAAAACAAGCAACCCTCAGAGCACTCCTCAGCAGAAGAACCTGACAAAGTTGGGGCATATGGAAGCATTTCTGCACAAGTTCTGAGGGAATCACATGATTTATAAATACCGTCAAAGGAAAGACACACGTCCACGTGCCAGTCATCTGACAGTGTAGCCTACAGTAGACAGAGGGTCCTTCTACCCCATCTCATTTATAATTACCCCTGATGCCGTGAGTATGCTTTGCAGTGGGACCGATTTAAGTTCAAATCTGACTGCGCCATTCATGATCTGTGTGACCCGAAGTGGGTTGCTTGACACCCCCCCCCCATCCTTCTTTTCTCTTATCTATAAAATGTAAAGAACACGGACTTCGATGTAGGGTTGTCGTAAGACTCAAATGAGACCCTATCTGTTAGACAGTTAGCCTGGGTACAGTGCTTTAGGGTTCCTGGGCTAAAGCCAGATTACTCCATTCAAACCAAAAAGAGAATTGCTTTTCAGTGGGTTTTCCCAGGGGTCTCATCTAAGGGGTGCGCAGGGGGAGGGGTCTGGGAGGCAGGAGACTGTTTATCACTAGGGCCTTTGGGGGAGTCACAACAAGAACTTGATTCCAAAGCCCAAGGCCTATCCTTGACGACTGCAGGATAAATATAAAGCAGAAAGAGCGTTTTGATCTGTATGAGTCAAAAAATGTTTTAAAATCCAAACATCTCCAAGATGCATATTTATTCTTTCCTTGTTTTATTGCAATCGAGTTGTAACTACTGTTGCTTAAAATAAGGCGGCCGTTAGCTAAGGTCCGGGGTATTTAACCATGCTGTAAATCCTCTATGGCTCTTGTAAAAATGTTTTGCCACTATTGCAGATGTCCCCCCTTTACCCCACCCCCTTGCCCGCCTCCACGCAGCCCCTGCCCCTCCCTTGGCCTTCACCGCGCTGGTGTGTCCACGGGCTGTGCGTATGTGTTCTTTAGCAAATCCCTCTCTGCAGCTCTTGTTGGAACAATGACAAGAAGGAAGGTCGGTGTCTGATCAGGGCCACTCTGAGGCGACTAACATTATGCTAAGTATTTTTTGTACCTCATCTCATTTAATTTTCACCATTGTGCTCAGTAATACTTATTCTCATTGTAGTGAAGAGAGAATCGACGGGGGAAGAGGTTAAAAGCCCTTCTTTTGACCTGCAGACCACTGATCACAAGTCAAGAGTGTAGGTCTGTTTTCTTTGAAAGTCCTGCTCTTCCTTCCTCTCCACTCTGCGTGGTATCGTCTATACAGATGCCGTCGTATGTTTCCTTGGGTTTCTACTCAGAAATAGACATGTTTAAAGGAAGAATTTTTTTTTTTCAGATGTCCTTATTGGAACTATTTTCACATTCGTATTTTACCAAACAAGTAGGGACCTAAATACAACATGTTCTCGACTACTGAGCACTAAAATTCCAAACATACTTGCATGGAAGAGTTGAAACCTGGAACAACTCCTCCCAGGGGGGAAATATTGCAATTCGTACTTAAGGTTTCTGGTCCACGCTTAACCATAAAACTTAACAACCAGTTAGACGGTTGTTTAGGTGGGAAATATTTTCGCATGTAACGACTGCAGCGTCACAGGACTTGTCTTTTCAGCTCAGCCCGAGTTTGGGGACCCACCTCCACCCCATCCCCATCATCTGGGGCAGCTTTCAGACCCTGGCACAGACATGACCATGATGCGCAGACAGGTGTCGGGGGGGAAGGGGCCGAGGACGGACGATTTCCTGCCCGCGTGTTTCTAAAATGTTCCAGTCAAAAACCGTGATTATCAAAACGTGAATATATCCCGGAGGATAAGAGTTAAAGAATTCAAATAAAAATATCTGTCCCCCTTCAGAAAGGGGCAGGCTCATGTGTCAGGGAAGTATTCATGGGGGGCGGGGGGCCTATGGGGGTCACTTACCTGTTTTAGGAGCTTCTGTGTATTTTATTAGTACCCTGAGGTCGGGTGAAGCCAATTTATTAGCTGTAACTGAATTTATTTATTTTCTACTGAAGGAACATACTGGGACAATTGAATAAATATATAAAATAGAGGAGAAACAATGCAAAACGGAAAAAAAAAATTACCCCAAAGATGAGGGAAAACAGCCTCTTGGTTACCAAAAAGTGTGACGTGGTATGGGCTGAAGGACACAGAAATGGAGCGCTGTGCACACAGCACGTGGGTGGTCCTTGCGGGGACAGGAAGAGTCGGGGTGACTCTAACCTTTGAGATGAGGTGGCAGGGAGAGCTCCCAACTGCCGCAGCCGAAACATTTTTGTAAAATTGGATCGCTCACACATGCCAAGACGGGTAGCCATCTGTTTTTACGGAAATTACGTTTGCGAGCTTGGTGATCAGTGAAAAGCAAGGTGCGAGCCTGGACCTCTCTCCGGGATGTCACATACCCTAGGTGAAATTAAGGGAACCTATCAAAAATTCTTCATTTGTCTAAATGGGTTCACTTAAGAAGTTGTAAAAGGCTTTATTAAAGAGCGCTTTGTAAGGCGTAAAGTTATTGCACAGACTATAGACCTCCTTACCCTTCGGCCACATTTTCAGATAGAGAGAAGAATTTAACAGGCATAATTGGGGGAAAGGGATCCGGCCACACCCATGAAAGGCTGCTGAAGTATCAGTTCATCAGGGAAACCAGAATTGTGAACCTTCCTTTTATAGTGTATGGGCAGTCTTTACATAATTTATTTTGGATGTATATTTCAAGGATATCGTTTGATCAATCCTATTACTTATTTGAAACTGCAACCTTGGGGTTAAAAACTCCGGTTTTCAGTAGTACTAATGCTTAAAAATGATCGGTTCATTCATAAAATACGCAGGGCCCTGTGCTTGGCACCGGGGATGGGGTAATGAGCAAGGCAGGGAGAGTCCTCACCCCAGGGGGCCTGGGGCTTAATTCTGAACACAACGAAAGCTCTGTTACAAGCTGAGGGAAATACACAGAATGTTCAGAAGGGCCACATCCGGGAGACCTAACCAATCAAGACGATTTTTAGTGGCGCTGGTTTTTAGGCAGCAAAATCGGCAGTAGCTGAAAGGGAAAAACAAAACGAACCGTTGAGCAAGGAGCAAGAAGCGTTGAGTTCTCCTCCTTCTCAACAGTGAATCTGTGTGCTATTAAGAGCATTACAGGGCCTGTCTCCGAGCCTCTGTTCTGTTTCTGCTGCGGGGACTGGAATACAGGTCTGTCGTTTTCCTATGTAATTTATAATTCTGCGATACTAGAATTATAGGAATCAGTCTCGTGCCCCACAGTAGACCTGAATGATCTGAGATCAGCGGGCATCCCTTCATGAAGCGGGGTGCGGGTATTGGCTCTTCGGCGCATGCTGATGATAAGAATTCTCAGGCCCTCTCTGCAGTGTCCCCTCGACTCTTGTGGAAACTCACATATTCTTGCCGATTCTATCGGTGGGAAGATACAGTGTCAACCTGATACTCCCTTCCTGTCCCACAATCTCTTTGCTGCCAAATTCTGTTTTAGCAGCTCAAGGCACCCCAACATCCGTGTTTACCGACTCAAGAATTTAATACCAGAAATTATCACAAGACAATGATTTAGAGTATGGGGGGGAGGTGTGTATGGGGGCCTGAGTGTAACTGTGTTAGTCCTTGAATGATACATCTCAGCAAGTCTTGTGGAGGGGCCTGTGGTCAAGGCTGACAACTCACTGGACATAGAATGCGTGACTTCAGGCCTTTTCTTTTCAGCTGTGAATTCTATGCAGGAGTTCTGGGAACAGAAAGTATACCACTTGTTTCCATTACCACACACACACACACACACACACACACACACACACCTGCGCCCACACCCCTAATGACCACTGATGCAACATTTACATGTAGAAATCGGAGCTTGCAGAAGACTATGTGAGTTTTCTAAGGTGACATACTTAATGAGTGACAGGATTGGAATTCAGCAGAAGTTCAAGTTGCAACCTTGCAATCCACCTCCACTCAGTACGTCCTTCCCAAATGACATCAATTGAAATATTTTAGCAGCCATCCCCTATTAACCACTCTACCCCCGGAAGCAGGCAGTCACTAATCTTCTTTCATATCTACCGGCCTGCCTGCGTGCCATTTCCTATGAATGGGATGATGTAATGTGTGGCCTTCAGTGATCTGCTTTTTCACTGAGCCTTATGTTCCCCAGGGCCACCCAGGCTGCGGCAAGTGTCAGTGCTCCGTTCTTTTTGATTGCTGCGTAATATTCCACTGCAAGATGCATCACGTTTTGTTCATCTGTCCCTCACTTGATGGACATCTGGGTTGCTTCCACTCTTTGAGTAGCATGAGGAACACATCTGTGACCAGCTGGGCACGAGATGTCGTTGAACATGAAGTTTTCATTTCTCTTGGCTACATAACCAAGTGGCGAATGGCCAGGTCGTATGGCTACCCGGCATGGAGCCACTCCTGGCCGTTTAAAAATCACGCTGCTGTCTGCAAAACGAGTCAGCAGAGCTCGGTGGAAATCAAGCAGAGAATGGGAGCGGTGCGGATCTAATCCCAGCTCTGCCTCTAATTAGTTGTTTGACCTTAAGCAACTCATTTACATTCTCTGAAACCCAAGTTCCTTCATTTGTAAAGGAAGTGTTTCTTCCAACAAGCACAACTCTTGAATATAATTATGGCTACTTTACTTTTCTTTTTCTTTTTTTTTTTTTGTCCTTTAAAATGTGCTCTGAGGGCCGATTTTTTCCACTGGCCTTGAATTAAAAACTTCCGCAGAGCCAAGACATCTCTATTATTAGGTGTTACAAAGGCTCCTGGCCACTGGTAGTCACAAAACAGAAGCTCAACTCGTTCACCAATCTTCTATTCTTATGTAATAACCCAAACTGTGACTCTGATGTCAACGAGAGGCTGTTGTCACGGATCCCTTGGGGCTGGAGGGGAAGAGGAGCCAGAGAAACGGGAGCAGAACGCTGGACCCCGTCAGGGTCTGAGAGGTGCTCCTGCGTGGGCGGGGCCTCGGGGGTGCAGACGGACAGTTTCTGCCGGTGGTCTGTGATCGAGCAGATCGGTGCTCCTGTGTCAGACTGCTAGGACTGCTGTGCCCCACACTGGGCGGCTTGGAGAAGACAAATGTATTGCCTCATGGTTCTGGGGGCTGGAAGTCTGGGACCAAGGTTGGTTCCTTCTGAGGACGGAGAGGGAGAGGCTGTCCCTTGCCTCTCTCCTCGCTTCTGGGGGTTTGCCGGCAATCTTGAGATGCATCGTCCCGATCTCTGCCTGAGAAAAATCTTCATCTTCATGTGGTGCCCCCAGTGTGTGTGTGTGTGTGTGTGTGTGTGTGTGTGTGCGCGCGCGCGCGCACCCCCCGTTTCCCTGTTTATAAGAACACCAGTCATACTGGATTGGGGCACCCATTGATGACTTCATTGTCACTTGACTGCCTCAGTAAAGACCCTACACCAAATAAGAGCAAATTCTGAGGTACCGTGGGTTGGGACTCCAGCATACTATTTTGGAGGGAAACATTTCAACCCATAGTTCTTCCAAAATCGATGCCCCTTCCGTGGGGTTATTCACGTGCCCTGTGCCTTTATAGCCCTTCCCACAGCTCTGCATCCCAGCGGCCCTGGGCTTGGCCATACAGCTTGCCTTGAACACTGCACAGGACAGGTGTGACAGGGTCAGGAGATCGGAGTGGGGCCTCTGCAGAGCCTGTGTTCAGCTGACCCCCCACCCCGAGATTATGTTGTCTGCCATGAGAACAGTACACCCTCCATATTGCTGCTTTTCCCATGTAGATTCTAGAAAAAGATGAAAAAAAACCTCTGAGCTCTCCCAGTCCATCCACACTGCAGTTCAAGTGCAGCCATACGTATCAAGAGTAAGAAATACGTTCTGTTATCACACGCCATTGAGATTTGGGGGCTATTTTGTCACCAAAATGAAATGTGACTTACAGAGAGGTTTTGTTCGTTTTGGGGGGTTTCCCCTCACTAGAACCTCTCACCAGGGCCGCCTTGATTCAAGTGATGGGTGTCTGGGTTCTTGTCGAACTCTTCCCCAGCCCCTGTTCATTGATGATGTCCCTGTCTCCATCCTACACAGCCATCCTTGACCAACAATATTTAAGATCACCTTACACTGGCATCATTCTCTTTCTGGCCCACCCTTGTCCTTGCCAGGACAATCTGGAAACGGAGGACACTGAAAACAGTTCCGTGTTGATGCATCTGTTAGCAGCTATCCAGCCATCCTTGCCCTCCAGGTTTTTCAGGCGAGAGTCAGCCCACTAGGTGTCTCCAGCCTTTAGCAAACACACATCAAGTGCTCCAAGGATCTGCAGCATGTCTGACAAGTCTGCAGCAACCCTGCAATGCTGCTGCTGAACTCTCCTTCAAGATAATCGACTGTGAGGAGCATAACTGGTTGTCAGCCCCAACTACAACCTACTCCATTCAAGTACTTTCTCTGGTTGTTCCCACGAAATGACTAAGCACAGTGGGGGTACTAAGTGCCAGTCCATTCCTGCCTGACAGGGAATCCCTGTAATAAAGTAGGGTTGCCAGATACAAAACAGGACACCCAATGGAATTTGAATTTCACATCAACAATTACCAATTTTTTGTATAGGTGTGCATGCAATATTTGGGGAATACTTGTACTAGAAAAATATTGATTGTTGGTCCAGAATTTAAATTCAACTGTTCTATCATTTTTATTGGCTAAATCTACTTATAATGGCAATAGTTGCTTGAGTGCTCCTCACCATCCTGGATGAAAATTGCCTAGAAATGCATGCAGTTCTTCCTAGCCAATCCTTCCTCCTTTCTTCCCTTTCAAAAGAGACAGACCTACATCATAGTCTGAGTGGTCTGCCCTGCCTGTTCCCACGTCTCTCCGTTGATCCTTGACAGGCGTTTCCCCATAAAAGCTCTTGCATGCCTAATCCCATTTTGGCATCTTCTCCCCAGAGGACCTGAACTGACACGGAATTTGATGAGATTTGTCTCCTGATCTGTGCTGAACATTCTATTTTCACTCTGCCATGTGGCCATCGGACAAGGTGACTGCAGACGTTCATCCAGCTACATCTTACGGTTCTAAGTCTCTTCTTACATTGTCAAACACGTTCCAGTTTTACTGTATGAAAATGAAAGTGAGGCTTGAACCTTTCCAAGACTAACTGCCTACCACTCCCGGCTCCCTCTCACGGTCGGCGGGAACTGGCAACGGTGAGACGCTATAAATGGTAGTTAAATGAAGTGAGAAATCAGGTCACCTTTCCACCACATCGTAACAGTTAAAACCCACAGACGGACGCCAGCTGGTCCCCCTCTGACTGTGAGTGCTGGAGCAGTAGAACTGAATCAACACCAAGTTTCTGCTATGCTGGATAACTCAGTCTCCAGGCTTGAGCGTCAGTCTGCTCATCACGCTGGAGGAGAAGCTGGCCCTTCTCCAACCATGGAGCTCTCAAATCCCCGCAGCTGCAGGGCCAACTTCCTCTCTGGGAACCTGCGTGAGTCCCGGCGACCACTGGCTCGCCGGTGTGTTCCTCACTGAACACGACAATGGAGATCAGACATACTATATTATTTTTGTTTCCATTGATTTTTTTTTCTCCAGTAAAGGCTTTTCAGCAGGCAAAATATGTGTTCCATTTGGCCACTATCCTTATGTTATTGAAATTGACAACTGTGACCAGGGCATTTGTCTTGGCATCCAACGTGGGATGCTAGAAGCAAACCAAGGGACCTGAAATCGAAGCCTCCCTCCGTAGGAAAAGGGTTACCCGTGGTTGGTATGGTGAGCCTGAGACGTCAGGCTATGTGTAAGGTGTCAGCAGAATGGGGATCGTGAGGAAGGGGCACTAAACCCCACTCCCGTGAGCCTCATCATCCCCACCCCCTGATCAAGTAAATCCTTCCAATGCAGACCAAGTGAACCAACACCACGACCCATGGCCTTGTCCTATAAAGTTATTACACAAACAATAACTATTAGTATTATTTTAGGAAACAAACATGATGGAAATGAGGTTGTCTTCAATCTTACTTAGATCAGACTGACCACTTAGGCTGTACGATATCAAGAACAAAGAATACTAGAGGAGGAAACAGACAATCGGGACGATAAGGATGACAAAACCATGTCCCATACAGACCAGCTCGGGATGCTGGAACAGTGGGTACGCTGGGCTGATCTCTGAGGAGGTGTCTCCTGGGACCCCATGATCAGGCAATGGAAGGGAGCACTGGACACGTGACATTTCCTTAGGGATGTGGCGATAAGAAGATTCTGCTACCGGAGACTAGAAGAGCTCAGAAAAAAACCACCGGAGGCTGGAAACAAGGCATTCTTTGTTACTTAGTGGCAGAAACAATTGGCCGAAATGTCACCTGTGGTCATTTGGAAGGTAGAAGCCAGGCTGAGCTGCTAGAGCCACCGAAGGAGGCTTTCAGAGAGAACGCTGAAATGCCAGTTGGCCTGTTTTAGTACCAGATGATCGGATACCAGAGGAAAGAGAGGATCTAAACGTGGACCTGTCCATGTCAAGCAGAGCTGATGAAATAATGAGGACCAAGATGGTTGCGATGGAAAATTTCATCCCTGCCTTCCAGCCAGAAAAACAGTATCCAAGGAAAAAACGACGGAGGACTACAAAGTAAAGAAAGATGTGTCTGTATGTGCCAATGCTTATGAAAGAAGCAAGGTGGTTTCCGCTGGTGCAAAAGCATCCCGAGCATCCAAAGAGTGTTGTCCGAACAGCCCACGTGTGCCCCAAATACAGCGAGGTCACATTGGACCCTCCAGCCCCCGTCAAACTATTAGATGTAATCCCAGGTGAGGCCCAGAAGAGCCTCCCCCCCCCCCGATTTCCTGTACTCCCCTTTCCTGGGCTTTTTATGCAGTATTAGGGAACTAACATAAGCTACTCTCCAGAATGATTTGTAACTGGCAGTGTGATTTACTCTTGATTTAATCGTCTCTTTTGTTTGCTCGTTCATAAAACACTAAATAACAACTTGTGCTGTAAGCTGCTCACCATGGGAAAAATAGGCAACACCAAGGCATCTCGTGTCTGCCTTTGAGGACTGGCAGATGAGGAGGTACTCCTGGGCAGAGTCTAGAGTTAACGTAAGAACTTACGGGATTGACCCTTGTAGAATAAAGGAGAGAGAGTGGATTTAGCAGAAAGATCTCTAGCTTTGGGGTTTTATTGTTTATCTTCATTTCACCACTTTATATCCTTTCTTAAAATACCAAAAAAATAAATAAAAAATAGATGAGTGTGTTTAATAATCTTTCACAACAATAAAGCTAGAGTGACCTCCCCAAGCCCCATTTTAGAACTGGAAAAACTAGAAAATCGCCCTTCTCTTAGTCTCAAGGCGTCTCTTCCTGGGACAGTGTGCTCTCCATGGGCTGGCAGCATGGATCGTTTTTTTCTCAGCACTGTCGCACGAACCCCTCTGGAGAGAAGGAGACTTGGAATGACTACCAGATGCCAGGGACCCGGGTTAAGTGACTTTGCTGCAGATGCTGCTGCTAAATCTGGAAGAGGCTTATTTTGACCCAAGCAGCATCCTCAGATTTCCTGTGGTCGGCTCCTACCCGTCACTGTGTGAGAGCGCCGAGCAGCTGGCCCCCTGCCTCACTGCTGGGTCTCTGACTCAGTCAAGCCCACCCCTCCCCTCCCCGGGAATCAAGGTCGCCTTGCCCTCTGTGGGGCCGTGTGCAGACTTGGCGGCACCCAGGCCTGGCGGTTCCCTGCTCAGTGCTGCCCAAATCCCCGTGTTCTCTCTGCCAGGGCACTGCGACCAGTGATTTCTCCTCAAGACAGAGCCAGTTCCTACCCCCATCGCTGTGTGAGACCACCCGGCAGCTGGCCCCCGCTTCCCCGCAGGGTGGCCGCCCTCCGATGGCCGTGACAGTGACATTCGGGTTAGCAGTGGCTTCTCCGGGTGCAGAAGGGAGACAAACTCGCGTCTCCCGTCTGGTGATAGACCTCGGTGTTCATGCTTTCCACCGAGCCATGCTGTTTAGAATCGAGCTATCAGAGTGGCAAAAAAAAAAAAAAAAAAAAAAATCATTTCCAGCAGATGGGCTTTCAATATCAAAATTGACTTGTGATTTCACAACACCTGGAGAAAGAGTCAGAGCCCATCTGACTACGTTATGCTCTTTGTGGGCTTGAGGTTTTCCACCCGTGCCTAAGGTACACGGGAAAGAGACGCCTGAGGAACCTTTGACAGGTGGGAAACGTGAGGATTTCCCGACGTAAACCCCAGAGAGGACCACTGTGCGTCTGAGCTGTCAATCACCTGTCACTAAATCACCTTGGCAGGGTCGTCAGACAAGTCAGTGATGATAGTTCTGCCTCATAGAGGGGAAAGGGGGTCCTGAGAATTTTGTTCTCAACACCTGTCCGTGCGTGGTGTCAGCCCCGCTTCCAACAAGAGGGAGTCTGGTCTCTGGACAGGAAACCCGAAGGCTTACAAAGTGACGGCGCCGTGTACGTGAAGGCAAACGGGAGTGCCTCTTTCTCGAAGATCTGTTCTATGTTTTGGTGTTTCCAGATTTCAAATTCCCCAGAACCCTAGGGGAACAAATTAATGATCGTCCAGGTTCGTAAGAGAGAAGTGAGGCCCAATTAGATCGTGTACGTTTCTGAGAGTCCCCATACCTGTCCGCGTCTCCTGGGACGGCCGTTCTTCTCGCCGCATCATGTCACTTAGTACATGCGTGGGGGACGTGTGGCAGGAGGGCCCGGGAGCCGGCCATCTCTGTTCAGAAAACCAGAGGGAGCTAAAGAGTCTGGTCATCAAACTCTCGGAAAACGAGTAGCAGCCAGAATCCCTAGATGACAGTGTGACGAGCTAGAAAGTATTGAACACGAAGAGCTGGGACCGGCCTGGGAAGGGCTGCCACCAGGACTGTGATTTTTCTCCCCAACAGGAAGTTATTTTTAAAAATGTGATGTGTTTATCGTAAAGCCCCTGGGCATGTGCGCAGAAACACAAACAGCATTTACATATCTATTATCTATTAACTGACACTGCCTTTGCCAGGCATTTGACACAATTAAGCAAATGCTTGACTGAACAGATGGGTCTCAGAAGGCTCCCTAAGGGCATGTCTTCATTAACTGTGCCAAGGGGGGTTAATGCACCCATTTGGCATCTGCGTGCATTTCCCCATCATAGACGCTGCTGTTTTGGTGGTGGCTTGTCGTCCCAGAGGACTCTGGGTGAATGGCCGAGCTACCTGCAGCTCCTTCCATGTTTATCTCCTGTCTGAAATGTACCCAGACAACAGCAGGTCGCATCCTGTGACTCTTTCTTGTACACGTTTACTGGAAAACGGCCTGATGTTGTTTGTTTGTTTGTTGTTTACTAGTGGTGGCAAGGGCCTAGAACGCTTTTCTCAGGCAGAGCACACGATCTTTGAGTTGTGTGCTCTGGTCTATACGGTCGCTGGTGCCAAGTTGTAATAACTAGAGGAGAGAGAAACACAACTCGGGTCTTAGGAGCAGTGAGGAAGAATTTAACCTCATAGTACCTGACAGCAGAAGTATTTCTCTTTCCCTAGACTATTTCATGGCCCCTGAAATGAAAAGACAGCCCCCGGGAATGCAAGCCTAAAGCAAATCAGTACTGGAGACCCCCTTTGCTGTCTGCTGGACGTACAGGGCTCTGGACACATGTCGCTTGGCCACGTCGATCCAACACTTTTTTTTTTTTTTTTGCCAAGTCTTCAGGGGCCCTTTCAAAAGCTCCCCTAAGTGGAGCGGCGTCCAGGACCTGCTCTGGGGTCCTGGGTGCTTTGGCATCTTGGCTGTCACACAGATGAAGCTGCACCATGAAGCAACACGTGGATGGAGTGGTCCTGGGGATGATTATATACTTCAAAGCTTGCGTTGATCTCTGGCTGTTCCAAACACGGACGGCGCTGGAGTTTAGGGCTGAAGGAAAGCAGCGATGAACATGCATTGCACACAGCCGATCGTTAGGAAGGGGCATAATATTAAAAAGCAAAAAAATGAAAAGTTCATCATTTCAGCATTGCAATGCAAACAAATACAGTGCAAGAAACCAGCTAACAGGTGCATCAAATCAGGCATTAGGAACGGGACGTATTTCGATCATTTTCTCTCTTTCAAAAGACGTTCAGCAGTATTCCATCAAAATAGACTTTTATTACACGGGAGATCATCTCACTCTGGGCAAATCCCTTATGGCATTTCTTGCCACAGACTTGTGCTTTTATTTCCTTTATTTACGAAAGAAGTAGAGATAAAAGTAAAGAAAAGCGTCATTTCTGCATACTTCCGTTGTCAATATGACCCGAAGGGTTTGCATGACCGCACTGCATGAGTTCTTAGTTGTCAGTGAAGTAACACGAAATGTATTTCATTGAAGAAGGACACTCACACGTTACGGAGCATATATTTTAAATGTATATTAATGTGTAAGAGGGACAAGTTTCCAGGATTATTGTCCTTATTTCTATTTGCTGCCCAAGGTGTTTCCCGTTGTTTGAATATCTTAGGTTAAGCATTTGGAATTGCTGATTCTAGGGTGAAAAGGGACCTTCAGATTTCTCTACTAAAGCACAATTATTTGAAAAATCTTAGGTTTCTGTAGTTTGAAAGTCACCCTGCCAAAAGTGACTGTATCGAGGAGAATGTTATCTTTTGCCATTCTGAGTTCTAGATGAACTTGCGTATTATTTTTTACATTAGTTAATACATAGAGCATAATCTGTGTAATAAAATAAGTATCATAGACTCCCAGGAGCACCTAGCTTCATAACTAGGACTCGAGTAATACAGTTAATAGGCCTTTATAGTTCTCTCCCTCATACTAATTAAATATGTAGCACAAATCAAAACTTACATCATTTCTCTAGAGGTATCCACTGTTAACAAGTTTATATATATCCTTCTCCCCGTCTGTGTGTGTGTGTGTGTGCATGTGTGTTTAATTTTACAGAAACAGTAGCATACTATAGATACTATTTTGCTTCTTTACGTAACACTCCATTGTGGATACAGTATCTTGTCTGTCTGGGTGTGTCTTCTGCAGTAACCACTGCAGTTGCCATTCC
This sequence comes from Tadarida brasiliensis, assembly GCA_030848825.1. Lineage (NCBI taxonomy): Eukaryota > Metazoa > Chordata > Mammalia > Chiroptera > Molossidae > Tadarida > Tadarida brasiliensis. Next base: position 23,654,337 of record CM061278.1, on the reverse strand, counting down.
TGTCCACATGGCTTCATCCACTTGTGCCGAGCACTTTCGTGGGATGGATTCCTGGATGGGATGAAATGCTGACATGACTCCGTTAGACTCTGTATCGCTTTGGAGTTACTTGGCCTGGAACCCGAAGTCCAGGCGGAGCTGTCCATGCAAACGTGCAGGACAGCCAGCCCCGTGCCCTAAGGACCACCCGGAGCAGAGGCTGGCTGCCCTCTGCCGCCCCCTCGCCCTGAATATCCGTCAGTGTCAGTTGTGGTCCTGGAGGGCATGGCAGAGCTTCTGAGAGCTCAGGCCAGCCCCTCGCGCTCCCCAGAATGCTGACCTGCCCCTCGGGGACAGGAGACGGTCTGCATGTCCTATGCCCTCTACTTCCTAATTGACACAATCCCAAATTTCATCTGTAATGAGCTCTTGGCAGAACAGATACAATACAAAGCAAAACATATGTTTCTCCCTTGGTGGCTGTATGATTATGGATTCATCATATAACGTAGTCTCTGAACCAGATCTTCCTTTACTAACACGTCTTCCTGTTCCATGGGCAAGGTGGACCAAAGTAGCTACAGTATCATATCACCTGCGGTACACAGCCTGGAGGAGGTCAGCCATACTTTATCCCCTCTATCTGAACTATCACGCAGAAACGGGCTATTTGGGGGCGAAGCAAATAACCATCGGATGAACCATCAGAGTATACAGCCTCGTAAGGAGTCCCTTCATCAGCCGTCATGGACGGATGGGCATTGCTTCTATGGCCATCTTGGGAGTACTTCTGCGAGGATTAGACCAGCTTCTCAAAGAAAGCCAGACCCGATCTGTGAAGCTGACTATGAGCAGAGTTTCTCTGGTGGTGAGCCACGTGACTGCATTTCTTCCTTCCTTTGTCGTCTTACACACACACACACACACACACACACGCAGCTGCCCACTGTCCACCTGATAAACCCTGGCTCCGCAGTATGGCTCCTGGGGGCCCCGCACGAAATTCACTAGGAGCTGGAAGCTGTCATCTAGGCATTTCCCCAACACCAGCTTCTGTCTGTGTGCCGGATTTTCCCCCTGGAATGGTCTTCTTCTCCGCTTCACTGACTACTTACATTCTAAACTCAACTCGAACCCTTTCCTCCTAGGCCTCTTCTCTGTGCAAAACATGCTGAATCTGATGTCCTGCATGTGTGTTCACACAGTCCCTGTCTACGGCGCTCACCTGCACTCTCCCTATTTGTCCCGCCACCCCACGTGTCCATCTCCTGAAGCTCGGCAGGTGCTTGGAGGACAGGGGCGGTCTCACCCGTCTGGTCAGCTCAGCTCCAAACGTCCCACAGGAACCCCACAAACGCGTGTGGTTCTCTGCTAAGCACTTGATGTGCATCGGGCATCTGATTTTCACCATAGCATGCGTGGTAAGGCTGGTGGTGGCATTCCAACGTTATAAATGAGGAAACTGACTGATGGGGAGCCGTCCAGGCTCACACAGCTCGGGGCAGAGCTGCTCTGATCGGCCCCGCTCCTGCGCCAAGGTGCTCCCCACGCCCTTGCTCAGCTTCCGCACACACAGCACTTCCTGGGAGCTGTTCAAACAACTCACCCTCGGGTCAGTAGCTCCGCCCCCGGAAGTGTGCCTTCCCCATGGAAGCCAAGTCTTTGCTTGAGTCCACCATACCCTGAAACCACCTGTGTGTCTCAGTTCCCTTCTTGACAGACTCCCTCTGGCTATTGCTTAGTTCCTCCTCTGGTGAGTCCACCTCATCGACGACCAAAATTGTCGAATCTTACGGCGCTCTTTTCAAGACAGCTCTGAACACACACGTCACAGTCCTTCTGCCGGCAGTCCCTTGTTCTTTCTATTCTGCTGGAAGACTCCACACAACTCAGACACCGGGTTTCTGTGGAACTCCCAGGCGCCCAGCCCAGGCTCTCGGTTATCCATGACGTGTGTTCCCATAACCTCCCATGAATGGCTTCAGGGAAGCCCTTACCACTGCATTGCAATGGCCTCTCTTCCACCTGTAGGGGGAGCTCTAAAGAGGAAGTCACCGAGTACGTAGTCCCCCAATTTTTGAAATGTAACAAGTATCCAAATGGCTGTAGAAAGACTATGAAATAAAAGTATGACATTTTACAAGCCAAGCAGAGAAAGACAGATATCACATGACCTCACTTATTTGTGGAATATAATGAACTAAACAAACTGATGAACAAAGTAGACCCAGAGTCATGGAAGTAGGGCACAGACTGACAGTCCTCAGAAGGGTTGGGGGGGGGGATAAACCACAGAACTTATGTGCATGTATGCATAACTGATGGACATAGACAACAAAGCTGAGGACAGGGTGGGAGAGGATGGGGAGGAGGGAGTCAATGGGGGGGGGGGTAAAGGAGAAACATCTGTAACCAAAATAAGTTAATAAAAAAATAAAAATAAAAAATATGACATTTTAGTCCTAGTATATATGAATATATGGAAAACTAATGCTAGTCGTTTACTCCCTATAATTTAGATAACATATAATCCTATAACTATATAATATTATAGCTATATCTGTATCTAAATATATATCCATAACTAGTTTGTTCATTAATAGGAAATTCATATAATCTCAGGTTTGCATTTAGACTCAAGGAACGCGTCTAAGTTGTTCACATGTCCTACTTAGGCGTATAAGTGGTATTATTTTGAAAATGTCATAGGATTTTGGATGATGAGATGAAAATTTGTTGACATTTGAATCTGCCTTTTCTCTGCAACGTTTAGTCTGTTTCTTCTAGGCAACACTCTGGAGATTTTTCTGAAATATCAGAGTACTTACTTCACTTACGTGCTGGTTACCTGAGAGTTAAATGTTAGTTGCTTAGCTAAGAGTTAAATAGTATACAGTTAAATTAACTTGAATACAAAATAATTGACATATCGATCATCGACACTTTTCAAACACGATGACTATAAATGTCATTTTCAGTGTCGGCACTGGGTGGTCATCATTCTGCGTGATGAGGACATCTGCAGTCATGCCCACAAAAAAAAAATAAAGTTAAAAAGAAAAAATGCATTCATGGTTTAGGCGTGGCAGAGACTTCCAGCAAACATTTACTCTGGGTTCTTGGATTAGAAGAACATTTGTGGGAGGCAAAAGGTAAGTAATAAACCACCATGCTACTCAACCAGTGACCTAAAAAAAAAAGTCACAGTTTTTTGTGTGACGGTACATTTTGCTTTATTTTTGGTACATGGGGTGGCAACTGTCATGCTAAGCAATTCTAGATCTGACTGTAGTCGTGACCCCTGGAGGAAATGCCGTCACAAATCAGACGGCCGCAGTGTATGTCCCTGGCTCCAACACAGGGCTGACGTGGTCACATCAGACGGGAGCCAGAGCAGTAGGGCTCTGGGGGCCTAGACCATGCAGAGAGCCCCTGGGAAGTTGGGGGAAATCTGAGCAACGCAGGCGGGTGACAAGGTTTCTCTGCCTTGCGACAGGTTTGCCCAGTGACGCTCCCCACCCTCTGCCCCGTGCCAGTCCGGATAGTCCTCTCTCCCTTGCACTGTGCGCGTCCTGTACATACCCCTCTGTTACGATGGTGAAGGGGATTCCGAGATAAGCGTGCCCCTTCAGTACCTGACTATGGGGTTGAGAGAGGCACTTATTTTTGTTGTTGTTGCTCATCAGTTTATTTATTTTTTATTTTTTCCAATTTTTATTAATTTATTTTTGTTACAGATGTTTCTCCTTTCCCCCCCAGACACCCTCCGCCCCATCCCACCCCACCCCCCGGCATTGTTGTCTATGTCCATTGGTTACGCATACATGCATATAAGTTCTTTGGTTCATCTCATCCATCCCCCCCGCCCCCCTCCTCTGAGGTTTGTCAGTCTGAACCGTACTCCTTTCTGTGTCTCTGGGAGAGGTGCTTACTTTTAACTTCATAAAACTTCATCCTGTTTGGGAAACTAGTTTTGATGCTTAGCGTTTTAGTTATCGCTGTGGATGAATACTGCTTACGAAAGTATTTGTGTATGAGGACTGAGACCACTGGCAGTTACCCTTTGTGAAGGGATAACAGGAAAGGCTTGAGTCTGAGGGTATTTTTTTATCACTTAGTCAGATTGTTCAAAGACAAAGCTTTGATGTCGGAGAAACCAAATTTAAATGTTCGATATTCTGGTAAGTCGATGGTGGAGACCAAGAGCTTTCTTTCTGTCCGTGTGCGTGTAGATAACACTACTAGGTAGGTCATACTTGTGTATTGTTGGAAACACGTCAATGTTACATCGATTCCTCATGTGGAAAACAAGATTAACCAAGGTACCTGGGGAAAGGTGGACCCACATTTCATAGGACTGTTTTAGTATTAAATTAGGTCCAACACAGAACCCCATACTTTGACTATGCTCAGTGAATTAGATTCTCTAGTAAGAAGGTGCTCTTATCCAGAAATCTTTCCCTCCTATCTTCTTTATAAAGGGAAGCACATTTCCAGATTTGAATCACAATTTTCGTATTTCCTACATCATCTTGGTCGCGATGATAACCTACACACAGAGTTGTTCTGAGAAGTTAGTCGGAAGATGTAAGGAAAGCACATCACACACGGTTCTGCCCAGGAAATGATACGTATGTTTGCACATATTTTAATAATCATGACTACTATTATCATCTGTATATTTAAATTCATTGAACCAAACCATCAGGCTTAGGAAAAAGATGAACTTCGGAAAATGTTATTGGAAAAGCTCTGGTTCAATGCCTAGATGATGGAGCATTAGAGCAGAAGGTTTCTTTTTCTCTCCGTCCCAGCAATAAGGTTCAAGGAGACTGCCCCACCTGGTACCTTACTTCTGGGACCCGGTTTCTGCTCTACATTCCTGTGTGATTCTCTTGTCTTTGCAACTTTTCTCCCCCTGTTGCTTGGTGACAGCCATCTGCACGGAATTGTAAATCCCACTTCAAGGGTCCTGGTATCTGTCTGCCACCCAGAGTCACTGCAGCATTCTGATGGCCAGATTTTCTGTCTCCTGACTTAAGCTGTCTGTCTGAACAGGCCTGCTATTCTGGACTTCTCTCTCTGGGTCTGACTGCTTCCTCGGTCTGCCCGATGTGCATTTTTGCCTGACTGTCCTGATTTTTGTCCATCATCCTCAGGGGCAGGCTTAACTCCGGCCAGTCTACGTTTTCTGTTTGTTTGTTTTTTAAGTCTACTTTTGTGCACACACACATGCACAGGTATATGTGGAAGGGAACACACACACACATACAATATCTGCCTGCTTTCCCTAGCCTGACCGCCAAAACTTAGGGAATTTTTTGCACCTACTAGATGTCAGCAGGTACTAAATGAGGTGGGGGGGGGGGGTGTAACTTCTTTCTTTCTTTCTTTCTTTCTTTCTTTCTTTCTTTCTTTCTTTCTTTCTTTCTTTCTTTATGACACTATCAAAAGTATCTCTCAATCCAAAAAAGAAAAGATACTGCTGATATTAAACAAATTTTAGTACATCAAGTCCTGATTTTTACTGGTTTTTTAAAAAAAATTTTTTTCCTTTATAGATTTTAGAGAGAGAAGAAGAGAGAGGGGGAGAGAGAGAGAAACATTGATCACAGAGAACATCGATTGGCCGCCTCCTGCATGCCCCCCGCTGGGGATCGGGCCCACAACCTGGGCATGTGCCCTGACTGGGAATTGAACCGGTGACCTCCTGGTCCAGGGTCTTCGCTCCACCCCTGAGCCACACCGGCCGGGCTGCATTTTCACTGTTAACTTGCCTGTATCTTAGCACATTTTTACAGTCAGAAAATTATCTTCGACCATTAAAAGTATTTTGTTTCTCAGTGGGTGGGTCTGTGACAAGTGGGCCTGGTAGCGAGTCCGTCATCTGCTCCCCGACGCACTGCTGTTCGAGTTCCTTAGGGATGGGGAAGGGCTGTGCCGCCCTCAGAACAAGTGTCCATCCGTTCAGGGTGCTTTTACAATGTTCCACAACAATGTTTTCCGTCGTGAAGTATTGTTACCGAATTGAACCCTGTTTATCGTTTCTTACATAAGAAGATGATTTGCTTTACAAAATGTCATTGTTCGTTAAAATTCTCCGATGAGCTCAAGTCCCCTTGTTCAAGGCCACAGAATGCTTGGTTCAAGTTGGCTTGGTTCTCGGAGAGAGACTGGCAAGCCGCTCTGCCAACCACACAGGCTGTGGGCTTCCAGGGCATGAAGACGGTCACTGTCTGGTTTAAGGTACCAGTTAGGAAGCCCGGGGGCTGTCCAGTCCGCCCCTAATTACCTCGCTGACAGAGCTTGCGGACATATTTGTGTTAAAATAGTTCCTATCACTTATTAAGACACATGCAATGATTTTACTGAGCCCACCGATTTCCAAGCTCGAATGAGAATCTAAAACGTGGATAAGCAAAGAAAGTAACAATAAAGGAATATAAGAATGCAAATGAAAAGGTAACGATCACCGTATTGCCAGTTCCGTCTACATGATTGTCCAGCATGAGCTAACCCGCAGTGATGAACTTCTGATCCCGTTTCGGTGTGACAGGACCTCGCTGCAGGACTGTCTTTGGAATTCAGCCGTGATTGTATGGATTATCATTTTCAAAACTCCAAAATTGTTGATTTTTAAAAAAATTCTCATAGAAGAGTATTTATTTTAGTCACTAAAATAACAAAAACGTTCTATTTATGCATCTCTGACAAATAGAACCCATCTTATTGCTTATTGTTTAGGGGAATAATAGCGTTAATTGTCATAATTCGGTGAATAAATGGTCTTGTCATCGCCATCAAATGGGCCAAGGACATAACTAGATCCTTCTAGAATTCTGCCTTTATTGCTGAGAACTTCTCCCAAAGAATCCATGGGACAATGCTTCACAGATAGTCACACACACACTTGCACACACACACACACACACACACACACACATACATACACTCATACACACACACACAAAATGAAGGGTCTTTTTTACAGGTATGGGAAAATAAACTGTATTCCCAAGACTGTATTGCTACATATGTATGTCATGATCTTTTTTTTTTTAATCCTCACCAGAGGATATTTTTTTCATCTATTTTCAGACAGAGTGGGAAGGAGCGAGAGAGAGAAACATTGATGTGAGAGAGACACATCAACTGGTTGCCTCCCGCATGACCCCGACCAGGCCTGGGGACCGAACCGCAACTGAGGTACATGCCCTTGATGGGAATCGAACTCATGACTCTCTGGTCCGCTTGTCGACACTCTAACCACTGAGCCAAACCAGCCAGGGCTGTCATGATCTTTTTAAACAAATATGATTTAGAATTAAATTTATTTCACTTCTGTTGTTTGTCTAAATCATCTATTTTTAGCAAGTCAAAGTATACTCTAGGACAAACGGAAAAGGACCGAAGTCTTTGCGCGACATGGGGCAAGTCACTTGATCTCACCAGTTCTCAGGTCTTCCATGGTAACCAAAGGGCTAATCATGACTCCAGAGGGTTCCTGTGATTGCAGAGAATGTGGGCAAGGCACAGGGTGGCGCTCGGTCATTTTAGCCAGTTTTATTATGAACAACCTTGAAGGCAGGGTGCTGTGGACCCTCAGTATAGATGAAAAGACCAAAATTCGACATTAGTTAATTAAACAATTGTACACAACTACTAAGTGATAGGGCTGGGGGAGGGTGGTGGAGGGGGTCAGTGGGGGGAAAAGGAGGAGACATCTGTAATACTTTCAATGATAAAGATACATTTAAAAATAATAATAAATGCAAAAAATAAAAATGAAATAAATTTTTTAATTAAAAAGAAATTCCACCTGGCCGGTATGGCTCAGTGGTTGAGCATCGACCCATGCACCAAGAGGTCACCGGTTCGATTCCCAGTCAGGGCACATGCCCAGGTTGTGAGCCCGATCCCCAGTAAGGGGTATGCAGGAGGCAGCCAATGGATGTTCTCTCTTATCAATGTTTCTATCTCTCTCTCCCTCTCCCTTCCTCTCTCTCTAACATCAATAAAGAAAAAAAAATTAAAAAGAAAAAGAAATTCTAAATCTATACATTTACTCTCGGTAGCTGATAGCTGCCTTCCATGAGAAGAGCAGAGTCATTTCTTACCACCGGAAAGACAGAAATAGCTCCAGTCTCTCTGTTAGGAATGGAAAGCCATTTTAGATGCAACTACTCCAGTTTGATCTGGTGAATTCTTGGTGCCCGAGGACTTCGAACCTGGTCTGACACTAAAACACACACACAGAGTCCCCAAAATAAGCTTGCCGTATTTGCCATGGATGAACCCTGATATTTAAATGGTGTCGATATATACATACACACATTTTTAACGCCGGGCTTCTAAATTTACTTAAGCATTGCATTTTCTTCTTTACACTTAAAAATATTGGTCACGTCATTTTTTAAGACTTTTCAGAATAGTTTTAGGTTCACAGCAAAATTGAAAAGGGGGTATAGAGATTTCCCATACATACCCTGCCCCCCACATACGCACCCTCCCCATTATCAACACCCCCACCAGAGTGCTACCTTTGTTACAATCCATTAACCTGCATTGATACATCATCACCCCAAGATCATAGTTTATCTTAAGTTTCATTCTTGGTGTTGTACATGCTAGGAGTTTGGAAAAAGCATAATTAGATCATCAGACAGAGTATTTTCACTAAAATCTAAAATTCCTCTGTGCTCTGCCTCTGTATCATGTCAACATTGGAATGTAATGTTTGGTTACATGTATTAGTAATGACACTGTAGACTGATAACTTCAAAAATGGTGTTTTTCATCCCATTTTGCTTTTAGTTAAAGTAAAACTGATTCACTTTCAGAATACATTGTATGTCTTATTTCTGATACACTGAATATAAATGGTATTTGTCTGCAAAAGGCATTGCTGGTAATGTAGAGATCGTCTTTGGCTTCAATCAGTATCACAAGAGATACATTGATGCTTCTATTGGCAGCCATCTTACAATGGAAAAGATGGGTAAGAACTCCCATCCATCCATCCATCCATCCATCCATCCTTCTGTCCCAGCAGTCCATTCTAATGCTTTTCTAGTTGGTTCACTAGACAGAGATTCCACCAGGCCCCACGGACTCACTTTTAAATTGCGATTTGAATCCTTCTTACTAAATCATTTTGATAGCCTACTTTTTTACCCTTTGGGGATTAAAGAACACAACTCTTGACTCAGTTTGATGCAAAGAATCCTTTTAATGAGTTGATGAATTCAGCCACAGCATTTCTTTGCTTTGGGGGTACAAGTGTGTTCATTAGAAATGAGTCACTGGTAGCAGGCAGAGTTGATACCCAATTTAATTACATTTCCTTGAAATAGTAGAAGTATTCTTTCAAATATGCATTATGTGAAGTTTTGTATTATGAGTAAGAATTGATGATAGTTCAAGAATGATTTAACTGGCATTAGATACATCTTTTCAGATTTACTTTTCTTTGAAGCATAAGTACAACGTTCTCTCAGAATTCGTATGTGCATGAAACTTTTTGAGAAAATGCAAAATTTTTGCTAAAACTACCGTATTTTTTTAGAAAACAAAACAGATGGATTAATAAATAGAGCAACTTATTTTTGCACTAATTTGAAAAATAATCTTTTAACATGCTAAAGCCTCTAGGTGACTGACTTCAGAGCTCTATATCCGTGGATAAATTAGGGACTAATATAATTATGTCCTCATATGCCAAAACGTCACAGATAGTCTGAATTGCCTTTAGGTGCATTTGAGGAAGTAAACAAAGTTTAATGTCTTCTATGAAACTTTTTTATATTTAAATGCTGTTGGAATACATCTAGTTCAGTGTCCATAAAGTGACTTTATCAACTTTTATAGGCCTTCCAGTCTGCTTATTTACAATTTAGAAGAAAATTTGAGAACATTTATACTTATTTCTTCTTCACAATAGCTGTTTTTCCTGTGCATATCAATTACTCTTCTAATAAAAATTTTTCATCTCCCTTGAAACTTGCTTATTTCAAACTGTTGCAATGCTTTTCTCCTACTAGAAATATTTCTTCCAAGTTTAGGGGAATGTGGGAGGAGGATTCAATCTCTATACCATTAGCCAAACATTCCTGGTAGGATTTCATTAAAATGTTCCTGCTAAAAAGATGCATTGTAGAAGGTGAATATAGATATGCAATGCAAAATTTAATCCAAAATAACATATCGAGGTGTGTTATGACCCTGATGATAAAATAGGTAGTAGTGATTCATAGAAAAAACACACCCATTTCTTGGGTCAAGAATATAGTTTCTTGCCTGGTATAACATGACAATCTGGAAAACAGTTCTAATGATAACAGAAGTGAGTTGCATGCATAACTGTGTTGCTATGGCCATTCTACTAAAGATTGTTTCCTGGAAGGATGGGTTGTTATGTGGTACCTGAGCTCAAAATAGTTCTGAAAATTGATGTGTGCTGAGTCACTTGTGTGCTGGCCATAGTGATAACTTTTTTCACTTTATTTTGAAACACCACCCAAGTAATCTGTTTGACACCAGTGTGAAGCGGTGATTGGACCGTGAAGGATAGAAATTCTGATGGAACTTATTTCTACCTTAGGCATTAGACAAATATGATGCAGAATACTCTTTTCAAAACTTCTGCAGAAACAGGACACAGAAAGACATTCAGTATGTCCACAGCTAACACGGTTCCATGTGCAAGGGTGTTGACCGGCAATGAGTTTCGGGTGTAAAAGAAAAGGTGGGAAAATGACTTAGTTTCCTTGATTCCTTAATCATTTGTTCCTTTAATTGAATTTCTTTATTGTCAAGACTGTTTATCATGAATAATTAAATGATAGCCATTAATTGAAACTCGGGTTCTAAAGGCAGAGAGAAATAGAAGTTTCAGCCAGCTGTCTGTATTTCTTAATTTATTCAGTTTGAGAAATTTAAGTCTTTGTCTGTATGATTCTGAAAACATATATCATATATTGTATATATTATATATGTTATTATATAAGAACTATATATATATGATTTCAAAAGAACCACATTTACCCATTTTTAAGTTCATTTTCTTTAACTTCATTTTCCACGCTCTCGCATACATCAGCTATCCACTCAGTAATTAAAGAGGTAGTAAAATAGGGATTTTTTAAGAAGTAAACTCTGGACTAAGAAAGCCACATTCCCATCCTGACCCTGGGGAACCTCATCCTCATGGGAGTCATTTCACTGTCTGATTTATGATTTATTTGTGAGAAGAAGAGGGTTGGATTTGATTTCTATCAGCATTGTATTTACATGGTGTGATCATCAGAATTCAACAGTTTTTCTAACAAATGTCCCACGTTGCTCACAGGTACCCAGTGGATACTTGGCTTCTACTAGGCGTTGAGTCCCTACCCATGAAGAATCACAATTTACCTTGCTAACTTGACACTTTGACACTTTGTTTCAATATGTCATTTAAAACATGAATTATGACATACATTATAAACAGGAATACAAATGAGAAATTATTATAACAAGAGAGAACAATGTCTCATGTTTCCACCCTTGAACTCAGAATATCTTTAAAATTACAGAAATGCCATTAAATGCCAGAATACATGTATAGGAGCTCTGGAAACTTCGAAAAGCAGACGCAACTTTCGAAGAACTCTTGGCAAATGGAAAGCAAGTGGAAATCATATTGCTGGTAGGGGGGAGTGGAGAAAACCACAGGCAAACGCAGGGTTAGCAAGAACGACGAGAGAGGTAAAAGCAAGTCCACGAAGATTCAAGTTCAGAAAGGAAGGTTCAGGACCACCTGTCAGAATAATGAATTAGCATTTCATCATGGACAGATGGGCACCGTTCTCACCTTGTCGTGAGCAGCTGTTGTGTGTACTCTGAGGTTACGTTTTGGAACCTGCTGCAGCTCGTTTGTTTCCTGTGGCATTCATTTCATTCTGCTCTGGGTTCTCAGACCCGGGGTTTGGTATGTGGCATTCATTTGGGGGAAGTTCTCCATCATCATCGTTTCCCATATTTCTTTCTCTTTCTCCTCCTTCTGGTGTTCCTGTTACACCTTTTGCTATTGTCCCGCGGCCTCTAGATTTCCCCCCCCCAATCTTTATCCTCTTGCCTTTCAGTTTTTGAGGGCTCTATTGCTATCTCCAGCTCAGCGTCTTACCGCATCTGTGTCCAGCCCACTAATGAGCCCATCAGAGGCATTCTTCATTTCAGTTACATTGTTTTTATCTTTCTGGAACTTTCTTAGGATTTCCATCTCTCCGCTCACCTTGCCCATCGGTCCGTGCATGCCGTCTCCTTGATCCATGAGAGCCCCAGCTTATTGATCATAGTCGTTGTAAATTCCCGGTCTCTTGCCCTGGCTGGTTTGGCTCAGCGGTTAGAGCGTCGGCCCGCGGACCAGAGAGTCCCGGTTCGGTTCCCACTAAGGGCACGTACCTCAGTTGCGGTTTGTCCCCGGCCCTGGTTGGTCATGCAGGTGGCAACCACTCGATGTGCCTCTCTCACATTGATGTTTCTCTCTCTCTCTCTCTCTCTCTCTCTCTCTCTCTCTCTCTCTCTCTCTCTCAAGATAAATGCAAAAATGTCCTCAAGTGAGGATAAATAAATAAATAAATTCCCGGTCTCATAATGACAACATCCCTGCCCGTCTGGGTGTTCACTCAGCCTCTTCAAACTGTGATCCCTGCTTTTTGGAATTCCTTGTACATCTTCTCTTGATAGCCAGAGGTGAGGCCCGGGTAAAGGAAGTGCTGTACACCGTCCCTCAGGAAAGAGGCGGTGGGTGTGAGGGAGAAGTGATCTCGTCCCATGATTAGGTCCCTTGTGAGCCTGTGACTCACTCATGGGCACCTCTCTCTCCCGTCCAGAGTGCACTGCAGTCCGGTAGTTCCCTTCTCCCAGGTGGAAGGCTAGAGCTGGCTGGAATTGGGTATCCCCCCACCCAAGTCATTTAGGCTCTGATGGGACCCCACAGGGAAGGCTCTGCTTAATTACTGTCACTTGTGGGCACACTTTATTAAGAGGAACAGAGGGCCCAAGTGTATTTCAAAATGGTCCCTTTCCCTCTCCTCCTCCTGGGAGCTTGAGAGGATTTCTCTCCAATATTTCCTGTGAGAATCTGGCCAGCTCCTCGAAGCGAAACTCACAGGAGCGTGGAGGGGAAGGCCCACGTGTGACCGGGTCCCCTTGGACTTCTCCGTTCTCAGCCTGGTCTGCACTGAGCCTCCTTCCCCGACAGTTCTGGAGGAGAGTTCAGCTCCTGAGTCTCTCTCCGGTGAGTTGTAGATCTCTGGACCTGCCTGTCTGTCCCTCCAGTTTGGGGTACCGTCCTTGGTTCTGTGGCCTTGGCTTTTGCCAGCTGTCGCTTTCCAGTTAGTTCAGTTTCCTTGTCAGGACACAGTGGTGACTTCCCAGCTCCTGACATGCAGAGCTAAATTACATGGAACCATTGTAACAACCGTCTTAGCTATCCAACACATTTAATGGATTTATTTTGTCTTGTTGTTGTTGTTGAATAAATTGTTTCTATTTTCTTATTACATTTTCTTTTATTATTGAGAGTATTAAAGATGACCCCTTTTTTCCCCATTGACCCCCTGCTTCCTGCTCCCACCCCCCTCCTGCCTTCCCCTAGTGTCCTGTCGAACGGTTGTGCATGTATGCGTATAAGTTCTTTGGTTTATCTCTTCCCACTTATTTTGTCTTTTTAAGGGTTATTTAATATATCAAAAAACTAATATGCGGTTTAGCCTTCTTATAAGGAACTGAAAATTTCTCTATTCGAAACAAAAATTTTGTGTGTTTGTTTTTCAGCCTATGTGAAATATGTGATTTATTTAAAATATTGAAATATTTGATTTGACCAGACTTTTAAGATTTTTTTTTCCATTCAATATTTTTCATGGACCTATTCTGAGCTACGGAGTTATCAGTGCGGATGTTACCATAATTTGAAGGCGAAACTGACTGCGTTTGGGGAGCTTCCAATCGTTTTTGATTTAATTGTTTTTATTTGTAAACTTTCCATTTTGTCCTTTTTAGAATTTCCAGTGGTCTGCTTCTAATGTCTACTTTTTCATTTCTTTCACTTGTGTTTCTTTACCTCCTAGCACGGTTATACCGGCCGCTCCAACAGTGAGTCGTCCCCGAGTCCGTGGCTCTCCTTGGCCTTTCCTTTGCGAAAGGCTCACGGTGTCCTCCGTTTGGGTGTGTTGCGTGTATTTCTTTATTGCACCCTGGACGTTGACAGTGTTCTGGTGCGCGGGGTCTGGCTTTGTTCTAGTTCCCTGCAGAGTGCTGATGGTCGTTCTGGGGGCAATCCATCCATTTGCGCGCAGACCGGCCGGTGCGCTCCCCTTGGCGCGCAGACCGGACCGGCAGGTGCGCTCCTCCTCTGGGCGTGGCCGGTCCAGTTCTCAGCGGCTCCTCGAAGCCTCGGCCCCGCCCACGTGGACCTGCCTGTCTGAACCTGTGAGGCCCCACATTAGGCTCGGGGTGTGCAGGTGGATCCGATGTCCGCTGAGCCCCGAAAGCCTTTGCTGTTCTCTTTGGGGTTTGTGCTGAGCACGTGTGCTCCGCGCCTTAGGCTGCGAGTCTCACGGGTTTCTGCAGACCGCTGGCTTCTCTCTTTCATCTGCTCCTCCTCTGGGGTCTCTTCCACATCCTCGCGACTCACTGGCTTTTTTCCATTGTTGCCGAACCAGAAATAGGCAGGCTGTGTGTCAACGCATTAGCTGCACAGGCTGTCATCGCAAGGCTGTCGTCTGCCCTGGTGCAAAGCGGTGAGGAGACAGACAGAAATACACCGGGAAGCTCACCTGTGCCTGCATGCTTCTGCGGGTGTTAACTCATCTGCATCACCCATCTGCCTTTGTTTACTTTCCAGGGTCCTCAAGTCATTGTTTTCGGGTTGTTGTTGTTCTTGTTTTTTTTTCTGCAATCCAGATTTTATAGTCGTGATCCACGAGAGGGGTGGGTACTAGGGGCTTGGGTACTGGGCAGAGTGGGCACCCCCATAAGGCATGCATTTTCAGTCAGTATGTGTTTCTCTTCTCCTGGGAGGTAGTGAAGGAATGAGTTACAGTCGTCCCTTGCCACCTTGTGCTTTGACTTTCGCGGCTTCACTCTATCGCGGTTTTTCCAAATACATTCATTAAAAAGTTGATCAAGACAGTGAAAATGATACAGCGCGCTCGGTTGTCTGAGTCAATTTATACACCCCTGTATTACAATTAAAATGAAAATTACTGTATATATGGACTGTAGGCCTATGTATTGAGCACCCCAGAAATCCTTCAACGCCAGGCGCAACCGCTAGAGTCTGGAACGGATTAACCGCGATAAACGAGGGACGGCTGTACTCGCGTTTTGCAAAGCAGAGTGTCTGAGCATCCCTTCCCGTGTGCCTGAGTCGGTCCACAGCCCGGGTTTCTGAACCGGGGCGAGATTCCTGACTAAACCCAACACACAGGGCGACCGGGTGGCAGAGTGCCCCGTGGCTGCCCAGCTGCTGGGCAGAAAGCAGGACTGAGAGCTCAGCGTCCATGTTCGTACTTAGAATTGTCCCCATCTCCGTTCTCTTCGAATTCGAGCGGCTGCTCTCTCTTCTGAAAACTGAGCGGACACATCTGTCTGTCTTAGGGAGCAGCTAGAGTCAAAAACGAAAGGGTTCCTGTAAAAAGTAAACGTCTGAAAACAGACAGAACCCGCCACTGCAGCTCCGAGAGGTGCTCACACGCAACCTACTTTCTAACCAGAAAATCAATGCCCTCAGATCATGCACTTTATGTTTACTAACGTACTGCCGGCGGGGGGTAAAAGATAATAGCATCGTCTGTTAGTTGAGTGCTTAGTCTTTAAGGGGTAACTGCTACCCCAGGTCCAAATTAATGGTTAGGTTTCCAAAGAAATCTTTGTTGATGTGCTGGCTGATAGCAAGAGGTTTGGCCTCCTCTGTATGGACCCCGTTGTTCAACATTTTGAGCCAGCAAAATATTTTAACACACAGCAGCAATATTTAGTATTGAGTGAATTATTCACATACATTCCTAGGGTGGAGATGGGGAGGGGATCGTGGCATCGGTAAGCACGGAGCATGAGGCTATTTCCATAATCCTCTCAGCTTCCTCCTGCCAGTCCGAAGCTACTTCCCCTCACCCACCCTCTTTCTATCCCTGTGGGGAGAGCCTGTCGTTGATTTTCGTTCAGTGTTCTATCCCCCACACTGACTCCTGTTCTCCATCCGGAGAACTTTTTATTTTTAATCCTCACCCAAGGATATTTTTCCATTTATCCTCAGCTAGAGTGGGAGGGAGGGAGGAAGAGAGAGAGAGAGAAACATCGATGTGAGAGAGAGACATCGACTGTCTGCCTCCTGCATGACCCCAACCAGGGCCGGGGATGAACTGCAACCGAGGTACATGCCCTTGACCGGACTCGAACCCACGACCCTTCAGTCTGCAGGCCAGGACTCTAACCACTGAACCACACCGGCCAGGGTTCATCCTGAGAACTTTTATCTTCGTTTTTGGTAGAGTTTCTTGAAGCCTGGGTCCTATACTGAATATATTCTGTATAAAAACTTTATAATCGTTAGCATCAAAATCGCATTTGTTATTTTGTTTTTGGGTTTTTGTTTTTTTTTCGGTTTTTTTCAGAACATCATGATGCAATAAAGAAATTGAGGTCTTTTTTTTCTATGAAAAAGACACTATTATCATAAAAGAAACTTCAAAAACAAAAATAATAGTTACACATAAAAGAACATGGAGGCGAAAGGTTTCTAACGTCCGGCAAATGTCTTTTCTTGCTGAAATGTGGCTGTTGATTTCATGAAGAAAACCAGTGGTGCGGGCAGCAGAGCGCTCTTCCCTGGACGGCTACACGGGGGTCCCGGTGCCGTATGGGACAACGGCCCCTGGCTGAATGACTTCAACAACCGAACCCGGTTGTCTCCCAGGTCAGGAAGCTCGGAGTCAGAGATCAAGGTGTCCGTGGGTTGGTTTCCTCCTCAGTCTTTGAGGGAGGCTGCTCCTCCCCTAATTTCTGGTGGTTGCTGCCATTCATTGTCATTCCTTGGGGACAGAGAGCTCCGCCTAAGAAAAAACCTGCGTGGCACAGCCTTGCTCAAATTCCTGATAAGAGGGTATATTTTACCAACGGAAAATTCAGATTAGAACCAAAGGTTGATGTGAGACTTCTTTCGGGGAGCCTTAATCACCATAACGTAACGACTCCACGCTCTGAAATCAGTTTGTATGCCTGTTAGATGCTCCCAGATGGGCCCTGGTAATGAGTCATTCCGCTGGACCCCTTCTGCTACGATGTTCCAGCTTTCCCCACAGGGTCTCTAAGGAGTCTTTATTCTTTAGCTTGACACTTCTGTCTCCCGTCATTATGGAGGGTGATAGATGTAGGGAAAAAGTAAAGTAACGCTAGGCAAATGGACTTTCTAAATGATCATTTTGTTCGCAAACTCGCTGTGTTTAGGCAAAGGAAATAAGTAAGCAAAGTGCGTAACCAAGGACTTCAAGTCATCTGGCTCTACCGTACTTCACTTGGAAGTTGTGGCTGTCTGCTCAGGAAACTGCTAGAGCTCTTAAGCAAATAAAAATGTCCTTCTCCATGAACACTCACGTAACTACTTAATGCAATATGGTTATTAGTGGAAGACGCTAACAGGCTTTTTGACACTAATAACTTAAAAATACCTGCACCTTATTTTTCTAAACGTATTTTATTGCCTGAAATTGGCCGTAATTTATATACTTGCAAAGTAGGTAAGAAAAGGTCATATCACGTCTTAGACTGTTGATATCTTTAAATAGTTAAATGAGAATCTAGGAAACGCACACAGTTT
Organism: Tadarida brasiliensis; assembly: GCA_030848825.1. Taxonomy (NCBI): domain Eukaryota; kingdom Metazoa; phylum Chordata; class Mammalia; order Chiroptera; family Molossidae; genus Tadarida; species Tadarida brasiliensis. The sequence continues at coordinate 23,636,495 of CM061278.1, read as the reverse complement.
TTTTTTTTTTCCTTTGTGAAGTTTGGCTACATCAAGGGACCTGTTTCCTAGCAGGGCCATGTACAAGGACTTGCTACAGGGAAGTCCGTCTTTCTCCGTAGACTGTCAGGATGATGGAGCATTGCCAGTGCTCCTCTGAATTCCGTCAGCAAGGTGGCTCTGATCAAGGACCAGAGAACCGTTCTCTGCTGACTTGCAGTTTCCTCCCAGAGAGACGGAATTCTTTGTGATGAAACAGTAGCTGAAACTGCTTTCACATAAATAGTAGTTTACTCTGCAAGGGTAAAAGTGGTAGCCAACCTCATATATTCAGAGTTGAAGATGACATTGAAATCCACGCTTGAAATTTGCTAACCAGAAAAGTATAAGAAAGACAGTTTTCTAAAAAAAAAAAAAAGCAGCCCAGCCGGTGTGGCTCAGTGGTTGAGTGTCGACGCATGCACCAAGAGGCCAGTGGCCAGTCAGGGCACATGCCCAGGTTGTGGGCCTGATCCCCAGTGGGGGGCATGCAGGAGGCAGCCAGTCGATGTTCTCTCTCACCGATCTTTCTATCTCTCTCTCTCCCTCTCCCTTCCTCTCTAAAATCAATAAAGAAAAAATATTTTTTTTTAAAAGCAAATAAAACATGTTAGCAAATTATTGCTAGGAAAACATTTATCAATGATGTTGATGGCCAAATATTTGTCTCTGTTTTCTATAATGCTATTTGTGGTTTGAGCTGTCTTGGCTAATTCTCAAACTAAGTCAGCTACTGTTTGATTATTTCAATGTATTGTACATTGTGTATTTTCAACTGTTTTTTGTTTTTGGATGAATTCCAAGAGAAATGAGGCATATAATTACTCGATGCACGTAAAACTGATTTAGAAATTTGTTGTTGTTGTCCAATCTATCATTATACAATGGTATATATTTTACTAGGGTACACAGATATATTACTGTTTCTTTTCTTTCTAGCTTTGTTGAGATATAATTCACATGTAGCATTGTGTAAGATTGGTGTACAAAGAGATGATTTGATATATGTGTATATATTGTAAAATGATTACCACAAAAAAGGTTAGTTAGCACATTCATTACTTCCTATCATTACAATTTTTTAAAAATTTTAGCCAGTCATTCTTTCATTATAGTTTCAAATTGTTTTTCCATGATAACACACTTTCATATGCTTATTGGCTTACTGGCTATTTCAATATCTTCTCAGTGAAATGTCTTTTCAAGTGTTTTTTGCTTAGGCCCTTTGTCTTTTTCTGACTGACTTGTGATTTGTTTTACATACATTATACACAACGTACACACACACGTGTGTATATATACACTGTATATTTAATTTTTTGTTTATTAATCCTTATCTGAGGATATTTTTCCATTGATTTTTTTAAAGAGAGAGTGGAAGGGGGGCAGAGAGAGAGAGAGAGAGAGAGACATTGATTGGTTGCCCCCCGAACAACCCCAACTGGGACTGGGGATTGAACCTGCAACCCAGGTACATGCCCTTGACCAGGAATCGAACCCTCAACCCCTTAATCAGTGGGCTGACATGCCAACTGCTGAGCCAAACCGGCCAGGACTATATTTAGTTTTTATAAATATAGTTTGTAGTGCTACATGGGATTTTTTTGAAATAAAGGGTTGCATGTGAAAAGTGTGAGTCCGTGATGATGTTTGTGGACACTGACTGTCTAGGCACCATGCCAGGCGCCGAGAATGAAGCAGTGAAGAATGTCAGTGCCGCCCTGACCGGGTGGCTCACGGTTAGAGCATCCTCCTGAAACATCGAGGTTGTGGGTTCAATCCTCAGTCAGGGCACATACAAGAATCAACCAATGAATGTGTGACTAAGTGGAACAACTAAATGATGTCTCTCTCTCTCTCTCTCCCTCCCTCCCTTTTCCCTCTCTCCTTCCCTCCTTCCCTTCCTCTAAGAATCAATTAAAAATAAATAAACAAATAAATAAATAAAAGAACACCAATGCACTCCTGCTCTCATAGAACATGGAATGAGAGACATTAAACAAACACATCAGTACTTAATTGCAATATGTACTCTTTAAAAAAAATCGCACAGGCTGCTCTTGGAATGACTGCCCGCGCACGTATCCTAACGAGGGAGGTCGGGGGAGGAATCCTGGTCACTGACAGCCTCACGCGTCGGAGAAAAAACACAGCACAGGCCTCAGGTCTTCCTGCTGCCCGAGGGGAGGGGCGGGCACTCCGCGGGTGAAACCGACACCCGTGGTGACGGGCAGGAGAGCAGGGGCGCTAGCGCACGTCGGCGCACAGAAGGGGCACCTGACCCCGCGGGGCTGGAAATCTCCTTGGAGGAGCTGATGACGCAGCTCAGAAGGATTTTAGATATTTTGCAGACAGTTTCTGAAGACTGAATTTTTTATTCCTATCCTACGTCTCTGCTTTGCTGCTTTATTTTACCTAGAATTTAGGAAATCTCACTGTACGTAAACGAGGCACCTAGTATTATCTTTACGGTGTGTTACCAACAATTGCGCGCTGGGCTCAGGCCCCGAGCTATGACTGGGGTTGACGGAGTTTGCGATGGGCACCTACAGCTAGACGGCCGGGTGTGCAAACAGACCCTGTCACCGCGACGTAAACGATCTCCTATAAATGTGCACCATAGAGATTCTTCACTTGAGGACTTTAACCTAAATTTGCAGCGTGTTTGCGTCAGCGCCACGAATAGCTTCTGGACGAGGGCAGCCTTCTTGCATTTGAGCGCCCTCGCTGCGACGCCATCCAGCCCGAAGAATCGCCCGCCCCCTCAACCTGCCAAGACGCACGCCCGAATCGTGGGCTGGGTGCTGATGCACAGCCCTGGACTTCTCCCACGAGGACGCGTCACCACCCGCAGCCTCAGGTGTGCGCGCCTGATGTCCACTGTGATTCACTTAGCTTGGGGGCTGCGAAAGGTAAATTATTGGCCCTTAGATGGACCTGCTTGGAGTCCGGAGCCGAGCTCGCTCCCTTCCTCGGGAAATCCTGTAGCGCCACGCCAGCTGGGAGTCTCCTCCCTGAGGCCTCTCCTCCCCGCTCCCCGGCTCTCACATCTGGAAGCAATCATTTCATTATGTAAGACTCCGAGTCATAAATGAATCATCTTATCATGTAACAGAATTAAAGTTAAAGTGGAATTAATGTTATATGAGGAGAATCTTCTCATTTGGAAGGAACAGAACAGCTTCTTCCATGGAACATTTTGAAAATATCAAATAGTTTTCCGATTCCCCGAAGAGCAAGACATTTTTTTTCTTCGAAGCCTATGAAATAGTTTGGGGTGGGGGGAGCGTGAATACATTTTTAAAAAAAAATTTTTAAATGTCCGTTCATCAGTTTAAACCAGTAAAATATAACACGCGTGGACCATAAACAGGACTTCTTTGAATACACGTATGTTCTGTATGGGGTCATGCACTACATAACAACGCTTCGGTCAGTGACTGACCGCATGAACGGCCGTGGTCCCATGAGATTATAATGGAACTAGATTTCCTATAAGGAATGGGAGGAGGACTTTTTTTTTTTCTCTGATGGGAACAATATCGCCTGTGATGGCAACAGATTGCCTGTCACTCACAGCACAACTTTGAGAACAGAGATACCTCCCAGTCAGTCAGCCATTGACCTGCTTCAGCCCAGAGGAGCCCCCCCACCCCCCAGATGAGTCTGATGGTCTTCAGAGGACAGGGCTGTGAATAATTACAAGGTGATAATTGTTCTCTTCACTCTAATGGAACTGAAAGTGGACTGTGAGTCCCATTCCTTTTATGAAGAGATGAAGGGGAAGAGGAGGTACAAGCAAGGACGCCATGCGGGCTGCTGGGCTGACACGGTTCTGACCTTTTGTGAACAACTTGTAATCCTAGTGCACTCTCCGTGAACCAAGGAGCAGCGGTATCGACTGACAGGGAATTTACAGTCATTTAATCATCCATGGATCTTTAATAAAGTGCATTTCCAAGCTGTGGTTATTTCAAATAGGGTCAAAATTTAGGATGCTGGGAGGCTTCTAAGGTGTAGTTTGGGTCCAAACCTCTCTGTTTTGACTAGGACAGTTCTGTATGCTGGAATACATTTTGAAACTTTGAAATACTAGCCTCGTTTATGTGTTTACAGAGACCCACTTTCCCTAGAATGCATGGTTCTGACACCCCTTTTCTCCCTCAGAGAATCGGGGTATCTAATAAGTTAATATCACGCCTCTGCAGTCTAATACAGGCAGTAGACCAGATCCTCTGAAGTCTAGCAATTTTTTTTAAAAATTATTATGTTTGTTGAGCATTACTTTGCTTCCATTAAGAGGCTGTTTTAAAAATGCCATTTTAGCCTGGCTGGTGTGGCTCAGTGGTTGAGCGTCAACCATGCACCAAGAGGTCGCCAGTTCGATTCCTGGTCAGGACACATGCCCAGGTTGTGGGCCCGATCCCCAGTGGGGGGCATGCAGGAGGCAGCCAATCGATGTTCTCTCTCATCGATGTTTCTATCTCTCTCTCCTTCTCCCTTCCTCTCTCTCTAAAAAATCAATAAAGAAAAAAAATAAAAATTTCTAAAAAGGATACCAAATCAGCCACAGAAGCATCAGCAAGCAGCTAAGCTTGACCCTTTTCTGTTCCTGAAGTTATTTTTTTTTTGTACATTATTTCACTCTTTATCTTTTCTGATATCTTTTACAGAATTTAGAGATTGCTACTTATCACCAATAGACTCTGTTCAGGGGTCATTGGGTTTCTCATAAACTATCATGATAATTTGTTGCGGTGTTTTTGCAACACGTACGTAAAATGTTTTCTGATTTTTATGTCTTAATGTGCACTGACTTTGCTATAAACTATCTTTAACTTTGAGGATTAGCTATTCTAGTGCATCTCATAGCACTCAATAGCTATGCATAAAACATCTCAAGATTATGCTGTTTGAAACCTAGCTTCAAAGACAGCAATTTCAAGAATTAGAAAATGGGTGAAATATTTTTCTTGCGTGTTACTTAAAATCTTTTTCCTCCAAACCACCAAAACACATTTCTGCAAAGCACCAGGTATCGCTTCTGATTCTATAAAAACAGATTTCGGTTAGTCACCCTAATAAAATATTCTTATGTGCAGATTCTGTGCAGAGCAGTGCTTAGTCGGACGGAACAAGACAAGCGATTTCAGGGTGTCATCTATTGGCTCTGATGTACAATAAATCACATGAAAGCTTAGCCCATAATAAAAAGGACAACCAAATTTGGACTCCTGGGTGTCACAAGAAGTTGATTGTGTTTCTGAGTCCCAATGTATGAAAATAATTGTTTTGATCGGCCTTACCCATGAATTTCCAAATCTCCATCTCATGACATTGAACGTGTTTATGAATGAAAATGAAGTAGCATGCTTTTGTTTTCCAGGGGAAGCCTAAGTATCATTTTATAGTCTAAGATAGCAAAGTCAATGTTTGCAGGAACCCAGGTCCTCGGGCAATAAGGAGTAAGAGGAAGAATTCTAACACAATTAATTTTTAAAGTAAGAATCACTTCTCTAAAGTATAATATTACTTAATATCAATTTGGATAGAAAGCCAGCCATACTTTGTATAGCACAGAGAGAATGTTTAATATTATTGGGTGGAAACAACAGTAGTCAACAGGGTGTACGCTGCACCCCCATTTCGGAAGTGTGCCCGATAACATAGAACTAGGTTAAAGTCCGAACGAAAAAATTGTGCCTTGGAATATAATTTTATGGGAATTATAGCTATAAGCACTGTGCTCTATTTCTGGGGGGAAAAAAGGTGGAGTGTTGTGTTTTTGGTATATTAGAATCTTCTGCTTTCTTCTATTCTGCCCTTTAAGTTGACATATTTGAAGAGGGAGGGAGAGTCTATGACGTGCCAGCATCTCCATCCACATGTCATGCCGTGCGGTTCCGTGCGGTCGCCAAGGTTAGACATGGAATGCAGACGTCTGAGCTCTTCCCCGCCTGGAAATACAAACTTCTGTCACTTGTCTTCCTAGGAATGCCTCTGCAAAGATACTATTTTGCTTGGAAGTATTCTTCATTGGAAAATAGCAAGTTTTGTTGAAGGTTCTCCGTGTCTTTTCACGGCTTTATAGCTATTTCTTTTTAGTGCTGAATAATATTCCATTGTCTGGGTGTCCTCGAGTTTATGGATCCATTCACCTACTAAAGGACATTTTGGGTGCTTCCAAGCATTTTGGCTTACCCAGGTTTTGGCAATCATGACTAAAGCTGCTATAAATAATCGACGTGCAGATTTTTATGTGGACATAAAGTTTTCAACCCCTATGGGAAAAATAGCACGGTGTATGATTGCTGGATCATATGATAAAAGTGTGTTTAGTTTTATAAGAAACTGCCCACTGTCTTCTGAGGTGGCCACCAACAACTCAGGAGCGTCCCTGGCGCTCCACCTGCTTGCCAGCGCTCGGTGGTATCAGTGTTGCGGATTCTGGCCGTTCTGGTGGCACATGGGGTATTTGCCATTTCCCTAACGATGTAAGAGGCGGAGCATCTTTCCATGGGCTTAGTTGCCATCTGCATATCCTTTATGATGAGCCGTCTGTTATTTGGCTCATTTTGCAATTGAGTTGTTTTTGTTGACTGTTTAAGAGTTCTCCGTAAATTTTGGGTCCTTTCTGCGACATACCTTGTTGCCAGTATTTTCTCCCAGCCTGTGACTTGTATGATCACCCTCGTAACATTGTCCTTTACAGGACACATGTCCTTGATTTAGAGAAGGCTGCCTTCTCGAGTATTTCTTGAATAAATGGAGATTCTGCGGTTGTGTCTGAAAAGGCATTGCTATTCTCAAGATCGTCCAGTTTTTCTCCTATGTTATCTTCCAGGCACTTTGCAGTTTTGCATTTTTGATTGAGGTCTTTGATCTATTTTGAGGTCATTTTTATGGGTAGTTGCAGGTCTGTGTCTAGATTTTTTTTTTTTTTTTTTTTGCATGTGGACATCAGTTATTCCAGGACCTACGGATTGTTTGAGAGACTGCCTTTGCTCCTTCGTAGAAGATCGGATGACTGGACTCACGTTGACTGTTTCTGGTTCTGTTGCGTTCACTGGTCTGTCTGTCTGTCTGTCCATTCACAACCCTGCACTGCCTTACTCGCTGCAGCCCCGTAAGGCTCGGGGTCCGGTGGTGTCAGAACACTGACGCCGTTGTCCCCCTTCAGTCAGGTTGCCTGTTTCGGATATTCTTCCTCTCGACGTAAACTGTGTGAACGTCCACACGAGGGCTCGCTGGCGTCTTGGGGGGATGCATTGCATCCACGGAGGAAGAGGAATAACTGACATGTTGACGATATTGATTCTTCCTGCCCGCAAAGGAGGGACGAGGAGTCGCTCCACAGGTGTGATAGATTGCAACGTCCGGAGGAATGGAAGTGGGCTGAACCCGATGACTGATCTGCTGGATTGAGGGAAATTTGTGTTTGTAAAAAATGTGACATGGGATTCTGGCTGAACCTACACTGGTCCCTGTAGCAGAGATGGATGATGCAGGGAGAGGAAGCGCTTAGGATCCGGAGAACGTGTTTGATTTGGAAGGGCAATGCGACATCTAGTCGGAGATTTCAGGGACAGAGCTGAGTGCATGAGCTGAAGTCTGGGAGAGAGGCCTGTGCAGAAATGAAAAATCCGTATCGTCAGCACACAATCAGTTTATTGACCCATCTGGAATCAGCAATGTACAGATGTGCGATGGTTTTATTTGTATCCAGTCCCCGCCTTTCTCCAGCCCCTCAGCTGTCAGCTGAGCGGTGACCTTGAGGTGATACGTAGGGCAGAGCGTTCTCCTGCTGAGTGAAGACATCCCACAGAGCACCAGACAAGGCCACCCTGTGACAGTGATGGAGTGAGACAGAAACAAGACCGTCTTGACTCCTGGATGAGCGCAGATAAACACAACACTGTCCAGACCGCAGCAATGACCACCATCCCCCGTCCAGGCTAACGCAGATGCCTCCTTCTCCGCTGTCCATTTCAACTTGCCCGGCTCCGTGCATTCTGCCCCAAGTTGAAAATTATTGATACCCTATCGCAGATCGTTCATTCTGAACGACATGATTCAATCCAGTGCAAAACCATGGAAAAGGAGTGAGCGAAAAATTTAAAGGTTTGAAAATCTGGGAGGGGAAGAAGGCATAATTGATACGACAGGAATCTGGAGGAGAAAAGACAGGAAGGATAAATTGTGACTATAAAATCACCCTGGGATTCACAGAGGGCAGCGATGGACGCAGAGACACAGATACGTTTGTACAGTGAGTGGGCAAGATGTGGAAGGCGAGCGATAGATGCTTTTGATTTTCTAAATGGAGCGTTCAAGGAGACGATGCCATTCGCTGAGGGTGACAGTTGCAGGTGTGTAAGGAACTTTTCGGACCTGATAAGGGTTCAGAGACCGTGCTGCCGCCATGATCAAAGCTGAGGAAAGGAATGACGGGTGGGACCGAGGTACAAGTGTAGCCAGGGATCACGTTTTTTTTCTTTATTGATTTTAGAGAGAGAGGGAGTGGGAGAGAGAGATAGAAACATCGATGAGAGAGAACACGGATTGGCCGCCTCCTGCATGCCCCCCACTGGGGATCGGGCCCACAACCTGGGCATGGGCCCTGACCGGGAATCGAACCTGCAACCTCTTGGTGCATGGGTCGACGCTCAACCATGGAGCCACACCGGCCGGGCAGGATCAAGTTTTTCATTGGCATCCGTGTTCACAATTATGGGACTTTCCACATCAACAGTGGATCGTGTTCTGTATAAAAACAATGGACAGTAGTGCCCCCTTGTCCAAGATTTTGCTTTTCTTGGTTTCAGTTTACTCGCGTCCAGCCACGATCCAAGAACATTTCACGGGAAACACCAGACGTAAACAACTCATAAACTTTAAAATGAGCGTCACCTGTGCAGCGTGATGAAATCTCAAACCATCTTGCTCCATCCCACCCGGGACCTGAACCATCCCTTTTTTTTTTTTTATCCTCACCTGAGGACATTTTTTCATTTTTTGTTCAGATAGAGTGGGAGAGAGAGAGAGGAAGATAGAGAGAGAAACATCGATGTGAAAGGGACACATCGAGTGGCTGCCACCCGCACGACCAACCAGGGCCGGGGACAAACTGCAACCGAGGTACATGCCCTTAGCAGGAACCGAACCCAGGCCTCTCTGGACTGCAGGCTGACGCTCTAACCGCTGAGCCAAACCGGCCAGGGCTGAACCATCCCTTTGTCCAGCACCTCCCGGATGGATGTACATGCAACCCCCCCCCACCCAGTTAGTCACGAAGCTGTCTTGGTGGTCCCAGATCAACCGTCTGTCACGGTATCGCGATGCCTGTGTTCAGGTCACCCTTGTTTCACTTCCTAATGGCCTCAAAGCACAAGCGTGGTGATGCTGGCCATTCGACATGCCAGACAGAAGCTGGAAAGTGCTTCCTTTGAGTGAAAAGGTGAAAACAAGACACTATGATATTTTGAAAGAGAACGTTCATACAACGTTCCTTGCAGTCGGTCGTTATAATTGTTCCATTTTATTATTGGCTATTGTTGTTCATCTCTTACTGTGCCTGAGCTGGAAATCGGACTCGATCATAGTATGTATGGGGGTCAGGACCACCTGCAGTTTCAGGCATCCACTGGACGCCTTGGAATGTATCCCCCGCGGACAAGGGTGGCCTACGGTGTTGAGAAAGGGTTTTCCGTTTGCTAGCTTGTGTAGATTGCAAGAGAGTGAGAGTATGGGGGTAACTAGGTGTCATGAAACAGGAACAACAAACAATGGGGTGGGGTGGGGGGGAGGCAGGCCAGGAGTGGTAGCCTGAGAGGAAATACAGTTAAGACTGGGCAGAAAATTGGGTGTGAACAGACAACCTTGGATTTATCAAAGACAAGGGCATTATTTAATTGTGCTAGCAGTTTTTGTTAAGAACTTTTATATAAACAGTTTTGTTCATTGTATATGTGATCCTTAGCAGGTTTTTATTTTTCATTAAATAGCAATCTAGTTCCTTTCCTAAAATACCCATAAAACCCGAAGAATTGCTAAAAATCCATTAAAATGTTCCCCCAAAGAACTGACATAATGTGTAATTATTTTTTCCATATGATTTTAAATATGCAGAAGCAATGGTACAAAATGTGCAAAGAAAATAGTGTTTCTTTGCCAAATGAATAGTGAAGAGAGTAATAGGGCACTTTTTGATGCTACAAAGTGTGATTTCGTGATGAGCCCATTCTGCTGGTTTCTTTTACCCATGGTCAAGAAAGAGCCTGGCAGTTGGAGTAAATCAGCATGCTTCTAAAATCACTAAATGCTGACTTTTCTTTCCACCGTTCATGTCTTTCAAACATTATAAACTTGTGTTCTATTTAAGGCAATTATTACTGTTTTAATGGAACCTCATGAAAACAATGTATCTAGAAGATAAACCCTGCAGTAGGAAAAAAAGAGCTATTACATATGTTAAAAATAACAAATTCTGATCTTCAGTTGACAACATCACATTGAAAAAGCATATTAATCCACTGCCTTGAAAGGCACTTTCATGGAAATCTCTAACAAAAAGCAAAATGACTGCATTTCATCTTGATTGTGGGAGCTTCATAAATGATAGTTATTTTATTTGTCAATGAACTGGGGTCAAAGGATAACAACAAAGAAATTAAATGGGAGAAAACTAGAAGAATCTGGTCTCTGGAACCATGTAAAAGCCCATTTCTGACATGAAAAGAAAGACAGTTCTTATCCTAAAGCACGTTAGCCTGTTTGCTGATTTGTTTTCATTTCTAAATCGAGACACAATTAACTCACTTTTGCATAATGAGGACATATTTTGTTTGCAGTTATAATACTCCTCTGTCTTTAGGCTGATGTCACTAATTTTATAATAGAATATGATTATTTTTTTCCAGTGCACCATGTTTTATAAACACATTTAATAAAATGTGCAAAAATGTGTGTATGTAAATATTCCCTTCCTTGCTACATAGTTTTATATGGAGATAACAGAAAATTTCTCAGCAATGGAATCAGCACAGCAAACAAAACCACAGCTCGAGAGTCCCCTTTGGGGCACAATTGCTACAAGGGATGTTTGCTTGAAAGAAAAAATAAACTACCATCGTTTATTTTCTCAGAATGGCATTTATGGTACCATGATCAGAAGAGGTATATATTTACTCTCAGTCCCCACTTCTGGCGGAGCTCCTAAAACTCTTATTTCCTAAGTGATGAGAGAAGCAAAGGTACCCTTTGTTATACGAATGAGGTGACTTTTGGACCCCACCTTAGGACCGGGGCTGGCAGCCAGGAGAACCAGCCATGATTAGGGGATTGGCATGTTCTGTCCTGTCTCCCGCTCTCTGGGAAGGGGGAGGGGCTGGAGGTTGACTCAGTCACCAATGGCCAGTGATTTCATCTATCCTGACAATGTGGCAAAGCCTCGATAAAAACCCAGGACAGGGTTCTGAGAGCTTCCCGGTCGGTGAACACATGGAGATGCGGGGAGAGGAGAGGAGGGCATGCTGAGGGAATGGGGCAGCTGTTCCTGAATGACATGCTTTTATGGTAAACCGGTGATCTAGTGCCGCCCTGTGTTCTGTGAGCTGCGCTAGCAAATGAATGGAACTTGAGGAGGTGGGAGCTTCTGATGATAGCTGGTGGGTCAGAGGTACCCTCCCTGGCATTGAACTGTGGGTGGGGACAGAGCCCTTAACCTGTGGAATCTCCTCCCGTCCCAAGGCAGACAGTGTCGGAATTGAGTTGAGTTGTAGGACACCCCACTGGTATCTGAGAATTGTGTATTGGTGTGGCGGAAACCCCTCCCTAATGGAAATGGGGTCCAGGAATCTATTTGCGCATTTTATTACAAAGTGACTGAGTGAAAAAAAGAACACTATGTGCACGATTTTAAAGATGGTATAAAAAGTATTACAATTCAGTAAAGAAACTTGACTGCCTTATCCTAAATCTCGTTTAATTCAAAAGACATTCACTTTTTTTTTTTTAATCTATTTTTGAATTTGGCACTCTTGATACCATCATGACAGGAAATATCAAGCTTATCCTTCCTTTTTTATTATAATCTTTAGACAAGTCTTCTGAGTCCCCATGAAAGATGACAATTTTCCTCCTGCCCCCACTTTCTTCCCTTTGCCAAACACTTCATGCAAATTCATACTGGTCATCTTTAAGGCTTTAAGAACTTTACCCAGCTCTGCATTTCTTGATCATCAATGTTTAAGTACGTTACCTATTCATTCAGACAAGGAAAATAGTGCCTCTCGAATAGCTTTGCCCCACTCATCCCCTCCAACCTCAGTCTCTCATTTACATCATTACTTTCAAATTCAGAGTTTAATTTTTTTTTTAATTCTCTCTGCGCTGTTGCCTATGCTGCTGGGATATCTATAAATTGATCCTAAAAATTTAAAACAAAGTAAGTGTTAATAACGTAAAATATTTTTCACTGTAGATACAGGTAAAACTCTTTGACCCATAGGGAAAATGTAGTCCAATGTCACTAAACGTACATGTCTCTGTGGAACCAGAAATTCTCACAGAGAATGAATTGGTCTTTGAGCACAGGCCACTTTTACGTGTCAGGACATCATCACTTTGAACTTGACACCAGACTCTCTGACTTCCGCCTATGTAATGCCCCGTTAAAGACAACAGAACCTAAAATAAAAGAGAAGCTGAGCAAATATTTGTCAGTGAAAATTAAACACTGTAGAAGGGAGTGTCACGATGATTTGCGAGACTTGTGATTCAAGGCAGGACTGTAAGAAAACTGACCTTCACATGGGCGTGCAGTGCGTTACCAGGACAACAGTTCCCATGCCGTCAGTGGGAGGGGCTGTGTCAAGCTTAGCTTCCAGGGGAGCAAGGGGTTTCTCCCCCTTCTCTAAGGCGCAACTCCAATTCCCGTGTTTTCATGTACTGGGCAACTGGCTGTCTCAGACATCACTGAACAGGTACCATCCAAGTCCAGTGAGCAAGTGATGTACATTTCCACTCTTAAAAGTTGTTCTCACCCAGCCAGGGTGGCTCAGTGGTTGAGCGTCAACCCATGCACCAAGAGGTCCCCGGTTCGATTCCTGCTCAGGGCACATGCCCAGGTTGTGGGCCCGATCCCTAGTGGGGGGCATGCAGGAGTCGGCCAATCGATGTCCTCTCTCTCACTGATGTTTCTGTCTATCTCTCCCTCTCACTTTTTCTCTCTCTAAAATCAGTAAAGGAAAAATAAATTTTATTTTATTTATTTTATTTTTTTTTATCCTCACCCAAGGACACTTTTCCATTTTTTGTTCAGATAGAGTGGGAGAGAGAGAGAGGAAGAGCGAGAGAGAGAGAGAAACATTGATGTGAAAGGGACACATCGAGGGGCTGCCTCCCGCACGACCAACCAGGGCCAGGGACAAACTGCAACCGAGGTACGCATCCCTAGCGGGAACCGAACCCGGGTCTCTCTGGACCGCAGGCCGACGCTCTAACTGCTGAGCCAAACTGGCCAGGGCAAGGAGAAATAAATTTAAAAAAAATAAATAAAAGTTGTTCTCACATTATAGAGAGAAATGACGAAGGATGACACAGTCATTATTTATGATCATCTGGCAGATGAGAAAAGGGAGGATTTCAGAAGCTCTGTAACTTGTCCAAATCTCTCAGCTGGTAAGTCAGTGCTTGTGTTTAGACTTGTCTGCACTGAACCTGGCTTCTGCTGCTTCGTGGGATGAGTTACCTACGCCGTGCTCTGCCTCTGTCTGGGTCTTGTGAGGAGGGCTGGCATTTTAAACAGCCTTATACACCCCGGGTGCACACAGCCTGCTTTGAAGAGGTGTTTCATGAGTGTGACTTCCTTCCCCCTATTAATCACTTAAATGAATGGCCTTCTCATGCTTTGTTGTTCAAAGGCTAAAGAGACCTAATAGTACCATTAATCAGAACAGAACTGTCAAGTCACTCAAAAGAGTCCAAGTTTCCTGGCCGACAGACACGGATGTGCTGTCTGATGTGAGCCTGTCTGTCTTACCAGAGTCTGAGTATTTGGAATGAGAGAAAAACTGTGTGGCCATTTTTAAGTCTATAATAGCTAACCCCTGAAATCAACCCAAATGTCCAAAAACAGATGAACAGATCAACAAATTATGGTATAGCAATACCCTGGCATACTACTTAGCAATAGAAAACAATTACTATTAATTAACCAATGTCACCCCAATAAATGCAATAAAAATAAAATAAATAATTACTAACACATAATACAATGTGTATGAATTTCAAACTAATTATTGTGAGTGAAAGAATCCAGACAAAATCATAATCTATGATTGCATTCCTGTAAAATTCTAGAAGATTCAAACAAAACACAGATCAGTGTTCGCCAGGCAATGGGATGGGTGGAGAGGGCTGGAAGGAGGAGTTGAAAAGACAGGAAGAAAGTTTCGGGGTGATGAGTATGCTCAGTAACAGACAATGCTTTCAGAGGTCCTAAGAGCAAACACTTCAAATAAGGGAAATTCAATTTTGTAGGTCATAAACGCTTTTTAGTTCACTTTCAAGGAAAAATTGGGGGGCCGTATTTCTCATATACCAACTCAAGAAAATTAGTTATTGTTTATAGAATAATCTCACATACTTAAATCTTTCAAAGCTTCACAAATTCTTTTTTCTTAAATTTTTTTTCTTTATTGATTTTAGAGAGACAGGAAGGGAGAGGGAGAGAGAGAGAAACATCAATGAGAGAGAACATTGTTTGGCCGCCTCCTGCATGCCCCGCACTGGGGATCGGGCCCACAACCTGGGCATGTGTCCTGACCGGGAATCTAACTGGCAACCTCTTGGTGCATGGGTCGACGCTCAACCACCAAGCCACACTGGCTGGGCGAAGCTTCACAAGTTCTTTTTTTTTTTTGCATTTATCTTCAGATAGAGCAGGAGGGCGAGAGGGAGAAAGAGAGAGAGAGAAACATCGATGTGAGAGAGACACATCAAGTGGTTGCCACCCACATGACCCCAACCTGGGCCGGGGACAAACTGCAACTGAGGTACGTGCCCTTAGCGGGAACCGAACCTGGGACTTTCTGGTCCACAGGCCGATACTCTAACCACTGAGCCAAACCTGCCAGGGCGCTTCACAAATTCTTAATCACAGGCATCGGTGTACAGGTATCGAGGTAGATAAGGTCGCCAACCCAAAACATTTAAGCCCTGTGAGCAGTGTTAACAATTATACTCCTCGAGCTAATAGAACATTCATGTTTGATGTTCAAATAATTTCATTATCAAGATGAAAAATAGGATTGATTTTGACAACTTTCTTAATTGCTGATTTTGACAGGAAGCCAACATTAATTAGTATTTCATTTTTTTTTTAAATGAGTACACTGTAATCAGGCAAACATCCCTCAATTAAGTCAGAGCCCTAATATTATGCAGTCATTAAAATGACAACTTGGACAATATATGTGGAAAAGTAAGTATTTGCGTTAACATTAAAGTATTACTTTATAAACAGACTAGGTCCTATGTGAACTTTTGGTAGTTACTGCAATTTCTGTATGACAGAATAAAGCATGTGACAAAGACATAAAACACCACGTTTAACATCTCAGTTATATGTAAGAACTACCAGTTTCTAATTATTTTAGAAATACAAATGTTTTACCCGCCTACAGGAAAGGGACCGTTACAGTAACCAAAACAAAACCCGAAAGGTTTCGTTGAGTTTGACCTGTGGGACGCAGGCTAATAGTGTTTCCACTTTGAACCCCTTACCCAGCCAGCTGGTAGACCCCAGGGTTCCTAGCTCACTTGGAACTGTTGAGTCGATTCTGTTTTGGAGGAACCGCTTGAGGGAAGTCATTCCAGTTTGTCCTGTCTGCCCATGCCAACAGCTAGGTGACATTTCCACCCCATAAAATGACTGAGCACGGAGGTTGTCCGAATTGGGGGTCCCCAACTGTGGTAAATAACCCCAGCTACAGTCCTCTCCCCTTGCTCCATCATTGCCTGCAAACAGGCTCCTCCCTGCCCTTCTCTCTCAGCTTCTTTGTTTCTGCAATGTCCTTTGAGGGGTAAAACTTCTAGCTCACAAGGTAGGCAGGAATCAAGAAAGACGGAGGGGTTTTTATGCAGAAACTGGACTGAAGCAATTGGGCAGGTAAGGAATTCCAAACCACTAGCTCCAATCCCGATTCTTTGGCAAATGCAGAGATCGTGTATCCAGATGGCTTCTCATTGGTTCGGAGAGAGGAAGTGATTAGGCAGCTAGTACTTAGCACACTTCTGGACAACTGAGGTGGCAGTAAAGTGAGGGCAGGGCCAATAACCCTCAGTATACTAACAGGGAAAAATCTACCTCGGGATCAAAGAGAATCATGACTGTGTATCTTTTTACTGAAACATATTATCAGTAGGAAAAAGAGGGTAAAGGACCACGGGAGAAGATACATGTAAGAGAAGGCAGGAGACTCTCAGGAAACAGTAACTTAATTTATTGTTCACTTCTCAGACTGTTTAAGAAAATTAAATGGAATCAATCCATTATTTGATCAAGAATAGGATGTGGATACAGTGTCTTAAGATAAAAGAGATGAATGTTTAAACAATATTAGCAATTAAAATAAACAAAACATCCATACTAAAGCCAATAGAGTTAAAAGTCTATTTCCTTTATTTCTTTATTGACTTCCTTCAGGAGAAAGAATAAGACCATAAAGTCAGTAATTGCATGAACAGTTCCTTTTAATGTCATGAGGGCTGTTGAATTCTTAGCAACTGGATTACCTTCCTGTAACAGGGAGTATAATGTGGACACAAATGTGATTGTTTTCTTCCTTTCTGCATATATAAACCCCATATTATTAATTTAGGTGACTATTCTCATAAAGCAATTTCCTTTCAACTTCTTTTTTAACTGATGAATTTCCTAGTAATAGAATTCTAGTATCGGGTATAGTTTAGATAAAGAATGATTGAGACCTTAGAGAAAATTATCAATTTTCAGAAAGAAGTCTGAGTCAATTATTCTCCTTGGGAAGATAATGTCTAGCTTCAGAAGGAAAATAAAAGTTTTGTAAACTTCATATTGGAGAAAACGTAGAAACTCACTGAAAAGGATGCACGTCGTGCCCCGTCATCAGTAGGGATGTGTGGTGAATGCCTCTATTTGCAACCTGTTCTTGGTGATAATACAAACGTGTGAACTTCTACAGGGAATTCATGTAGAGCTGTTAAAAGGTAGCATTTGCTCAGGGTCAAAGCAAGGTGCCTGTGTGGCGGGAATTCAGCCATCAGGGGAGAACAGTAGAGAAGGATGCCTAGAAAGGGGTCTGTGGCCAGATCGGGTGGGGCATTTCGGAACACGGCCAAGATTTCTGACTGTATGTGACGTGTAAGGGTTGGAGGTTGTAAACAGTGAGGAGATACCTTCAGATCTGTATTTTTTAATGACTACTCAGATTGATGTATGGAGACAAGGTTGTAGGGGTGACGTCCTAGATGAGTGACAACGTGACAAAGGTGGCTTGGACTAAGATAACAGTGGTTGACACGTGATCAGACCCAGGGTGGATCCTAAAGGCAGATGATAGGATAGTCTTTTGTTCTGACCTGGAGAGGGAGAAGGAACAGTCAGGACGCTCGCAAGGTGTCTGGACTGAGCCGCTGCGTGAACAGAGTCGACAAGGTATCACGATTTGGGAATGGATATCCAGATTTCTGTTTTGGACATGAAATCTTAGTGGAAGGATACATAAATCTACAGTTTGGAGAGATATTGGAGCTAGAGAAGAACTGTGGAGTCATCAAGATAGATATGCCATTAGAAGTCGTCGGAGTAGTCCAGTGATAGAATGATTGACTCCACACAGATCATAGTGTCAAGTGTAATTGTGATGAGAAGGATTTCTAGGACTGAGCCCTAAAGACACTCCACATCGACAGGTGGTCCAGAGGAGCAGAGGAACCCGCGGGGAGACTAGAGGAGTCCCCAAGAAACCAACAGAAACCCCTCAGCTCTAAATATGGTCTCCCTTCCCTTCACACCTTCTTTCAGAAGGTTACTTACAATTTTCTTTAGCTACTTAAATACTTAATGCCTGTATTAAACTGTAAACTCTTCAGTGGTATTTTTCTTGCTCATCACTTTATATCTAATCCCCGCCACATTATCCAGACACCAAGATACTAAAAAACTACTTCCGATTAAATAAGATAATTACTTTGTCATGTATTTCAAATCTCGCTTTTATTTTGTTTTTATCGTTAACACTGTTGTGATAGTCTTTCTTTCAGGCAAATATTCACTCAGTTTTTGTGTGTTCAAAAATGTCTTTGTCACCTTCATTTTCGAAAAATATTTTAATGACGTATGACATTCTAGATTGGCAGCATTTGGGGGGTGAACTTTTAAAACCCACCTACTCCCGTCTTAATTTTTGTTACTGTATTTTTCAGTTCTAGAAATTCTGTTTGACTTTTTTTTTTTTTTTAATGGATTCCAGCTCTTTGGAGAAATGCTCTAAATTTGTATCTATTTGATTAATTATAGCACTTTTGAAGTCCTGCCGTCTATGGATCAACTACCTGTAGGTAGACTGTTGCCACAGTTTTTGTAGCTACTTTTGTTTGTTCCCTTACATTTGCTCGGGGAAATTTTTATTAAAAGCCAGACATTGTATCTAAAAACTATAAAGGCTCTCCCTGCGGTAAATGCCTCCAGAGCAGAGGTTCTCAACCTTCCTAACGCCGCGACCCTTTCATACAGTTCCTCATGTGGCGACCCCCAACCATAAAATCATTTTCGTTGCTACTTCATAACTGTAATTTTGCTACTGTTATGTCTTAGGCGACCCCTGTGGAAGGGTCATTCGACCCCCAAAGGGGTCATGACCCACAGGTTGAGAACCACTGCTCTGGAGGGTTAAAATGCTGCTCATTTTTAATATAGAGGTAACAGTATATTTAATTTTAACTGCGCTGGAGGTTATGTTCCTCTGTTTTCCAAGATTTCAAACAACGAAGATGGATAACTATGAGCAGGTATAAACTTAAACACCAACGGAGAATGTTTTATTTTGATATGTATGTGAGCACTATGGAAATTAAGCAGCATAGTATCTTCATTTGAAGTTTTAAACTATTCTTTTCTGATGCAATGACAAAAAAGTACTTAGTGATGGCAAAATATTTTGTTTTAGTTTCTCAGAAATAGCTTTAAATAGTATATAGCATCTTAGAATAATGTCTTCATTGGACAGTATTCCTTCCCGCCCCCCCCCCCCATAAGAAGTTTTTATTATTAACTTGAATATACATAGCCTTCTAAAGACCAACTGTTGTCTTTGTTTTTCCTGGGGGAAGGAACTCTGTGCCCCTGGAACTTCAAGCTAATAGATTTTTGGCTATGAACATTTGAATTACTTACAGGATTGCTTTTTTAATAATACATGAGTTTGAACCCTGTGATAACATTTTCAGAACATAGTCCTTTTGTAAAAGAATGGATTTGAAATCATCTCAGTATGACGTTTTCAATCATCGTAAGTGCCTGCCTAAGGAGCTTCCAAAATAAATACAATGTGTTGTTTTGATGTCCATTGGTTTGTGGTTATTTTAACTCCAAATGGCAGTTAAATACTGTCTATGTATACATTGTATATGCATATAGACATTGTGTGTATTAATTGTGGCTGTTATAGTTTCAGTGATAACATTAATGTGTCTTCAAGAATATTTAACTTATATAAAAGGTAGCGGCAGAAAATGACATTGTTTTCATTTAAAGCTGTCTTTATTTGAGAGAAATTTAAACTGTATTCTGCATTAAAGTGACTTTAGAAGTTCTCAATGTTTCATGGAAGAAAATACAATTAAATAATATGATTGAGCTTGTTTTAAACCCTTGGGTGTATAGATATTGTTACCAGGGTGATGGTTTCAATTTAACAAAAACATTCTTTGACCGAATCAGTTTTGGTGATTAAAAAGTTCAGTTAATAACAATTTATGCAGTGGAGACAAAACAGAAGTCACCTTTGCTTATTAGGAGGTCTTGAGTCATTTTCTTTCTCAGATGAGAGAGCAGCTGTAATGGACTCAAAATGCATAATGGTTAGAGAAGCACACGAGGTTATAATAAATAAACGAGGACTGTTTCCTATCCAGGGTTTTTAGGAGAAAGGTAGCTGGCAAAGGGTATTTTTGGAAGATGTTACACATGATTATCACCATTATTAAAAGCGGGCTAACAGTGTGATGATTGAGAGTCGAACGTTAGGAGTGAGACCAGCTGGGCTCGTATGCCAACGCCACCATGAACTAGCGGCGTGATTTTGCAAAAGTCACCCCGTCGGTTTCCTCATCTTCTCAGTTGAAGAAGTAATAGGGTGAGAGTTGGGATTAAATCACTGTCCATGAGGTGCTTCCTGTACGTTTTAGCTCTTCCCATCATCCACATTTACCTGTCCTGCGGAACAATAACGAGCGTCAGCTCATTGTTCGATGGTTGAGAACCCGTTTGGAAAAGGTGCTGAAAAGGAGATTTGTAGCGGCCGGCGCTGGCCTCCAGGGTGGAACAGTTCTGAGAGGACCCTGCAAGGAACGTTCAGCTGTAACCTCACGTGGCCCCCGATGAATGACGTGGGCTTTGGGCTCTAGAAAGGGTTTCTGTTTCCAGACAGTGTGTTGAAGCTCAGTTGCTGTCCTTAGGTAAAAGTCACCCTCTGGGGGGTCCCCAGGACTGTGGGTGCTGCCCGTGAGTGCTCATCAGTTACCTGGATTCAGACCCGGCTCTGTGCAGCGGACATTCGTTGGCAAGGTGCCTCTCAGAGAGATCTGCGGCCACTTTAGGAAGGAAGGCACACAGTGGATGAAAATACGGTGTGCTGAGGGTGGGGGAGGGCACTTTCGGGGGTGATGAAAATCTTCCTTAGCTCTACTGGGCAGTGAGGGGTGTACACTCGTCAAGGCTTAGACAGGTCTCCGGGCAGGATCAGAGCCCGTCACTGGGCGGGAAGGGTGCCGCCTCTGTGGCCGGTGCAATGTCAGGTGTAAAAGACACAGAAGCACCATCTGCTTGTCGGCACAGTTCAGTCCCAAGTGGCAGGTGACTGGGCTTACAGCTGGGAAGACCACCCAGGCTCCTCTGTGGGTTCCAGGGGGCATCGCTTGCTCCCGGGCAGCCCGAGCCGGTCTGCAGTAGGGACAGGACATGGAGAGAGCACCATGGTGGGAGAGGCCGTGCCAGCACATGGGGGCAGCTGGACTGGGGTGGAAGGTGGACCCGCCCGCAGCCCGTCCTCCCAGTCACCCCGCAGGAACACGAGGGCAGCCCCTGCCCATCTCTGTGTCTGTTTTTTTTTTTTTTTTTAATCCTCACCCCAGGATATTTTTCCATTTTTGTTCAGATAGAGTGTAAGGGAGGGGGAGAGAAAGAGAGAGAGAGAAACATCCATGAGAGAGACACATTGATTGGTTGATGGGTTGCCTCCCGCTGGACCCCAACCAGGGCCAGGGATGAACCACAGCCGAGGTTCGTGCCCTTGGCCGGAATAGAACCCGTGACTCATTGGTCTGCGAGCCCAGGCTCTAACCACTGAGCCGAACCGGCCGGTGGTCTCTGTCTGTTTAAACAGCTTGCGATTCAGGGCGGTTCCTGCACACCGTGGACAGGCCCTTTTCTGTTAATTTTCAGTAAAAGACATCCAACCATTGGTGTCTTATAACTCCATTTTTTTTTTTTTTTACTCTTATATCGATGCCTTTCGAGCCGTGTCACGTAATATTAAGCTTCAAGATACAGTCGATTCTTGAGTAAGCATTTTAAATGTACTTATCACTTGAAAACAGTCCACATTTTCCTCTCTATTTGTCATGCCGTTACCATGGTAACCTTGCAGTGTCTTGATATTTTGCCTCGGAAAAGAAGCCATGTCACTGTAGACAGAAATGATAGGGCAGGTCGCTTCCCGGGGTCCCCGTGTCTGCTTTCGGTATTGTTGCGCCGGCCTCATGTAATGAGCGTGTTTAAAGGCGGAGGAGACGATGCCCGCCCACCCCAGGCTCTCAGGCCTGTGTTCCTCGTGCTGCTACAGTGTAGATCCTAAGTGGCTACTGGGTTTCCATTTGAGCCGTGCTGGTCCTGCACTGGGAGCCGCGTGGGGGAAATGGGCTGCCTGTGATCCTGCAGGGAGGAGCTGCAGAGATTTCTGCTCCGGCTCCCAGCACAGTGAGGCGGCAGCCAAAGCCAGGAGGGCGGGGACCCCCCGCTGTGCGGGGCGCGGTGGCGCGACTCTAAACTCCAACCCGGACCTGAGGCCAATTTCCATCAGCTGCCATGTCAGCTCATTGGAACTGAATTTTGTATCCCCTTTTCTGAGAAAAACTGGTAAAGGAGAGGTGCACTATTGACTATCTAATATCTAGTTCTCCCCTTAAAACAGTGACATGTGGTTGTATTTAGGGGGCAGTCTCCCAGCTTTTGTAGCAGGGAATGACTGCTGATGAGCTATAGAAGAGAGAAACAAAACAAAACAAAAAAACCCGCCTTAGTCCCTAAGGCTTCGGGAACCCTCAAAGCTCTCACTGAGGCACATGTCTCGGTTCCTTCTCCTCCTTACACTCTTTATCTGGTGACACCTGCTCCTTCCGAAGCCACACTGGGCCACCAGGAGCTTTGAGTGCGGGAGCCTTGAGCTAAGAATGACTAGAGAGAAAGGGCAGATGTCCTGGAGGCCGTAGGTCTGACTACAAACGGTGATGCCATGGACAGGAAGGCCGAGGCATTCACCTGGCTGTGCCTTTCCTACCTGTGGGGGTCCCCACAGACCTCTCCCCAACCTGAGCCAGTGTTATGGCTGGAGAGACCCTTGTGGGTCTTCCTGGGATTGTAAGACACACCTCAGCAACAGCCATCGGGGACTGTGAAATAACAGGGTCACTGCTCACAGGTCCTGGAGGCCTCAAGGACACACCAGAGCCCAGAGGCTCTGTCACAGGTGGGGAGAGCCGGCAGGCAGACCTGGGGGAGCACTCCGCCTGCGCTGGGGCTGAGGGTGTGGTACCCAGGGTCAGGCGATCAGCTATCCAGGCTCCGCCGAGCTCTCTAAAACGGGAATGACATGGGCGGGTGGCCTGGTTCCTTATCTCGTTGTCATGCCAGGAGCTGTCACTCAGCTGGCGATGCTTATTCTAGATGCTTATGGAAGTCTCAGACGTGGATGCCTCTGGAATCAAACGCTTGGCATGATCGGGCTTACATGACAATCACATAAGCCTATTGTCAGGCTCACACTACATGTCCCTGTATTAAAAACAGGAGCTATTTCTCTTTTAAACTCCTTTTTATTTATTTAAAAAAAAAATAGTGTGTGCCTCTCGCTCATAGAATGCTCTGAAAAGTGTAGAATTTTCTGAACGCTCTCCCAGCATGTGTGTACGTGTGTGTATGTAAACTGTTCGATATTTACCAGGGAAGCTGGTTCGACCCATGTTTCGGGAGGTGAACAAACTAACAAGATAGAAACAGACTCACAGATACAAAGAGCAGACTGACAGCTGTCAGAGGGGCGGGGTTGGGGCTGGGTGACAAAGGCGAAGGGATTGAAGAAAAAAAAAAAAAACCTCATAGACACAGACAACAGTATGGTGATTTCCAGAGGGGAGGGGGACAGGTAGAAGAGGGTAAAGGGGGGTAAATGGTGACGGAAGGAGACTTGACTTGGGGTGGTGAACACACAATACAATATACAAAAACAAATTTAAAAAAAATATTTACCAGGGAAATGTATAAAAGAATAGATTTCTAGTCCCTACAACTTATGAATAAGAACTTGTATATTTTAAACCCAAACACTGCATTTGTTTAGTTAGGGAACATCTCACTGCGTGGGGGGAGATATTTTGGAGATATGAGCTTTTGTTATACCTTTTTTCTTTCTTTCCAATGGATATTATTTTGGTTCAGTTTGAAATCATATTATCTATTATTCTAATTTTTAATTGAAGAAACATATAAATCTAGAAAATGTTTATGCCTAAATAAATCATCTTCTAAGTATGTAAACCAAATCCATTGAGGAAATAACTCTCTGCTTGAGCTAAAATATTAATGAATAAGTTTCATAATAAATTTTTTGAGTGGAAGAAACTTTTCAGTCTTATACATTTGAGGATGAAATAATTACATTTGTAAAGACTTGCTTAAACTGAGGTTGGACACAGTTTTTTTGTTTTGTTTTGTTTTTGTTGTTTTTCATGGACTGCTTGGCAGTGTCCATTAAGTAGAGCATTGATGTTCAGTTTCACTGGATGCCCTGCTTTGGTGTCAGGGCGACACCGTCCTCAGAATATGAATTGAGAGTATTCCCTCCTGTTTTCTGGGAGAGTTTTATAATTATCTATTTATTCTATAATTATCCATTAGTTCAAGTTGGTTAATAGCGTTGTTCAAATATTTCAGATTTCCACTGCATTTTTACACGTGTACTGCTAAGTGAGAGACAGTTGAAGACCTCAACCATGATGTTCTATTTGTTTATTTTCTCCTTCAGATTGGTCCGTTTTTGTTTCGTGTATGTTCAAATTCTGTTGTCAGATACACCTTCAAGGGTAGCACATCTTGAAAAGGCGGGCAATTGTTCATGATGCAGATGTTCTTACCTCCGGTACTAGCCCTTGTTCATAAGTCTCTTTTGTCTTATATTCAGTTCAGAGTTATTTTACTTGGTAGCATATTCTCCATTCTTTTAACCCACCCATGTAGCTTGCATTCTGCTTCTGTTGGGGTATTCTACAACATCTGTATTCTGCTTCTATTGGGGTATTCTATAACATCTGTATTCTGCTTCTATTGCGGTATTCTACAACTTCTGTATTCTGCTTCTATTGGGGTATTCTACAACATCTGTATTCTGCTTCTATTGGGGTATTCTACAACATCTGTATTCTGCTTCTATTGGCGTATTCTACAACATCTGTATTCTGCTTCTATTGGGGTATTCTACATCTGTATTCTGCTTCTATTGGGGTAGTCTACAACATCTGTATTCTGCTTCTATTGGCGTATTTTACAACATCTGTATTCTGCTTCTATTGGGGTATTCTACAACATCTGTATTCTGCTTCTATTAGGGTATTCTACAACATCTGTATTCTGCTTCTATTGGGGTATTCTACAACATCTGTATTCTGCTTCTATTGGGGTAGTCTACAACATCTGTATTCTGCTTCTATTGGGGTAGTCTACATCTGTATTCTGCTTCTATTGGGGTATTCTACAACATCTGTATTCTGCTTCTATTGGGGTAGTCTACAACATCTGTATTCTGCTTCTATTGGGGTATTCTACAACATCTGTATTCTGCTTCTATTGGGGTATTCTACAACATCTGTATTCTGCTTCTATTGGGGTATTCAACATCCATATTCTGCTTTTATTGGCGTATTCTACAACATCTGTATTCTGCTTCTATTGGGGTATTCTACAACATCTGTATTCTGCTTCTATTGGGGTATTCAACATCCATATTCTGCTTCTATTGGGGTATTCTACAACATCTATATTCTGCTTCTATTGGGGTATTCAACATCCATATTCTGCTTCTATTGGGGTATTCTACAACATCTGTATTCTGCTTCTATTGGGGTATTCAACATCCATATTCTGCTTCTATTGGGGTATTCAACATCCATATTCTGCTTCTATTGGTGTATTCTACAACATCTGTATTTCACATGATTAAGATGGTTAAGCTTACATCTACCATTTTGCTCACTCCTTCTCTTTGTCCATCTTTTTTTTTTTCTCTTTTCTCCATGCTTTTGATTCATTCGGTAGTTTTATTTTTAGTCATTTCACATTATATACACTTTCGGTTTACTACTTGTGTCTCTTTGCCAGTGATTTAACAGATGCCTCAGGATTGGGGCTCACTGCAGGAGCAAGGGCTGAAAATGACTGAAAGGGGTCGAGCTAAAGGTAGTTATTGCCATTCGGGGAAGCCTGCAGTGGGAGTCAACCCCCTTGGGGCACCGGGGAGATGTCACACCTGCGCTTTGTGAGCAAACCCACAGGTGGACGCCTGCTACCAAGAGGTGTCATTATCACTACGGTGAGATAAGTGATCATCAATGCAGGCCTAAATTAAACAGTCCATTTAAAATGTCACCTGGTCACACAGCCTTCCTCTGAGCATTTCAACATAGCAGAGGATAAATAAACGAAAATGATTATTCCATCTGTACCCAGGACCTTTGAGCCACTAAGAGGATGAGGCGTGGAGGGAGAGGATGCTTTAAAAAAATATATTAGACTCCGGTTTTAAGTAGATGAACATTTAATAACTGAAACGTATCATGGACTCTTCCCAAGACGTGATGAAACATCAACAACTGAAGGAGAAAGATTTAACTTACAATTAGAGACCTTTCATTTTCCCGCCATTATTTCATCTATGTCTGTGCACTTTGGGAGTTCAGGTTTTCAAACACGTGTCTCGTGTGTCTTTAGCTGCACTAACAAGTAACCCTTTTTAAAATAATGAGCAATACAGCTAAGAAAAAGTGGCACACTCCTTCCAGAAATATTGACTGACTATGGCGGTGATTATTTTTTCAACCTGTTTACACAGTGTCCCTGAGTTATGTCAGAGTATCTAAGTCAAGAATAGCTATAATCGGAAAAAGTTTTCCCATGTGAACCTAATAAGCTTGGCTCTTACTGACAATCACCTTCTACACTGCAGAAGGAAGAATACGAACATAAGACAGGGAACGTGTCGGTGAGAGCCAATTCAGATAGTACCCAGTGTTGCTATTCCAGGGGGAGGGACACTCTTCGAAGGTGATGGTGACAACGTAACTACTGCTGAGAAATCATAAATGATCGTCTTTGGATTTAGCATTTTAGAAGCCATTGATGACAGTCGCAGGTAATGACTTCAGGGCCTGATTATCATAGCAACATGGTTCGTGGAACTTAAATAGGCATTGTAGAAATATATTTGACTAAGACAGTTTATTTGAGATATTTGTGAAGATAATATAATAAATAAATAAAAAACTAACTGATAATGGCAAAAGGGTTAAATAAATCAGAAGAGATCCTTGCATTTAAAAGGATAAAGACTGCCCTGCCAGTGTGGCTCAGTGGATTGAGCATCATCCCATGGACTGAGAGGTCCCAGCTCGATTCCCAGTCAGGGCACATGCCCGGATTGTGAGCTCGATCCCCAGTAGGGGGCGTGCAGGAGGCAGCCGATCGATGTTTCTCTCTCACATCGATGTTTCTCTCTCTTCCTTCCTCTCTCTCTAAAAATATCAATTAAAAAAAAACACATTTAAAAGGATAAAGGCCAAGGATATATCAATAAAGACAACCTTGGAAGAAACAGAGAGGTGCAGAAGTGGGGGGAAAAGGTAGAATTAGTAATTAGTTCCTAAACAGGTCTTTTTTTCTCCTTTAAGTCATGAGGGTGAGAAAAAGAATGAGGAATTCAACTGTATCTGTGGGTTGTCAATGAAGTAGCAATGAATACATTATATTAGAAATGTAGTGAAACCCTTGCTTTGGGTGAAAGCCCACTAATTTCCTTATATTACGGTCCCTTTGAAGGGTAAAGGATTTGGAGAGAAAGGAAAGTCATTCCTTTTACCCCCGAGTCCATGCACATTGTTCAGTGGCTTCGGCCTATTCAAAGAAGTTTCTTAAGAATCGCAGAAGCCCTGGAAAGCGCAGAGAACAAACTCATCAGCCACCCTGGCCTTTCTGTTACTATATTCAGATTGGGTTTCTGAATTTTGAATAATGATAGTGAAAGTCAATGGAGATCCCAGGGGTTGTGTATTGTTATTTCTACTTTTTGTGTGTTTGTGACAATAAGGAACCTCCCGATGCATAGCGAGGACTCCCTCCTGACAGCTGTAGAGAGGGTGCAAACTGTCCCCTTAGGAGAGCAGACTTGTGAGGGGCTGTCGCCATTCACAAAGGACATGCAGATTCTTATTGCAAGGGCAAGTGACAGTTAATTTGCATTTGTACTTCACGGCTTTTTTGTAGGCTGGTGAGCATTTGGAAATGCTTCTAGATCTTTTAACAATAAAATTCAATACATGGTCTTGGAAAGATGGTCTATTTGAAAAAACACATCTTTAAAAGTATCGAGAAAATTCAGAAATATGTAAGAAAACACCTAAGAAATTATTTGTGGAAGAGGCAGCTGATTGTCTGCCCTGACACACTTCCTCTTGTTCTTCCTGATGGGACCCCTACTGGAATGCACGTCCAGGTGAGACATTCAGGAGTAATCCCTGCGAGTAGTTTTGATTATGTGACTATTACCTAATACGTGGAGGGGACAGAAGCTGTTGTGAGACATCCAGACTTAGTGTCTCCTAATGGGAATGTATCAGAAATGACATAGCCCGGCCGGTGTGGCTCAGTGGTTGAGCATCAACCCATGTACCAAGAGGTCACTGGTTCAATTCCCGGTCAGGGCACATGCCCAGGTTGTGGGCCTGATCTCCAGTGGGGGGCATGCAGGAGGCGGCCAGTCGATGTTCTCTCTCATCCATGTTGCTATCTCTCTTTCCCTCGCCCTTCCTCTCTCTCTCTCTCTAAAAATCAATAAAGAAAAAAAAAGAAAAAGAAATGACATAATATCACCTGTAAGGTATTTTTGCACCAAATCAGAATTTTGATATAGGCAACCCTCTAAATTTTTAAAATGTATGTTACCTTTATTACTTTTAAACCATTTTATTGAGGCATGAATGACATGTAAAAGCTGCCATAGTTCATGTATGTAACTCCGTGAGCCTGGGGATAAGTACACACGTGTGAAACCATGACCACCATGGAGGCCGCAGACATCCCCATCACCTCGCAGTTTCCGCCCACCCACTTTATCATCGACATCACTGCTGCTGCTGCTGCTTTCATTGTGTGGTAGGACATTTAACGTCAGATCTACCATCTTCACACATGGCAGCTGTAGAACATAGCATTGTTAGCTCCGGTCGCTGTGCCAGACTGCAGACCTCGGGACTTGTTTGTCTTGTCTAACTGACACTGTGCTTTTCCCTACCTGCCCCCAGCCCATCAACCACAGTTCTGCTCTCTGCCTCCATGGGGCTGGCGTCGTGTGGAGATGCATTCCTTCTGTGCCTCATTTGTTGAGAGTTTTTAACTACGGACAGGTAGTTATTGTCACACCCTTTTTCGGCACCGATCAAGGTGACCGTGCTATTTTTACCCTTCACTCTGTAAGTGTGGCCGTCACATGGGTTGGTTTGCCGATGTCCGTGAGTGCCGGGGTCTGTCTCACTGGACTGCGCCGTGAGACCTTTCACGTGCTGGTAGATTCAACTCGGCGTTCTGTTGAGGATTCTGGCGTCTGTGTTCATCACGGTTATCATCCTGCCGTTTTCTTCTTGCGGAGTGTGCCTGTCTGGCTGGGGTAGGAGGGTAATGCTCTCAAGACTGTATTTAACCGTCTTCCAGGAAAGTAAATAGAGAAAAAGTGAAAAGGGGCCCCATTAAGGATCAATCAACCCAAACTGTAATACAAGCGTTTCATAGGACAAATGTTCTGGTTTCTCCAGCATTTCAATAGTATGACGTTAAAAAGGGGGGGGAGGGCAGGCAGGGGGACTATTATAGAAAAAAGAGGCCTATGACAAATAAAATTTGAAAAATGACTTTATTTGGAACCTGACTTACATGCATTTAAATGAAAATATATCATATCAGGGATATTTGGCAAAATATAACTATGAAGTGGTTATTAGAGGATATTAAGAAATTATTTTATTGGGGTAGGCACTGAGGTGTTATGGTCATAGATAATATAAAGGACTTGTATGTTAGCCATGATAAATGTCCAGACAATATGATGCCTAGGATTTGTTTCAAAATACTTGTGCTGAAAAGTTGTAGGTGGACATAGGAATTAGATTAGTTAAAAACAGATTCCTTTTGAAGCTGAGTGACTGGACATTATCATCTACTCTCTGATTCTGTGTTTTGCTTCTGAAAATTTCCATAATAGAAAATTTAAAATAATATCATTAAAATATTGTTTCTTTTCACCTTCTTTAGAAATAATCTTATATTTTTAACTATAATAATACAGGTGAATTGAGCACTAGGCTACATGATTTTTCACATTAGGGTTAATATTTTTTAATAGGATTAATATTTTTTAAATAAGATTCTTACCCTTGTCAGGTTACTCATTATTATTTCTTTCATCTTTTCTATACTGCTTCTGAAATTTCCTCCTTTAATTTATCAAATCTATTCATTCTGAGTAATCTTTTAACTTTTATACAAAAACGCTGCCTGCAGCTATTTCTGCAGTAAAAAATTGATATTCTGAGGTTTCTTGCATCTGTTAATAGAAAATTAAGTCTCGACCCCTTTGTTTTGAAGATTCCTAGTATTTTTTGGAGACTCACCCCCCGTTTTGCCCCATGGAAACGTCTGCCCGTTTCTGTGCCTTCATCTCTAATTATTGACTGGCTCTGGGCCGCTGATCACAGCTTTCCTTTGCCGCCGGTGGGGAAGGGTGCTCTCCATCCATGCCTCCTTGCTTTCTACAGTGTGCAGCAGACTTTTAATTACCCATAGTTCTTCCTGAGATCAAGCTATAAAAGTTTATAGGATTTAATGGAACCCTTAGGAAGAACAGCTTTGAATTAATTACATGACACAGAGCCAGTTAAACCTGCTACTAGAAAGGAATACTTTACAGCCTTCTGGTCCAGACCCCTGCGCATGCGCTCTGAGAACACAGCCCGGTCTCGTTGCATTGACCGGGTCCCAGCTTTCCCTCTCCATCAGAGGTGAACAGAGCACCCTAGCCATTCCAGAGCTCAGATCTTCATAGTTTCCCAAGACGCTGAAAGTGAGTTACTTCTCTCCACCATTTCAACACCCCAAAATCAGTCCCTGTGACCTGAAACATAGTTGGGGATGGGCAGGTAAAAGAATCCTAGGTGCCAGTAGACGCTTTCCCTTGAGTATTCTTTCTAAGTGGTGTCTTTTACGGGAATCCATGAACATGGTGGTCTTTAAGACTATGGAAATAAAAATTCTAATGGAAGACATTTGAAAACAAGATGATAAAATCGTAAGAAAATTCAGTCAAAGATGGTGTCTATTTTCTGTTCCTTCCCATCAGCCACCAGTTGAAATGAGGGTTGCGATAAAGTCCAAACACCTGGCTGTGGTAACAGTAGGTTTTTTCCATCTCAAGGGAATGAGAAAATTAGGACCATCATTGGGGACACAGCAGGAAATGGTTTAACTTGCTGTGACTCTTTAATACTCAGATACAAGGAGAGAAAGAAAAAGTTGTACAAGAAGGTCACACTGTCTTCCTTTCTCGGCATTTTAAAAAAGAATTTAAGGGAGAGTGAGCCAGCCACAGCAGGTGCTATTTTGGAAGATAAGCCAAAGTTAATGTTGCTAAAAAATGTGGAACTCACTTGAGGCTCCTCCTCCTCCACCTCCCTCCCACGCCACCCTTATTTCTCAGTCTTTCTCCTCCTTTCAAGCTTATGGTGATCCAATGATGCTGTTTTAGGATTTCAAGGATTAGTTAGTTCAGAAGGCATGTTGGTATAAGGACCCTCTTCTACCAAGGTCATACCTTGGGTCACCACACTGAAGAAGCCACATAAGATATCTGAAAGTATCTGAGGCTGGTCTCATTTACCTGTAATACCATTGGAGCTTAATGGAAGCAACCATAAATGTTCAAATAACTTTGAGGCAGAGAAAATCGCATATAGGAAGGCCAAGTGGAGACAGAATGAGGTGGCTACGTGATGGGTATGACTTGGACAGTGCCCTGGGGTAGCAGCAGAGAGAAGTGGGCACCCTCAGGCTGTGGCTCAGAGATGATATCACAGGACCGGCTGAATTCTACGTGGACAGGAAGAGAGAGTAGGTGGGCGTGTCTGGGTTTGCTTGGATTCTACTTCTCAGCAGCCTGGCTTCCTAACAGCTGGGGCATTTGAAAATCTCACTGTGGCTGTTCTGCCTGGCTCTTCTCTTCGAAGAATCAAAACCACCCACAGGTCTAATCAATCCCAAAACTCTCCTTCTTAACAGCTGGATAGGGATATCACTGACCCGTGCTCTACGGAAGAACAGGTAGCTTCCATTTGGAGGATATTGCAATTATGAATGTCATATCTTCTAATGTTTTGGATCATATGTCTCAGAGGTCTATCAGTGGAATTGGTTGGAAGAGTACATTTATTTGCAATTTTGGTGGATGCTATTAAATTGACATGACAAGAATTTGAACTAGTTTTTGAAATCACACCAGGATTTTTGTGGGCATTATAAAACACCTTTCATCTAAGGCGGGAAAATGGTCTGGCATTGTTATTGGGCCGTGTGTCTTTCATCATGAACCAGGCTAAAGCTTTTTATATATTTATTTTTCATTCCTTTTTTTTTTCCCCCTGTGTGTGCCATGCCTCTTGTCCATTTTGCTATGTTAGTGTTCTTTTCCTATAAATGATGCTAACTGCCTTTCTGATATCTTGGAATTATTTTTTTGTTTGTTTCTTGTTATGTGGACATTCTGAGCTTCCTCTAGTGATCAGTGACCTCATTAATGATTTTGTGATGTCCTACAAAACGTTGCCAACTATAAGTCATAAATATAAAATTAAGTAAAGCAAAAAATATAAATAAAGACTAGACTTTCTCTAGTACTTATACAGTTTTTCTGTGTATGTGGAAATACTGGTATATTTGGAATTCATTTTAAGAACTGATTGCTGGTTAATCTCCCTTCCAATGACCATCAATTCATCAAAGAATCTCCTGTCCCTGAAAAGTTTATGCCACCTTCGTATACCTTAAATTTGCATATGCATTTTCATCTACGTCTAGACTACCTTACCTGTCCTATTAGTACAATTTTTTAGAGTTTATAATACATTTTCATAAAAAACAGGCACCACTTTTTTACTATAATTATTCTCTTTAGAAATATTTTATAATATTTTGGCATGTTTAATGTTTTCTTATGAAATTCAGAATCAACTATGAAACAAGACAAAAACCAAATAAATAATTATGGGTATTTTTTTTTATTACAGGTGCATCAAATTTATATAGGAACTTTCGATCAAATTCACATTTCCACATTACTGAACCTCTCCAAGACAAGGTATAGTTTTTCATATTTTCATGCCTGATATAAACATTTTAACAGTGTTCTCATAGTTAATAGATATGCAGATAGGTCCCTCTATCTTCCTAAGCTTTGTTTTAATTGTAACAGTAGGTTACATATATACATGAGTTTTGTGGATTAATTTTTAATAAAATAGTAATTGATTTATTTTTTCTTGTTATATTCTGATAGATGTCATGGGGATTTATTATGTCAGTTCATTAAAGTGTTTATCAAAATAGGTAGAATTATATAGTAAAATATACGTGCAACCTATAAATATATTTCATTTAAATGTATCCACTTATAATTAATACTATTGCACTTGAAGTTTTTAAGGTAAGTAGTAGTAGATTTTATTGATTATTTGAATGAAATGTTTAAAGAGAATCAATTGATTATAATATATACTTTAAATATAAATGCACACATATAATATACAAATACATATATATCTCTATATCAATATACTGTTCTTTTAAATGGTGTTTTAAATAATCACAACTGATGTTTATCAAAGGCTAGTTCTGTTTCTCTGAAATCTGTCATAGTGCTTGCATTTTTTTTTTTTTTTTTTTTGCCTATGAGTATATTTAATCATGAGTAGAAAACTCCTTTGAATGCTATTAATTGGTATATTGATTTTGCCTAGTACAACTGGAACCTATTAGCTGTGATTTAGTTCATATTTTTGCATTTATAGTCAAAGTGGATCGGGATGTAGCTGACATTATTTTGTAATCCGTTATTGAATTAGGAAATCAATATTGTGCTGGCTTTATATCTATGATGGTTTTCTTATTTTCATTAAATTCTGGAATTGTAGATACAGAATCGGTGTAGTCCATCTTGATTAATGGAAAATATTTCTCTGTGATTAGTGGTTTTCTTGAACTGGGTAATTTGTAGATGAATTAATCATCAACATTTTACATGTAATGTATTTGGTTACATTTCTTTTAGTGTCATTTTTTAGTAATTGGTATTTTCCTGAAAATCATTCATAGCATGCAAATTTTCAAATATGTTTTTATAAGTGAGATATTGTAACTTCTTCACTCTTTATCTCTATGCCGGTCATCATTTAATCAATTTCATTTCTGATTTTGTAAAATCTCTCTCTAGTTTCTTGAGTTAATTAGCTTTTCATGAATCTATATTATTTCCTTTTCCTCTAACTTAGTCTTTGGTACGTTTTTCAGATTTCCTGGTATTTTTAGAAATAATTTTTGTGTAAGCTTTTTAATTCCCTTTCCTATAACTTCTTCATTTCATTATTGTACTACAAAAAATTTAGTGGGATGCTTAATTTATTTTTATTCTTGTTTTGAAATATCTATGATGCTTAACTTTCCCTTTGTTCTTTTCTGAGCTTTTCATCACTTTCCTTTCATAGTCCAATTAAAATACCTACAAACACACACCGAGATAGAGATGTTTGGCCACATTGCTCACAATTCTCATTAATGTCAGCCTGGCACACCTGCTGTCGTTCTTCTGCCAAACATGACTAGGGGCATATATTTGGTGCTGTTCACGAAAAGTCGGGTGTTTAAACTTGCTGAGTCCAAAGGTACATAGGATCATAATAATAAATCTCACTTTTATAGTTTTTCATTCATCTCATTTCTCTTCATGCATGGCTTACTATAAGATACAGACTTGGATGTAATAACACCAACACTCAAAAATGATGACAACACATATTTTTTATGATAGGTGGGGTGTTTTTTTTTTTTGGCATTCTTTGAATCTAAAGAAGTGATGTCCTGACCGGCCAGAATCACCGTTGTCATCAGATGAAGATATTTATGTAGTTCTCGAAGCAGGTGAATCACTAGTACCTGCTGTAATCAAATCTCCATTGATGGGAAAGATGCCGAATCAATGGAGTATTAAGAATTTAGGTGATTATGCCTACTTCTAAGAAATCACTGTAGAAGAGAAAATTGAGTCATTTTTCAGAGGCACATGTGAAAAGGGGTCCTGGTGGGTTAGAACCCGTGGTGAACGTGATTTTACTGGGATAGATTTTGCACCGAGTAAAGCCAGGGATCCTATCAAATCAGTGTGGACACACATGCACTCTGTTCTATTCTGAAAACATTTCAAAATAATGTGGGCAAAGAAACACTGTTCTGTCATCTCCCGATTGTCATAAATCCCATCACAAAACCAAGATTCCCTCGCAACCCTCGCTAGCTTGAGGAGAAAATGGAGTCGTATCACTTAACGAAAATCTATTCCAAAATGTGCTATGAAATCTAGTGTAATTCACAATTTGCAGGCACATCAAATGCTATCATTATCTAACAGCATAATGCTTCCCACACTCTCAAGTGCCCGAAGAGGGGAAAAAAGTGTTTCAGTACAAGAAAAAAGATAGATCGATGCTAACGAATCATCTTTATATTGTTGAATTGGTCTTTCAAACACTTAACTTGGTCAGAGAACCTAAGAACCCCCGAGTTCAAGGTCGCTACAGAGTCAAGAATCCAGACCTATTGAAAATTGAATCAAAGCTAAACACTTGGAAGCAAGGCACACGATGTCCTGAGGTATTGATCCAAACAGAAAATGCTGTTTGAAGTTGACTTTTATGAGGGGAGCAGACAGGAAAGCCTCTGGGGGTGCAGCCCGGATTTAAGATACAACCGGCTGCTGACCTTTCTTGGGCCCCACTGCTCCCAGGCTCTCCTGGCAGGGAGTCGTGATAGGTTCTGGATTCTTGTGAAGGGTGGAGTTCTGTTCCCACCAATGCCCTTCCTCCCATTCTCCTTGAAGCGCTGTTAGTCCCACTCTGCTGAGTTTGTAGGTCTGCCCACCATGTCCTCGTTTTCTACATCACGATGATGGGAAGCCTTGATGATCACAAGGTGGGTCTACGTCGATCGTGGCAGAGCCAGGGTCTTGTATGTTTGGTTCTCTTGTTTGTTACTGCTCTGCTGGGGACAGTGGCGAAGTCTCACGGAGTCAGAGGTTAGCGAGAACGATGGTGGGGACTTTTCAGCCCCCTTCAATGCAAAGGAGCAGCACAGAGTCATCAGCCAGGCAAGGGTATTTGATGCTGGGTTCTTCTAGAGAGCACGAATAGAATATGTTCAAAAATTAACTCCCAATCTTTGTGTATTTTTATTATTGTTCCGTTAGTTGGCAACATCATCCAATCGGGTGCCTGAGAGTATCTAAGACTCTCTCTTTGTCTGTTACACCCTAAATCTATCTCCTCGGACAGTTTCTTCAAACGGTCCCCGTTCTATGTTTGTTACTGAATTGCGGTGGTCAGACTTAACTTACCCGTCGCTGCCAGAAATGCAGTCCCTGGTGGATGTCCACGTGATGAGAAAATGTTTGCAGAGCTTCTTGAACCCAGGACACGATTCCCTGCCTGCTGGGTTTTGCTTTCTGGCACTTCTCACACTGAACTCTGTGGTCAGGCAAGAGTGAGCCATGAACTTCTACTCACATCCTGCAAACACCCTCTCACCTCCAAGGCTGGGCTCAGGCTGTCTCCCAGAGAGTGGATATGCCCAGAATAACTGTATCCTTCCTACGTTTCCAGGAGAGGCAGTTCTTCCTTTAAGAACCTGGACGAGCTTGACTTTTTCAGAAAACGTCTTCAGTCCTAGGGACTCACCAAAGTGCTCACGCAGTCTTTCTGATTTCTGATAGTACTAGTTAGTACTAGGCTACTAACTCTCAGAAGCTGGTGTGGTTTCCTTCGGCTAAAACTATGCAGAGATGTTTCACCATCGGTCTGATTTTTTCTGCTTTTCTAACTGGGTGAATTCCTTCAGGTCGGGAGAAGTCAGAAAACACGCCTTAGTCAACTTTTAGCTTTTCTGTTTTTGTGTAATACAAGGAGACTAGTGTAGGCTCATCCAACCAAAAAAAAAAAAAAAAAAAAAAAAATGGTTGAATAGAATGAACAAAATGATCGTATATCAATGTCTGTATCAACCGGTATGTATTAAATGACGCCATAGCTGTCCCTGACTTGCCCTTTGGCAGAGGCAACAGAATTAAGCATCTATATTTAGCAAACTAGCTCCAGAGCCTGTGAGAAGCTCCTTCAAACTCATTTCCAAGTCACTTATTTTCGTGCTTTAGACCAGCCTGGCATTAGCCTCGCCTTCCCCCAAAGCCGTGTGGGCTCTGCAGTAAGGAGAACACAGCATCACTACATCTCCGGAGTACCAGTTATTTAACGAGTAATTTACGTATTCTTTTTTTTTACTCTTCTGACTGAGCATTACCATAATAATTTGAAGCGAACCCACTACTGAACATGTACACTATAATCTATACATATTGGTAATAAAATAGACTTTGCAGCTCTCAGACATCATTACCAAGCACTGTAAGTAACTGATATTTATCACTTCATCAGAAGCAAGCTACAGGGTTCCACCTGCCAGAAAATAACTATTTCGTGGTCCCTTCTTACATTTTGAGATGCAAAAAAAAAACCCATGTTATCAGGTATATATAATAGGTATCTTTCCACATGAAAATATGTCTGAAAACTCCATCTAGATTTCAGCCACACTTCTAACCCTATTTGGGGAAAGCACAATTATGGTAACAAGTTAAAATGCTATGAATGTTTTTTTTAAAAAAAAAAACAAGAATTAGTCAAGCATTGTTTTCTCAAAAAAGCTCAAATCAAGAGAAATAAACAACCACATTCATGGACCCTCACTTGACTTGAATAGTTTTGCACGGTCCCTAAAAGGGCTCACATTAAGCCCAAACTGGTATGGTTAAACACATGGAAGAGAAGTCTAGTTGGATTATATATTTCAAGCTACTCCTTCGTGATTATTTTCAATTTTTTTTTTCTTGTTAAAATATTTTTCATGTTTGTTTCAAGTTATTTGTAAAAGTAATATTTAAAAATTTATAAATATTACTAGGCTACTAACAAGGATGCCAGCTGTCTAATCATTGCTAACTATAAATTCCTGCTGCTTAGAGATCATTTTTAACCAGCATGCTTTCCTGAATATTCCCTTTTATAGGCTAACTATCTCCAGATCCTTCAATCATATGATACAGTTTACATTTCCTCATCATCATCGTTTAAAATCCTTTGGACCCCAAAATGTTACGTTCTCTACATATTTTCTCCTACAACCACCTGAGAGGTGTGGCTCAGGCTTTCAGTTTCATTGAGCAGCTCACTCATACCCGGATCATTAACCCCACCCTTGCCAAGATGTTTTGCTCTTAGCTCCTTGAACATAGCAAGATTTTTCTAATTTCATATCCTTAGCTTTGTCTCATGTCATGAGCTAGCTTCTTCCCGCTATTCGAAACTTACCTTAAATGCCACCTGTTAGGAGAAGCAGTCACAGACAGCTGAAAGCCTGCCAGCCATTGCTGTTCATGCTGCAATCCTTTGTCTCCATCTCAATAATTCTGATAACATTAAATTATTGGAGTGTTTTGTCTGCCCCCACACTGATCTGTAATGTTTCATAAATGTAGGGTCCGTAACTGCACTCAACATTGTTGCTTCTCTAGTATTTCAGTCATTAACTAGCATATAGTAGGGGCTCAATTAATGTTTTTTGAATGAATTAATAGACTATGAGTGGGGAAATTAAACATGTTAATATTTAACTCAATATGTTAACAAGCAAATTTTTAATGCAAATATATGGTATCATGTACGCTTTTTTTTAAAAAAAATTTCTTTATTGATTTTAGAGAGAGGAAGGGAGAGGGAAAGAGAGATAGAAACATCGATGAGAGAGAACATCGATTGGCCGCCTCCTGCACGCCCCCCACTGGGGATCGGGCCCACAACCTGGGCATGTGCCCTGACTGGGAATTGAACCGGGGTCCTCTTAGTGCATGGGTTGATGCTCAACCACTGAGCCACACCGGCCGGGCTGGTGTGATATACTCTTTATAAAGTCTAAATCTGGGCATAAATAATCTGCTCTTTAGTTATCTCATAATTATTCATCTGATGCTTTGACACACTCAACAAATGAGAATAAACATTTTAATCTAGAATTAAATTGCACACCTGGATCAGTGTCCAAGCTACTGATTCCATGAACTACATATAATTTCAGAAGAAAACAGGCAAAATTATTAAAAATAGGTTTTAATGTCCTTATTCTTTACCATTATTATTAGAACTAGGGTGGATTCTCCTTGTTCTGGGGCCAGGCCTAGATCAAAAGTAACAATTTTCGCCCTGGCAGGTTTGGCTCAGCGGTTGGAGTGTCGGCCCCCAGACCAAAGAGTCACGGGTTCGATTCCAGTCAGAGGCACATACCTCAGTTGCGGTTCGTCCTGGCCCTGGTCAGGGTCATGTATGTGGGAGGCAGCCAATAGAAGTGTCTCTCTCACATCAATATTTCTCTCTCACTCTCCCTCCCTCTCACTCTATCTGATGATAGGTGGAAAAGTGTCCTCTGGTGAGGTTACTTTTTTTAAAAAAAGTAACAATTTTCATCTTTGCTTTGCAAGCCTTACTGATTTAGTTAACCTATACAAATTCATTCTTGAATATTCATGTATTACCCAACGATACCTGGGAGTCGGTGTTTGAGTTCGGGTCCTTGAACTTGTGATGGAAATATCAGTTATATTAGGGTTCCCACTCCCAGAGATGCTGATAGATGGCAAATAAATATATTTGCAAAACTCCATACATCTAAGGGAGTTTGTAAGTTTCTCTTTATACACCTCTCACATTGGAAGAAATGCACGATGCAGTCATTGAAGTAGTGTCTGGTTTGTGATGCAACGTGCAAATATCAAAATGCAAACGAAACTCCGGCCTGCAGTCCTGGATGATATACGTGGGGATGGTGAATGGTGGGGTGAGTGTCCGTGCCGACCAGGGAGACGATGCTTTCCCTTTCCTCGCATTGAGTGACTCCCCGCTTTCCCTCCAGCACCAAGTTGAAATCTAGCAGGCTGAGGTCAAGGTTAGCAGGGACTGATAAAGGAACCAAGGGAATTACACAGACAGTGAGGTTCTTTTCTCTGTGTGATTGTGTTTGTTTCCTGCAACTCACTCCCCCGTCCCGGGCAGGGCCCCTTCGAGCTCTGTGGCTTCCCCGTCTCACCACTCGGGAGTCAAATGCAGGCTTCTGACCCCGTCCATCCGTTCTGTTCTAGTGCTCTCACCTTTGCCCCCCGAGCGACTAGCCCCTGCTCCTAACGGAGACACCCCTCCTAAGTAGTTCCAGTATCAACACCTCCTCTCCAAGTGATACAGTTCTTTAATAACCTCAAGTCACTGCATGACCCGTTTTAATAACAGCCGTGGGATTTGTAAAGCCTGCAGACAGAGCACCACCGTGGAAGTAGTCGTCACCCTCATCCTTTAAGGACTTGGGACTTCACGCGTGGTACAGGTTTACGTGTGCTTAGAGGGGAACGCGCTCTGATTTCTT
Source organism: Tadarida brasiliensis (assembly GCA_030848825.1). Classification (NCBI taxonomy): domain Eukaryota; kingdom Metazoa; phylum Chordata; class Mammalia; order Chiroptera; family Molossidae; genus Tadarida; species Tadarida brasiliensis. The sequence goes on along the minus strand of CM061278.1, from coordinate 23,595,847 downwards.
CAGGGGGAGACATCATCTCAGACACACACGAGACGGCAATTAAGAACCCTTCCCTGAGCGGCAGGGTCCCATCTTCTGTGGCCAAATTAGAGCTCATGCTGCTGCCAGAAGGATTTCAAACCTGATGCTCTTCACGCAGAACGGAGGGATCAGAGGGCGGAGATGATGGAGTAGGTGGAGAGAAATAATGTCACACTAAATGAGATCATTCAGAGTATCTCCCTCTGGCAGCTCTCTTCCCTTTTGCTTCAGGTCCCCTCCTTTGAAGAGGGGCGACAGTGATTTGGGCCGCAAGCACTCAGTGCAAGGCATCCTTCCGCCGCCTCTCAGCGTGAACGTGGGCAAACGTCCCACGCTGGGGTTCGGACCAGCAGGAAATGAAGGAGAAGGTGCACATACATGTATTATTATAAACATAATTTTATTGTAAAAAAAAATGTTTTTGTGTATTTGTAAAAAAAAAAGCAGACTTGTACAGAACAAAAGGTGAAATTTTCCAGACCGCTGGTTAGCAGTTTGCATGTATTTTTCCCAATATACTTCACAAATACATGCATATGTAAATGCGTAACTGTTTACACAAAATGAATAACATTGTACATACACAACTCATTCCTTCTCACATTTGTTTAGGATTCTGCCATAAGGATGACCTATAATTAATTATTTCCTCAGTCCATGGACGTTTAAGTTACTTCCAGCATTTTTAATAAATAATACTAATGAATACACTTGTACATTTCATGTACTCACGTAAGCTTAACTGTAGAACTGTAAGGTGATCCTGCACCAGCCCCAGTACACACCTTGTACGAAAAGCAGGTATGTGCTCACCTAAAACGGAACTTCTGAGTCAGAACTACTATTTAAAAAAAAAAAAAAAATTGGTATGACCAAGGTGGTTTGCTAATACCAGTATTTTAAAGTTTGACAGTTTTATTTTTTAATCCTCACCTGAGGACATTTTTCCATTTTTTGTTCAGATAGAGTGGGAGGGAGAGAGAGAAACATCGATGTGAAAGGGACACATCGAGTGGCTGCCTCCCGCACGACCCAACCAGGGGCCGGGGACAAACAGCAACCGAGGTACGCGCCCTTAGCGGGAACCGAACCCGGGTCTCTCTGGACCGCAGGCCGACACTCTAACCACCGAGCCAAACCGGCCAGGGCAGTCATACCAATTTCTAATCCACCGCCTTACAAGAGCTGCTATTTCTTCAAACTTGCAAAATACTGAGCATTACACAAATGATTCTTCTTGAATTGGCAATGCCTTTGCCTACATGGATATTTTAAAAAACAGTTTGCTTGCTGATTCCACAAGGACACAGTTGAGTCACCCCTCATGATCAGCTATGCCACAATCAATCAACTAGGGTGAAGGAGGGTGATCTCCGTGCGCACCCCAACTCCCTCCTTCCATTCCTCATCAGATCGGTGTCTGATTTTTAATATGACCGATAAGGAAGAAAAGATGTGCATTTCACAAGACGGCAAGTCATCAAATTGAGCTTCTCTCAGGACGGGGATGTGTGTGGTGGGTTTTTACACGGACGCCCAATGTGTGGGTTTCGAGGTCGAGTGTCGGTGATGCTCAGGCTGAGCCTGGGTCATCCCTGCATCTCTGAGCTGCTCTCTGGGGTTCGCTTCCTGTCCTGGAACTTTCTGTGGTGTTCTTCTGGACGAGGTCCTGCTGGTTAAAATCAAAACAAAACTCAGGTTACTTTTTTTTTTTTTCCCTTTTGACATTTCAGAATTTTAGGTTTTTCCACTGCTTTCTGACCTTTGTCATTTCTGTTGAAAAGGGAGCTTTCTTTTGCTCTTTTACAGACTATACCTTTTTCCTCTGGTAGCTTTTATGACTTGATGCTGTTTGGGCTTTTATAATTTTACTAAAACCATGGTAGAAAATGTGCTAAATAGAAACAACACTAACGTTAGATGTTCCAGAAATGGCACAAATACAATAATGAGTTCTTAGTAGCAGATATATTTTCCACTCTCAGAATTTATCATTTTTTTCTAGATTCTAAATGCTATTGAAATTTCCCATGCTTTTATGTATGTTTATCGTCCTTGAACTTAGAAACTTCAAAATAACGGTTAATGTGTTATTTGCACCCTGTATCGGTTTGCGTTTCGGCTACACAGTGTAGGACGGAGCAAACGGAGTTATGGGACCCTACGGTGGGAACTGGCCCTGGTGATGAGATTTCGCACCTGGTTAAGGTACCTGCAGCGCCTGGACTTCCCCGGGACGTGAGCGCCAATATTTACTCCATACGTCCCGTTGGCAAAGTCTTCTCGGTGGGGACGTCACAGCAGGACGAAGGTTAAACGGGGGTTGGGACATAAAGGGAGGAGACAGAACGGGTTCTCGAGTGCAAATGGCTGGGTTCCGTGGCATTTCCTAGCCGGGGACGTGGGGGGTGAGGAGCAGGGTGTGCGAGAGGCCGAGCACCCAGCGGCTTCTCCTTCACACCAACCATCCAAGCCCGGTCCGGGGCTGCCCCCGCGGGCGTGGCGTCCACATTTCGCTCTCAGACACGAGTATTAGCGCTTGTCCCTCAGAGCAAAGGCAGGAGGCCCATGGCCTTGTCACAGATGTCTGCTAGTTCATTACACTGACTCAGCTCTAGGAGGGAGATGTCACGATTTTGTGTTTACGTTACAGGCCATTGGCTCCAGACACCCGGCTCGGCCTCCCTCTTGCAAAGTGAAAACAAAAACGGTTTTCTCTCTCCTTTCCTCTCGACTGCGTCTGCTGAGCCGGCCAGCTGTCTGGACTGTAAGTGAAGAGAGAGAGTGTGTCTTTCTTGGGAGCAGCGGCTGCTGTAGGTCAGTCTGGCCCCGTGATTTGTTTGGGGGATTTAAACGATGGATCTGAGCATCTTGTAAGTCCGCTCAGGGGGCCTGAATGACTGGGCATTCGGTGACAGTCCTTTGTATGGTTTTCCGTTTCCGGGAAACATTTCACCCGGTTCTAAAGGAGGGGGTCAGCCGCCGCCGATACTGGGCCGGAGTGGGGGAGTTACAGGACGCAGTATGTGACCTGTCTGGAAGTGTCTACGCTTACGAAGGTTTTAATCATTGGCCTCCTTTTAAATGTGTCATTGGGGGAAGGAATATGTTTCTGCAGAAACCTGGCAGTAGAAGGAATTTTACAGAGTGTCGTAGTTCTTACACTGGTTGGATTGTGCTGCCGCTACCCCGGTGAAAGGGACCTGGTGTGAGCCCGAGTCCAAGAACTCTGGCCCGTCACCAAGCCTCAGTGTCCCTCTCTCCACTCCAAGATGGGTGTTACAACCTGATGTGTGTATTTTAACTGTATTAGACCTTATTTTAAGGAAAGTTATTGGTTCTAGTTAAGATGTCATCCTTGGGGAATGTTCAGCTAGCCTTTCGTGACAACGGCTACCCGCCGGAGGCAGTCACAAGGCAGCTCAGTTCTTTTCACTGGCGATCAATATCGGGGGCCCTGCTCTTGAACAGAAGAAATATGAACGTTTAGATTTGCCTTGAAGTCAGTGACTAGTGTATTTGCCTAATACAAGGACAGCTCCTGGATCAAAGCAGCAGTGGTCAAGATTTGTGGAGCCACTGGGACAGCTTCGGCTGCCCTCCTTAGACTTGCAGGGGCTCACTGATCAAGCCACAGCATGAGTTAAACAGTCTTGTGTCAACCTTCCTGACGCCGCGACCCTTTAATACAGTTCCTCTTGCTGTGGTGACCCCCAACCATACAGTTATTTTCGTTGCTACTTCATAACTGTAATTTTGCTACTGTTATGTCTTAGGCGACCTCTGTGAAAGGGTCGTTTGACCCCCCCCAAAGGGGTCGCGACCCACAGGGTGAGAACCGCTACTAGCTATTTGGGGTGAGAAATACCGCAGGTATAGAGTTGTCTCTAGGAAAAGATTGCGTCTCCTTGTGAAGGAAACATTTTGGTCAAGATGAGTTGGATTATCTAGCAGGTCCCAGAGCGGGCAACTGTTTTGTGATGGACTGAGGGCATGTCTTGGCGGGGCCAAACCTTTTAGCGCTTATACTTTTAACAACAAAACAAATAGTTTAAAGGTTGTGCTTATCACGTTGTTTCAGATGGAAAAGAAAGCAATGGTTATTCCAAAATTACTTATTGATAGGTCAGGACTGAGTGCAATCAAGTACTTAGTATGGTGTGGACACCTGTGAAGTGCTCTATAAGATGCTAGCTCGCCCTGGCCGGTTTGGCTCAGCAGTTAGAGCAGCGGACCAATGAGTCGTGGGTTCGATTCCAGCCAAGGGCACGTACCTTGGTTGCAGTTCGTCCCTGGCCCTGGTCATGCGGGAGGCAACCAGTCGATGTGTCCCTCTCACATTGATGTTTCTCTCTCTCCCTTCCTCTCCCTATTTAAAAAAAAAAAAATGCTAGCTCTGCTCATTAGCATGAGGAGATGGGTTGCTCATTACATGATCATGTCCGGGAACCTCAGCTGGGCATGCAAAATTCAAGAAGGGAATCAGGACGAGTGGAATTAGGACGTGGTGAAATGAACCAATGTTATTCTGAGAATAACATCAGTAAGAAACCCCTTGAGGGAAACCCTCCATTTACCTGGGGCATCTCAAAATGCAGCCAAGTTGTCCTTAGGTGGGGTAGGACTTGCCTGGGGACACCACGGATTTCCTCCTCCTCCCGTTGACTATGGGCTTGTCATCTCCATCTAATAAGAGCGCGTGAAGAACTAACTCTGGAGGAAAATTGGCATCTGTAAAGGAGAGACCCTTAACCTGCTCCTCCCTGGGTCAGTGGGGTAACTAACCTGAGGGGTCAGGTTACAGGAGAGTTTCAGGGACAATCTGAGTAGGGGGAGAGTCACTGTATGTTCAAAGATCGTATATACACTGGGATTCTTGTTTTCTCCGTACTGACAACACTGAATAAAACAGCTGGGCTGTGGTGCGTTTCCTCTAGCTCTCATGAGTACTATCACTTGGTTATTGTTTGAGTCCACCTGGGAGTCCACAAAGAATAGAGTAAAATCTCAAGTTGGAGTTTGGAAAATATATCTTTTCTCTCTACATACTCCTTACAGAGCTGACCAGAGTTCTTAGCATTAAGAAAAGAAGTTATTAAGGTTAACATTTCTATGGAATAATTACATTTCACAAACTACGAAGCTTTTGAAGATGCTTATGGAAGAACCGTGCTCTCAAACAGTGCTGGTTGGCATATCAGAGAAAGCAGTTAACAGGTTTTGACCTTCCAACCAAGAGTGACTCAGGAAAGGTAGGTCCCATGAGTCAAAGAACCTCTTGGCCAACTCTAAATTCAAACAAGTGAAAAGTTTAATTCTACTTATAAAACTCTTCAATAATTTAAGGTAAGCCAACTGTTTTCTTAACCTAATTATCATCTTATACTCTTTTTACAGTTTTTTTTTAAATCAACTTTACTGCACAATTTTAAGTACACAAGTCAGTGTGGTTTTGAAAAGTATGTGTAAGTGTATAACTACGAGCACAACAAAAAACATTTGGGTCACCCCCAAAACTCCCCTTGAGACGCATTTGCCACTAAATTACATCGTAATTTCATGTTACTGTAGCTTTACAGTAAGTCTTCAAAACATGGAGCAAAAGTCTTCCAACAAAGTTATTTATAGTGAATGAAAAGGGCCTTTGTGTAGTTTCTAAACAAGTCTATAAAGAGTGCATTGACTCTACGTCCCCTTGGACCCGTCTCCTCGGTGGCTGAGGTTTTTTAAAATTTTTCTGCAAAGAGTGCTATGACTATATATTTTTTTCTCTATATTCTGTTAAGAAGGTGAATTACAGTAATTTTCAAATCGATAACCAACCTTGCCTTACTGGAAAATTAACTCCACTTGGTCATAATGTAGTGCCACAAAGTCTATGTATCGCTGGATTCAATTTGCCATTTTTCTAAGGATACTTTGTATCTACTCTTTTCTTGTAATGTCTTTTTCTGCATTTCATATCAGGCCTCACAAAATAAGATGGGATGTGTTTTCTCTTCCTCTGTTTTCTCCAAATGTTTGTGTAGGGCTGGTGTTCTTTCTTTAACGTGTGATAAAACGCACCAGTGAAACCATCTGGCTCTACACATTGTGGGGAAGCTTTTGTTTACAAATCTGATCTCTTTAATGTGGATGATGTTATGAGCTGAATTGTGTCCCCCCAAAACTCATATGTTGATGCTGTAACTACCAGAACCCTTGAATGTGACGGTATTTGGAGATAGGGCCTTTAAAGACGTAATTCAGTTAGAAGCCGTCTGATGGTCTCATTTTAAGATGACTGGTGTCCTTACACTCAAAGATTAGGACAGACACACAGAGGAAAGACAGAGAGGGAGAAGACAGCCATCTATCTACAAGCCAGGGACAAAGTCTTGACAAGAAACCAACCCTAGCAAACTCATACAGAGGCCTGTTAAGATTTTCTGTTTCTTCCTCTGTCAGCTCTGTTATTTGTCTGTTTCAAGCGTTTGTCCATCTCTTCTGAGCTATTTTATTGGCATCTAGCTGCTCACAATAGTCTCTCATTTTCTACTTACTTTCTCTCTGATCTGTGGGAATATCTCTTCTCTTCATTCCTGATATTCATAATTCATGTTATCTTTTTTCCTTACCGATTTGGTTATGGGTTTATCCGTTTTAGCCATCTTTTCAAGAACAAGTTTTTACTTTTATTGTTTTCTATTTTGTTTGTTTTTCCTTTCTTCTATATATTTTGGGTTTAATTTGTTCTTTTTCTACCTTTTTGAGGTAGGTGGTTAAATCACTGACTGTAGACCTTAATTATCTTGTAACATAAGCATGAAAAGCTATAAATCTCTGCCTACACCGCTTTACCTGCATTCCATGGCTTATTCATATGTTGTTTCATGAGCATTCAATTCCAAATACTTTCTAATGTACCTTTTGATATCTTCTTGGAGCCATAGGTGGTTCCAAGTTGCTTTCTAAACTGGACTCGAATGGTTTATGGGGATTTGTCTAGCTCGATGGTTTCATCCTGCTCTTTGAAGTCCTACTGATACCGGCCTTAATTATATGCTCCATGAGATAAAGAGAATGGATTTGGTCCCAGACCCTGCTATTTACTTTAGTTCTCTGGTGAATGTTCCCATGAGTAAGCCATGCTGATCATTTGTACACCTTCTAAAGATGACGGCTGTTGGGACCCAGTTCTCTGTGGGTCTCCCACAGTTTTGTAAATCTTGTGAGCACGTCACAAGATTGTACGATCTTTTCAAGGTTGTTTTAGTAGCAACCAACCGTGGAGGATAGAGATCGTGTCTCCCTCAAGAGTGGACGCAGGCATCCCCGCTGTCCACTGGGAGAAGGATAGCGTCTCCTTCTGAAGCTAAGTATAGTCGCGCCTATTGCCCATCACAAAGGTTCGAACCTCTTAGATCGGGAGTCCTCTCCTGCTACACAACCCACTGTCACACACAGTTCTTCCCACCGCCCGTGGGGATTGCGAGTCAGGAAGCCAACTTACTTAGACCCTGGTCCATTTGAGCCGGGCTGATGGCAAAGGACTGTCCCCAATATCAGCTGACCAATACTTAGACCCTGGTCACTAAGGTTGCTGCAAATAAGAAACGGTCCTTTGTCTCAAATCCAGCCGTCTTGGGTCTCCTGCCAGCTTCCATAAAACTACCACCGGCTGACAGGGTAGTTTGCAAATCAGCTGAACTGTTGAAAGCGTTTCAGGTGTTCTGAGTGTGGGTCTAGGGAGTTCAGCCCTAGGACTAAGTTGTGGGACCGTTATAGGTTTTCAACCAGATGCCTGTCGTATGTGAAAAGGTGTCTTGGGTCTGGTAAGGACATGGATACCTCCCAGTTGTGTGTGAATTATGGCGGCCTTGGGACTTTCCTCCTGCACAGAGACTCAACAGGCCACTGTGTGTCATGGGGAGCCCTTTCTAGGTAAGTCCCAATTCCCTGACCCTCTGCCCCATACTTCCTATCTCTGTCTCAATTCAGCAAGACTGCACTGCCGTCCAGAAAACCAGAGTGAGGAGGGCTCAGGGATCCAAAGCATAGACTGTCTGGAGTCCTACATGTGAAAGAGGTGTTTCATAGGTGTTCTTCATTTCTCTCGATGATGATGGTACGCAGGCCAGTCCCGCAGCAGTGAGCAGCAGCTCAGTATTTGAGAGGGTCCCCCTTAAATCTCTTCTCCAATCATTGATCTAATTTCAATTTTTTGTAGACGTGCCATCCTTCAAGTAATTACTAACCACAATTTCCAACCTGTCATCCTCAACATAAATATTTTTTTCTATTGCTACATGTTTGCGCTCACAGATTATGGCATATATTAACTCTCTAAGCATTCTCCTAAATATAAGTTTCCCGTCTAAAACGAATCATGTGCTCCAGTTCTATGAATAATCCACATTCTCTGCTCTACCAATAATCCCTTTATTTTCTTAAATGAAGGAATACAAATTTAATTTAATGCACTGCTCAGTTTAGACTCACTCGATTAAATTCCACATTTAATTTTCACAGAAGTAGTGCTGGCGCATACGCTTTCATTAATTTACCAAACACTTCCTCACAATCCATGACACGGTCCCGTCTGCATTATTAAGGGGATAGCAGAGTGTCTGGTTTCGTCTGCAGTGAGCGCACAGAATGAGCGATGCATCCTTTTTAACCGAGGGAAGAAGAATGGACCTCATTTGACTACAGATACGTTAACTTCTAACTCTGTCCAAGGGGAAGCAGTCACCGGAAACTTAAATCCTGCTTAATAGGAGAATGATAGTGAGTTTCTAGACTACATTACTTGAGAAAAAGTGTATTTGGATGGAAATACTTTGTCAGACTCTGTCATTATCAAAAGTCACTGGAGATTATCCTGTTGAAAACGATGATATCATTTTTCACAGCTATGTCTTTCTTGTTCCAAAATGGAACTCTGAAACATATCCATTTGAGCCAGGCTGATGGCAAAGGACTGTCCCCAATGTCAGCTGACAACTCTAATATTTCCTTCCACACATCGAATGACGCCCCAGAGGAAAAAGTCATCTGGGCTTCTACTTGAAGCATATAAGCGTGGTTTTCTTACCAGCAATGGCATTTTTAAAGAAAAATATAAATGCTGCCTGGGACTTAAAAAAATAATTCTCTGTGACTATCTCAGTTCCTAAAAGACAACTGCTGCCCAAATAGAAATGATGAAAACAATACATCCAATACTTCTTTGCACCGGACAATCTTACTGAGGACTAAAGCACACTGACCCTTTTGCTTTGTTACTTGGCTGTTGCCCCGAGTCGTTTGGTGTGTACTGGCCCCTTCTCAAACTCATTGCTCTTCTGGGACTGTTTAATCCATTTTGCTGCAAAAGGGAACAAAATATGTTCCCTTCTTTCCAATGCCTATCCTTAGAAGGTTCCATACTGAAAATCAGAAGATTGTGGATTGGAAGAATAAATATTGATACAATGCCCTTGCTACCCAGAGCAATCTGCTTATTCAGTGCAATCCCTATCAAAATTCCTAGGGCATTTTCACAGAAATAGAATAAACAATCCTAAAATTTGTATGAAACCACAAAAGACCCTGAACAGCCAAAAGAGTCTTGAGACAAAAGAACTCCTTGGGAGGTATCACACTTCCTGACTTCAGACTATATTACAAAGCTATTATAATCAAAAAGGAAACAAGAGCAGAAATAAATGAGCGGGACTGTGTCAAACGAAGACTTCTGCACAGCAAGGGACACACCAACAAAATGAAAAGACAACCGAGGGGATGGAAGAAAATTGTGGCAAACAGATTATCTGACAAGGAGCTAATATCCAAAACAGACAAGGAACTCATATAACTCAAACTCAATAGCATAAAACCAAAGAATCCCATTTAAAAGTGGAAAATGTCTATTTAGGTTCTGGGCCCAAATAAGACATACTGGTGGCCAATAGGTGCATGGAGAGGACTCGGCGTCACTAATCATCAGAGAAACGCTATCCAAAATCACAATGAGATGTCACTCACACCTGTTAGGATGTCTTTCTATTATCAAAAAGACATCCCAAGGCTATAGAGAAGAGGTAATTGTGCCAGTTTACATTCCTGCCAACAGTACACAGTCACTATGAAAAAGAGTCCAGAGGTTCTTCTGAAAACTAAAAATGGAACCACCCTCGGATCCAGCGATCTGACCTCTAGGTATACACCCAAAGGGAGCAGTGTCATTGCTCAAAGAGATGTCTGCGCTCCCATGTTTGTAACAGCTTTATTCACAATCGCCAGGGTACAGAAAACAACCCAAGTGCCCATCGAAGATGACTGTGCAAGGAGATGTGGCGTACACACACACACACACACACACACACACTGGAATATTATTCAGTCATAAAAAAGGAAGGCTATTCTTTCATTTGCAATAACATGGATAAAGCTGGAAGGCATTATGCTCAGTGAAGCAAGCCAGATGGAGAAAGATAAATACCACATGGTATCACTTATATATGGAATAAAAAGAAATGAATTAAGCTGGAGGAAGGGGAAATGGGGAGAGACTGGTCAACGGTACAAACTCTCAGGTATAAGGTCTGAGGCTCTAATGTATGACATGGTGACTACAGTTGATAACACTATATTCTATAATTTCAATTTTGCTAAGAAAGAACTGACATGTTCTCACTAAAAAATGAAAGTTAAAGAAAGGGAACATTCTCCTCTCACAGAAGCACTAGAACGACTTTGTCACGCAGGGGGAGGATGGGTCGGGGATGGAAAGGAGGGAGGCAAACACCTGTGTTCTTCACAGATGAGAAGACTGGGAGGGGCGGGGGTGTAACCGGGAAGAGACAAGCAGACCTTCCGGGTGATGGAGAAGTTCTACGTCTTGACAAAGGCATACACCATATGATCGTTACTTCCGTCAAAACTCATCCAAATCTACACTAAAAATGAATGCAGTTCACTTTGCCAACGGTTTCATGTATAACGTACACATTTTCAAAACTGATTTATCTTAAAATGAAGCCAAAGTTTCTTTCTTGTTAAGTCAAATTAACATGTGGAAGAGGCAGCCGGCCTTGCCTCTAACATCTCTCCTTCAGAACTTGCTGATCTTTTGCCCTCAACTGCAAGCTATTCCTTGATGAGTTACTCGCCAGAGATTCTCTCTACCTTTCTAGAAAGAAGTTCTGTCTAGAAATCGATTTAAGACCCTGCTGATTGAATGGAGACGGAAAACCCTCTAAAGACAAGTAAAAAAGTCATAGAGGTGTCCCAACTGGTAAATATAAAATGTATCCCCTGATCTTAGAATAATTTTGTTGTCATATATAAGATGTATTAGCTAAATTATTCAGTTTTTGATACACTCAGGGGCATTGCCACAGAACCCCAGCCCGTGACTGCAGCCAGAGCAAGAATTTAGAATGCTGAATCTTTAAGGTAAAGCCATTCGGAATGCATGAAGACGCCTCATTTTCGGGACCAGGAAAGGACCTCTTTCTCCGCACATCACTAAAACCTTATTCTATAATGTAGTAGACTCTATTATTTAACATAGTAATAATGCATGAGCCCTTCCCACGTCTTGTCTGATGATGTATAGCATAGACACAGTGAAATATTTATGGAATATACTGAAACACTGCATCAGTCTTCCAGGGCTCTGGAACAAAACCCCCAAAAGGGAGAGGCTGAAAATCACCGCCATGATATTTGTTCACAGTTCTGTGGGTCCAGCTGCTTGGGCCAGGCGGAGGTTCTGCTGCTCTCACCGGGGGTCCCCTGTACGGTTGGCCACTACCTGGGAGCTCAGCTGCAGGGTCGAAAATGGCTTCTAGCACTTGCCCAACAAGTAGTGCTGAAGGTCGGCGGGCCTGTCTCCCGTGGGCCTGTCTCCCGTGATGTGTCCTTCAAAGAGGCTAGCCTGGCGTGTTAGCACCAAGGTCTTCTGAGAGCAAAGGCCACATGCAAACAGTTCCAGGACACTGAGACCTAGGCTTAGACCTCCTATAATATCACCTGTGCTCTAGTCTATTGGCCGGAGCAAGTTACAAGGTCAGCCCAGATGAACGGGTGGAGAAACAGACCCGTCTCTGGATGGGAAGGAAGACGGCCAAAGGAACTCTCGCTCATTGTAAAGACCGAGGTCCACCTTTATTTTCCCACGAAACACTGCTATCCCAGTACGAGCTGTTAAACGAACCACGTTCTCCACTGAATCGAAATGCCACCTCCACAGCTAGGGGGCTGTCCCTGGACCCCACTCCATTCCCGAGCCACCATCTCCCCCCGCGCCAATTTGGGAGCTGGGCAACGCACCCCTGTGCTTGGCCAGGCCAGCCTCGGCTGCTCGGCCCCCCTTCTCAGAATTTTCTTGCTGTTTTTACAAATAGATCTTCAACTGAACTTTGCTTTCATTTATTTTAAGTTTCTAAAGTAAACCTGTCTGGAAATGTTATTGACATTATAGACTTGACTCAATTTAATACCTCAATCTTTAGGTGCAATACTTAATTTAGGGAGAATCCATATCTCCATAATATTAATAAACCCGTGGGGGCAGGATGGAGTCTGCGCAAGGGGCGGGTTATTAATAAAATTGCCCAGAAACACCGACTGTAATAAGAACATTCCAATGATAAACTATTTGGGCTTCTTCAGATAAAAATATACGACCTTTAAGAGCCTCAACCTTTCCAAGAGTCTGTCACCGGAAACCAACGTTTTCATAACCAGAACATCCCAAAGGCCTTGAGTTACTCGATCTCACACACACACACACACACACTCTCTCTCTCTCTCTCTCTCTCTCTGAGCATGAAATTAGAAAGTGACACCATAAAATGCCCCAGCACCTCCTGCAAAATACATGAGCAGAACACGAGACATATCCGTTCGATCTTTGCATCACGTCTCGTGATGCGTCCGTGTCTGCACGGCGAGAGGAAAAGCCACCCTCGGACAAGTTGCAAGAACCAATAACAGATGTCGTCATAGACGTGAGTGCCTGGTCAAGAGGACTTCCCCTGTGACGTTCGGGTAGAAATCCAGGCAGGAAAAGGGTGGAACAGCTCCGGGTTTGACCTCAGAAGGCCTGCTGGGTGCTGTCGTGATTCAGGAAGTCACCTGATCTCTGTGAACCTCGTCGATAAAGAAGGACGATCGCACCCCCCACAGTCCTTGTGCACTTCACCCTGGGCTCGTGCGTTGAACTGGCTCCAGAACATAAAGCTTCGTACCGACTGTAAACTGTGAAAGCATCTCAGTTTGTTATTATTGGTTTGGCAGAGGAGGCTTTCGGTCAAGATGATGGAGATCATTTTTCAAGAGCCTGGCTGTTCCCAGCAGAGATGTCACGGGCTGGAATCTGGTGCTCGGGCACCTGCGAACAAGCCTGGCTGACCCTCCTCTTCTCAGGCCCCGTGTGAACAGCACAGGAAAGGGGGCCTGGGAGCCATCCTCACAGTCCTGTCTGGCTGCCCCTCAGCCGTTTTCGGGAGCCCAGAGCCCTCCGCCTTGCCTCTGTTTTCCCTCCTCCTTTAAACATCAGCCACCAACTATTATTAACCCAGCTGCAAGGAGCACAGAAGAGGGGTTCAACTCCAAGTTGGGAAAGCCTCCTTAGCCAGGCATCCCACAACCGGTCCTCTAACCTTTGTCACTTGGGTCATTTAAAACAGTTGTTCATCCAGCCACGGCCACTAAAATACGTTCCTCGCTCGCCTACCTGCACGCTACCCGTTCACGTGTGCAGTCCGTGGTGTGTGGGATTGGAGACCCTGTGAGAGACGACCGTGCTTTCTTTATCGAGCGGGGTTCAAGTAGCTCATGTGCCTTCTTTTAATCAGAACCAAGTGTGTGTGACAAGCTGAGGCCAAGCGTCGCTGCGCAGGGGGTTGATGAAATACAGTCCTTCCCACCTCCAAGTGTTTGTTTTTGGGCTCATTAGGAAGCTCTCGGGGACGCTGATATGCATCTGATTGGAGCAGGGGACCAGGGCTCACACTTCTTCACGCTGCAGCAAAGGGAATGTCTGCAGCCCTGCTCCCCCCCACTCCTGCTGCCTACCCAGGACGCCTCTGTCCGTCTGTCCATCCGGGCTCTGCTGAGAACGTGTGACAAGGAAACTAGTGGAGGAGGTGGAGTTAGGTCCCAGGGTCCCCAGGACAATGAGCCAGTATCTGTGTGTCGCACACACTGTGGGGGACGGGAGAGTCCCTGGTTGGCGCCTTAGAGACAGTGAACGGAAAGGGGTAGTATTACCGCTAAAAACGGCCCAGATCGGGGGTTCAATACCAACTGTTTCCTGTGTGCCCATTTTCCCATCTCTAAGCTCTGAGAAAAAGAGGCAGCACCCACCACACTTACAAAATGGGTCCTTATGGACTCTAGAAAGAAATGTCATTCCAACTCTTAGTGTAAACAATATCCTAATCATTTGAGACAACATAATATGATGTAACTACCTTTCTATAACAAGAGGTTGGTGTTGAGATATATTTTTTTTTTTAACTTATCCCTGAAATTTTAAAGTGTTGTTGGCTTTGTTTTTGCTTTTTTAACATAGAAATAGATCTGGTTAGTCCATGATAGCGATTCGCTTGATCCAGCAAACTCATTCAATACAAAAACAATGATTGATTTGATTGAGATAATAAAATATTCCAGGAAGACATATCAAACCAATAGCATTATAAAATTGAACAGCCATCCCCTTTAATTAATCGGCTTTCTTAACAGAAGCACTGCAGTGAGGAGCAAATAGTTCCAGCCACAGGAAGAATATCCCCACCTTCTCTCTTGGGAAGGAAACAAAGTATCTGAAAGTCTCAAATCAGAAGACGACCTCGCTGGGACAGGCAGACACACAGATGGCTCGAGAAGGGACAGAGGACAAACAGAAAAAAAATGTGCCAAACAACCAAAACAGGAGAACGCAATGGTTAATAAAAGCACAGCCTTTGGGGTAATACAGGACAACCCCATTCTCTTCAGGAAACTCCAGTATGAGGTCATCATCATTCATTCAGCCACCACCATCACTTATTGATCAGTTCTTAGGGGTCAGATACCTGGCTAGGTGCTGGAAAAACAATGACAAGGAGTCCCTTTCTCTATCTTGACCATCTTGCAAGGATGACAAACGAATCGTCAATGACAACACAGCATCATGGGCACTGAAAGACCGGCCCTGGTGGGAGTCGGAAGGGAGGAGAGGTGGAGGGAGGAAGACAAATTTGCCTGTTAATCATCTTTTAAATATAAAAGAATTTAAAGACTTAACCGAGCCAGAAGTCGGTCACAGACCGTGCATGCTGCCTGGAGTGCGCTCCCCAAGAAAACTGCCCAACAGCTGGGTCCACGGGACACGAACCTGGGGCAGTGTGTGCAAGCCCAGATGGGGGGTCTGGGAGGCCCAGGCGTCCAATGGCAGCGACCCCACGGCGGAGCTGGGAGGTCTCCGCGAGCCTTGTGGAAAATGGCACTGAGGAGCTCATGGCTGCAGACAGCGTAAGCCTCGGGCTCCAGGCTCATCAGGAAATTCGATGGTTTCAGAAAGCACAATTACAAACTCAACGTTGTTCAATCTTCGCTGCCGAGAGCATCAGTCCTCAGCCACCCGGAGCCCTTTGGTTCTTAGAAGAAGGGTTCATCTCCCCAGGTTCTAGCTAGTTCTGACGTCACCGGTAGAGCAATTATTGCGAGGACAGAGTTTTTCGTTTTTTAATTTTGCACCCTTTATTTATCAATAACTCACCTATAACGACGGAACTTTGGGCATTCTACAATCATTTTCTTTTTCTAAACATATCAGATAGCCCTGAAAACAGATACCCTTTTGGAGAAGAAAATATTCCGTGAATGGTTTTTACCCTTGAGACAAACAGAATGACCACACCTGCCCCGTTAAAACACCAGGTAAAAGCCTTGGGAAACGAAATCACAAAGGAGGAACCACGTGAAGTGTGGAACGCACCCTGAGCAAAGCTCGGGTGAAGATCCAGTTCCTATTTTCGCGCGATGCCAGTAGCTGTATAGTGACATTCGTCCCACTCGAGCTTCCTAAACCTTTGTTTTGCTTTTGGAATATTTCAGGTTGCGAGTGGAAGCGGACGCTCCAGCTCAGAGTTCTCACCTGCCCTCAGCCGGCCTTCTTCAGTGTTTCCACGGACGAGAAAGCCCACACGAGATTTCCTGCAGCTCTTGGGCCGCTCTGCTACAAGACGCCCGTGTTCTCGCAGCTGCGGAAACTCGAGCACCCAGAGGAGAGGAGACATCTCCAGTGAGGACGAAAACGTGGTTTTCCACGCAATCTGAGGTGTGGCTTTGGTGGTTCAATATTATCGCAGGTGAGATCATTACACCCAGTTGCAGCCGTGTGCAGTCTGATCCCACACCCCACGCTCCTTGAACACACATATTTCAGTCCCTTGATTTTTATGCAACGACGGGGAAACCCACGAGTTGACGCCAACAGAGCATTTTACTTTCTCAAGGGGTGTCTTCCCTGCAGAGAAAACCTGAAATCATATGGGTCATGGAGACTGCGGAGGAAAATGACGATGCTTCTCTGCCCAGAAATATCACCAACTCGGATTACTGAGAGTTTTATTGTATCGGATCTCAGAAGACGGGGGTTTCTCACGTCCATTTGGTTCATATTCCAAATTAATGGAAAACGGCGTAATTGCAAAAGTTAACGTAGCTGCTTTGGATGGGGCCTAATCAGTAAAGAAACACTTCAGCGTTAAGAAAGTTCCTGTCACTGTTGTGATTTGTATTTTTCCTGCACTAATTAAAAGTTGGTTTTCCTCCAAGTATCAAAGAGAAACAAACACTTCAGAAAATTAATAAGGTCACTGAAGGAGTGCTATGATAAAACCTTCTTGAGAAGTTATTTTTGAAGTTTCTTCTCTCTTTTTTTTTTTTTCAAATGGAAATAAATATGATGGACAACTTCTCCAACTTAAAAAAAAAAAAGCATACATTACGGAAACACTTTCTAATATATCTGTATCTTTCACCCCAAAGTTTTGTCTTTTTTTTTTTTTAATAGGCCTAAGTGACAATGTTTATGTTACAAAATAGTATTCTAGGCAAGGAATAAAACCCAGACTTGGGAAAATTGGACAAATGGCCAGCTTCACGGACAAAAACAACTGAGAAACAGAGGGAGGGAGAACCTACAGGTTACAAGATACTTGACCCTGGTCGGGTAGCTCAGTTGGTCTGAGCGCCGTCCCTATACGCCAAGGTTTCGGGTTCGATCCCAGGTCAGGGCACATACGAGAATCAGCCAATGAATGCATAAACAAGTGGGACAACAGAGCAATGTTTTCCTCTAAAACCAAACTTTTTTTTAAATGACACTTGACGACTAATCACGATATGTAGACATCATCTGAATCTGTGTAAGACAGACAAGGAAATGTGAACACTGAGTGGGCCTCAAAGGGTATTAAGGAATTATGAAGGTGTGATATGAAGGTGTGACAAATGGTACTGTGAGTATTTTGTCTCTATTATTTACAGCTAAATACTGAACTGTTTACAAATGAAATGATATGATTTCTGCGATTTGCATGAAAGTGGTCTGGGGGCAGTAGACGGTGGGGTGGGTACTGATAAAGCAACACTGTTCATGAAGAGAAACGGCTTGAACACGATGCTGATGAAAAGACAGGATGTATTACGCTCTCTCCTACTTTTGTGAACGGTTAAAATGTCCTATAATAAAAAATATTTCAAAAGTATATCTCAGTGCCAGTTCTGTGGCTAACTAGACACAAAATCACGAGAAAAATCCGTTAACAAAAGTTACCCCCCTTTGGTGTCCTCATTCATAAAACAGTAGATGGGATCAGTTTCATTCCCATCCATTCGATAAAAACTTACCATATTAATTTCAACTCCAAATGATGTGATTTTTTTCCGTTTCTCAAAGCTCATCACAACTACTGTTAAAAAAAATTGACCCTTCGACCGCTAAACTACAATAGCACTTTAAGAAACACTGAATAATTATTCATTGATGTCTTTGTTTATTCATTCAACCAGTACTGAATGCCAGTCCATGTACTGGAAGTAAACACACGGAATCCTGACCTCCTTGTCCAACAGTGTATAAAATTAACATAATTGATGCAGTGAGGGGAGACTCATAAACTCAAAGTACGCGAGTTAAATTAGATTTGTTTTTCTACAGTGCAAAAACAAGATTTTAGACCCCGTCCGTTCCCCCCCCCAAAAAAAGCCTCCATCCTGGTCTCTCTTCTGCACTAAAAAGGGGGCCGTTCTTGCTCATGCCGGCCAAAAAGAAACGACCTCCTTTCATGAAGCCCGAGATACACCCCTCTACCTTAGGGCAAGACGCAGAGGGGAGGCTAGGGGACAGCGATTCAATGATGGGTCTCTGCTCCTCCATCCTTCCCTTTAGAAAAATGGAAACACATGATCAAGGAAAATGGGAGAACATGCCACGGGGAAATGCCACTGGAGGCACACGGCACAGTCCTGGCTTGATTCGTTCGGGCATCAGCTCCCTGTCTGCTGCTGCTTCGTGAGGTTGTCTACTTTCCAGGGACTAGACACAGGCTAGTGGTGAGCACAGGTCAGATCTGAGCTCTGCGGACTGAACAGACGACCGCCAGCCGACAGGGCCGTGGCGTCCACGATGCCCCTGTAGCTAGGATGCACGGGGTCATTTTCCAACTCTTTGGGGATTGTTGACAAAATGGGGTACATACTGATCTCCCTTGTCTCTCCTCCTTTCTACCCTGACCCCAAACACACCATCGATGAGAACTCGAAAAGATTTGCTGACGTAGCTTATCTCAAATGGCTGCCCACCCTCAGCGACGGTCACTGATTTCTTAGACCTTGTTGAAATGCAAGACATTCTGTTAGGAAACCGAGAGACATGAGCTCATCTTCACAACGCTTGTGTTCCTTTTCTGTTTTAAGAAATGTTTCTTTACAATGTCATGGCTCGTGGGTGGAGACAGACGGACGTAAGTAGATGCCTTATTGAAAGCCGCGCGTGACAGATTTCAGGAACTTGAGAGAGACGTTGAAATTCAGGCATCGCAGACTCGAATTTACAGGGACATCTTCCAGTGACGATTCAACCTTCTAGTACCTGTTCTCATCTGCAATCTTTTAAGCATTTTTTATTCCCGGGTGCAGCGAAGGCTCCTGAATTTCTGGATGAATTAGTCTGTATCATCCTCTACACTCTGATATAGTTTTAAGTTGTGATGGTTTCTTAGAGCTTCCTTCTCTGGAGTAACAATGTCTATCCCATTACTGTGTACAGCACAGAGAAGTACAAAGGAATAAGATACTGGGCCTGTTTGTTTTCATTTTAAATAGTTTGGATATTTTGTCACTGATCTGATTCTGCTCAGCTCTCCTTGAGCCCTGGGCTCTGCCAGATGTTCCTGTTTTTCTTTGCTTTTATGAACCTCTGCCCTGCATCCATCCCCACCGGCACCTCTCGCCTGGGCTCCCCACTCCGGACCACCTTGCTGTTTGATCAGTGACCCAGAGCTCCTGCTTTCTGAGCAGAACCAGTCATCAGTGTGAGGAGCTGGGCTCAGAGAACAAAACTGGGTCACTTGGGAGCACAGAGCCAGCATGGCTCACCTCCCACAATCACAGAACCTCCCAGGCGCGCGGTTGCTTCCCCTTCATCAGTGCTGCTCACACCTCAGGGCGCATCACAGTGGCCTGGAGAGGGGCGAGCTCACAGGTGGCCGGGCCACCTGGTTCAGTGTGTCTGGGATGGGGTCTGAGGCTCTGCAGGCCTGACGAGTCCCCAGGTGAGGCCTGTGCTGCTGGGCAGCGCCCCACCTGGCCAACAGCTCCAGAAAAGTCCACGACTGCTCTCGTCCTGTGGATTCCATCCCACCTGCTAATACTTATTTCTCTCCTCTCTTGTATCTGGAACAAGCTCCAGTGAAAACATGGTCACACTCCCACCAAAAATAGTAAATATTGATGATAATGGTGTATGCAGAGCTCATTGCTTTTCATTCGATACTTATAGTTATGGATGTGGTCCATCAAGGTAATGCAAAAAAAAAAAAAGCTTTACCGACATTTTCTGTTATGTTTACAGTTTTCCTATTAAATGGATTCCATTTGCCGGGAAAGCAATGTGAGCTCAGAGAGGGTGAGGGAGTTACCCAAGGCAGATCAGCCAGGAAGTGAAAGTAGGATCTAACCTTAGGGTCCGCGTAGGTCCTGTCCCCTTCGTCCCTTCCTGGTCAAAGTGTGGTCCTCAGCCCAGCAGCATCGGCCTGACCTGGGGGCTTGTCAGAAACAGAGACGCGGGTCCCATCTTTGACTTGACTGAATAGAATCTGCATTTTAACAAAACCCCGGAGAAGCTCCCAGTTCCCAGGCGAAGCATATGGCTCTCTGAGAAACACTACCCCACACTCGCCTGCCTCCCTAGGAGCAAATAACTTCAGTGAACTTCATTCAGCCACCAAGCGCGGGGTCCTTTTCCCTTCTCTGCCCAGACCTGACATGTTCTCAGGCCGGCTGTGAATTTTAGTTAGCACGTGTGTGAGGTTTCATTTCTTCCAAGCCAAAACACGGTGCGGCCTCCATTCTACCGGCCGTGTTGAGATGTCATCCACATCTCAGTATTTGGAGGTTAGAGATGGATGCTAATGTCTTCGGATAATGTTAATTGCAAAAAACAAACGGGAGCCCAAGGTTATGGTTTTAAGGGAAGGCTCAATGATTCTAGCTCTTGCTTTTTCGTTGGCGGTATTTCATCCTCCGAGGCAACTCCCAAGGGGCCCAACCTCAAGTTGCAACCCAATAACATCTGTTTACTTGTATCACATTGAACAAGAGATACAACATGCAACCACAGCTTATTTTTGAGCACTTTACAAATTAAGTAACATTGGATTTCTCCTTATTTTCAAATAACACCCTTTGCCAAAGATCAGCTCAGAGAACTTGTCGGGTAAACAAATATTATTTCTATTTTTCAAGCTAAAAGAAAGACTCGGGCTAAGCAAAACTATAGCCCTGCTTTGCCAGAAGACTTCAAATAGGCATGGAGATCCAGAGAGTAAATTAAACTTTCTGTTACTGTCTCAGACTCATGACCCTGTCCCTCAACCCTTCATCTGAAATTGCCACTGAAGTTCTGTAACTGGGTCAGGGCACTCTTGCTTGGGGGAAGAAAGACATATTAAAGAACATTCAATTATGTCTCAGACATAAGCAGCCAGTGAAGCAAATGTAATATCCTGTCATAAGATTCAAGCATAATTTTCCGCCGCATCCCAGCTTTCGTCCTCAATTGTCAACATGTGACTCTCCCCTGGCCCTCGCCCGGGAGGCTCCGACGAAGTCGCCGGGACTTCCTTCTATTAGGCATTGGCTTTGTCCCATACGTATTATTTGTCTCGCCTATAAAATCGGTCCTCTCGTGAGATCAACACCGTTTCTCTGTAGCACCCTGTACAGTCTGAGGTCTCCACAGTGCTGATACCTTTGCTGTTCCTCAACATTACAGCTTGATTTTCCGAATGCCAAACCACTGCCGAGAATCTGCCAAGTTCACCGCATCGCACGAGGCCACGACAAGGTGGGCGCTGGGCGCTCAGCAGGTAAGAGCTGAACCGCCTGCTGAAGGTCAGTAGGAGAAGTGGGGCGTGGTCCCTGGCGAGCCCAGCGTCATCGTGACTCATCTGCTGAGTCATTAGCTCCTTGCTGGCATGTTCGACAGCGTCTCACGTCCAACGTCCCCAAACCTGTCTCACGACGCATGGGGACAACCTAGGCATGCAGTGAGCCAAGGAGTCAACGAAAGAAAGAATACAAAAAAACAAACAAACAAACAAAAACCCACAATTGGATCTAAACGTAAGGCCTTAATATAAAGTAGCAAGACTGATTTCATAAGCCAAAGGGTAGGTCTCCCTACAATATGGTGGTGAGGTTACAGATAGGGACGTAGGTATGTATAGTCGATACATACATAGGCTCGATGTGCTAGATTAAAGTAAACTTGGCAGTACAGCTCGGCTCTAATCATTTCCACGAGAGCTGTCTTTACATGTCTTTGGGTCAATACTACAATGTCATACAGCCCTTGTTATCAGGAAGACTGAGAGAAAAGAATCGGATATGATAAATCAGACAATAGATGATCGACAAATATTCCCACACAGAGAAGGGGCAAGAAGTGAAATGCTTAAAGGCACAATTCCCTGTAGTGAAATCAAAGTCACAAACGGTGTCCCCATCTTAGCTCCCCTGGTCTATACAATTGGAGAACGGTAACTCATTCTCTGCCCACCTATGTGATCTTGGCCAAATTATCAAAACATGGCCAAGTTTCTCCACCTGTCAAAGGGAAGTAATGATAGCACCCTTCCCATGCCATTGTTCGGGGCATTCACAATAACGAACTACACAGAAAGAACAGGGCACACAGTAAGCACTCAATAAACACTACTTGTTCATCGGTAACCCATGTGTACACGCATCCACGGGTAGATTCTCCTGATGGCCTTCTCTGCTCGACATAAATAGGTAGCTTAAGGAGAACACAGCACAACCAGCAAACTCTAAACGTCGTCAGGCTACCTGTTTCAAGCACTAAGTTATATTTGACATTTAAAAATATCAGAGTAACGAAACGTAAGCCAGACCCCCACGCTCACGTTAGAGAGGTGTGCTTTTGAAAGGCAGTGAATCCTTTCTTCCCCATTCTTACTAATCCCCATTCTTACTTGGGAAGTAGTAAGTTTAAAATAGACCTTTGACAAATTTCCCTTGTGTAACCTAACATTTTTGCACATGCATTTTATTCCGGCTGATTTAATGATATGTGAAATGTGACGAAGACGCTTCTGCGTGGTGGCAGGGTTTCTACGAACACCGGGACATCGGTTTTAGAGTCGGGGTTGAAAGTGCTGGGAATGGGAGCTAGAAAAAACTTGGGTCACATCCCTCCCACGCTCCTCTCCACCTCTGTGTTTCGGGGACGCTGTGTTTTCCAAAGACGGCTGCCACAGAGTCTCCCATCCCCCGTGCCCTTCATGTAACATACCTTAACATTCATCCATCAAGCGAAAGGTTATATAGGCTTTCCCCTGAACCTGGGCAGACCTTTCCGACAGTGGGCGTGACACTTGTAACTTTCATGGCTGATGGAACGTCAGACAAACCCCAGGGCGACATGCTCTAACTCATGGCAGAGCTGGACGAGAAACAAAACCCTTAGCCTCCTTTGATACTACCCACTATCAACCGAATATCCTGGCAACTGTTCACCTCACCCCACTTTACATCCCATGACCGCGTCTCCTTTGAACCCCCATGTTCCAGGATTTCTCTGTTCAACTGCATCTTCCCAGGCGGCTGCATTAGAAGAACAGTGATTCGTGTAGATGCACCTTGTCACGGAGAAGCCCGTCTACATCACGACTGGAAGTCTGTGTCCAAATAAAGTCATTATCGAGATACTGGAGACATGTGCCTGCCATTCTTGACAGTGAGGGACAGATCTCAGGTGGACGTCCAAAGAGCGCCCGCACAATGCTGTGTATCAAGAGTCTTTTTTTTTTTTACGTCTTAGTTTCTCTCACACATTCGTTTCTGCGATGGATGGAGAAGACTAGGAAAGGTGCGGGGAGCACACCAGAAAGAGAGGGGTCAGCCTGTCCGGTGACTGGACCTGGAAGCTTGGTCCCAGTCCCCAAGGCGGAGCCGAGAAGTGACTCCCGTGTCCTAGGAAAGTCTCGATCCCAGGACACGCACTTGGACTGCGGCACGGAAGAGCCTTCAGATCGAATCTGGAGAAGTGAGGGGTTTAAAAGAATGACTTTACGTGTGTAGGGTTGACTGTGGCTCAATGTTACCGTTTTAGGTTGTGATCTATGCCAGTCCTCTGTTACATCATGAATGCTGAAGTTTAGCAAATCTGATAAAGAATTGTGAGTTTTGTTTGCTGACAAATTCGATGATCTCCTTACCGCAGACATGGGGCTGCTCAATGGTAATTATATTAGCAAAAAATCTAGATAAAACCTTACAACAGAGATCTATATTAACTTTAGCATATCTTTATTTATTTTTAATCCTCACCGAGGATACTTCTCCATTGATTTGTGTTTTTAGATAGAGTGGGAGGAAGGATTGGAGGGGGAGGGAGGGAGAGAGAGAGAGAGAGACATCAATGTGAGAGAGCCAGGGATCGAACCTGCAACTAAGGTGCATGCCCCTGACCAGGAATCGAACCCTAGACTGCTGGATCCATAGGCTGATGCTCTAACTGCTGAGCCAAACCGCCCAGGGCGGGAAGAAGTATCTTAAGCTAAACTCAGAAAGCTCCTAAGCTAACACCATCAACGTCACAGCTGCTCACATTACAAAAGGAAGAATTTTTTAATCAGAACGTCCACACAGTGGCATCATCAGCACCACCTCGGGCAACACCATTCCGCAATCGTCCGGGTCGAGCCCCCGGATGAAGAAATTTGAGACGTCAACCATTTGCACGGTTTCATTCTTTACACACACACACTGTATGTCGTGTGTGTCGTCTGCCTAACACTTTCACGCACACTGCACTCCAAAAATGTGACCTCAACCTCACATGAACTATCTGTGCAGCCCTTTGCATGCCAACGGTTCACATGTCGCCAAAATTACTTTTTTCTCTACGTCCGCTAGGGCCGAGTATCTTTGACTACCTTTCCTGATGCGATTTTCGGTTAAGTGATTCCTCATTTTTGCCACGTCGCCAAATAGCAGCGTCCTCCAATCAGTCCCTTGTCACACACAGGAACGCGTAAATACGCACAAGGACTCAGTGGGAGGGTCTTCCTGAGGCCGCTTTGAACACCTGGAATAAAGGGAAGCATTTCCACAGCCAGAGAAGCAGCAGGGATGGGGCAGTGCCGCCTTGATTGGGAGCCTTCAAAGCACGAACTGCAGCATCTCAGGGACAGACAGGACTTTCGGTGACTCACCGAGCATCACAGCGCTGTCAGTGGGGAGGGCAATTGGAGGGGGAGCGAGAATCTGACCTCTAACTGCTGAGTCGGAGTTCCCCCATTGAACTAGAAGCTTTCAGGGGAGCTACTGGGAGACAGAACGTCACGCTCGAAAGGCACAGAAATTGCCCAGCTTCGGTGTGATCAGGGAAGGTGCCTCAGTCAGCTTGCATTTGATTGACACTCAAAAGGATTCCTCCAGAACCAGGGAACGGCCACCGCTGAGATTCAAAATGTCTCGTAAACTTCTCTCCTCAACCCCACACACACACAGAAAACGGCAGAAATGCATTACATCCTCCAGAAAGAATTGTGGCATTGCACAACATAGCAAAGCGTATTTACGAATCCTACAAGAGCCCGGCTGGTGTGGCTCAGTGGTTGAGCATCGACCCATGCACCAAGAGATCACCGGTTCGATTCCCGGTCAGGGCACATGCCCAGGTTGTGGGCCCGATCCCCAGTGAGGGGCATGCAGGAGGCAGCCAATCGATGTTCTCTCTCATCGATGTTTCTATCTCTCTCTCCCTCTCCCTTCCTCTCTCTAAAATCAATAAAGAAAATAATTTTAAAAAGAGTCCTATGAGAGAAAACAAAAACGGAGCTTGTGAGGTGTTCAAGTAACAGTCTGACTGTACTGACTTGTACACGAACTGTACCCCCTTCCTCGTTGCACGTGGCATTGCCTTTTCATTGCACTGGAAGGTTTTGGTGTGAGAAAGTCTCCGGTCTACCTCCCCTTAGAGCATACTCCTTGACTTGACCAAGGAAACCTCAGTTTTTAAAAAAATAAATGTTACAAGAAGGATGGTGTTGAAAAGGTAACATACTGAAGAATTTAAATGCGGTGGATTTTTTTCAGGCTGGTGGTAAGCTTTCTTTAAAAAAAAAAAAGTTTTAACGTTAATAACGTTTAACATTAGGTTGTCTCTTCCTTGATCATCTTAACGAGGGTGACTACACAAATTAAGTAACCGGGGCCGAGTGAGTGATATGGTCACTCAACCTACACTCTGTATCTGGAAATGATTTTCTGTAATTTAGGAGGAAGAAGCACTAGTGTGCGTCTAAAGAATCTGGTGGGAGTCGTCACTAACCAGTCACCTTTTTCCCAGCATCCTGTCCCACCATCGGTAGTGAACATCACTTTCATGACCGAATAATAAAAAAGAGACGGATGACTGACTGGCGGAACTGCTCATCACCAGAACAGACACGTTCACCGGAAACCCACTAAGAACCACGTGAATGTCACATTCGGACAAAAGCACAAGAAGTGGAAGGGAAAACAGCACAAGTGAATAGAACGAGCCACGCGGCCGACGCCCTGGTTCGAGCCCAGTGAAGTCCATTGCAAGCCTCTGACTGCTTCTTAGCCACTGGAACGTGCGGTCGTTTGTAACAGCAGCCGATGACAACCAACAGACTGGGCTAAATATGTCTCCTCGATTTCTAAATCTGCTCTCAATCGGAAGGAGTCACTTTCCTTGGAAAATAAGGAGCCTGGGAGCCAAAGAAGGCAGCTGTGTGACGTTTTCTCCTCTGTCCATTTTACAGGCTGGCTCACAGATGCCACGCAGGTCGGCGGCGGCTCCTGTGACGAGAGCGTCTCTTCTTCGGCGTTCCGAGTCGAAGTTAATTAAGCTGAGATGCCATCCCCTCGTCTGAGAGTTCCCTACCTGGCTGTTCCAGATGTGGCAAGCAAGGAATGCTGCCGATTTTCAATTTAGAAAAGACTCCTTTCTCTTCTGTGGAGGAGCTTAATCAGCACGAGAATTCCTAATTAAAAATAGCTCTGCCCCTCCAGGAAGAGAAAGCCGGCCGCCTTTCTTGCACGTAAATAAGCAAATTTTCTTTATGATTCTTCCAAATGAACCTGCCTCCTCCACTGGGCAAGGATGATAAGTATCCCGTGTGCTAATAACCCTTCACTGTTATTAACTATGTTTTTCCTTTTAGGTCCAAAGTACCTGGTTGCTTGGTTAGGGGAAATTCTCTGGAGAGGGATGGCTGCTAAATGGTGTTTGTTTCTATAAACACAAAATATGCCATTAATCCACTTTTATCCCGGGGAGGATGGCTGTTTACACGCATTACGGTGATTTTATTGTATCTTATTAAGGAATAATGGCAAACGAAGGCAAGTGCATTAGCACAGCCTTGTAATAAAAAGGAACGTTTCTGCTATTCTAATTAGTTACACCCATTTCATGGGAGAATGAAGCCAGATACGGTTGATGGTGTTCGGGCCGCAGAGTCGGGAGGAAGGCGGGCCTTCCGTGAGTTTTAGCACAGGTGTGCTAAGCGCCTAGGCGAGCCTCTTCCCAGAAGCGGGGCCAGCCGTTCGCTGAAGAGCTGGCCACACCTCAAGAGGTTGCCTGGCAACTACATGCAAAAACCATGTGTTGAACTGATCGCTCCCTTGCGTAATTAATTACGTATGTAGTTGGCCACCTGCCTTGCTTGGGACCAAATATAGGTGCAGTCAGTTGCACTTGAACGGTTACATACCTATGGGCTTGGGTTCACACGTGTGCAAACAGTAGGTGCTTGGAAAGATTCGCTCTCAGCGATTTCCATCTCACTGCAAACACAGCTACCTCTGAATAACTTCTGTCTCTAATGCAGTCAGTGGGCCTGGGAGCCAGCTGCTGCGGCCCCCCCCAACAGCTGCTGCTCCTCGTAACCGGCCCGATCTCTGTGCAGAAGGACCTCTCCTCCCACGGAGCATCCATCACTGAACAAACGTGGGAAAGACTTTGGCGTGGAAACAGCGGAACCGCCACTATAAATACCAGCCTTCTTTTCTATAAGCTACCATGCTATGAACATCGGATTCTTATTTTTAATAAAGGGTTTTATCCTCCACCTGAGGACAATTTTGCATTTATCTTCAGAAAGAGCAAGAGGGAGAGAGGGAGGAAGAGAGAGAGAGAAACATCGATGTCAGAGAGACACATCGATTGGCTGCCACCCACACGACCCCAACCGGGGTCCGGGGACAAACTGCAACCGAGGTACGTACGTGCCCTTAGCGGGAACCGAACCCGGGACTCTCTGGTCCGCGGGCTGACGCTCTAACCGCTGAGCCAAACCGGCCAGGGCTTACTAAAGGGTTTTGTTGTTGTTTTTCGCTTTTACCCTCAGAGCAACAAAAGATAGCACTGATTTAATAGGAGACTGTTCTCGTCTTGATGACAGGCTCAGAAACGAAGCGCCCATGGTGGAGGCAGAGTGGGGTCCATTCAGCACCTGGCTAAATCTAAGGCTTGTTATTTTTAGCGTACGTGCGGCCCAAGTAAAAGCCAGCGGGTCTCTTCAGAGTCCCAGGTCACCGGGTCCGCGTGTGAGCGAAGCAAACCCGCCGCTGTCGCCGCGTGCGGGTCTGGCGAAGGTGCGGGCAGAGAGCTGGAGAAAGGGTTTGGAGACTGGCCTAACGCCCGCCGCTGAGCTCGGAAACGGTTCCACAAGCCCGGTCGCGGGGACAAACCCACGCAGTTCGAAGCCACCGGAGTGGGAGAAGCGCTACCCGTTAACTGCAGATCCTCTGATTCGATTCAGTGATTCCTTTTTTTGTTTGTTTTATTCTCACCCGAGGACATTTTTGCATTTATCTTCAGATAGAGCGGGGGGGACATATCGATGTGAGAGACACACATCATCTCCCGGAAGATTTGGTCAAAAAAAATGATTAACCTGAATTATCTAGGTGAGAATCTGAAAGGGAAGGACAGTGGTATTTTCCCTTCACCTGTATATAAAAATGCTTAATTTCCATGTGATTTTGATGTACAGGCCCACCATCGTGTGAAGAAAAAAAAAAAAAGAAATAAAAGATTTAATGGAATGAATATGCAAAAGCACTATTTTCTTTTTTTTTTTAAGAAAATATAGCCATTGAGCTCCCAGATGTCCCCCACTTCACATAATATGTTTTCATTGTGACTACAGATCTCCTAGCAGTGAGCATATTCGTCAAATTATTTTAGCTGCTATACCGTATCTCTGAGTTCTGGGAATAACCTGCGTGTCTCGTGTGTGTATTCTTTCAGGAGAGGAAAATACGTATATTTCAAGAAAGGAAAAGAAATATCCGGCACCTGAGGCGAAATGCGAGGGGTGAGCATTCCAGGAAAATCTCAGTCGCAGTAACTCTGCCCTGTCAGACCCTGGGCGGGCATGTTTACGGCGGCCTCCTTCTGGTGGAGGGAGAGGAGAGACTGGTGCCCATCCGAGGTCAGAGCAGAATAAAAAAATAAAATGGGACACGACACGACCCAGCGAGGTCGGCGCCCCGCACCAGCCGGGACTCCGTGGTTTATTATTTTTATTTCATTATGCTTATAAAAGCAAACTGCCGTGAATTACCGTCATATTTTCCTGGGAAGGAGAAGAGAAATGTTCCTTTCTTTACACAGGTCATGAAAGCTGGGAACTCTGGTGCAATACACATTTCAAGGCTCGAGAATGCGTCTCCCTGTCTTCACCACACACAATGTTTTATTCTGACCAATAAAAGCCTTCAGAAACTGGTGCGTCCTCTGTGTATTGTAATTACAGACAGGCTGGTATCAGACCTCTCTGTTCACAGAAGTAGCTAGGGAAGGAAGATGTATTCATCAATAATTTTTTTTTTTTACAGCAGAATTCCTACCAGGTGTACCAAGTTCAGAACAATCCCTGGTGGTTTGCAGCTGATACACACAAAATCCATTCAAGGGTTAATTGAACCACGCTGGGGCAGGGACAAGCCCCCAGCCAGCACCCTGAGCCCAGGTCGCCCCTGCAGAGCTCGGGGCATCGTGGGTCTGAACACGAGCGTGCGTTCTGCGAGCGCAAACCCGGTCATAACTCAAGATGCCGAGAACAAAGCCCCCAGTGAGAACAAAGAGACACCTCTTTGTATAAATAGATACAGGTATGCAATGTTAAAGCGAAATTCGGAGCCGTAGCCGTGGCTGGGAACAGCTTCGGCAGATGAGATCCCAGCAGCATTTATTCGAGCACACGTCCGGCTCTTGGATCAACCTGCCACCCGCGGGGGTGACGACGATGATGAAAACCGCTCCAGGATATGCTACGGTTGGTTCTCTTATGTTTCCCAGGTTTTCCCTCTGGCCTCCATTCCCCAAACTGGCCGTCCCCTCAGGGGCAGGTACTTTGCTTATTTATCCTCAGATCTGCACCCCAGGAGAGCGAGCACCGGGCAGACGCGGTTGGACCTGGATAAATACTGAGCGCCCCTCCCAGGGGAAGCGGATGAGGCTCCTCGCTGTGGTGTTCTCCATCCCCCCCCCCCCCAAGTCTTAATCCTATTGTTATTTATATTTTAAATGTGAAAACTTGCTTTTTTGGGCCTGTGGCTTCACACTTCCCAGGGAGTCCGTGGACGATAGTTCAAGAATTGGTGGATACAGACAACTCACTACGTTCAGCGAGTCAAGCCCAGGACTCAGCAGCACCCTGAAAGGAAGCCTAGATTTTCACCCAACAGAGTCTCCCGGGCGGCGTCACAGAGCTTTGGCAATCAAGACAAATGTTAACTCAAGCTATGTTCTCTCTCTCTCTCTCTGATGTGAGCAACTACTTAAAAAGAACAGCGATTACACACACACACCTCTAGGCTTTACACTGGTTGACAAACCTAAGCCCTTTCCAATAACTCACATAAAAGAACGATACTGCTAATTTAATATTCTGGAGTAAAAATACGTACATAAGCTTTATCTCCAATAAAAACAGAAGTCTTTAAGGCCCAGAAGACACAAATTGGTTTTCTCCTATTCCATTCCCATGAATGTACCCAACAGATAAGGGTCCTTTAATGGGAGACTTTAGTGAAAAGAATACATTTCAAAAACACGGGCTTCCCTCTGAAGAAGCACAGACACCAGCAGCCTTCGGTAATTGCCGTGGCAAGTGACGGTCCCACAGAGCGGCTCAGGCCACCCCTGCCGCCTCCCGCGTGAGTCCAGACCTGTCTCTGCTTTCACTTGGTTTCTGCACCACATCAAAGGTCCGTGATCACTGCCGCTCCTCTGAACCCGGGGACAACAGGGCACTTCAAAGAGCCACGTGGCGGCACCGCAGAGCCAGCACAGAGGCAGCCGGATCCTTGCTGCCCTGTCAGTGGGCAGAACTCAGGGACAGCGGGCTGTCCCCAAGTGTCTGTCAGGCCCAGAGTCCTCTCGGACTGTGGACGCCCCGCCCCCGCTGACAAGTGTTCAACTAACTTCTGTCTGACCTACTGACGGCGTGAAAGGGATACCCGTGTAACCGTTGTTGTTCGCTTTAAGTACAGTTTTCTTTCTTTTTTTCAATTTTTTTTTTCCTTTATTGATTTTAGAGTGAGAGGAAGGGGGAGAGAGAGAAACAGCGATGAGAGAGAACATCAACTGGCTGCCTCCTGCATGCCCCCCACTGGGGAACAGGCCCACAACCTGGGCATGTGCCCTGACCGGGAATTGAACCGGCGACCTCTTGGTGCATGGGTGGACGACGCTCAACCACTGAGCCACACCGGCCGGACTAAGCACTGTTTTCAATAGATTACATGAGATACTCGACTCTTGGCTCTAAAACCGTCTTCCTGGTAGATGGTTCTGCCCAGCTTTAGGCCAACGAGTGTCCTGAGCACATTTAGGGGAGGGGACGAGCCTAAGCTCCGATGCTCGGTGGGTTAGGGGTAGGAAATGCATTTTTCCATGTACGGTATTTTCCACGGATGCTATTTTGAAATTGCGATGGGTTTATTGAGGTGTAAAGCCACCGTACGTCAAGGAGAAGCAGCTGTGCAGAAGGTATTTCCTTTCTTGGCCACTTAATCCTGAAAACAACCCTGCATGACCACGGTCAGCCTCGTCTTCCCCTGATGGATGAGGACAGTGAGGTTTCTAGAATCAAGGTCGCAGTGTCGATGATTGGCTGCGGTTGATACCTGGGCACTGTGATGCCGTAGCTGACGTTACTAACACCGGGCTCTCCTGCCTCCCCGGGGGAAGGGGTTCAACCGACCAGCCTTCCAAAGCCAAGTGCAGAGATCACTTCTCTCTGTCCCCCTTCAATGTATGCGAATTCTGACCCAGGAATGGAGACGTGGCTATTTTTAGCTGATCAAGTGGCTGAGGGTTATCTGTCCTGTCAAAATGATATTCCCCAGGGGGTGGTTGTAGTGAATAAACTTATTAGCAGTGAATTTTCCTCTGGCAAACTCCAGCCTTCACAAAAATAGCCCGTCTCCGTGAAAGACTCCCTCTAATTGGTTTAAGTCTCAGCAGGTACCACTGGATCCGCGAGGTGTCTCATTACAACCCAGCAGATGACGTCCTCCCTTTGACCAGAGCCTCCCTCCATCTGCTCCTGTCCGGTAACCTTAGCGATTAGACGATTTCCCTCCCAGGCTCAGGCCCTGGTCTAAACAGGGTCATTCCTACATTATCTCCTCTCCAAAAATGCAAACTGGCCTCCAGTTTTCACAGCTAAGCTCATTGTCTCTTATTGACCATCATTCACTCAGCCAATACTTTCTATATATCTTTAAAAAAAAAAAAACCTCTGACATCTACAAAGCCTAAAGGGAAAAACTCTTGGTAGTGGGAAAAGCAATACCCACATCTACATAAAACAAATCCTTTTTAATATGAAATCAAAGTAGCCAGCTTTCAAGTGCTTCACGCTTTTTACCTTTGTTGGGCCCGTTTTTCTGCCTCTGTACATCAGTTGGATGCCTGCTGTACGCCAGACGCTGTTTGAGGTCCTGTCCTAGGGGACGGAGGAAGAAGCAAAGTTCCTTAACCAGATGGGACTTACATTCTACGGGACCCGACAGAAAATGAACTAGTGGACAAGTACGTGAGCAAGCGGATTTCAGACACCAGTAGGTGTGATGGAGGAAACTGCGCATTGAGAGAAAGAGTGAGGGCCAGTGACAGGGAGAGGGACAGGATGTGGGGCAGCGGAGAACAGAAGGGCTGAGCCTTACCAAGGAGCTGCCCTGCACTGGAGACCTCAAGGGTTCGAGGAGACAGCCATGGTGACGGCTGAGAAACAGTCTTCCAGGCATGTCCCCATTTATTCCTCCATGTGGCCCCACGAAATGAACATTTTAGGGAAAGGGACACATTGCACAGTTAGGAACACGAAGCCTCCAAGCCACTAAAAGGTTTCCCCAAAGGCATCCGCCAGTGCGGTGTCAAAGGGGAGGCAGGAGCCCATGGCAACCAGCCAGCGCTCTCCCTCTCGTCAGTTCTCGAGAATCAAACACCTACTACCTGCCCTACAACGCGTGTTTCTTTTCCGTGTGTGGTTCTCCTGAAAACCGAGCAAAGAAGTCAAATGACTCGAAAGTTGATCTGACTATATCCTAAGTAACGATACCCTAAGGCTGAATCATCCTATCAATGAATTGTGGGGAATTAGCTTGGAACAGCCGACAATATACACACAAGTAGCAAGATGAAACTGTAATTCTTGGTTTTAGGATGCTGTGTTTCTAGAATCCTATGAACTCTATTTGCCTTGTATCCATTACGGAGAAACAGGCTATAACAAGAAATAACATGCATTTTACAAATCTAATACATGCAACTGTGGCCATCAATTATATATTTATATCAATTATATAGTGTATGGAAAATACATTATAAAGTAACCACTTAAATGTATAAATGTTGTGTTCATAAACATATTATTTATCTTTTATAAGTGGTTCAATTCATGTAATATACAAAAAGAAAGCCGAAGTAATAAACTCCTGGTATGCTAGGTAGGACCACTTCTAACCCACTGGTAAAATAAGTACTTGGTGTGTGTGTGTGTTTGGTTTTTTTTTTAGAACCCTCAAATTGTATCTTCAAATAACGTCACAATCAGAACAGAGATTTTCAAAATGCGTCAACTACTGTTTATCCTCTGCCAACCAGGCCCCTTCACACAGACACACAAGCAGCACACACACACCTACCACCTCCCTCTTACAATCTAAACCAGTGTGCCACCTTCAGAAAAGGGTAGAGAAAAGAGAGGACAGGTGGCCAATGACTTTCGTTGTCACTGGAAAGATGAGAGCTATAGAAAAAATCATCGCTAAAGTGTTCAACACAAAACACAAAACTGGTAAGAGGCGCGCGAGTGTGTGTGTGTGTGTGTGTGTGTGTGTGTGTGCGCACGCGCGCGCACAAGAGAAAAGGGAGGAAAAGCACAGAGGTGTTCTCAAGGACAGAGAGGCCCTTAATATCCATCCATCAAGGCAGGCCTTTGGGCCCGAGGAGAATCTCCTCCAGCTCTCTGGGCTGGATTTCGGTCAGAACACAGCAGGGCCGGTCTATCATTCCCTAACTACTCCTGAGTCTTTCTCTCCTCCACCCCCCTGATCACAACGATTTTAAACTTCCAAGTTTTGATAACTACCATTTTAGTTCCAGTGCGTTAAATGGGTATCTGAAGGGAGGTGTGGGGGCAGAATTTGAAGTACTTCTTTAATGGTGGGTTCATTTTCAGTACAACCCAGTGTCCATCAAACGGGGGGGTCACAATGGTGAATTCTAGAGGTTCAGCACTTGCTCCCCCAAACTAATTGAAGGTTTCTGCATGGCAGTTACTGCTTTAGGGGAGACCAAACCACTTCCAGACACAGGCTATAGAAAATCAACTTTCCAATACATGAACCATACATACTTGGTTCCAAATAACAGAATTGAGAAGAATTCGGTGTGATGCATGGACAATGCTTGGACTATATGTCAGTAGAGATCTGGATTCAAATCTCGCCTGCGACACTTAAACCTATGTAAACTCGGGAGAAAATATTCACTTCCTTGGAGGCTCAGTTTCCTCATTTCCAAACAATGAATAAGTAACCCTCATCGTGCTGAGTGATTTCTCTGATGAAATGAGATCATACACAGAAAATAAATATTCAACAAAGTTTTAACGACGACATCGAGGTTATTTCTAAATAAAATGTTTTTGTCAAAAGTGACTTTCCCGTGGGTCTCTTTGGAGAGAAAAGAGTTAATGCACCTTTCATGGGATGATTCACTCCGTTTAGTATCAGAAGTCCCTGGGGGACAGGAAGATAGCGGATGAACTGATCTAATCTCTCTGTCAAAGGATCGCTGGGCCTTGGAGCAAACACAGGAATGGCATTTTCTAGGCACGGGGATCTTATCTGAGACAGGACGTCCATGGTTAGGAATTGCTCATAGAAAATAAACCCAGTGTCAACGGATGCACGAGAAAACGACTCCCTGGAATAAGTCCCATAAGCTAGGATCCCAGATCTTTGCTTTCTTTCTTTTTTTTTTTTTTTTTATCCTCACCCGAGGACATTTTTGCATTCATCTTCAGATAGAACAGGAGGAAGAGAGGGAGGAACATCAATGTGAGAGAGACACATTGAGTGGTCGCCACCCACAAGATCCCAACCGGGGCCAGGGACAAACTGCAACCGAGGTACGTGCCCTTAGCGGGAACCGAACCCGGGCCTCTCTGGTCTGCAGGCCAACGCTCTAACCGCTGAGCCAAACCGGCCAGGGCTCAGATCTTTGCTTTCTGTAAGAACAACTGCCCTGTCCTCCACCACCCACCCCGGGCCTTTAAAAATATGCCACACGCCACGGCCGATCCAAGGTTGGGTGAGACAGAACCTCACATGGGGCGGGGCGTTAGTTATCTGGGCTTTAGTCTATGACATACACCCATCCTGTCCAGTTTGCTGTTTTCAATATTCACAGATACTTCAAAGTTGGTGGCTTTGTGACGACAGTGCAAAGAAGCTATTCCTCTTCAAAAACATCCGGCAATGCCATTCTCCTTTACAGAAAAACGTTAACAGCTGCAACTCCACAATCTAATTGATGACAAAGAAGACCTTGGCAATGATATTTCATGGGTGGAAACACCCATGGATTTCCATGCGCGGACTGTGACTGCTTCCTCAGACATGTGAAACTGTAGAAAACTTCTTTTAACGTTTCTCTGCCTCCATTTTCCAGCTGGAACAAAAAGACAAAGTTCTACCCCTGTCTTCTAACTTCCCAAGGACGCCTTAGAGCCAGCCGGCGGCAGATTCTTCTCATTCTAACGTGTCAATGGGCAGTCGTGCATTTCGACAGAAAATGTAGCGTGAGCTACAGAACGCACAGTCGAGATTACTGTGACGAGTACACTGCTTTATACAAAGTTTCCTTCCGTGTATTATTTCACTTAAGTCTCCAATAGGCCATGAGGTAGGTGTGATTACATTCTTCCTGCCAGTGAGTCAATGAGGCTCGGTGGGCATAGCTAGCTAATCCCATACCCTGAACTAAGGAGGAGGAGGAGGAACCTAAAACAACAATATTAACTAGATAACACAAGATCCAAGCAGCTGGTTTCCAATGGCCGGGAACCGTGAAGGGTCTGAGGTTTTATTCTACTTAGAAGCCCCAGTTCTGTGGCTGCTGCTAAGATACGAGACCCCTGGATCAGAGACAAAGGACAGCTTATCACTCCAACAGCAGGAGCCGATTCCCCAAGTTCTGATCCCCACAGAGCAATACAAAAAGACATCGCACGTGGGGCGGGTGGTATTCAGAACACCGAGCTCGGTGGGCCTTCCAGGGAAGACGATGAGAAAGCCTCTCCTTCCCTCCCACTGCAGCCGCTCTCTTGGTTGTACGGGAGCGTGATCACGCCTGCCTTCTGCTCCACGGGGAGACACTATCTCCACCTTCCAAGGCTGCTGACCGCACAGATATTGCAAAGGTAGTCAGCACCTCTCCCAGCAGGGAAGAAATGGGAGAGACCCGTGGAGAATCGTTTCCCAATGGTATATTCTTACCTGTTTCACGGTCCCCTTTTATTTGCTGGCAGCTATTAAATGTAATGATAAGGAGACACAGGTGGCAGCCAAAAATGGCATGGGTCTCGGACCATCCTGCAGCCCCCTGGGGCCTCCACAGGCCACCCTCTCCTGCGCTGGGATGTAGGAAGTGTTTAAACCCTGACTGATAGTTTTATAATAAGTAATCTGAGCACTCTATCCTTGCAGTAATGATCTCGGAAATGGATGAGATACAGGTGATACAAAGCTAAATTAAAGTATCAGCTTTCTCAATGCCGTGACATTCCCATTTTATTCACGCCCCCATTAGATCCTTTAAAAAAAACAACAACAAAACAGAGAACTAAAAATCGTTGTCCATGAGAGCATTTTCCAGCTAAAGACAACGGAGATTTCTGTTTCCAAGCTTGCCTGTTTGTAGAGCATCACACGGAGAGCCTGCCTTAACTGGCTGCGTGATTTCCGCCCGAAGGCATTCTCGCGGAGTTGGACTAGAACGACCCTGGCTTACCACGATTCCTCTCCATACATGATATGTTCCTTTTACTCTCTACGACCGGGTAACAGAAGAAGGTCTAATTGAGGGAAACTCTAAATGCAGTACTGATATAAAATGCCCATTAGCAGACGGGTGGCCTATTTATAACTCTGTTCGAGGGGCCAGCACACCCCCATTCTTAGTGTCAAATGACAAGATTAGGGGGCGATTCTTTTCAGCTGATGGCCAAATAAATGGCTCTGATTAGGAGAAAAAGAAAAGAAAGCTCGTCCAGTCGGACTGTTTCACAGAATCTGCCCCCTTGGCGTACGGTGGCTCGTCTATAAATATGTTTTTGAAACGATTCCAGAAAACCCACCATTTTAAAGTTCTGCTCATTATCTCTGATGTCCTAAAAGGGGAACAGAACCTTACAGCCAAACAGGCGTCTGCCCTGGCCGGTTTGGCTCGGCGATTAGAGCGTCGGCCCGAGGACCAGAGAGTCTCGGGCTCAATTCCGGTCAAGGTCATGTGCCTCGGTTGTGGTTTGGTCCCCCAGCGCTGGTCAGGGTCGTGCAGGAGGCAGCCAGTCGATGTGTCCCTCTCACGTCGGTGTGTTTCACTCTCTCTGTCTCTCTCTCGTCCTCCCACTCTGACTAAAGATAAATGGGAAAAAATATCCTCGGGTGAGGATAAAAAAAAAAAAAAACAGGCTTCTTACCTAAAGTGGCAGCGCTTCAGGGAAGGGGACCAGGAAAGCGTGACGATGGAGTCCTACGTCCCTGAGCCTCAGGTGTCTTCATTGAATCATGACTTTCACTGAATCATGACGCTGGGCATCCAAAGGTCTCACTGAAAAGCACCTTCTCTCTGGGCACTTGGTCACCAGATGGTCCGTAAAGCAATGAGACCCGGAGACGCCGTCAGACACGAGCAGAGGCAGCAGGAAGTGGATAGACGGCAGGTGCCTCTTTCCTCTCCGTCAGTGATCGATGGAGGACACTGGGCAGGGATGCGCCCTCGGGACCTCGGGACTTGGAGACCATGCCCAAGGTAAAGAGCGGGGTCCTTTAAGGAGTGAAGGAGGCCCTCGGTGCTCCCCGCAGTGTCGGGGGGGGGGACAGGTACCACAGTCAAGGAGACCGGACAGCACACCCAGGTCAACCGCCGAGGCCATACCTTCTCGACTGGAAACGGCTGCCCAGCGGCAGAAATCGGGGAAGCGGACCGAACCAGCACAGCAACAGCTTCGTGGACCGAGAGAATGTTCAGTGGGATTTCCACAGTGTGAAAACCACAACGCAAAACCCATAAAACGGCGTGCGCTCCAGGACGCGTGACGCACAACGCGGATGCATTTTGGGGACGGAGGTAACCTGTACGTCCTCTGTCCACACGCGCCCCCCCCCCCTTCGTGACTTTCCGCTGCACGGGCTGGTCCTGTGTTTGACATCAGAATAACCGCGACCACCGTTCAGCGTTATCTCTGCGGCAGGCCCTCTCCCAAGGGCGTTGAGTGTGTCGCCTCATTCGTGCCTCACCACAATCCGCCGGGGTACACGGGATTGTCATGACGACGACCATCCTTCACAGACGAAGACCAGAGGCAACGAGGATGCTTAGCCAACTTCCCCAAGCCGCACAGCTAGTCAGCGGGACAGCTGGAATTCACACCCCACCTGTGCAGCTGCGAAGCCCATGATTTGATCAGTGAAAAGACCCCGTTTAGGGAATGTTTAGAATTCAGAACGTAACCACAGGTCAGTGGTGCGTGAAGCTGGTTCCTGCAGAGCACGTATTACCGTGCACACAGCCTGCCTTGCCGCATGTCGCTATAACTAGACATGTTCACATGTACACCTGCAAGTGAATTTATTTCACCTGTATCTTTCCAAATGTAAAGACACAGTTTTCTTTAACGGCGACAGAGGCAATTCATGTGCGCCCACAAATTTAGGCTTTGCAAGGACTTCATAAAGATGCAAAGGCTTTTTAAAAAATTATTCCCCTCGCCCTGGCCGGTTTGGCTCAGCGGTTAGAGCGTCAGCCTGCGGTCTAGAGAGACCCAGGTTCGGTTCCCGCTAGGGGCATGTACCTCGGTTGCAATTTGTCCTCGGGCCTGGTTGGTCGTGTGGGAGGCAGCCGATCGATGTGTTCCTTTCATGTCGATGTTTCTCTCTCTCTCTCTCTCTCTCTCTCTCTCTCTCTCTCTCTCTCTCTCTTCCTCCCACTATCTGAACAAAAAATGGAAAAATGTCCTCAATGTCCTCAGGTGAGGATGAAAAAAAAAAAAAACTTCTTCCTCCATATGCAAATATCGAGTACTCTTCTTTACAAACTTTGTAACACACCAGGGGTGCCTTGCTGCTCCCGAGACACACACACGGGCACATACGTACATCCCGCACCTGGCACATCCCGCACCTGGCTCCCTGGGATCACGCCAACTGTGTTTACTTCCACGATTACCTTCAAACAAACACATGTAGTGATTTGAGCTGAATGTCAGCTCCCACACGGCACTTTCCTTGTCTGACTGAGGCCTCGAGGAAATAAATTAATGGATCAAAACCTGGGGGAACTCTCCTCCAGCCCCTGAAACTGTGAGGGTCTCAAAGATTTCCCCCGAGGCGTGGCCCTGTTCTCCTCCAACACAACGCATAATAAAAAGGCAGTTAAACCACACAAGGAAACAGCCCCTAGAAATGCCAATGTGTTCCCTACCCCATAAATCAGTAGGAAGTCATTACTAAGGTGGAAATGAAGCCCGTTTTTTCCCCCTTTATTGATTTTAGAGAGAGAGGAAGTGAAAGGGAGAGAGAGATGGAAACATCGATGAGAGAGAACATCAATCGGCCGCCTCCTGCATGCCCCCCATTGGGGATCGGGCCCACAACCTGGGCATGTGCCCTGACCGGGAATCGAACCGGCGACCTCTTGGTGCATGGGTCGACGCTCAACCACTGAGCCACACCGGCCGGGCTGAAGCTGTTTTTATGTAGACCAAAGACCCAGATTTTTCTGAACCTGTCTCTTTCCAAAATACAGGTGCTGGGGCCTCTGTCCTAGGGATTCTAATTCTTGGGTCTCCTGGGTATTTCCCATGTTGAGAATGATCGCTCTGAAAGGAATGGCCATGTAGACATTTGACCTGACGGCCCATGGGGTCATTGGCTATTGTACTTGGAGTCGGGGTAACAGCAACCTGGCTGAACGGTGCTTAGGAACTATGAACATGACTAGTGGGTGGTTAGTACCTTGAGGCTCCACTCAGCTGGTTCCTTTATAGTGGGCATGATGTGGGTTCCCTGGACTGTGTTACGGACACAAGCATATGGGGCGCAGCCAGCCCCGAGTGACCCCCAGCGACACGTGGTAGAATCCAGAGCTGTAAGTGCTGAGGACCTGGGGTCACCCCTGTGAGCTCATCCACCTCGTCCTCCCTCTCCTCGGTGCCCGGGCCCTGGCCAGTGTGGTGACCATCCCTGGCCTCCGCCCGCCACTGCCCTGCCTCCAGGCTTGTGGCCCACGGGCTGGTGACCTGAGATTCCAAAGTAATTCTGAGTATCTGTGTGTTTGCTGGTTCAACAGTTCCCGGCATTTATTTCCGTGATTACTGGGAGCTGCATTTGCCTGGCGTCGATCCCACATCCCAGTGCAGGGCAGAGGGGTTGCATGAGATGGGACCTGGGCTGGTAAGAGGTTCTGCCAAATGCACCAGAACGGCACTGCCTGGGTCATGCAGCCTCCTCGGACCTGGCCAAGAGCCATATTGATGGTGTGGGTTCTAGTCCTCTCCACTCGACGTCACTCCACTCCAGTCCATGTCCACAGTCGCCCCACCTAACTGCACGTGGGCTGGGACGTGGGAGAGACTCTGTCAACCCCACTGATGAGTTAGTGGTGCCTCTACAAGGCCAGAGCGGGGTTTCCGCATGGGTTTCATGGCCCGTAATTTGAAAGCCAGCGATGAATTGACTTGACTTAGCTCAATCAGCACTATAATTCATCTCTAGCTCTCTGTGTGCCAGAATTCCAAACCAGAGACAGACACTATTGGGGGGGCGGGGGGGAAATAATATAATATAGCTTTGGCTCATTATGAAATAACCTGTGAATAGAATATTAAGTGTCAAAGACCACGTCAGTCTGTCAGCCAACAGCTTCTGTGCGATGCCTTCAACCTCAGCTAGTCCAGCTCCCGCCTCGCACCTGATAACAGCGGCAGGGCCCGGCTACATCCCTGTTAATCCCTCGATGACGTTACCCAGCCACTTCACGTATGTGCTCTCCTGGGATTCATGTGTCTGCCAGGACACTTGTAGTCACTGATCGAATTACTTTATTGCCAGTCTCTGCTTTAATTCATTCTCTGTCATTATTCATTCATTGCTTTGCTTACTTGTTTGGGCTACTACTTTTATGGCAGGAAAAGTCCTTTAAAAATAATATTTTACATCCTACAAAAACGGAAATCTATGTTTAATTAATTCCTACCATACATAACTTGGTTCTAAATAGACCAGTGAAAATATTCTCAAAGTAGAGGGATGTGAGCTTCGTCAATTTCAGTATTTTAAAACCACCTAAGTTTTTTACTACAAGCAGAACTACACAATTATATGAAACAATATATCCATGGGTTTTCCTGTATAGTTATTTCGATTAGCCACTGAGACTGTAGGTGTCAAATAATTCTTTGATTTACTGGTAAACATGAAATGCATCAATGTGCACGTTTAAAGTAGATTAGGCCATTGTTAATGGAAGCATTTAGCTAATTTTAATGTAAAATTACCTGTGGCTAGTGGACAAAAAAAAAAAAAAGAAGTTAAATAACCTGGTGCCATACTTAATAAAAAATTCATGGGTTGATTAGTTTCCACACAAAACAGGTTCATGATAAGGAAATGAAATTTTTCTTCAATGCACAAGAGCATGAGAACATGGAAAGAGAGAGACTATTTTCCCAAAGTACCAGTGTACCGATGTAAATGTCCAACGGAGTCTATTCAGCCTACCGAGAGCTAGAACATAATTTTATTTTTAACTATTTCTTGAATATGTGTTTTCCCTCCGGTGTCTTAACACAAAAATATCCCTGTGAACGTCAATACATCTGCCCGTTAAGGCAGCACTTGCCAAGGTGCTGAGGCTGGAGAGTGACCCTGGGCAGTGCAGGTGCGTCCGTGCCATGAGCCAGGTGCGCCTATGGCTGACAGACGGGGCAGCATTCAAACAGGCTTCACACGGCCCCTTGAAGAGAACTTCCAGGACCTCAACAGAAGGCCATTGTTTCAGGAAATGTCATGCTCTCGTCGGGCTCCGAATGGAATGAATCATGACCTCTGAAGAATCTTAATCCTCCAGCTTCCTACGCGATCTGTACCCAACATCCCACCGTGAACCGTCCACTCCTCCCTGATCAAATCCAAACCCAGTGTTACTTTTTCATCAGGAGGGAATCATCCCCTCCAGTCAGGGTCACACGCCCCGCACACCCCGCACATTTACAGGAGTTGCTGCTCCCGG
Source organism: Tadarida brasiliensis (assembly GCA_030848825.1). Lineage (NCBI taxonomy): Eukaryota > Metazoa > Chordata > Mammalia > Chiroptera > Molossidae > Tadarida > Tadarida brasiliensis. The sequence continues at coordinate 23,552,979 of CM061278.1, read as the reverse complement.
TGGGACATGTGTCTAGTTTCTTCCTTCTCTTGTCCTGGTGAAAACCTGCCTCCCCCTGCATCTCCATCTCCATCTCCATCTCTCTCTCTCTCTCTCTCTCTCTCTCTCTCTCTCTCTCGGCAACTGTTTCTTCTCTGACATCCCGTCTCTCTCAGGATCTCACGTCAAGGGTGGCAGAACCCCTAAAGTCATGCCAGGCCTTATTCCTCATTGTAAAGCTGCTCTCCGTGGATTAGGAGGCTCCAGAGACGTTTGTACGGAGCGGGGACGTGCTCTGACTTAACCGTCACCTGCCTGCTGAGTTGTCGACCGAAGTTGCCACCGCGGAAAACAGCTGGAGCCTCCACAGAAGATTAACATGAGGACTAGCACGTGACCCAGCGGTTCCTCTTCTGGGTGTGCATCTGAAGGAAATGGAAACACTCACGCACCCGTGTTCACTGCAGCGTTATTTACAACGGCCAAGACACGAAAGCAGTGCAGGTGTCCACGGAGAGAGGAACGCACAGAGGAGACATAGGACGTGTACACAGTGGGCCATCACTCGGCCATGAACAGGACCTCGCCATTATCCATACCGCCCTTTGGGTCCATTCATGTTGTCGCAAATGTTGAGACTTCATTAAGTCAGACAGAGAAAGGCAAATGCCCTATGATTTCACAGACTCATAGATACAGAATAGAAATTGACTGTGCCCAGAGGGGAGGGGGCGGGGGAAGATTTCCTTTTTTTTTTTTTACATCCTTATCTGAGGATATTTTTCATTTATTTTCAGACGGGGGGGAGGAGCGAAACATCAATGTGAGAGGGACACATCAATTGGTTGCCTCCCGCACGACCCCGACTAGGGCTGGGGATGAACTGCAACCGAGGTACGTGCCCTTGACCGGAATCAAACCTGCGACTCTCTGGTCCTCGGGCCAACGCTCTAACCGCTGAGCCAAACCGGCCAGGGCCAGATCTTCTTTGAATAGTATGTGCTTATTATACAGAGTTTGTTAAGTAATTACACGAAGCAAAACCAAGTAATTGTCACCTGACACGGAACACGGCGTGTCTGTTTGGCCAAAACAACCCCGGAAAACCTCTCATCCCTTGAAGAAGTAGATATGTGTTCCAAGAACATTCAACAAGATATCAGAAATCCGCACTGCGCTCTTAAAAGGTCATTTATGCTTTGAGGAAACATTTAAAAACAAGAACTCACTGATAAACAACAAAATGGACACCATTGCAAATGGCAAACTAGATCCAAAGGTCTCGTGCTTTTCCCCCCGTTACCGCTCAGAATAGATGAAAACATTACGACGTTAGGAAATTTCTGTACTTGCCAGTGATTCAAAGTAATGGAAAGGCTAAATCTGACCACCTGACACAGCTTGCTTTTATTAGAGAATTCTGGTTTGGTAAATTGGAATTTGAGGCAGTTTATCTTCAATGCAGTAATACCAGGTTGTATGGAAAAAATAAGAAAAAAAGCGGTGTTTCTCCATTTCTGTGGGGCACTGACTTTCGGGGGCTGACGGCGCTGCTCCGTGTGAATCACGCAGTCCCCACTGTCTTACTGGGATGACGGACGGAGGCGACCGCCTGACTGGGAAGCACGGAGAAGTGTGCCTCCTCTGGGGTGTGGAGAAGGGCAGGGTGTGTTGTAGCCACAATGACTTTGCACCACCTGAAATGCATGGCCATTTCATTACTGCAAAATAGGTTTGGAAAAAGAAACACAATAGAGTTTCAGGAGGTACAATTTCTCATAAACCACAAACACCATGTGCAAAATCAATCTCTCTCTCTCTCTCTCTCTCTCTCTCTCTCTCTATATATATATATATATATATATATATATATACCCACACATATATATATATACACACACACATACATTCACACACAAATATACACACACAAAAATATACACACACATACATATATACATACACACACACATACACACACATGCATACACACACATACATACACACACATACATATACACATATACACAAATATACACACACACATAAATATACACACACATATACATACATATACACACACACATATACATATACACATACACACGTATATACACATACACACACATATGTATATATATATATTTTCCCCCCAATAAGTGAATTTAATTTCTACCTCATCCTTCATTTGCCCCGAGGGAAGGACACGTTCTGTAGCCACAGCCGACAAACCTGGCCATGTCACCACTGAAGGTTTTATTTTTTTATTTATTTTTTTTTTTTTTATCCTCACCTGAGGACATTTTTTCATTTTTTGTCCAGATAGAGTGGGAAGGAGAGAGAGGGAGAGGGAGGGAGAGAGAGGGAGAGAGAGAGAAACATCGACGTGAAAGGGACACATCGAGTGGCTGCCACCCGCACGACCAACCAGGGCCGGGGACAAACTGCAACCGAGGTACATGCCCTTAGCGGGAACCAAACCCGGGTCTCTATGGACCGCAGGCCGATGCTCTAACCGCTGAGCCAAACCGGCCATGTCACCACTGAAGGTTTTAACGCGGCCAAGCTGGAGGTCTCCCTGCTCCTGCCCTTCCTGGGGTGGTGGGGGTCAGTGGGGTGTACCCACTTCCCAGTGTAGACGTGTCCTGGCCTGCCATCACAGAGATGTACGAGCACCCCGTTACCGTCATCATTAGCTAGTTATTAACAACAGGAAGGGAGCGGAAAGGAGGCCAGACACGGCGAGCACGGCCATCCGGGCAGGTTCACCAGGAAGCTGCAACGTCGCACTCTCCCGGGAACCACTGGTCCTTTCCCTGCAGAGCACTGGGAGAAGGGGTCCAATGAAAGGAATCGGATGTGTGCACAGGGAAGTAGGGGTCACGCAGGGAAGGTGCCCGTCGGTCTAACCTGGAAACGTGACCTGGCTGGCGGGGCCAGAGCCACTGCAAGTGCAAAATCTTAGAAGGTTAGAGTCCCCAGGCAAAGGACTATTGTCTCTTGTTCCTCCAGTCTGGCTCCTGCTTCCTTGTATATGTCTGTGTTCCCAGAAGCTGCATGGCCCGTGGCCACGCGGATCCCACTCACAACGGACGGCCGCTGGGGACACAAGCTAAGCCAGTCTGATGCTGGACTGGACCCTGCAAGTACGGAGCGGGAACTCTGGGCAACGGCGTCGATCCTAGCTCTGCGGCAGACACAGCCGGACTTCTTCCATGGTGGGACAGAGGGAGAGGGAGGCTTGGCAACTCAGGGGTTCAATTCCAAGCCACTCATTGTGCCCTGCGAGTCTCAGAAAATTCCTTGTGTCGTGACGTTGCAAGAAGCCCATTGCCACCAGCAACAGGTGGGGGCACGGAGAGCTCCCCAGTGATGACAATTCCGTCGTGGTACATTCCATCACACCATCACACCTGTCCTCATCTCCACCCCTGTCATCCGGTTGTCTGCTCTGTTCCAGGCAGGAATCCCCACAGGCCAGTCTGTCCAGCCCCTGGGCTCCAGCTTCCCCCTGTGCCTGCATGCCCGTGCCAAGCCTGTGAGGCTTCTTCAGGCCACTGGCTCTCAGCATCATATCCACGCCCCATGGGCTACGTGAAATAATATTTAAGGGCTCCGTCCCCACTAGGGCACTCTAAGGGGGCACTCTAAGGGGGCATTCAGGCCGACCCAATGCAGACATCTCTGCTCTGCTCTCTGCACCTGGAGGGCACGGTCTTTTTCTGCCATCCTGACAGTTTCCTAGGCAACCATGGCACCGGGGTAAGCCAACCATCTTTTCTTTTCTCGATCCCATGACCGGAACAGGCCAATCACCTTCGCCCCAGGATTTGGAGGCGCATGTAGAGGACCCCTTGCTAACGTCCAGCTCTCCTATTTAGTGGCCACGCTCTCCTCACTTTACCGTTAGTTTGGAGACCCTCCCCCAACCTCACGCAGCCGCGGTCTTCTTCCCGTATCTGTCCTTTCTCACGCCTGGCTGCCGGCTCCAGAAGTAAAGGGCCAATGTGCTAACATCAAGCCCTACGGTTTGTCCAAAGAGCCCTCCCCTCCTCTCAACTGGGGCTTTGATGGCCTTACCCCCTGTAGCCCAAATTCAGTGGGATCAACGGATTTAGGGAAAATAAACAAAAAAAATATTTAATACTGGATATGCCATCCCTGCCGCATAGGTGATTTCTCTATCCATATCTCTGATTGGTAAGAGCTTTGGGTCAGACAAAAGTTATTTTCAGCCCTAGTCATTCATTCATTCTTTCATTCAACATACCACAACCCCACTGAGGACCAGAATATGTGCTTGGCACTAAGGATGATGATAAAAGCAAGCGTGGTCTTTGTGGCTCTTCCAGGAATCAAACGATCACACAAACAGAGATGTAATTCTATGCGGTGAGTGATGCTATGAAATAAACGCAGACGATCCGAGTCCCACGTGGGGTCCAGAAGAATTCAACCACAACGTATGACAAGTGAAGAAAGAGTTTCATTCCCCCTGGTGAAGAGGGTGAAAGGAGTGGCAGGAAGGAGAACATCCTGGGAGGAGGGCGCCTGCCTTGGGACAAGGGTGGCGGCAGTGTGCAGGGCTGTGGGAGAGTGGGGACAACGGGGCGGGGGCTGGCGACTCAGCCACTGGAAGTGCTCCCTCCAGGAGAGTGACAGGGTCGGATTTCCGCCTTGGCGACCATGTGGGAAGACCGTGAAGAGAGAAAGTGTTCCTCGCCGGCTCCGCTTCCTCTTCTCCAAAATCAAGATAATAGCATCAAGTGTGTGTTATGAGAGCTAAATAAAATAATGCCCGCAAAGTGCTGGGCACGGTGCCCGCCACAGAGCAAACCCTCAGTAAATGCTGCTGCTGCTGTCGTAAGGATCAACCCAGAGTTGCATAAGACGAGAGTCTATCACCGCGCGTTAGGAAGGGAGAGAATGAGCTCTGTGGCCAGAGACGCATGTTCATAATCACGGTTTCTGATCGATCGGCCACGATTTTCGACTGCCATCTGAAACTTCATTTCCTCAGACAGAAACTGGATGATTCCACCGTCCTACCGCGTGGCTATGAGCACACGAACGTGCGTGGAAATGGCTGGCACGGGGCGCGATTCGGTCCTTCGGAGCAAAGATTTTCTTCCCGCTCCCTCCCCAGGAGAACTCGCTGTTCGGGAGCGACCTGGTACCTTTAAGAAGTGCTGACATGTGTCATCCTTGGCAAACTGCTGTTTGAGTCCAGGTATTGAGAGACTATTGGCCTGAAGGTATTAACCCCATGTCCCGAAGTCCCTAACTGACCATACTTTTGCATGGTTACAAAATGGAGCTCGTGATTACCGAGAAGGAAAACGGGGAAATGAAGCGAGCAGTCCCCTTTTTAGCAGAACCACGGGCAGCCCCGTTAAGCAGCCGGGATGAGGGATGGATGGCAGGAGAAGTGCCCGTTCCCCGGCACCTCGCCGCGGGGCAGAGGCAGACCCCTTGCGGCAGGCTTGGCCACACAGCCGTTGAAACACGTGTTTCCCTAGAAAAATGGTTCACAGGAAAAGCCAGTGTTTTCCGAGCGCTAACTACTCTCGTTTTAGGGCCCACGGAGTGCCTCTTTCCGGGAAGCAGGGCGGGTCACTCAACATCTTGAAGAGCAAAAGTGCTTTTCCGACCGAGACACCGTGATCGAACAAGGGATGAACGGCCCGTGTCCGCGGCCTCTCCAGGCAGCCGTACCCTGTGGACTCTCAAGCAGCAATGACCGCGGCCGAGGCCGGCCGGTTTCCGTGTCGGTTTGTTCGCATGTTGGTGAATCGTTTGATGCCGACGCTGGTGCCAACCAGACAGAGGTGATGCGGTTCTCACAGGTCTGTGGGCCAGCACCGAGCGCAACTCAGAAGGACAAGGTCGCTCACCCAGTCACTCAGCCAGGGGCCCCCAATCTCAGAGGCCGCTTGCATTTCCTGCTGACTGGAGGAATGGGGGCCGGCACCAGCGTGCACAACGACAAAGTTGGGGTGAGGGACACCCAGATCATCTAATCCAGACACTCACAGTTAAAAGCACAGAACTATTTGCCCAAAGACTCATGTCTAGTTTGGGAAAACTTTTCTTTTTATTTTAACCCTCACCCGAGGATGTTTCCATGTACCTTCAGATAGAGTGGGAGGGAGGGAGAGAGAAACATCGACGTGAGAGAGAGACACATCAACTGGTTCCCTCCCACACGACCCCAACCAGGGCCGGGGACAAACCAAAACCGAGGCACATGCCCTTGACCGGAATCGAACCCGAGACTCATTGGTCCACGGGCCGATGCTCTCACCGCTGAGTCTAACCGGCCAGGGCTAGTTTGGGAAAAATTTAAGACTCCCATCAAGACGATAGCCCTCCTCCAGAACAACTAACCAGGCTCAAGTAAGACAAGTAGTAAAATGTTTGCTCGCGTGCCGTCTTCCCCACTCTGGGATCTTTACAGCAAACCCCAGTGTCAAGCATTACCACGACCGTCTCCACGGATCTCACGCTTACTTTTGCTAGGAAATATTTTGCATTTGTTAACTACATTTCATTCAGCGTCTGTTGTTCTGCTATGCATGAGTCAGTGGTGCATCTGCAAAGCACTCAAGTCCAAGAGTCAAGGAGATACAGAGTATTTCTCTTTGACGGCCAGGAAGACTGAGCTTCACAGGAGTCACAGAACTACCCACGTTCACACACTAGCATCCACGTGACGTGGCTGAGGCCAGAAAGCACATCCCCTCGACAACGAAGCCCAGGGCTGCCGCAGTTGTAGTCAGTAACAGCGCCCATTAGCACGTGGACATTCGTCTGTTGCTTGCCTACCCCCGTCTGCCCTCGACCTAAGGATGTTTCTTTGGAGAACTGCTGTTTCCCCCTTTGGGTAGCATCCACATTGTCTGGATGACTTAAGTCAACGGATACAGTTTCATTCACCTGATCAAGCTCCTCTTTCAAGCATGCAGACAAGTACCTAAAAGCAGGCGTATAGACCAAGGGAGCTGCTGATTCGAGGGCAATCCTGTTGTCCTCTCAGTTACCAGAGTCCATCTGGTATGAGGTGCAGCCAGCGTCAAAACCACTATCATGGGACTGAAATGTTTTCCATCCAGAGCCCATCGGATTTAGCTACGTGCGCACAGAGATGATGACCGAGTCCCTCTGTCCTCGAGGATCTCCCTGGGGGTGAGGCTAGGCAGCCCAAAATGAGCCATGGGATGAAATGAAACCCATCGGGGGGGGGGGGGAGCATGTAAAACAAAACTCTGGCCTAGAGTCTGTTAATGAGGTCGCCTGCAGAGAGAAAGCACCTCGTCTTCATCCTCCTCGGTCCTCTAGTTCTGGGGGGTTTCTGCGTGGCCTCTGGAGGCTCGTATGTTTCAAAGTGAGAAATTATAGCCGTTCTTTTGAACGGAATGCTTCCCTTCCCCAGGTGTCTTCCTTTGAGAAGGATCGGCTTCCTGCTGGAAACTGAGACCGGCGCGGGGCTCGGGAGAGAAGATGCTACGGAAGCCGGTGCTGGAGCCGAGCAAAACTCGCCGGGGGCCCGGGGAGTAACGGAAGCCAAGGCTTGCCTGGAGATCAGGCAATCGGTCTAAAGAAAAAGAAGCACTTCAGTCGGGCTCTTTTTTCCGGTCCCTCTTGTCAGATGTCCTTGAGACTGCACTGGTGGAGAGTCTGTTTACCATCTTTCCAACAAGGGAACAAAGAGCAGGTCTCACTCATCCGGCCCCACCCCTGCCCGTGTATCTCTTCACCCACTAACTCCCTCTCAAATTGGGTTGGGGGAAAGCCTGGGCTTTCTCTTGTCCCTTACGTAGAGTGTTCTCCCTCCAGGAACTCCCTTCCCAGTCCGCTGCCAATTTCTACTCCCCATTTGGGGTTTTGGCTCAGACATCGTGTCCTCACCACCCACAGCACGCACACCCAGCTGAGGTCTCGGGAGCTGGATCAACGATCTCTCCACCCAAAGGACAGGGCGATATCTATCTTGCTGGTCACATGCAAAAGCCCCTTAATCAATATTTACAGAATTGATTGAAATGTGGCGGGTCAATGGGATATTATCTCCCCTCCCCCCACCCAAAAAAAATGATTAAAATGTGAATGTCATGCCATGCCATTTAAACTGAGGGCTGATGAATTCCAAAAGAGAGCTCTGACGTCAAGTCTTCTGGAAACGGTCACGCGCACTGACCTGCATCTGGGCATTTGAAGAGCTCACTCTAAAAAGATGGGATTCAAATGAGCTGGATCTAATTTAACATGTGCTTGTAAAAGACACAGGAAATGAGAAAAAGAGCATGTACCTGTTTTTTTCTATTCATGTGTGATTTTTTAATTCTGTATAATGTTTTAAACTCTGGTTACAACGGCATGGGAGGGGGGGGGGACTATGATGTCTTTGTAAGTGTTTGCTTTCTGGTGTACAGTTTTCCAAATGCTGAAATCAGACTCGGATTGTATTTAAATACAGGGCCAGTAATTTCGCCTGGTTTCCTTCTGTTGTTTTGTACATCCAAGACCGTCAAAAAAAAAAAAAAAATACAATGTAAAAATCTGATGACAGGGCAGGAAGTAACCTTTCATGACAACGTCAAGACCTCACATGATTTGTTTCCTGAAATTGAGGTCCTAAGTGACAGTTCTGTCTTTGACCTTGTATTCATTCGAGGTTTTATGTCTGTCCTTGTAATGAGCACAGCTTCGGTCTGGGCTCCTGTGCGTGGTGGCATGCCATTATCTCTCCCGTTTCTTTTCTGTTGTTTTGGTCTGTGATTTGCTGGAGTTGTTCTTTTAAACCACTCGGTTGTTATCTGACACAGATAGCATTTTTCTAGGTATTTTCTCTCCACAATTCTCCTTCCCGCTAACCAGGGAAAATGTCATCTGAAATATGCTGTTGTCTCCCCTGATGTTGGGGCGGGGAAGGGGGGGAGCAGGAGAATATTTACAGCAACATCCACTAAATAAATACAGAGAGAGAAAAAAATCTTTCCAAAGTATGAAAATGTTCCGTAAATTATCAATAAGTTCTCCAAAATGGTAAACACAGAGACCACGTAAATGTCTAAATACAATGAAATTACTCCCCATTTGTCCCCAGTGAGAGGGAACAGGACACTCCCGTTTCAATCATCTACTTAATCGATAATCGCTGCATATACTAAACACGTTTGTAAATGTTACATAATAGGACCACTTTTAAAGATATCAATAATTTCCAAACAGGACCGAACATAAGTTGACCTAACCCTGTGATCTAGAGGTCACTCAAGGCTCCTGATTCTCTCAGGTGATCACTGTGAACATAAAGGTCCCCTGTACTACATGGCAAGGTGAATTTTTAAATTGGGGCATTCTGCTTCTTGAGAGCTGAAGAAATGGAAGTGGATTAAAAATGTAATCTAGACCTTTTCACCTTCCACCTACCTTATATCATAACAGCTTCCTAATCGATTTACCCAACTTCCGTCCTTCTCTTCACTCTGACTCATCTTTAAATACTGGAATCATGTCACCTCCTGAGTCAGTAACTCCCGGTGGCCCCTCGTTTGCATTGCATCAGGTCCTGTGCACTTTGCCTCTTTTTCGAGACCTTCCAAGACGGAGTCCCACACTCCGTGACCTTATCGCCCCGTCCCTCTCAAAGGGCAGTTGTTTCTTACCATGTCATAGTTACTTGTATGTTTCCTAATATTACTCACTGTGATTTCTTGTAAATGCGATACATCCCAAACCAGCTCCCTCCTGACTACATGACTAACTCTTAAACACAACGACACATCACACACTTATTCTCCCCATGGCGCCAAATACATTAATGGACGGGAGAGAAAGGGAAGAAAAACACCTTCCTTCATGAACTAGAAGCCACACACGGTCTAGCCTTGCAGGCCCGTTAAACAATTAAAACATGCCAAGTGTTTAGCACAGTCCTGTGCATAACGAGGGCTCAATAAATGTTTATTATTATTCCTGTGTTATTTGATCCTCCCAACGAACCTGTGAGGAGATACACATAGCTCTGACCCACTAGACAGGGGCTCTGCACTGTTGAACCAGGAGGCATTTCCTCACAAGGGACCGGAAAACAACTCAAATTGGTTTAAATAAAAAGGGATTTCGTTAGTTCAGATAACAGAGGGTCCAGAGGTGCCGTGACCCCAGGACTGGTTAACACGGTGGCTCAATAGTGTCAAGGGCCAGGCCCTCGTCATCGCCCCACTCTGCCTCTTTCAGTGGGTTAACTGGCTCCTCGGGCTGTGACCTGCCATGAACCATATACACCCACAGCAATTCCAGCCCAAACAGCCAGACGTGGTAACGTTCAAGAGAAGAATGGGCACTTCTCAGGGTTAAAAAGCCTCACCAAGAAATGTGGGCAAGCTTCACACCTATTTCATTGGCCTCGGTTTTAAATCAGTGATTTTTCGACCGGTGTGCCGCTGTAAGGGGGAATGAATGCACTACACTTACATAAAGTTACCCATATTGATCTTGGCAGATGTTAAACCCAGCGTGTTACTCTACTCTGATATTGTTCTCTTAAAACTAGAGCTTGCCTGTTAAAAGTTATTTATAGTGTTCTTTACTAGAATCAGCAGTTTTGGTTCTTGTGTGAACCTAAGCAGCAGCCTGACCTTAAAGGCTCTGGCTAACACCAACCGCCCAGATACAGTAATTCACTGACAAAAACAACCAGATGGCCAACTCAAGGATGCTGACCACGAAAATCCATATCGGGGCCAGCGAGGACACTGCCTGCACATCCACCGCTTCTTCCCATGATCTCTTTGTTCTGCTTTCCCTCTCCCTCCTTATAAAACCTCTACTTGCACTGAGATGTTAGGATGGGCTTTGAGGACCAGACCGGAGTCCCCATCTTATCAGGTGGCCAGCACCTGAATAAACCTCCTTCCTTCTCACCAGCGCCTGTCTCATGAGTTTGGCTTTCATTGAGGCAGGCAGTGAACCTGGGTTTGGTTACACCACAAGAATTTTTAAAACACGCAGTACCGGACTATTTCATCAGGGGCACTGACCTCTTTTCCCTTACATTGTCAAATCAAAAAATGACAACAGCCAACACAACAATAGCTGTCCAGTATGACTGCCCTGTCCAGAATCATAAATATATAGGTCATACAAACAGAGTTGCAACTTATTATTGGTCACATCACATAATAAGGTTTGCGTCTGACTGGTTAATTGTTGGGACCAGAAATCCTTGTATACAAGTATAGGCACCTGATTTTTTTAAAATCCACTTTGGAGCAAAAAGAGTAGGTAATTACTATTTTTTTTTTGTAAGTCAAATTTATACCTATTTTTTTTGTCAGATCAAAAATATATATATTTTGGTGTGCTACAGAATGTTAGCAATTAGTTTGAAAAAGGTCGCAAATCAGTGCTTTAAATCATCGCTAGCAAGGAAAAGGGGGGGCCGATGATGGTTGGTTTGAGCCCCAAAGTGCCCCCCCACTGTCAGGGTGGGGATTAAGCCGACTTCCTCTGCAGGGTGTGGAGAGGGGAAATACACGAACCAGATCCAAGTTCTCTCCGGAAGGAGGTGGAGGGGTGAGTGAACGGCTACGGGGGAGAAGACCAGCAGGACTCGCCATCGCTCTGTCGTCTCAAAGCAGAGAAGATTAAGCTCACATTCGTTGAAAATATAAATATCAACGGTTGTGACAGAGAGAGAGGGAAGAAGGAAGGAAGCGGGGAGGGAGATGAGGAAGAGAAAACCTAACTGAAGGTCATGCATTCTGAGTCATGCTACCCACTGCGTGCGCCAACTCCACAGACTGTGGGAGTCGTTTCTGAAAGTCACCGAGCTCTGCAGGAGGGGCTGTGGAGACGAGACAGGCTTGTGGGGATAAAAGTGATTTGAATCCCGACAGGGAGCTGATGTTAACCACGTTCAAGAGCGGACCTTCAGGAGCTGACGAGGCTGTCAGGCCTCTGAGCTAGCCGTGGTGCGGGCACATCACAGCGATTCGGCGGGAGGCCTCGCCGGCAAAACAATGCTTTCACAGCACAGCGACAGAAGAGGGGGAAATTTCACTACATCTCCCTTCAGAGACAGAGGGAAAGTCACTGTCTGCAACAAGAAAGATGCTTTCCTTAAAGAAGGATGGCAAAGTGGGAGTGGCTGTCACCTAAACGCATTTGATTAAATTTTTTGCAGCGTGCTGGAACGCCGAGGGATGAGGTTAATTTGAACAGTCATTCTCACCAAATACAGAACGATTTCAAAAAATCAGAGTTTACAGATTTGTGGAGGCCTGTGACTCGGGGGTTATGTGGAATAGACAGCCTGGGCACCAGAGCAGTCTAGCCTTTTTCTGTGGGAGGAGACACCGGCCTGTGGAACTGGACCTTCCTCCTTCTAAATGCTACCGAGATTGTTCCAACATGCATAACCTGACTTACATCATAAAAGCAGAACTGCGTCTGTGACGTCATCGTCTGTGCTCTGGGGCAAATGTGGGGACCCGGGAATGTGAGGGCCATCGCACCATCCAAAGGCACCAAGTAGGATATCTAGTCTGAGGTGAGACCCATCTGGCTGGAAACCCCAGCTCTGCACTTACTAGTGTGGATGAAAACGGGAAGTCTACAAGGCGGGCTTACAAACCCAGGGACCTAAAGTAGCCACACAGGGTGGTCTGACATTGAAACTCAACTAACGCGAGTCATGGCGGGTGGTCCTGTCCTAGGCCGGTATCTTTCTGGATGAAGGTCAATCTTTGCCTTGACCGAGCCTGCCTATTGTCTTTTTGCATCTCCTGATAACCCAGCTTTGGAATGTCAGTGGAATCCCCTCTTTCCAGACCCCTCAGGGCACAATGTCCCCCCAGAACAGAGGCCACGGAACCCCCCACTGTTACCTTGGTCTCCCGCACACCATCTCCATGCTAACTATCCGGTACCCACCAAGGTAGAAGAAGTGTGTGTCTCTCCGTCTTACTTTTTATCCAACCCCCTAGATTTCCCAGCTTTGCTTTCTCCTGCCTCCCTAATCTATCATCAGTGGATTTCATGTAACCCTCCTTGCGCCTCCACCTTTGAGTCTAATGTGTAAAATAAGTGGTAAAACTGCCATTCTCTGGAGCATCTTCTCAGTCCGTCGAAATTCTGCTTCCTGGCCCACTGTCGTCAGTTTGGCCCCAGTAAACTCATAAAAATTCTTACCGGTTGGGACGTTTCCTACGTCGACACTGTAAAACTGGGATAATAACACGGATCGACCTTTAGGATTTCGGGGAGAACTAGCTGTATGAGATTGGAAACACGTGAGGGCCTGATGTACCCGCTCAGTGTCCAATCAACGTTAGACATTTTCATTCTACTGACCATTGAAAATCAAGTCACGGGTTTCCAACACCACAAGGTTTTCTTCTCAGAATGTTTTGTTTCCTCTCTTCAGTGGGAGTTGGGATGAAGGAGTCCTGGCATATTAAGCAGTCAACACAGCTAATTCCCATCCCTTCCAGTAACGTGGTAGGAGAGCTGGAGAGCCGGAGGGCAGGCCAGAACAGGGGCCCTCGGGGGATGCGGCACCACCAGTGGCTATCCCAAGGTCAGAATTCCTTTCTTTCTTTTTATTTATTTATTTCCTTACTTACGTATTTTTGTAATCCTCACCTGAGAACATGTGGAGAGAGAAACATTGGCAGTCGGTTCCCTCTCATAAGCACCCTGACAGGGGACTGAACCTGCACCCTTTTTGGTGTACGGGACAACGCTCCAAGCAGCTGGGCCACCTAGCCGGGGCCCAGCACCATCTACTGAAGGCGCTGTCTTTACGCCATTGTATGCGCTTGCCTTTGTCTGATATTAATTGACCATCTAGGCATAGGTTTGTTTCTGGGCTCTCTATTCTGTTCTGCTGGCTTTTTTTCTGTTGTTGTTAATCCTCACCCAAGGACATTTTTGCATTGGTTTTTAGATCGAGGATGGAGAGAGAGAAACATCAGTGGGAGAGAGATACATTAATTGGTTGCCTCCCACACAACCCCAAATGGGGCAGGGGATTGAACCTGCAACCTAGGTATGCACCCCCGACTGGGAATCGAACCTGTGACCCTTTAGTCCAAGGGCCGACAATCTCACCGCTGAGCCAAACTGGTCAGGGCTGCCATGCTGTTTTGATTATAGTGGCTTTGTAGAATAGTTTGATGTCAGGTATTGTGATACCTCCAACTTTGTTCTTCTTTTCCCAAGATTGCTGAGGCTATCTGGCGTCTATTTTGGGTCCGTATACATTTTGGGGGTATCTGCTCTACGGCCATCCCGCCCTGAACACGCACGATCTCGTCTGATCTCTGCTCCATGTTTTTAAGAGAGCGGCCTTACCTAACGCATCAATCAAGGAACAGCTCTTTCAAAGAATCCGTTCTCCATTTGTGGAGTTCCGTTAAAGAACTAAGCTTCTGTCGGAGGTGTGACAGGTTCCAGTGGGCTGTGGGGAGATCCCCAGTGTCAGGGGTCCTCGTGCCTCTTGGTCAGAAGAATCCACAGTGCTCACCTGATCAACGGCTTCAGACCCACAGTGAGACCCGCGGCCTGGAGGCTGCACAGGAATGCAAGGCTCTGGCGGAGGCCTGTGTCTCCTCCACTCCTCCAACACCTGGCCGTTCCAAGGGGGCTCCTGATGCCGGCGTCCTCAGGACGCCCCTGAGTCATCAGAGTTCCCATTCCCATTCGCCTCCACTGCCACCAGTCACCTCATCTAGCAAACCGAGCGTGGCCTCCCGCAGCCGTGAGGAGGAGGAGCACCTCAGAGGCGGGCGAGACCCCAAGCACGTGCCCACAGACGCTCTAGATCAAAATGTGTCTCTGCTGGTGAATTCCCTGCTGCTCGAGGTTCCGACGAAAGAGCCAGTGACCGAGGCAGATACGTTGAAGACTGTCAGCAGAGTGTGTGGAGGCCACTTCGTTGAGACCGTGCCCACGGAGGTCACCTCTGGCCTCGATGCGAAGAAGTGGGTCCCACCCTTCACTGTGACGCCCTCCGCATCAAAATGGGCCTCACCTGGGATGGGGTGCTGCATGGTGAAAGGGGCATGCCCAAGACCGGCACCCCGATACTTACCGGGGGGCGACCCTCTCGAAGGGTGACCGCCCCACCCGAGAGGAAGTCTGGGCAGGTCTGGATGTGACAGGGGTGCATTCTGGGAGGAAGCACGACATCTCTGGAGAGCCCAGGAAGCTGGGCAGAGAACAGTGCATGGAGGACAAATACCTGAAGTGCCGGCAGGTGCCCAACAGTGACCCTGCCCAACCTGAATTCCCGTGGGGTCCGAGAGCTCACGCTGAAACCAGCAAGATACAAGTCCTAGATTTCTGGCCTGGGTTCACGACACGGACCCAGCTCTTTCCCATCTCAGTACGAAGAGGCTTTGCGAGATGAAGAAGAGGAACCCGAGCCTGAGTCTCGGCCAGGGCCGAGGCCGCGCCTCCCACACCTGGGGACACGACACGGGGCGGTTTCTGCACGCAGTTAGCCCTCGTGGAATTGAGGTCTGTGGTGGGGGCGCAAGGAGCCCAGGAGACATGTTTGTGTTCCTTTAAATGCATGAACTTGAAATTCTATTCTTTTTTTTAAGAACAGATTTCACTAGGTGCAAAATCTCCAAGTTCATGAATGATACTGGCCACACACTTGATGCTCTGAGGGGTCTCAGAGTAACACTTTCGTGGCCTCGGGACACAGATGTGACACCCTCTGTCTGAGGTGTGCCGCCTGGAAGCGGACAGCCTGGCGTCGCTACGGCCATGACCCTGGGGGCGGAAAAGAAAGGAGCTTTGAGGAAGTTAGGGTCAATGGAGAAAAACAGAGAAGAAACTCGAAACGATCCATACATGTGTTCACCAACTCTTGAGAACGTACAAGAAAGAAGCCTTAATAAAATTTAAGAGGAGGGGGAGAACGCGAATGCCCTCCCGACGTGCCAAACCATCTTTAGTCTGATCTGAGGACGGAGCCCGAGTCTCTGGGTGACGCAGATGGACCACAGCAGCCCTTCCTGCTGGGACCTGAATTCAGGCACCCGAGGGTACCCGGGGACACCCCCAAAGACACTCCCACAAGCACAGCCTTTGCCACACTGGGGACAGCCAAGGCCCTATGCAAATTGAGTTTCTGAACCGAAACCCAGGCATCCCATGGGTCCTGAAGAGGAATGTGTGAACCACGCACCTGCCGCACCCCAGGAGTATCTATGGAGGGTGCGTAAGTACAGGCTTAGGGAAACTTGACCATGGCGGTCAGCAGGCAGCGAGTGACCAGCATCGGCGCGCCTCTCGGTTTTCACATCTGACGCACATTTTCTCACGGAACTCCCGGCACTGCCCAGCTTTAATCTCCTCTCTCTCACCAGTTCATCATCGGGCGTCTTCCCTTAAACCCCTCAGCAAAACGCGTCTCGGTGAACTTGGGCCGCTCCAACAAAGCCCCCCCAGACTGGGGAGTTGGAACAACAGGAATGTGTCTCCCACAGTTCTGGAGGTGAGAAGTCTGAGATCAGGGGGCCAGCTCGGGGTGCTGGTGAGGGCTTTTCCTGACTCGTGGGTGGGGCCAGGCAGAGAGAGAAAGATCTCTTTCTCTTCTTATAAAGCCACTAATCCCTCCATGAGGGACTCACCCTCATGACCTTATCTAACCCTAATTATCTCCCAAAGGCCCCGTTGCCAAACACCATCACATTTGGGGGGCGGGGGGGGGGGGGGTTAGGGTTTCGACGTATGAATTTGGTGGGCACATAAACAAACATTCGATCCCTAGCAAATGTGCATGTCAACTGTAGCCTAAGAGACATTCAATTTTGAGTACGTTACTGAATGCCCACACCCCTGCTTGTGTGTCCAGACAGCTGCATTTAAATGCTACCGAGCACCCCCGAGCTGGACAGAGAAAAACCCCATCACATGTACTCAGCGTGTTTGGATCGTGCGATGAATGTGTGGAGAGCGATTGTCTCTTACTCCTAGTTTCTGAAGGCCATCAGGATTTTCCTTCCCTGTGTGCAGCTTCCTGTTTCCGCTGCATTTATCTGAATGGGGATCACACTATAGCTATTGGTTGGGGTAGAATATATGCAGAGGAAATTACACACTCCGTCAGCACAGAGACTCACGCATCTTCACAGACGGAACCCAACTTGGTCACCGGAACACAGATCGACAAAATAAAACAGCAGCACAATAGAACCCCCCCGGCACCCCCAAACTCTATATTCCTTCTCCGCCATGCTTCCTTCCTCTCAAGAGTAACTGTTACCCGCACATCCAACACCCTTAATTTTGCCCATTTTTGTATTTAATGAAAATGCACTCATTGTGTTTGTCTTTTGGCTTTTTCCCTCAATAGGATGTTTCTGAGATGCATTAATGGAGACTGTGTTCCAGCAGCTGTTCGTTCTCGGTGATGTAAAATATTTCACTGAATGAAGAGATCAGTGTCCATTTTCCGGGTCACGGGCACTTGAATAATTTTCAGTGTGAATGGTGCTACCACAGACATAACACGACACACCTTTTGGTGAACACACACACCCACCCCCTTGAGTATTCACCGACAAGGACAACTGCCGGGTCTCAGGGAGAGGGGGACCGTTTTCTGCGGTGATGATCATTTCCAGCCGTGTACGAGCATCTGTCCGCATCCTTGCTAACGCTTGGTATGTTGCATGTTTTTCTCCCGATCTGTTCAATGTGTGGTTTTCGTCTGCACTTTCCTGAGGACTGACAGAGTTGGGGGCCTTTCGTGTGTTTGCTGGCCATTTGGTTATGCTCTTCGGCCGAGTGTGCTGAGAGTCTTGCCCATCTCCTACTTGGCATGCTCTCACCCATTCTCTTGGCACCCCCACCCATTCTCTCTCATTTCCTATAACCACTCTCGGTAGCCAAGGGCACAGCACGCCCCAAAGCTGGACCCCTGGATCCTGACACAGGGGCAGAGGAACATGCCTGGCCCCGCCCACAGAGAATGTGCTTGTCCCACTGCTATCTCCTTTGCATTCTTGATTCCATCCTAACCCTCCACCAAATTCTCACCTAAGATTTCTCAGACCCTCAGGCATTCCGGCCCACAACGTGTCCTTGAGGTGACAAAATTCCTACTGATGGGCCCTGGAGACGCTCACTCAATTTCTGGCATTTTTCCAGCATAAAAGCACTTTCGGCAAAAAAGTAGCATAGGCTTGGAATTCAGTGTACGTCCTAGATAAGCCCAGTTGTGTTCCAGGGATCTGTAAAAATATTTGCGGCCAGAGAAGCTGTGTACTGGATCTGTTCACGTTCAATTGTTTATCCAGTTTCGTTCCCCCATAAAATGGGTATTATGATACGCGGACTGGGACTACTCGCAGGACCGGTAGGAGGTACGGTCCATTTACATTTGCCGAAAGCTCTACAATTCCTAGCTAAAGGTATTTTGTGTTTCCAAAGCCCCTTGATTTTCTCCTGTAATCGCAGAGTGGTCTGGTCTGTCTGTCTGCACTAAAAAAATGGAAGGACAGGGAACAGAGACGCGCATAAAAGACATCGTGAGTTCTGCCGACCTTGGAAGCACTCCGGCTTCAGATTTTAGAGAGAGAGAGAGATCCATTTTAATACATATGTTGGAAGTCTGTTTAAAGAAGGGATGACTTCTGAGTCATGAAACAGTTTCCCTGAACTACAGCTCAGATCCTAGCCCATAAGTCAACTATTTTCTCTCATGAAGAGTTTTGAAACCGTACTGAGTAAAGGAGCAGCTTCTCCCCGGGTTCACTCAGCGGTTCATCTCATTTTAAACATGCTGTTTGCCAAAGCAACAACTGCCACCTCCAACTTTTAAAGGACAGAAGTCCTCTGCTCTCCAGGCTGCTGGTGGGATGGATTTCTTACGATATCTTGAGAAAAAGGATTTCCCGAGACTCGCACGGGAGGCTGTGATACTGTAGAAAGCTTTATTTCTGCAGAATCAAACCCCCGAGTTTCCAAGGTTTCGTTCCCCTTTGTCCTGTCATAGAGGAAGCGTACAGCTGGGGCTTCAGCAGAGCTAAAATCAGAGCCCGTGTCCAGAATTTCCGTTCCATGTCCACACCGTCCAATCCAGCGTCGGGCTGGCTTAATCCGTGTTTCCCCACTGCAGTCCCTCCGTCCGTGGCATGTGGGGTCCGCAGGTCCACGTGGCTATGGAGGGAACCTGGGTGCACGCAAGGAAGCCGGGAGCCCGCCGGAGCACAAGTGTAGCGAGAGCAAACTCCTTGGTTTAGGAGATGGTGTCCTTCCAAACGTTCACGCCCTTGCAGTGGCCTCTCTCATTCCGGCCAGTGATCTCTGTTCCCAGGTTTGACGAATAGGCAAGTGTCTTCCCTGTGTCATCACAACTGGACTGGGGATGCTTCCATCTTCCTTTTGTTGGATCCCTTCCCCACAGTGCTTTTCCAGGGAAAAAGCCAGTGGTTCCCTGGGGAGTGCAAAGTTGCGGCTTCCTGGTGAAGCGGCCCAATCGACATGCCTGTCATGTCTGGTCTCCCCTTCTGCTCCGTATTCATAACGAGCTAACTACCGCGGTATCATAACCGGGCCAAGCGGGCGCTGCTTCCCCAACACCATAAAGGCTTTGAATTACCTGGTACAGTTTCAGTGCATATGCACATGTCTTAACCTATAGCTGGTGTACGTAAGGTCCACACATGTACACTTAACAAATGCCTTTACTAAAGTCAGGCCAAGACATAAATATTGTCCTAGAACATCGATCATAGAGATACTTACGTAAATTTAGAGCGAGATCATTTTTATGGGATAAAAATGCAAAGAGAGTTTTTCCCTAGTTCAAATAAATTTTAGCATAACCTCTCATTTTGTTAATAAATCTAGAGAGAGAGAGATTGCAAATATAAATACCTGTTTAATATAGAGTTATATGAACAGACTCATGATGTCTAGTTCCATAGTGGCTTCCTGATCAAACATAAAATTTTGAGGATGCATATTTCCATATTTCTTAATGAAAATCAGATATACTGAAGCAGAATGAATCTTTAAAATAATATGCTTATATAAAAGAAAAAAAAATTAATTCAGTCAAAACAAACACAGTGTCTATTTTGTATGGTGCACCAAGGATCCCATGAATGAGAAACAATCCTTCCAGTGGTATGATTTTAGGAAACATTGATTTAAAAAAAAAATATTTTAATAACCATAGCCTATACATGGAATTAGGTTATTGCTGGAGACACGTTAAATATGTGACATCCACTTTAAAGGCTTCATGGCGCCTTATAAATGCCACTATCAGAGAATGCTCTCCAATCTGGGCCTCCAGCTGCCCCAATCCCCACCCCCAACACAGGCCCCCCTTTGGTGGCTGTCTCCTTCAGGCATGCAGCCCGGTCCATCCTAGGACTAGATGGACAGGAATAGACAGGATAGAATCTACAGGGATAGACAGGAAACGAAGCACCTGAGTTATCAACTTTCTACCACCCCCCTCTGTCTCCTAGTTAGAGCCACAGGGAAGCCATCAAACCTCCTGAATTGTCAGGAAAAAAGAATAAAGCAAGGGTGCCCTTGGCCCTCCTCCCTGATAGCCGTTAATGTAATGAATCACTCAGCAGCTATTTTGAACCAAATTCTGTTCTCCTCTCTCAACAGACTCTTGCCAAATCTCTACTTCAAGATGTAATTGATAGTGTTTCTAGCTTTCACAACCATTAGAGTCTTTGGAAAGCTTTACAAGGCCACTTCCAGCCTTCAGTGACCATGGCTGCAGAGGGTCCCCTACTCCAGCCAACATCAGTGTCCACTGTTTGGTTCCACCGGAGGGTAACAGGTGCCAGATGGAAGAAATCTTTCTTGACTACAGGAATTCGCAGAGTTTTTAACATGTTAACCCTGCAGTGCGCTTCTTCATCAAAGAAAAGATAAGCACCATCCCCCAGACTGACTGTAAGAATGAAGCTCTCATTTCAGAGAGAAGCTCAGAGGAACAGTGATCCGTGACGCATCCTTGGGAAGCACTGTTTTAAGCAATTATTCTAAACCCAAATATACTGAAGCGTCTGCCTCCCCGCTGTTCTGTTTCTCCTCACACTCAGCTGGAACACTTAACCACAAAGGCAGACTTGACGCTACGCTTAGCTCTAGGTACTAAGAGGTCTGCAGTGACTCAACATCCACTCCAGTGCTGGTCACTGAGCCTCTGCCGGACTGGGGAGCCCACACCCAGCTTCAGGAAGGGTTTCCTGTCATACTCTCGCCTACCTAGGTCCCAAGGATCCCTTTCCACAGACCTGGAAACCCTTTCTTCCCAACGCTGCGCCCTGGTCAAGAGACAGACTCTGAATCCTAGCTCTGAGTCCTACCTTTCAGAATGGCTTTTACCAAAAAAAAAAAGACAAGAGATAACAAGCGTCGGCAAGGGTGTGGAGAAACGGAAGCTGTCGCTCATGGCTGGTGGGAATGTAAACTGGTGCAGCCACTGTGGACACAGTATGGAGGGTCCTCAAAAAATTAAAAATAGAGCTACCACATGATCCAGTGACTCCACTTCTGGGTATCTATCCAAAGAAGACAAAAATACTAACTTGAAAAAAATGTATGCATCCCTATATTAATTGAAGCATTTACAATAGTCAAGATATGGAAGCAACCCAAGCGTCCGTCAGTGGGTGAATGGGTAAAGAAGACATGCGACATGTGTACAATGGAATATGACTCAGCCACAAGAAAGAGCTTGCTTTTTTTTTTTTTTTTTTTATCCTCACCCAAGGACACTTTTGCATTTATCTTCAGATAGAGCAGGAGGGAGAGAGGGAGGGAGAGAGAGAGAGAAACATCGACGCAAGAGAGACACATTGACTGGCTGCCACCCGCACAACCCCAACGGGGACTGGGGACAAACCACAACCGAGGTACGTGTCCTTAGCGGGAACCGAACCCGGGACTCTCTGGTCCGCGGGCTGACGCTCTAACCGCTGAGCCAAACCGGCCAGGGCGGATCTTGCTATTTGGTGCAACATGGATGGGCCTGAAGAGTGTGGCGCTGTGTAAAATAAGTCAGACAGAAAAGGACAAATACCGCATAATTTCACTTACACACGGAATCGAAAAAGCAAAACCAGACTCATCGATAACTGAGAAGAGGTTGGTGGTTGCCAGAGGAGAAGGGACTTGGGTGGGGTGGGGGCAAACGGGGTGAAGGGGGTGAGAAGATACAAACCCCCAGATAGAAAGTGAGTCTTGAGGATGTCACACAGGGCGTGGGAATATAGTCACCAACAGCGTACTATTAACTTGGTACGTGACAGGTGGCAACCGGACTTACTGTGGCCGTTTAACAATGTGCACAAATGTGGAATCACTATGCTGTCCACCTGAGACTCATAAGAATGCATGTCGCTTACATGTCAAGCTTTTATTTATTTATTTTATTTTTCTTTATTCATTTTAGAGAGAGAGGAAGGGAGAGGGAGAGAGAGATAGAAACATTGATGAGCGAGAACACCAACTGGCCACCTCCTGCATGCCCCTCACTGGGGATCGTGCCCACAACCTGGGCATGTGCCCTGACCGGGAGTCGAACCAGCGACCTCTTGGTGCATGAGTCAATGCTCAACCACTGAGCCACACCGGCCGGGCACACATCAAGCTTTTAAAAAACACGAGTGTAGGGAAAATGGGGGCTTCAGATATAATAAAAATTTTTTCACCAGTAGAATTTATGCTGAGAAACACTCATGTCAACCAGTATGACAACATTAAATATCACCCTCCTGGAGACGGCCAGCTCAAGAATTTTTCTTAAAACCTTTTTCTCTAATAAAGACGACATCCACACTCTCCTCTCTCGTCCACAGCTTTGCTCGGGTGTAACGGGTACGCCGCACACATTTCAGGCTCGCACGTCTCTGGGTCTGGACATACGCATGCGTATACCATCACTGCAGTGTACTCAGAATTGACCCATCGGTTCGCAACTGTAGCAGAACAGCCTCGCAGACCACCTCCACACAGTCCCCTCAAAGTGTGATGATTCTGACCGTTGTCTTGCTTTGTCCCAATACAATCCCTCATCGCTGGTTCTACATAAAAAGTACAATATAATAACGCCCAGGTCTCCTGTGTCCACCACGTTCTCTTTCAGGTGGAAATTACACAGTAAGTATTAATACTAACCTCAACCAGGGACTCTCAGATTTTTTTTCCCTTCTGTAGGGAGCCAGACGGTCAATATTTTAGGCTTGGAGGGCAGCAGGGTCTCTGGTACAACATTTGAGTCTGCTGTGTAGACAACATGTGCATACGTGAGTGGGCCGGAGTAGATGTGGGCCGGGGGCCGTCATGTGCCAAACCCTGATCTCAACTGTTTATTTAAAAATTGGTAAATGCGCCCTGGCTGGTTTGGCTCAGCGGTTAGAGCATCGGCCCACGGACCAATGAGTCTCGGGTTCGATTCCAGCCAAGTACCTCGGTTGTGGTTCATGCCTGGCCCTGGTCGGGTCGTGCAGGAGGCAACCAGTCAATGTGGCTCTATCACATCGATGTTTCTCTCTGTCTCTCTCTCTCTCTCTCTCTCTCTCTCTCTCTCCCTCCTTCCCACTCTATCTGATGATAAATAGAAAAATATCCTCGGGTGAGGAATAAAAAAAAAATTGGTAGATGTGGTTGGTGGGGGGGCTGCAGGGGTGGAGGCAAATGTAGAGATAGGCAGCGCACTGAAGATTCTGGGAGAATTTCTCATTCGTTACAGTAACTTTTCTTTGATCATCGTGTGAACCCTTCCAGTCACCTTTATGGAGTCATCAGTAATAAACATGACACTCAAGGAGGTCCCTGCGTGTCCCCTCCCACCAATACTCAGAGCAAACAGGGTAATGTTCGTCATTCCAGACAGATGTGATTGGTTAAAAAAAAAAAGACTGTGAGTTACAAAATGGATATCGTGGGTGTGAGATTTCAGAGACAGGTTCACCACAGCACCACCCGAACCCTCGCTTTAAAAATTCATTCACATTGACTTTGATAAGGGGACTCCTGCCAGGATTGCTGACTGTCGAGAGGAATGCAGACCGCGGGGCGTGAATGATAAATAACGGACCGCCACGCAGCGAGGAAGGCGCTAGCACGGAGCCCAGGGACTGGTGTTCAGACAGCTCTGAGCATTTATTAATGACCTGGCAGAGACAGTGTGCAGCTTTCCATTCATTACCCTTGCGTGGAGGACCGGGGAGGAGGAGCACAGACCAACTGGCAGCGGGGTACACGTGGCGAGATTGCATTCAGAGAGCCGTGCACACCCCACTGGGACATACACAGGTGAACCTCTGCTGAGACTACGTTCTTCACGGAGATGAGCATCAAAACGGGGAGAAGAAACGTAACTGGCGGTCCTTAAAAGATGATTCCTATTTCAAGACAGAAATAATTGCACCCTGAATAGGAAAACATCAGAAAAAGAGCTGTCTCGGGTGCGTCACTGACTCGGGAGGCACAGGGAAGATTAAGGCACAAAAAAAAAAAAAAAAAAAACACCATTCCCTCAGATCAGGGATGAAATCATTTGCTACAATTATATAACAGACCAGGAAAATGTTACCACTGTACTTTGAAATTGTAGCCAAGTGCTCACTTGCTTTAGCGCTCATGTGACAGGTGCCCTGTGTAAAACTCTCAGCCCCTTGCCCTGTTTCCTTGGGGTCTCACTGTTGTCCATTTCTGTCTGCTACAGAGATTCCATAGGATGGTGTGTGGAGTCTGCTGAAGCCTAATGAGTCAAGTGCAAATTTGTTGGGCGAGAACGGCCAGCGTCGCTGGATGGAAAAGGAAAGTTACTCCCGTGAATTCGCTGCTCAAATGATCTGAACAACTACCGCTGTATTAATTTTGTGGCTGAACACATTCCGCGACTGCGAATTCTCTTTCTCGATAACGTGGTAATTACTGTGGGCGTTGTTCAGGTACTGCCACTAACCCACAAGGGTTCGTTTACTAATTAAAGCCTAAGACTGATCTCTGGCCGCACAATGAAACTACAGCTGCTGTCATAGAAAAGGGTAGCATCCATCGGACTGAAAAGGCAGAGGGACCTGGGGCAAAGTTTACCTCTTAGAAGATATTCTTCATATGTTAAATTTCAGCACTGGAATCTTGAACTTCATGCAAAATTGTAAACCACCCCCTCCCCCCCAAAAAAAACACCAAATGAGACTTCCGGTCTCTGGTCTGACATATAGGGAACTTGGAAGTCATCACTTCCATCCCTAAAAAAACAAAAAACAAAAAAACAAAAAAAAACTGGGGGGAATCTGAAAATCAATAGCTCTTCTTAGCTCTACCAGAGAATTAAGGTCACAGGGCAAAATGCTGTCCCCAAAACCTGGAAGAGCAGAGCGTCCCAGCTTACAGGGCACAGAAGCCCACACTGGAGCAAGTATCCATGGCAACACTGTAAACTGTAATTGACAGATTGTTGGAGGCTCAGTGTGGACTCGTCTGGGAGTCAAACACTCTCAGACCCAGTAAGGGAGCCCCCCCCCACCCCACAGCTTCCCGAGGTTCTCACTGTGAAGATGAGAGAAAAGTCCCTCTTGCCCCCCATCAGAGGAAGGGGCAAGATTACCATTCTGAAGGACACCCAGAGATCTCTGTTCTCCTCGGGAAACAATTTTAGCAGAGCCTCTCCGACCTCAGGGAAGGATAGCACAGTCCAACTTCCTCTGGCCTTCCACGTGGGAGCAAGAAAACACCCATCTCAAGCTCACGGTAGTCTTGGGGGGGGGGAATGCCCAACTCAAGTTCACTGAAAGAATGAGACCTAATCAGATAAATGGTTCCTCTCCCCGACCTTACTACCACCTCAGTAAGGCCACGGTACAGTCACAGAGCATTACAGCTAAAGGAAGAAGCCTCAGACCCGATTTAAACAGTCTGCAGAAAAACCCAAAGAAACAGAGAAGACAGCAAAGATGCTGGACGGGAGTTGTGCCTTCAATGTCACAGCACACGACAAACACAGCGCACTCCTCACCAGCCAGACAAACCTCACGCCGAAGGCCTAGCTACGGGAGCCGCTTGTAGCCCACACTTCAGGTCTGGTTTCCAAAAAAACAAAAACAACAAGGCAAAACCACAGATCTGGAAAGACGAGTGAACATCAGAACTAGACACAGGTAAGGCAGAGAGTTTGGAATGGTCGGACCGGGACTTTAAACCGGGTCGAGGGCCCTAAGGGGCAAGGCGTGGACCATGCAAGAACAGAGGGGCAATGTAAGCACAAGAGACGGAAACTCAAAGAATCGAAAGACAATGACGGGATGCCAAAACACTGTGACAGGAACGAAGATGGTCTTTGAGGGTCTCTAACCTCGGAGCCACGCTGGCCAGGGCAAGGGTTGATTTTTTTCTGAGAAAACTCCTTGCGGTCAGTGTGGGAACTGGGACCTCAACCTCGCTCGGCCAGGACTTCGTGGGACCGACTTTCTTCCCTGCACTCGGCCGCTCACAGAGCCTCTGCCAACCAACCAAGCGCTTTGCTCTGAACAAAAGCCAGTGAGGACCAACGGGTGCTGTCAGCTGGTAACTGAAACATGTCTTTTGTTGGCGAATTACCATGTGCTTTGGGGCGCTAAATTTGAAAAGAGTCAAACTAGTGAGCGACATCACTATGAGAAAGTTCCATTTCTGTGGCTCCTCGGCACTGTGACCTTAAAAATGAAAACCAGGACTAGGCAGTCCAGTGGATAACTGACGCTCCACTAAAATTTATGAACTGACACTAGATCTGTGCATAAAACAGGTGTTCACATAACATTTTTGCTTTAGATTTCATAGTTTACCCAAAATCTTATCTCTATGCTTTTCATCAGTTTGTGCTCATGACCATCGGAAACATAACTTTGAACTTTCAGCAGCTGAGTCAAAGGAATTTTCTAGTTCGACGTGGGTGATGGGAAGAGAGACTTTAAAATACAATAGCATATAACATGGGGTTAAGAAGTATGAAGGACACTTGTAGACTCAGTAGGAAAGGGAAAAGTAAAATTTCTGAGTGAACACAGGGCAGGAAGCGGTGATGTAGCAATCTTACCTGTAAGGGCTAAGCTGGCGTGTACGGAGAATTACATCCTTCACAACTATTTACATTTACGATGAAATGTGGAAACGTCCACTTGTGAAGAAGAGGGGCATATCATTTCTCAAAATGCTTTTAGGAAATAAGTGCTTTTTAAAAAAGTTTGAAAATCACTCTCTTAGAGCAGCGCTTCTCAACCGGTGTGCCGCAAGGATTTTTAAAACATGCTAATACCTGACTGCTTAGCCAGGACAGCGACCTCTTTTCCCTTAGATTGTCAAATTAAAAAATGACAGCAGCCCACACAACAACAGCCGTCGGGTGTGAATGCCCTGGCTTGAGCCATAAATATATAGGTCACATGACAGAGTTGCCACTTATAGGTCACGGCGCATAATCAAGTTGCATCTGATTGGTTAACTCTTGGTACCAGAAATCCTTACATACTAGTATAAGCACCTGATTTTTTTTAAAGTCACTTTGGAGAAAAAAAGGGTAGGTAGTTACTACTACTACTACTACTATTATTATTATTATTATTATTATTATTTTAAGTCAATCAAAATTATACCTATTTTTTGGTCAGATCGACAAAGAATATATTTTTTGTTGTG
The DNA here is from genome assembly GCA_030848825.1 of Tadarida brasiliensis. NCBI lineage: Eukaryota > Metazoa > Chordata > Mammalia > Chiroptera > Molossidae > Tadarida > Tadarida brasiliensis. The sequence continues at coordinate 23,525,310 of CM061278.1, read as the reverse complement.
CTGCAGAATTTTAGTAATTAGTTTGTGTATCATGAGATGAAAAAGGCTGAAAATCACTCCATTAGAGTAATACTATCTAAAGGAAGACCACTAAATCATAGATTTCCAAGTAATACAATCAAGCCTCCCAATCACTGCGTGAGAACTCCGATCCCTGCTTAAGAATTCCAATCCCTGCGTGAGAATTCCAATCTCTGCGAGAGAATTCCAATCCGTGTGTGAGAAGTCCAATCTCTGCGAGAGAATTCCAATCTCTGCGAGAGAATTCCAAAAGACGCAATACTTGTGTATAAATAAAGACAGTGAATGTTCAAAGTTTGAAGTCATGAATATTTTTAAGTATGGGTTTGTTTTCAATATTAAGAAACTGATATTGAATGCATTAGAAAAACTGAAAAAGAATGAAATCATTTTACACTGAGTTTGAGATAAAAATTGGGCATTATTTTTCTGACTTCTCATTTCTTTAAAAAAAAAAAAAATACAGCAAAGAGTGTGAAAGAAAGCCTCTTTAAATATGGCCAGAGGAGTAACAGGTTACCCTTATTCTGTATTCTGAACATAGTACTGTTTACTACCTTCTATCTGTGCTGTTCATACATACATGATTTGGGGGGAAGAAACAAATTGGTAATTATCTTCACTAATGAAATGTGCAATCATTTCAGTTAGATTTTAAATGGAGCACAATTTGTTCATAAGACTCACTGAAAAATGCCTGTTAGGTACAGTTTGATGGCTTCGTGTTTTCTCTCTGTGGTTGATTCTTGTCACACATTCAGGGCAATTAGGGAATTTGGTTTTCCCTCCTAGAATGCCTATATAATCACTGTATTCAGAAAGCTCGGCAACATAACCATATAAAAGTCAAATTTTTACCTGAAAAAGAGAGAGAGAGAGAGAGAGAGAGAGAGAGAGAGAGAGAGAGAGAGAGAAACTGTATCTTTGATTATGATGGTACTCAAGATTTTGGCCAAATTCATTCTGTTAACAAAGTCAATTCTCATTTAGCATTAGTAACTAACAAATCATAATTATCATGTGCCTTAGAAAATAAGTCTGGTAACACTTGAAAAAGCTAGAGCACATCCTTCCCACAGGGAAGTCCAAACCAAAACGGTGTTGATAAATTCATGGAGAAAAGTTTCCACTGAGAATAAATTAAAAAGCAACCTTGGCGTGGGCGGCGTGGCTCAGTGGTTGAGCGTTGACCCATGCACCAAGAGGTCACCTGTTTGATTCCCGGTCAGGGCACATGCCCAGGTTGTGGGCCCGATCCCCAGTGGGGGCCATGCAGGAGGCGGCCAATCGATGTTCTCTCTCATCGATGTTTCTATCTCTCTCTACCTCTCCCTTCCTCTCTCTCTAAAAATCAATAAAGAAAAAATAAATAAATATGTTTTTTAAAAAGCAACCTTGAAAATATTCCATCATATATTCTTCCCCAAGCAACATCATAGTATCAATATATTAGAACATGCTTCTTGTTCGAAGTGTCAGCTTCGCGTACAGCGTGTTAGGCTGTGAATCCCGATGACAACGGAAGAAAACCTCCGCTTTTCACAGCCTTTAAATATCGTCTTCATATCACTTAACTTCAGAGAGTGAGAATCAACTTATCTATAGAAGAAAAAGAGGCGTCCGTGTTGACAAAGCTGGGTGAGCGCTCTGCACACACTCGGACGGACGGTCGCTGCTTCCTTGAAGGATTCGGAAGCCACGAAGAGCTTCAGGTCAGACTGCCTTTCAGGTGTTCAGGTCACATGCTGCTAGAGTTACCTGCCTGGTTTTCCCTTTTCCTTCTCTGCTATTCTCTCCCTCAGAGATAAGGAGTCCAGAGGATCATCGGAGCATCTGACGCCGGTTCACACCTGAGATTTTCACTTCCTCTTTCAAAAGAGGAGCCCCTCCCGTGTGCGCCACTCATCAGAACTGTGTGCGAATGTTTTCCTCTCTCTTCAGCAATTTTCCACGTTTTCCTAAAAAGTACCTCCTAGAGCGGTAACACTTCAAAGGAGCGTGCCTGTTTGCGCGGTAAAGGCAGATGGAGGGGAAGAAAAGGGGAATGATTAAAAGGAGATGGAAAATGCACTGACATCTGAATGTTCCTTCCTGAGCTGAATGGCAAGGATCCTGAAAGCACCGCAAGGCCCCCCCCCCCCCCCCCATTTCACAGGTGCTCGCCCTGAAGGAACGGGCACCTCGCTGAGAAAACCGCCCTCTGCCCTCAGCGGGGACAGCACCTGCTTGGCGAGGCCACCTGACTGCAGGAGGGGACCTGCACCTCCTGCTTCTCCCAGCACAACCCCAACACGCTGCGCATCCCCCCACATCGCCTTTCTGACGGCACGGAACCCCCGCATTCATCATCGTGTGTCCTGGGCATCACGCGTGTAACTCGAGGAGAAAGGAGAGAGAATCACACCGCAATCTTTAACAGGTGTTTCTTTCCCTTTTCTCTCTAGTCCAGTGCTTCTGAGGGAAGGAAAAAAAATCTGAAAACCACTTCTAATCTGTTCCCTCTTCTGAAAAAGCAGCACGGAGAAGGAAAACCGCCGTTTTCTCAGCATCTCCCGCCTTCCTGCCGGCCGGCTGTCAGGTCCTGCTTGCACGGCATCCGCACGGAGGGAGCGATTCGGGCCTTGAAGCAAAGGGTTTATATTTGGCATCTAGAACTTCTCAGAAGTCGGTGATGAGAAGCAAATATGAAAAGAAACGTCTCTCGGGCTCAAGCTCATCCCCAGCCGCCTCAGCGGCTGCTGGGTACAGAGCGCTCCTCTCTCCTCGCCACCCCCAGCGGCAGAGGGAGCCCGCCCGCCCGCCGGGACCTGGACCACAGCACGCCCTGGCGCTGGCAGGACAGAGGCAAGGCCCCAGGTGCCATCTGTGTCACCCGAGCTAACAGCCACCCCGGACACCGCACAGAAACACTGCTCTTTCAGGCACATCCCCCCCCCCCCGCTTGGCCCTCCGCGCTCCCTAAACGCCAGGCTCAGAGTCAGATGTCATCACTGTCACTCCGTGCTTCCCTGCGGGGGTGGGGGGTGCGGCGTATGAGACACTCATCTGTTCCTAAAGGATAAGGTGACTTTCAAAGACCAGAGGAGGCACCTCAGGGGCCACAAGGCCACAGACTGCACCAGGCCTCAAGTGGCTGCTGGTCCACGTCCCCATCCGGAGACTCTCCTGGGGACACCCATGCTCCGCCATGGAGCCTGGCCCTGGCACAGACGGACGGCTTCTCTGCGCCCTCCCTTATCCAGACACAACCCTATGCCAGCAGTTTCCTTCCGCCCCTCCGTCTCAGACACCCAGCACTGGAAAGACCTCCAGCCTGCAGTAAAGCACGGAGAAGACGAACAGAAATGTAATTTGAAAAACATAAAACCAGTTGGCTGGAACGCCTGACCTCCTGACTGGTCTTTGGAGAGGAACCACACGGGGCGCTTTTTGCCTCCACAGCCCCGTTAGGAGAACATTTTCACATCGACGGCGAAAACCAAGGTGTAAACTTACTTCGGGGCAGAAGTCTGTCCGAACCAGATCTCCAGCAGCGGAAAGGAAGCATGATTTGAAAAGCCACGGGTTAGGCCCGAGAATGAGAAACTTCTATTTCTGAACTAATAACGTGTACCAGATCTCTCTCCCACTGCCTCTGTATTATTAATTTATTCTTTATAATTTCTCGGGTTACAACGCTTATTATGTTTTTCTTTATGGATTTTTAAAGAGCTGATTGTATAGTTTTTTTCAGTTAATTAGGTCACTTTGTAACACTGGACTATAAAAGGCGTTTTGAAAACCATAAAGGAGAGAAAACATTTCCTACGTGTGACGGCAATCAAGTCCGTCATTGGATGGTTTCATCTGTTGGAAAGAATGCCAAGATCATCCCCAGTCAGCCCCTTTCCATCGCTGGAGAGGTGGCTAAATATAGAAAGAAAGAAATGTAACACATTAATGCATCAACGGGCTCTGAGGGGAAGTTAGTATTTCCAGTATGCCAGTCAGAGAGCACAAGGTTTAGCTACGCTCTGTAGTACACAGATTTGGGGGTGGGGTGTCAGCCTAAACCATGGCCCCCACATACAGGCCTCTGAAAGGGGGAGCCTGCGCGTCCGAATCTCTATTTCAGGACCCTGTGCTTGTGGCCACCACACGCCCAGACGGGGGTTAGAAAAAAAGCACCATGTGCAAAAACACTTATTTTTGTCCTTTCAGTCCTAAATGGCTGCCGGAGACTGAAAGCGCTTCCTGATGTAAAGTGGTCCGAGTTTCGGATTTGTGTGCAATCTCATCGACAGAACATCCACAATCGCGGTCAATGACTGTCATAGAAACAAATAAATGCGCTGTCGTCACCTGCTCGTGACAGTGTGGGCATCAGAACACACTCAGAGGGCACATTCTACCAGCCTTCTTAGCGTCGCCCGTGGGGGAGCTTCTGGCTGTCATTTCTCTGATGCGGGGCGGGGGGCGGGGGGATGGGGACAAACAGCCACGTCTCAGCAGTGAGCATCGTGTCTGGGAGAAAGCAGATAGGAAATGTTTTCGGTTTTATGAATGACGCCTGTACGGCTCTCTGCTGTAGACTAAATGGCTCCTGCGATCTGAAGACCTTCCCAGCTAAAGCCGCGAGCCCGCGACGCTGCCCGACAGAAACGGTAATTAGACGGACGAAAACAGCCAGCCCACCTCCTCGTGCGTCTGGACGCCTCGGCCCCCTTTGCACCTGCAGCCCAGCCGGGCCCGGGGACCGGCAGCCTTCGCTCCTCCGGGGTGCGGCCCTTTTCCAAGGCCAGGTCCGTGAGTCGAAACCCAGGAGGGAATGAAAATGCCCAACCAGCTCATCAGGGGCCTATCAACATCTTGAGGTCACCCTCATGGTCTCCCCCGAGTTCAGAAATATAAAAACTGGGGGGAGCGGGGAGGCTGGGAGACGCAGTCAGGCAGGCTGGATGCTTCAAGCTGGAGACGATCGAAAGAGCCAGTGACCCCGTCAAGAGCTGCCGTGGGGACGGATGTGTTTGTGTCTCTGAAGATGCGTTCTGTGCTCACAGTTTCCGTACTTGAGGGACTGTATCCGTTACTTCGCTGGTCTTTGTGAGAAGGTTGGCTTGGACCGTGCGTGGGCACCGAGGGGCTGCCACCGCGTCAGGCGGAAAATCTTGGCTGTGCGCTCGCTTGCAGCTGGGCTGCTGACATCACGCGGGCCCACTCCCCACCCCAGATTCTCTGCTGCGTGTCTGTGTTCCAGTCGCTCCCTCTCTCGAGTCCCCGCACATACCCTTATCTTTAGCTCATGAGTTCACCTTGAACTTTCTTTTTTTTTTTTTTTAAGTAGTCTGTCTGACCTGAGCTATCTCGATTTTTCATCCGTCCATGGGAAAGCTTTTCCATATATTTAGCCGTCCTGGTTTCTTCTTCTTCTACTGAAGAATTTCTCTCCTTTCTGGAGTTACACCCAGGCTGGCCTCTGCCCCTTGCACATTTTTCAGCATCTCGCCTGATGCCCCTCTTGCCGTCCCCTCCTCCTTCTGGACTTCCTAGTGTGGCTGGCATCTCCATCAACTTCCTAAGTCGGAGACCTCCGCTTGAGCTTGGAGACTTCCCAGCCCTGTCCCCAAAGAGGCATCACGAACTATCCCTGGTTGGGCCGGAGCAGTCTGCCCTCTCCCCGCCGGGCACGGCGACCATACCTGCCTTTGATGCCGCTTCTCCTGCTCCTTTGTGGGCGCATCCAGGACCTGCTGTCCACATCAGCAACCTTGCATCTCAAGCTCGCCTGGGGTCCATGAACTCAGTAGATGGCAAGGTCGTCCGTCCACGTCCCCTCTCCTGACGCACCCCCTCGACTCTCCCCAGGTGGGTTAGAAAGCAAAGGTGAGGGGGTCAGGGGAGATCTGAGCTCCCAGGTCCAGGAAGCAGGGCTCTGTGAACCCCAGGGATCCATTCTGTAAACACTGCACATGTAAATAAAGATGCCAAATATAAATGGTTTAAAAAACAAACAAACAAAAACGAGGAGGAAAGGAGGAGGAGGAGGAGGAGGAGGAGGAGGGAGGCTCCTCGATGTGGGGACCACAGCGACAGCGTGAGGCCGAGGAGTGGTGGGAAGGCGGCGGCCTAGGAAACACGGGGACAGCCTGGTAGGAGTGTCGGTGACGGCCTGGTGCGCCGGTGTGGGCAAGGCAGTCGGGTGATGGGCAGGAGGCGGCGATGGCCACGGGGCTGGAGACAGCAGGACAGAGCTCTCTGCCATGAAAAGTCCGTAAGAGCACACGGTCCCCCCACCAGAATGACAGACTCCTGTGCAGCAATCCACCCCCTCTGGGGTCCCCTAAGACACAGTGGGTGGCACATGCTCCCAGCCTGCGGTCACACACACGACCAGCAAACAAGACGAAGACGGCCAGGCCGAGGCTCTGCACCTATGGACCGAGCACAGCATTCCCGGAGCCCACAGGGACAGTCCTTCACAAGCGGGAGTCCACTAAGATGTGGACACAAAAAACAACTTCCCACATGCGATCGGCGTGCGCTCGTCACCGCGCAGGCCTCGGGTTTTGGCGTCTCGATCCACCCTGAGCGGATTTCAGAGGGTCCCAGACGACTCGTCCTCTCAACAGACTGCAGGCGAGAACACTCGACAGGCCCCCGTTTGCTGAGAGCAGCTTCTTTACAAACCCTTTAATACACATTCAAGACGCAGACTTCCGACCACGCTCATCCAGAGGAGAAGCTTATTAGCTTAGCGTTTAACTCTCTAGCAGCAAAAATAATTCTTTCCGAGGTGTACATTCTAAATGTAAAAGATAAATAAAAATAAAAAAATGTATGAATTAAGACCTCAACACTGTCCGCTCCAAGCGTTCTCTTCTTTTTATCAAAAGACAAAGGAGATAAATAGGAACATCAAACGATTTGGGGGATGAGAGGGGTCCCTGAGGAGTCAAGCATTTCTTGCTGGGGTTTTTTTTTTAATGCCCTCAGCATTTGAAGCTGCTAATTTTCCCTCCATAGATTTTGAATAAGCTCATCAAAAACACAGGGGTCTAAAAAGTGTAATAACTTAGAGAAAAGATGACTTCTCCAAAAGGATTGCATCCCACTCACTCCACTTTATTTCCCTACTGTGCACTATTTCAACGGAAAATTTGGTCTCTCCGGGCACTAGACGATGCTTGCGGGTTTGCATTGCTGTTGGTACTTAATCCCCAAAATAAACTCAACAAATTGGTGTAGAACGCCAAGATTGTATTGCAGTAAGAAAAGAGGGAAAAAAAAAATCTTTCATGTAGGGTACAATTTGTTTCATAACCGTGCTGCATTTAAAACAACACAAGGAAAAAATAAATGAAATGAAATAACCACGGCGATTTTGTTCATCAGCTGCCCCTGAGGCCTCTTCCACACCTCTCTGCAAGAGAGTGAAATTCATCTGAACATTCAAGCAATGAGGTTTGCGTTTAAGGAAACTGAGGCCCCAGCGCTCTTCCAACAGGCTTGAGGTCAGGGAGAGGTGGTCAGTCCTGCCAAAGCCCACCCAGTGCTCTCTCTTTATTCCAAGGAAACCCATGAGTTGTAACTGTTGCAGCTCTATAGGCCCCATGATATACCCTGGGTGCTGCACAAGGACTTCCTGATCAGCTCTTGTCATTGCAACTATGTAACAGCTTAAGGGTCGGAAACAAAATATCAGAACTGTCTGGTCCATAGAAAATAACCAGTTAACTGAATTTTCCCCCATTACCAATCAGTGTCTTATAGCAACAGGCTAAGAAAGCTCTTCAGTCCCCCTAAGAATGAGCAAAAATTCTCTCTCCTCCCCTCTCCCTCTCCTCCCCTCCCCTCCCCTCCCCTCCCCTCTCCCCCCTTCCTCCCTCTCTCTCTCTCTCTCTCTCTCTCTCTCTCTCTCTCTCTCTCTCTCCCTCCCCCTCTCTCTCTCTCTCCCTCTCTCTCCTATGTCTTTGCAACTCAATGTGAAAGTTTACATCATTTTTCTCTCAGGGGAGTTATCCTTCAATGGGACACCTCTCCCGGCTGCAGACTGGCACTGGAACCCTAAAAATAACCTGGCAGCAACTAGAACCTCCTCTCATCAGGGAGGGATTTCCAGAAGTCAGTGATGCTCGGTCTGTAAGAAGTTTACTTTCTGCAGATAATTGAGAGCCGTGTCTCGTACCAGCCAATTTATGAACTACGGCAGATGTGAGGGAAGACTAAGCGTGCCTCCCGCTGTCATTAAGTCCATCCTCTGAGCCGCTCGTGTTTCATGTCTGAGAGTTTCGGGTCCTGTGTGATTTACTGCAACACAGATCTATCAAAATAAATTTGAGAATTTTTGCAGTGCGCTTGGTGGGAGGTAAAGAGTTTTATTCTCCTGCCTCGAACCGGCATCGGGAATTAATGATGCACAATTTGTTGGATGATTTACGCCCTCCCTGGTTTTCAGTCTTCACTTAATCACACGCGGCCTCTCTGCCTGTCCTCGGAAACACGGGCCCGTCTTCCTCGGGGCTGCAGGACGTCACACCTGTGCCCAGGTGGAGACGGTGCCCCTGGGAGGAGGAGACACGTGTACCCGTGCGCCCAGGAGGAGAAAGGGGCAGGAGACAGTGGAGCAGACAAGAGGCAGAAAGAAAGGCGGGGGACTGAGGATGGATGTCAGACTGATGACAACCTCAGGGCCACTCATGGTTTTTATTAGGATCAGAACTCGTAGGATTTTAAATCATTTACGTTACTCGTGTCGCCCTGTTTGGCTTCATTGTCCCGGGCACCTGCTGTGTCACACACACCAGATCACACTTCTTTAGACTTGAATGTTGGTACAACTGTAAAAAGAGATGAATGCTAACACACAAAATTGTTACATGGTTGTTGTTTTTTTAACAAACATACATCCAAAGGGGTGTGTACGCCACCAGGGTTATTGTAACTCTGCGGGCAGTATTCGATGTTCCTGCAAATTCGGCATCGCCGTCAGAGTCAATGGCGCCTTCTAATGTCCTCGGTGGGCGCACACGCCCGTCTTCTGGAGTCAGCTGGAGAAGCCAACAGAGACCCTGTCGGATGGTATGTGAAGTCGCTCAGAAGACACAATGGGGAACCTGGTAAGAAACGGCCCAGTGAGCTAGTTTCGGGGCGCACACCACGTGGAAGGCCGGCTTACACAAAAAAGTGCATCGGAGGGTCCCTGCGCCACACGGGCCTTGTCCAGAGGGAGAGGGAGGCCTGCAGACGGGCCATGGCATGGTGCCCGCAGTGCTGGCACACCTGGGATCCTGGCATCCTCGGAGCGACTCAGCTCCCGCAAAAGCTCCCTGGGGATGAAGATGCTTTGGACTGAGACTAAGGGAGGAACAGGAACCAGAGGCAGGACAGGGGCAAAAAGGACACTCTAAGCAGAAAGGACATTCTAAGCAGAAAGCACTGTGCCAGGTGGCGAAAGCCGTTCACAAGCACTGTGGCACGACACGCAGAGGCTGGTGAGGACGGAAGGGCAGCCAAGACCCGAGGAACAGAGAGGGTCGCGTCGCGGTGGGTCTGGGGGGGGGGGGTCATCTCTCCGTCTAAGGAGGTGTTTCTAAGGGTGAGCCAGGGGACGACGAGGTCGGAACTGTACTCTGAAGAGCTCACTCTGAAGCCGCCACCCGCTGGCTTCTGGGTTCCGGAAGAACAGCACTCTCAGATAACGAGGACGGTGGCAGAGACCGGAGAGGACTGGATAAGTCGAGAATATTTGGGACAGCAAGTCAGCAGGGTGTGACCGCTGATTCTATCTGGTGGCGAGGAGGGAAGGGAAGGGCTTCCAGCTCTTGGTCTTTGGGTGAGCCATGATTTAGCCCTATTAACAGGGTTGAACAACAGGAGTGCTCAGAAACACAGCCAACGCACTTGATCTTGAAAGCTTATTTCTCACAGAGATGAAGGAGCCAAATAACTTCTACCTAAACAGAAATTCTTTTAAATCTCCGTGTTTTGGAGTTACTTAATCAATATTTCTATGCATGCCGTGACAGGCTGGTTATCAGACCACTTCAGATATTACCTACATGCACACTTTAATATATCACAGGCTTTCCGGAAATTATGGGGGGAAAAGTGCAATGATGACTCATTTTAGACTGAGAACTATTTAATGTAAAGTGAGGGGGGGGGTTTGGTAAGTCAACGTCAACTCATCTTATTGCTCATTTACGGACAGTGCATCACACACACACACACACACACACAGTTTAGAACCAACTTTCCCGTTTAACCAAGAAAACATGAATCCAGACGTCAAGTGAGTGACTTCTGCCTCTCTGAGCGCCAATCATTACGCAATGTTGACAAAGTAAAATACACAATGTGGAACCACTTCAAAGGAGCTCCTGAAAGAACGTGTCCGGCCTGTCTATGTAGGTACACAAACCGGAACGAGAAACCTAATTGTACCTGACACAACACCCAGGCCTTGCTGGGTTCACCCCTTTATGGTCTTACAACACTCCCTCTCGCCGGACGCGGAGCCCCAACTCCTCTGCTGCCGTTTTCTTACCTCAAAAGTGCCCTGTGGCACTCAGCCGGGGAGGAGGAGACGCTATGAGTCACCTGTCGCAGAGCACGGATCTGCCCAGGTGGGCGTATCCCTTCCGACGGAATGGACTCTCGGAGCCGAGGCTGTTTCATCGGAACCGTCTACCTGATAAGTCTTCTGGGGTCACGTACACTGAAACTGGGTCCTCCATCAGCAACGCGAGGAAAAGGATTATCAACGCTCGCATTTGTTTCTCCTTACCGCGGATCCCCCATTTGGAGGTTTACAGGGCTAGCTGTGGATTTTGCGAAGAGCAAACACACACGGCCAAGCCCCGAATCTGGAGGCAGAAGGAGCCTCCCCGGCCCGCAGGAGGCTTGGAACGGGAGCAGAGGGAACCAGCAGGGCTTGTGCATCAAAGCCTTCGCTGTGTCACTTTTTTTTTTTTAAATCAGGAAATTGGAATTGAGAACTTCTGAAGTGCTGTGAAGAGAGTCTTTGGCTGGAGCTGAAAAGAAAAAGGGGAATAATCTGGACCCTACGGGAAGGTGGAAAGGAAGCAGAGTTTCCAAGGAGGGAAAAAAAAAATTACAAATAAAGCATCCTCAGAGAAAACCTGAATAAATCATTCGGACCCTGTGAAGTGTGGAGGTGACTTTACGATGCACTGTCCGCAGAGAAGGAGGCTGCCCCTAACGCAGCAGGTGGCCTTCCTGGACCCGGAGATAACCTTGTCAAAGGTCCACGCCAACGTCCCCGCTCACATGAAATCCAGGGAGGGTTATTTCTAATGCTGTTCCTTACGCAAGTTCTTCGACTTTTCAACATAAAAGTCAGGTTTCAGATTTAATGACTAGACCATTCCGTCCTTCTGTGGCTGGGATAAGATCTTCGAGGACCTATGAGCTTTACAGGATCAAGACCCCAAAAGACGTTTCCAAGGTGGCTAGGAGGCTACGAATTCCGCAGGAGACAGAAAGGAGAACAGTAGGAAAATGGGAGAATTCTAGAAAACCCGCTCTAGGAAGTAGACAGGTTGCCAGACAGTAGCTAATAAAGTAGAAGGGGGAGAATTCTTTTTTTTTCTTTATTGATTTGAGAGAGAGAGAGGAAGGGAGATGGAGAGAGAGATAGAAACATCGATGAGAGAGAATATCGACTGGCCTCCTCCTGCATGCCCCCCACTGGGGTTGGGGCCCACAACCTGGGCATGTGCCCTGACCGGGAATCGAACCAGCGACCTCTTGGTGCATGGGTCGATGCCCAACCACTGAGCCACACCGGCCAGGCGGGCAAGAATTCGTTTTAATGTTTTGATTAAAGTCTATTAAAGAGCAAAAAGCAAGCCCTGGAGGAGACTGGAGAGCCCCAACTTCACCTCCACCTGGCTACACACAGAAGCACAGAGAGGACACAGGATTGTTGAGATCACACAGCAACTGATGGTCATGGGTGGTCAGACTTGTCACACGTCCCCATTTCAACTCAACTACGAATTTGTAAGCCGGTGCCAGGCACTAAGGGGGCCGACAGAGAGGTTGGGTGGGAACAGATGAGCCCACAGTGGTGTACGGAACCGCAGAGGGAGAGGGCTGTGTCCAACAGAGGAGCCAGGAGCGTCCCCAGACAGTGAGACCGGCCTTCAAGACCGGAGAGGCGTTTCTACAGCTGGCAATAGGGAAGGAGAAAAGAAAGAACCACACTCCAGGTAGACAGGGAGCAATGCGTGAAGACAGAGGTAGGGGGGAAAAAAAAACCAGAATATTCACAACACAGAAAACAGGATAGCTGGGTACAGCAGAAAAGCGGCATCGTGTGAAAAAGGCTGAAACCACATGGTGGCAAACCGGGGCGGACGCACTGAATAAAAACCACGAGCAACTCCAAGCACGGTGACCTGGCCTACCGGACGGGGAGGAGGGGAGGGGGGAAGGCCAGAGGCTCTTCCAGGAAGAGGGATGGAGTGAGAGACTGAGTCCCCCTCTGAGACGAAGCTCGGGGAGGAACGACTCAGTGACATAACTCTATGTTCTCTCCTCACACAATCATTTGTGAAGAAGAAAGAAGGCACACCTGTGGCTGGAATCATCAAAGAACACTGTACCTGCTAATTATGAGACCTTGGGAGCCGTAATGAGCGTCGCAGTCAGGAGCCACCCGAAGGCATGCTTTGCATGAAGACAGACCTCCTTCTGAACACCTACACACACTGCAGCCTCGCACCTGGGTTTGCCACCGGGTCTGCGGAGGCAGAGCTGACTTTCCAGGCAACCAGAGAGAGGGACTCTGAGCCCCAGCTGCTCATCCCATCAAAACTCACAGCCGCACCTTCGCGAAATCAGTCAGTGAGCGAGCAGAGGCTCTCACGGCGGTCTGATGTGTCCTGGGACGGGGTGTTTCTCACGTCACGAGGCCCCACGCAGGAAGAACGCTGCTCGAAATACACGCGGTCAGGTGCCACTTCCTGTGTGCTGAATTGGTAAGTCTCAGAAAAGGACACAGTGGGGAGGCAGGGAGGTCACACCCCAGCCGGGAGGGGTGCCTTACCTGGACCCCTCGGACGACAACGTGGGATAAGGACTCTCGGTGTGGAGATCGGAACCGAGGATGTGCACAGCACTAAGTGCTGGGCTGTCACCACCCCACCTGCTCACTGGCCGGGTTTGTGGAACATGCCGCTGGGCCGGTGTAGCCCCGCTGACGGGTAAGGAAGTACCCTCTACTTAGAGACCCCAAAAAGGTGCTTGGTGTTATTTTAAGAACAGAAAGTAAAATGGGACAGATGTGTTACTGTGGGATACACGAGCACGAGAACTGGGGTCTTTTCTTAAAAAAAAAAAAAAAAGGCGGATATGATGGTTTTGAAAAACTAAGCAGGTGCCCTGGCCGGTTTGGCTCAGCGGTTAGAGCATCAACCCACGGACCAGAGAGACCTGGGTTCGGTTCACGCTAAGGGCACGTACCTCGGTTGCAGTGTGTCCCCGGCCCTGGTTGGTCGTGCGGGAGGCAGCCACTCGATGTGTTCCTTTCACGTCGATGTTTCTCTCTCTCTCTCTCTCTCTCTCTCTCTCTCTCTCTCTCTCTCTCTTCCTCTGTCTCCCTCCCGCTCTATCTGAACAAAAAAATGGAAAAATGTCCTTGGGTGAGGATAAAAAAAAAAAAAAAAAAGCAGGTGCCTCTCACAGGTAGCAATGTAAGACCAAAATGCACAGAAAATGGAAAGCGAGAGGGGAGCAGTCAAGAGCACGATGACATCTACGTTAGAAAGAGTCCGACGCGAAGCAAACGTATCACGTGTCGTGAAGATGGTCGTTTTGTATTAACACAGATGCCATCTAGCCAAGGGACAGATTCTGAATGACTGCGTATCAGATACCACAGCTGAAAGGAGAGGAAGCAGTGCTTTTAAAACGCTTCCAGAGTGGAGTGATGTCAGACACCCTGCCCTCTGCAAAGGCCAGTGCTCGGAGAAACCCGGGGTGCAGAGGATGAAAAACTACAACTAACAAGAGCGATTACACCGATGCGGAACTTGAGGGTGTGTAATGTCGAGGCCCCCAGGCACGCGGCACACTTCTTTTTAAGGGTCTGTAAAATTTGTCTGAATCATATTGATGAGAATAACACAACTACCAGTTCAGGGGTCCTAGCACTGTGTTTAAGGATGTGTGTCCCAGAGCAAAGACTGCAAAAGCGAAAACAAAACAAACGGGACTACCCCAAACTAAAAAGTGTTTGCATCTGGCCGGTGTGGCTCAGTGGCTGAGCGTCGACCCATGCACCAAGAAGTCGCTGGTTCGATTCCCGGTCAGGGCACATGCCCAGGTTGTGGGCCCGATCCCCAGTGGGGGGCATGCAGGAGGCGGCCAGTCAATGTTCTCCCTCATTGACATTTCTATCTCTCTCTCCCTCTCACTTCCTCTCTCGAAAATTAATAAAGGAAAAAAATTTTTTAACTAAAAAAATAAACAAACAAATAAATAAAATAAAAAGTGTTTGCACCCGGAAAGGGAACTATCAACAACAAAAAAAGACCACCGGGTCTTCTGCCTCATGGTGGTATCTATTGCATAGCCACACCCCTGCCCCCGCAGACCCCCCCCCCCCCGAGTGAGTGTTCTCACCCGACACAGACCGCACATTCCCAAAAGCACTGCCTTAAAGTTGTCGGATTGTTTACAGACAGAACTAAGGCCTACCTTTTTCCTGCACATCTGAGTTACAGCCCAAGTGTCATGGGTGAGCCTGCTCTATTTACAGAGCGACACAAGACGAGACAGCCAGTGTCGAAAGGCTCCCCCATCAAAAGGCACCAGCCACCCGAAGCGAGGCCCAGGGTTCAGCTCGGTTTCCCAGCAGCAGCTCCGCTCTCTGGTCTTTTCAGTCGGGCCGTTACCCAGCACTGTGCTTGGGTCTCATGTCACATGGCAAAGAAAAAAGCCCTTGTCCTTGGCTTTTCGACTGAAATAGGGTTCGTGTCCAATTTCTCACTCCTCGTTCACCTCCAGCAGCGAAACCCAAGGGGAGAAATACGTCTTGCTGATCACACACCCCTCTGAGGCTGCAGGAGACCTCTAATAGCTCAGACCCCCTGGAAACAGCAGGGAATCCCTTTCAACCTAAAGGATTCTGCTTTTGGAAGGCTGATATGGAAAAAGTCTTCCTGAGACATAAAGCCAATAGCCAGCATTTCTGCTTGATAGACTACAGTCCAACTGGTTTATGTTACTTACTCTAGACATATGTTCCCTTATTTTTATAAAACATATTCTCCTAGAGACCCAGGTGTCAAGCACATTTTCTTCTGATCAAAACAGTAAATGAAATCTTTAAGCCCATTTGCAGCTTCGCCGATGGCGGAGCCAGAACGGTCCCCGCCAGGGCCACGCCTTTGCGCCCCGCGGCCCATTCTGCTGGACAAGCTCACGGCTGCAGGCGGTCAGGTCCCTTTTGTCACGGACAAGAAAAATGGCTCCTTTCATACGAGGATGAAAAACAAATAAAAAGGCATCAGCATCCAGCTATTCCTTCCAGAGAAATCAAACTTTTCTTCTCACTCACCAAAAAGTCAATAATTGCTGACTCCATCAGGAGGCTGAGAAGGGAAAAAAAAAAAAAAAATCAAGAAGGCATGAAGGAGGGGGGCCCGCAATGCGGACCCACAGAAAGCAGAGGACTCGAAGCTTTGGACGTCGAAAATGGATTGTCACTAAGAGGAAACTTTTGCTGACCTCAGTGCCAAGGTCGGGATGAGATTGCTAAACATAGGTCTGTGTGACCCGCACAGATCGATGTAAAAGCTGGCCGCGTGCAGCCCAGCAGCCGGTCCAGACGCCAGGTGAGGCCGGCGGACGCTGGGCCCGGACAAGTATTTATTTACGGCTGGGATCAGGGAAATGAAATATGGTTAATGGCGCTAGCGGTCGAACAGCGTGAGAGCAGCTTTGACTGAACCTTTTCTGCAAGATAATGAAGAGAGTCATCATCTCTAGACGGTCTCTGCGTTTTCATTGAACAGGTCGTTTGCATTATTACGAGCAACAGGAAATTTAAATGTAAGCTGAGATTACTCAGTGAGTCACCCCAACAGTGAGCAAACTCGAGAAGAAAGACTACGGAGGAGGGTGTGGAGGTCCCTACAAAGTGTATCACAGCGAGGACGCACTTGAGAAAAACGGCTGCCTCCTTTTTGCACATACAGGAAATGGAACACGATTATTTTCTTTTAACAGAATCATATTCTCATAAGACAAACTATTATTTAAAGCACTGTTGCGCTGAGCCCTTTTATAAAAGTGAACACACTACACGATAGAAAGCAGCACGCATTTCATCTCTCGGTAAATGTGTGTCCTCAAAGACAGGAGGCCTGGCTACGGGACCTACAATTCTCCAAGCAGGTCGATAGACAAAGTTCCCAAATCTTATGTGCTTCTGCACAGGGTAAATCTTAAAGCATTGTGGAAACACTGTTTTCTATTTTACTCTTAATAGCCTCCAAAAAGATTAGAAAGCAATCCTTTTCCCCAGGTCTAATATATATTTTTTTTTCCAAAAAAAAAAAAAAAAAATTATTTGGGGACTTTGAAACACCAGATAGAAAATACAAATTGGCAGGGGATGAGGTTAGTCTTCCTCCAGAACAGAGCGGAATTTTACACACACACACACACACACACAACTTTTTACTTAGGGAAGCTTACAGGTGTGAAGGGTTTACATTTTGAAGTCAAGTTTCGAGGGATCTTTGATCTTGCGTACTTCATTTAATCAGTCATTTATTTTCAAATAAGTGGTCCCTTATGGATTAGTGAGGACAGGAAGCCTTGAGAACCTGTTTGCGGCTTGCGTTAATACGAGGTAATTTCGATTTTGTTATTTAAACCCGGGGCCTCCTGTCTACCCCTCCAGGGGTCTAATCCAAGGCACCCACTTCGGGTGGGACAGAGAGGGAGGGAACTATGCACAGTATCCTACATGAAGGCCCACGTCAGACGCAAAGGTGTCCCAGGCATCCCAGGCAGAAAGCAAAAGCAGGTCTTGAAACAAAGGCCCTTGGTCTGGGACAAGCCAGAAGGAGCCAGTTAGGAAGGAGGGGGGGGGGGTCCAAGGACCAGAAGCAGAGCCACAAAGGTTTCCTGCTGCCCGGGTTCGGACGGGGCAGAGCCTGGGAAAGAAATGGGCTGCTCACATTAGGGTTCCATGGACCCTCCATCCCAGGCTGTCACAGGTGCAAACCCGCACGTCCAGCCTTCTCTCCACCGCAGAGCTGAGTCTGTGTGTTCCCGGGTTCACGGCCCCCCATCCTCACGGGTCCAAACAAGACCTCTCAGGTTTGTTTGCCGCCTCTGACCCCCCTGCCCCCACTTCCTCCTGCCTGGGAACCACTCCCCGCGTCCCATGTGCTCCTTGGTCTGCGTGCGCTCCAAAGCGCCGGCTGTCTCTGCTCTGCACGCAGATTGCCATTTACACGAGTGGAGTGTTGCTCCGTGTCCTTCAGGCTTTACCTCCATCCTCGGAGCTGTGCCTCTGGCCCACACTGCCCCCCACAGAGCACGTCCCCTCGGTGCGGCCAGCCCCGTCCTCCCATCGCGGACAACAGCCCCGGACACGTTAGTCGTGTTCTGACAGTCACCCGGCGTTGACATTCGGGAAACACCGTCCTCGTTCTGCCAGCTGCCCGTTAACGGCGCCCGCGGTAACCTCCCTGAAAGGGGACGCTTTAATTCGGGTGTCCCGTTAACCACGGCGCACCTCACGGTTGGTGACTCGGAGGTGTGAGAGGTCCTTCGCCACACGGTGTGGGTCACTGTCCAGTGTTGTGTGTGGTGTTTTGCATTGATCAAAATGATCATTATTTCTCCTTGGGTCTGCTGATGCAGGGGGCCGCACCGACCCACTTCCTGAGTTTGTGAATTGCTTCAGCTCTCTGTTATCTGAGCTAATTAACATTGCTGGTTGTGAACTCACAGAGAAAGGCATGCGTTCCCTACCGTTGGGGTCCAGCCGTGTCAGTTCAAGTTATAAAGTCAGATGAAAGATGGCCGTGGTCCGTATGAAGGGGACCCGGTGCGTTCTCGCAGACCAGCCGCAGGACTCTGTCGTCACTGTTGGGAGGACCAACTCGGCACCGAGCTCGGATTTACGTGGGAAAGGAGATCTTAACCACCGCTCACCCGTGAGGGCACTGAGCTCCGTCCCCACAGTTTAAAGACTGAAGAATTAAACGAAGCTTTCCTCCGGATGTATATTTAACATTTCAAAACTCGAAACATACGTTGTTTTCTACACTAGTTTTGCCATTTCTATTCAACCAACAGGAAGAACGGTGATTCATGACCACGCTTTTGCCCAAAAGAACTCTCATGTGCAGAAGTTATTTTTCAATCCTCACCCGAGGACATTTTTCTATTTATCTTCTGATAGAGTGGGAGGGAGGGAGAGAGAGAGAAAGAAACATCGACGTGAGAGGGACACATCCACTGGTGGCCTTCCGTATGACCCCGACCAGGACCAGGGGATGAACTGCAACCGAGGTACATGCCCTTGGCCAGAATCGAACCCGTGACTCATTGGTCCGCGGGCCGACACTCTAACCACCAAGCCAAACCGGCCAGGGCTGCAGAAGTTTCATCTCAATTCTTTTCTCCCTGGGAATTGTGTTCCTTCTCTTTTTCAAAAAGCAAATGTCAGAGAGAAACTTCCATTGCACCCGTGTGGCTCAGTGGATTGAGTGTCGTCCCACGGACTGAGAGGTCCTGGTTCGATTCCCAGTCAGGGCACATGCCCAGGCTGCAGGCTCGATCCCCAGTAGGGGGCGTGCAGGAGTCAGCTGATCGATGGTTCTCTCTCACATAGATTTTTCTATCTCTCTCCCCCTTCCTCTCTCTCAAAAACATTTAAAAATATATACATTTTTCAAAATCAATAAAATAAACATAAATGTAAACATCTCACATCGATGTTTCTCTCTCTCTCCTCTACCTCCCTCCCTCCCTCTCTCCCTCCCTCCCTCCCTCCCACTCTATCTGAAGATAAATGCAAAAATGTCCTCAAGTGAGGATTGAAAATAATATCTTTTTTAATATATAAAAACCAATTTAAAAAAAAAAAATCTACAACAATGCCCTGGCCAGTTTGGCTCAGCAGTTAGAGCATCGATTCTGGTCAAGGGCACATACCTGGGTTGCAGGTTCGATCCCCGGCCACCATCGATGTGTCTCTTTCACATCGATGTCTCTCTCTCCCTCCCTCCCTTCCACTTGACAATGGAAATGTTGGTTCCCAGACCAGAAGCTTCGAAACGACCAGGTCGAGCGTATAAAACACAGCACAAATGGTAGGGTGTCTGTGTGTCTTGGAAAAAAAAACATAATATTAGAAGTTGTTTGGACTTTTTTATAGCAATGTTGCTCTTCCTTGCCAGGCACTCATAAAATCGAGAGACTTCCAATTCAGCAACTGAAGGGCTCTGTTTATCCACTGACCTCTGGACCTCGGTACTCTTCAAAAAAGACAGGAGAAGAGCTTGTCTCCATGAACAGCCTTCGACGCTACCAAGTGTTCTGTGGGAAAGAAATTCAATATCGTGCTCTTGTTTTCTGGCGGGACCATCACTGCTGGTCCACCTCCTAGGTGCCTGCAGGCGGAGGACACAGAGGCTGTCACTCCAAGTCCACGCGGACCTCGGGGGTTTCCACATTCCACTCCAGGCCCTCAGAACCACGCGAAGGTTCAGATCCATGGCTTTTCGCGGTGGCTGTTTTGCAGGAAAACATTAGCAACATTTGTTATCCACAGCAACGCCAAGCCCTGTGTGTCTGCAACACTCTTTAATAATGCAACGCTTCCTAACGATTTTGCCAACAAGACAGGCATTGATGAATTTTAGGTCGGGTCTGGAACAGCACGGCCCACAAGTCAGTATTGAACACCGCACCGGAGAATGGCCGGATTCATTAAGAGTCCAGGAGAGTCTCTCATTAGGTGAAGAATATGGCTTTGGTAGCAATTTTTTAAGGCAGGTCGAAAATATCACTGCCGAGAGCACGCTTTTCCGCCAACATGGTACCCGGTTTGCTGTATTATTAATTACACTCAAAATTAGCCAGCCATCCAATATGCTGGTTCATGATCACAGAAATTAGCAACTGTTAACAGTGAACATTAGCTGTCGAGTAGCAAAACCACTCACGGAAACACACCTCCCAGTGTTACAATGTGGCATGTTACAATGTGGCGTGTTACAATGTGGCGTGTTGCAATGTGGCGTGTTGCAATGTGGCGTGTTGCAATGTGGCGTGTTGCAATGTGGCGTGTTGCAATGCGGCAGTGTTACAATGCGGCAGTGTTACAATGCGGCACGTTACAATGCGGCACGTTACAATGTGGCACGTTACAATGTGGCACGTTACAATGTGGCACGTTACAATGTGGCACGTTACAATGTGGCACGTTACAATGTGGCACGTTACAAAGTGGCAGTGTTACAATGTGGCACGTTACAATGTTACGATGAGAAACGCATCGGCAGTAAAGGATCGTAGGAAACCGGTCAAGGCTCTCATCATTAAACATTAGAAAGGAAAAGTCAAAGATACCTGCATGTGCGTGGGTTTCCATCGGAAGACCCTCTTGAAAACAAGGCTGAAAATTGTCCAAGGATTCCAATACTTTCCTGAGCAAGTTGCTAATCTACTTCTTCCTCTTGACCGAGGCAGCTTGGCGCGCTTGCCCAGATGGAAAGGTTCGTGATCTGAGTCATCACTGAGACGGCTTTCATTCTAACTGTTCGCAGTGATGACAAAGACCTTTGTTCTAGTTTCCAGTCATATTCTTGGCCTCTACACAATCATTTTGAGTCCAGTTACTCTTCTATAATCTGGTTTCCTGAGATGAAAGAAAATGTTTTTCCTGCCTTGTTAGATATTGCACATCCATGTCGCTACGTTTCAGGACAGAAATGATGGCACCATACAAAATCCACTCCTGTATACGATTTATATATGTACCACTTACGGAGGACTGTTGGGCTAAAGAGGCATTTTATTCACCTTATTCATTCTGCCTGGAACCCAGCAGCTTAGTAAGCGTCTCTTTCCTTTCTTCCAACTGTCTCCCTGTCCTGGGGGGTGGTAAGGGACAGAACAGCACACGAGAACATCACAGGAATACAAATGTACCTTCCTTTCAGCCCAGAGGAAGGGCTGGCCACTGAGTGCATTGTAAATAATTTCCTCTGTTCCATATTCCATGGAGTTCAATTTGAACTTGCTAAGAGTGAACCCGATAATATATTTTGTAATTTAGGTCGCAGTACCTTCGGGCACAGATTAAATCCCAAAGTGAAGGTAGGTGTCATTAAAGTTGGTTTTTAATCTCCCCGACTCTTCACACTTTGCCTCATTGCAGATAAGGAATGCAAAGTGTGTCTCGTGGCACCCGCGAGACCTTGAGGGAGCCATGGGAATGTCAAGCTTTCGCACACCCATAAAATGACAGAGGGGAACGGCAAATGAGGGAGCGGGGATGGGAATGAGGGGCGTAAGGGGGGAGACCCACGGAAGCCCAGCTCAACATGAAGAGCCAGAGGAGGGGCAAAGCGTTCAGATCTGTTTCCGTCATTAACACAGCTGTGCGATAATTTGATTTTTGGTCCAACGACGTCATTTAGCTGTGCCTCGAATATTAAAACTGAGGGACGTGTAGAATGCTCCATCACTTACAAATCATTCCTACTTGGGGTTCGTTTCTTCACTCATTTTCTTTCCACTCATTTTCTTAAAAGTAGAACTATGCGTTCGTTAATGAAGACCTGAGAATGGGAGGATGGTTTAAAAGAAAAAGGGAAAGACAGGGAGCGAGAACAATGAAATCTTTCAGACCCTAAGCCAGCAGCATTTGACATATTAATATTCCCTGCGGTGTCTGTAGAAATTTCTGAGGAGAGGGCTTTACTATGGGCCAGGTGACTGAAACGTGTAGCCAGGGCTGAGAATGTGAAGTCCGGTCTCACAGAGCAGTTGTGAAGGGGACACGAGCTGGTCACACAAGCAAAGTGCCCGCGCCACGCTTTCCAGATGTGCTCGCGCTCAGAAGGCGTGAACTTGTGGTTACCACTGCCTGGCCACTCTGCAGGTACTGAATGGATGGACAGATGGACGACAGAATGAGTGTTTCTTGCCCTGGCCCGGTGGTTCGCTTCCCAGCCAGGGAACATACCTAGGTTGTGGGTTCAATTCCCAGTTGGGGTGTGTGCGGGGGGGGGGGGGTGCACATCGATGTTTCTCTCACATAGATGTTTCTTTCTTTCTCTCCCTTCCTCTTTCTCTAAAAATAAATTTTAAAAAACTACATTCTTGTGTGAGGATTTAAAAAAAAAGAGAGAGAGAGAATGCATGAGCTCAGCTGGTGTGGTTTAGTAGACTGAGAGTCATCCCATCGACTGAGAGGTCCGGGTTCGATTCCTGATCAAGGCACATGCCGGGTTGCAGGCATGATCCCCAGAAGGGAGCATGTAGGAGGCAGCCGATCAATGTTTCTCTCTCGCATCTGTGTTTCTATCTCTCTCTCCCTTCCTCTCTCTCTAAAAAAAAAAAAAAAAAAAAAAAAAAAAAAAAATCAATAAAAAAAACATATTCTTAAAAAAAAAAAAAATGAATGAATGATGTTTCTTAGTAAAGGCTTCTGAGTCCCATACGGTCTCCTATCCACAAACGTGGCGCCTGCAGGGTCACATTCCCTTGTTCCTAAAGGGCACTGAGGACGATTTATAAATGGCAGGATAGTCCTTGCCGGGCGAGGCACAGCAAGGAGCCAGGGACACCAAGCGGGAAAGTGCCAGAGATGAATCGCCTGCCTGCCTCCGTCTGCACGAGCCAGCTCGGCAGGTGCCTGGACCGACGCCCAGACATCCCCGCAGAATCACTGGAGTGGCACAATTTCCAGTGCCTGAGAATACAGAGCCCAGAGGCCTTGGCAAAGCCAGGAAAACACGTTCACAGAACTGTAATCCTCTCTCCCAACTCGACTCCTCCCTTGCCTCTTAACAAACACCCAAAGTACACACGTGCAGTAAGATAACTGAAAAATGCACAAAAACAAGCATTTCTTGCCTTCTACTCGCTGCCCAACAAATCATTGCAAAGCCAGCTAGCTCATTTACCTCATGTATATATTTATGGCCAGGAGGACCATGAGGAGGGGGGAAATGTATATATGAATCATTTTCAAATTATCATCGGACACTCAAAATATTTAAGTAATTCAACGATGAAGTTTTATAAAAGTTGTACCACTGCTGTCCAAGGTCCTCACGATCAGAGTCCACCGTGGGGACGGTTACTTAACTCTACACGGAGGAAGGGTTCCATGTCTCAATGACCACCTGCTGCTTTCAAGGGAGAGCCAAAGTATATGGACATGGGATTCTAACCCTCAATCATGCACCTCGAAGTGCTTCAGAGAGAAGGTGATCTTAAACCCACTGTCACACCCCTGCAGTGCTCCTTTCTGCTCACATCCCAAGACTTCCGCCTGTTCCAGCCTGTCCCTCCCACTCCGGCGGCGGCTCTGGTCCCTCCCCCACATCACCGAGACAGATGGATCCGGTCTCCCCGGCTGCCCTTAGTTTTCTCCGCATTTCACCATCATCATCCCAATTCTTCTGGAGAGAGAGCCTCCGAGCTGACCAGCCGGCAGGGACTGTCCCCCCCTCAGTGATTTGGAAAGCTGAGGAAGAGGTCAAATTGTTCAGGGGATTTAGATAAACGGTTGCTATCGGGGCAGTGATTCAAGTCCCCAAATACTGATAAGTGCTTCCAAAGTTTCAAGATTTCACTTCAAGTCTAGCAACTGAATCGTTAAATAGGTTTGGAAGAATGCAAATCAGGTTAAACGCTGATTGTCATCAGATGAACGAGGTGTTTCTTTCCTTCTTCTTTTTTTGGCTTAATATTTTAGAAATTGTTTTTTTCTGTAACACCACCAGCTTTTTTCTCCGGGACTTTTCAAATGGCACCTCGAACAGTCTTAAGCGTCAGAGGGTGGGGGCATTTCTATAAAGCACATTCTCTCGCTCATCTTCCTGGGCCTCTTCTATAATCTGCCGCGTTGTCATTGAATCGGCAGCCTCTCTGCTTGGAAATGATTAACTTATTCAAGCTTTAACTTCTGAGTGTTTCAAGTAATCCCTCACTTTCCTCTCCACATTTTGAAAATGGGGAGGTGTGAATCTCTTCCCTCTCTCCTCCTCCCTCAGAGTGTATTTTCGGTGCTTTGCTTCATCTTCGAGAATAGATGGTCTATTTGTGCTCATTAGCTAACTTCTGATGGTTCGGCCGCTCCCTCAGGCTGGGAAAGAGTAGCATGCCTTCTGCAGACTTACTTCTCCCCTCTCCGCATCTCCTGGTCTTCTGGATGGAAGAAGACAAGGGGGAGAAGACAGAAAAGAGGGAGACCCGAAAACATGGACAGACCTTGAGAATATCACGCTAAACAAAATAAGTCAGACGGGAAAAGTGAAGCACCATATGATTTCACTCATGTGTGGGATACAAAATGGAAAGCAACAAACGAACAAACAGGGCAACCAAAGACTCCTAGACACAGACAACAGCATGGCGGTTCCCAGAGGGAAGGGGTGGGAGTACTACAGGTAAAGGGGGTCAGGTACACGGTGATGGAAGGTGATTTGACTTTGGGTGGTGGGCACACAGTACAATATACAGGTGATGTATTATAATTGCACACTTGAAATCTATATAATCTTATTAACCAATGTCACCCTGATAAATTTAATTTTTAAATTTAGTTTTTAACCTTCAGATGACTCAGTCAAGTCATCACTGAGACTGGCTCTCTTTCTCCCCATGTTGTCCTGCAATACGTACAAAGGCGCCAGGTGGCATCCCAGGCATCCTGAAACCCGCAGCGTGCTTCCGCCCTCACAGAGCCCAGGAGGGGCTGGAGTTCCTAAACCCGCCCAGGAGAACCTCCAGCGCGGGGTGCAGGAAGCAGAACAGATTCCCGTCTTTGAATCCCAAACCATCTGGTTTTTTATTTCCCTAAGTTATGGTTTGGCTCCGTGTGGGGCCCAGTTTTTCATCTCACCCTAAACAGCTGGGCTCTGACTTCAAAGCCACGCTTGCAGGCACGTTCTCGCGGCTGTGGGTCTGTTGCTCCACGTGGGCCCGCCCGGCGCTGGCTGCATTACCGAGAGATGACTCTTCTGTACAGGGGTGCGGGGGTGGGGCGAACTGATCTCCTTTTCCCTCTTTCTGGGTGCCTCACAGATATTCATCATTCTGGTGAATGCCTCGTCCTCACCATACAATATACCAAGGCCCTGGATAAGTGCTGGGTCACCCGGCTGGGGCAGGGCCGAGACGCAGGTATCCTGGCACGTGGAACTAGGCAACACCTCTTCCCCGAAGGAACCGAGTTGTTCTGTTGGGTTTGAGCCGCACTGCCTCGCATGGAGTCGGAAGTGGACAGTCAGGAGCTCGAGAACCCACGAAGGGCTCAGGAGTCACAAGCCAGAGCGGGCGACGTGGTCAGAGGCGGAGGAGAACGGAGTTTCCAGCTGAAGCACAGCTGCCCTGACGCAACTCCGCCCACAGCAGGTGCGCACCCAGGTCAGACCTTGACGCAACTCCACCCACAGCAGGTGCGCGCCCAGGTCAGACCTTGACGCAACTCCACCCACAGCAGGTGCGCACCCAGGTCGGGCGGGATCTGAAGCCCAGAGCGCGGCACCACCAAAGGCAGGCACCCCGGGCGCCAGCCACCCTGCAGAGGGACCCATCACACACGAGAAATCCATGTGTATCCGACTTCAAAGACCCTCCGAGTGTTCCCAGCATCGCAAGAGTTCAGAGCTGAAACCACTGGGGAAAGACAGCGGGAAATCTTTCTATTTTTTTGAACACTACAGAGAAAAGTCATTACAGAGAGCACTGAGAAACAAGTGGGGTCGGAGAACACAGCATGATGGGTGAGCGGACTCGTTCGTGAGGTTCGTGGAAGGCCTGTCACGTGCAAGGACCTCGAGGGAACGGGGCGCTCCTGTGACCGCCAGGCTGCCAGACCAGAGGCATGTGCGGCCCTGCTGGGAGAACTGAGCATCACAGAGGGACCCTAACCTTTGAGCTGGGTGCGCACCCGGGATGCAGTTTGGGTTTCTGCCTTTGGGGAAGTGTTACTTGGGAAGGGGTGCAGAGGGAGATTTGGTGGCCCTAGGAGAGGACAATGGTAGGGACAGAGCAGCTCTCCAAGATGTAGGTCCCCAGGTTCACACCTAGCCAAGGGCTCCAAGTCCACCCTCTAGAACGGGCCCTGTAACGGAGCCCTGGGCAGTGGGGGGTGGGCAGGAGTGATGCACACAACTTCCGCACCTGGCCCCCCAAAACCTAGTGGAGTCTCCCCTTCTGCCATCTGCAAGCCGTGCACTGAAGCTGGCAGAGACCCCCTCAGCCTGCACCCCTGAACACTGCACAAAAGAGAATCACCACCCTCTCTCCTCTGCCACCAAGACGACGGCCGTGAGCACGAAATCAATTCCACCTGCGTGAAGACACTGAGCTGTTGGGGTCCATCAATGACAGCGGCTGATGAGATAAACTGTCCCATCACTGACTTTTTCCCGAGTACCCACTTAATCCCCAAAGTGCACAGGATGCTGCCAGCTAGTCTGTAAATATGCTCTATCACATTCGGTCATAAATGACTAATTTTAATACATAGGATCTGAAACTTTCATAAGTCTCAAATGTATACGCCAAGTAAGAGTTCTATACCCAACACTGCAGCGGGCTAGATGTCCTCCACCTAACGACCTTCATATGCTAGACTTTCAAAATATCTTTTTAAATCCATCTGATCTGGCAAGAGAGGGGAAACCTCTTCAGAGGGCGAAATGGACAAGAATAAATCCAGGGGGACCGAGCGCTGGCACCAAGGGCTCTTCCACCGGCACCTGAAAACCCACAGCTGGAGGCAGCCGAAAGATGCCAAGTCAGGTCCCAACCCTCCCCAACGCCGGTGTCCATCACAAGGTGACCCCCTCAGTAGAAGAGAGACCTATCCAAATAAAAGGCCCACGAGGAAGACTATAAGGGAATTTGCCGAACTTGGCAGACGGAGGCCGTGTGTGGAGAGAAATGAAATCTCACTGGGAGAATTCCTAACAGGGGTCAGAATTTCTATCACTTTTATGGCCTGAAAACCCTCAAGGGGAGAATTCGGTTAAAGTAGCCCCAGTTGGGGTGCCCCTGGTGCCTGGGGACATCCCCTCCACCCCAGGCCTCGGGGAATTCCCACAGCGAACGTCTCAGCCATCACGAGCGCTCGGTGAAAACGCAAAACCACAACAGGAAACAATCGCGTGTGAGTGAAACTCCGCAGCAGGACGACAAATCAGGCCCCCCAAAACGGCAGGTGTTTAAGTGAGCAGGCGCAGAATTTAAAAATACAAATAATCAACCACTTTAAAGAAAAAGAAGAAGATAGGGAATGAATATGGCAACGGAATAAGAAACTGTCCAAAACATGAACCCACAGATTTGAAAAGCTGTTAGTAGAAATGACAAGTATCAGGTTAACACTAACCACTCAATGGATGGGCTAAATAACTTATGTGACACAGCAGAAGAGAGCATTGATAGAGTGGAAGACAGAGCTAAAGACTGAATGCAGACTGTAACACAGAGGCAGAAAAACATTGTCTACGAGATCAGGCAACGTGGAATTCAGACTGAGAAAATGTAACATAGATCTGTTCAGATTTCCAGGAAAAAAAAAAGATCCTAAAAGAAACGAACCAGAAGCACTAACTGAAGAAATGATGATGGGGAACTAGTGAAAGATGCCCATCCTCAGATTTAGGTATCTCCAAATCCTCCAGGTGAACGGAACGAATCCGCAGACTTGTATGGCAAACCTGGGCAGTAAAAATTCTTAAAGGTGCCAGAAAAGAAAAGAAGAACAATGAGACTGAAAGATGACCACTCAGACACTGAAATGGAAACTCAGTAACACCTGAATGACATCTTCAAGGTACAGGCAACAGAGGCAAAAACGAACAAGCGAGACCCCATCAAGACTGAACACTCTACGGGACATAGTCCACCGAGTGAAAAGAACGGGAGAAAATATATGTAGATCATACATCTGATAAGCAGTTAATATCTATAATTTATTTTTCAAATGCCTACAATTCAACAACAACAAAAAAAAGACACAGGTAACTCAAAAAAAAATGGTTCAAGACATGTCCCCAAAGATGATCTACAAATGGTCAACAAGCTCATGGAAAGACACTCAGCCTCACAAATCATCAGGGGGGAGTGCGAGTCCAAACCACGCGTCACTCCACACCCATCACGATGACCGCAACCGGAAAAATGAAAAGTACACGCTGGCAAGGATGTGCAGGAACGGGAAGCCGTGTGCGCCGCTGGCGGGGATTCAAAACGCCGCAGTTGCTATATAAAACAGCATGGCAGTCCCCCGGAAAGTTAAATATAGAATTACCATATGATCCAACAACTCCACATCCAGGTATATATCCAAAAGAACTGAAAGCAAGATCTCAAAGACGTCTGTGCACACCCACGCACACAGCGGCACCGTTCAGCGGCCAGCAGGTGCAGGGAGCCGGGTGCCCATCCCCAGACGAGTGGATGAACAAAATGCGGTGTGTACACACAAGGGAATAGCATTCAGAATGGGTTAGGTTGGTAAGCTTGTAATCCATCTTATATATATATATATATATATTTGTTTTATTGACTTTTAGAGAGGGAGAGAGAGATAGAAACATCAATGAGAGAGAAACATGGATTGGCCGCCTCCTGCATGCCCCCCACTGGGGATCGGGCCCACAACCTGGGCATGTGCCCTGACCTTCCACCTCTTGGTGCATGGTCGATGCTCAACCTCTGAGCCACACAGGGCGGGCTATTTATTTGCTTTTAAAGGACTGTCTTGCTCACCCACGGGTGGTCAAAAGCACACAGGGCATTGTCCCCCAGCTCGGCTGTAACCATCGTCATAACCTTTGCTGTATCTGCTGACATCCTGTTTTTGTCCCCGGCCCAGATGTCGCATATAATAGGGTCTATTCTCTCCTTGCGTGTGCTGGCGTCCAGGAATGCCAACACAATTCAGCGAACTGCTTGGTGTTTGAAGAAAGGACTTCCTTCTTGTAAATTATTCAAATTTTCCATCAGCGCCTCCAAAGCCAAAGCGGGGCCTTCACTGCCCCCTCTGTCCCTGCAGAGCTCACCCGGACACTCTTCGATTCTGCTCCAAACAGCAGCTTTCTGCGCAGGTCGCAGAGACACCCTCGGGTGGGAGCAGGGAGGGGGGGGGCTGTTTCACTGCTGCGCCGAACGACGGTAGTTTCGCTGGTTGAAATTCTAATCCCGAATCTCTAATCCCAGATGTGAACCCATCTTCCGACCTCTCGGAGGGGAGGAACCCCGCTTGGATTTCTCTGCGCCTATCGGGGAAGAGAATCTCACCCCTGCGCAGAAGGAAACGCTCCTTTTCGCATCTCCTCTGTAACTTACCCCAATGGAGCTCCAACCCTCGTCTCCGTCGGAAAACCGTCCCTTTTAAGGTAGCCAGTGGCCTTCCGTTCACCGACTCCAGGGGGCAGCTCTCTGTCCTCCCTTCCTAGACACCCTCTAGCAATTGGCACGGCTGGGTTCCTCTATTATTCTGTGTTCTTGATCTGGGCCCCAAGGCTAAGGCAACTAGATTCCATTTATGTAGGCCCCTTGGCTAAGGTGACTAAATGACTCCATTTTTATCATCAATAGACCTTCCGCGATATTCTTCCAATAATAGGTTAATTACCCCTAGACGTAAAGGAATTTTGCCTAAGATTATAGTTGCCCCAGGAGTTGGGAGGCATTTGCAGTTTCCTGAGTACAGGTATTTGCAAGTACTTGTGCTGTCGGTGAATAATGCTAATTTTGACTTCTGTAGTCTCTGTCACTCACACTATTGTATTGGTCCCCTGAGGGGAGGGGGGCAAAAGGAGGAGGGGGCTTCTGTCTTTAAAATGGGACGAGCAAGAAGCTACCTCCCCCACCCCCCTGCTTGTTCACTACCCTCTGTTCAGAGTGAACATCTTTCTTGCCTTCAAACATACCAGGTCGCCTCCATCTCTGGCCTCTATATTTTTACTCCTTCACCTGTATCCGTCTTTCCCACATCTCTGTCATCATTCTGAGCTCGGCTCAAATGTCACGTCCCAGAGAAGTCTTCCGGGATCAGCCTGGCTGAAGTACCCCTTACTTTGCACCCCAACTTAATCTTTTTTTTTCCTTCTTAGCCATTTTCAAACCCTTAAAAGCAAGAATGCAACCGGTGTGCCGCACGAATTTTTAAAACATGCAATACCTGACTACTTAGTCAGGGGCACGGACCTCTTTCCCCTTAGACTGCCAAATAAATAATTAAAATGACCCCAGCCAACACAACAATAGCCATCCAGTGGGACTGAGTCGAAATTATACTATTTTTTTTTGTAAGATAAGCAAAAAAAAAAAACAAAAAACATTTTAACATTTCCATTTATCCAAAAAATATTTGATGACTTGCTGATATACTTGGAGAGGCGTTCAGCCTCAGAGGTCAGCAAGATTCTGGGGAATGTCTGTCAAGTGTGTGTGTTTTTTTAATTGGTAAAGGGAAACAGGGACTGTTTATGGAACAAAAATAAAAGGATTCTAATTACTATTTTAAAACTCGGTGTTGACCGGCAACCCTCTGCATTTTAAACCGCGTAAAGAAAGTCTGACCTGAAGCTGTAAGTAACACATCACTTTCATAATTAGATCATTTCCACTTCAACTTTCTCCCTCTTCATATAGCACAAATCACGTGAAATCTCAGAGAGCTGACGAATTGCTGTATTTTTAAAGAGAAGTGGGACGCATTTTTGCTTCTGATAATTAGCAAGATGTGGAAGAGTTGAACACCCACGGGGAAAAGTGCTACTGGGCATTCGTATCCCCCAATTTCTCACGTTTCAGTGATGATGAGAATGCAGAAACAGATCACTGTTTTCCCCTTCACCTTGGAACCAAAAGAAAAAGAACTACATCAAGCCCCCAGACTTTTCCGTGGCCTGATAAAAGGCCAGCACGACAGAAGCCACCGTCAGGTAGTCTGCATTTGGAGAGCTCTCTTAAAAATAAAACCGGGCACGGACTTTGGGGGGGCTTTATTTGTGTGGTGCATACGTTTTATAATATATGTGGAAAACTGTAATCTCTTGGATTGAAATTCCAAATCCCCGATAATTAAGAGAATGTGCCATGAGAGAGCATCCCCTCTCTCTGCCAGACTGCCCACGTAGGAACCCGGCTGGGCAGCAGCAATCATGGAAAATGATGCATCCGAGCCCCAGAACAGTAATAAAAATGCCAGCATGTGTTTATTCCTCGGCAGTAAATAAAACCCCAATCATTCACACTGTCTGGAGTGCATGTCCCTCAAGATGCCTGTCCCCCCAGCAGCTCGGCAGAGCACGCCGGGCTGGGCTGCAGGTAGACCGGGGTGGGGGGCAGCTCCCCAAACCCATCGCGTGTCTACACAACACGGTGAACCGGGCTGTTTGGCTGGCTGCGAAGTGAGCTGACAAGGTGTGTGTAGAAGTGTCTGAGCTGAGAAAAGCCACCGGTTTCTGGCAGCGATGGGAGGTGACGACGTCAGCAGAGGAAAAGTATTTGGACGTATAAGTGAATTCCAAAATAAAAAGAGCAATAATGTATTCCTAATCCTTACAAGTATGCAGGTTTTGTTTGGCTTTGTTTTAGTCACATTACTTTTTTAAAAATTATTTTTTCTTTATTGATTTTAGAGAGAGGAAGGGGGAGAGAGAGAGAGAGAGATAGAAACATCGATAAGAGAGAACATCGACTGGCCACCTCCTGCATGCCCCCCACTGGGGATCGGGCCCACAACCTGGGCATGTGCCCTGCCTGGGAATCGAACCAGCGACCTCTTGGTGCATGGATCAACACTCAAACACTGAGCCACACTGGCCGGGCTCATCACATTACTTTTAGAAGACCAAAAAATCCCCCATTTCTTTCTCAGTATATTTACCCTCAATAACTCAACTGTTCAGATCCAGTTTTCCAGAAAGTTCTTCAGAATTTTATTTTAACCCTATGGGAGAAGTTTCTTAAGATCGTGTGAAACACCAAGGTTCTCCGGAAGAACCTGTGAGAAGTCCTGACACGCGACCATCGGGTCCCGGGGTGATGTTTCAAAGCTTTCTCCATCTTTGTGACCAAAGTCATTCTTACCTATGAAGTAAATGTTTGTTACAGATGAAAACAATAACCGTACACCTGAAACGTACGTAATGCTCATTGACCAATGTCACCCCAATCAAATTAATTGCGAAAAAGTACAATAATAATAATAATAATAATAAAGTTCTGGTGTGAGCTGAGGACACGTTCACGTCATCCTTTCAGTGGGGTTGACTGCTCCTTCTAAAGCCTTCTTCTGTATTGTAGAAGAACCCACAGATACAACCCCAGGTCTTATACTTAGTAACTTGTTTTTGTGTATTATTTACTCACTGAAGAGACAGGGTAACCACCTGATGGTGTAAAACAAAGGAGCAATTTCTAAGAAATTCGTCATCCGCAGCAGCCCTTGGCTTGGTCCGTGTTGACATCCACAGGCGAAGGCCCCTGAGCTCCACGGACATCTCACAGGCTGCTCATTCGCCACGTTACCCCCGCTTGTGCTGCTGAGAACTATGATTGACAGGGTACTGGCCAAGAACACACTGCCCGAAAAGGTAGTCAAGTAATTGCAGGGAAGTTAGAATGCTTGGTTTCGCTCTTCCAAACTGAAGAGTGTCATCATTCAGCTCAAACTGACTACACACAGGCACACACGCACACATGCGCGTACACACACGTGCACACACACGCACACACGCTCTTCATCTGAGTCTTTCACCTTCTTCAACTATTGGTCTTTTCCACTCCTCCTTCCCTGGCAGGAGGCGCCCACGTCTTCCGCGGTCTCCACGTCCCCGTCTCCTTCCACGGGAAGCTCTCTTTCCAACGTTATCATCCCTCTTTTTAAACCAAACCCCACTGCCATCTGTTTCATATGCTATTTTTTACTACCCTCTTCTTCCAACATCTCACTTCCACGGCGCTACGTCCTTCCCCAATCACTCTGTTACTTCTCTGAATCTCTGCCGATAACGCTCCCTCTCGCAGACTGACGACGGACAGCTACAGCTCCACCCTGGGCCCTGAGCCCTTCCCTCCTTCGCCCGCTTGATTTTCTAGGGTGCCTGAACTACTGCTCTTCCAACCACACGACTCTCTTCATCTCTTCATCTTCCTTGTCTGGACCCTGAAATAGATGTTCATACACCCCTGTCCGGACGACGTGAATTCCTGAAGGATAGAGTTTTGTCAGCCTGACAAGCAGGAAATTAAAAATGTTTCGTCCACTGACTTGGCATCAGATAAACCCTGATAACCTGAAAGCATTCTCTAGTGCACGGGTCTCCCTCATTACCCAGTCTCAGCACACGTCTGCACAGAACGAGTCTCTCCCAGCTCTTTAATTCAGTTATCAAGGAATGTGAGATCAATGCCTTCCATCGCCGAGATAAGAAGCTAATGACGGCACCCGGTGGCATTTATAAGGGGACCGTCTTTGCGCCACTCACATTCAGAGGGCAAAGCCCTTGTAAGTCTAGAACTTAATTTTCCAATCCACTCTCTCGCTCTGGAAGTGAGAGACAGGCAAATAGCGTTGGGAACTCATGGGATATAACAAGTTTGTGAATAGTGACTTTGCTTAGATGCCATAAATAAAAAACCAACAAGAATTGAATAAATGTACTCAAAATTCTAGGTTTACATGACAACATGCAGGTAATACTTGACCCTCCTTCCTCCCGGGTTCGACTCCCGGTCAAGGGCACGTATCTGGTTTACAGGTCTGATCCCCTGCCCTGGTCGGGGAGTGTGCAGGAGGCAGCCAATGGATGTGTGTCTCTCACATCCATGTTTCTCTCTTTCTCTCCCCCCCGCTACCCATCCTCCCTTCCACTCTTCCTAAAAAAACAAACAAAACAAAAAATGAGAGAGACAGTTTAGTTTCTGCCATCAGGAAATTAAACGTCTATAGCAGAGACAAATCTCCATCCACAATCTCAGGGACCAGTGTCTCCCTTCCATCTACTTCTACAGTGAGCCTCCATCACCAGCCCACTCAAGCTGGGTTAAGGTCTGCTATAATTGTGCCCTTAGAAAACCTACATTTCTTCTTGGTAGCACGCTGAACACCTGTCATTGCTTAGTTTTAGTCTGGGACCCTGCCTTTTTGAGTCAGGGTCCTGACCTATTTATCAGGAATCCCCAGATGCTGGGCGATACAAAATAAAGACTCCACAAGTATTTGTTACATGGAGGAACGGGAAGAAATAGCATTTGAGAGTAAAAAAAGAAAGCGACAGGTAGTCAGCAAGTCAATAGCCTTTAAAACGTCCCAAATGAAACAGAACTTTTCATTTCTACCACTGGTGAATTTACCGTTTTAATAAGCACACGAAGGAAGAGATTCTCCACCACACTAGGGCTTGAGAGCAGAGCCTGGGACGAGAGCCTTTATATTCCTCTGGGGACTAAGCACGCAGCACTCTCCAGAAGAAAATTGTTTTCTTTAACCCGCTTGCAGCTAAATCTATTCTGAGGGAAGGACAAATAACTTCAGGGAAAGTTTTTCTTGTAGGCAAATTAATGTAGGGAGAATTAAACATCACAGGAGGTAACACGCAGGAGCTTATGCGCAGAAGTCCACCTGCACCCGGCCGTACTGCCTGTGACCTGTCACTGCGTCTAATATGCTGAGATAGCCTACCAATCAGGATGCAATCGGTAGTGAAAATCCACAGATATTTTAATTCATTTAGAGTTCAGTCAGAGCAGGGCAAACTACAGCCCACAGGCTGAGACCGTTCTCCCACCTAAGTTGGAAAATAAAATGTTCTTGGAATGCAATGCAGTGCATAGAACTGTGACCCCCGAGAAAAAGAGTATGTTCCCGTCCTGAGCCCATGGGAATGCGAACGTGACCTTATTAGGAGGGGAGATCTTTGCAGATACGATCGAGTTAGGATGAGGTCATGCCGAATGAGGGTGGGCCCTTCTCTAACGGCCGGTGTCCTTATAAGAGGGAAATCTGGACACAGTCCCAGACGCAGAGACAAGACCCACAGGGAGAAAGTCCTCTGACAGCCGAGGCGGGGACTGGAGTGCCCCCTGCTACGAACCACCACCAAAGGCAAGGACGACGCCGCGAAACAGATTTTCCCTCAGAATCTGCAACCTGTTGATGTGGGAGGGGCAGCCTCCAACATGGGGAGGGAATAAACTCCAGCCAGTCTGTGGGACTTTGCAGCAGCGGCCCCAGGACACCAACACAGGCCACCGTGTCCACACGGCTCCTGTGGTCTGTGGCTGCTTTCATGCCACAATAACAAAGCTGAATGGTTACGACAGAGGCCCCGGGGCCCGACGAGGTCTAAGGTGTCTGCTGTGGGCTCTTGACGACTGCCGCCCCCTAGGGCGAGGGACTGAAGGCCACGCAACGCTTTTCACGGAGCTGATGCTGAACACAAAACACGCTTCCGCGGGGCAGCGCCCGCTCTGTCTGTTGGCCGACCGTCGTCAACCAGATTTTAGGATTTTAGCAGTCGTCGTGACATTGGGAGAATGGATCTGTACATCACATTAGAGTCCAGCAGTGACGCTTTTTTAATAAAATCGTCATCTGCATGTCAGTTGCATTTTCTTTAAAATCAGTTGAAAATCTTTCCAAGTATCTATTAGGTGGAGCGTCAAGAAATTTCAGCGTTTGCCCTGGCTGGTGCGGCTCAGTTGGTTGGGCATCGTCCCGTGCACGGAGAGGTTGGATGCCTGGTCAGGGCACATGCCCGGGTCGTGGGCTTGATGCCCTGGTAGGGGATGTGCAGGAGGCAGCCGATCGATGTTTCTCTCTCACATCGATGTTTCTAACTCTCTCGCCCCCTCTTCCTTCCTCTCTCTCTAAAATCAATAAAAATATATATTTTTAAAAACTTTACAAAAAGAAATTTCAGCTTTTAGTTCATTGTAATATTGGAAATAAATCTTACATACAGTAAGAATTTACATTGGCCCTGCGCAATCAAAGAAGGGCTGAAAAATTAAATGATGAGAGTTTAAATCACGGGTGAAATATAATTCAGAAATCGTGCTTTAGATTATCTCACATTGTAGAAAGAATCTTTTGATGAATGTCTTACTTTTCATTTTAAAAGTTCTATTTTGTATAATGAACAAGGTGGGTTGATGAACGAAACAGACCCAGAGACATAGAAAGGAGTACGGTTAGACTGACAAACCTCAGAGGAGGGGGGCGGGGCGATGGATGAGATGAACCAAAGAACTTATACGCATGTATGCATAACCAATGGACATAGACAACAATGCTGGGGGGGGGATGGGGAGGAGGGTGTCTGGGGGGAAAGGAGAAACAACTAACAAATATAAATTAATAAAAATTGGAAAAATTTTTAAAAATAAAAGTTCTATTCTGAACCTGTGGCAAGATATTAGATTTATAATTTCACAACATTTACATTTGGAAAAACTTAAAATAATAGAGATACCTTTTTAAATAGGCTGTCTTGTAAACATATTTGAAAGAACTATATAAATTGCTTAGAGGCAAAAAAGTATTATCAGTAAAAATATTTTGCCTAAAATCTTATTACTATAAGTGTTAATATAAGAATCAAGTTAAGAATATCCTCATTCAGCAGAATTTATTCTGAGGTTACCCAACACCTATAGAGAGAATTTACTCAACAGAAAATAGTTAAGATCTACAGAGAGGTGTCAACAATCTAAGCTTTATTAACCTTAAAATGCAACTCAATTTTATGAGAAAACTAAAAATGAGACAACTCTGGGGGCGGGGGGATCACATCTTGTAGAAATTATACCATTGACACAGAGAGTGTTTCGTCTAAGAAGCTGATTATGGTCAATAAGTATATACCAAGAATAATTATCCTGCTTATATCAGTTTTAATATTTCAATTATAAGAAAACTTTATGATATCTGTATACACAAATACATTTTAGAACCTTACTTTTGAAAACAGTTTTTGAAAAGAACTATCATAGCTCCACCAATATAATGATTGTTAATTAAATTAAGCTGTTTAAGTTACATTATTTTAATTATTTTAGGGCCCATTACACTCTAACATATCTGTTCGGTTAGTAATTGGTAGCCAATGTATAGTGGGTGCCTCTTTTCTTCCAGGTCTCACTTTTTTTTTTTTTTTTACTGGGGGGGATGCTAACCCAACCTCTTCACTTCGTAGATAAGGAACTGAAACATCACGGGAAAGGATTTTCCCGAAGCAAATACTGGGGAGAAGGGACTGAACCCCAGCACCCAGACCTTCAGACCCAAACAGCTTTTGCTGTGCCAGAGCGCATATACAAAATCTCAAAAGAGCTCTCCACCCAAAGCCACCTCTAATTATAATACTCAAGCCAGACTTGATTCCAGAAACTTTCTGAATATTTCCATCTGATTATCAGTCTCAGAACTATCGCAGGAAGTCATTATTTCAATGCTTCGGCTATTCCATTCTGGGGATTTTCAAGAATAAATTAAATAAACATTGTTTATTTCCCCAAGCTTCAAAATCTATCATACATTACTCCTTGACTTGGGCACTCCATATTTTTCAGGGAAATGTTTGAATAATGTACTCAGCTAAATCGCCTGACAGAGGTCAACACATTCTGCCTAGGATTCGAAACATATAATTAGAAATATATTTATCTCAAGAAGACCAGACTCAGTGGACCCTACAGATGAACTAATTTCAGTCCTTTCTAACATGACAAAGCATTACCAGGCGTGTGTCTTCCTTCTGCTCAGTCTAACCTTGCATTTCAGGAAATGAGCACTGCTGGAGTCTAATCAAAGGACACCTTACTCACCTCCAGGCTGAAGCCTTGTTCAGGGAAAATATTTGAATAGAAATGCACACTCTGTAATTCCGGAAGAAATATTTTAAGCCTGCAACAATAATACCCTAAAACTTAGTCCAGCTGAGTAAACTTGAATTTAAAAAAAAAAAGAAGACGGGCATCCGCAAACAGGTAACTAAGAAAACAGACAAGGCAGAATAAAATAAAATTTAAGGAGAAAAGTATCCATGTCGCTCTTCCTGTAGAAGCTACACTTTTTGCACTCACTGTGTGCTCTCCATATGTTCTGGTTGTCTTTGATTGTGAAAGGAATAATGATAAAACTTAGAGACAATCTTCTCATTATAGCTCACTCTCCTGAAGGTTAAGAATCCGGGAAGAACCCACATCATTAAACGTCTGTTCCATGTGCAAACCACAGAGACAACTCAGTAGTCTTCAGCCAGGTGATGGGCTAGTCGAGAGGGTCTAAGGCACCCCCACTCACGTGTCTGGCACCTGGACGCAGATGGCTAGGAGACTAGGCTCAGTTTGGGTTAACCTACGTACATACATGTGTCCTCTCCAGTGATGAAGGTGGTCTCAGGGACCTTCAGTGCAAGAAGGACTTCTTACATTGAGGCTCAGTGATCCCACAAAGTATTCCCAGAAGCCCAAGCAAAACTCATAAGGGTTTTTTTTATGGCCTCGCCTTAGAAGTCCCAGACCATCACCTCTGCCCCGTTCTGGCCAAACAGATCACTAAATCCTAGAGTCTTCGAGTGAAAATAAATAATCTATGGCCATCTTTTACTTCCCATACCTTGTTCCTCTAAAGCAGTGGTTCTCAACCTTCCTAATGCCGCGACCCTTTCATACAGTTCCTCATGTTGCGGTGACCCCCAACCATAAAATTATTTTCGTTGCTACTTCATAACTGTAATTTTGCTACTGTTATGAATCGCCATCGGAAATATGTATTTCCCGATGGTCTTAGGCGACCGCTGTGAAAAGGTCATTTGACCCCCAAAGGGGTCGCGACCCACAGGTTGAGAACCGCTGCTCTAAAGGATCTGAGATAACTTACATTTTTAAAAATTGTGATAAAACTATTTAAAGGCATTTTTGTTTTTTTGTTTTTTTTTAATCAGTTACCTAGAAATTCAACGTTCTGGCCCCTGCCCACTTTTTTTAACCTTTCTCGCTCCCATCACTGAGGAGGAACTCCCACACAATGACGCTCCCTCGGTGACAGCCAGCGTTCCGATCCCATCCTTGATCTGAGAGACAACGCGTCCAGCAGTACACGCCCGACCATCAGCTCTGCTGTGGGATTTTTGAAAGCCCTCTTATCAGATTCAGGAAGTTCCTAGTCTGCTCTACTTTTTGCTCTCAGTGGATGTTGAACTAGGACGATAGCTATTCCTGCGTCTCCTGGGAGTAGACGGTCTTTTTCACTTATTCTTCGAACGGGAGGCATGACATGGATTCCATTTCTAATATCAAGTTAATATTAAATTCCTGAAACATATCCAGGTTGATCGTGATCTGTTTGTACACCCTATTAAAATAGCATTTCTATTCGAGGGCTAATATTTCACTTAGGATTTTTGCCTCTTTGATGAGGACTGATGGGCCTGTAGTTTGCCAGTATCTGTCAGATTTTGCTATGAACTTACTCAGCCCTCGGTGGGGGAGGGGAGAATTGGGTGGGCTCCTCTTCCTGTCCCCTTTCCTTCCTTCCCCTTCCCTCCCCATGCTGAACACGGAAGCTGAGCACAGAGAGCATCCGGTAGCTCACAGGCAGAAGCCCGAGTCCCACCGGGAGCGGGGGGCGTCCACGTGGTGATGTCCAGCACAAACAGAACCAGACAAACCCTGGAGCTGGGGACCCCCACAGATGAGATGAAGGACGCAGCAGAAAGAGAGCTGACTATATGGAAGAGACGATGAGCGAGCTCAAAGACAGAATCTAGAAAGGATTCCGGCGGAAAAAGAGAGAAAACTAAGATTAAAAAACAACAACAAAACTAAAAGAACTCTACAAGAATTGACTCCATTAGAAAGAGCAATATAAAAATAATGAGCATCCCAGAGAGGAAAAGAGAAGGAGAAGGGAACAGACAGCCTATTCAGAGAAATAATTGATGAGAACGTCCCAAACTCGGGGAGGAACAGGACCTCCAAGTACAAGAAGCTAACAGAACACCTCATTACCTCAACACGAAGACGTTCTCCAAGACATATTACATTAAAACTGTCAAGAGTTAATGAGCAAGAAAACATTCTCAAGGTAGCCAGGGAGAAAAAGACAGTAACCTACATAAGAAACCCCAAGGGATTATCAGGAGATTTCTCAGCAGACACCATAAAGGCCAGGAGACAGTGGAATGATATATTCAAAATACTGAAGGAAGGGAACCATCAACCAAGAACAGTATATCCAGAAAAGTTATCCTTTGTACTTGAAGAAGAAATAAAGGCTTTCCCAGACTAAAAAAATCCTGAGGGGAATTTACCACCATAAGACTTGAATTACAAGAAATGTTCAAAGGACCTCTCCTACCCAAAACAGAAAGACAAAAGTATATAAACCTTTGAGTAAGGTGACACCATGGGGGTGGGGGAGGGGGAGGCTGGCCCCACACCAACCATTTTCCCTTCAATTCTGACACTATTGAATGGGAGATAGCATCAGAATTCACAGGTTAAGGATTCAGTCCTACAAGACTGCCCCCCCAAACACACACACACACACACACACACACACACACACACACACACACACATACCAGACATAAGCCCAGGTTACCTGTGCTTCTACCGGCGGCCACAGATGGGCAGTTCCAACACCCCCTCCAGCTCAGTGTCAATCACAAGTTCAGGCTGTCACCTGTCCTTCTGATTGAGTATAAATCAGAGGTCCCCATGACCCCCTCCTCGGACTCCACGATTTTGCTAGAATGGCTCACAGAACTCAGAGAAACATGTGACATCCTAGAGCATTGCTTTGTTATGAGAGGACATAGCTCAGGGATGGTCAGGCGGAAGCAGGCAGGGCAAGGTGTGGCCAAAGTGCTCGAAGCCTCCGTGCCCTCTCCCAGCGTGCCATGCTCCCCACATCTCCCGTGGTCAACAGGTCACTGTCACCTAAGTCATCATCTAGTCCAGCGATTCTCAACCAGTGTGCCACCAGAACTTTTAAAACATGCAATACCTGACTATTTAGTCAGGGGCACTGACCTCTTTCCCCGTAGACTGTCAAATTTAAAAACCGACAACAGCCAACACAACAATAGCCGTCCAGTGTGAATCAATCAAAATTATACTTTTTTTTTTTTTTAGTCAGATCAACAAAAAATGTATTTTTGTGTGCGTGCTGCAGAATTTCAGTAATTCGTTTATGTGCCATTGAGAAGAACAAGGTTGAAATCGCTGATCTAGTCCATGACATCCCATGAACTCTCCCAGGGAGAGGCCACTTGGGTGTAGGGTCAGGGGACCCTGTGATGTCCCAGAAGTGGGGTGGTCTCAGCAGCACATGGCTTCGCTCTGCCAGGCACGTGGTGATTGAGATGTATCAGTCTCCTGTTCTGAACCTCCGTCCAGAAATTAACACAATGCTGGATTTTTCTCACTCCAAGACCCATTTATTCATCCTTTTACCCATAATGACTATTTTCCTTTTGCCCATTTCTGCCTATACTCTCCCACCTTGGGAGGGGACACCAGGTTCGGCCGCTGAGCTGGTGCAGATAGCTGGCTGGCAGCCGTACCAGTCTAGGCAGTGCCTCCCCTCCGTCCCCTCCCACCACACGGAGTCGGACCGTCCCACCCCCGGGGTGACACAGCCAGCATTCACTGTCAGCCCAGCTTGGCCGAGGGGCGCAGGCACAATCCCCCCACCCGGCCCTTGGGAATCACAACATAAACTTGAAAACAGTTCCAGTTCCTTGCTTGGGAACCGTCCCTTCTCATAACCCTTGCGGTCGCAGCCGCAGTCCTGTGACCAGAGCATCAAGCAGAGAAAAAAATAGTTAGGTGATGCAGGGAAAGAAGAACACCTCCCCCACCCCTTTCCCCGCAGCCACTAGGAAAACCACAGAGACATCTACCTTTAGCCCTACCGCTGACGCTGAGTGTGAGCACACACTCCTGAAGGCATGTAAGCCAGCCCTTCATGCTTCATCGCCCCCCATTTTCGACAGCCAGTGTTTAAGTTGCCCGTTCCAGTTCTCCACTGAAACTTACTCGGGGGATCTCTCTCTCTGCCCGCTGCTGAAGACTCTGGGCTGTGACGTCTGCTCCTGGGTCTGAAGACATGATGCTCAGCCATCGAAACTGGTGCAGTGTCCTCTGCTCA
Source organism: Tadarida brasiliensis (assembly GCA_030848825.1). Taxonomy (NCBI): domain Eukaryota; kingdom Metazoa; phylum Chordata; class Mammalia; order Chiroptera; family Molossidae; genus Tadarida; species Tadarida brasiliensis. Next base: position 23,482,886 of record CM061278.1, on the reverse strand, counting down.
GGTCTTTCCTGATGCTCTAAGCCAGCGTCCACTCCTATCAGGACCCATCCGCAGCCCACGGGCCCTCCAGCATCACAGTGACCCGACAGCCAGGCTCAGGGCTTCCCCCAGGGCATCTGCCACGTCGCCACGAGTCTCTGTGTCTTCTGCTGGCACACGGAGTTCTTCTTGGCACGTTGGGCCTCAGAGGGTGCGAGAGAACTGTCTCAATTCAGCCCATCCCGACACTGTCACGAGTCCCCATGTCCACTCATTTCCTGGACCCACACTGAGGCACCTGCTTGCCGGTTCCAATCACCTTCCAAACCTGGAGGGGAGCTCTGATGGGCACGAACACGTCCTGCTAAGAGGCACCCCTCAAATGTCGAAAGGACCATGCCCTGTACGGGCATCCCTGTGACAGACCAGGTTTCCATTGCATTCTCTCTCTATTTTTTTAGGTTAATCCTCACCCGAGGATATTTTTCTATTAATTTTTGGAGAGAGTGGGAGGGAGGAAGGGGGACAGAGAGAAAGAGAGAAACGTTCATGTGAGAGAGAGAGAGACGTCAATTGGTGGCCTCACATGCGCCCCGACCAGGGTTGGGGATCAAATCTGCAACCCAGATAGGTGCCCTTGATCGGGACTCGAACCCACGACCCTTCTGTGCAGGGGCCTGGTGCTCTAACCACTGAGCAACACGGGCCAGGGCTCACTGCATTCTTGTCTGACCATATAGCCAAGGCATCGGCCACTGCCCGTGAGTCAATAAAAGCCCAGATGTGGGGACGTGAACCGCCGCTCAGTTCTTCCATCACAGCCGGGAAAACGGCATGCGTGCAGCCCAGACGAGCGGGTCTGCTTGGGCCGTCTCCATCCAGTGTTTCCCGCCCCTGGGATCAAGAGGGCAGCTCTCCAAACACAAGGCTGTCCGTTCACCTTGGAACTGCCGTCCAACAATCCGAACGGCTCTCTGCTGGTCGGTCAGGAGCTGTTTCCAGGGCACCGTCCAAGCGACAGTGGGATCCGGCATCTTCCTCTCTGCGCCATGCTCCAGAGTCAGACCTAGAGGCAGAGGCTCCCGCCTCTCTTGTATCTCCTCTTTGGTTTCTTTTTTTTTTCCCTCCTTGCACGCCCAGGCTGCAGGATCCCCTATAAACCGCTGGCATTTTATCTGGAACTCTCCCAAGCACCACCATCCGCATTCACATTTCAGATGTGCAGTCCAAAGTCCCAGTGATCGTCACTGGGGGGCCATCCCAGGCTCTGGCCATCTGCCCAGTCTAGGCCCCGCAAGGGGCCACTGCAGAGAGAATCTGTCCCCATCAGCACCCCCGCTCTACCCCACCCTGGGGGGGGCTCGGGCAATCTCGTTGCTCCCCAGTTTGCATCTCTAATTAACAGCATGAAGGACGGATTTACATGTCTTCTGGTTTACAACAGGGGACCTGTTCCCCAATCAGATACATTTTTTATTCCCATAATACAATAGGCAAGAGAGAGGCATCCACTTCACCAATGCCCGTCTCAAATGTATCAGTTCTGCTGCTAACTTTTACCTGAATACCTTCAACTCTTTTTTTTTTTTTTTTTTTTTTTAGTAGCTACTACTAGAATCTAATCAACAGATTTTGGCTTCGCAGTTCATGGGAATCCCATGCCATCGTGGGCCTTTCTCTTCCCACCCCCGACCACCGTACCCACGCTGTGCAAAGGCCGTGTGTCCCCAGAGGAGTCAAGCTAAGGGACCCGGCCCTTCCGTGGACCCTTCACTTGATTAATTGGCCTAACTGCCGTGCCAAGCAAATGCTGGGCAGGCTTCTCATTGGAGTGTCCGGCTGCGGGCTTTTTAGGTTCCTCCAAACCGGGGTAAACAAAGCAGACTTGCTGGGAGCCCTTTATTGCTGGGGGATGACATGGCATCCCTCTGACCTGCTCAGCCATAGCAGTGCTGTATAAAACCTTTGTTTAAAGCTTCCCATGGTTGTTTCATTCATCCCTTTTTTTTCTTAATTACAGTTGACATACAATATTATATTAGTTCCCAGTGTGCAACCCCATAATTAGACATATAACTTATGAAGTGATCACCCCAATAAATCCAGTGCCCATCTTAGACCGTATACAGATATTACAAAATTACTGATGATATGCCCTCTGCTATACTTTACATCCCGTGACTGTTCTGTAACAACCCATCTGTACTTCTCAATCCCTTCCCCTTTTCAGTCCACCCCCTAGCCCCCCTCCCCTCTGGCACCCCTCAGTCTGCTCTCTGTATCTATGAGTCTGTTTCTGTTCTGCTTGTTTGCTTATTTTGTTATTGTTTTTTTTTAGATTCCACATACAAATGAAATAAGATGGTAATTGTCTTTCTCTGACTTATTTCCCTCAGCACAGTACCGTCTAGATCCATCCACGTGGTTGCAGATGGCAAGACTGTTTTTTTATGGCTGAGTCATATTGCACTGTATAAATGCACCACTTCTTCTTGATCCATTCATCTGTTGATGGACACTTTGGTAGCATCCATAGCTTAGCAATTGTAAGCAAGGCTGCAGAAAAGATACGGATGCATGCACCTTTTCAATTTACTGCTTTGGGTTTCTTGGGATGAATAACCCAGAAGTGGAGTTGCTGGGTCCTTCTTTGCTTTCTCTGGTATAAATATTGCTACCCCATCCTTTTACTTTCAGTCTGTGTGTGTCTTTCAACTCGAAGTGAGGGAGTCTCTTGTAGATAGCATACATGTAAGGGTCTTGTTTTGCTATCCACTCAGTCTCCCCATGTCTTTTGATTGGAGCATTTGACCCATTTGCATTTAAAGTCATTGTCGATGGGTATGCATTTGTTGCCACTTTATTATTCATATTTCTGAATTCAGTTCCTCCCCGTATGTCCCTGCTGCCTTCTGAGGGGCTGCCCCAGCGCTGGAGCTCAGAGGGAGTGAGTCCGGGTTAAGTTTGTGCACGGGCCCTGCGTGAGGAATGCCTGGGACCCCAGCACCCTCTGTCTCCCTCAGCCACAGTGGCTGCTGGTTTACAGCCAGACGTTTGGGGCACTTCTCTTCCTTCTGTGGTGGGGCTGGGACCCCTCGGCTCCTTGGGAAGGTCCTCCACAGCAGAGATATCCATCCTGCTTTTTATCCGACACACACGGGTGTGGGACCAGCCCGCTGCGCCTCTCGGCCCCTCCCACCAGTCTCCATCTGGCTTCTTCTTTATATCCTTGGTTACAGGACTTCTGTTCAGCTAGACTTCGGGCGCTCCTAGCGATGGCTGTTTTGTAATTTTGTTGTGATTCTGATGTGGATGTGGGAGGCTCTGAGCACTGCGTTGACCTATAATGCATCTCCGCCAGGACTCCCCTCGTTCCGTTTCTTAATAACCACCTAAAGGGTCTTCCTTTTCTGTTTCCTCTTTGCTTCGCCCCATCAATATTTGCTCCATTCGCCTTATTTCTTAATAACTCTTTTAAAAAATCTCCATCTTGTTGGGAAGAGTCTCTTGACTCTCCCCTCTGCCTCTTCCCATGCTCCGTGAATGAACCTAAGGATTTAGGAACATCTGCATGAGACCCAGGACCGGAGTCAGAGATAAGAAATCTGATAGGGTTTCTGGAACTGCTGTTCTGGGGTGTGTTTTGTTGAGTTTGTTTGCGGTCAAGTTCACTGGGGTACCGATGCAGCAGGGGCCCCCTTCACCACAGCGTTACCACGACCAGGGTAGCAGGCCTGGTCAGCGGAGCACATCTGGTTGTCAGAAAGCCACACCCGCTCAGCTGGGACCCGAAGCATGTCACCTGCTTCCTCTGTGGTGCTCCGCGTGGCACTTCTGGGGGGAAAAGGGGCTGTCCCCCTTCTCAAGGTAAACAGACCTTATGGCGGCTTCTGTCCAGGCCACCAGGCCGGCCCTTCCCCCTGGAATAACCTCCTGGGTGTCTCATTCACATACAACCGGCCGTGGCTGCCCCCCAGGGAGCTGTGGGTCCTGCATTAACCCACTCGGCAGCGTTCCACACCAGAGACGCAGCCCCCAGGGAGTTGCTCTCTCAACCCATTTCGGTAAAGGTGCCTCAGGAAGCTGAGGACAGTGAGCTGCAAAATGAACCCCTTTCACACAATACCCTCCAGTTTCCACTGTATCTTGGATTTTTGCCCTTCCCCCATGTTGACCACCTTCTCAGTGACCAGAGGTCTTAGAAGTACATTTTGTGGCCCCTACATAATTGTCCCCTAGGGGGCAGCTTTGAGGCACGTACCCTGAACTCAGACTCACAGACATCGGAGCTTGGCTCCACATACAACCCAGCACCCTCTTTTCCTTTTAACTATTACAAATAGCAAGAACCAAGGGATTGTATCAAATAGCAATAATCAAGGGGTTGTATCAAATAGCAATAACAAGGGATTGTATCAAACAGCAATAATCAAGGGATTGTATCAAACAGCAATAACCAAGGGATTGTATCAAATAGCAATAACCAAGGGATTGTATCAAACAGCAATAACCAAGGGATTGTATCAAATAGCAATAACCAAGGGATTGTATCAAACAGCAATAACCAAGGGATTGTATCAAATAGCAGTAACCAAGGGATTGTATCAAATAGCAATAACCAAGGGATTGTATCTTTTTGCCTTTTCCATGTTAGTTTGTATTTCCTATGCATCCCCTGAACCGCCCCCCCCCCAGGAGTGAGATCCATCTCTAAATCCCATTGGTAACTTCATAACTAGTGCATCAGAGCTTCTGCTGTATCCATGGGTGACCACGTGGCCACCCGGAACTCAGAGGCTCCTCAACCCTCACCCTTTCATCTCCTCTCTTCCCGAACCACATGTTTCCGTGAGCCAGGGCCATTCCAGCGCAATCCCACGTCACTGACACCAACTAAATTGGGTTCCCGGTGCCAATTCCACCTCTGGTGTTGGGGTTTGCCCAAACCAATGAACAATTCTCAGACACTAACAGTGTGCCTGAGAATTCAGCTCAGTTCGGACGCCACCTGCCTGGAGACAGCACCAGGGTCCGCAGGATCGGCGTCCAGTTCTGCAAGGCCACCCACCCCACCGACAACCCGCACGCACACACCTCAGACACCAGATGCTAGCCCAGGTCCTTGCGCTTCTGACCAACTGGCCACAGACTGGAGGTTCCAACGACCCCCTCCCCCAGAAAGTTGGAAAAAATCAGAGATATGTGGAGATTAAACAACGTGCTACTGAACAGCTATTGGGTCAATGAAGAAGTAAAAGAAGATATAAAAAGACATGTAGAAACAAGAAAATACAACATATTAAAATCACTGGCATGCAGCAAAAGCTGTACTAAGAGGGAAGTTTATAGCAATACAGGCCCACCTCAACAAATAAAAATAATCTCAAATAAAGAATCTAAAATTGCATATGTTAAGGAACTAGGAAGAAAAGAAAGTCCAAATTTAGTAGAACGAGGGAAACAATAGAAATAAGAACAGACATAAATGCAAGAGAGATGGAAGACAACGGAAAAAAATGAAGCAAAGAGCTGGTTCTTTGAAAAAATAAAATTGACAAACCTTTACCGAGGCCCATTAAGGAAAAAAAAAAAAAAAAAAAGAGAGAGAGAAGACCCAAATGAAATCAGGAATTAAAGTCACAATGCATTCCACAAAAATACAAAGGATTATACAAGAATGCTAGGAACAGCCACAGGCTGCCACACTGCGCAGGCTAGAAGAAATGGACAAACTCTTAGAAGCATGTAACCTCCTTAGGCCGAATCGTGAACAGTTAGAAAACCTGAGTAGACCAATCACTAGTAAGAACATTGAAACAGTAATTAGAAACCTCCCACAAAAAATAAAAGTGCAGGACCAGATGGCTTCACTGGGGAATTCCATCAAACATTCAAAGATTGAATATCTATCATCCTCAAACAGTTCCAAAAATATTAAAGAGAGACCGCTTCCTAACTCATTTTACAAGGCCAAAATTACCTTGATATCAAAACCAGGCAAGGACATCACACACAAAAAGGAAATTACAGGCCAATCTCTCTCATGCACATAGATGCAAAAACCCTCAACGAAATACTAGCGAATCAAATACACTACATTAAAAGGGATCATCCATTATGATCAAATGCCATTTATTCCGGGGATACAGGACGGTCTAACTTCTACAAATCAACCACCGTGATACACCACAAGGACAAACTGAAAGATAAATGCCATATGATCACCCACAGACGCAGAAAAAGCGTTTGACAAGATACAGCGTCCATTCATGATATAAACTCTCAATAAAATAGGTCTGCAAGGGAAGGGCAACATAATAAAGGCCACATATGACAAACCCTCGGCTAACTTCATGCCCAACAGTGGAAAACTAGAGCTTCTCCTTTAAGATCAGGAACAAGGCAAGGACGTCCGCCCTTCACCACTTTCATTCAACGCAGTGCTTATCAAAGGTGCAACAACCTTTCACTAAATACTACAAGACGCTGTGGAAATAAACCGAAGACGACACACAGGAAAGAAAAGGTTCTGTGTTCCCGGACTGAAAGAAAAAAAAGTCGGCATTGCTTTCTGTAACATGGACATTTTAACAGCCTACACACTCAATGCAATCCAGCAGTCTGACTTTGGATGTTGCTGAAAAAGCAAAGCCAGTCAGTGCTGGACGAAATGTATTTCCTTTGCAAATCGTGTGTGTGTGTGTGTGTGTGTGTGTGTGTGCACCCGCATGTGTGTGCGTGTGCGTGCGTGTGTGTGTGTGTGTGTGTGTTTTCCTCTTTAAAAGAGTATATGTAACCTTTTCCTTTAGCCTTGAAAGGCAGGCATTTCCCTTGGAATAAACAGACTCTCTGTCATGTATAAAGGCCGACACGGCCAGGCTGGCATACACTGCCCCAGCCACGGGGTGCAGCTCCTGAGGGCATGGGACAGTGCCTTACTGGAGGAGGGAGACCCGGGTTAGCCAGAGCACAGGCCACGCAGAGTGCGGGTAAGGTGCTCCCACTCTGACACCCTTCCTCGGATTCACGGAGATCGGGGAGGTGCCAATCAGCGCTGTCTCTTCAGAAGTTCTCGCCACGGTCTGAAGCGCGCCGAGCAGGAGTGGGTAATAAGGCGAGTGGGACGGTTTACCCGTCAGTCAGTCTGGGGTTCTGATTCAGCTGCACCGGCTCCAGGCAGAGACAGCTGCTCAGTGGGAAACGCAGTTCAAGGATGGAAAAAAAAAAAACCCAACTTCAGCTGTATTGAGAACGGAATCTGAGAAGTCCTGGAAACATCGCACTGACATTATCTTCAAGCCTTTTCTGAGAACCGACTTCAGGTTTCAGTACCCCATAAATCACAAAGGGCGTGACAGCCTATTTGAATATTGTTGTGCTCGGCATTATAAAATGCTGGAGATAATAGAGCTACTTAGTTGAGAAGTAAAAAGACAAGGTAGATGCATGGAAAACAGTGAATGCTGTAAGAAAAAAGAGAGAGAAAACTAATTTCTTCCCGTTGACAATAAGGGTTCTCTCACTCAACTTAAAATAGTGTCTTTGAAAACCAAAATCTTTACATAAATCATCTTTTATGCTCGCTGTGGAACTGTATTAAAAACCAATAATTATCCCACAGTGTTCTTAAAGGGCCATACACAGTTGCTACGGCAACATTTTTTTCCAGATGCTCCATCCATGTGTAAATAAGCTGAGGGTGTAGGCACTTTTCTGATCATGATGAAGCATAAACTGTATCCCCAAAATTGTTTCCCCCACATTTCGTTGACACACACACACTTTCACTGTAGCAGACCTTCTAATTACCTTGATTTCCAGAGAAATTCCCTTGCAATTCACAAAACTATAAGTACATTCAATTACATGGACTCCATGATGTTCCCGTGTGTCACTGAACTCGGTCTGCAATCTAACAACGCAGCACATATTTATTTGGCTTTCGTCGCTTGTATTAAAAATGGGAACAGTCTGACTCAAAGTATTAATAGGCTTCCTCCTCTTCCTACTTCTCAAGCATTTTAATGGCTTGTCTTACAGAAATGCACTTCTTAAAAATGTATTACCTGTGACTCAACCACAATGACTTCTTTATTAAGCCATTACCCAAATAAAGGAAAGAAAAAATGTTTAAAATGCAACTCTGAGCAGTACTGCGCTTGGCTGGAAGGTGTACTAAATACGGAAAGGAGGCACATTCTCCTTAATGGAGATGATGGAAGGGACGAGCAAAACCACCGTCTAGCGGATTTATTTGCCGCCCGGCACCCCGATCCCTGCCTCCCCTCGTCCTTCTGTGGTTTCCAGGGTTCTTTTTCCGCCAGATTTAGACACAGAGAAGTCCTAAACCAATCAGCTAGACACCCACACACCTGGAGAGAGAGAGAGAGAGAGAGAGAGAGAGAGAGAGAGAGAGAGAGAGAGAGAGAGAGAGAGAGACAGAGACAAAGGGAGAGAGAGAGAGAAATACAACCGCAGGTCCAACCCAAGTCCCTACTCCAGGCTTTTGCATTTACAAGATAAAAAGAAGAAAACTACTACAGACGTCAAGAACCATCCTCCAGATCGTTTTGATACAAGTGTATAAACAGGGTCAGTTTCAACAGCCATTGACTCAAGTGCGCGCAGCAGCCAAATCCCTCCCTCCCAGGAAACATTACGAACAGCAGATAACGAATCGTTTCGAAAAGCTTCTCTAACCAGCCCAGAATGCGTCCTTGGTATTTAAGTTCTCGCTGTCTTTCCAGATAAGAAGCTGACGGAGAAATTCTGACTTTTAGAACTTCCGGGCTGCAGAGGGCCATTGGGGAAGGCTGAAAATGATGATCTCGGTGTCTGACACGGGACAGGAATACTTGGAGGTTATTTGAAAGGCTCCTCAGTCTAGCGCTAACTTCCACTTGGAAGAGGAGGAGTAAGTTGGTAAAACAAGGAATAAACCCAGACTGTGGAACATTCTGCAAGAAAAGGGACTGGGTGTCTGTGAAAACCAGTGACGTGAACAGCGGCCCAAGGGGGAAAGGGTCTGCCTCTAGATTAAAAAAAAAACAAACAAACAAGAGGCTGAAGGGATTAAACCGAATGCAGCCTGCAGAATTTATGCTAAGGCCTCATTTCCCAGTCTCGGGGGGACTGGGATGATCTGATGAGGGACTGGGCATTAGATAATACCAAAGAGCTATTGCTTTGTGAGAGGTACCACATCACCACGATGGAATAAGAAAACGTCCTTATTCAGATTCATTTTTAAAGACAGGAGAGCGAATACCCTGATGTTTGGGATTTTCCTTAACAGACTTCCAAAACCTTTTCTTAAAAAAACGTAGATTAAAATAAATGTGGCTCAATCTTAAGGAGCAGATAAGTCTGGCAAATGGGCATGGATTTCTCTTCGTATACTAAAATTACTTCTGTGCATGTTTTAAATGTTCAAAAAGGTCTTAGTAAAACCAATTTCTTCATGAAAGGGAGTAGAATTCACCAATATTATGAAATTATCTGATTCTTTTTTTCCAGTTTTATTTTTTTATTAAATCTATTGGGGTGTCATTGGTTAATAAAATTCTACAGGTTTCAGGGGTACAATTCTATAATACATCATCTATGTATTATATTGCGGGTTCACCACCCCAAGTCAAGTCTCCTTCCAACACCATTTATCCCCCCTTTACCCTCTTCTACCTCCCCCCAACCTCACCCCTTCCCCCTGGAAATCACCATACTGTTGCCTGTGTCCACATGTCATTCTTTTTCTTTTTTACTTAATCCCTTATAGAAAAAAAAAATTACACACACACACACAGCCACCTGAATTGTTAGGTTGGAATTTTGACTGACTTACTAAGTAAAGAAAGTAAAGAACACTTGAATTTCCATCACCGTATCCAGTTGACGTGATTAACTGAGAACACTTACAGTGTGATCACAGGACTGGACGATGATGTTCGTCCACACGCAGCGCGGCGGCTGCCATCTAGCCAGTGCATCCTGACGTCTGTCGACAGGAACTCCTGCTCCCCTTTTTCTAAACTCCTCCTTCATGCCAGGCACTCTGCTCGGCACTTTACAGATACCATAATTCGTCCTGCAATCCTAAAAGGTTGCCATTACCGCCATTTTACAGACGAGAACATTGAGGTTCAGGTGGTGACTTGCCCAAAGGCATGTTCCCAGCCCTTCCTGAATATGAAGACCCTCTGAGTCCTTCCGCCGACCCCCGCCCCCCGGAGTACGAGTCCTGCCACACTCAGTCTCCTACAAATGTACATATACGTGCTGAGGACGCAGATTCCAACTGACTCTTGCCAGAGACATAAATGAAGATGATCAACGTGAGCAAGGCTGCAAAGCGTTCCGTGCGCTTGGATACATTGTCAACTCTGTCCCAACGGACAGTGTAGCATTGTG